>CM076715.1:61609486-64039486 GCA_038501285.1 Penstemon eatonii | reverse complement strand
CGAACATTGTGCAGTTTGAATAAATTGAGCTACTGTGCTTTTAAGAGGTCAGATGAAATGTTGAGTTGGGTATACGTTTTCATATCCATTATAATCAAAGTACAGTCTCTCTCACTTCTTGATATCTCTGCTTGCTATCGATAGGACTCGGCATTCACCATTCACATCAAACCTCACATATTTTACATTCTTTTTCTTCCTCCCATCCCGAGTGTGGTTGTTGATGCCATTGATTAGTCGAGCTATGTTACTTCGATTATCTGGACAAATAACTAGGCGTTTTGAAGGATCGATTCCTGTGAGAACAGTCAACCTGCTATCTCCATCATTGTCTTCATGGTTTTTAAGGTAATTAACATATCCAATTATTCGGTAATTATTGTTAAATCACGTATGGTTCTTCCATTAGACGAAACTAATGATTTGATCAACCCAATACTAGAATCAGTTTCAAAGTTCTTTCACTTTCCATCAATCCTCCAACTGAATCATTAAATGACAAAAACCTGATTTTTTTCTAACATTTCAAATAGTTCTTGTCTACTTGATGCTTGCGCGAAACTCATGTGTCATCGCAATATATATGCACAAGACGAACTTTGCGCATTTTTAATAAATTGAGCAACTGTGCTTTTAAGAGGTCAGATGAAATTTTGAGTTGGGTATACGTTTTCATATCCATTATAATCAAAGTACAGTCTCTCTCCATTTTTGATATCTCTGCTTGCAACCAATAGGACTCGACATTCACCATTCACATCAAACGTCACACATTTGACATTTTGTTTCTTCCTCTCATCCCGAGTGTGGTTGTTGATGCCATTGATGAGTCGAGCAATGTTACTTCGATTATCTGGACAAATAAATAGGCGTTTTGAAGGATGGATTCCTGTGAGAAGAGTCATCCTGCTATCTCCATCATTGTCTTCATGGTTTTTAAGGTAATTAACATCTCCAATATATTCGGTAATTATTGTTAAATCACGTATGCTTCTTATTTTAGATAAAACAGATGATTTGATTGACCCAATACTAGAATCAGTTTCAAAATTCTTTCACTGTCCATCAATCCTCCAACTGAATCATTAAATGACAAAAACCTGATTTTTTTAAAACATTTCAATAGTTCTTGCCTACATGATGCTTGTGCGAAACTCATTTGTCATCGCAATAAATATGCATAAGACGAACATTGTGCAGTTTGAATAAATTGAGCTACTGTGCTTTTAAGAGGTCAGATGAAATGTTGAGTTGGGCATACGTTTTCATATCCATTATAATCAAAGTACAGTCTCTCTCACTTCTTGATATCTCTGCTTGCTATAGATAGGACTCGGCATTCACCATTCACATCAAACCTCACATATTTTACATTATTTTTCTTCCTCCCATCCCGAGTGTGGTTGTTGATGCCATTGATGAGTCGAGCAATGTTACTTTGATTATCTGGACAAATAACCAGGCGTTTTGAAAGATCGATTCCTGTGAGAAGAGCCATCATGCTATCTCAATCATCGTCTTCATGGTTTTTAAGGTAATTAACATCTCCAATATATTCGGTAATTATTGTTAAATCCCGTATGCTTTTTCCTTTAGACAAAACCGATGATTTGATGGATCCAATACTAGAATCAGTTTCAAAATTCTTTCACTGTCCATCAATCCTCCAACTGAATCATTAAATGACAAAAACCTGATTTTTTTAAATCATTTCAATAGTTCTTGTCTACATGATGCTTGCGCGAAACTCATTTGTCATCGAAATAAATATGCATAAGACGAACATTGCGCAGTTTTAATAAATTGAGCTATTGTGCTTTTCAGAGGTCAGATGCAATGTTGAGTTGGGTATACGTTTTCATATCAATTATAATCAAAGTACATTCTATCTCCATTCTTGATATCTCTGCTTGCAATCAATAGGACTTGACATTCACCATTCACATCAAGCCTCACACATTTGACATTTTGTTTCTTCCTCTCATCCCGAGTGTGTTTGTTGATGCCATTGATAGTTGAGCAATGTTACTTCGATTATCTGGACAAATAACTAGGCGTTTTGAAGGATCGATTCCTGTGAGAAGAGTCATCCTGCTATCTCCATCATCGTCTTCATGGTTTTTAAGGTAATTAACATCTCCAATTATTCGGTAATTATTGTTAAATCACGTATGGTTCTTCCATTAGACGAAACTAATGATTTGATCAACCCAATACTAGAATCAGTTTCAAATTTTTTTCACTGTCCGTCAATCCTCCAACTGAATCATTAAATGACAAAAACCTGATTTTTTTATAACATTTCAAATAGTTCTTGTCTACTTGATGCTTGCGCGAAACTCATGTGTCATCGCAATATATATGCACAAGACGAACTTTGCGCATTTTTAATAAATTGAGCAACTGTGCTTTTAAGAGGTCAGATGAAATTTTGAGTTGGGTATACGTTTTCATATCCATTATAATCAAAGTACAGTCTCTCTCCATTTTTGAGATCTCTGCTTGCAATCAATAGGACTCGACATTTACCATTCACATCAAACCTCACACATTTGACATTCTGTTTCTTCCTCTCATCCCGAGTGTGGTTGTTGATGCCATTGATGAGTCGAGCAATGTTACTTCGATTATCTGGACAAATAACTAGGCGTTTTGAAGGATCGATTCTTGTGAGAAGAGTCATCCTGCTATCTCCATCATTGTCTTCATGGTTTTTAAGGTAATTAACATCTCCAATATATTCGGTAATTATTGTTAAATCACGTATGCTTCTTCCTTTAGACAAAACTGATGATTTCATCGACCCAAAACTAGAATCAGTTTCAAAATTCTTTCACTGTCCATCAATCCTCCGACTGAATCATTAAATTACAAAAACCTGATTTTTTTAAAGCATTTCAATAGTTCTTGCCTACATGATGCTTGCGCGAAACTCATTTGTCATCGCAATAAATATCCATAAGACGAACATTGCAGTTTGAATAAATTGAGCTACTGTGCTTTTAAGAGGTCAGATGAAATGTTGAGTTGGGTATACGTTTTCATATCCATTATAATCAAAGTACAGTCTCTCTCACTTCTTGATATCTCTGCTTGCTATCGATAGGACTCGGCATTCACCATTCACATCAAACCTCACATATTTTACATTCTTTTTCTTCCTCCCATCCCGAGTGTGGTTGTTGATGCCATTGATTAGTCGAGCTATGTTACTTCGATTATCTGGACAAATAACTAGGCGTTTTGAAGGATAGATTCCTGTGAGAACAGTCAACCTGCTATCTCCATCATTGTCTTCATGGTTTTTAAGGTAATTAACATATCCAATTATTCGGTAATTATTGTTAAATCACGTATGGTTCTTCCATTAGACGAAACTAATGATTTGATCAACCCAATACTAGAATCAGTTTCAAAGTTCTTTCACTTTCCATCAATCCTCCAACTGAATCATTAAATGACAAAAACCTGATTTTTTTCTAACATTTCAAATAGTTCTTGTCTACTTGATGCTTGCGCGAAACTCATGTGTCATCGCAATATATATGCACAAGACGAACTTTGCGCATTTTTAATAAATTGAGCAACTGTGCTTTTAAGAGGTCAGATGAAATTTTGAGTTGGGTATACGTTTTCATATCCATTATAATCAAAGTACAGTCTCTCTCCATTTTTGATATCTCTGCTTGCAACCAATAGGACTCGACATTCACCATTCACATCAAACGTCACACATTTGACATTTTGTTTCTTCCTCTCATCCCGAGTGTGGTTGTTGATGCCATTGATGAGTCGAGCAATGTTACTTCGATTATCTGGACAAATAAATAGGCGTTTTGAAGGATGGATTCCTGTGAGAAGAGTCATCCTGCTATCTCCATCATTGTCTTCATGGTTTTTAAGGTAATTAACATCTCCAATATATTCGGTAATTATTGTTAAATCACGTATGCTTCTTCCTTTAGATAAAACAGATGATTTGATTGACCCAATACTAGAATCAGATTCAAAATTCTTTCACTGTCCATCAATCCTCCAACTGAATCATTAAATGACAAAAACCTGATTTTTTTAAAACATTTCAATAGTTCTTGCCTACATGATGCTTGCGTGAAACTCATTTGTCATCGCAATAAATATGCATAAGACGAACATTGTGCAGTTTGAATAAATTGAGCTACTGTGCTTTTAAGAGGTCAAATGAAATGTTGAGTAGGGTATACGTTTTCATATCCATTATTATCAAAGTACAGTCTCTCTAACTTCTTGATATCTCTGCTTGCTATCGATAGGCTCGGCATTCACCATTCACATCAAACCTCACATATTTTACAATCTTTTTCTTCCTCCCATCCTGAGTGGGGTTGTTGATGCCATTGATGAGTCGAACAATGTTACTTTGATTATCTGGACAAAAAACAAGGCGTTATGAAGGATCGATTCCTGTGAGAAGAGCCATCATGCTATCTCCATCATCGTCTTCATGGTTTTTAAGGTAATTAACATCTCCAATATATTCGGTAATTATTGTTAAATCACGTAAGCTTCTTCCCTTAGACAAAACCGATGATTTGATGGACCCAATACTAGAATCAGTTTCAAAATTCTTTTACTGTCCATCAATCCTCCAACTGAATCATTAAATGACAAAAACCTGATTTTTTTAAAACATTTCAATAGTTCTTGCCTACATGATGCTTGCGCGAAACTCATTTGTCATCGCAATAAATATGCATAAGACGAACATTGTGCAGTTTGAATAAATTGAGCTACTGTGCTTTTAAGAGGTTAGATGAAATGTTGAGTAGGGTATACGTTTTCATATCCATTATTATCAAAGTACAGTCTCTCTCACTTCTTGATATCTCTGCTTGCTATCGATAGGACTCGGCATTCACCATTCACATCAAACCTCACATATTTTACATTCTTTTTCATCCTCCCATCCTGAGTGGTGTTGTTGATGCCATTGATGAGTCGAACAATGTTACTTTGATTATCTGGACAAAAAACAAGGCGTTTTGAAGGATCGATTCCTGTGAGACGAGCCATCATGCTATCTCCATCATCGTCTTCATGGTTTTTAAGGTAATTAACATCTCCAATATATTCGGTAATTATTGTTAAATCACGTATGCTTCTTCCTTTAGACAAAACCGATGATTTGATGGACCCAATACTAGAATCAGTTTCAAAATTCTTTCACTGTCCATCAATCCTCCAACTGAATCATTAAATGACAAAAACCTGATTTTTTTAAAACATTTCAATAGTTCTTGTCTACATGATGCTTGCGCGAAACTCATTTGTCATCGAAATAAATATGCATAAGACGAACATTGCGCAGTTTGAATAAATTGAGCTACTTTGCTTTTAAGAGGTTAGATGAAATGTTGAGTTGGGTATACGTTTTCATATCCATTATAATCAAAGTACAGTCTCTCTCCATTCTTGATATCTCTACTTGCAATCAATAGGACTTGACATTCACCATTCACATCAAACCTCACACATTTGACATTTTGTTTCTTTCTCTCATCCCGAGTGTGTTTGTTGATGCCATTGATAGTCGAGCAATGTAACTTCGATTATCATGGACAAATAACTAGGCGTTTTGAAGGATCGATTGTTGTGAGAAATTTCATTATGCTATCTCCATCATCGTCTTCATGGTTTTTAAGGTAATTAACATCTCCAATTATTCGGTAATTATTGTTAAATCACGTATGGTTCTTCCATTAGACAAAACTAATGATTTGACAACCCTATACTAGAATCAGTTTAAAAGTTCTTTCACTGTCCATCAATCCTCCAACTGAATCATTAAATGACAAAAACCTGAATTTTTTAAAACATTTCAATAGTTCTTGTCTACTTGATGCTTGCGCGAAACTCATTTGTCATCGAAATAAATATGCATAAGACGAACATTGCGCAGTTTGAATAAATTGAGCTACTGTGCTTTTAAGAGGTTAAATGAAATGTTGAGTTGGGTATACGTTTTCATATCCATTATAATCAAAGTACAGTCTCTCTCCATTCTTAATATCTCTGCTTGCAATCAATAGGACTTGACATTCACCATTCACATCAAACCTCACACATTTGACATTTTGTTTCTTCCTCTCATCCCGAGTGTGTTTGTTGATGCCATTGATAGTCGAGCAATGTAACTTCGATTATCTGGACAAATAACTAGGCGTTTTGAAGTATCAATTGTTGTTAGAAATTTCATCATGCTATCTCCATCATCGTCTTCATGGTTTTTAAGGTAATTAACATCTCCAATTATTCGGTAATTATTGTTAAATCACGTATGGTTCTTCCATTAGACAAAACTAATGATTTGACAACCCAATACTAGAATCAGTTTCAAAGTTCTTTCACTGTCCATCAATCCTCCAACTGAATCATTAAATGACAAAAACCTGATTTTTTTAAAACATTTCAATAGTTTTTGTCTACTTGATGCTTGCGAGAAACTCATGTGTGATCGCAACATATATGCACAAGACGAACTTTGCGCATTTTGAATAAATTGAGCTACTATGCTTTTAAGAGGTCAGATGAAATGTTGAGTTGGGTATACGTTTTCGTATCCATTATAATCGAAGTACAGTCTCTCCCTTCTTGATATCTCTAATTGCAATCGATAGGACTGCGCATTCACCATTCACATCAAACCTCACACATTTTACATTTTTTTTCTTCCTCCCATCCTGAGTGTGGGATGACATTGATTAGTCGAGCTATGTTACTTCGATTATCTGGACAAATAACTAGGCGTTTTGAAGGATGGAATCCTGTGAGAAGGGTCATCCTGCTATCTCCATCATTGTCTTCATGGTTTTAAAGGTAATTAACATCTCCAATATATTCGGTAATTATTGTTAAATCACGTATGCTTCTTCCTTTAGACAAAACTGATGATTTGATCGACCCAATACTAGAATCAGTTTCAAAATCCTTTCAGTGTCCATCAATCCTCCAACTGAATTATTAAATGACAAAAACCTGATTTTTTTAAAACATTTCAATAGTTCTTGCCTACCTGATGCTTGCGCGAAACTCATTTGTCATCGCAATAAATATGCATAAGACGAACATTGCGCAGTTTGAATAAATTGAGCTACTATGCTTTTAAGAGGTCAGATGAAATGTTGAGTTGGGTATACGTTTTCATATCGATTATAATCAAAGCACAGTCTCTCCCTTCTTGATATCTCTGCTTGCAATCGATAGGACTCCGCATTCACCATTCACATCAAACCTCACACATTTTAAATTTTTTTCTTCCTCCCATCCTGAGTGTGGTTGTTGATGCCATTGATTAGTCGAGCTATGTTACTTCGATTATCTGGACAAATAACTAGTCGTTTTGAAGGATCGTTTCTTGTGAGTAGAGTCATCCTGCTATCTCCATCATTGTCTTCATGGTTTTTAAGGTAATTAACATCTCCAATTATTCGGTAATTATTGTTAAATCACTTATGGTTCTTCTATTAGACGAAACTAATGATTTGATCAACCCAATACTAGAATCAGTTTCAAATTTTTTTCACTGTCCGTCAATCCTCCAACTGAATCATTAAATGACAAAAACCTGATTTTTTTATAACATTTCAAATAGTTCTTGTCTACTTGATGCTTGCGCGAAACTCAAGTGTCATCGCAATATATATGCACAAGACGAACTTTGCGCATTTTTAATAAATTTGAGCAACTGTGCTTTTAAGAGGTCAGATGAAATTTTGAGTTGGGTATACGTTTTCATATCCATTATAATCAAATTATAGTCTCTCTCCATTTTTGATATCTCTGCTTGCAATCAATAGGACTCGACATTCACCATTCACATCAAACCTCACACATTTGACATTCTGTTTCTTCCTCTCATCCCGAGTGTGGTTGTTGATGGCATTGATAAGTCGAGCAATGTTACTTAGATTATATGTACAAATAACTAGGCGTTTTGAAGGATCTATTCTTGTGAGAAGAGTCATCCTGCTATCTCCATCATTGTCTTCATGGTTTTTAAGGTAATTAACATCTCCAATATATTCGGTAATTATTGTTAAATCACGTATGCTTCTTCCTTTAGACAAAACTGATGATTTCATCGACCCAATACTAGAATCAGTTTCAAAATTCTTTCACTGTCCATCAATCCTCCAACTGAATCATTAAATTACAAAAACCTGATTTTTTAAAAGCATTTCAATAGTTCTTGCCTACATGATGCTTGCGCGAAACTCATTTGTCATCGTAATAAATATGCATAAGACGAACATTGTGCAGTTTGAATAAATTGAGCTACTGTGCTTTTAAGCGGTCAGATGAAATGTTGAGTTGGGTATACATTTTCATATCCATTATAATCAAAGTACAGTCTCTCTCACTTCTTGATATCTCTGCTTGCTATCGATAGGACTCGACATTCACCATTCACATCAAACCTCACATATTTTACATTCTTTTTCTTCCTCCCATCCTGAGTGTGGTTCTTGTTGCCATTGATGAGTCGAGCAATGTTACTTTGAATATCTGGACAAATAACCAGGCGTTTTGAAGGATCGATTCCTGTGATAAGAGCCATCATGCTATCTCCATCATCGTCTTCATGGTTGTTAAGGTAATTAACATCTCCAATATATTCGGTAATTATTGTTAAATCACGTATGCTTCTTCCTTTAGACAAAACTGATGATTTGATCACCCCAATACTAGAATCAGTTTCAAAATTCTTTCACTGTCCATCAATCCTCCAATTGAATCATTAAATGACAAAAACCTGATTTTTTTAAAACATTTCAATAGTTCTTGCCTACATGATGCTTGCGCGAAACTCATTTGTCATCGCAATAAATATGCATAAGACGAACATTGCGCAGTTTGAATAAATTGAGCTACTATGCTTTTAAGAGGTCAGATGAAATGTTGAGTTGGGTATACGTTTTCATATCGATTATAATCAAAGCACAGTCTCTCCCTTCTTGATATCTCTGCTTGCAATCGATAGGACTCCGCATTCACCATTCACATCAAACCTCACACATTTTACATTTTTTTTCTTCCTCCCATCCTGAGTGTGGTTGTTGATGCCATTGATTAGTCGAGCTATGTTACTTCGATTATCTGGACAAATAACTAGTCGTTTTGAAGGATCGATTCCTGTGAGTAGAGTCATCATGCTATCTCCATCATTGTCTTCATGGTTTTTAAGGTAATTAACATCTCCACTATATTGGGTAATTATTGTTAAATCATGTAAGGTTCTTCCTTTAGACAAAGCAGATGATTTGATCGACCCAATACTAGAATCAGTTTCAAAATTCTTTCATTGTCCATCAATCCTCCAATTGAATCACTAAATGACAAAAACCTAATTTTTTTAAAACATTTCAATAGTTCTTGTCTACTTGATGCTTGCGCGAAACTCATGTGTCATCGCAATAAATATGCACAAGACGAACTTTGCGCATTTTGAATAAATTGAGCTACTATGCTTTTAAGAGGTCAGATGAAATGTTGAGTTGGGTATACGTTTTCATATCCATTATAATCAAAGCACAGTCTCTCCCTTCTTGATATCTCTGCTTGGAATCGATAGGACTCCGCATTCACCATTCACATCAAACCTCACACATTTTACATTTTATTTCTTCCTCCCATCCCGAGTGTGGTTGTTCATGCCATTGATTAGTCGAGCTATGTTACTTCGATTATCTGGACAAATAACTAGGCATTTTGAAGGATCGATTCCTGTGAGAACAGTCATCCTGCTATATCCATCATTGTCTTCATGGTTTTTAAGGTAATTAACATCTCCAGTTATTCGGTAATTATTGTTAAATCATGTATGGTTCTTCCATTAGACGAAACTAATGATTTGATCAACCCAATACTAGAATCAGTTTCAAAGTTCTTTCACTGTCCATCAATCCTCCAACTGAATCATTAAATGACAAAAACCTGATTTTTTTATAACATTTCAAATAGTTCTTGTCTACTTGATGCTTGCGCGAAACTCATGTGTCATCGCAATATATATGCACAAGACGAACTTTGCGCATTTTTAATAAATTGAGTAACTGTGCTTTTAAGAGGTCAGATGAAATTTTGAGTTGGGTATACGTTTTCATATCCATTATAATCAAAGTACAGTCTCTCTCCATTTTTGATATCTCTGCTTGCAATCAATAGGACTCGACATTCACCATTCACATCAAACCTCACACATTTGACATTTTGTTTCTTCCTCTCATCCCGAGTGTGGTTGTTGATGCCATTGATGAGTCGAGCAATGTTACTTCGATTATCTGGGCAAATAACTAGGCGTTTTGAAGGATCGATTCCTGTGAGAAGAGTCATCCTGCTATCTCCATCATTGTCTTCATGGTTTTTAAGGTAATTAACATCTCCAATATATTTTGTAATTATTGTTAAATCACGTATTCTTCTTCCTTTAGACAAAACTGATGATTTGATCGACCCAATACTAGAATCAGTTTCAAAATTCTTTCACTGTCCATCAATCCTCCAACTGAATCATTAAATGACAAAAACCTGATATTTTTAAAACATTTCAATAGTTCTTGCCTACATCATGCTTGCGCGAAACTCATTTGTCATCGCAATAAATATGCATAAGACGAACATTGCGCAGTTTGAATAAATTGAGCTACTGTGCTTTTAAGAGGTCAGATGAAATGCTGAGTTGGGTATACGTTTTCATATCCATTATAATCAAAGCACAGTCTCTCCCTTCTTGATATCTCTGCTTGGAATCGATAGGACTCCGGATTCACCATTCACATCAAACCTCACACATTTTACATTTTTTTTCTTCCTCCCATCCCGAGTGTGGTTGTTGATGCCATTGATTAGTCGAGCTATGTTACTTCGATTATCTGGACAAATAACTAGGCATTTTGAAGGATCGATTCCTGTGAGAACAGTCATCCTGCTATCTCCATCATTGTCTTCATGGTTTTTAAGGTAATTAACATCTCCAGTTATTCGGTAATTATTGTTAAAGCACGTATGGTTCTTCCATTAGACGAAACTAATGATTTGATCAACCCAATACTAGAATCAGTTTCAAAGTTCTTTCACTGTCCATCAATCCTCCAACTGAATAATTAAATGACAAAAACCTGATTTTTTTATAACATTTCAAATAGTTCTTGTCTACATGATGCTTGCGCGAAAATCATGTGTCATCGCAATATATATGCACAAGACGAACTTTGCGCATTTTTAATAAATTGAGCAACTGTGCTTTTAAGTGGTCAGATGAAATGTTGAGTTGGTTATACGTTTTCGTATCCATTATAATCGAAGTACAGTCTCTCCCTTCTTGATATCTCTGCTTGGAATCGATAGGACTCCGCATTCACCATTCACATCAAACCTCACACATTTTACATTTTTTTTCTTCCTCCCATCCTGAATGTGGTTGTTGATGACATTGATTAGTCGAGCTATGTTACTTCGATTATCTGGACAAATAACTAGGCGTTTTGAATGGTGGAATCCTGTGAGAAGGGTCATCCTGCAATCTCCATCATTGTCTTCATGGTTTTTAAGGTAATTAACATCTCCAATATATTCGGTAATTATTGTTAAATCACGTATGCTTCTTCCTTTAGACAAAACTGATGATTCGATCGACCCAATACTAGAATCAGTTTCAAAATCCTTTCACAGTCCATCAATCCTCCAACTGAATCATTTAATGACAAAAACCTGATTTTTTAAAAACATTTCAATAGTTCTTGCCTACATGATGCTTCCGCGAAACTCATTTGTCATCGCAATAAATATGCATAAGACGAACATTGCGCAATTTGAATAAATTGAGCTACTGTGCTTTTAAGAGGTCAGATGAAATGTTGAGTTGGGTATACGTTTTCATATCCATTATAATCAAAGTACAGTCTTTCTCACTTCTTGATATCTCTGCTTGCTATCGATAGGACTAGGCATTCACCATTCACATCAAACCTCACATATTTTACATTCTTTTTCTTCCTCCCATCCTGAGTGTGGTTGTTGATGCCATTGATGATTCGAGCAATGTTACTTTGATTATCTGAACTAATAACCAGGCGTTTTGAAGGAATGATTCCTATGAGAAGAGCCATCATGCTATCTCCATCATCGTCTTCATGGTTTTTAAGGTAATTAACATCTCCAATATATTCGGTAATTATTGTTAAATCACGTATGATTCTTCCTTTAGACAAAACCGATGATTTGATGGACCCAATACTAGAATCAGTTTCAAAATTCTTTCACTGTCCATCAATCCTCCAACTGAATCATTAAATGACAAAAACCTGATATTTTTAAAACATTTCAATAGTTCTTGTCTACATGATGCTTGCGCGAAACTCATTTGTCATCGAAATAAATATGCATAAGACGAACATAGCGCAGTTTTAATAAATTGAGCTACTGTGCTTTTAAGAGGTCAGATGAAATGTTGAGTTTTGTATACGTTTTCATATCCATTATAATCAAAGTACAGTCTCTCTCCATTCTTGATATCTCTGCTTGCAATCAATAGGACTTGACATTCACCATTCACATCAAACCTCACACATTTGACATTTTGTTTCTTCCTCTCATCCCGAGTGTGTTTGTTGATGCCATTGATAGTCGAGCAATGTTACTTCGATTATCTGGAAAAATAACTAGGCATTTTGAATGATCGATTGTTGTGAGAAATTTCATCATGCTATCTCCATCACCGTCTTCATGGTTTTTAAGGTAATTAACATCTCCAATTATTCGGTAATTATTGTTAAATCACGTATGGTTCTTCCATTAGACAAAACTAATGATTTGACAACCCAATACTAGATTCAGTTTCAAAGTTCTTTCACTGTCCATCAATCCTCCAACGGAATCATTAAATGACAAAAACCTGATTTTTTTAAAACATTTCAATAGTTCTTGTCTACTTGATGCTTGCGCGAAACTCATGTGTGATCGCAATATATATGCACAAGACGAACTCTGAGCATTTTGAATAAATTGAGCTACTATGCTTTTAAGAGGTCAGATTAAATGTTGAGTTGGGTATACGTTTTCGTATCCATTATAATCGAAGTATACTCTCTCCCTTCTTGATATCTCTGATTGCAATCGATAGGACTCCGCATTCACCATTCACATCAAACCTCACACATTTTACATATTTTGTCTTCCTCCCATCCTGAGTGTGGTTGTTGATGACATTGATTAGTCGAGCTATGTTACTTCGATTATCTGGACAAATAACCAGGCGTTTTGAAGGATGGAATCCTGTGAGAAGGGTCATCCTGCTATCTCCATCATTGTCTTCATGGTTTTTAAGGTAATTAACATCTCCAATATATTCGGTAATTATTGTTAAATCACGTATGCTTCTTCCTTTAGACAAAACTGATGATTTGATCGACCCAATCCTAGAATCAGTTTCAAAATCCTTTCACTGTCCATCAATCCTCCAACTGAATCATTTAATGACAAAACCTGATTTTTTTAAAACATTTCAATATTTTTTGCCTACATGATGCTTGCGCGAAACTCATTTGTCATCGCAATAAATATGCATAAGACGAACATTGCGCAGTTTGAATAAATTGAGCTACTACTCCTTTAAAATCTTTTAATAATTCAAAGTGTAAACTTATGCAATTTTGAAATATGCAAGAAAACTTAAATGCAAGAATAACACAAAGAATTTTTATAGTGGTTATATGGATAAAAATCATTTAGTCCACTCTTCCAGATCACTTAGATTCAGGGTTATACTATAAACACAAAGTTTACAATATTTCTCCACTTACACCTAGACAACAAATGAAAAGGCTATAAGCTCGCAATAGGAGATCACTCAGAAAACCTATCCTCTGAAGTTAAATCACTCACAAAGACGGATTTAAACTTTGCACAACACTCAGCTAATACAAATTCACTCAGAAAGTATTTTCTATTTTCTTCAACCTGACTTCTGTCAACAGATGACTTCACCAGATGAGTGAGTTGTTCGAGCTTCTTGAGACTTGGAAAAATTTCTGCTTCAAAAACGAAATCTCAGAATGTTGTTGTGTGTCTCGCTCGTTGAAATCAGCTCTATTTATGCTTGGATTTGAAATTATGACCGTTGAAGGAAATCAAACTTCAAATCCATAGCCTTAGCCCAAATTCATAACGGCTTCCTGCTACAGTACCTTTTCTGCTGTACTTTCCTGAAGCTGCATTAAATGCACCATGCTGATCCGAGAATATTCTTCAATCATTTGTCATTACTACCCTTCTCTTGCAGCATTTATTACGCCAAGTGCATTTATTACCGTTGAACTTATCTCATGATCTCTTCTACTCTGCTGATCGAGGCAACTCTGCTGATCAAATACTGAACTGATCTGATTTGAGTCAGCTGATGGTCTACCCTTCTGATTGCTGTTTCAGCATGAGATCAGTAGTCTTCTGGGCTTTGAATTTTGAACCCTTCTGATAACTTCTTTACTTGTTCAAAATTCTTCTAAGGGACCTAAGCTTTCCATACTTAGCTGATTTTGACGTTTTGGAAATCATCAAAACCTTCCCTTATCTTCTTAACTTCTTTGGACTTCATCTTCATCTTCATCCAACAATTTCCCCCTTTTTGATGATGACAAAACTTCAGCTAAGTACCTGTACCTAAACTAAAGTTTTGATCCTCAAAAATTTCTGAGATAGAAATAGTTTATTGGATAAAACACTTGAACTTTTATAGATTTGCAAAAGATTACATATTACAAGTTCAATCAGATGAGTTGTGCAAAAAAAAAAAATTACAAGGAATTAAACAGAAGTAATCTAAACAAGACTAGTCTTCTGGCTTGTCTTCTTCAGCTTCCTTGTTTTCTTCATCTTCTTCAGCAGGTTTGGAAGATTCAGCTTCCAATTCTTTGAAGAATCTTTGTCTAAGCAGCTCTATCTTCTTGTATTTGACATCAGGGTCAAGCTGTTCTTCAGCTGAGTCCTTAGCAGCAGCTATCTCTTTATCAGACTTAGCTTTTGCTTCAGTTTCAGTCTCATCAGCTTCACCTTCTTCTTCTGTGTCAATCTGATCTACTGGTCTGCTGTTTCCTTCATTTTCACTTTCTTCCTTGGCAGATTCTTCCAGTAATTCAGTATCATCCAATTCAGCAGTCCTGGAGAAAGAGTTACCATCTTCAGCTTCATCTTCTTTTTGGCTAACTTTTTCTTCTTCACCAGGTACCTTATCTTCCCCCTTTTTGTCATCATCAGCAGGGTTGACTTGATACTTGTGTAACACTGGTGTGATTTGGAGAGAGTCACAAAGAAGTTTGATGTTTTCTTCCATAGCATCAAGTTGAGCTTGCTGTCTGAGTTGATTGGCCTCAAAAGCTTCCATTCTGTTGAGAACAACTTCTCCTTGGTCACCTAGCTGAATCTGAGTTGCCAGAATCATATCAGTAGATGCCTTGAAGTCCTTCATCATATTTTCTAATGTTTCATCCTAAACTTGAATAGCCATTTCAACTGTTTCTGTAATGTCCCTCCAACCAGAAGCTGTGCTTTGTGTTCTGGCTTGAATCACATCCATATCCTGTCTGATAGCTTTCACATTATTTGCAGTGTCTTCAATTACATCAGTAGGAATGGGAGCAGCTTTCTGTTGGGTTTTTATGGGTATAATTGTCAACTACAACAGTGCGGAATTTAAAATTTTTGTTTATACAGGAAATCCCAGGGTTTCTTATTAGCACATATGAATAAAGGTTGAATTTATTTTCAGCAAGCATATACTAAAAATAAATAAGAAGGTAAAAGTTATATTTTACCTCACCACAGGCAAGGTGGTGATTTTCCTCCGGTCTTTAATTGTTCACTAGAGCACCCCAAGTGTTGTGCCTCTAGAGAAAGTCCGCACCAGATGGATTTGAGTAACTTCGCGTAATCCCCAGGCTCAGAACTAGGATTAAGGAATTGTCTCGTCAGGAATTGGATTCAGATCCGGGAAGAAAAACTTGGAGAAAAATCTTACACAGGGGTGGGGCGATTTCAGAGAAAACTGAACAGGGAGAGAAATCGATTTTTCCTTTTGATTGGGATAGCTCAAAATTTCAACCTTCTCTCCCTATTTAATGGGGTTGTTAGTTTGTTGAGATTTTCTTGCTATCTTGAAGAGATTATGATATATCTTTTATATTTAGAAGAGTCCTTCTAGATATAAGATATATCTCTTTGCATATCTTTCCTTATCTCCTAAGGAAACAAGATATGCCATATCTCTTCACAAGATATGCTATATCTCTTCACAAGCAAAATCTCTCCTAACCTTTCCCATTAAAAATCGGCCCTGATAAATCAATTATAAGATTAATTAATTTCCTAGCATGATTCGGCCATGCTTGATTAATTGATCATGAGATCAATTAATTTATTCAACCATGCCCACATGCTCCATTAATCTTTAAATCAATTCAATCAAGTCACCCTTAGCAAAATCGGCCCATGTAAGATTAATCAATCCTAGATTTATTTATCTTAACAATAATTGGCCCATATGCTTTAATTAATTAATCCACTATTAATCAATTAATCCCTTTTCAATTAACACCTTAATTGAGAATTTAATCAATCAGAAATTCCAATTGATTCATTAATTAGTTACTTCTAATTAATGATTCTCCACTTTGAATTAACACTTTAATTCTTGATTAATTAATTAGTTACTCCTAATTAATTATTCTTCTTCTTGAATTAATACTTTAATTCAATTTATTGTTTTAATTTCTTAAATCAATTGTTTCCTTTCAGACTGTCACTGTCCAACTGTATTGTGTGTGACCCTCTAGGTTCACCATCAATTGACAGCAGGCCCACGACTTTCGTGATTTAATTAGTGAGCAATTAATATGTAATTAATTGCTCCGATCAATTAACCACTTTAATTGACCACTCCAGAATTAATTTCCTTATTAATTCAGGAGTACCCACACCTCATGGTCGATGTCTAGCCACAAGCCCATGAGGCTCAACTTCAGGTGAATTGATATTCGTGAACCTCCAACTCTTATAAATGCCATGTACATACGGTCCTTCTAGCGACTAATTTCCCGATTGAGACCTAGGGTGTGTGAATTGGTCGGCACCTCTAATTATCTCAATTCTGTACTTTCTAATTCAGGATAATAATTCCAGTGTGACTGCTAAATCTGGAAACCCCTTTCCAAATCCGTCACTGACTGCGGCCGCAGATTCCTCGGATATCATTATCAAAGAACGTACCGGAAATTCTCTCATCTTATCAGGATGAGTCGATAGATCCTATATTAGTACTAACCATCCGCGCACACGTTCATACGCACCCAAAGTAGTCGCACAATGACCAAGCTATGTGGTCGGCTCCTAAATCAAAGTACGTATTCCCGTGTACCGAATTCGCCCTAGTACCTCAAGTCAAAGGACTAAATCGTACACTATTATAAGTCAGAGACATCCCATTACCGATATGCTTTACGCACTTCCACGATGGGTCTCTCTGTTCGGGTCGTTCGATGCATTCGATCCCCTATCGAACCACCTAGTCATATGCACTAGCATTCAATGCCTTGTTCATGAAACGACAACAAATTCACTTCATGTGAATCATGCATAATCCTACAAGTCTTGACAATTCATTCGATACCCCGTCTCGATATGAATCTATGACTTGGAACATTTTTGAGATCACGACCTTTGAGACTGTTTCATGATTAATCGCACCCAATACTGAAGTGAATAGTCCCTTAGTCATGAGTGATCTCAGGGTTTCATCCAATCGCTTAGATAAGTTCGCGAGAGATGAAGTTGGCCATTGTTTAATTCACGTACTATGAATAAACGGGCGTATTATCTTATGAATCATAAGATTGCTTCTAAAGGAAGTTCCTTAACAAGCTTATATTTGTTGGCTTGCTGGGCACTATCCTATCAATCTCCCACTTGCCCTAAAGCCAAGCACATACGTTTCTAAGGCCCATCTCTCTCAAGATGTCCGTCGAACCCTTTTGTGATTATGACTTCATTAGTGGATCTGCTATGTTGTCTCTTGACGTGTTTTACCCCCACGTCTTATTCTACCTATGATTTTCCAGATCATATGGTATACTTGTGTTTAGATCATGGGTGAGATCTCGATTCCTTTGCTAAAGCAATTGCCTTAAGTTATCATAGAAGATAACTATAGGCCTTGCAATGCTAGGTACTACTTCCAATTTATTGGAAGAAGTTTTCGTCCAAACACTTTCCTTCGCTGTATTCAATACTGCGAAATATTCTGTTTTAGTGGTTATCCCGGGATCGATTGTCATTTTGAACCCTTTCAAATCATCGTTGCCCCATAAAACCAGAATATTATATTCACATCAGACGGGAAACTCGAATTATTAAATCCTTCGAGTTCCAATTCTTCATTATTACCATTGACCAGCAATATATCCTCAAAACTCCTAGAGTTCTTAAGGAATGCTCTTTTCGGTAATCCAGTACTCCTTACTGGTGTTCGACTAACATCAGCTTATGATACTCATAGCATGTGTTTAGTCTTGGTCTTGTACATGACATTGCATATACTATGCCACCTTTTAGTTTGAAGGTGTATAGAGATATTATCCTCTTTACTCATCAAATGTAGGGCTCATTGACTTTGAGAGAGATTTTATATCTCCATGGAAATTGTCCTCTCTATGACTTTCCATACTGATTTTATTCAGTTTTTGTCCATGTACTAATATTTGGGAATGCAAAACATCTTCTCTAATCTATCACAATAGATACGTACTGCCAATACGTGAGATGTATCCCTTAAATCTTTTAATGAAGAATTGCATGAATAAACACGCTTTCGTCTGCGTTTAACACTCTTACAACATCTATGTCAACTTTAGTGTTTATATTACGAACAATGCAAAAACTCCCACTGATTCTTTTGTACATTGAGATTTACATGCAATTTTGATAAAGTCAACCGCCTTGACTGTCTCATCTAGTTGCATGTTCCAGCTTCGGGATACTGGTCCAGAATCATAGATTCTCCTTTGGAATTACATCCAATGGTTATGCCTCGTGGTCACACGAATCACACGAACTTCTACGGTTCAGCGTTTCTAAATGGATTATAGAAAATCCACTCAGACCACATGGCGTTTCAAGCTATGTGCCCGAATCTATGTTATACATAGATATTTCGAAAGTTCTTGGATCACTATCCAATCGATCATATTCGTGAACGTACTAGTTCTTTTCGAATTCGATCGAATCTTCGAAATTTGGTGTACAAAATTTTGGTTCAGTAGGTTTGAAAATATACTCCCACTATTTGTAGGGATGTGTCCAAGTCTAGGACTTCATCAAGTTCCATGGTAATATCCCATTTGTATTAGCGAGGGAACCACCCTCTAAGAATTGGGTATCCTTTAGCAACGGACTCCTTTCGTTCTTTAGGATCATGGAACAGGTATCCAATGGATTTCGTTGAATACCCTACAAATTTTCTCAATTGGATCCACTATCCAATTTTATCATTCATGGATGATATACCATACTTGAGTTAGTACGGTTTATCGTAGGAATTGACTTAAAAAGGTTACTAGTCAAAGTATCCTTCTAGAGTCATGGGGTTGACCCCCAGAATTGATTGAGGAGTTTTAGCAATACTAATTTAAGGAATGAATCTAGTCTTTCATAGTTCGATTCCTTTTACTAGATTTAACTCGCTATTCAAGAATTCAATTCTCGATTTAGATAATTTGAGTAATTTAGGGCTTATGTATTAATCACTTCGATTACATCGAATAATCATACTTTAATGCCCTTAATTGCTTCGGTTTGGAAATTCCTTTGAATCCTTTCAACATTTTCATACTTGCACTTTACTTAGTGCCTTTATGAAACAGTTTGAACCCTTCAACCTTTCCAAAGTACTCGTATCCTAAATGCTATCAGGATACTTCATGAAGCAATTATACTCGCACTAATGCTTTAGTGATCCACATGTGTATTAATGGTTTTCCATCCATTAAACACTTGGTATTTCAAAACACCTTTAATTGATCGATTTCCTATTCAGACAGGATTCGCATGTTTTGAATTCATCAATCTTCTATGTTTCAAGAGCCATGATTGAAAACAATTCATCGATTCCCTCTTTCAGGAATTATGATCGAATGTGGATAATTATCTAATTTGTTTTTCTTTTCTTGATTTAGCATAATTGTTTAAGTTTTATCAATGCTTATTCCTTCGCTTTATTTACAACGGTAAAGCAATTATGTACGAATTAAAAGCTTTAATTAAAATAACTCCATTCATAATGGTAAAGCTAAGAAGTTTCGTACAAGGTTCGAAATAAATAGACAAAACTCTAACTAATGCCTAAATCCAGAATTAAAGAAAAACATATGCTAATAAGAAAAATCCAGATGCTCCTTGACCCATTCCCTGAAGTATGTTTCCCTCATGTGCAGTCGAAACCCGAACTTGGTTACATGCAGCACGTTCCAGTCATCCTCTGTAAACACTTTTACAGAAACCAGAAATGTTAGATGTTTTACATCAAAAGAAAAATCTTAAGATGTTTTTCATCAAAAGGAAATAACTTAGGTTATACCTTGGTCAAGTATGATTCGGAATTCCTCATCAGTCATGTTCCTCAGTTCCTCATCTTTCTTACATAAGGGACAATTCTTTCCTTCGATCAATCCTTGTCCTCTTTCGAGGGCTTTCTCATATTTGTCTAACAATTTATGCAAATCATTGGTCTCAATTCCTTTACTTGGAACTTCACAATGATCGATAAAATGAGAGAATGATTCAGGCAGGCCATTTGTGATGATTACCATTTTATCATCTAGAGTCAATTTAGCTCCAAGCTCATTGATTCGATATAGCCTCTTGATCAGGTAAGTGCAATATTTACTAATATTTTTGAACCCGGTCATGCCTTTCTCGTGGAGTGATGATTCCCAGATTTGCAATATTGTTTGTTCGCAATTGACAGTGAATATTGGCATGGCTAAATATATATGATAGACAACAATAAGCAAACAGATTTAAGATAATACTTATAATTAACGAAGATTGGTCTTTCTATCGAAAAAGTTCTCCCACTATTTTATCGAAACAATAACCCCTTGCATTGTTCGGGAAATTCTATTTCCTAGTAGGTCTTGACGTCCCAGCAGACATTAATTGCACCCACGACTCGCGGCCATACAATTAACTCCCTAGGTAGGTATACTTTTACCAATTGTGTTACTCCACAACCTTCAAGCTATTTTGCCTCGATTTTCGCATTTATCTTGCACTGCTACATCATAAATGTTACTACTCGTTTAAGTCTAACCCAGTCAATCTCGATGAGTAATGGGCCCGGTCATGAAATCCCCGTAACTGGTTATCGGTCGATTTTCACGTCCCGACCAGTCCCCACCCTTGTCGAGTTTAGTTAAAAACAAGAATCAAGGAATTTCGTGTATTGTCCCTTTCTTCGACTCGGGTGCCAGACTCTGGATCACCTCTATCGATAAGTAGACAACATACACTAGTCCCTATTGATGGAAGGCTTGGATCTATAAAACATCATTTTATAGTTTACCCAATATGACTTAATATTTTAATTCGAGAGGGGATTTTCGGTTTTAGGAAGTTTGAGGTAACTCTCCTCGAGATCTCACCGCATTAATTATGCTTTATAATTTATTTAGTGATCTAAATTCTAGCGCGCAAGCCAAAATAAATCAACAAATAAAATAAAACATTCACACCTAGCATGCATGCTACCACACTATGTTTTCGATCGGGAGCCTCCTATGCGGACCACCATAGAGCCAAAGACGATGGTCCTATTGGTCAATCTATTAGGTTTCACAGAGACCTACTCTATTACACATTTTACCATGCATACATGGCCTTTAGTCTTCTAGGGCTCCCACCTTGCTTGTAACGGACCTCCATCCTAAACTAATAAAACAGTAAAGCCTTATCTATTACAATGGCTCAAAGTGGCCCAAAAACTTAAGGCTCGCAGGCCCAATAAAACCAATAAGATTAAAATCAACCAATCACATCTAACCTAAAGGTCAAGGCTCGGCGCGATCGAAAACCACGTAAACAATTTCACGTTGAGCAAGAAACAAGCAAAATTACCTTTTCTTATTTCTTATATTATTTTAAAACTACCTTTTAAAATAACTTTAGATTCTAGTTTTAAAAACCCCTTTCTAAAACAATCTCTTAACTATCATTTTAAAACGCCCTTTTAAAATGACCCTTTGATTTTATTTTAAAACCCCTTTTAAAATTAAATCACAATTTCTATTTTAAAACCCCTTTTAAAATATCTCATGGTTCTTACTTTAGTCCACTACTAATTATGAAAAATTAATCCTTCGGATAATCCTTTTAAGCATAAATCAGGTTCTGGAAATTTCAAATTTTGAAAATTACAATTTGGTCCCTCAATTTTCGAAAATTACATTTCGACCCCAAAACTTTCGAAAATAACAAATTAGCCCCCAAAATTCCAGAACTTGCAAATTGGCCCAGAAAACAGAAATTATTATTTTATTTCCAGAAACTTTTGTTAATCGCAAAAACTGCCCCTGAAGTTTTGGTAAATTGCAAAATAGCCCCACAACTTACGGAAATTGCAAATAGACCCCTATCGCTAGAAAAACAGATTTTCAGCTTCAGCCCAAAATTTCCAGAAAAATAAAATTTCAGATTCTGTCCAGATTTTATAAAAAATCGTAAATTGCAGTTTTAGTCCTGTAAAATTCGTAAATTGCAGATCTGGCCCAAATAAGAATT
The DNA here is from genome assembly GCA_038501285.1 of Penstemon eatonii. Classification (NCBI taxonomy): domain Eukaryota; kingdom Viridiplantae; phylum Streptophyta; class Magnoliopsida; order Lamiales; family Plantaginaceae; genus Penstemon; species Penstemon eatonii. Next base: position 64,016,629 of record CM076715.1, on the reverse strand, counting down.
ATGCTATTTACCCGAACACATAATTAATCATAATCAGCAAGATCCATGCATAGAACACGACAAATAAACATATTCACGAAAATTTGAAGTGTTCAAGCATTTTTCATATGTGCATAATAAGTTAGGCTCTGATACCACTGTTGGGTTTTTATGGGTATAATTGTCAACTACAACAGTGCGGAATTTAAAATTTTTGTTTATACACCAAATCCCAGGGTTTCTTATTAGCACATATGAATAAAGGTTGAATTTATTTTCAGCAAGCATATACTAAAAATAAATAAGAAGGTTAAAGCTATATTTTACCTCACCACAGGCAAGGTGGTGGTTTTCCTCCGGTCTTCAATTGTTCACTAGAGCACCCCAAGTGTTGTGCCTCTAGAGAAAGTCCACACCAGATGGATTTGAGTAACTTCGCGTAATCCCCAGTCTCAGAACTAGGATTAAGGAATTGTCTCGTCAGGAATTGGATTCAGATCCGGGAAGAAAAACTTGGAGAAAAATCCTACACAGGGGTGGGGCGATTTCAGAGAAAACTGAACAGGGAGAGAAATAGATTTTTCCTTTTGATTGGGATAGCTCAAAATTTCGACCCCCTCTCCCTATTTAATTGGGTTGTTAGTTTGTTGAGATTTTCTTGCTATCTTGAAGAGATTATGATATACCTTTTATATTTAGAAGAGTCCTTCTAGATATAAGATATATCTCTTTGCATATCTTTCCTTATCTCCTAAGGAAACAAGATATGCCATATCTCTTCACAAGATATGTTATATCTCTTCACAAGAAAAATCTCTCCTAACCTTTCCCATTAAAAATCGGCCCTGATAAATCAATTATAAGATTAATTAATTTCCTAGCATGATTCGGCCATGCTTGTTTAATTGATCATTTATTCAACCATGCCACATGCTCCATTAATCTTTAAATCAATTCAATCAAGTCACCCTTAGCAAAATCGGCCCATGTAAGATTAATCAATCCTAGATTTATTTATCTTAACAATAATTGGCCCATATGCTTTAATTAATTAATCCACTATTAATCAATTAATCCCTTTTCAATTAACACCTTAATTGAGGATTTAATCAATCAGAAATTCCAATTGATTCATTAATTAGTTACTTCTAATTAATGATTCTCCACTTTGAATTAACACTTTAATTCTTGATTAATTAATTAGTTACTCCTAATTAATTATTCTTCTTCTTGAATTAATACTTTAATTCAATTTATTGATTTAATTTCTTAAATCAATTGTTTCATTTCAGACTATCACTGTCCAACTGTATTGTGTGTGACCCTCTAGGTTCATCATCAATTGGCAGCAGGCCCACGACTTTCGTGATTTAATTAGTGAGCAATTAATATGTAATTAATTGCTCCGATCAATTAACCACTTTAATTGACCACTCCAGAATTAATTTCCTTATTAATTCAGGAGTACCCACACCTCATGGTCGATGTCTAGCCACAAGCCCATGAGGCCCAACTTCAGGTGAATTGATATTCGTGAACCTCCAACTCTTATAAATGCCATGTACATACGGTCCTTCTAGCGCCTAATTTCCCGATTGAGACCTAGGGTGTGTGAATTGGTCGGCACCTCTAATTATCTCAATTCTGTACTTTCTAATTCAGGATAATAATTCCAGTGTGACTGCTAAATCTGGAAACCCCTTTCCAAATCCGTCACTGACTGCGGCCGCAGATTCCTCGGATATCATTATCTAAGAACGTACAGGAAATTCTCTCATCTTATCAGGATGAGTCGATAGATCCTATATTAGTACTAACCATCCGCGCACACGTTCATACGCACCCAAAGTAGTCGCACAATGACCAAGCTATGTGGTCGGCTCCTAAATCAAAGTACGTATTCCCGTGTACCGAATTCGCCCTAGTACCTCAAGTCAAAGGACTAAATCGTACACTATTATAAGTCTTGAGAGACATCCCATTACCGATATGCTTTACGAACTTCCACGATGGGTCTCTCTGTTCGGGTCGTTCGATGCGCTCGATCCCCTATCGAACCACCTAGTCATATGCACTAGCATTCAATGCCTTGTTCATGAAACGACAACAAATTCACTTCATGTGAATCATGCATAATCCTACAAGTCTTGACGACTCATTCGATACCCCGTCTCGATATGAATCTATGACTTGGAACATTTTTGAGATCACGACCTTTGAGACTGTTTCATGATTAATCGCACCCAATACTGAAGTGAATAGTCCCTTAGTCATGAGTGATCTCAGGGTTTCATCCAATCGCTTAGATAAGTTCGCGAGAGATGAAGTAGGCCATTGTTTAATTCACGTACTATGAATAAACGGGCGTATTATCTTATGAATCATAAGATTGCTTCTAAAGGAAGTTCCTTAACAAGCTTATATTTGTTGGCTTGCTGGGCACTATCCTATCACTTTCTGTGTTGGTTGACTTAAGGCAGCCAACAGATTTGCAGTTACCTTTTCTTCTAACTCCTTCATTGATTTTGAGATCATCTGCTGAATTGAATTCAACAGAGAAGACTGTAAGTCTTGAGAAGTAGAGGCAACTTCAGATGGAATTAGAGGTAAAGCAAGAGGTTCTGTGTAAGTGATCTGATCTGCTGAACCAGGAGTGGTCTCCTTTTCTTTGGTCTCATCAGCTTGACTGGGAGTGCTTTCCTTCTCCTCAGTCTGATCAGTAGCCTTCTCTTCCTCATTTTCCTCTTTATCTTTGATCTGATCAGCAGGGTTAGAAGTGTCTTCTGTTTCTTTGGTCTTATCAACTTGGTCAGGGGAGCCTTCATTCTCTTTATTCTGATCAGCAGGAGTTGCTTTAATCTTCTTAACTTCTGTAACAGTGTGCACTTTTCCAGCTTCATCCAAAGCAGTCCTGTGAGTGATCCATGTTAAGTCATCAATTGGAACAAATGGAGATACAGGATCCTCAGGTAGTTCTTCATACTAATAGCAGGTCCATACACAATTTGCTTCAGACTAGGAAGGGGAATCATGGAGCTTGGTTGTCCCTTCATCTTTCTAGTCTTTTTTAGCCCATGTTTCCATAGTTTGGGAAACTGCCAACCTTATTGACCGTTCCTTTAGGTCTTCATCATCAGCATACTCTTCAGGAATTGAGTCATATATTTTCTTTGCCTCAGCTTTCACAATATGACAGATTCTCAATCTCAATTTGTCTAAAAAGAATTCTGAGTCTAATGCTTGGATCAGTGAACCTGTCTCAAGCCACTTCAGCACCCAGGCTTCTTCATCAGCGAAGGCTTTCCAACTTGCAATCTGATCTTTACTCTTTGTCAGACGATAGTCCCTCCATCTGTTGTAACGGACTTTCTCCTTATTGAACATCGTCAGACGAGTGATCTTTGCATTTTCAGCATCCAACCTATCAATGAACTCATCAAATGCTTCAGAATTATCTCTGACAATCTCCAATGCCAGTTTTACTTCTGATCTTCTTTTAGGTTGAATAGCAGGAGTTGGCATGACTCGTTTGGGCTTGACGGGATCACTTGGTTCCTCAATCCTTATACCACCAGCTTGCCTTATTGGACCATGAGAGTCCTTGGCACTTGCTTCAATAGCAGCAGCCAACTCTGCTGCTTCTATAGCATCCCTTAGTGCTTGAGTCATTTTGCTGGCTTCTTCTTCCAGCCTTTTGAGCTCAAGGCTTTTCAGACGATCCTCCTCAGCTTTTTCTGCAGCTTTTTTTTGTCTTTCAGCCTCATCTTGTCTCTTCTTTTCAGCAGCAGAAACATAAGGAATCACAGTCTTACCAGTCCTCAGCTTCTTTGCTTCTGGACTCTCCACAACTTGAATTGGAGTGGCAGCAACAGGAGTGGGGTACAACAGGAGAGCTTCTCCCTCACTCGTTGTGCCAGTCTGCTGTTCTACTCTTTCCTCAGCAGACACTCCAATATCAACAACAGATTCTTCAGCAGGCTTGACAACAGGCTCTTCAATAATGATTGGCCTCTCAGCTGTTGCTGGAATCTCCCTTACCTTTTCAGGTGACTCTTCAGTAAGTGTGACTTTTCTCTTGGCCTTGGACTTGGCAACTCTTCCTGTTGGTTTAGCTTGGGGAGGTCCCCTTGCAGAACTTCTTGTCCTCATTCTTTTTGCAGGTTGAATGGGAACAGCTTCTTCAGACTCAGTCCTTTCAGGAGATGATCCAGTCTCCATATTCTCTAGTTCTTTAGTAAAGTCATCAATTACTTTCTCAGGGATCACAATTTCAGGTTGTGCTGATCCAGCTTCAACAGTGGTGGTCACTGTTTGATCAGCTGACCTACTGGTCTGACCATCCTTCTTGCTCTTCTTAGAAGGGGCCTTAACAACCTTTGCAGGAGCCTTTCTCTTAGAAGTAGCCACACTTCTAACTGGCTCATATAATTTGAACTCTTTACCAGGGTGAGTAGGCTTCCCACCTCCCATTTGGCATCTCAGAGTCATGAACAGATGACTAAGCAGAATACCAAAGTTTGTCTTCTTGTCACTCAGCAACTCATAAACATGTGCTGCCCATTTAACCTTCAACCCATAGTAAATGCAGATCATGGTGTAATACCTCTTTCTGGGTAACCCATCCAAGGAGCTAGTGCTACAATCCAACACCTTCACAATAATATCAACGAATCTCTGATACTCATCCTTCAGTTGAGTCTTCATCAGAGACCCAGACATCTCCTCTCCCTCCTTTGCACAAACCAGCCAAAACTCTTCTTCTTTCTCAGACCCTAGGTCTGTTACATCCCCTCCTTCGTTTTTCAGCCCATATACTTAACTCAAAACAGCAGCAGAAATACAAATCTTCTTACCCCCAATTGTGGCAGTCATAGTAGTCTCATTATCGTTGAATTCTCTGGTCTTGTAGAAATGTTCAACATCCTCCAGATAAACTCGGTCCTCATGAGCTTCTAAGACGGGTACCAGTGAAGATTCCTTAATTTTTTTCAAGATTTCCCTCATCAGATCAGTACCGGTAGCGAAGAACTTGTCATAGTTCAGATATCTTCCTTCAGCAATGGCCATTTTTGAGATTGATTTGTGAAATACTGTAAGAGAACTGTGAGCTTGAAAACAGAAAGCTTAGAGAGTTAGAGAGTTTTGTGAATTTTGTGTGCGTAAGACGACTACTCTGTTCAGATCGGATTTTATACGTTTCCTTAGGTTTTGGTTATCGTTATAAACGTGAGCCGTAAGATTGATCTGACAGTTTTTAAATCGTGCGGGTGAGAATTGCGGATTTCAATTTTATTATTTTAATGTCAGACGGGCGGGAAACTCTATCGGCACCTATTTGTTACTTATAAAAGCGTGTTTCTAAAGATACGATTTATAACCATGCTTATATAATGTATCAGATGAGTAGAGTTTTAACTTATCTGACAGACGAGTGATCTGTTATCTGATATTACTAGAGAAAGCCAATAGCTAGTAATCTTCCTCTGCTGTTTGTCAATCCAGCAAGATAAATTAATCTTCAATCTTCAAGAATTAAGAACAGATCTTCTGATAGCATAACTTCAACTAACTGTCATTAACCAATTTCATCTTTTAATCAGAAGTACCGCTAGTCTTACACGTTCCCCCTGACTTTAAGAATTCATAAGTTAACCAGTCTGTTGAGAGTTAATCCTTGAATATGATAACGGATGACTGTGCTGATGAACTTCAGTTTTCTGATAAGTTCCCCCTCAGCTTATGCATCCAAATTTAGCAGTCCTAACTCAGCTCTTAGAGTTGAAAACCTTACTTCACTTAAAGATTTAGTGAAAATATCAGCAATCTGATTATCAGTATGAACATATTCAATCATTACATTGCCTTTTTCCACATGATCTCTAATGAGGTGATGCTTGATCTCAATATGTTTAGTCCTTGAATGACTTGTAGTGTTCTGAGTAAGTGAGATTGCACTAGTATTGTCACAGTAGATTGGAATTCCACTGATTTTGATATTGTAGTCTTCTAGTTGATGCTTCAACCATAGTATATGTGCACAGCATGCTCCAGCAGCTATATACTCAGCTTCATCCATGAGATCAGACGACTACCCAAAAATTGACAAGCACCTGTTGTGCTTTTCCTATCAATTTTGCAGCCAGCAAGGTCTGAATCTGAATATCCAATAAGCTCAAATCCAGATTCTCTTGGATAACACAATCCCAATTCTTGAGTGCCCTTAATATATTTCAGTATTCTCTTGGCAGCTAAGAGATGAGATTCCTTAGGATTTGATTGAAATCTCGCACAAACCCCAACTGAGTACATGATATCAGGTCTGCTTGCTGTTAGGTATAACAGTGACCCAATAATGCCTCTGTATTTGGTTATGTCCACTGATTTGCCATCTTCATCTTTATCCAAACGAAGACTTGTAGACATTGGAACAATAACAGTGGAGCTAGTTTCCATACCAAATTTCTTAAACAGATCTCTTGTGTATTTTGCTTGGTTGATGAATATTCCATCAGACAACTGTCTAACTTGCAAACCAAGAAAATAATTTAGTTCACCCATCATGCTCATTTCAAACTTGTTATGCATGAGCTTGGAGAACTTGTCACATATCTGTTGGTTAGTTGAACCAAAAATAATATCGTCTACATATATTTGCACAATTAATATATGATTCTCCCATTCAATTGTGAACAAGGTCTTGTCTACCTTACCTTTACGAAATCCTTTAATTAAAAGAAAATCAGATAGGGTATCATACCATGCTCTTGGAGCCTGTTTCAGTCCATAGAGGGATTTCTTCAAACGATACACCTTGTCTTCTTGTTGATAAGCTTCAAATCCAGGTGGTTGTTCAACATACACTTCTTCTTGCAATTCTCCATTTATAAATGCTGACTTCACATCCATCTGATAGACAGTGAAGTTCTTGTAAGCAGAATAGGCAAGAAACAGTCTGATTGCTTCAAGTCTTGCTACTGGTGCAAATGTTTCATCAAAGTCAATTCCTTCTTCTTGACAATAATCCTTGGCCACTAATCTTGCTTTATTTCTGGTAACAATACCATCTTCATTCATCTTATTTCTGAAAACCCATTTAGTGCCAATTACTCTTTCTGCAGGGCATAGGATCGACCAACTCGAGGGAGGAACTTGACTTCGTCTGCCAATTGGAAATTGTAAGGAGACAGGTATAACGTGTAAACTGTTTATACTGTTGTTTATTTAATATTCATATATATACAACTAGAGAAGTATCCTGGCAAGATTCCGTAAGAGGTCCTATAAAATTTTAAATTTCGATGTGCCTGTGGCTGTTTATCTTACCGAATCCCAACACTTGTCTAATTGACGCTTGCACGAAACTCATGTGTCAGAGAAGAGATAGAGCAGACCGCCGGCTAGAGATTTGGCTAATCAAGTATAAATAGATTTCGCGCTCTCTTCTTGTATTACCCTCGTTAATTATTTCTATTTAAATTTGTTGAAACCTTTATTATTATTATTATTATTATTATTATTATTATTATTATTATTATTATTATTATTATTATTATTATTATTATTATTATTATTATTATTATTATTATTATTATTATTATTATTATTATTATTATTATTATTATTATTATTATTATTATTATTATTATTATTATTATTATTATTATTATTATTAATATTATTAATATTATTATTATTATGTCTATTTGAATATATCACAATCTTCGCTGCTGGAGATATTTCGGAAACAGAAAATGTTGTTGTCAAATCAAACTTTAGTAACTTCATAATTTGCCCTAAGAAAGGTAAATTTTTAATTTCCATAAGATCCATCGATACTAAGTTGGTAATTTATTAATTATTGATTCCCCCTAATGAATACACTACCAATCCCCCCTCCCCCTCCCCCTCCCCCTCCCCCCCTCCTTTTTTTTAATTACTTGGAAATATATCAACCCACTTCAAGATCTCAATCTCAAATGTAATGAAAGTCATCTCTCAATTTCCCAATTTATTGTTTGCCATTGACGTTCATGTTCTTTTATCTTTACTTTTCCGCAACATGATGCAAATCTATAATATGTATTCATCATATATTATGGATCAATTTCTATTATTTTATTTTCAATTACTCTGTTAGACGTGCATTTTGGATACATCTATAAACCAAAATTTTGGTTATTCAGCTTGAGTGGTTTTATTCATTATAAATATAAATTAGAAATTATATTTATGATAAGTTCGATTTGAGCCAAATATATTTAAAAATGTGATAATGAATTTGTGTTTGGTTAGATTACTCGTGTGACTAAGTCATTTAACAATTAAATCATGCATACTCAAACAAAATTTGAAGCTCAATACTGAAAACCGAGTCAAATGTAATAATATTTTGTTCAATACTAATCGGCTCACTTACACCACTATATGTGTTTAATTTCAAGAACAATCATCAACAAATATTCAAGTACTTACTGATCATTTTAGTGAACCCAAAACAAATATTTAAAAACTACACCATAAACATAAAAAGAAAAGCATGTATCAAGTTCCCTTTCCAAAGCCAGAAATCGAATTGTAATGTGAACTATTTGATGTTGGGATTCGGTAAGGTAAACAGCCCTAGGCACAGCGGAATTTAATAATTTTTAGGACCTCTTACGGAATCTTGCCAGAATACTACTCTAGTTGTATATATATGAATATTAAATAAACGACGGTATAATCAGTTACACGTTATACCTGTCTCCTTGCAAATCCCTGTTAGCAGACGAAGTCAAGTTCCTCCCTCAAGTTGGTCGAAGCTATGCCCTGCAGTAGCGCCCCACGTGTTGCGCCTCTATGGGTTGATACACCACAATTACACGAAAATAATATATCCTGATCGGCTAGAACACAAGATATATTAAGATCTAAGGTTAGGGAACAAGATTGGAACGAAGAACGAAATCGAAAAATTCTTTCTAAAGAAGAAGGTGTTTGGTCGATTTCTACTTGGGAGAGGAGAGGGAGAGTTTTTCTTGACTTGGCTTTTAGGCTCTTGTAAGTTGTATGTGAGATATGACATCAAATCCCCTATTTATAGGTATCTCATTAACCTAATCCTCCTAGGACTAGGACTCCAAGTCTCCTACATGGGCCATGACCCTCTTTAATTAGAAGACTAAGTCTTCCAATTAATTCATGGCCCAGTTAATTAATTTAATCAGGCTTTATTTAATCTCCCAATTAAATAGCCCAATTAATAAACTACTCTCCCAATTAATTAAATTAGACTCCAAGTCTATTTAATTAAATCTTTATATAATTAATTAAATCCACCTTAATTAATTAACTTACAAATTAAATTCTAATTTAATTTATAATCTTGATCCAATTCCAATTGGATCCAATTTGTTCCAATTGGGTCGACCCAGTCACCAATCGACCCAGTCGATTTTTCAGACCCAGTCGACCCAATCGACCGAGGCGATTCGGTCAACCCAGTTGTTTCTTTTCCTTCGCTTTCGCTTCATGTGTATTGTGTATGCCCCCATAGGTTCACCACATAATTGGCCGTGGGTTATAATTAAATATTTATTCAATTATTCAAGTATTAAATACCTTCTAAATCAGTCAAACACTCTGTCGACTGACCATTCCAAAATTAGCACCCCTGCCAATTTAGGAATTCTCCCACACTCCACGGTCGATGTTTGGCCACAAGCCCATGGAGCCCAATCACTGGTGAATTAATTCAGTGAACATTTTATCATTTACAATTACCATATACGCCATAATCTCTCCATAAACCAATCTCCCAGTCGAGACTTAAGGGTATGGTATTTCATCGGTTTCCCTTTTCTTTTGTCTTGACCTTATGCATTCTGGTCTCAAAATAATTCTCTTCGACTTAATCTTTATGAGCTACTTACATAAAGCCGTCAGATACCTTGGCCGAGGATTTTAGCAGAATTAATTTCTCACAGAAATCCATAGGAGAATTTCCCAACCTATCAAGTCGGGTCAATGGATCCTTTGTTGATGATATGAACCTGGATACGTGTTCCTCTATACCCAACATGAGTCCACAGAGACCTTCTACTAATCTCATGTCAGTCGGAACTCACATCAAAGTATAGACATTCTCGCACCAGATAAACCCTATCACCTCAAGTAATTAGGGATCGTTCCTCGTATACTATCGTAAATTGGAATAATTTCAACCCCGATATGCGACTACCGCTTCCATGGTGAGTTATTTCCTAATTGAGGTATTCAGTGTACTTGCTATCCCAGCAAGCCACCCACTTATGTGTATCGACTATCCCAGTCACGCTCGTGGACCCCAGCGTTCTCCAGTTCTTTTGAGTATACACAATAGTGAGAGTCTAACCAAATCCAACGATGTCCTATCTCGATTTGATTTTGCGACTCTTGAATATGTTCTAGATCACGGCCTTGGAGATCAGTCCACGGGTTGTCCCATAGCCCTGTGATCTAAGGACTTATATCCTTATGCGTAGATAATTATTACATAAGATAAAGATGACCATATAATAAAATGCATTTATTAATCTAATTGAATGGTCCTTTCAATTAAATGCAGCCAAAATAGTTGGCTTGCAGGACACTATTCTATCAATCTCCCACTTGTACTAAAGCCAACTTTTCATACTTCTGATTCCCATCTTAGACAGATGTTTTTCGGATGCCGTTGAGACAATGGCTTAGATAGCGGGTCCGTCTTATTATCCTTTATGGTGACACGTTCCATCTTTATGTCTCTTCTACCAATGATATAACATATCAAATGGTATCGTCTTAGTACGTGCTTGGATTCTGATGAGATCTCGACTCCTTCGCTTGCGAGATAGCTCCATTATTATCACAGAAGATAGTAATGGCTCGACAATGCTAGGTATCACATCCAATTCCTGGATGATGTTTTTCATCCAAACACCTTCCTTTGCTGCTTCACACGCGGCAATGTATTCTGTTTCTGTGGTTGAATCTGCGGTAGTGTCTTGCTTGGAGCTCCTTCAGCTTACCGCACCACTATTGAGGCAGAACATGTATCCGGATGTCGACTTGAAGTCGTCTACATCACATTGGAAGCTAGAATCAGTATAGCCTTCCAATTTCAATTCTCCTCCACCGTATACCAAGAACAATTCCTTAGTCCTTCTCAGGTACTTCAGAATTGCCTTTACGGCTATCCAGTGCTGCTCACCTGGATCAGATTGGTAGCGAATTGTAACGCTTAAAGCGTATGCTACATCTGGTCTAGTACATAACATACCATACATTATGCTTCCTATAGCGGATGCATATGGTACTCGAGACATTGCTTCTCTCTTCAGGCGTCTTTGGGGCCATAGATGATAGAATAGTGTCCTGCAAGCCAACTATTTTGGCTGCATTTAATTGAAAGGACCATTCAATTGGATTAATAAATGCATTTTATTATTATATGGTCATTTTTATCTTATGTAATAATTATCTACGCATAAGGATAGAAGTCCTTAGATCACAGGGCTATGGGACAACCTGTGGACTGATCTCCAAGGCCGTGATCTAAAACATATTCAAGAGTTGTAGAATCCAATCGAGATAAGACATCGTTGGATTCGGTTAGACTCTCACTATTGTGTATACTCCGATGAACTGGAGAACGTTGGGGTCCACGAGCGTGACTAGGATAGTCGATACACATAAGTGGGTGGCTTGCTGGGATGGCAATTGCACTGAATACCCCAATTAGGAAATAACTCACCATGGAAGCGGTAGTCGCATATCGGGGTTGAAGTTATTCCAATTTACAATAGTATACGAGGAACGATCCCTAACTACTTGAGATGATAGGGTTTATCTGGTGCGAGAACGTCTATGCTTTGATATGAGTCCCGACTGACTGGAGATCGCCAGAAAGTCTCTGTGGACTCATATTGGGTATAGAGGAACTCGTATGTAGATTCATATCATCAACAAAGGATCCATTGACCCGACTTGATAGGTTGGGAAATTCTCCTATGGATTTCTGTGAGAAATTAATTCTGGCAAAATCCTCGGCCGAGGTATCTGACGGCTTTATGTAAGTAGCTCATAAAGGTTAAGTCAAAGAGAATTATTTCGAGACCAGAATGCATAAGGTCAAGACAAAAGAAAAGGGAAACCGATGAAAGACCATACCCTTAAGTCTCGACTGGGAGATTGATCGATGGAGAGATTATGTCGTATATGGAAATTGTAAATTATTAAAAGGTTCACTGAATTAATTCACCAGTGATTGGGCTCCATGGGCTTGTGGCTGGACATCGACCGTGGAGTGTGGGAGAATTCCCAAATTGGCAGGGGTGCTAATTTTGGAATGATCAATCGACAGAGTGTTCGATTGATTTATAGTAAGTCTTACTCGAATAATTAAATAATATTTAATTATAACCCACGACCAATTATGTAGTGAACCTACGGGGGCATACACAATACACATGAAGCGAAAGCGAGGAAATAAGAACGACCGAGTTGACTGGGTCGACTGGGTGCATAATCGACTGGGTCGATTATTGTGGGTGGGTCGACTTGGTCGACCCAATTGGAAGAAAATGGGATCCAATTGGAATTGGATTAGTATCATAAATTAAATTGGAATTTAATTTGTGGATTAATTAATTAAGTTGGATTTAATTAATTAGAAGGGATTTTAATTAAATGGGCTTAGAGTCTGATTTAATTAGATGGGAGATTAAGTTAATTAATTGGGCTATTTAATTAAAAGATTAAATAAAGCCTGGTCAAATTAATTAACTGGGCCATGAATTAATTAGAAGACTTGGTCTTCTAATTAAAGAGGTCCATGGCCCATGTAGGAGAGAAAAGTCCTAGTCCTAATAGGACTAGGTTAGGGAGATAACTATAAATGGCCTACTTGTAGTTATTTTTCACATAACTCCATAAGCAAAAATTGAGCAAGAGCAAAATACTCTCTCCCTCTCCCACACTGCAAAAGCCGAACCCTGTCTTCCTTTAGGAAGAATTTTTCGTTTTTCGATCTTGTTCCAAATCGTTCCTAATTCCTAGATCTTAATATATCTTGTGTTCTAGTCGATCAAGATATATTATTTTCGTGATATTGTGGTGTATCAACTCGTAGAGGCGCAACACGTGGGGCGCTCCTTGAAAAGCCTGGATCAATTTTGCTGGAGCAGAAATCAGAGTTCGTTTTGCTGACTGCCAACTTGGATTTGCGAGGAGATAGGTATAACGTGTAAACTTATACTATCGTTTTAATTAATATTTTTATATATACACCTAGAGTAGTATCCTGGCAAGATTCCGTAAGAGGTCCTAAAAATTATTAAATTCCACTGTGCCTAGGGCTGTTTATCTTACCGAATACCAACAGTGGTATCAGAGCCAACTCTAGGCTTTGTATATATACGAATTTGCAAATTCTGTGATTTAAATCATATGTTTGATTTATGTATGGCTAGTTCTATGACTGTATATGTTTTAGGACGTAGATCTGTTAACTTAGAGTTAATGTAAAAAATTTGATTCGAAAATTTATCGTGTTAATTTTTATTTTGGATTGGGATTTAATTAATTGGATTTGTTTAATTAAATCAAAAGTAATCGAACAAGAAAAATTATATATTTTTGGGATCAACCGCGGTGGTACGAGGTGCCACCGCGTGCTGCCGTACGCGGCAGCGCGTGAACAAGCGCGCTGTCTGTGCGTGCAACACACGGCAGCTGCCCTCGGGCATTTTGCAGTGTGCTGGCAACGCGCAGCAACACGCTGCTACGCGCTGTCACGCGCGGCAGCAGCCGCTGCGTGGGGCTCACGCGCGGCTTCCGTGGCCATGTGTGTGCTGCCACGTGGCAGCGTTCAATTCGTCACTTCGTGGCTGAATTTTGGTTGATCTCAAACTCACCTATTTTGGAAGTTCTGAAAATCTTGGAGATTTGGTTGTTATGGAATCTTGGTGAATTTTGGATTGATCTTAGAGATCTAATTAACAAGGAAACTTAGAGTTTCATTTGTAATAAGACATTTAATTAGAATTAATGTCTTCTAGTTAATTACCAAAATTAAAGATCTTAGAGATCTTACTAATCAAGGAAACTTAGAGTTTCAATTGTGATAAGAGATTTAATTAAAGTTAATCTCTAGTAAGTTATCAAGATTAAAGATCTTAGAGATCTTATTAATCAAGAAAACTTAGAGTTTCAATTGTGATAAGAGATTTAATTAAAGTTAATCTCTAGTAAGTTACCAAGATTAAAGATCTTAGAGATCTTATTAAATTAGGAAACTTGGAGTTTTGGATAAGGTAGAAATCTTGGTGGATTTGGACACTACCTTAGTTAACTAATCTATTCAAAATAGGATTATCTTGAGAATCTTGGAGATTTGTAAAATTGGAAAACTTAGAGTTTTGGATAAGATAGTAATCTTGGAAGATTTGTAACTATCTTAATTAACCAATCTTATCAAGATAAGAGTTGTAGATTACTTAGAACTCAAGTAAGAGTTAATTAATCTTAGAGATTAATTGTTGTTGGATGAAGATGAAGATGAAAGAAGACAAGTAATTAAGGGAAGGTTTTGATGATTTCCAAAACGTCATAATCAGCTAAGTATGGAAAGCTTAGTTCCCTTAGAAGAATATTGAACTGGTAAAAGAAGACATCAGAAGAGTTCAAAGTTCAAAGCTCAGAAGACTAGTGATCTCTTGCTGAATCAGCGAACAGAAGGGTAGATCATCAGCCGAGTCAAATCAGATGAGTTCAGTATTTGATCAGCAGAGTATCTATCAGCAGAGTCGTTTTGATCAGCAGAGTAGAAGAGGTCATGAGATTAGTCCAACGGTAATAAATGCACCTAAGTGTAATAAATGCTGTAAGAGAAGGGTAGCAATGGCAAATGATTGAAGATATCCTCGGATCAGCAGAGTGCATTAAATGCAGCATTAAATGCGATGGACAGAAAGGTACTGTACACAGTACGGAATGCTGCAGGGAGCCGTTTCAAAAAGAGCTGAAGGATGGATTTGAATTGTGACTTGCCTTCAACGGTCATAATTTCATCTCCACGTATAAATAGAGCTGAATTTCAAATCGAGCAAAAAAACACAACAACAATCAGAGATCGAAATTTTGAAGCAGAATTTCTCTAAGTCTCAAAAGCTCGAACAGCTCACTCGTCTGGTGGAAGTCATCTGTTGACAGAAACCCAGTTGAAGAAATCAGAAAAACATTATCTGAGTGATTTTGTAATAGCTGAGTGTTGTGCGAAGTGAGAATCCATCTGTGTGAGTGATTCTACTTTAGAGGATAGGTTTTCTTTGTGAATTCCTATTGCGAGCTTACAGCCTTCTCATTAGTTGTTTAGGTGTAAGTGGAGAAATATTGTAATCTTTGTGATTATAGTATAACCCAGAATCTGTGTGATCTGGAAGAGTGGACTAAAGGATTTTTATCCATATAACCACTATAAAAATTCTTTGTGTTATCTTGCATTTAAAGTTTTCTTGCATATTTTAAAGTTTGCATTTTAAACACTTTGAATCAAACAAAAGATTTTATAAGGAGTTTGAAAACTGGGGATAAAATCTTTTTAGAACTTAGTTTACTTGTGAAAAACACTTTTAAACAATCCGCTGCAAGTATACTCTTGAAAAACTGTTTGCTGAAAAACAGCTAAGTCATTGTAAGAAGAGTGGTCAGTCGTCTGTTCAAGATTTGTTCACGATCAGACTAGTCTGCTTACTGTTCTTCATCAGCTTAGTCTGCTGACAGAAGACTGAAAAGTTTTTAAGTTCAAAAATTTTCAGAGGTCTATTCACCCCCCCCTCTAGACCTCATCTGACCACTTGGGACCAACAAGTGGTATCAGAGCAGGTGGTTCATTAGAATCAGCTGCCTGATCAACGAGCTTGATCCGAGTGTTTTTCAAAGGTTTTCAAAACTTTTCAAAAGAGCATCTTTTTGAAAAACAGAAACTTTTTGAAAAATGGATTGTATCAGTCATGTTCCCCACATTGCTGGTATGTCCTTTGAGGATTGGAAAATCAGAATGGAGATTTTCCTTGCTGCCTATAATGACAACATGCACACATGTATCATTAAAGGTCCATTCAGATTCACAAAGACCATAAAGATAAATGAAATAGATACGGTTGTGGAGAAAGACCTTCATGAGATGACTCCAGAAGAAATAAAGCTTTACAATCTAGATAAAGTTGGGAGATTCATCATGACTAAAGCCCTGGATAATGATCGGTTTGACAAAGTCAAACATTGCAAAACTGCAAAGGAGATGTGGGATAAGGTTCGTGACATGAGCGAAGGCAATGATGCTATTAAAGAGCATCAGCTCAGTGTTGCATTGGAGAAGCTGGACAACTTCAAGATGAAGTCTGGAGAAACCATTGATCAGATGGATACCAGATTCACCAGAACTCTGAATGAAGTTTTGAAGCTGGGAAAGACTTTCACTGATAAAGAAATCACTGTCAAAGTACTGAAGGCCCTACCTTCCAAGTTCAACATGAAGGTGACAGCAATGGAAGAATCAAGAGATCTGGGCAAGATTTCTCTTACAGAGCTGTTCTCCGTACTCAAGGCTTATGAGTATAAACTGCCAAGGATGGGAATTGAAGAAACCTCAACTTCAGGACCCACAGCTGCACTTGTTGCTGCTGAAAACACCAGAAGACCAGCACAGAAAAGCAAAGAAGTGGACTCATCTGATGAAGCCACTCTACTCAACAAAAAGGAGTACACTGCTGGAGATGTAGCATTATTGATGAACAACTTCAAGAAGTTCTATAAGAGAAAGATGAAAAACAAATACAATCATGCTGCTTCTACTTCTAAACCTAACTTTTCTTCTCAGGATAAAGAAGATTATAAATCAAAACTGATGTGTTACAACTGCAGGAAATTGGGACACTTCATAAGAGACTGCCCATATCCAAAAGCAGAGAAGTACACTGAGGAAGAGAAGAAAATGAGAAAAGAAAGAAAGCATCAGAGAGCCAAGGCAATGATGGCTGAAGCAGAAAAGCCAGCTGCCGTCTACTCATCTGATTCAGACTCAGACTCGTCTGATGAAGAATCGTCTGATGAAGAAAAACCTGCTCTCCTGTGCCTGATGGCAAAGGAATCTGATGACTCTGAGGATGAGGTAACTCCTCAAGAAAATGAACTGTTTAATTCTCTAGAGCAAATGATGTTGAATAATACTACTATTGCTGGAGAGTTTGTTAAGCTTAAGGAAGAGATGAACTTGCTAAAAGAGCAAAATAGTTCACTGAAACTTTTAGCTGAAAAGCCAAAAGAATCAGCTGAATATAAACAGCTTGAGCAAGAGCATGAATCTCTGAAAGCTGAATGTGAGGTTTATAAAGGAAAAATCATGGAACTTGAGAAAATCATTGAGTCTCATGATAAGTCTACTGTTGCATCCATGCATACATCTAGTAAACAGGAGACACCTTTAGAAAAGGAAAAATTAGAGTTGAACCATACTGAAAAATTTGTATCAGCTGACAATAGTAAGGTCATTCTGTATGTTCAAACCTCTAGACCTACCTCAACTGAGAAAGTGGTAAAGGAGAAGAAATCTCCTAAGGCTAAAAAGAGCAAAGAGCCTAGTGTAGGAAATCAGACTAGTAAGACCAAACAGCAGAGTCCTAAGAAGTCTGCTGATAAAGCTAAATTGAATCAATCTGTTGGTAAAACTAAGTCAAAATCAAATGAGCAAGCATCTAGTAAACCAAAGAAGCATAAGAATAAGAAAAATCAAAATGCTTGGTATGGAAATGAGTCATATTATGTGCAACCTGCTGCATATCATCCTATGTATCATGCACCTCAGTTTCCTAATTACTATGCACCTTACCCTGCTCATCCAATGCATGCATATCCTGCATATCATGCACCTTACCCTGCTTATGAACACTATTCATATCATACTGATCATCAACATGACTTATCTGATAACTATGATAAAAATGAAACTGTTCATGCTCCTAAAACTCAGAAACCTAAGAAGCCTAAGACTTCAACATCTTGGGTTGTCAAGGGTGGAACTAATCCTTCAGGACCCTCTCAATAAGGGTACCTAAAACAATTTTATTTTTGTTTTGTAGGTTAGGATTAGGAGTAGGAGTAAAGTAGAGAAGATTTGGTACTTGGACAGTGGATGTTCAAGGCACATGTGTGGAAACATACATGAGTTGACTGATGCAGTTGCTGTGGATGGTCCAAAAGTCACTTTTGGAGACAGCAAAGAAGGCAAGATTAAAGCTAAAGGAAGATTAATCAAGGGAAACATAGAGATATCTGACGTCTCCTATGTTAAAGGCCTAAAATATAATCTGCTGAGCATAAGTCAATTTTGTGACAAGGGATATTCAGTCATCTTCTCAACAGATAAGTGCTACGTTGAACAGATTGGTACAAAGAAGGTAATTTTATCTGGAAGACGACAAGGAAATATCTACATAGTTGACTGGAATTCTGTTGACAAGAATTCAAGTATTTGTTTGGTGGCATCTGCACCAAGTGAAGTCAGTTGGCTATGGCACAAGAGGATGAATCACTTAAACTTCAAGACCATAAACAGATTAATCAAGAATGATTTGGTAGAAGGGATTCCAAAAGCAGTCATGAGCAAAGACAAGCTCTGTGACGCCTGTCAGAAGGGTAAACAAATCAAGTCATCTTTCAAAGAAAAGAAGCACCAATCTTCTGGAAGAATATTGGAGCTGTTGCATATGGACTTATTTGGACCCATTGATCCAGTCAGCAATGGTGGAAAGAAATACTGCCTAGCTGTTGTGGATGATTATTCAAGATATACTTGGGTGATTTTCATGAAGAAGAAAAGTGAAACCAAGGAACATCTTACCAATCTGATGGAACTGATCCAGAATGAGAAGAGTATCAAGATATTGAAGATCAGATCAGATAGAGGGACAGAGTTTACAAACTCTACTGTTGAAGAGTATTGTAATATCAAAGGAATACATCATGAGTACTCTGCTGCTAGAACCCCTCAACAGAATGGTGTTGCTGAAAGGAGAAACAGAACACTGAAAGAAGCTGTCAGAACCATGATAGCTGAAGCTAAGCTGCCACAAAGATTTTGGGCAGAAGCAACAAATACAGCATGTTTTACCCAAAACAGATGTATGATCAACAAAAATCAGAACAAGACTCCATATGAAGTTTGGAACAACAGAAAGCCAAACATTCATTACTTTAAGATTTTTGGTTGTAAATGTTTTGTATTGAATAATGGGAAAAATCACCTTACTGCTTTTGCAGAAAAGGCTGATGAAGCTGTTTTTGTAGGATACTCATCTGTTAGTAAGGCTTATAGAGTTTTCAATAAAAGAACATTGCTAATAGAAGAATCTATCCATGTAGTATTTGATGAGCCAAGTCAATCTTCTGAAAAGAATCAAAGTATAAATCAAGATCTGTCTGCTGAGTTACAGAAGTTGGACGTTGGAAGAAATGAAGAATATGTTCCCATCATACTACCTAATCTAAGTTCAGCTGCTAACTCAAGTGCTGTTCATAATCACAGTGCTGATTGTCTAACAGACGAGTTGCTAACAGCTGACAGACCAGAGACTGTTCAACAGACGGCAAATGTTCAACAGACTACTACTGGAACTCTAACAGTAGTGTTGCAAGATCATAACAGAGGACAACATCCTGATCTGCAACCTGATCTCAGATGGCTCAAGAATCACCCTCCTGAATTGGTTATTGGTGATCCTTTAGATAGAGTGAAAACAAGAAGAGCTGCTGCACAAGATGCCATGTTTGTCACATTTCTATCTCAAATAGAGCCTAAACAAATTGAAGAAGCTCTCAATGACTCCTTCTGGATAGAAGCTATGCAAGAAGAGTTGAATCAATTTGAAAGGAATGAAGTCTGGTACTTAGTTCCTAGACCAAGTCATCAAAGAGTAATTGGCACTAAGTGGGTATTCAGAAATAAGATGAATGAAGATGGTGTTGTCACCAGAAACAAAGCAAGACTAGTGGCCAAGGGTTATTGTCAAGAAGAAGGAATTGACTTTGATGAAACTTTTGCACCAGTAGCAAGACTTGAAGCAATCAGACTGTTTCTTGCCTATGCTGCTCACAAGAACTTCACTGTCTATCAGATGGATGTGAAGTCTGCTTTTCTCAATGGAGAATTGCAAGAAGAAGTTTATGTTGAACAACCTCCAGGATTTGAAGTCTATCAAGAAGAGGACAAAGTATATCGTCTGAAGAAAGCCCTTTATGGACTGAAACAAGCTCCAAGAGCATGGTATGATACCCTATCTGATTTTCTTTTAATTAAAGGATTTCGTAAAGGTAAGGTAGATAAAACCTTGTTCACAATTGAATGGGAAAATCATATATTACTTGTGCAAATATATGTGGACGATATTATTTTTGGTTCAACTAACCAACAGATGTGTGATAAGTTCTCCAAGCTGATGCAGAATAAGTTTGAAATGAGCATGATGGGTGAACTTAATTACTTTCTTGGATTGCAAGTTAGACAGTTGCCTGATGGAATATTCATTAGCCAAGCAAAGTACACAAGAGATCTGTTCAAGAAATTTGGTATGGAAACTAGCTCAACAGCTAACATTCCTATGTCTACAAGTCTTCGTTTGGATAAAGATGAAGATGGCAAATCAGTGGACATAACCAAATATAGAGGCATTATTGGCTCATTGTTGTATCTAACAGCAAGCAGACCTGACATAATGTACTCAGTTGGAGTCTGTGCAAGATTTCAATCAAACCCCAAAGAATCTCATCTCTTAGCTGCCAAGAGAATATTGAAGTATGTTAAAGGCACTCAAGAATTGGGATTGTGGTATCCTAGAGAATCTGGATTTGAGCTTATTGGTTATTCAGATTCAGACCTTGCTGGCTGCAAGATTGACAGAAAGAGCACAACAGGTGCCTGTCAGTTCTTAGGCAGTCGTCTGATCTCATGGATGAGTAAGAAGCAAACCTCAGTTTCTATATCTACTGCTGAAGCTGAATATATAGCTGCTGGAGCCTGCTGTGCACAGATACTTTGGTTGAAGCACCAACTAGAAGACTACAACATCAAGATCAGTGGAATACCAATCTACTGTGACAATACAAGTGCAATTTCACTTACTCAGAACACTACAAGTCATTCAAGGACTAAACATATTGAGATTAAACATCATTTCATTAGAGATCATGTGGAAAAAGGCAATGTTTTGATTGAGTATGTTCATACTGATAATCAGATTGCTGATATCTTCACCAAACCTCTAAGTGAAGCAAGGTTCTCAACTCTAAGAGCTGAGTTAGGATTACTTAACCTGGATGCATAAGCTGAGGGGGAACTCATCAGAAGACTGGAGTTCAACAGCTTAGTTATCAGTCATTTATTTCAAGAATTAACTCTCAACAGACTAGTTAACTTATGAATTCTTAAAGACAGGGGGAACGTGTAAGACTAGCGGTACTTCTGTTCTAAAGATGAAATCTGTTAATGACAGTTAGTTGAAGTTGTGTTATCATGAAGACGTGTTCTTAATTCTTGAAAATTGAAGATTATTTTATCTTGCTGGATTGACAAACAGCAGAGGAAGATTACTAGCTATTGGCATTCTCTAGTAATATCAGATAACAGATCACTCGTCTGTCAGATAAGTTTAACTCTACTCATCTGATACCTTATATGAGCATGGTCATAAAACGCATTATTAGTAACACGCTTTTATAAGTAAACAGATTAGTGTCGATAGAGTTTCCCGCCCATCTGACATTAAAATAATAAAATTGAAATCCGCGACTCTCATCCGCACGATTAAAATCTGTCAGATTAGATCAACGGTTTAGATAAATCACGAAAACCGAATCAAAAGGAAACCTATAAAATCCGATCTGAACAGCATAGTCGTCTTACGCACTCAAAAATTCTCAAACTCTCTATCTCTCAAACCCTCTTGTTGCGAAAGTTCATTATTTTGCAGAATTTACTCACAAATCTCAGAAATGGACAAAGTTATTGAGGGAAGATACTTCAACTACAACAAATTCCATTTCTCTGGCACCGATTTGATGCGCGCTTTACTGGAAAAGATCAAGGAAGCATCTTTGGTCCCAGTCTTGGAAGCACACGAAGATAGGGTTTATCTTGAAGATGTATACCACTTCTATACTTCCAGGGAGTTCAACGATGATGACACCGTTATGACTGCTGTCATAGGTGGTAAGAAAATTGCTGTATCTGCTGCTGTTTTACATGAACTTTATAAGCTGACAGACAAGGGAGGAGATGTGACCGCGTTAGGGTCAGAAAAAGAAGAGGAATTTTGGGGAATTTGTGCTAAGAAGGGAGAGGAGATGACTGGGACTTTAATGAAGACCCAGCTGAAGGATGAATACCAAAGATTTGCTGATATCATAGCAAAGGTTTTGGATTGTGCTACGGGTTCTCTGGATGGTTTACCTAGAAGAAGGCTTCACACTATGATTTGCATCTACTATGGGATGAAAGTGAACTGGGCTGCTCATGTTTATGAGCTGATAAGTGATAAAAGGCATTCTCATGCCATTCTGCTGAGTAACTTGTTTGCTTCTCTACAATGCCCTATGGGTGGAGGAAAGCAAACCCATGGAAGCAAAGAGTTCAAACTTTACGAACCAGTAAGGCAACTGGTGGAAAAACCAAAGAGAAAAGCACCCAAACAGGCTAAGAAGACTCCTTCTAAGAAGAGCAAGAAGGAAGGTCAGACTAGTCAGTCTGCTGAGCCAACAGCACAGTCTGCTGTTGTAGCTGGATCAGCAGAGCCTGAAATTGAAGTCTCTAAGAAGGTGGTAGATGACTTCACTGTTGAAATTGAAAACATGAAGACAGGGTCATCCTCTGAAGGAACTGAGTCTGAAGAGGAAATTCCACTTCAAAGACTGAAGAGACTAAGGACTAGGAGTGAGGCAAGGGGACCTCCTACTGCCAACCCCCCTGCTATCAAGAAGATTCCTAAGTCAAAGGCCAAGAGAAAGGTCACTTTCCCTGAAGAGCCTGCTGTAACTGTGAGGAAAACAACAACTGAGGCAGAAAGGCCATTGCATATTGAAGAACCAGTTGTTGAAACTGCAAAGGCTGCTACTGCTGAACCAGAAAGTGTTCCTACAGTTGAAGGGACAACAGAAGACTCTACTGCTGCACTATCTGCTGATGTAGAAAAGGAACAGCAGATTAGTACACCACAAGAGGGAGAAATTCTGTTGCTGCATCCTACTCCAGTTGCTGCAACACCTATTCAAATAGTTGAAAGTCCTGAAGCTAAAAGAAAAAGAGCCATTAAGGGCAAAGCTTCAACTTGTATAACTGCTGCAGAGAAGAAGAAACTGGATGATGCTGAAAAGCAAAGGATGGCTGCTGAGAAAGCAGAAGAAGATAGGCTGAAAAGCCTAGAATTAAAAAGGCTGGAAGAAGAGGCCAGCAAAATGACCCAAGAGCAGAGAGATGCTTTTGAGGCAGCAGAGTTGGCTGCTGTCATTGAAGCAAGCATGAAGGATGCTCATGGTCATCAGCAAGGTGGTGGGATAGTGATTGGTGAATCAAGGGATCCAAACAAACCAATCCCAGCTATGCCTGCACCTAAGATCAAGGAAAAGAGGAGAGAAGAAATAAGATTATCTTTAGAGATTGTCAGGGAAGATCCTGAGATCTTTGAAGAATTTCTCAGAAGACTTGATGCTGAAAATGAAAGAGTCAATCGTCTGACACTCTTCCACTCTGAAAAGATCAAATACAATAGATGGAGAGAATTCAGATTAACCAAGAGTCCTGCTGAAATGGCCAAGTGGAAAGAATTCAAGGCTACAGAAGACTGGGTGTTGAAATGGCTTGAAACAAATTCACTCATTCAAGCACTTGATTCAGAATTCTTTCTGGACAGGTTAAGGATGAGGATTTGTCATGTGGTCAAAGAAGAAGCCAAGAAGATCTTTGCATCCATTCCTGAGGATTTTGATGACTCTGTAGATCTGAAAGAAAGATCTATCAAGTTGGCTATTGCTCAAGCAATGGAGCTTTGGGCCAAGAAAGCAAGGAAGTTAAGGGGACAGCCAAGCTCAATGGTCCCACTTCCAAACATCAAGCATATTGTCTATGGACCAAACATCAAACCCTATGAGGAGCTGCCAGAGGAATCATCAACTACCTTTATTCCTCTTGACAACTTTACTTGGATTTGTAACAGGTCTGCTGTTGACAATGAAGGTTTGATGAGGACAGTTGAAGCTGTCAAGAAGATTATAGCCCCTGCTGATGGAGAGAAAGAAAAGTCATCTGATCAACCAGAGCAAAAAGAGGGTACTTCAGACCCATCTGATCAGAACAGAAAACAGGGAGACAAGTCTGAGGCTGCTGATAAATCAAAGAAGGAAGAAGAAATTCCAGCAGATCAGTCAAAGGAGAAAGAAGTTGCTGCTGATGGAGATGATCAGGCTAAGGAGATGGAAAGCACTCCAAGCCTTGTTGATAAATCAGCTGATCAGTCTCTTGTCCTAACAACTCAATCATCAGAGCAACTCATCAAAGAAACACCTGCTGCAACAACAGATATACCTTCAACTTCAAATCTGTTGGACTCTATTCATCTAATGTTTACCAAATCCATGAAGGAGATGAAAGAAGAGTTAAAAGCAGAAGTGTTAGCTGCTGTTCATCAACCTATTCAGAAGGTTGCTGCTGCTGTTCCTACTGACTTAATGAAAGATACTGCTCAGAATGTACAATCTATATGTCAGGATATGGATATACTCAGGAGAAGGACACAAAGCACCACTGAAGGTTGGAAGCAGATTGAACAGACTGTTGAATTGGCCCTCCAAGCAGAAGATGAAGTCATGGGCAACATGATGAAAGACTTCACTGCTTCATCAAATTGGATTCTGGGAACTCAAATCCAGTTGGGTGATCAAGGAGAAGACTTGCTCAAGGAAGTCAAGACTGTTAAAGCCAATCAACTTAAACAGCAAGCTCAGATCAATGCTATGGAAGAAAACATCAAGCTTCTATGTGATTCACTTCTAATCACACCAGTTGTGCCACAATATCCATCTGTCCCTGCTGATGATGACAAAAAGGGGGAAGAAAGGATATTTGGACAGCAAAGGGTTGATTTCCAAAGGGAAGGAAATCAAAATGCTGAAGAAACAGAAGTGTTAGAAGAATCTGAAGAGTCTGCTAATAATAGGAATGAAGCAGCAAATGAAGACACAAGCAGATTAGCAGATGAGAAGATCACAGAAGAAGAAGACCAAGCTGATGAGGAAGAATCTGAAGCAAAAGCCAAGTCAGACAAAGAACTAGCTGCTGCCAAAGATTCAGTTAAAGAACAGCTTGATCCTGATGTTAAAAAGAAGAAGCTAGAGCTGTTGATGCAGAAATTGGAAGTTGGAACCTCCAAGTCTGCTGAAGAAAAAAAAGAAGACAGAAGACTAGCTTAGCTAGATTTTCTTTAAAAATTCTTGTAATCTTTTAAAGTATTTTGTACTTCTCATCTTTCAACTTGTAAAATGTAATCAGTTCTATATTTATAAAATTGCAAGTTTGACTCCAACATATCATTTCTATCTCAGAAATTTTTGAGGATCAAAACTTTAGTTTAGGTACAGGTACTTAGCTGGAGTTTTGTCATCATCAAAAAGGGGGAAATTGTTGGATGAAGATGAAGATGAAAGAAGACAAGTAATTAAGGGAAGGTTTTGATGATTTCCAAAACGTCATAATCAGCTAAGTATGGAAAGCTTAGTTCCCTTAGAAGAATATTGAACTGGTAAAAGAAGACATCAGAAGAGTTCAAAGTTCAAAGCTCAGAAGACTAGTGATCTCTTGCTGAATCAGCGAACAGAAGGGTAGATCATCAGCCGAGTCAAATCAGATGAGTTCAGTATTTAATCAGCAGAGTATCTATCAGCAGAGTCGTTTTGATCAGCAGAGTAGAAGAGGTCATGAGATTAGTCCAACGGTAATAAATGCACCTAAGTGTAATAAATGCTGTAAGAGAAGGGTAGCAATGGCAAATGATTGAAGATATCCTCGGATCAGCAGAGTGCATTAAATGCAGCATTAAATGCGATGGACAGAAAGGTACTGTACACAGTACGGAATGCTGCAGGGAGCCGTTTCAAAAAGAGCTGAAGGATGGATTTGAATTGTGACTTGCCTTCAACGGTCATAATTTCATCTCCACGTATAAATAGAGCTGAATTTCAAATCGAGCAAAAAAACACAACAACAATCAGAGATCGAAATTTTGAAGCAGAATTTCTCTAAGTCTCAAAAGCTCGAACAGCTCACTCGTCTGGTGGAAGTCATCTGTTGACAGAAACCCAGTTGAAGAAATCAGAAAAACATTATCTGAGTGATTTTGTAATAGCTGAGTGTTGTGCGAAGTGAGAATCCATCTGTGTGAGTGATTCTACTTTAGAGGATAGGTTTTCTTTGTGAATTCCTATTGCGAGCTTACAGCCTTCTCATTAGTTGTTTAGGTGTAAGTGGAGAAATATTGTAATCTTTGTGATTATAGTATAACCCAGAATCTGTGTGATCTGGAAGAGTGGACTAAAGGATTTTTATCCATATAACCACTATAAAAATTCTTTGTGTTATCTTGCATTTAAAGTTTTCTTGCATATTTTAAAGTTTGCATTTTAAACACTTTGAATCAAACAAAAGATTTTATAAGGAGTTTGAAAACTGGGGATAAAATCTTTTTAGAACTTAGTTTATTTGTGAAAAACACTTTTAAACAATCCGCTGCAAGTATACTCTTGAAAAACTGTTTGCTGAAAAACAGCTAAGTCATTGTAAGAAGAGTGGTCAGTCGTCTGTTCAAGATTTGTTCACGATCAGACTAGTCTGCTTACTGTTCTTCATCAGCTTAGTCTGCTGACAGAAGACTGAAAAGTTTTTAAGTTCAAAAATTTTCAGAGGTCTATTCACCCCCCCCCTCTAGACCTCATCTGACCACTTGGGACCAACAATTGTTAATTCAAAATTAAATTAACTTGGATAATTTTTGTTAATTAAAATTAAAGGAGCCGTAAAATTTACATTTATGCCCTTATGTGAATTTATGCATGTTCTTGAGTGAATATGTGGATTGGTCGATTTTGCCCTTAAGCCCTGTGTAGTTTTGGTTTATTTATTTTATGGGTTGTAATTAAATGGGCCTGATTGGTGCCCTTGCTTGCGCAAACAAATGTAATAGAATAGGGCCTTTATTTTTATAAGCTGGGCTTAGATTAGGCTTGGAGCCGAGAAGACCTCATGAAGACTTGGAGATCCACATGGAGGCCCATTACCTTGGAGGACATGGAGGCCCAATCAAGATGGATATTACAAGAAGGCCCATGATGTATGGGTTTGAAAATTGTAATAGTTAGGACATTTAATTTCCACCCTAGACTGACCAATTGGTCCATCATGTGGCTCGTGATGGATCGCATAGGATGGGCAATCGATCAAACGTATGTGCAATGCTAGGTGATGAATGTTTACTTTTTCGTAATTATTCTTTGATGTATGAGATGCATGCTTAGGATAGAAAAACGTAAACAAGATAATTGATAATCTGATGAGACCTCGCACTTGAACATTTCATAAAACCTCCAATTGAACCTAAAATTCAATTATAATATTAAATCATAAAACGGGCGCATAGAATGGTGTTTATGGTCCGAGCCCATCCAATTACTAGGTCTTAGGCATATCGTACGAATATATCTCGATGTCTCACGAGTCGTGGGTCGAGTTATAGGAAGATGGTATGTCTATTGCCTCGATGCACAGTTTAGTACCAAGGGAGGGGATAGCAAGGTTCTAGGCGCTGTCTCACGAGTCGTGGGGCGTCTAGGATTGAACTATTTCTCTTCACGAGTATTGGACATGATTTAACGCGAGTAAGTATGGATGTCTCACGAGTCGTGGGTCCATAACGAAAAACGAGGCTAAATGAACTCAAGGGTTAGCTGGGATTGTTAACCGGCGACGTGATCGCCCACCAAGTGGATCAATTGGTATGGCCAACGAGTCGTGGGTACTAAGCGATTGAATTTGGGCCTTGAGCCCATTAGGAAATTTTTATTTCCCGAACCTTATGTGGGGGCATAAGTATTCGACAAAAATAGTGGGAGTAATTTACAAATGAAAATCATGTTTGTAAATTATGCATTGATATTAATCTGCCGCGTATTTATTGTCATGTTTATGATAGTTTTTCATAAGTTATGTATCCATGAATATTTACCATCATACTTGAATCAAATAAATTGACTGAACCCAAATGAATTTTGAATGACTTCAAAACTTGAGAACTTATTCTCAAGTCCAAGCAAGGACTAATCTCCTTACAAATATTTCATTGTGTTTCCTTTCGAAGTTACACTTCTACTGGAATGGTGATAGGTTTCACCAGGCTGCCTTTTTTGAAGTTACTCTTCAAATAAGAAAGGTGATAAGTTTCACCAGAGGGTTGAGGATGGTTCTCAAGCCCAAATTTTCTCGAAGGCAAAACATGAAATCTCCCATAAATGGGAAGTAACATCTTGTTAAAAAGCCTCAAAAGACTCGAGAGATGGAAGAAGAGGAATGAATCCTCTCTGAAGGGAAATAACCTTAGAGGTTTTTCTGTAAGGATGATAAGTTGTAAAGTCAATCAAAATGGTTCTTCCATGGATTGAGATCAAGGGAAAGAGGGAATTGAACCTATTCATCCCATAAGGGATGATTGAATTTTATTGAACTTAACCTTATGGTTAAAGTAATGCATAAGGGTGTTGGATGCCCGATGAAGCACTCATTGATGCATTCAATGCATCTAAAGCCATGAATTATTTAGATCATTATAATTTGCTTATACCATCCCTTGTCTTAAGGGATGTGATAGTTCCATAATGGTTGGAACTGATTGCGCTATAAGATTTATACGCAAAAGGTGTACATAAGCAAATGAGTATGGATACTCATATATCGACTAAATATAGTATGCATAGTCAATAAAATATAAATAATCAAGATTTCACACACTTGAGTCATTGTATAAAAAACCAAAAGGTGATACACGAATACTGAAACATATTTCTGAATTAAAAGATTCAAAGACTGAGCTAGACTGGGTCGAGCTTGACTGGGGTGCTGTACATAGTAACCGACTTTCGAATCTTGCTTAATGGAAATTAGATTTAGTAGTTGGTTGCTAGGCAACCAAGAGGCATAAACAATTGCAATGGATTTAATCCATTAAAAATGTGTAGAAACACTAAAGCATTAGTGCGAGATAAGGCGTCTCTAGTACCCTCATGGGTAAAAGTATGTTGTGATGTACAATTCCAAATTACTTTTGGAATAAAAGAAGAGAGCCTAATCAATGAAAGCATGTAAGATATTTGAATCGATTTAAAATCAAACATGCATTGGCAGTACGCCATTGATTATTTAATAGAGAATTAGATTCTCGAAATGTAAGACCCGCTCGAAACGTTGTCTGTTGTCAAGCATTCTGGACATGTAAATGTCCATTAAGAAATCTTACATGAAATTCCTTATTCAAACAAATGAAACTTGATCGAGAAAATCGAAGATACTGAGCCAAGTAACTCTGAAGCCAGATCCAAAACATATCACGTGATATGAGTTTTGGTATTGTACCTTCATATGCATTCATGCGCATATGGGGTCTCCCGTTTATGTGAATAAGCTGGTGGGAGATAAGTTGGATGTAAAGTCCATCTTATGCAATTCGTGGGGTATCCAGAAAACTCTATAGGATACAAGTTCTACGATCCTACAAGATAAACTACGTTTGTCTCAAGGAACGCACACTTCTTGGAGAAGGATTTCTTGCTAGGCAAGAAGGAACACAACGTAGAACTAGATGAGGTCACTGA
Organism: Penstemon eatonii; assembly: GCA_038501285.1. Taxonomy (NCBI): domain Eukaryota; kingdom Viridiplantae; phylum Streptophyta; class Magnoliopsida; order Lamiales; family Plantaginaceae; genus Penstemon; species Penstemon eatonii. The sequence goes on along the minus strand of CM076715.1, from coordinate 63,986,695 downwards.
AGCTGAAAAGGCCGAAGAGGTCAATCAAGCCGATCCATCACCACAGGCAGTGGGAGAACATGAGCATGAAAGTGCACCAGAAAGTACACCGGTACTTCGTAAGTCAGAAAGATAACGTAGAGAACCCGAGAGGTACTACGGTCTGCTGCGTGAGACTAGACAGTCTCTAACCGATCCAAGGACTTACAAAGAGGCTATGCTAGGCATAGACTCGGGAAAGTGGCGTGAAGCCATGGAATTCGAATTGGACTCCATGCACTCGAACAAGGTCTGGGCCTTGGTAGATCCACCAGTGGGAGTAGCTCCCGTGGGTTGCAAGTGGATCTATAAGCGAAAGCTTGGAGTGAACGGAGAGGTAATAACCTACAAGGCGCGACTAGTGGCAAAAGGATACACTCAAAGGCCAGGCATCGACTTTGAGGAGACCTTCTCGCCCGTCGCGATGCCTAAATCCATTCGAATCTTGCTGGCCATAGCTGCGTGGTATAACTACGAGATATGGAAGATGGATGTAAAGACTGCCTTTCTCAATGGGGACATTGACAAAGAGATCTACATGAAGCAACCAAAAGGATATGCATCCAAAGGAGGTGAACACAAGGTGTGCAAACTCCAGATGTCCATTTATGGACTGAAGCAAGTTTCCCGAAGTTGGAACATCCGTTTCGATGAAACAATCCAAACTTATGGATTCATCAAAAACGTGTTCAAACCATGCGTGTACAAGAAGGTCAGTGGGAGTACAGTTGAATTTTTGGTGCTTTACGTTGATGACATTCTTCTCATTGGAAATAATGTGAAAGTGTTGTCCGAAACTAAAACATGGTTATCTACACAATTCTCAATGTAGGAATTGGGAGAAGCATCCTTTGTACTGGGTATAAGGATCTACCGAAATAGATCAAAAGGACTGGACTGCTGGGCCTCTCCCAATTGCAGTACATAGATAAAATCTTGAAAAGATTTAATATGGAAGAATCCAAGAGAGGATTGCTTCCAATGAGACATGAAATTGCACTCTCTAAGTCTATGGCCCCAAAGACGCCTGAAGAGAGAAGCAATATGTCTCTAGTACCATATGCATCCGCAATAGGAAGCATAATGTATGGTATGTTATGTACGAGACCAGACGTAGCATACGCTTTAAGCGTTACAAGTCGCTACCAGTCTGATCCAGGTGAGCAGCACTGGATAGCCGTAAAGGCAATTCTGAAGTACCTGAGAAGGACTGAGGAATTGTTCTTGGTATACGGTGGAAGAGAATTGAAATTGGAAGGCTATACTGATTCTAGCTTCCAATGTAATGTAGACGACTTCAAGTCGACATCTGGATACGTGTTCTGCCTCAATAGTGGTGATGTAAGCTGGAAGAGCTCCAAGCAAAACAATACCGCAGATTCAACCACCGAGACAGAATACATTGCCGCGAGTGAAGCGGCAAAGGAAAGTGTTTGGATGAAAATTTTCATCCAGGAATTGGATGTGATACCTAGCATTGTCAAGCCATTACTATCTTCTGTGATAATAATGGAGCTATCTCGCAAGTAGGGGTGGCAAACGGGCGGGTCGGGTTCGGGTCGGAAAAAATGGGCCATAAACGGGCCGGGTCTTAAATGGGCCGGGTCTTAAACGGGTCTGGGCCGGGTCGACCCTTTTTTTTTTTTTTCCAATCAAAAGTTGTACTGTATATTCAAGAATTAGGATCCAAATAATAAAATCAACATGCAAAATAAGGAGCATTAATTACAAGTCTATAGCTCATATTCAAATATACTTAAATTAGTTTAAATACATCACAAAATCTTAATTAATAGAAAGTAGAAACTTCAACAGAAAAATAATTTTCAATCTAAGTATTTGACTAAAACATTTCTAATCATTAAGATGAGCACTCCCAAGTTCCGCAACCAAGCCTTCAATATCCGTGGAGAGTAATTTGTCAGCATCTTCTTCATCAGAACTATAACCTATAATAATTATGAAATGTTACGAATCTATATAATAAAATATTAAAATTTAAAATAAAACATTATATAAAATTTTTGTCGGCATCAATGGGTAACTTCTCAAAAGTTTTCCAAACTTTAGAAGTTCTCTTCCTTGTTTTTTGGTTACTTCGTGATGAGCTTTCCCCGGTCAAATCATCTTCTATTTCCATTGAATTTATATCAAAATCTAATCCACACACACAAAAAAAAAACTTTATTTATACATGTACGTAACTTTTGGTATTTAGCAGCTTAGTGTGGTCAAGAACTTGATTTAAAGCATGTGACAATCTGATTTAAAGCACTTGATAGGGAACAATCCATACATCTAGCATATGCTCATACACTTCTAACAATAAACCTTGAATGTAAGTATCCTAAATTCCAAAATCTACATTCTCTATGTCACATACAATAGGGAAAAAACAAAATCTCAACGTATATAGTACATGTATATGAAAAACTAAGCATCTTACGCATCTCATGTATTAATTCTAGCTCAAATCAAATTTAAGTACACTCAAATTAAGTATCACAAGACTAATTCAACATATTTATATTAATTTTGATTGAGTTATATCATCAGTACCAAATTTTTACCAGAAGAATCAAATTAGATCCAGAACTATAATTTTTGAGAACCAATTAAATTAAAGAGTAACTATCATGCGTAGTAGCCACAAAAGTAAAGAATGAATTGCTATAATATCACACATAACAAGTAGAGTAGATGGAATACAGTCTGGTATCAATTAACCCCCCCATACAACAATTCATCAGTGAACATGACTATACACTACACTTTGTCTATATATCTACACAATCACAATTGCACTCCCAAATATAAATACCCATTTTCAACCATCAGAAAATTAAATCAAACCATCATTTCCTCTACACATGATGAAGACTACTACTCTTAAGTACTTGTTTTCCCTAATAGCCATTCTTATTTTCTCACTAGCCAATGGGCAACATGCTGCCAAATGTGACATAGAAGAAGACCAATCCAGTTCAGACCTCAAAATAATCCATGTGAACAGCCCATGTTCCCCATTGAGGCCTAAAACAACCCTTTCATGGGAAGACACATTTGGAAGTCAAATCATTCTCATCTCATGTACTGTTACACAATTTGTCATCAAAATTTGACAAACTAACTTAATTAGTTTCTTCTTCCACAGTAGTACAAAACAGTCGATCAAAAGACAATATTGATAAAGCCAATCACCAGCCAGATTACTTTGATAAAAATTAGGCACAAAATGGGCTTTTTCTTTTCAGGAAAAAGAAAAATAATTTATTCCATAAATATTCAAGATTTACAAGAACATATTCCATAAATATGAAAGTAACTTACCTTCACCTTCCATACTCAGAATCTCGGTGGGGAATCACTTCAATCGGAAAAAAATTGCAGATGGCGATTTTGGGGGGTTTTGTATAATCTAACAAATAGGGCATAAATGGGAAATTGAACCCACGAGAAGGAATTTGAGGGAGGGAGGATCTTTTTGAATATGGGTTTTGGATGAGACAGCCACAATCGGCGGCGTTGTGGCCGTAGAAGATGGCGGCAGTGAGTCTTGTGGAGAAGTCGATTACGAAGAGGGAGAGAATTTCTGAAATTGAAGACGGGTTCTTTGTTTTGTAAAGACCCGTTAAGAACCCGCTACCGACCTATTAAAAACCCTTCAACTTTTAAGTTAGGCCCGAACCGACCCAACCCAATAAATAATATTCATTAATGGGTTGGGTCATAATGGGTCTGGGCGGATCATGGGCTGCCCATTGGGTCCAGACACAATTTGCCACCCCTACTCGCAAGCGAAGGAGTCGAGATCTCATCAGAATCCAAGCACGAACTAAGACGATACCATTTGATATTTATATCATTGGTAGAGGAGACATAAAGATGGAACGTGTCACCTCAAGGGATAATACGACGGACCCGCTGTCTAAGCCATTGCCTCAAAGGCATCCGAAAGACATTTGTCTAAGATGGGAATCAGAAGTACGAAAAGTTGGCTTTAGTACAAGTGGGAGATTGATAGAATAGTGTCCTGCAAGCCAACTATTTTGGCTGCATTTAATTGAAAGGACCATTCAATTGGATTAATAAATGCATTTTATTATTATATGGTCATCTTTATCTTATGTAATAATTATCTACGCATAAGTATAGAAGTCCTTAGATCACAGGGCTATGGGACAACCCGTGGACTGATCTCCAAGGCCGTGATCTAGAACATATTCAAGAGTCGTAGAATCCAATCGAGATAGGACATCGTTGGATTCGGTTAGACTCTCACTATTGTGTATACTCCGATGAACTGGAGAACGCTGGGGTCCACGAGCGTGACTGGGATAGTCGATACACATAAGTGGGTGGCTTGCTGGGATGGCAAGTGCACTGAATACCCCAATTGGGAAATAACTCACCATGGAAGCGGTAGTCGCATATCGGGGTTGAAGTTATTCCAATTTACAATAGTATACGAGGAACGATCCCTAACTAGTTGAGATGATAGGGTTTATCTGGTGCGAGAACGTCTATGCTTTGATATGAGTCCCGACTGACTGGAGATCGCCAGAAAGTCTCTGTGGACGCATATTGGGTATAGAGGAACTCGTATGTAGATTCATATCATCAACAAAGGATCCATTGACCCGACTTGATAGGTTGGGAAATTCTCCTATGGATTTCTGTGAGAAATTAATTCTGGCAAAATCCTCGGCCGAGGTATCTGACGGCTTTATGTAAGTAGCTCATAAAGGTTAAGTCAAAGAGAATTATTTCGAGACCAGAATGCACAAGGTCAAGACAAAAGAAAAGGGAAACCAATGAAAGACCATACCCTTAAGTCTCGACTGGGAGATTGATCGATGGAGAGTTTATGTCGTATATGGAAATTGTAAATGATTAAAAGGTTCACTGAATTAATTCACCAGTGATTGGGCTCCATGGGCTTGTGGCTGGACATCGACCGTGGAGTGTGGGAGAATTCCCAAATTGGCAGGGGTGCTAATTTTGGAATGATCAATCGACAGAGTGTTCGATTGATTTAGAGTAAGTCTTACTCGAATAATTAAATAATATTTAATTATAACCCACGGCCAATTATGTGGTGAACCTACGGGGGCATACACAATACACATGAAGTGAAAGCGAGGAAATAAGAACGACCGAGTCGACTGGGTCGATTGGGTGCATAATCGACTGGGTCGATTATTGTGGGTGGGTCGACTGGGTCGACCCAATTGGAACAAAATGGGATCCAATTGGAATTGGATCAGTATCATAAATTAAATTGGAATTTAATTTGTGGATTAATTAATTAAGTTGGATTTAATTAATTAGAAGGGATTTTAATTAAATGGGCTTAGAGTCTGATTTAATTAGATGGGAGATTAAGTTAATTAATTGGGCTATTTAATTAGTAGATTAAATAAAGCCTGGTCAAATTAATTAACTGGGCCATGAATTAATTAGAAGACTTGGTCTTCTAATTAAAGAGGGCCATGGCCCATGTAGGAGAGAAAAGTCCTAGTCCTAATAGGACTAGGTTAGGGAGATAACTATAAGTGGCCTACTTGTAGTTATTTTTCACATAACTCCATAAGCAAAAATTGAGCAAGAGCAAAATACTCTCTCCCTCTCCCACACTGCAAAAGCCGAACCCTGTCTTCCTTTAGGAAGAATTTTTCGTTTTTCGATCTTGTTCCAAATCGTTCCTAATTCCTAGATCTTAATATATCTTGTGTTCTAGTCGATCAAGATATATTATTTTCGTGATATTGTGGTGTATCAACTCGTAGAGGCGCAACACGTGGGGCGCTCCTTGAAAAGCCTGGATCGATTTTGCTGGAGCAGAAATTAGAGTTCGTTTTGCTGACTGCCAACTTGGATTTGCAAGGAGATAGGTATAACGTGTAAACTTATACTATCGTTTTAATTAATATTTATATATATACACCTAGAGTAGTATCCTGGCAAGATTCCGTAAGAGGTCCTAAAAATTATTAAATTCCGCTGTGCCTAGGGCTGTTTATCTTACCGAATCCCAACAATAGGCTTAGAGAGTGCAATTCCATGTCTCTTTCTCTTGGATTCTTTCATTTTAAATCTCTTCAAGATTTTATCTATGTAATGCGATTGGGAGAGATCCAGCAGTCCTTTTTATCTATCTCGATAGATCCTTATACCCAGTACAAGGATGCTTCTCCCAAATCCTTCATTGAGAATTATGTAGATAACCATGTTTAAGTTTCGGACAACACTTTCACATTGTTTCCAATGAGAAGAATGTCATCAACGTAAAGCACAAAAAAAAAACCAACTGTACTCCCACTGATCTTCTTGTACACGCATGGTTTGAACACGTTTTTGATGAATCCAAAAGTTTGGATTGTTTCATTGAAACGGATGTTCCAACTTCGGGAAGTTTGCTTCAGTCCATAAATGGACCTTTGGAGTTTGCACACCTTGTGTTCATCTCCTTTGGATGCATATCCTTTTGGTTGCTCCATGTAGATCTCTTTTTCAATGTCCCCATTGAGAAAGGCAGTCTTCACATCCATCTGCCATATCTCGTAGTTATACCACGCAGTTATGGCCAGCAATATTCGAATGGATTTAGGCATTGCAACAGGCGAGAAGGTCTCCTCAAAGTCGATGCCTGGCCTTTGAGTATATCCTTTTGCCACTAGTCGCGCCTTGTAGGTAATTACCTCTGCGTTCACTCCAAGCTTTTGCCTATAGATCCACTTGCAACTCACGGGAGCTACTCCCACTGGTGGAACTACCAAGGCACAAACCTTGTTTGAGTGCATGAAGTCCAATTCGGATTCCATGGCTTCGTGCCACTTTCCCGAGTCTATGTCTAGCATAGCCTCTTCGTAAGTCCTTGGGTCGGTTAGAAACTGTCCAGTCTCATGCAGCAGATCGTAGTACCTTTCGGGTTCTCTACGTTGTCTTTCTGACCTACGAAGTATTGGTGTACTTTCTGGTGCACTTTCATGCTCTTGTTCTCCCACTGCCTGTGGTGATGGGTCAGCTTGATCGACCTCTTCGGCCTTTTCAGCTTCAGTGACCTCATCTAGTTCTACGTTGTGTTCCTTCTTGTCCACCAAGAAATCCTTCTCCAAGAAGTGTGCGTTCCTTGAGACAAACGTAGTTTGTCTTGTAGGATCGTAGAACTCGTATCCTATTGAGTTTTCTGGATACCCCACGAATTGCATAAGATGGACTTTACATCCAACTTATCTCCCACTATCTTATTCACATAAGCAGGAGACCCCATATGCGCATGAATGCATATGAAGGTACAATACCAAAACTCATATCACGTGATATGTTTTGGAACTGGCTTTAGAGATACTTAGCTCAGTATCTTCGATTTTATTGATCAAGTTTTATTTGTTTAAATAAGGAATTCATGTAAGATTTCTTAATGGACATTTACATGTCCAGAATGCTTGACAACAGATAACGTTTCGAGCGGGTCTTAAATTTCGAGAATCTAATTCTTTACTAAATAATCAATGGCGTACTGCCAATGCATGTTTGATTTTGAATCGATCCAAATCTCTTACATGCTTTCATTGATTAGGCTCTCTTCTTTTATTCCAAAAATAATTTGAAATTGTACATCACAACGTATTTTCATCCATGAGGGTACAAGAGACGCCTTATCTCCCACTAATTCTTTAGTGTTTCTCCACACTTTTAAATGGATTGAATCCATTTCAATTGTTTAACCCTCTTGGTTGCCTAGCAACAAACTACTAAATCTAATTTCCATTAAGCAAGATTCGAAAGTCGGTTACTATGTACAGCATCCCAGTCAAGCTCGACCTAGTCGAGCTCAGTCTTTGAATCTTTTAATTCGAAAATATGTTTTAGTATTCGTGTATCGCCTTTCGGTTTTTACAACGACTCAAGTGTGTGAAATCTTGATTATTTATATTTTATTGACTATGCATATTATATTTAGTCGTTATATGAGTATCCATACTCATTTGCTTATTTATACATTTTGCGTATAAATCTTATAGCGCAATCAGTTCCAACCATTATGGAACTATCACATCCCTTAAGACAAGGGATGGTATAAGCAAATTCTAATGATCTAAATAATTCATGGCTTTAGATGCATTGAATGCATCAATGAGTACTTCATCGGGCATCCAACACCCTTATGCATTACTTTAACCATAAGGTTAAGTTCAATAAAATTTAATCATCCCTTATGGGATGAATAGGTTCAATTCCTTTTTTCCCTTGATCTTAATCCATGGAAGAACCATTTTGATGACTTTATAACTTATCATCCTTACAGAAAAACCTCTAAGGTTATTTCCCTTCAGAGAGGATTCATTCATCTTCTTCCATCTCGTAAGTCTTTTGAACCTTTCAACGAGACGTTACTTCCCATTTATGGGAGACTTCATGTTTGCCTTCAAGAAAATTTGGGCTTGAGAACCATCCTCAACCTTTTCGTGAAACTTATCACCTTTCTTAATTGAAGAGTAACTTCAAAAAGGCAGCTTGGTGAAACCTATCACCATTCCAGTCGAAGTGTAACTTCAAAAAGAAAAACAATGAAATCTTTGTAAGGAGATTAGTCCTGGCTTGGACTCGAGAATAATTTCTCAAGTTTTGAAGTCATTCAAAATTCATTTGGGTTCAGTCAATTTATTTGATTCAAGTATGATGGTAAATATTCAAGGATACTTTACTTATGAAAAACTATCATAAACATGACGATAAATACGCGACAGATTAATGTCAATGCATAATTTACAAACATGGTTTTCATTTGTAAATTACTCCCACTATTTTTGTCGAAATACTTATGCCCCCACATAAGGTTCGGGAAATAAAAATTTCCTAATGGGCTCAAGGCCCAAATGCAATCGCTCACTACCCACGACTCGTTGGCCATACCAATTGATTCACTTGGTGGGCGATCACGTCGCCGGTTAACCATCCCAGTTAACCCTTGAGTTCATTTAGCCTCATTTTTCGTTATGGACCCACGACTCGTGAGACATCCATACTTACTCGCGTTAAATCATGTCCAATACCTGTGAAGAGAAATAGTTCAATCCTAGACGCCCCACGACTCGTGAGACAGCACCTAGAACCTTGCTATCCCCTCCCTTGGCACTAAACTGTGCATCAAGGCAATAGACATACCATCTTCCTATAACTCGACCCACGACTCGTGAGACATCGAGATATAGTCGTACGATGTGCCTAAGACCTAGTAATTGGATAGGCTCGGACCATAAAGACCATTCTATGCGCCTGTTTTACGATTTAATATTATAATTGAATTAGAGGTTCAATTGGAGGTTTTATGTAATATTCAAGTGCGAGGTCTCATCAGATTATCAATTATCTTGTTTACGTTTTTCTATCCTAAGCATGCATCTCATACATCAAAGAATAATTACGAAAAAGTAAACATTCATCACCTAGCATGATATGATTGATCAATTGCCCATCTTATGCGATCCATCACGAGCCTTGTGATGGATCAATTGGTCAGTCTATGGTGGAAATTAAATGTCCTAACTATTCAAACCCATACATCATGGGCCTTCTTGTAATATCCACCTTGATTGGGCCTCCATGCAATGAATTAGGCCTCCATGTCCTCCAAGGTTATGGGCCTCCATGCGGATCTCCAAGTCTTCATGAGGTCTTCTCGGCTCCAAGCCTAGTCTAAGCTTAGCTTATAAAAATAAAGGCCTATTCTATTACATTCGTTTGCGCAAGCAAGGGCACCAATCAGGCCCATTTAATCACAACCCATAAAATAAATAAACCAAAACTACACAGGGCTTAAGGGCAAAATCGACCAATCCACATATTCACTCAAGAACATGCATAAATTCACATAAGGGCATAAATGTAAATTTACCGGCTCCTTTAATTTTAATTCACAAAAATTATCCAAGTTAATTTAATTTTGAATTAACAATTAATCTCTAAGATTAATTAACTCTTACTTGAGTTCTAAGTAATCTACAACTCTTATCTTGATAAAGTTGGTTAATTAAGATAGTTACAAATCTTCCAAGATTACTATCTTATCCAAAACTCTAAGTTTCCCAATTTTACAAATCTCTAAGATTCTCAAGATAATCCTATTTTGACTAAATTAGTTAACTAAGGTAGTGTCCAAATCCATCAAGATTTCTACCTTATCCAAAACTCCAAGTTTCCTAATTTAATAAGATCTCTAAGATCTTTAATATTGGTAACTTACTAGAAGAGATTAACTTTAATTAAATCTCTTATCACAATTGAAACTCTAAGTTTCTTTGTTTAATAAGATCTCTAAGATCTTTAATCTTGGTAACTTACTAGAAGAGATTAATTTTAATTAAATCTCTTTTCATAATTGAAACTCTAAGTTTCCTTGTTAATTAGATCTCTAAGATCAATCCAAGATTCCATAACAACCAAATCTCCATGATTTCCAGGACTTCCAAAATAGATGAGTTTGAGATCAACCAAAATTCAGCCACGAAGTGACGAATTGAACGCTGCCACGTGGCAGCACACACATGGACACGGAAGTCGCTCGTGAGCCCCACGCAGTGGCTACTGCCGCTCGTGACAGCGCGTAGCAGCGTGCTGCTGCACGTTGCCAGCACGCAGCAAACTACCCGAGGGCAGCTGCCGTGTGCTGCACGCGCAAACAGAGCGCTGTTCACGCGCAAACAACGCACTGTTCACGCGCTGTCGCGTACGGCAGCACGCGGTGGCCGCCTAGCCGCGGTGCGCTGCTGCACACTGCCGCGTGCCACCGCGGTTGATCCCAAAAATATATAATTTTTTCTTGTTCGATTACTTTTGATTTAATTAAACAAATCCAATTAATTAAATCCCAATCCAAAATTAAAATTAAAATGATAAAATTTCGAATTAAAATTTTTACATTAACTCTAAGTTAACAGATCTACGTCCTAAGACATATACAATCATAGAACTAGCCATACATAAATCAAACATATGATTTAAATCACAGAATTTGCAAATTCATATATATACAAAGCCTAGAGTTGGCTCTGATACCACTGTTGGGATTCGGTAAGATAAACAGCCCTAGGCACAGCGGAATTTAATAATTTTTAGGACCTCTTACGGAATCTTGCCAGGATACTACTCTAGTTGTATATATATGAATATTAAATAAACGACGGTATAATCAGTTACATGTTATACCTGTCTCCTTGCAAATCCCTGTTAGCAGACGAAGTCAAGTTCCTCCCTCAAGTTGGTGGATCCTATGCCCTGCAGTAGCGCCCCAGTTGTTGCGCCTCTATGGGTTGATACACCACAATTACACGAAAATAATATATCCTGATCGGCTAGAACACAAGATATATTAAGATCTAAGGTTAGGGAACAAGATTGGAACGAAGAACGAAATCGAAAAATTCTTCCTAAGGAAGAAGGTGTTTGGTCGATTTCTACTTGGGAGAGGAGAGGGAGAGTTTTTCTTGACTTGGCTTTTAGGCTCTTGTAAGTTGTATGTGAGATATGACATCAAGTCCCCTATTTATAGGTATCTCATTAACCTAATCCTCCTAGGACTAGGACTCCAAGTCTCCTACATGGGCCATGGCCCTCTTTAATTAGAAGACTAAGTCTTCCAATTAATTCATGGCCCAGTTAATTAATTTAACCAGGCTTTATTTAATCTCCCAATTAAATAGCCCAATTAATTAACTACTCTCCCAATTAATTAAATTAGACTCCAAGTCTATTTAATTAAATATTTATATAATTAATTAAATCTAACTTAATTAATTAACTTACAAATTAAATTCTAATTTAATTTATAATCTTGATCCAATTCCAATTGGATCCAATTTGTTCCAATTGGGTCGACCCAATCGACCCAGTCGATTTTTCAGACCCAGTCGACCCAATCGACCCAGTCGATTCGGTCGACCCAGTTGTTTCATTTTCCTTCGCTTTGGCTTCATGTGTATTGTGTATGCCCCCATAGGTTCACCACATAATTGGTCGTGGGTTATAATTAAATATTTATTCAATTATTCAAGTATTAAATACTTTCTAAATCAGTCGAACACTCTGTCGACTGACCATTCCAAAATTAGCACCCCTGCCAATTTAGGAATTCTCCCACACTCCACGGTCGATGTCTGGCCACAAGCCCATGGATCCCAATCACTGGTGAATTAATTCAGTGAACCTTTTATCATTTACAATTACCATATACGGCATAATCTCTCCATCAACCAATCTCCCAGTCGAGACTTAAGGGTATGGTCTTTCATCGGTTTTCCTTTTCTTTTGTCTTGACCTTATGCATTCTGGTCTCGAAATAATTCTCTTTGACTTAATCTTTATGAGCTACTTACATAAAGCCGTCAGATACCTCGGCCGAGGATTTTACCAGAATTAATTTCTCACAGAAATCCATAGGAGAATTTCCCAACCTATCAAGTCGGGTCAATGGATCCTTTGTTGATGATATGAACCTGCATACGAGTTCCTCTATACCCAACATGAGTCCACAGAGACCTTCTGGTAATCTTCAGTCAGTCGGAACTCACATAAGAGTATAGACGTTCTCGCACCAGATAAACCCTATCACCTCAAGTAATTAGGGATCGTTCCTCGTATACTATCGTAAATTGGAATAACTTCAACCCCGATATGCGACTACCGCTTTCATGGTGAGTTATTTCCTAATTGGGGTATTCAGTGCACTAGCTATCCCAGCAAGCCACCCACTTATGTGTATCGACTATCCCAGTCACGCTCGTGGACCCCAGCGTTCTCCAGTTCATCGGAGTATACACAATAGTGAGAGTCTAACCGAATCCAACGATGTCCTATCTCGATTGGATTCTGCGACTCTTGAATATGTTCTAGATCACGACCTTGGAGATCAGTCCACGGGTTGTCCCATAGCCCTGTGATCTAAGGACTTCTATCCTTATGCGTAGATAATTATTACATAAGATAAAGATGACCATATAATAAAATGCATTTATTAATCTAATTGAATAGTCATTTCAATTAAATGCAGCCAAAATAGTTGGCTTGCAGGACACTATTCTATCATTAGAAACTTAGGAAATAGAAACGAATCATTTCTAAAGATCAAAGAAAGGTATAATATGCCAAGTTCAAGACTCTTGAAGCTTGTTTTGTTCCTTAATCATAACCCAAAAACTGGAGGCCATTGGAGTTCAACCAAAGGATATGAGAAATCATATAGTTTAGGACATACACCAACCACTACCTCAATTGCACTATTTAATTAACACTATGAAAAGAATAAACATTCTTAAAAAATCCATCCCATTTCTCGAATTCAGACTTATAATTCAAATCGGTTACAATAATAGAAAATAAGGCTTGTGCTCTGGACCAAGAGTTTTTCAAAAAGACGAAGCAAGAACAAAATGAACTGTTAAAACTTTTGATTCCAATAATTATAATGGCATGTGATACCGATTTGTCTCGTACATAGAATCCATCACAAATGGAGTTAGGATGTGCGAAAAACAAGTGAGTTGTGTCAAATGGCCTTCTTCATCTATCCCTTCCCAATAAAACTTGGATTTCAGAACGACTTGCTAATGTTTCTAATTCTCCGTGGAGAGCTAAGAGTTTGGCGTGGTGCTATCCCTGATTTAATTTAGTCATATCATCAATACTTGTAAATGTAACTACCTCTTCTTTTGAAAATGTCGAGCTAGGGGATGCCCTCACATATATCTATCTATAGAAGGTTCATTATTTTGCATGTGAGTCATTCTTAATAACAAGTTTCCATAATTTATATATTATCTCGGGTTTTTTATTAAGAAGAGTACTAGTGTTTCCTTGGCAATGCTTGATTGGAACATTTATTTGATCTCAATAATTTCCTCTTCGAGCACACCTAATAGTAAAACCAAAATCCAAAAACCAAATCCCACCCTATTGGTTGGACTTTAAAAAAAGCTAAAAATGAAAATATTGCTAGAGAACTCACAGTTTAGTGCATCATTTTTCTCCAAATTTGAAGCTTTTCTACAAAACTTAACGCTATGCATAGTTATTGTTATCATACATCCCAACAACCCATCTCTTAGCATTATATCCAATCACTCATTCCGTAAAAATCAGCATACTATTACATGTATAATGTTTTGGTAACAACTAGGGTAAGTGCGTAGAAGCTATATATTAAATAGTAATCTCTAAAACTTCGTAGAAACGCAAAAATAAATACACAAGAATAGTTGCACAACATTCTGCCTAAATATTTTCCTTCTCTGTCTTTTACTTACTTTAACAGTTATAGAATCAATAACATAAAAACTTAACTTATCTAAGCATCGAAAGAACAAACTGAAAACATGTAGGTACCTTGTAATTCACATTCCTACCATTTAACTACTCAAATGAGACTAATTCTTAAACTATGTAGTAAAAGAATAAGATACATGCTGAACTTTCTATCAACGTTGTCATTTCTCATTAAGCAATAAGTCTCTGAATTAACAAATATACATAATACAAAACAACACTAATCTATCAGCTTTCTTTATAAATATATTAATCACACAACATATGCTAGATACATGAACTAAAACAAAAAACTAAACACATATCTCATGTTGGTAAAAGGCAAGTAATCCTGTATATCTAGTTGGCTCCGTAAGTAGCTTCACCTCATGAAATGCCTCCATACCAATAAGTCTATGCCTGAATATTGCTTAGGTACTCATGGAATCTAGCTTTTTAATTTTTCCTTTTTAAAAGAAAGAATATACTTTTTACCTCATGAAATGCCTCCATACCAGTAAGCTATGCCTGAATACTGCTTAGGTACTCATGGAATCTAACTATTTAATTTTTCCTTTTTAAAAGAAAGAATATACTTGACTTGACATTAACATGTGCATCACTAATGACAAAATATACTTCTATGAAAGGTAGGGCTGAAAATCAATCAAGCTACTCGATACTCGACTCGAGCTCGTTCAATTAAAGTTCATTTAAGCTCGGTTCGTCACACTAATCAAACAAGTTTGAACATCGTTTTTCGTTCGATAACTTTTGAAGCTCGGCTCGAGCTCGACTCGATAAGCTAAAAAAACTACATGCAAAATATCAAGCTACTCGGTACTCAGCTCGAGCTTGTTCGATAAAAGTTCGTTTGAGCTCGACTCTATTTAAAATTAAACCAAGCTCAAACACAAAATTTCAAGCTCGATAAAAATCAAACCAAACTTGAACAGTATGCCGTTCGACACTACTCGGCTCGATTACACCCACCCCTAAAAGGAATAAATATTCTCCTAACAGAGTATGCCCACCTGCCTTTGAACCAAAAAAAATTATGTTCTTTTTCTATCATAAATTATTCTTTAAAACAAGAAAGAGAAATCATGAAATGAATGAAACAACGTGTAGCTTTCTCAAAATAATAAACTACATTCTCTTTTCATTTCATTAAGGCCTAATGAATAAATATACAACGTGTAACTAATTAATTGCAAGTTTCCACAAATTAATCTTGCCACAATTGTAAGAAATTGAAACTAACCTTAGACTGAAAATCAACATGATTAGAAACAACGTTGTAAGCATTATCAACAATTTCTTTGACTTAATCCGGCTTCAAGCTTAGACGACTCCCATCAAATATAGAAAAATCTGACTGAACAACAACTAAGGCGTAAAAGAAAGTCTTGCTTAAATATTATCAATTACCGAAAGCTTAATCTTTTGAGTCAGAAGCTCATTAATTCTTAGACATCGATAAAAAAAATTAAATAGTGAAAACATATGAATTGATGAAACTTGGGGTGAAATTGTAAACACGGGTGAAGTTGGTGAAAAAACTGATGAAACCAGTAAGAAAAAATGCTCGTGAAATCTATGAAAATTCTGGTAAAATTATGAAGAAATGGATGAAACATGTGTCATCGGTGAATAATGAATAAATTTGATATGAAAACTACTATGATTGAATGAACTAAATAATGTTCTTATAATCTTATTTTAGAATCAACTTTATAAGATTTAATGATTAAATCAGTCATCATTTTATATTTTATTACAATTATTCAAAGCCATCACTTTTTTATAAACCAATAATAATTAAAAAAAATTCATAAAAAATAAAATGATCAGTCATAAATATATGATTTTCTATGACATAAAAATGTCTAAGTTTACTCTAATTTACGAAAAATACCCTTCAAATTAAAACTACACACGTACACTTTTCTAGTCTAATATAAATAATGCAAAGAAAAAGGCAATGGAGAATATGGAGAGAGTTTATAATGTATTCTTATTCATTCTTCTTTTTATCAAATACGTAGCAATGTTCTCTATTTATAGGACTACATGAGAAAGGCAAAAACCAAGAATTAATAGCTATTGGAGTTATAATTGTCTTTTTTCTTTTGTTTCTGAAGGGTTTTATCTCTTTCGAAGAGCGTCGGGCACATAAAGTGGAAACCTCTCCCAACAGAGATTCGAACTTGAGTCCGCTACTTTATAGTGACTAGTCTCTTTCACTATACCAATCACAATCACGTGTTGATGGAGTTACAATTTGTCTTCAATTAATGGTGGGGGTTACATATCTCATGGAAGTTCCAAACTCTTTCGTGGACATCCACCAACAAAAGGTCTAGGTTCATAAAAATAAAGAGTAATCCAAACCTCCTCACAATTTTTTTGGGAAAAAAAAAAAAACCTCACATTTATTACAATAACTTCTCCTTCTTCTGTGTTTACTGTTTACTATGGGCAGAGACTCCACTATAAGGCGTAAACCATGGAGGAATATAGAAGCACCATAAGCTAACCAAGTTGAACCACTAATCCCGAATTGACTCGCAGTGCAACCTACAATCACATTCATGAGTAGAAAAGTGAAGATCCCAAAGTCACCGCAAGAAGGACGAAGAAGAGCAGTGTTCGCAAGCTACGCAATTGAGTAGTACAGGAACACCTTCACATGATCAAAGGACGTAAATTTGAAAAAATACTGAAAAAGAATTGTGCCCGCCGCCCCAACTCCAAAATCAACGAACTTCTTCTTCTTATTCATTCCGATCGTCCCAGGATTTTCATGTTGGACATGAGAAAAATGTTTTGCCCATAATAATGAGGTTAGACATGGAACAGTGAAAATTAAAACGGCGAATAGCTTTGTCATGCCATGATATATATAGTATCGTTGGAACCCTACGGAATAAACTATGTACCAAGGTATGTACGCAAGACTGCCAAAGATTTCTCCAAAATACACAAGATACGGTGGTATGCGAAAGTGGTTAATTCTTTGTTTATATAAAATAGCAAGGAGTCTTATCGAGAGAAAAAGACTAAGAGGCAAACACTCAAAATATTTTCTCCAGTGGCTTTTAGTATACGAGTCCGTAATAGTTGTGGAATAGAATGCAAAGACATGTACAAAACCATAGTCGAAAATATACAATACTTTGTTGGTGTTTAACAATCTGTGTAATTAAATATTTTGATCTAACACAAAAAATAGTGAGAAATACTTACTTGTATCGAAACCAAAGATCACTTCAATCTTTACGTAAAAAGCAAGGAAATTAGACTGAGGTTTGCCGAAACAAATTTCCTTAAGACAATATTTCCGGGGCTGCCACGGTGCATACGGTTTGATTCCCGGTAGTCTCCACAAATAAAGAACCCATGGCGAACTTGAATAAACAGAAATTTCGGACTAAATTTTTACGGAAGTAAGAGAAAAAGTGAGTAATGTTTTTCCTTTTGTTACTATATTAATTGATTCAGAATTGGCCAGATTCTGTCTCATATTTATAGACGCAAAAGTGCCTCTTGAGAAAGGACACAATGGTTTGGTCCAAAGGGTACCTCTTCAGACCGAATAGACACATCTCTTACTTTAATTTATTTCATTCACACATAAAACCCCAACAATCCCCCACATGAATGAAATTGTTGTTCGAGTTCCTTCACATAGACATATCATGTCGAAATTTCTTTAGGAATAATACCGCATCGGAATAGGTGAAATATTTCATCTTGAACCTTCCCTAGTTAAAGCTTATCGGATTTACTTAGTGAATCGGCGAAATATTTCATCTTGAACCGTCGGCTATTTGTGTAAACCAAGACAATAAACTTAACACAGTACTAAACCGATTTGTTTCAAGTTCTCGGTTGTGTTCGTTTTGGCCCAGAACATTCTTGGTTATGCGAGTGCTTTAGAGAATTCCAGCCTATAAAGAAATTCTCAACGAGCCGGCCCAACTCACACTAACATAGGTGACCGCATCTATCAAGAGTATCCTACCATACTCTACTTGTATTGACAAGATATAGACGTCATTAAAAGCATTTGCTTAACCTGTAAAATAACGCGGTAGGCTTGCACTTATTGCATCATAAGAATGGGATAGAGTTATACTCTTAAGTGCTTTCTTTTAAGTTAGCCAAGACTGGTTGTCCTATTGAACCTGGTCCGTGGGATCTCCAGTCACCAGGTTAGGTTTCCGTACGAGGTAACTTAGTCTAATTTAGGCTTTAAGCCCATTCCCCTCGATGCACATACTACTCTCTAGATAAACCTTTAATATCCGGAGTCAGGATTATCTCTTGACTTCATAAAGTCCATTCTATTTGAAAGTAGATGTCTCTCGGTATTGTATCAACGACAACGAATATGTCATGTCGTGACTTTACCATTATACATAGAGCTTGTTGTGCTCTGTGTATCACCGCTTGATTATCGCATTTTATGTATGACTAACACAATTTTCAGTCATATTAAAATATCTTCCATGAATTTTGTGAAGCCACTCAAATTCTTTACTAGCTTTATCCAATGCTATGCACTCTGTTGGTCCCAAGTGGTCAGATGAGGTTTAGAGGGGGGTGAATAAACCTCTTTAAAAAATTTCTTCCAATTTTAACTTTAAAACTTTTTCTCTAACTGTGAGCAGACTAAGCTGATCAGAGTAGTAAGTTACAATTCTGTTCGCGAACAAATCTTTGAACAGGTTTGATGACCACTCGTCTGATAATAACTTAGCTGATTTTGTTAAAATCAGTTTTAATACTTAGAGTACTTGCAGTGGATTTTTCAAAGTGTTTTTCACAAGTATTCCTAGTAGTTTGAAAAATGTTTCCCCAGTTTTATAAACTCCTTTTAAGTATTTTTCAAACAGTTAACTTAACGTGTTTTTATGCAATCAGAAAATATGCAAGTTTAAAATCAATGTAAAAACACAAGTAATTTTTATAGTGGTTATATGGATGTAAATATCCTTTAATCCACTCGTCCAAGTCACAAAGATCTTGGGTTATACTAGAAAGACAAAGTAACCAGTTACGCCGATCAACAAATGAACAGGCCGTAAGTGCGCAGTAAGAAATCACAAAGAATTCCTACTCTCTGAAGTAATATCACTCACTTAGATGGATATCTACTTCTCACAACACTCTATTTTACAAATTCACTCAGAAGATGTGTATAGCTTTGATCTTCAACTTCGCTTTTTGTCAACAAATGACTAAGCTGATGAGTGAGCTGTTCTTGAGACTTAAGAGTTCTACTTCGAAAATTCTCTCAGAAAGTGTGTTGCTTGCTTTCTCTTCGTCTCTTTCAGCTATTTATACTTGAGATTTGAAAAATGTCCGTTGAAGAGAGACAAGATTCAAATTCCTCGAGTACTGGTCCTTAAAATCCGCGAACGGCTCTTTTGCAGTCTGTCCGTACTGTTAACAGTGCAGGCAGCATTAAATGCATCATTAAATGCACCCAGCAGATGCGAAGCATTTCTTCAATTATTTGTCTTTAATAACCTTGTACTTCAGCATTTATTACTCCAAGGGGCATTTATTACCGTTGGGAAGACTTTATGATCCTTTCCACTTGGCTGACGAAAGTGCAAGTCTGATGGCGAACTAAGCTGATCTCAAACTTGAACAAATCTGATTTGAGTCGGCTGATCTTCATCAGTCTGATAACTTTCCTTCAGCAGATCAGAAGTCTTGGACCTTGAAAATTTTGACTCTTCTGATGTCTTCATTACTTAGTCAAAATTTCTTCAAAGGGATCATCAGCTAAGTTAACCCATACTTAGCCAATCTTGAAGTTTTGGAATCCTTCAAAACATCACTTTACAAATTGTCTTCAGTGCCTTCATCTTCATCCTTATCCAACAATTTTCCCCTTTTTGATGATGACAAAACTTCAGCTAAATACCTGTTAAATACCTAAACTAAATATAGAAATCCTCAAAAAATTTCTGAGATAGAAAATGATATGTTGGAAAAACTTGACTTTTATTGATAAGAAAAGTATTACAAGTACAAGTTCTTCAGATGAGATGTCTGAAAGATAGATAAAAGTAAACTGATTACAAAGATTTTATAAATTTTAACTATCAGCTTCTTCATCTGATCCTTCAAGCACTTCTTCATATTCATAAGAAGACTCATCATCGTCTTCTTCTTCTTCTTCTTCATCAGCTTCATCATCCAGGTTTATGTTTGCTTTGGCAGCCTCCATCTTCTCTTTAAGTTGTTGTTCTTTGATTAGCTCCATTGCCTTCCTGGCTGATTCAGTATTCTTGTACTTGGTAGTTTCTTCTTCAGTCTTTTCTTCTTCTTCTATCTTTCCAAGTTTCTCAGTCTTGTCAGTAGTGTCTTCAGTCTCTTTAGCTTCATTAGTAGCAGTAGCATTTTCCTTAGTTGTTTCTTCCCTTTTATCTTCCCCCTTTTTGTCATCAACAGATTTGATGACATTAGAAGGTTCAGCAGCAGGGTTGAGAGCAACTGTAGGAATCTTCATCTCCGCACATAAAGCTTTCAGATCCTGATTAACTACGTCATGACTTGCAGTCAGGTGATGAAGAGTTGTGCTGATGTTGTCAGTCTGATCATTGAAGTAGTCAATGTTAAGGTTTATAGTTGCAATTTCATTTTGGACTTCCTGTGAAGCTTTTGATACTTCTTGCAACATCCCCAAGTTGACTGCCTTCTCTTCTTCACTGACTTTGATGAAGGTTGCAGTTAAATCAGCTATCTTGTGCTCAGCCATTTGCAGTGCAGTATGAAGGTGATTTACATCAGCCTTCACATCCTCAATGTTTCTGTTCATCTCATTTAAGCTCTGCACTAACTGCTTTGAATAATCCTGAGGCACTGGGAAACTATCAATCTCCTTTTTGATGATCACTGCTGTTGATTTTTGTACAGTTTCCAGCTGAAGTTTGTTGGATTCTGCCAACTCTGCTTTTAGTTCATTCTTCAGCTCCTCTTTCACCTTCATCAGCTGTTGGCTATGCTTCTCTTCCAGTTCCTTTACTGAATTCTCCATAAGCATTTGGAAAGCTTCGATCAGTGATGAGTGTTGATCAGTTGATGAAGCAGAAGCAGCAACTTCCTTTTCTTCAGTCTCCTGTTGAACAGGGACATCTTCCATAACAGTCTCCTGATGATCTGCAGAAGTCTTAGCTTGCCACTCAATAGCTAAGGACTTATCAGCTTTCTTCTGTTCATCAGTGACATCTTCATACACCAGATTAGTAATTGTGCCATCATCATTGAAGCAGGTTGTCTGACGGATCTGCCTCACAATGATCCAAGGATTGACAAAGGCATTGTTACCCTTGGGCACTTCACTAAAATCCTTCATTTCCTTGCCAAAGATTATCTGTTGAATACTTGGCAGTTGAGGGAGTTCACTTGAATGTCCCTGCTGATATCTGGACTTTTCTGCCCATTTCTTCAGTGCAGTGATAACAACAATCTTAACAGCCCTTTCTTCAACAATATCAGTTTTCTTCTTTTTGGCAGGTAGGGTGCTCTGGATCAGCTTGGCCTCCTCTAGGGCATATTCCCTGGCATAGTGACGCATAGCATCTCTTACATAGTGAGGATCCAAGGCCTTTTGAATTGAATCTGTCTTTAGCCACTTTAAGACCCATTCTTCTTCAGTAGCTAAGTCCTTCAGATTCTGAAGTTCTGTTATTGACCTGTTCAACCTATTGTCTCTCCATCTGATATACCTTGGCTTTTCTTGAGTGAACATAGTCTTTAACATCAACTTCTGATTGTAGTAGGCTAAAGATCTTTCAAACTTCTGGAAAAGTTCTTTGTCTTCATATACAATGTTGAACGCCCTTCGGACTTTAAACTTTTCCTTAGGTTTTACTTCCCCAGCAGGCATTTTCAGTTTTGGGGGTTCTTGTCCTTCTTCAGCCTCATTAATCTTGATGCCACCTCCATGGACAGGTCCATAGGCATCAGCTTTGCTCATTTCAATGACCATAGCCAGTTCAGCATCTTCAGCAGCTTTTCTCTCTGCCTCAGACATCTTCCTCCTGGCTTCATCCTTAGCAGCCTGAGCCTTGCTTAGCTCAATTGCTTTCTTCTCCTCCAATTCATCTTGTTTCCTCTGTTCAGCCTCTTCTCTTTTCTTCTTTTCTGCTTTAGAGATTTTCTTTCTCTTAAGCACTATTTTTCTCTTGCCTTTGTCAGCTGGGCCAACAGATGAAATAGGATTGGCAGCAATGGGATGTATGATCATGACATCCGGATCATTATGAGGTTTGGCGACCTCAGCTGTTGGTGTAATTTGACTCAACTGTTGCTCATCAGCTTTGTTAGCAGCAGCAGCCTCATCTGTTACAGCAGGCCTTTCAGCAGCTTCAGGATTTTCTCTAACCACATTTTCTAATTCTGTAGGTTCTTCAATGAAAGTCATCTGCTTTCTAGCAGATTTCTTAGTTCTCCCTTCACGGTAATGTGAAGCAGCTGTATCTTTTTGCTGACTTCTTGTTCTGTGAGAGATACCCTCAGCAGGCCTTTCAGCTGATGGAGTTCTTGAAGATGATGCAGGGGATCCAGTCCTGACATCAGCAGTTACTTGATCAATAACAATAGTGGCTTCAGCAGCAGAAGTCACTGTCTCCATCTTCTTTGAATCTGTTTTCTTAGGCTCATCAGCAGCCTTCCTTTTCTTTGTCTCAGCAGCAAGGGTAGCTGTTTTGACTAGTCTCTTAGGTCTCTTGGCAGGAACCTCCTTTGGTTCCTCATCTTCAGCTTCTTCAGGCTCACCAGCCTTCCTCTTCTGAACAGGCAAGTACTTGGTCATTGCCTTAGATTTGTGGATTTCTTTACCATTGGTCATATCACAGCCCAGCTTGAACAGCAGGTAACTGAGTGTGATTCTGTGGTTGGTGTAGGGGCCTTTTCCTTTCTTCACTTCAAGGAAATCAGCGAAGATGTACCAAACTATGATGGACCAGTTGACTTCCAGTCCATAGTAGATAGCAGCCATGATGCTAAACCTTTTCATAGTAACAGCATCCAGTGAAAAAGTGCAGTTCTCTATCAGCTTCGAAACCATATCAGCCATCCGTTGATATTCATCCTTCAGCTGTTTCTTCCTTATGTTGCCAGTCAACATTTCTCCTTCCTTGGCGCAGATCGCCCAGAATTGTTGGTGCTTTCCTTCAGTCAG
This sequence comes from Penstemon eatonii, assembly GCA_038501285.1. Lineage (NCBI taxonomy): Eukaryota > Viridiplantae > Streptophyta > Magnoliopsida > Lamiales > Plantaginaceae > Penstemon > Penstemon eatonii. The sequence goes on along the minus strand of CM076715.1, from coordinate 63,963,171 downwards.
CACAGTAACATCGTGTCGTCCCCTGTTTGGAAGACCAAACGTCTCGTGAAGAACAGCGGGTGTGATGACCACAGATTTGTCACCGACTGTCGCCTTGATTTCCATAGAGTTGTAATCAGCAGATGCCGTCTTGTAATACTCCATAACCTGGTCAGTCCAGATTACCCCTTCGTTGTACTCCATGAAATTCACCAACTGTGCAAATTTGAACTTCTCCAACAGTTCCTTCATCAAATCCGTACCAGATTGGTAGTAGGATTCATAAACTAGGAACATACCTTCAGCGGCCATTTTAATATGTTGAAAGTTAGAAAAATAGGAAGAATTTTGCAGAGAATTTGCAAGTACATTTTCTCTCAAGTATGCTTTGAATATTTAGGGTGCGTAAAGAACTAGACGGCTGATCAGATTGGGATTTATAGAGTTAGGGTATCTTGGATTCCGTGATACCAGCCAACCGTTAGATCCGTTTCTTGTCAGTGCTGATCGTGCGGCGTCAGTTACGATCTTTCAAATTCAAATCGCATTAAATGAGGAGCGGGAATTTGTACCGCCCTTCTGTCACTTGTAAAAGCGTATTTTAAAATAGAACGTTTTAAACAGTAAGCTTTTACATAAGCGATCAGATGAGTAAGATAAATACTTATCTGATGGACTAATGTCCTGATGACACAGTTGTTATCAGTGAAAGCCAATAACTGATAACCTTCCTCAGCTGTTTGTCAATCCAGCTAGTTAATAAATCTTCATTATTCAAGACTTTAATCTTCTGTTGAAAACATAACTTCAACTAACTGCCATCAACAAATTTCATCTTTTAATCAGAAGTACCGCTAGTCTTACACGTTCACCCTGACTTTAAGAATTCATAAGTTAACTAGTCTGTTGAAAGTTAATCCTTGAAGATAAATAAGATGAGTAAGCTGTTGAACTCCAGTCTTCTGATGAATTCCCCCTCAGCTTATGCATCCAATTTCAATAAACCTAGTTCAGCTCTTAGAGTTGAAAACCTTGTCTCACTTAAAGGTTTTGTGAAGATGTCAGCAACTTGATTTTCAGTAAATACATATTCTATCATGACATTTCCTTTCTCCACATGATCTCTAATGAAGTGATGCTTGATCTCAATATGCTTAGTCCTTGAGTGACTTGTAGTATTCTGAGTAAGGCTGATTGCACTTGTATTGTCACAGTAGATTGGTATTCCACTGATTTTGATATTGTAGTCTTCTAGTTGATGCTTCAACCATAAGATTTGTGCACAGCAAGCTCCAGAAGCTATATACTCAGCTTCAGCAGTAGATATGGATACTGAAGTCTGTTTCTTACTCATTCATGAGATCAAACGACTACCTAAAAATTGACAGGCACCTGTTGTGCTTTTTCTATCAATTTTGCAGCCAGCAAGGTCAGAATCTGAATATCTAATAAGTTCAAATCCAGACTCCCTAGGGTACCACAACCCCAATTCTTGAGTGTCCTTAATATATTTCAATATTCTCTTGGCAGCTAAGAGATGAGATTCCTTAGGATTTGATTGAAATCTCGCACAAACCCCAACAGAGTACATGATATCAGGTCTGCTGGCTGTTAGATATAACAGTGACCCAATAATGCCTCTGTATTTGGTTATGTCCACTGATTTTTCATCTTCATCTTTATCCAAACGAAGACTTGTAGACATTGGAATAGTAGCAGTAGAGCTGGTTTCCATACCAAATTTCTTGAACAGATCTTTTGTGTATTTTGCTTGGCTGATGAAAATTCCATCAGGCAACTGTCTAACTTGCAAACCAAGAAAATAATTAAGTTCTCCCATCATGCTCATTTCAAACTTGTTCTGCATCAGCTTTGAGAACTTATCACACATCTGTTGGTTAGTTGAACAAAAAATAATATCGTCCACATAAATTTGCACAAGCAAAATATGTTCTTCCCATTCAATAGTGAACAAGGTCTTGTCAACTTTACCTTTGCGAAATCCTTTAATTAAAAGAAAATCAGATAAGGTATCATACCATGCTCTTGGAGCCTGTTTCAGTCCATAGAGGGCTTTCTTCAGACGATACACCTTGTCTTCTTCTTGATAGACTTCAAAGCCAGGTGGTTGTTCAACGTAAACTTCTTCTTGCAATTCTCCATTGAGAAAGACTGATTTCACATCCATCTGATAGACGGTGAAATTCTTGTGAGCAGCATAGGCAAGAAATAGTCCGATTGCCTCTAGTCTTGCTACAGGTGCAAACATTTCATCAAAGTCAATGCCTTCTTCTTGGCAGTAACCCTTGGCCACTAATCTTGCTTTGTTTCTGGTGACTTCACCATCTTCATTCATCTTATTCCTGAATACCCATTTAGTGCCAATGACTCTTTGATGACTTGGTCTAGGAACTAAGTACCAGACTTCATTCCTTTCAAATTGATTTAGCTCTTCTTGCATAGCTTCAATCCAGTTGGAATCACTAAGAGCTTCTTCAACTTGTTTGGGCTCAATTTGAGATAGAAAACTGGTAAACATTGCATCACTTGCAGCAGCTCTCCTTGTCTTCACTTTATCCAAAGGATCACCAATCACCAGCTCTGGTGGGTGATTCTTGAGCCATCTAAGATCATGTTGCAAATCATAATGTTGTCCTTTGTTTTGATCTTGCAACACTACTGTTGGAGATCCAGTAGTAGTCTGTTGAACTTCTCTTGTTTGTTGAACAGTCTCTGGTCTATCAGCTGTTTGCAACTCGTCTGTTAGACAATCAGCTCTTTGATTTTGAACAGCACTTAAGTTATCAGCTGGGTTGAGATCAGGTAGTATGATGGGAACATATTCTTCATTCCTTCCAACATTCAACTTCTGTAAATCAGTAGACAGATCTTGATTAACAATTTGATTCTTTTCAGAAGATTGACTTGGTTCATCAAATACTACATGAATGGATTCTTCTATTAGTAATATTCTTTTGTTAAAAACTCTATAAGCTTTACTAACAGTAGAGTATCCTACAAAAACAGCTTCATCAGCCTTTTCTGCAAATGCAGTAAGGTGATTTTTACCATTATTTAAAACATAGCATTTACAACCAAAAATCTTAAAGTAATGAATGTTTGGCTTCCTGTTGTTCCAAACTTCATATGGAGTCTTGTTTTGGTGCTTGTTGATCATGCATCTGTTTTGGGTAAAACATGTTGTGTTTGTTGCTTCTGCCCAAAATCTTTGTGGCAGCTTAGCTTCAGCTATCATGGTTCTGACAGCTTCCTTTAGTGTTCTGTTTCTCCTTTCAGCAACACCATTCTGTTGAGGGGTTCTAGCAGCAGAATACTCATGATGTATTCCTTTGATATTACAATACTCTTCAACAGTAGAGTTTGTAAACTCTGTCCCTCTATCTGATCTGATCTTCAATATCTTTATGCTTTTCTCATTCTGGACCAGTTCCATCAGATTAGTAAGATGTTCCTTGGTTTCACTTTTCTTCTTCATGAATATTACCCAAGTATATCTTAAAAAGTCATCCACAACAGCTAGGCAGTATTTCTTTCCACCATTGCTGACAGGATCAATGGGTCCAAATAAGTCCATGTGTAGCAGCTCCAATATTCTTCCAGAAGATTGATGCTTCTTGCTTTTGAACGATGACTTGATTTGTTTACCCTTCTGACAGGCGTCACAGAGCTTATCTTTGCTCATGACTGTTTTAGGAATCCCTTCTACCAAATCATTCTTTATCAATCTGTTGATGGTCTTGAAGTTTAAATGATTCATTCTTTTGTGCCACAGCCAACTAACTTCACTTAGTGTCGATGCCACCAAACAAACATTTGAATTCTTGTCAGCAGAATTTCAGTCGACTATGTAGATATTTCCTTGTCGTCTTCCAGATAAGATTACCTTCTTTGTACCAATCTGTTCAACATAGCACTTATCTGTTGAGAAGATAACTGAATATCCTTTGTCACAAAATTGACTTATGCTCAGCAGATTATATTTGAGGCCTTTGACATATGAGACGTCATATATCTCTATGTTTCCCTTGATTAAGATTCCTTTTGCTACAATATTGCCTTCTTTACTGTCTCCAAAAGTAACTTTTGGACCATCCACAGCAACAGCATCCGTCAGCTCATGTATGTTTCCACACATGTGTCTTGAACAGCCACTGTCCAAGTACCAGATTCTCTCTACTTTACTCCTAACCTACAAAACAAAATAAGATTGTTTTAGGTACCCTTATTGAGAGGGTCCTGAAGGATTAGTTCCACCTTTGACAACCCAAGATGATGAAGTCTTAGGCTTCTTAGGTTTCTGAGTTTCAACAGGAGTATGAACAGCTTTGCCTTTACCACGTTCATCAGATTTGTCATATTGTTGATGATCAGCATGATAAGGATAATGTTCATATGGAGAGTAAGATGCATGATAAGGATGATATGCATGCATTGGATGAGCAGGGTAAGGTGCATAGTAAGTTGGAAATTGAGGTGCATGATACATAGGATGATATGCAGCAGGTTGCACATAATAAGACTCATCTCCATACCAAGCATTTTGATTTTTCTTGATTTTATGCTTCTTTGGTTTACCATTTGCTTGCTCATTAACAGACGACTTAGTTTTATCACTAGTCTGATTAGTTTTAGCCTTATCAGATGACTTCCTAGGACTCTTCTGTTTAGGCTTACTAGTCTGTTTTCCTACACTAGGCTCTTTGCTCTTTTTAGCCTTAGGAGTTTTCGTCTCCTTTAATACTTTCTCAGGTGAAGCAGGTCTAGCAGTTTGAACATACAGGATGACCTTACTATTGTCAGCAGATATAAATTTCTCAGTATGATTCAATTCTTGCTTATCATGTTCTAAAGGTATCTTCTGTTTACTAGATGTATGCGTGGATGCAACAGATGATTTCTCATGAGACTCAATAACTATTTCAAGTTCCATGATTTTTCCTCTATAGACTTCACATTCAGCTTTCAGAGATTCATGTTCTTGCTCAAGTTGTTTATATTCAGCTGATTCTCTTGGCTTTTCAGCTGTGAGTTTCAGTGAACTGTTTTGCTCTTTTAGCAATATCATCTCTTCCTTAAGCTTTTTAAATGCTTCAGCAATAGTAGTATTGTTAAGCATCATTTGTTCAAATGAACTAAATAATTCATTTTCAAGAGGAGTTACCTCATCCTCAGAGTCATCAGATTCCTTAGCCATCAGACACAGAAGAGCAGGGCTCTCTTCATCAGAAGACTCTTCATCAGAAGTGTCTGAATTTGAATCAGATGAGTAGACGGCAGCTGGCTTTTCTGCTTCGGCTACCATCGCCTTAGCTTTCTGATGCTTTCTTTCTTTTCTGATTCTCTTTTCTTCTTCCGTGTACTTCTCAGCTTTAGGATATGGGCAGTCTCTAATGAAATGACCCAGTTTCCTGCAATTATAGCACATCATCTTAGATTTATAAGAATCTTTATCCTGAGAAGAAGAAGTAGGGTTAGAAGAAGAAGCATTGTTATATTTGTTCTTCATTTTTCGTCTGTAGAACTTTTTGAAGTTGTTCATCAGCAATGCAACGTCTCCAGCAGTGTACTCCTTTTTGTTGAGTAGTGTGGCTTCATCAGATGAGTCCACATCTTTGTTTTTGTGAGCTGGCCTTCTTGGATTTTCAGCAGCAACCAGTGCAGCTGTGGGACTTGAAGTTGAGGTTTCTTCAACACCCATTCTTGGCAGTTTATACTCATACGCCTTGAGTACGGAGAACAGCTCTGTAAGAGAAATCTTCCCCAGATCTCTTGATTCTTCCATTGCTGTCACCTTCATGTTAAACTTGGGAGGCAGGGCCTTCAGAACTCTGACAGTGATCTCCTTGTCAGTGAAGGTCTTTCCCAGCTTTAGAACTTCATTTAAGGTTCTGGTGAATCTAGTGTCCATCTGATCAATAGTTTCTCCAGATTTCATCTTGAAGTTATCCAGCTTCTCCAAGGCAACACTGAGCTGATGCTCTTTGATGGCGTCGTTTCCTTTGCTCATGTCACGAACCTTATCCCACATCTTCTTTGCAGTTTTGCAATGTTTGACTTTGTCAAACCGATCATTGTCCAGGGCTTTGGTCATGATGAAACGGCCAACTTTATCCAGATTGAACAGCTTTATTTCTTCGGCTGTCATCTCTGTTAAATCCTTCTCCACCACTATTTCAGCTTCATCAACTATAATAGTCTTGGTGAATTTGAATGGACCTTTGATGATACATGTATACATGTTGTCATTATAGGCAGCAAGGAAAATCTCCATTCTGATTTTCCAATCTTCAAACGACATTCCAGGAATGTAGGGAACATGGCTGATACAATCCATTTTTCAAATAGTTTTTATTTTTCAAAAAGATGCTCTTTTGAAAAGTTATGAAAACCTTTGAAAAACACTTGGATCAAGCTCGTTGATCAGGCAGCTGATTCTAATGAACCACCTGCTCTGATACCACTTGTTGGTCCCAAGTGGTCAGATGAGGTTTAGAGGGGGGGTGAATAAACCTCTTTAAAAAAATTCTTCCAATTTTAACTTAAAAACTTTTTCTCTAACTGTGAGCAGACTAAGCTGATCAGAGTAGTAAGTTACAATTCTGTTCGCGAACAAATCTTTGAACAGGTTTGATTACCACTCGTCTGATAATAACTTAGCTGATTTTGTTAAAATCAGTTTTAATACTTAGAGTACTTGCAGCGGATTTTTCAAAGTGTTTTTCAAAAGTATTCCTAGTAGTTTGAAAAATGTTTCCCTAGTTTTATAAACTCCTTTTAAGTATTTTTCAAACAGTTAACTTAACGTGTTTTTATGCAATCAGAAAATATGCAAGTTTAAAAGCAATGTAAAAACACAAGTAATTTTTATAGTGGTTATATGGATGTAAATATCCTTTAATCCACTCGTCCAAGTCACAAAGATCTTGGGTTATACTAGAAACACAAAGTAACCAGTACACTCTGCTTACGCCGATCAACAAATGAACAGGCCGTAAATGCGCAGTAAGAAATCACAAAGAATTCCTACTCTCTGAAGTAATATCACTCACTTAGATGGATATCTACTTCTCACAACACTCTATTTTACAAATTCACTCAGAAGATGTGTATAGCTTTGTTCTTCAACTTCGCTTTTTGTCAACAAATGACTAAGCTGATGAGTGAGCTGTTCTTGAGACTTAAGAGTTCTGCTTCGAAAATTCTCTCAGAAAGTGTGTTGCTTGCTTTCTCTTCGTCTCTTTCAGCTATTTATACTTGAGATTTGAAAAATGTCCGTTGACGAGAGACAAGATTCAAATTCCTCGAGTACTGGTCCTTAAAATCCGCGAACGGCTCTTTTGCAGTATGTCCGTACTGTTAACAGTACTATTCTGCAGGCAGCATTAAATGCACCCAGCTGATGCGAAGCATTTCTTCAATCATTTGTCTTTAATAACCTTGTACTTCAGCATTTATTACTCCAAGGGGCATTTATTACCGTTGGGAAGACTTTATGATCCTTTCCACTTGGCTGACGAAAGTGCAAGTCTGATGGCGAACTAAGCTGATCTCAAACTTGAACAAATCTGATTTAAGTCGGCTGATCTTCATCAGTCTGATAACTTTCCTTCAGCAGATCAGAAGTCTTGGACCTTGAAAATTTTGACTCTTCTGATGTCTTCATTACTTAGTCAAAATTTCTTCAAAGGGATCATCAGCTAAGTTAACCCATACTTAGCCAATCTTGAAGTTTTGGAATCCTTCAAAACCTCCCTTTACAAATTGTCTTCAGTGCCTTCATCTTCATCCTTATCCAACACACTCTAATTTCATAGTGGATTGAGCTATACGCGTTTGTTTGGAAGATTCTCAGGAAATAGTGGTGCCTCCAAAATTGAATACATATCCGCGTTTAAACTTTGATTCATCTAAATTAGAAGTTTCATTTGCATTACTATATCCCTCCTGGATCGTTTGAAAATTTTCCAAATTTAATGCACATATGTATGTATTCTATCAAGACTCAAGCATTCTCATTAATGCATCCCAAAGAATCTTGCTAAGATTGCTCACGTATCTCCTTAGTTTATTAACTAAAGAGACGATGTCTAGCCTCTTGCATTTTACGATATATGCATGACATCTAATTATATGAGCATACTCAAATTGTGATACTCTATCACATTTATTCTCGTATAGCACACAAGGTATGAATTAAATATAATTATGAACTCCCTTTTCATAAGTATTAAACTATTTATAACTCATCCACGTAATGTGCTTGAGATGGTTTAATATCATCACATGACCTCTTAATCATGATTGATTAAATCGAAGTTTTTCACATCATAAGTTAATATTTTCTCAATGGATTTAATACTCACAGTATTAGTCTCAAATATTAACATATCAATTGCATATAAACAAACTCTGATACTCAATTATCCAGTTAGTTTATATAGACAAACTAGTCATATTTATTAATATGGTAGTCAAGATTTGTTATGACACTATCACATTATTCGTGTCATTATTTAGGAGTTTGTTAAAGGTCAACAAGAAAATACATAAGTTTCGCAAACTATGTTTTCTTTTCATTTAACAACGAAACTCTCTGGTTACTCCTTATAAATTTTCTCATTTAATTCACCATTAAGGATGATATTTTTAACGTCCATTGTATATAGCTATTAACATTCAAATGGATGTTATCCTAATCACTAGTGAATATGAGTCAAAGAAGTAAAATTATTTCTTTTATAAGGCAACTTGACTACTAGTCTAGCCTAGTTTTTATCGATTGACTTATCAAAGTTTTTAAACTCTTGAACTTAAAAAACCCATCTACATCTAATTGGTTTACTACTCGAGGTCTATCAATTTTATGAATGTAATTCGCTGTCAATCGTCTGTTTCCAATCCACGATATTGGAATGTGATATAATATGTTTGAGGTTAATCCTCTACATATAAGTTAGAATATCTTGATCGAAGAATTTGGAGCTTTTAGTTCATTTGCCTCTTCAACTCGTCAACAAACTCATATTGAAGTAAGAGATTCACCTCTTTAGAGATCGATTCATATGTATATTCTCGCAGAATATTTAGTTGATCCTCTTGATCAAAATCAATTAAATATTTTCCCAAAATATTCTATAAATTTTTTTTTTTAAAAAAATATTCTAGTCTAAAATGTGTTAAAGTATAGTGTTTATTCTCACAGAATAAATAATTTATAATTAACTCAAATTATAAATTGTAGAAAAGTTTATGTAAGTAATATAATAAATAATATTACTTTATCATATTTTAAAATCAGTAAATCACACTTACTGAAAATAAATCTAAGCCAAGAAGAATAATCAATGTTATAAGAATTGATTCCCAAATCCTTCTTACATTCTCAATTAATGTTACATCACGTGACTCAGTTCACATGATTACTTTTATTTCAAATTTAAACACCAAAAATATGAACTGCTACTATTTATCGTATACACTAGTAGTAATTAATATTTTTAAGTTATTTTTCTTTTTTGGTGGTGAAACCGAAATTTGACCCAAGTACCCCCACATTTTAGGTATTTGGTTTTTTCTTCCCTTCCATAACTCATATGGACTGATAATTGACTTTCTTGTATGAAACCCGACTTAGTATGTCTCTAGACATCTAACGAGCTTTCCCCCACAAGTTGTCAAGTAAACCTGAATTTAAAGATTGATGTTTAACCACATCTTAAAATTCTGTTATTTTAGCAACCAAATTCAACTGAGTCGAGCTAGGTAAATTATTTGACGAATTATTCCTAATTTAACACACTTTTGTGTAAATGAATATATTCGTATTTACCCCTACAATTTGGATATAAGAATTTAAATTTTCTTATTCCATTATTCGAATTTGTATTTCACAAATGCATCTCTTTGTATTTAGCAAATACATTTGTTGTTTCTTATTTATTATTCAATAAATAGCGCAATAAAATATATGTGATTAAATACATTTTAAACTCCACGAGTTAGTAATGATTTAAAATCACATAATTAATTTAGATTAGTTCAAAATTTTTGAACTTTTACATATTTGTTTCGCAAACAAATAAATTATAATTATATACTTATTTCTCACAAATAAATTATAATTATTTCACAAACAAATTATAATTATTTTTCATATAAATTTATCAATATTTCCTCAAAAATTATTGACTTGGAAAATAAATCATATTTATTTCACAAATAAATTATAACTATTTTCACACGTAAATAATCAATCTCAAATAATTAATCCCTTATCTCCACATAAAGAGTACTAGTAAAATTATATACTTTTAATATGCATCGCATATATATATAAGTCGCATTTATTAAATAATGCACACGAGCTATGAATCATATACTCAAATAAGATTCATACTTCAATGCCCATGTCATTAAAAACTTTACTTAAATTATTACTTAAACGTAATGACCCAATAATACAAGTATATGTAATTTGTAAGAAACTTCCTTCATTGGAAACCAAATTGACCATACCCTTGTTCATTTCAAAGTAGAATATAGCTTCTTTTTTGAATTCACAATCACAATAGAAACACATGTTTAAAACAAAAGCTGATAATTAGTTAATTATAATATTTACGTACGTTTGAGAGTATAAGAATTAGATATTCCTATTTTCCAACTTCCGAATAATTTGTATGGCTATTATTCCAGAAAGTTACGTCTGTTCATAACTTCATATAATTATGGCTCTTTAGAAAGAAACTCATTGATTTTAAACGGTTATGGTGGTAACCGATTTTTGACACTGCTTCAAGATAAAATGGACACCACAAGTAATACACCACCAACTCTTCAATTTGGAAGTAAAGTGACCTTGTATTTTTAAAACATCCATTCAAATTGATTTTGTCAAAATCATAGTTATTTCTCATTTTCGAGAATTATTATTCTCATTATTTCTTCAATTCTGGAATTAATATTTCCACAAAATTAAACCGGCAGCCCATTTCAGAAACCGCTTTAGTTATCTGAAAATTCACGTTTCAATGGTTTTGTGAAGATTGAAACCTTCTCCAATATTTTACTCTTAGGATATGTAATTTCAACTTTGAAAGTTGACATCGCTTCATGTAGTCATGTAATGTTTCACCTACATACACATCTATCCATGAACTCATCCATTCCACAAAATCATTTCAATTTTGAGAGTTTATAAGTAACTCAGATTTCAAAGTAAGTTTTAAAAAGTCTAAAATTTCTTCACAAAATCCATCATAATTTCAGAATTTACATTTCTTCATTATATTTACTCATAAAATAATGAAGTCTTTCGCACATTTGATCATTAGCAATTCAGATTTTCCTTTTTAATTAAAGGAATAATGTTTTCCACTTCTACAGTTCTACATCACGAAGGGTGTAGAAATTTGCCAAATCAAAATTGTTTAGCAATAGGAATATATGTAGTTTAAAGTATAAGGAAAAAGCCTTTTACACAAAACACTGCAAGTTAAATTCTGACATTTTAAGCACCCTCTTGCTAGGATAACCGAATTTATGATGATGCAACTTATGAAACAAAGCAACGCAACGAATCATTAAACCAAAATTATGTCTAGTACTGGAATTTAAGTAAATAGACTTGAAAAAAATGAAGACACCTTTTCATTTTCTATTTCATCAACTCAGTTCCACTTATAAAGTTTCCAAATTTCAATTATATTCTCTAGCCATGATCATATCTCCACTAACAGAGAATATATAACATAAATCTCAGATCTACATCTGATAATTAAGATGTCTATGGAATGATAAAAGAACAAATATAAGCGTCATACATACAAGAAATTTGATAGCGTATACACATGTGAGAATCATATATTAAGTACACATTCTCATAGATTCATGCATACTGATTTTGAAATCCTCTAAGATAGTAATTAACACAGATTAATTAAACAAAGTTTTATTATCTTAAGATTGTTGGTGTTTAACAATCTGTGTAATTAAATATTTCGAATTAACACAAAAAATAGTGAGAAATACTTACTTGTATCGAAACCAAAGATCACTTCAATCTTTACGTAAAAAGCAAGAAAATTAGACTGAGGCTTGCCGAAACAAATTTCCTTAAGACAATATTTCTGGGGCTGCCACGGTGCATACAGTTTGATTCCCGGTAGTCTCCCAAGATACAACAGTCTGTTGTTCATTATTTGCACAAATAATGAACCCACGGCGAATTTGAATAAACAGAAATTTCGGACTAAATTTTTACGGAAGTAAGAGAAAAAGAGAGTAATGTTTTTCCTTTTGTTACTATATTAATTGATTCAGAATTGGCCAGATTCTGTCTCATATTTATAGACGCAAAAGTGCCTCTTGAGAAATGACACAATGGTTCGGTCCAAAGGGTATCTCTTCGGACCGAATAGACACATCTCTTACTTTAATTTATTTCATTCACACATAAAACCCCAACATACTTCTATGAGTAATGGAGGATTTGGCAATGGCCGCCGGGATATGAAAACATAATTGAATGAATGAATGATGGATATAGCTAAAGAATGCACAAACAAAGACATAACCACAGGCGAAACTGAATCTGAGAGGCCCGATTTAACTGAAGCGAAACATCCAATTGCAAAGAAACCGTAGCCGACAGCAACCCAAAATGAGAAATACAACCCGGCTGGAATCTCCATTTGTTAATCTTCAATTAATGGAGAAATGGAGTTTGGTTGAGGGTCGAAAGATTGACATTTTTATATGACTAGAAAAGTGCACGTACTTTTTATGTGTCTAGTTTTAATTTCATGTGTATTTTTCGTAAATTAGAGTAAAATTAGCTATTTTTATGTCATAGAATATCATATATTTATGAATGGTGAATTTATTTTTTAAAAAATTTATTTTTATTAATTATTATTGGTTTATAAAAAAATGATGGCTTTGTATAGTTGTAATAAAAAATAAAATAATGACTGATTTAATTATTACATCTTATAAAATTGGATCTAAAATAAGATCATAAGAACATTATTTAGCTCATTCTATCATAGTAGTTTTCATGTCAAGTTTATCCGTTATTCACCGATGACACATGTTTCATTCGTTTCTTGATAAATTTCACCCGAACTTTCATCGATTTCACGAACATTTTTTCTTATTGGTTTCACCATTTTTTTAACCAACTTCACCAGTGTTTACCAATTTTACCCGAAGTTTCATCGATTCATATGTTTTCACTGTTAAATTTTTTTTACCGATTTTTTAGCATTTTAATCGATTATAACATTTTTCATTGTTTTTTCCGTTTTTCGTCGATCTTTTTTCCAATTTAAACCATTTTCTTCTGATTTCACCTTGTTTTTGTCAGTTAAAGTTTAACTCGTTTTCACCTATTTCACTTATTTTACATGTTATTCACCTAAAATTTTCATTGATTAAACATATTTTCACTGACTTCAAGTTTTTTTGACTGATGTTATCCGTTTCATCACAAATTTCACCCAAACTTTCATTAATTCATATGTTCTCACTGTTTTATTTTTTTTATCGGTTTATTTTTTTTAGTAATTTATCCCTTTTTATTATCGGTTATAACATTTAAATTAGTTTTCTCATTTTTTGTCGATTTCTTTTTTTTTTCCCTTCAGTTTAAACCATTTTTCTACAGATTTCACCAATTAAACTCTTTTTTTAACTGATTTCACTCGTTTTTTACTATTTTAACCCCTTTTTACCAATTTTTCATGTTTTTAAACTAATTTCACATGTTATTCATCTGAATTTTTCATTGATTAAATATGTTCTTACCAAACTTTACGTTTTTTGACCGATTTTATCCTTTTTTCACCGACTTTACCCAATTTTACTGGATTTCACTGGTTTCATCATTTTTCTTATAAATTCCATTCTGATTAATTTTCACTGATTTCACAAATTTTGACCAACTTTACTTTTATTTTAACTGATATTAGCCGTTTTCATCCATTTTTAACAAATTTTAAACGATTTTTTATCGATTTCAAATGTATTTAAGATTTCATGCATTTTTTCTCCGGTTTGTACGTGTCTATTTAATTTCAGTGGTATTTTATTGTAAATCAGAGTAAAATTAACTCCATTATGTCATAAATATCACATATTAATAACTGCTATTCAATTTATTAACTTCATCATGGGTATTTTCATCGATTTCTTTAGTTTTTTCGGTTTAAACCATTTTTCTAATGGTTTAACTTTGTTTTTGTTGGTTGAACTTTTTTCATTGTATTGATTTCACTCATTTTTACCAATTTTCTCACACTTTCACCGACTTTAGCCTTTTTTTCAATGATTTTACCCGGCTTTCACATATTTTATCATATTTTATGTAATTTCATCGTTTCACCAATGTCATCCATTTTTTTTTGCGAATTTCACTTCAATTTTCATTGATTTCACATGTATTTACCGAAATTTCAACACAAATAATTATACATTTTCAATTACTTTTAAGTATATCTAAAATTTATTTTTACTAGTTTTTTATATTTTGGTTGATTTACTCGTTCTTGATCAATTATAACCAAGTCCATTGTTTTTCCTATTTTCCGTCGATTTCTTTTGTTTTCACCTATTCATTCTACTGGTTTAGTTCACACTGTTTTTGCTAGTTAAACTTTTTTTTCTTTTTCTGATTTTACTTATTTTGATCAGTTTAACTTTATATTTCACTGATTTCACATTTTTTATCAATTTCCCTTGAATTTTCATTGATTTCACATTATTCATAAACTTTAACATTTTTTTCAATGATTTAACCAATTCTTCATATATTTCACCCATTTTTCACTGATTTCACCAATTTGTTTCCCATGTTTTCACAAATGTCGTTGGAATTTCATCGATTTCACATGTATTTATCGATTTTACCGACACTTTTTATTACCGATTTCATCAATTTTTTCACCTACTTCACCAATGTTCATAAATTTCATCCAGATCGACTTCACATGTTTTCATCAATTACATAAAATTTATTTGATCGATTTTACCAATTTTCATTGATTTTCATCTTTTTTTTCACTTATTTCACACGTTGTTCTCGAAAAGATCCATGAAAATTTGAGATAATATTTCTCATGTCAAATAAAGATTACTTAGTTCTTTAAGTCATAAGCATTTTTGTTCATTCATAAGTAAGAGCAATTCTACTTTTACATATTTTATGATATTTAAGAGAGATTGTTTTTTTTAAGTAGTGACATATTGTACTAAATCTTTAGATAAAACAAATAATATTTTTTTACCTAACAACATATTGGTAATACATTATAATAATTTTACAGATATACTTTAGCAACTACTCAAAATAATAGTATTTTTTTATTTTTATGTGTTATAGGAGAACAATAATGAAAATATAAAAGTGATGTAAGAGTTAATTTCTTAATTATTAGAATTAATGTAGAAAATAACTATAATAAAACTGCATATCTAATTTGAATATACTTCTGTTTTTCTTCCATATTCATGGTGCTTGGTTAGGAAGAAAGGAAGTTACAAATTTTCCTTAAAATATTTTCCTACCAAATTTTTGATGAGAAAATTTAAGGAAAGTTCATATCTAATTATATTTTATTAATATACTTAACAACTTGAATAAGGGCGTTTTTGTCTTCACAAAAAAAAATTAAATTATTCACACTTTTAGTAGTAGTATAGATATAGAATAGATTATTATAAATGTGTTTTGGTTAGGAGTTGAAAGATGCTAATTGGAAATTAATTGGGCCTGTTTGTTTGGCCTTTGGGAGAGTGGTTTGGGAAAGTGATAGAGGTTTGAGAAATAATCTCGATTTGCGTAATGTTATTTGTTTGGGTTTTGGGAGAGTGGTTTGAGAAAAAAAGTAGGTGTAGATTTTTTTGATAGGTTTAAGTTAGTTAATTAGGTGTAAGATATAGTGTAAGACTTTATGTCACATCAGTTAATTATATATGATTTAATTTATTGGTGTGTATATTATATGTAATATATGTTAAATAATAATTTATAATTAATTATTTGTGCTTTCGAAAATAATGAAAAATAAAGTAGATTAATTTTTATTTATTAAGCGGCCGCGTGAAATGAGGGAGATTCTTCCATTGACCCGGTCCAGGCACATGGTCTGTATTTTTTTTTCTTTATTCTTCCTTATAACTAATATTCTTTTACACAATTATAAAATCTATGGTTCCTATCAAAATTTTATTGTACACTATAAAAAACTTAAATTTTATAAACAAAATACTAAATGATAAAGTGATAAGAATTTAAATATTATCCTAAAATGGTGTACATAGACACATTAGTGACAAGAAATGTAAAAAAATTGACACTATTGATATTTAGTGACACCCCAAAAGTGACAACTAAAAAGTTGTCACTAATATGTTGTTTCCAATTGTCAATAGTGACAATTTATGTTCTATACACTTGTCGCCAATAGTTATTAGTGATGATTTAAAATTTTATTTTGATATTATTGCACTTGTCACTAAAAATATGAAAAAAGTAATAATTTCAATAATATCACTTAATATTTTATCACTATTTTCATTTTTCTTATAGTGATAGTTTTTTTATATATTATGTATTTTTTGTAATCGTTCAATGTTGTTGTGGTTATGTGTTTATTTATTTGAAGATGTGAATTCGCAACATCATTGTGTCATTTTGTACTATAATTTATGAAATAATTAAAATATATATATTTTTTATAGAATTAATTTAAACATTAATATTTTTAAAGAAGAAATAATGCATGAAAAATGCAAGTAATAAATTTTAATAGAAACAAACATCATTTTATAAATTTACAACATAAAATATGTCAATGTTTTTTTAATTAAATAATAGAATTTTAATTATTAATAAAGAAAAGAAAAAAGAAAAAAGAAAAACATAAATAAAGAGAAAAAGACTTGGACCACATGGTCAGGTCAGGTCAGGTCATGTCACGTGAAATGAGAGAGAAGAAAGAGATGATAGAACAGTCAGTAGTGTATGAATAGGCTTTTTTCTTGGGCTGCAACTCAGTTTTTGGAAGATGGTTTCGAAAATAATTGTCCAAAGAAAAAAGTTTGGGAAATTAATTGGGCAGTTTGTCTGGCCTTTTCGAAAACCGAATTTTTTTTCGAAAAAGCGAGACAAACAAGCTTAATATTTGCTCCAAATAGATAGAAATGGTTAATACTTGATAAAAAAATATTGTAATTACTTTAACATTAAACAGAAATTCATGTTGCGGACCCATATACGTCAAGTCGTCAACCTTAGGCTGTGTTTGGATGGGTTTTGGCCCGGTCTCGCGGGTTTCGTGAGACCGAGCCAAAACCCTTTCAAATGAGTTTTCGCCAAACCCATAAAATCATCAAAAACCTATTCATAAACTCAAACTCAAACTCTTCAAACATATAAAACATTGATTTGACACCTACCACCTACTTTTTCCCCCAATTCTCACTAAAAAAGACATTGATTTGACACCTATCCCTTACTTTTTTTCCCTAAACCCCAACATCCAAACCCAATCCAAGTGGGGTTTCAACTTATTTAAACCACAAAATTCAAGAGCCAAAACTCATCCAAATGAAGTCTCAAAGGATTCATCGAAACCACCAAAATCAATTTTTTCAAACCGAGACCCGCGAAACCGAGCCAAAACTCATCCAAATAGACTCTTAGTTTCCCAGTAGTTTCGCAAGACTCAATCAACTAGCTTTATTCAAAGTGTATTAAATTAATTAATTTAAATGGTGGTGGAACATTTTGTATACAGTTCTCATTTGATAAATTACAAATAGTCATGGCCAACGCATTAAATTAAAAAATTGGAAGAAGATACAAAATTAACTTTTGTTCTACCATTTCTTTTAGTAGGGCCATAGGCAACTATCAGTTATATGATAGACAATATTATTATCCCTACACACTATGTCTAACTTAGGCCATCTCCAATGGTTTTTCGGGGCCATTCCCGGGCCAGCTCCCGGGCCAGCCCCCGAGCCAGCCCAGACTTTGGGTGATCATCTCCAGTGGTGGTCTCCAGCCCTCAATTTTTTTCAAAAAAAATTCTTCCCCACTCTCACCCTTTTTATAATAGTTTTAATATTGATATTAATAATAATAATAATAGAATAATAATTATAGAAATAATAATAATTATAATTTTAATAATATAATTAATTTAAAAATATTATAATTAAAATATTTAAACATTAAAATATAAATTATAATTTAATTATAAGATGAACGTGACATTATGTTAACTTGCATAATACTTCATTATGTTAACTTGCATAATACGGAGGACTTGTCTGACATTATGTTAACTTGCATAATACTTCATAATATGATTGTGGAGGATGAACGTGATGAATACAAAGATGATGACTGCAACGACGACGATGATGACTTAAGTACATCTCGTAGGGCACGTGCTAAAATTTATCCATCGGAAGGTGTTGAGTTGGAAAATCCATTACCAAGAAGACAAACTTTGGATAACTATATTATTCGTCATGATGCTATACGATCCAAAGAAACCAACCGTAGACTCCAACAAGACTTAATCGCCCATGTCTATGCAAAATATGGTTAACAATATATGTAAATTGTAAAATTTATGTATTTTTTTAATTAAGTATGTTTTTAAATATTTCTATGTTTAGGGTATCAATTTAAATTATTTATCGGTGTTTAATTATATTTTCAAGTAATACTAATTCTAATTTAGAGGAAATTTTATTCTTATTAAATCATTTTCCAAGTGTGTAATTATATTTTCATTTCTTACTTTAAGTAACAGTTTTAATTGTTTGTGTAAGTATGCAATTATATTTTCATTTAATATACTAACGAATCATTTACATTTCTCAATTAAAAACTAAAAAAATTAAAAACAAACAATTAAGAATGTTTTATATAACATTAAACAAACAATTAATAAAAACAATTAAAACAAACACACCGTACCAAACATACAAATACATGAATAACAGATTAAACAAAAAAAAAAGGAACCAGTCAGGTGGTGCCAAGTTTAAAGAAGGTAGCACTCTCCCCTCTTTCCTCCATAACCTCACGCGGCACCCGAGCTTGGAGCTGTTCCCGCCCGTGACCGCCGCCCAGCCCGCGCCGCCCCGCCCCGCCGCTGGAGATCACTTCTCCGCCCCGGATCGGCACTCACGCGGCCTCCAGCCCACGGTTGGAGATGCTCTTATATTCAAACCGTCAATATGATTGACGTTTACTTTATGTACCCCAATGTCTTAATAGGAATCGAGTCATCTTGAGAAATCAAGAATACTTTCGGCAAACAAAAATATGTTAATGCGCTAAAAGTTTTGACTGATCTTGACTCTAACCCGAGTCGATTGTAATAGTAATCTACGGACTAGATAAAAGTTTTTGACTAATCTTGAAAAACAATATATGCTACTGGAAAAATAAATGATCAAATCTTCACATCTACTACCTAGACCTTTTTTCAATTTAGTACAGGAAAAAATCCAAACTTACAAAGAAAAAAACCCTCAATAATGGAACCAACATTTAGCTTGACTTACAATTCATATGGGGATCAAGCTCTGCAATCAGAAATAAACATAATTAAGAAGAGAAATGCAAAGAAAGAATTTCCGAAAAGAAGAACAAATTTCAAGTTTAACTTCAAGCATATTAGTGCTTCACTTAATGGAGGGAACCTTTTTCATTGAAAAAATTAACAATACATAAGAATGTTCTCAGGGAGAATGTACTAAATAATCTCTCGTTCTGAGGATCCCAAAATATAATAAAAATGAGAAATGCGAAAAACAACATATATATTATACCTCTTAAAACAGTTTCGTGAGTATCCCAATTCTGAAATAGAACGAACGCACAAATTCAGAATGTTTGCACCTCTCAGTGTGTTCATCTGGAAAGTATAAGACAATGCTATAATTATACACATTATCTTTGTCCTTGATGATCCTTCTGTGATGGCTTTTGATGTTGCATAAAAATGTGACAGGGCATTGGTGTAAATTTTGGCCTTTGATCTATAACAACATCATAAAGATAAAATAAGATATGCACACAATATCAAGAGAATTGAATTTGTATTAGGTGTGTAATACAAAAATCTGTTCTCCGTTGTTTGGAAATAAGACGACCTATTTACAGGTATATACAGGGGTACAATAGTCTTTTTAGGAAAGACTTTACAAGTAATACATACAAAGACGTTACAAACTTTATGAAAGTTTATGATAAAGACGTTACAAACGTTTGGAGAGTTTATGAAAAAAACATTACAGACGTGACAAGAGTTTATGATAAAGACGTTACAAGACTTAAATGATAAAGACGTTACAAATCTCTCGTTTATGTCAACTAAGTGTAGTGTTTTGTAATCTCTTACTTGCCATTGGGTACAAAACTTGTAGGCATCAGCTTTGATTTTCTTCTTGGCGCAGGATTGACTAATGGGCCAGATGAAGTTTGCATTGGATCTTTGGAGTATGAGAAATTCATGGAACTGTATGATACATCCGGAGGACCGAAACTCGGATCAATTGCAATGTGATGAGACGAAACTAATCGGGAACTTGGCGCTCCATCATGGTGTGGAGGAGGAAACTTTTCACTTTTCTTCGTTGCATTTGCATGAGTAATTAGTCTCCGTCTCTGTTTCAAGAACACACATTATTCAAACAATGGTGATTTTTTGAACTAATATATGCACTAGATAATCTTCATTTTTTGTCAATCGTTATTCTCTAGCAATGATAAGGGCTCAATGCATACTAAAAATTTGTAAGAACTTCCAATTGTAATTTTACCATGCAATGAGAAATGGAAAGGTTAGAAAATATTCAGAATCATTATTTATACTAAGAATTTCTTCTATGGCCAGGCCGATAATAGGTTTATCTGCAAAATACTCCTTTTCTAATTGGCAAATACACTGTTGTGTTGTACTAATTTGCATATACCCTCATTTCAAAGAAATGTAGCAATGAAACCCCTAGACTCAGTTTTCTTGTGGAATGACCTCTAAATGTCCATATTGTGTTACCAATGCATCACTGTATGTTATCTAATCACATCTTCACCTGCATTTATAAGAACATAAAAGTTTACATATTTTTCAAAATAGAGTTGTAACTTTATATACTTGTTTCTTAGTTGTTTTTTCCCAACTCAATTTTATGATTAATGCTTATAATGGATGACTAAATACATCATTAATTTTAATATGCGGTAGGGGATATTTAGTACTCCAATATTTATATTAACACAAGGGGAAGTGTGCTAGGTAGCATAACACATAACACAAGGGTGTATTTGCCATTAGAACGAATGCAATAATCCACAAATAATATAAAGAACAACGGATAAAAAGTCGAATAAGGATTATACAACATACGTCGATATTGGCTTGCAGCTCAGCATTGGCTTCACGAGTTTTACTGGAAGCTCTTAACCTACAATAACATAAGTCATCAGGTGAAATGTTATTGACAAGGAGTATTACTCACCAATTTATAAATAAGCAAAACAAACCACCAAATGAATGTTAAATCATGCATGCCGTGCCTCTGCATGGGTCTGAATAACTGTAGGATGTATTTAGGAGCATAAGTCGAGTTTAGTTATAATTGTTGTTTAAACTATGGTTTTTTTTCTTTTTTTTTTGAGCAAACCATGTTCAATCCGAACCCAGCTCCAGTAACTTTATATTTTAAGTCATTTTTAGCTTGTCGAGTCAACTTGAATGGGGCTTCAAAAACTACTGATAGTACGAGGCTATGAGCTCAAAACAACGTTCACCAAATGAACTTGAGTCGAGTCTGGCTTCATTTTCAGGCTTAGACGTGATTACTGTTTAGGACTATAATTGCTTTTCAAGACTTCATTATAAAATCATGTCTTCGCGGGAATCTGAAAACATAAGTGCAGTATATGTAATAAGTTTATAGGCCTAGAACAATTTTCAAACCTTTGAGCTTCTTCTCTACGACGCTTAACATCCATCTCCTTACTTGGTGGATACTTTGGAAGGCTTGAAGGATCACATGCATAAGGCTTGGTTGTGAAGAACTGTAAGAAAGGAGAATAGTTAACATAAACTACTTTAGAGGAATGAAAATCCATGATTCTATTATTGACCGAGGAAGAATGAGAGCTCACTTCACTCTTTAATGAAGTTGTAGCAGTTTGACGATCACTTGGATCAATAGCAAGTAAAGAATCAATTAAAGGCAAAGATGATTGTGGGAAATCTTTAAATGTCTCCTTTATACATCTTTTATACGATTTTTGGGGTTTGAATATTGTAGCATGAGGAAGCTTCGACTTTTTCCAATATTCTTCTGATGGAGAACCGCATAGCTTGAAAATACTGTGCAGCTGTTCCACCTAAGCACAATGAAAAGTATTCCATTATTGTTATGAAGTCAGTGGCCATACAAATGTACTAATAATAAAGCACC
The DNA here is from genome assembly GCA_038501285.1 of Penstemon eatonii. NCBI lineage: Eukaryota > Viridiplantae > Streptophyta > Magnoliopsida > Lamiales > Plantaginaceae > Penstemon > Penstemon eatonii. The sequence continues at coordinate 63,940,671 of CM076715.1, read as the reverse complement.
ACTAAACTAATATGGAATATAACATTGTTAATTTGAGCTGGTAAAACAAATGCGAAATTGCTCTTGTGATCCCAATTTTGGTTCCATCACTCCTTTCCATCCATCTTTGGACCCAAAATGCAAACTTATGACAGTCCTCTGACACCAAAGTGCAAAATATGACTATTCTATGGAACCAAAAGTGCAAAACGAGGATGGAGAAGGGGGCAATAAGACCAGAGGTGCAAAACAATTTAAAAAATTAGGACTGAAAGTGCAATTTTGTAAAGCACAGGACCAAAAGTGCTGAGGGTCCAATCACGTGTCACCAATTTTACCATTTGAGCCAAAATATTCTTTCAAGAACCGGAAGATGTACCTCAGTACGCCCAGTCATGATGGGTTTCCCAGCAAATAGCTCTGCTAAAATGCACCCAGCGCTCCACAAATCGACACCTACACCATAGTCAGTGCCACCAAGAAGCAGCTCCGGTGGCCTATACAAAAGAGTAACTACACGACTAGTCATGGGCTGCTTGTTATTAGGGTTGAAAGTGGAAGCCGCTCCAAGATCAGCAATCCTAAGAACTCCTCCATCATCAATAAGGAGATTTGACCCCTTAATATCACGATGCAGCACATGGCGGTTGTGGCAATGTTCAAGGCCAGACAATAGCTGATGCATATAGCATTTCACCTGCCATATGAATCAGATTAAGCAAACATTAAAAAAAGATGCTAAAAAATATAAGGCTCATTAAGATTTAATGACTACAATATTGAGTGGATTTTCAAGTTCATGCAAATAATATTAATAACTCAAATTGCTTACTTAAGGATATGAAATCCATACAAAATCAATAACATCCAATTCCAAAAAAGGGCTACTATGGATTTGAAACACTTAGCTCCAATTGAATCCTCAAAGCATATGATTTAGTAACTAGCCCACAACCATAAATATGAAAAAAAGCAGAATCGCACCTGTGACTCCGTGAACTTGATTCCAGGGCTCGAAGCAAGGCCAGCCAAATCATGAACCATGTAATCAAACACCAAGTACAAGCTACATGACATCCTAGATGTCACTAACCCTTGCAATTTTACAACATTTGGATGATCCAGTCGCCTCAAAATCAAAATCTCCCTAGCCATAAATTTTACACTCGCAGGCTCCAAACTATCAAACCTAACCTTCTTTAATGCAACAATCTTCCCTGTTATAGCATCTCTAGCTTTATACACCGTACTATATGTACCTTGTCCAATCTAACATAAAATATAAAAAACAAGAATTAGCACATATTGAACAACTAAACATGGGATAAAATGGGAACCAAACAAAAGATAAATATCATGCCTTATCGATTTTTTCGAATGAATCTGCACGCCTAGGTATCCATCCATTAATCGCCTCCCCTGCAACAGCAGAAAGCCAAGATGGCCAACCGGCAGCCACTTGCTCACCATGGATGTTCTTAGGGGGGTTACTTAGTCTCGGATTAGGCTTAGACCTCCTCCGATCTGCACGCCTAGGTATCCATCCATTAATCGCCTCCCCTGCAACAGCAGAGAGCCAAGTTGGCCAACCGGCAGCCACTTGCTCACCATGGATGTTCTTAGGGGGGTTACTTAGTCTCGGATTAGGCTTAGACCTCCTCCGTGAATTTTCGTCCTTCCTCTCCTCCTCCTTCTGATTGCCGCCGTTTTGTACATCACTACCACCTCCTCCGGCACCCCCCGCCTCCTCCGATTTACTAACTACGACTTTCTCTCTCGTCCCCGATGGCACAGAAAAATCTCTCTCTCCTCCTTGACTCTCATTAAATTCTATTACCAAATCATAAATGAAATAAATATGATCAGATTTGGGAATTCAAGAGAAGAAGCCCACTAAACAATTACATTTCAGTTCTCCCATATCTAAATCAACCCTAGAAATTAAGAAGACTGTTATGATCATTAACTTGACTGACATGATAAAATTATTTCATAACCACACTCTTAAGTACATATTAAAGAATAAAATCAATTACCAAGTTCATTGTCACTGTCAGAATCATAACTGAATTCTGATTGTGTGGAAGTGGAATTGAAGCTGGATTCCCTGGAGCTCTGAAGCGCAAGTTGGCGAAGCAGAACTCTTTTCAGAGTCCCTTCAACCAATTTTTCCCAGTTATCATAAATCCTTGACATAATTTATTTAATTTCTGGCAACAAAATTTTTCATCAAAATAATATACTAGGTAATGGAAGTAGTAGTAAATTTCTTCGAATTTTCAGAAACATATCTGTACATATCCTCCGAGAAAGAGAGGTCGTAAAAAATGGCGTTCTGGTTGTGGCCTGTGCTGTGGGACTGTTGTTTCTTGTAGACACTTGGGGACTGTTTGTTTGTTTAACAATGGAGAAATGGACATTAAAATTTTTATATGATTAAAAAAAAAGAAATAGATAAATAAACGCGTTTTGGTTAAGAGTGGAAAGATACTACTGGGAAATTAATATTTGCTCAAAATTGATAGAAATGGTCAAATACTTGATTAAAGAAATAATATTAATGTTTAACTCATATAAAACATATTAAACAAAAATTCATGTTGCATATATATAACCGGGATATTCTTGCATAGACCTGGTCTATGAGCTTTTCATAGACCTTATGGTTGTAAATGAGCCACATCATATATTTTAAGAGTATGACATCATCAAAATGTATGATGTGGTTAATTTACAACCACAAGATCTATGAAAAGCTCATAGACCAGGTCTATACAAGAATTTTCCTATATAACCCATGTATGTCATCCTTAGTTTCCAAGTAGTTTAATTCGCAGGACTGAATCAACTGGCTTAATTCTAGTCTAAATTGGTGGAACATTTTTCTATGGGATTATTATATTTTTTGCGCCACAAATATAGTTCATTGGCGTTTCTATGGGACCATGTGATATGAAAATTGTGAATTTTAATCATTCAATGCATTTTTCATTAAAAATTTATTTTCATACATCAAGAATTAGGTTACTTGGGTGTTTTTATTTGGGGAGTAAGAAGAAGAAGGCACATAACAATTTAATTAAGAAAATATTTGGTGAATTTTATAGGAATAGGCTTTAGAATTTTGGTTTTTGTCTCCCTCAAGATTGGCAAAAAAATGTCATAAGGTAGGCAATAATAGTTTTTTGGATTAAACTTTTTAATATATTTCATTTTTTTGACATGATCTGCACAACCGGTCATTATTATCCGGTTATGTTATATTGTTAACTTGAGATCTTTAATTGAAATTACAGTATTGTCCTTAACAAATAAAATTATTTGACTCCCAAAAATGATTATTTATTCCTTCTTCCTCTCCAAATTAATCCACAGTTCCTATGTGTATATACTTGTAATTTTTATCCCTATGTTTTTTGTAGAGAATTTTTAGAAAGTAAATTAATTTTAAAAAATGCATATGATTTAAGAAATTTTCTATAAAAATTGCACATCCATAAGTTTTAATTATCATTCCCTATTTTATAAAAATGAGTTAAATTTAATTAAATTTTCTACAAAATGACTTATGAAATTTTCTACAAAAATTGCACAAATTCTCACTCTTCAGTTCTCACTCAAACTATGAATTTGGGAAGAAGAAAGATGTACAATGGAGAAAAATAGAATACGGTATATGGTTTATGGTAGGTGGAAAATTTAATATGTGGAAGAAGGGTATTTCAGACATTAAAAACACAAATTCTCAAGTTTATTAATAGGTTGCAGGTCACTTTTTGAACACGTGACAGCTCGAGAGTGAGACCTTAGAAAAGGCCGGACAACTTGAAACTATTTGGAGACAATCCCTATTTATGTACCACCAATGTCTTAATAGGAATCGAGTCAGCTTGAGAGTACTCTTGGAAAACAAAAATATTTAACGAGCAAAAGGTTCAGACTAATCTTAACTCTAACTCGAGTCGATTGTACTAGTAATCTATGGACTACGTAAAAAGTTTTGACTAATCTAGACTCCATTTGATCATATATGACTAAAATTAATCTATAATAAATTATATCTAGAAATTTGTAATGATCATCCTAATGCTTTCTGGGATAGAAAAAGACATATTGTAGATTTACCTTATGAAGAAGATTTTGATGAAAAGAAAATTCCTACTAAGGCTAGGCCTTGTCAGATGAATTCTGAATATTTAGAATTATGTAAAAAGGAAATTGAATCTTTATTACAAAAGGGTTTAATAAAGCCATCTAATTTACCTTGGTCTTGCACAACCTTCTATGTTAATAAACATAGTGAACAGGAGAGAGGAGTTCATAGATTAGTCATAAACTATAAACCATTGAATAAAGTTTTAAAATGGATTAGGCATCCTATACCTAATAAGAAAGACCTTTTAGATAGGTTGTATGATGCAATTATATTCTCTAAATTTGATTTAAAGTCAGGATACTGGCAAATACAAATATGTGATAAGGATCAATATAAAACTGCTTTTAATGTCCCTTTTGGACATTATGAATGGAAAGTTATGCCTTTTGGATTAAAAAATGCTCCTTCTGAATTTCAGAAAATTATGAATGATATTTTCATACCTTATAGTGATTTTATAATTGTTTATATTGATGATATTCTAGTATTTTCGAAAACTATTGAAAATCATTTTAAACACTTAGGGCCTGTTTGTCTCGCTTTTCGGAGAGTGGTTTGGGAAAGTGGTGGAGGTTTGGGAAATAATCTCGATTTGCGTAATGTTGTTTGTTTGGATTTTGGGAGAGTTGTTTGGGAAAAAAAGTAGGTGTAGGTTTTTTTTGTAGGTTTGAATTAATTAATTAGGTGTAAGAATAGTGTAAGACTTTATGTCACATCAGTTAGTTATATATAATTAATTAATTGATGTATATATTATATGTAATATATGTGATAAATAATATTTTATAATTAGTTATTTGTGTTTTCTAAAATAATAAAAAATAAAGTAGATTAATTTTTATTTTGTTAATTTTTGCTTTTAAAAATATTATAATAAAGGGCCTGTTTGTCTCGCTTTTCGGAGAGTGGTTTGGGAAAGTGGTGGAGGTTTGGGAAATAATCTCGATTTGCGTAATGTTGTTTGTTTGGATTTTGGGAGAGTTGTTTGGGAAAAAAAGTAGGTGTATGTTTTTTTTGTAGGTTTGAATTAATTAATTAGGTGTAAGAATAGTGTAAGACTTTATGTCACATCAGTTAGTTATATATAATTAATTAATTGATGTATATATTATATGTAATATATGTGATAAATAATATTTTATAATTAGTTATTTGTGTTTTCTAAAATAATAAAAAATAAAGTAGATTAATTTTTATTTTGTTGATTTTTGCTTTTAAAAATATTATAATAAAATTATTTTAATCATTTTATCTCACCGACGAATTCATTCAAATGACATATTAAATATGTTAAAATTACACATTATCCTTAAAATATTAACCTAATAGTTATTACACAATATCCAGATTAATCTACATACGAAAATAACATATTAAGTTGTCTTCATATTGTCGAGCAGAATAAAAATTAACGGCAATTTTACAATTAATGTCACTAATTCCACGAAGGTGGGAATGGACCCCATCTGTTATCCGACCAATCATGACTATTATTTCCTCCACGTCGGGCCAACCGCCATCGAGTCAACAACGCTGTATAAAGTATTTTATATAAACATTTTAAAAAAAAAAAAAAAAAAGAAAGAAATGCTGGACCAAGAACTGAGTTACCAGGCAGCCGCAATTTTGGACCGATTAGGCAGCCGCAATTTTGGAAAATAAGAGAGAAAAAGTGGTAGAGTTGGCCTGTTTGTTTGGCTTTTCGGAGTGTGATTTGGGAAAAAAAAATACTGTAGTTAGTTATTTGAGAAAGTGATTGGGTTGTTTGTTTGGCTTTTCCGAAAATCGAAATTTTTTTCGGAAAAGCGAGACAAACAGGCCCTTAGAAATATTTAAAAAGGTTGTTATACAACATGGTTTGGTTATTTCTAAACCAAAAATGTCTATTTTTCAAACTAATATTAGATTTCTTGGTCATAATATTGAAAAAGGGAAGATAATACCTATTAATAGAAGTATAGAATTTGCTTCTAAATTTCCTGATATTATGACAGATAAAACTCAACTCCAAAGATTTCTTGGAAGTTTAAATTATATTTCGTCTTACTATAAAGATTTAGCTACTGATGCAGCTGTTTTATATGATAGACTTAAAAAGTCTCCTACTCCTTGGACAGATATACATACTAATGCTGTCAAATTAATTAAGAGTAAAGTGAGATCACTTCCTTGTTTAATGCTTGCTAATCCCACTTGGAAAAAAATTATTGAAACTGATGCCTCTGATATAGGTTTTGGAGGAATTCTTAAGCAAATATGCCCTATTACAAAACAAGTATTTTTAGTAAGATCCCATTCAGGAAAATGGAATAATAGTCAGAAAAATTATGCTACTATTGCTAAAGAAATTCTTGCTATACTTAAATGTGTTTTGAAATTTCAAAATGATTTATATAATTAGAAATTTAAAATTTTTACTGATTGTAAATCTGCCAAATATATGTTTGATAAAGATTTTAAACATGATATTTCTAAACAAATGTTAGCAAGATGGCAGGCTCATTTAGCCCCTTTCGATTTTGAAATACATTATAAAAAAGGAGAAGATAATCATCTTCCTGATTTTTTAACCCGAGAATATTTACAAGAAACCTGATAATGATTGATTCTCATATAATTCCACAAATTGTCTTACAGGATATGATACCTCGAGACTATTCATTCCGAGGACGGCCTCAAAATTATAGAGGTCGAGGAGGTAGGGGTAACATAATCTCCCAGATTCATGGTAAAAAATTGGTTGCAGAAAATATTTCTGGAGTTGGTGAATCATCCTCATCATCAAAGGGAAATTCCCAAACATTTGCAAATATTTTGCAAGAAAATGAATATGATGATAGCATAAATTATGCTGAAAATAATAAAAAAGAAGTCATACTTCATCTGGAATATTTCGATTTGAAATGGAAAGAGGACCCATGGTTCCTAATGAACAAGTATTTTGATAATACTCAATTTACTGCTACGTCATACAAGCAGAGAAATTTTTATGAAAATTTACTCAAAGCAACTGAAAGCTGTGAAATTACTCACTTTGCTTCAAATGATCAGAAAAGTTATACTTTTAGCAAGATCATTGTGAAAAAGATTTTTTCATGTCAAGAATGGGGTTTATCCACATTCAAGGAAAAAGATTATATCTTTTCTGAGAAAAATATTTCTATCAGGTTTAATTACTGGGATTATATCTCAGCTTTTGATAAGGTATTATATTACCAAAATAATAAGAAAAAACATACGTGGTTTATAAAGATTTGTGGAGAAGTATATAAATCTCCTATACCAAATTGGTTTGTCAATTGGTGGTCATACCACGGTCCTTCTTATAGAATTCTTCCTGATAAATGGAAAAATTTATATTCAGAATGGATAGATTTATCCCCTCAGATTTCTCAGTTAATAACTTCACAAAAGGCAGATGAACTTATAGCTTCAATGCACTTTTTTATTGAATTTTCAATTCCTTGGATATCAAAGTGGATCCCAGTGGTGGGTTATACAGAACACCAGACCCCTTGTCTTTATAGGACTTCATTCTCAAAATTTTGGGAAAAAATGAACAAGACTGATTTTTCCTCTGGAAAATTATTCGGAGCAGAAACTGAAGAATTAATTCAGTCTAAACTTCTAACTTATAAAAGTAAAGATCAGGAAGATACTCCTAGTCCATTCCAAGTTATATCTGGAAAGTTAAAAATGAAGAGACAAGATTTGTCTAAAGCTGAAATTATTAAAGCATATATGGACGAAATGAAAAGTGATTTGAAAAAGAATTTCAAAGAATTCCTGGAAGATGATTCAAAATCTGACACGTCTATGGCGTCGGCACCAAAAGATGATTTAGGGGAATCCCAAGATCCATATGAAGATGAGGAAGACCTGCTCAATGCTGATAATCTCGAATCTATATTTGAGAAATTCTGATCAGGAAAGGGGTAAAAGCCAAAAGTCTTAATCAAGGAAAATGCCAAAAGTTTTGATTAAGGTAAATGTCTATCCTCAACATATCACGGGTGATCAGCTTAATTAAGGAAAAATGCCAAAGATTCATCATCAACATATCACGGGTGATATTACATCCGTCTATAAAGAGGGAGGATCCCAGCCGGAGGAAGCATCTTCCGAAATTGCTACTGCTACTACTCTACTACTACTACTATCACTTGTAAAAATCCAGTATTATATTTAACTTTTAAGTTTGTAAAAAAATCTTGCAATATATTGAAGAAATAAATAAGAGCTTTGGTTTGGAGTTTCATCTGAGGTATTCCTTTTTATTTTTCTATTATTAATTTTATATTTGTGTGTTATATTTAGCTTAATGACAGGCTAAATACTTTTTAATCATGTGTTGAACCATGTATATCGATATATCAAAACCCCATGCTTTTTAAGTATTATTTTGAACATGGGTCTTGAGTAATATAAGGAACTAGGATTATGGGTAAGAAAATATTTCTGGCAATGGGTCTTGAGTAATATAAGGAACTAGGATTATGGGTAAGAAAATATTTCTGGCAATAATAATCTTACGAATTCACTAGTAGATATCCTTGCCCCCCTTTTGCCCTTTGAAGGCGTTTTCTTGGGCTTTTTGATATCGAAAATGAGTTTATTAGGATTATTATTTGACGGACTTATATTCTTGTAATAAGTATCCAATCTAATCCTAAGCCTTATACTATGATTGTACCTTGGTCCAGATTTATATTCTTGTAATAAGTGTCCAATCTAATCATAAGCCTTATACAATGATTGTACCTGGGTCCAGAATGGTATCAGAGCCATGGAGGTAGAAGATGTATAGTGATTATATGGGTTAACACTTGATTAAGATTACTGAACATGAATAGATTCCGAAAAATTGAAAATATTAAAAATAGTTTGAACCAGGAATATGATATTCCTCAGAATCTCGATCTACTTAATAAGTGGACTATTCCAAGAATTGAACCAAGAACCATTTATAAAATGGGTACTTTTGAAAAAATTGGACTTAAACAGATTGTTAAGACTACAGAAGAATCTATATCTCTTGATAATGAAGAATTAACTATTAGATTATTAAATGAAAATGATATTTTACCTTATAAATATACTCATAGATTTATCCATATAGGATTAGTACAAATTGCTTTTAAACCATTAACTTTGGTAGGATTACCAGAAAGCTTTATTGCAGCACTACGTGATGGTAGGAATCTAAATTGGAAAAAATCATTGATGGGAATAATACAATCTAGTCTGGCACATGGACCAGTTTATTTTAATGTTTATCCTAATTTAAAATTATCATTAACTGATGTTAATTTATTAGACGCTTTGACTTTAAATGTCAAAACTCATGGTTATGACTATGAACATGGAACAGAAGTTATGTGTGTCTGCTATAGAGTTTATTTTAAACCTCTTTATACTTTAAATCCAAATTGCAGGATAATGGATAAGAAAATAAATGAAACCGTAATAATTGAAACCAATCTTGGTAAATCAAATATAACCACTAGAAGAACAATTAAGTGGGATGAAATTCCCTTTCCTGATACTTGGAAAATAATGAATGCGGTCAAACCCAAACCTCAAATTTGTAATGATTTTTCAAAAATATTTCAATCTCAAACAGGAGATATTTCTATAAAAATGATAGAAAATAGTAATAGAAATAATATTTCTAGGAGCTCTTCAGTGAGGTCTTTTATATCACCTTTAGATGAATTAGTTATACCTACTAGAACTTCAACTTCATATGAATATAAGAGATTTCCTGCTAGAAATTCTGCATCCCAATTTAGAGAAAATACTGATTATAATAAAGTTGAAAAAATTCTTCTCAACAAAGACAACATAGGAAAATGTATTTATAAAAATACTGAAGAAGATAATTTGACAGCTTCTGTCAGAAATATAGGAGAGGCAGATATAACTCCCTCAGAAGCAAACTTTGATGATATTTAATGGATTGTACACCAAAAATTAATTTTAGTCCTGGTTCTCAGGCAAGACAATTAATTAAAACAGAATTTAATCTTCCAAAATGGAAACTCTTTAGAGAATGGTTTTTTAAGAATATTTCTAAAGAAGACCAAAATTATTTTCAAAATGAATTTTATAAATTCACCACTTTACAAAATAAAATTATCCATTTTGTTCCTTGGTTTGTTATAACATATCTTGAAAATCATATTTCAGTTTTAGAAAGAGCTTACAAATTATCTAATGGAGATGTTTTAAGGAGTGTTTTCCCTCTCCAGAGTTCGTTTACTGTTTGTAATGACCATAAGACGATAAATTTTACAGCTTTTTCTAAATTATTAGAAAATGATGCTTTACAGATAACAACTAGTAATATAAATAGTATATTACAACAAAATAATTATACAAATCTGTATCTAAATATCTTAGGAGATCAAATTAAAGAATTACATAATAGAGTAGAAGAAATCTTCTCTGTAATAAAAAATATAAGACCTATGATAGATCTAGAGGAAAAGCCTATAAATGGTATTGTCTCTACATTAAATTAAAATCTCATAAAGAACTAGAAAATTTTCTAGAAGAAAATTTTAAAGGATTAAAATTAAATACTTTAAATTATGAGTTTACTGAAAGTATTAGTAAAGATAACTACAAAGAAAGGATAAACGATGAATTAAATAAAATTGAAAAATTCGCCGATAGGCCTACTCAAAGGTTATATTACTATAGGAGACCTTCACCTATGGATACCTTACATGAAGAACAGGAGTATACTGTTAATAACAGTTATAATGGGAAAAATATTTATGAATGGAATCTAGACGGTTACACTGAAAAACAAATCTATACTTTAACCCAAAGGATGCTTATGTATAGTACTATTTGTAAGAGTAATAATAACAGTGATAGTACTGTTGCTAAATGATAGTTGCTGGATTTACTGGCCAATTAAAAGGCTGGTGGGATAATTATTTGACAGAAAGAAGTAAATTAGACATTTACAGAACTATTAAACAAGAGGATGGTCAAAATGTTGAAAATGCTGTTTATACACTTATAGTTACAATTTTAGAACACTTTACCGGAAGAATTTCTGATAATAGTGAAAATATAAGAACTATGTTACAAAATTTAATATGTAAAACTCTTACAGATTTTAGATGGTACAAAGATACTTTCTTGAGTAGAGTTATGGAAATACCAGAGTGTAATAACCCTCATTGGAAATCAAAGTTTATTGATGGATTGCCTAACCTATTCGCTGAAAGAGTTAGGAAAAATCTTAGAAAAGATAGGATTAATATACCCTATGAAGATTATACTTATGGAAAATTAATTGGTACTTGTATCCAAGAAGGATTAGCTTTATGCAATGAGATAAAATTAAATCAACAGATTAAAAGACAAAACTTAAATGAAAAAAGTCAATTAGGACAGTTTTGTAATCAATTTGGTATGGATATTCCAACCACTTCAAGAAAAGGTAAGAATTATAAGTCTAATTCAGGAGCTGATAATGTTTCTCACCATAAGAAAAGAAGACATCTTTCTAAAAAGAAAATGGAACAAAAGAATAAGAAAAAGGAAGAAAAATCGTCTAATAAAAAGAAAATTATTTGTTATAAATGTGGTAAAATAGGCCATTACGCTAATAGGTGTAAAATGAAGAAAAAGATTAATGAATTAAAAATTGATGAATCAATGAAAGAAAATTTAGAAAAATTACTTATAAATTCTGAATCAGAACCTGAAGAATCTCAGGATAGTGATAATAATTCTAGTAATAATTCTTCGGAAGAAATTGATATGTTAGAAGACGAGGAGATAGCTTCTCAAGATTCTAGTTATTGTTGTGATTCTTGTGCTAAAGGAGGCACTTGTGAGACACATGGAGAAAAAGAGGATTATTATAAAATCCTGTCTCAATTTAAAAATATGCATTTAAATGTTATAACTTCAGGAAATATGTTAGAATTCCTAAAACAAATTAAAGATCCAGAGCTAAGATTAAAACTAATAGATCATATGCAAATAGAAGACATTCCTTCGACTAGTAAAGATTCTGATAGGATCCTATACCTGTAAGTTCTTCAGAACCTTATAGTATGAATAAAGTTTATCAACTTTTAAAAGAAAGACAGAATATTGAAATACCTACTTCTGTTAATGATTTAAATAAATAAATAAAAAATTTAAAAACAGAGATTTCAATATTGAAAAATACAAATCAACAATTAGAAGAGAGAATTACTCGTCTAGAAACGGTAAAACAAATAAATACTCAGGTAGAATATGGACATAATGAGTTTGATGAAAATATTATCCAAGAAAATTTCTTGTCTAATCTTAATATGGTTGTTTCACAAAAATGGTTTATAAAAATCACATTACTCATAGATAATCATTTTAGAAAAGAAATTACAGCTCTTGTCGATAGTGGAGCAGACATGAATGTTATACAAGAAGGAATAATTCCTACTAGGTATTTTCATAAAACTACAAACTCTCTTAGTCATGCTAGAGGAGAAAAATTAGATATAAAATTTAAAATTCCTTTGGCTTATATTTGCAAAGATAAGGTTTGCATTCCTACAAGTTTTTTACTTGTTAAAAATATTACTAATCAAGTTATACTTGGTACACCTTTTATTGATCAAATTTATCCGTTAACTAGAGTTTATAATTCAGGAATTACAGGAACTTTTGAAGGAAAAGATATAACTTTTAAATTTATTACCAGGCCATTCCCTAAACTTTTACATGAATTAAAAGACTTATTAGATCATAAGGTTTCTCATTTAAATTATTTAAAACAAGAAGTTAGTATTCTTACGCTTGAAGAGAAACTTCAAAGTCATACTTTGCAAGAAAAAATAAAATTAATCTATAATAAATTATCTCTAGAAATTTGTAATGATCATCCTAATGCTTTTTGGGATAGAAAAAGACATATTGTAGATTTACCTTATGAAGAAGATTTTGATGAAAAGAAAATTCCTACTAAGGCTAGGCCTTGTCAGATGAATTCTGAATATTTAGAATTATGTAAAAAGGAAATTGAATCTTTATTACAAAAGGGTTTAATAAAGCCATCTAATTCACCTTGGTCTTGCACAGCCTTCTATGTTAATAAACATAGTGAACAGGAGAGAGGAGTTCCTAGATTAGTCATAAACTATAAACCATTGAATAAAGTTTTAAAATGGATTAGGCATCCTATATCTAATAAGAAAGACCTTTTAGATAGGTTGTATGATGCAATTATATTCTCTAATTTTGATTTAAAGTCAGGATACTGGCAAATACAAATATGTGATAAGGATCAATATAAAACTGCTTTTAATGTCCCTTTTGGACATTATGAATGGAAAGTTATGCCTTTTGGATTAAAAAATGCCCCTTCTGAATTTCAGAAAATTATGAATGATATTTTCATACCTTATAGTGATTTTATAATTGTTTATATTGATGATATTCTAGTATTTTCGAAAACTATTGAAAATCATTTTAAACACTTAGAAATATTTAAAAAGGTTGTAATACAACATGGTTTGGTTATTTCTAAACCAAAAATGTCTATTTTTCAAACTAATATTAGATTTCTTGGTCATAATATTGAAAAAGGGAAGATAATTCCTATTAATAGAAGTATAGAATTTGTTTCTAAATTTCCTGATATTATGACAGATAAAACTCAACTCCAAAGATTTCTTGGAAGTTTAAATTATATTTCGTCTTACTATAAAGATTTAGCTACTGATGCAGCTGTTTTATATGATAGACTTAAAAAGTCTCCTACTTCTTGGACAGATATACATACTAATGCTGTCAAATTAATTAAGAGTAAAGTGAGATCACTTCCTTGTTTAATGCTTGCTAATCCCACTTGGTAAAAAATTATTGAAACTGGTGCCTCTGATATAGGTTTTGTTGGTCCCAAGTGGTCAGAAGAGGTTTAGAGGGGGGGTGAATAAACCTCTTTAAAAATTTTCTTCAAATTTAACTTTAAAACTTTACTCTTACTGAACAGACTAAGCTGATCAGATTAGTAAGTTACAATTCTGTTCGCGAACAAATCTTTGAACAGTCTTGTTGACCACTCGTCTGATAGTTACTTAGCTGATTTTGCAGAAATCAGTTTTAATACTTAGAGTACTTGCAGCGGATTTTCAAAGTGTTTTTCACAAGTAAACTTAGTAGTTTGAAACGTAATTCCCCAGTTTTATAAACTCCTTTTAACTTCTTTTCAAACAGTTAACTTAATGTGTTTTTATGCAATCAGGAAATATGCAAGTTTGAAAAACAATGTAAAAACACAATCAATTTTTATAGTGGTTATATGGATTTGAATATCCTTTAGTCCACTCTTCCAAGTCACACAGATCTTGGGTTATACTATAATCACAAAGTTTACAGTATACTCTGCTTGCGTCGAACAACAAATGAAACGACCACAAGTTCGCAATAGGAAATCACACAGAAAACCTATCCTCTGAAGTTTGATCACTCACAAAGATGGATCACAACTCCGCACAACACTCTTGTTTACAAAATCACTCAGAAGATGTATTTTTCTTGATTCTTCAACTCTGCTTTCGTCAACAAATGACTCAGCTGATGAGTGAGCTGTTCTTGAGACTTAAAGAATTTTGCTTCGGAAATTTCTCTCAGAAAGTGTGTTGCTTGTTTCTTCTTCGTCTCTTTCAGCTATTTATACTTGAGGATTGAAAAGTGTCCGTTGAAGAGAGACAGGATTCAAATTCCTCGAGTACTGGTCCTTAAAATCCGCGAACGGCTCTTTTGCAGTCTGTCCGTACTGTAAACAGTACTATTCTGCAGGCAGCATTAAATGCACTCGGCTGATGCGAAGCTTTTCTTCAATCATTTGTCTTAAATATCCTCGTACTTCAGCATTTATTACACCAAGGGGCATTTATTACCGTTGGGAACACTTCATGATCTTCTTCACTTGGCTGACGAAAGTACAAGTCTGATGGTGAACTCGGCTGATCTCAAACTTGAACAAATCTGATTTGAGTCGGCTGATCTTCACTAATCTGATAACTTTACTTCAGCAGATCAGAAGTCTTGGACCTTGAAACTTTGACTCTTCTGATGTCTTCATTACTTAGTCAAAATTCCTTGATAAGTCTATCAGCTAAGTTACTCCATACTTAGCCAATTTATGAAGTTTTGGAATGCATCAAAACCTCCCTTATCAAACTTTCTTTAGTGCCTTCATCTTCATCCTTATCCAACAATTTCCCCCTTTTTGATGATGACAAAACTTCAGCTAAGTACCTGTTGAATACCTAAACTAAAGAATGAAATCCTCAAAATTTTCTGAGATAGAAAAAGTTTATTGGATTGAACTTGACTTTTCATTAATATTGAAAAAGGGTTACATAGTACAAGTTCATCAGATGAGATTTCTGAAGAAATAGATAAAGTAAACTGATTACAAGGATTTTTCAAATTCTAACTATCAGCTTCTTCATCTGATCCTTCCAGCACTTCTTCATATTCATAAGATGATTCTTCATCATCTTCTTCATCATCAGCTTCTTCTTCCAAGGTTGCTTTGGCAGCTTCCATCTTTTCCTTAAGTTCTTGTTCTTGAAGAGCTTTCAAAGCTTCCATGGCCTTCCTTGCAGATTCTGTATTCTTGTACTTGGTATCTTCTTTTTCAGTCATTTCTTCTTCTTCTACCGTTCCAAGCTTTTCAGTCTTATCAGTTTCAGCTTCAGTCTTGTCAGCTGTTTCTTCAGTTTCTTTGGCTTCAGTTGTTGCAGCAGTAGTTTCCTCCTTAGTTGATTCTTCAGCAGCAGATTCCTTTGCTGGTTCTTCAGCAGCAGTTTCTTTAGCTGGTTCTTCCCTTACTGGTTCTTCCCTTTTATCTTCCCCCTTTTTGTCATCATCAACTCTGATGACAGTAGAAGGTTCAACAGCAGGGTTGAGAGCAACTGTTGGAACCTTTACTCCAGCGCATAAAGCCTTTAGATTCTGATTGACAACGTCGTGACTAGCTGTTAGATGATGAATGTCAGTGCTGATGACATCAGTCTTATCATTGAAGTAGTCAATGTTGAGGTTGATAGTTGCAATTTCACTTTGAACATCCTGTGCAGCCTTTGCCACTTCTTGCAACATTCCCAGATTGATTTCCTTCTCTTCATGACTGACTTTAATGAAGGTTGCAGTCAGAAATCTTGTGCTCAACTGATTTTAAAGCAGTGTGAAGATGATTTACATCACCTTTCACATCTTCTACGTTCTGGTTCAGTTCTCTCAAACTGTGCACTAACTGTAATGAATGATCTTGAGGAATTGGAATACTGTTGATCTCCTTCTTGATGATTTCTTCTGTTGATCCTTGAACAGTTTCCAGCTGAAGTCTGTTGGTTTCAGCCAACTCTGCTTTCAGTTCCTCCTTAACCTTCAAAAGCTGTTGCTTGTGCTTGTCTTCCAGTTCCTTAAGTTGGTTTTCCATCAGCATCTGGATTGCTTCCATCAGTGATGAGTGTTGATCAGCTGATGAAGCAGAAGCATCAGCATCAGCTTCCTTCTCCTCAGTCGCCTGTTGAACAGGGACTTCCTCCAAGTCTGTCATCTGATGGTCTTCAGAAGTCTTAGCTGGCGGCTCAATAGCTAAGGACTTATCAGCAGATTTGTGCTCATCAGTGACATCATCGTAGAACAGATTAGTAATGGTTCCATCTTCATTAAAGCATGTTGTCTGTCTAATCTGCCTTACAATAATCCAAGGGTTAACAGGAGCATTGTTACCCTTAGGGACTTCATAGTACTGTTGTACTTCCTTGCCAAAAATGATTTGCTGGATACTTGGCAGTAGTGGCAAATCACTTGAACAGCCTTGCTGATACTTTGACTTCTTAGCCCATCTCTTCAGGGCAGTCATAACAGCAAACTTAATTGCTCTTTCTTCAGCATCTTCAGACTTCTTCTTTTTCTCAGGCAAGGTGCTCTTGATTTTCTTGGCTTCCTCCAATGCAAAGCCTTTTGCATAGCTATGCATGATATCTCTCACATAGCTGGTATCAAGAGCCTTTTGAATGGAGTTTGTCTTCAGCCAACTTAGAACCCATCGTTCTTCATCAGCTAACTCCTTCATACCTTGAAGTTCAGTGATTGACTTGTTCAGCCTGTTGTCCCTCCAACTGATATATCTTGGCTTTTCTTGGTTGAACAGAGTCATCAACATAAGCTTCTGATCATAGTAAGCCAGGGACTTTTCAAACTTCTTGAACAGCTCCTTATCAGCATACACTATTTCAAATGCTTTTCTGACTTCAAACTTGTCCTTTGACTTGAGTTTGGGGGCAGGCAGTAATATCTTCTTTTTGTCCTCTTCAGTCTTGCCTTCTCCAATCTTGATGCCTCCTCCATGGACAGGTCCATAGGCATCAACTTTGCTCAATTCAATCACCATAGCCATTTCAGCATCCTCAGCAGCTTTTCTTTCTGCTTCAGACATGCGTCTTCTGGCTTCATCCTTTGCTTCTTGAGCCTTGCTTAGCTCAAGTGCCTTCTTTTCTTCAAGCTCATCTTGTTTTCTTTGTTCAGCTTCCTCCCTTGCCTTCTTATCAGCTTTGGAGACTTTCTTTCTCCTTAGCACTATTTTTCTCTTGCCTTTATCAGCAGGGGCTGGTCCAGCAGATGATATGGGAGCAGCAGCAATAGGATAGATGATTTGGACATCTGGATCTTCTTGAGGTTGAGCAACCTCAGCTGTTGATGTGACCTGACTTGGCTGTTGCTCATCAGCCTTGTCAGTCTTAACAGTTTCAACTGTTTCAGCAGGCCTTTGAGTAGCTTCAGGGTCTTCCCTTGCTACATTCTCCAAGTCCGTTGGTTCTTCTATAAATGTCATCTGTTTTCTGGCAGACTTCTTGGTCCTCCCTTCACGGTAAGTGGAGGTAACAGTATCTCTCTGTTGACTCCTTGTCCTTTGAGAAATACCCTCAGCAGGCCTCTCTGCTGATGGAGTTCTTGATGGTGATGCAGGGGATCCAGTCCTTACATCAGCAATTATATTCTCAACAATCTTAGTGGCTTCAGCAGAAGTCACTCTCTCCATCTGCTTAGATTCTTTCTTCTTGGGCTCATCAGCAGCCCTCTTCCTTTTAGTCTCAGCAGCCAAACTTGCTGTTTTGACTAACCTCTTTTGCCTTTTGGCAGGAACCTCCTTTGGTTCCTCAACATCAGCTTCCTCAGGCTCACCAGCCTTTCTCTTTTGAACAGGCAAGTACTTTGATACTGCCTTAGATTTATGAATCTCTTTTCCATTCTTCATATCACAACCCAGCTTTGACAGCAGATAACTGAGTGTGATCCTGTGGTTGGTAGTGGGGCCTTTTCCTTTCTTATCATCAAGAAAGTCAGCTAATATGTACCAAATTATGATGGACCAGTTTATCTCCAATCCATAGTATATGGCAGCCATGATGCTGAACCTCTTCATGGTAACAGCATCTAGTGAGAATGTGCAATTCTCAATCAGCTTGGACACCATATCAGCCATCCGCTGATATTCATCCTTCAGTTGCTTCTTCCTTATATTTCCAGATAACGTTTCTCCCTCTTTGGCGCAGATCGCCCAGAACTGTTGATGTTTGTCCTCTGTTAGCACAGTGACGTCATGTCGTCCACTGTTAGGAAGCCCAAACGTCTCGTGAAGAACAGCTGGGGTGATAGTGATAGATTTGCCTCCCACTGAAGCCTTAATCTCCAGTTTGTTGTAGTCAGCTTTCGCTGTGTTGTAGTACTCCATCACTTGGTCAGTCCAGATAATTCCTTCGTGGTATTCCATGAAGTTTACCAGCGAAGCAGCTTTGAACTTTTCGAGCAGTTCTTTCATCAGATCCGTACCGGATTGGTAGTAAGAATCATAAACGAGAAACATACCTTCAGCGGCCATCGTTGATCTGTTGAAGGTTAGAAAAACAAAGGAAAGTATGCAGAAAATTTGCAGAAATTTCTCACAAGTACTTTTGAATGCTTAGAGTGCGTAAAGAATGACTCGACTGATCAGATAGGGATTTATAGAGTTGGGGTATCTTGAATTTCGTGATATCCGCCAACCGTTAGATCCGTTTTTCTGTCAGTGCTGATCGTGCGGCGTCAGTTACGACTTTTCGAATTCAAAAGATGTTTAATGAAGAGCGGGAATATGTACCGCCCAACAGTTACTTATAAAAGCGTGTTTTTGAATATACGTTTTTAAATAGTTCGCTTTTATTTAAGTAATCAGATGAGTATAATAAACACTTATCTGATGGACTACTGTCCTGATGACAATGCTGTTATCAGAGAATGCCAATAGCTGATAACCTTCCTCAGCTGTTTGTCAATCCAGCTAGATAAAATAACTTCAATATTCGATAGTTGAGTCTTCTGATGAAAACATAACTTCAACTAACTGTCATTAACAAATTTCATCTTTAATTCAGAAGTACCGCTAGTCTTACACGTTCCCCCTGAGTTTAAGAATTCATAAGTTAACTAGTCTGTTGAGAGTTAATCCTTGAAGATAATAATAGATAACTAAGCTGTTGAACTCCAGTCTTCTGATGAGTTCCCCCTCAGCTTATGCTTCCAAATTAAGTAGTCCTAGCTCAGCTCTTAGAGTTGAAAACCTTACTTCACTTAGAGGTTTAGTGAAGATATCAGCAATCTGATTATCAGTATGGACATACTCAATCATTATATTGCCTTTTTCCACATGATCTCTAATGAAATGATGCTTGATCTCAATATGCTTAGTCCTTGAATGACTTGTAGTGTTCTGAGTAAGTGAAATTGCACTTGTATTGTCACAGTAGATTGGAATTCCACTGATCTTGATGTTGTAGTCTTCTAGTTGATGCTTCAACCAAAGTATCTGTGCACAGCAAGCTCCAGCAGCTATATATTCAGCTTCAGCAGTAGATATAGAGACTGAGGTTTGCTTCTTACTCATCCATGAGATCAGACGACTGCCTAAGAACTGACATGCACCTGTTGTGCTTTTCCTGTCAATCTTGCAGCCAGCAAGGTCTGAATCTGAATAGCCAACTAGTTCAAATCCAGATTCTCTAGGATACCATAATCCCAGTTCTTGAGTGCCTTTAACATACTTCAATATCCTCTTGGCAGCTAAGAGATGAGATTCTTTGGGGTTTGATTGAAATCTTGCACAGACTCCAACTGAGTACATTATATCAGGTCTACTTGCTGTTAGATACAACAATGAACCAATAATGCCTCTATATTTGGTTATGTCCACTGATTTGCCATCTTCATCTTTATCCAAACGAAGACTTGTAGACATAGGAATGGTAGCTGTTGAGCTAGTTTCCATACCAAATTTCTTGAACAGATCTCTTGTGTACTTTGCTTGGCTGATGAAAATCCCATCAGGCAACTGTCTAACTTGCAATCCAAGAAAGTAATTAAGTTCACCCATCATGCTCATTTCAAACTTATTCTGCATCAGCTTGGAGAACTTATCACACATCTGTTGGTTAGTTGAACCAAAAATAATATCGTCCACATATATTTGCACAAGTAGTATATGATTTTCCCATTCAATTGTGAACAAGGTTTTATCTACTTTACCTTTTCGAAATCCTTTAATTAAAAGAAAATCAGATAGGGTATCATACCATGCTCTTGGAGCCTGTTTCAGTCCATAGAGGGCTTTCTTCAGACGATATACTTTGTCTTCTTCTTGATAGACTTCAAATCCTGGAGGTTGTTCAACATACACTTCTTCTTGCAATTCTCCATTGAGAAAAGCAGACTTCACATCCATCTGATAGACAGTGAAGTTCTTGTAAGCAGCATAGGCAAGAAACAGTCTGATTGCTTCAAGTCTTGCTACTGGTGCAAAAGTTTCATCAAAGTCAATTCCTTCTTCTTGACAATAACCCTTGGCCACTAGTCTTGCTTTGTTTCTGGTGACAACACCATCTTCATTCATCTTATTTCTGAAAACCCACTTAGTGCCAATTACTCTTTGATGACTTGGTCTAGGAACTAAGTACCAGACTTCATTCCTTTCAAATTGATTCAATCTTCTTGCATGGCTTCTATCCAGAAGGAATCATTGAGAGCTTCTTCAATTTGCTTGGGCTCTATTTGAGATAGAAATGTGACAAACATAGCATCTTGTGCAGCAGCTCTTCTTGTTTTCACTCTGTCTAAAGGATCACCAATAACTAATTCAGGAGGGTGATTCTTGAGCCATCTGAGATCAGGTTGCAGATCAGGATGTTGTCCTCTGTTATGATCTTGTAACACTACTGTTGGAGTTCCAGTAGTAGTCTGTTGAACATTTGTAGTCTGTTGAACAGTCTCTGGTCTGTCAGCTGTTTGCAACTCGTCTGTTAGACAATCAGCACTGTGATTTTGAACAGCACTTGAGTTAGCAGCTGAACTTAGATTAGGTAGTATGATGGGAACATATTCTTCATTTCTTTCAATGTCTAACTTCTGTAAATCAGCAGACAGATCTTGATTAACACTTTGATTCTTTTCAGAAGATGGACTTGGCTCATCAAATACTACATGGATAGATTCTTCTATTAGCAATGTTCTTTTATTGAAAACTCTATAAGCCTTACTAACAGTAGAGTATCCTACAAAAACAGCTTCATCAGCCTTTTCTGCAAATGCAGCAAGGTGATTTTTCCCATTATTCAATACAAAACATTTACAACCAAAAATCTTAAAGTAATGAATGTTTGGCTTTCTGTTGTTCCAAACTTAATATGGAGTCTTGTTCTGATTTTTGTTGATCATACATCTGTTTTGGGTAAAGCATGCTGTGTTTGTTGCTTCTGCCCAAAATCTTTGAGGCAGTTTAGCTTCAGCTATCATGGTTCTGACAGCTTCCTTTAGTGTTCTGTTTCTCCTTTCAGCAACACCATTCTGTTGAGGGGTTCTTGCAGCAGAATACTCATGATGTATTCCTTTGATATTACAGTATTCTTCAACAGTAGAGTTTGTAAACTCTGTCCCTCTATCAGATCTGATCTTCAATATTTTAATACTCTTCTCATTCTGGATCAGTTCCATCAGATTTGTAAGATGTTCCTTGGTCTCACTCTTCTTTTTCATGAAAATCACCCAAGTATATCTTGAATAATCATCCACAACAGCTAGGCAGTATTTCTTTCCACCATTGCTGACTGGATCAATGGGTCCAAATAAGTCCATATGCAACAGCTCCAATATTCTTCCAGAAGATTGGTGCTTCTTTTCTTTGAAAGATGACTTGATTTGTTTACCCTTCTGACATGCATCACAGAGCTTGTCTTTGCTCATGACTGCTTTTGGAATCCCTTCTACCAGATCATTCTTGATTAATCTGTTTATGGTCTTGAAGTTTAAATGATTCATCCTCTTGTGCCATAGCCAACTGACTTCACTTGGTGCAGATGCCACCAAACAAACACTTGAATTCTTGTCAACAGAATTCCAGTCAACTATGTAGATATTTCCTTGTCGTCTTCCAGATAAAATTACCTTCTTTGTACCAATCTGTTCAACGTAGCACTTATCTGTTGAGAAGATGACTGAATATCCCTTGTCACAAAATTGACTTATGCTCAGCAGATTATACTTTAGGCCTTTAACATAGGAGACGTCAGATATCTCTATGTTTCCCTTGATTAATCTTCCTTTAGCTTTAATCTTGCCTTCTTTGCTGTCTCCAAAAGTGACTTTTGGGCCATCCACAGCAACTGCATCAGTCAACTCATGTATGTTTCCACACATGTGCCTTGAACATCCACTGTCCAAGTACCAAATCTTCTCTACTTTACTCCTACTCCTAATCCTAACCTACAAAACAAAAATAAAATTGTTTTAGGTACCCTTATTGAGAGGGTCCTGAAGGATTAGTTCCACCCTTGACAACCCAAGATGTTGAAGTCTTAGGCTTCTTAGGTTTCTGAGTTTTAGGAGCATGAACAGTTTCATTTTTATCATAGTTATCAGATAAGTCATGTTGATGATCAGTATGATATGAATAATGTTCATAAGCAAGGTAAGGTGCATGATATGCAGGATATGCATGCATTGGATGAGCAGGGTAAGGTGCATAGTAACTAGGAAATTGAGGTGCATGATACATAGGATGATATGCAGTAGGTTGCACATAATATGACTCATTTCCATACCAAGCATTTTGATTTTTCTTGTTCTTATGCTTCTTTGGTTTACTAGATGCTTGCTCATTTGATTTTGACTTAGTTTTACCATTAGTCTGATTGACTTTAGCTTTATCAGCAGACTTCTTAGGGCTCTGCTGTTTGGTCTTACTAGTCTGATTTCCTACACTAGGCTCTTTGCTCTTTTTAGACTTAGGAGATTTCTTCTCCTTTACCACTTTCTCAGATGAGGCAGGTTTAGAAGTTTGAACATACAGAATGACCTTACTATTGTCAGCTGATATGAATTTTTCAGTATGGTTCAACTCTAGTTTATCCTTTTCTAAAGGTGTCTCCTGTTTCTTAGGTGTATGCATGGATGCAACAGTTGACTTATCATGAGACTCAATGATTTTCTCAAGTTCCATGATTTTTCCTTTATATACCTCACATTCAGCTTTCAGAGATTCATGCTCTTGCTCAAGCTGTTTATATTCAGCTGATTCTTTTGGCTTTTCAGCTAAAAGTTTCAGTGAACTATTTTGCTCTTTTAGCAAGTTCATCTCTTCCTTAAGCTTAACAAACTCTCCAGCAATAGTAGTATTATTCAACATCATTTGCTCTAGAGAATTAAACAGTTCATTTTCTTGAGGAGTTACCTCATCCTCAGAGTCATCAGATTCCTTTGCCATAAGACATAGGAGAGCAGGTTTTTCTTCATCAGACGATTCTTCATCAGACGAGTCAGAATCTGAATCAGATGAGTAGACGGCGGTCAGCTTTTCTGCTTCAGCCATCATTGCCTTGCCTCTCTGATGCTTTCTTTCTTTTCTTATTTTCTTCTCCTCTTCAGTGTACTTTTCTGCTTTTGGATATGGGCAGTCTCTTATGAAGTGTCCCAATTTCCTGCAGTTGTAACACATTAGTTTTGATTTATAATCATCTTTATCCTGAGAAGAAAAGTTAGGTTTAGAAGTAGAAGCATTGTTGTATTTGTTCTTCATTTTTCTTTTGTAGAACTTCTTAAAATTGTTTATCAACAGTGCAACATCTCCAGCAGTGTACTCCTTTTTGTTGAGTAGAGTGGCTTCATCAGATGAGTCCACTTCAGCATTTCTTTGAGCCGGTCTTCTTTGGTTTTCAGCAGCAACCAGTGCAGCTGTGGGTCCTGAAGTTGAGGTTTCTTCAATTCCCATCCTTGGCAGTTTATACTCATACGCCTTGAGTACGGAGAACAGCTCTGTAAGAGAAATCTTGCCCAGATCTCTTGATTCTTCCATTGCTGTCACCTTCATGTTGAACTTGGAAGGTAGGGCCTTCAGTACTCTGATAGTGATCTCTTTGTCAGTGAAAGTCTTTCCCAGCTTCAAAACTTCGTTCAGAGTTCTGGTGAATCTGGTATCCATCTGATCAATGGTTTCTCCAGACTTCATCTTGAAGTTGTCCAGCTTCTCCAAGGCAACACTGAGCTGATGCTCTTTAATAGCATCATTGCCTTCACTTATGTCACGAACCTTATCCCACATCTCCTTTGCAGTTTTGCAATGCTTGACTTTGTCAAACCGATCATTATCCAGGGCTTTGGTCATGATGAATCTTCCGACTTTGTCCAGGTTGAACAGCTTTATTTCTTCTGCAGTCATTTCTGTTAAGTCTTTTTCCACCACTATTTGAGCTTCATCTACGATGATGGTCTTGGTGAATTTGAATGGACCTTTGATGATACATGTATACATGTTGTCATTGTAGGCAGCAAGGAAAATCTCCATTCTGATCTTCCAGTCCTCAAAAGACATACCAGCAATGTGGGGAACATGGCTGATACAATCCATTTTTCAAAAAGTTTTTATTTTTCAAAAAGATGCTCTTTTGAAAAGTTTTGAAAACCTTTGAAAAACACTCGGATCAAGCTCGTTGATCAGGCAGCTGATTCTAATGAACCACCCGCTCTGATACCACTTGTTGGTTCCAAGTGGTCAGAAGAGGTTTAGAGGGGGGGGTGAATAAACCTCTTTAAAAATTTTCTTCAAATTTAACTTTAAAACTTTACTCTTACTGAACAGACTAAGCTGATCAGATTAGTAAGTTACAATTCTGTTCGCGAACAAATCTTTGAACAGTCTTGTTGACCACTCGTCTGATAGTTACTTAGCTGATTTTGCAGAAATCAGTTTTAATACTTAGAGTACTTGCAGCGGATTTTCAAAGTGTTTTTCACAAGTAAACTTAGTAGTTTGAAACGTAATTCCCCAGTTTTATAAACTCCTTTTAACTTCTTTTCAAACAGTTAACTTAATGTGTTTTTATGCAATCAGGAAATATGCAAGTTTGAAAAACAATGTAAAAACACAATCAATTTTTATAGTGGTTATATGGATTTGAATATCCTTTAGTCCACTCTTCCAAGTCACACAGATCTTGGGTTATACTATAATCACAAAGTTTACAGTATACTCTGCTTGCGTCGAACAACAAATGAAACGACCACAAGTTCGCAATAGGAAATCACACAGAAAACCTATCCTCTGAAGTTTGATCACTCACAAAGATGGATCACAACTCCGCACAACACTCTTGTTTACAAAATCACTCAGAAGATGTATTTTTCTTGATTCTTCAACTCTGCTTTCGTCAACAAATGACTCAGCTGATGAGTGAGCTGTTCTTGAGACTTAAAGAATTTTGCTTCGGAAATTTCTCTCAGAAAGTGTGTTGCTTGTTTCTTCTTCGTCTCTTTCAGCTATTTATACTTGAGGATTGAAAAGTGTCCGTTGAAGAGAGACAGGATTCAAATTCCTCGAGTACTGGTCCTTAAAATCCGCGAACGGCTCTTTTGCAGTCAGTCCGTACTGTAAACAGTACTATTCTGCAGGCAGCATTAAATGCACTCGGCTGATGCGAAGCTTTTCTTCAATCATTTGTCTTAAATATCCTCGTACTTCAGCATTTATTACACCAAGGGGCATTTATTACCGTTGGGAACACTTCATGATCTTCTTCACTTGGCTGACGAAAGTACAAGTCTGATGGTGAACTCGGCTGATCTCAAACTTGAACAAATCTGATTTGAGTCGGCTGATCTTCACTAATCTGATAACTTTACTTCAGCAGATCAGAAGTCTTGGACCTTGAAACTTTGACTCTTCTGATGTCTTCATTACTTAGTCAAAATTCCTTGATAAGTCTATCAGCTAAGTTACTCCATACTTAGCCAATTTATGAAGTTTTGGAATGCATCAAAACCTCCCTTATCAAACTTTCTTTAGTGCCTTCATCTTCATCCTTATCCAACAATTAGTTGTAGGATCTCAAGCGCTTTACCACTGCACCAAAAGCAATTGCTGTTAGTGATGGTGCAACTATTAATCTTTAACCCAAGGTTGATTCCTGTAGGGCACCCCCTACAGTTCACAACGGCAGTGCAGAGCCCCACACTAAGCGGTGGACGGACATGAGGGGCTTCGCAAGAATTCACGTGGATCCTCGGGTCTCCTCCGTGAACCTCGGCAAGTTGGGCTGCCAGACTCCGATGTAGCAAGCGCCACAGCGAATCCGTAAGGGTGACTGCTGGAACCCCATAAATCCCAACAATCTCCCCCCCAGCGGCACCCGGGAGGATTCGAACCTGCAACCTCGCTCTGATACCAGTTGTAGGATCTCAAGCGCTTTACCACTGCACCAAAAGCAATTGCTGTTAGTGATGGTGCAACTATTAATCTTTAACCCAAGGTTGATTCCTGTAGGGCACCCCCTACAGTTCACAACGGCAGCGCAGAGCCCCACACTAAGCGGTGGACGGACATGAGGGGCTTCGCAAGAATTCACGTGGATCCTCGGGTCTCCTCCGTGAACCTCGGCAAGTTGGGCTGCCAGACTCCGATGTAGCAAGCGCCACAGCGAATCCGTAAGGGTGACTGCTGGAACCCCATAAATCCCAACAGGTTTTGGAGGAATTCTTAAGCAAAAATGCCCTATTACAAAACAAGTATTTTTAGTAAGATTCCATTCAGGAAAATGGAATAATAGTCAGAAAAATTATGCTACTATTGCTAAAGAAATTCTTGCTATATTTAAATGTGATTTGAAATTTCAAAATGATTTATATAATCAAAAATTTAAAATTTTTACTGATTGTAAATCTGCCAAATATATGTTTGATAAAGATTTTAAACATGATGTTTCTAAACAAATGTTAGCAAGATGGCAGACTCATTTAGCCCCTTTCGATTTTGAAATACATTATAAAAAAGGAGAAGATAATCATCTTTCTGATTTTTTAACCCGAGAATATTTACAAGAAACCTGATAATGATTGATTCTCATATAATTCAACAAATTGTCTTACAGGATATGATACCTCGAGACTATTCATTCCGAGGACGGCCTCAAAATTATAGAGGTCGAGGAGGTAGGGGTAACATAATCTCCCAGATTCATGGTAAAAAATTGGTTGCAGAAAATATTTCTGGAGTGGGTGAATCATCCTCATCATCAAAGGGAAATTCCCAAACATTTGCAAATATTTTGCAAGAAAATGAATATGATGATAGCATAAATTATGCTGAAAATAATAAAAAAGAAGTCATACTTCATCTGGAATATTCCGATTTGAAATGGAAAGAGGACCCATGTTTCCTAATGAACAGGTATATTGATAATACTTAATTTACTGCTACGTCATACAAGCAGATAAATTTTTATGAAAATTTACTCAAAGCAACTGAAAGCTGTGAAATTACTCACTTTTCTTCAAATGATCAGAAAAGTTATACTTTTAGCAAGATCATTGTGAAAAAGATTTTTTCATGTCAAGAATGGGGTTTATCCACATTCAAGGAAAAAGATTATATCTTTTCCGAGAAAAATATTTCTATCAAGTTTAATTACTGGGATTATATCTCAGCTTTTGATAAGGTATTATATTACCAAAATAATAAGAAAAAACATACGTGGTTTATAAAGATTTGTGGAGAAGTATATAAATCTCCTATACCAAATTGGTTTGTCGATTGGTGGTCATACCACGGTCCTTCTTATAAAATTCTTCCTGATAAATGTAAAAATTTATATTCAGAATGGATAGATTTATCCCCTCAGATTTCTCAGTTAATAACTTCACAACAGGCAGATGAACTTATAGCTTCAATGCACTTTTTTATTGAATTTTCAATTCCTTGGATATCAAAGTGGATCCCAGTGGTGGGTTATACAGAACACCAGACCCCTTGTCTTTATAGGACTTCATTCTCAAAATTTTGGGAAAAAATGAACTAGACTGATTTATCCTCTGGAAAATTATTCGGAGCAGAAACTGAAGAATTAATTCAGTCTAAACTTCTAACTTATAAAAGTAAAGATCAGGAAGATACTCCTGGTCCATTCCAAGTTATATCTGGAAAGTTAAAAATGAAGAGACAAGATTTGTCTAAAGCTGAAATTATTAAAGCATATATGGACGAAATGAAAAGGGATTTAAAAAAGAATTTCAAAGAATTCCTGGAAGATGATTCAAAATCTGACACGTCTATGGCGTCGGCACCAAAAGATGATTTAGGGGAATCCCAAGATCCATATGAAGATGAGGAAGATCTGCTCAATGCTGATAATCTCGAATCTATATTTGAGAAATTCTGATCAAGAAAGGGGTAAAAGCCAAAAGTCTTAATCAAGGAAAATGCCAAAAGTTTTGATTAAGGTAAATGCCTATCCTCAACATATCACGGGTGATCAGCTTAATTAAGGAAAAATGCAAAAGATTATAATCAAGGTAAATGCCAAAGATTCATCATCAACATATCACGGGTGATATTACATCCGTCTATAAAGAGGGAGGATCCCAGCCGGAAGAAGCATCTTCCGAAATTGCTACTGCTACTACTCTACTACTACTATTATCACTTGTAAAAATCCAGTATTATATTTAACTTTTAAGTTTGTAAAAAAATCTTGTAATATATTGAAGAAATAAATAAGAGCTTTGGTTTGGAGTTTCATCTGAGGTATTCCTTTTTACTTTTCTGTTATTAATTTTATATTTGTGTGTTATATTTAGCCTAATGACAGGCTAAATACTTTTTAATCATGTGTTGAACCATATATAGCGATATATCAAAACCCCATGCTTTTTAAGTATTATTTTGAACATGGGTCTTGAGTAATATAAGGAACTAGGATTATGGGTAAGAAAATATTTCTGGCAATGGGTCTTGAGTAATATAAGGAACTAGGATTATGGGTAAGAAAATATTTCTAGCAATAATAATCTTACGAATTCACTAGTAGATATCATTGCCCCCCTTTTGCCCTTTGAAGGCGTTTTCTTGGGCTTTTTGATATCGAAAATGAGTTTATTAGGATTATTATTTGACGGACTTATATTCTTGTAATAAGTATCCAATCTAATCCTAAGCCTTATACTATGATTGTACCTGGGTCCAGATTTATATTCTTGTTATAAGTAACCAATCTAATCCTAAGCCTTATACTATGATTGTACCTGGGTCCGAAATGGTATCAGAGCCATGGAGGTAGAAGATGTATAGTGATTATATGGGTTAACACTTGATTAAAAAGTATTTAGTATTTCTATTATATAAATTTTATATTTAAAAAGAATCTGTTTTCTTAATTTTGGTGATATTTATGTTAATATATTATTTAATTTATTAATATTGTTTATAAATTAAATTAGTTATTTAAATAAAATAAGTAAAATTTTATAAATTGATCAGCACGTGGTCTTATTCGAGTCAATTTGGAAATTTGGCAACAATGTGGACTAAAATCGTCACTAAATTTGGAGATGTGAGACTTTTTTGGTAACCTGAAATGTTATGGGATAAATTATCAATCAACGTAAGTTATGGTATCAAATATGTAAAGTTTTAACGGCCACGTGACATCTCGTGGCAATTCCGTCATTAATTTGACGAAAGTATTAAATGTACAAAATTGATTTTAGTTATGGTATCAAATGTGTTGATATAAAAAGTTGTGGTATCAAATCCCTAAAGTAGGTAAAATTATAGTATCAAAAGTGAAATTCTCTATATTATTAAATTACACCAATTCTTGAAGACCTTAGTATAACTTAAAAATGACGATGCATAAGTTATTACATACAAATCATGTTTGATTTCTCAAAAATTAGTTATTTAATAAACCATTACTATCGATAATTTATAATTTTTATTTGTATATATTGTGTATGACAGATGTAACATGACTACATAATATGGATCAAATGAAAAGAACGCATGCTAGCCAAAACAACGAGGTAACGGGTAAAAAAATGGTAAAATAATTAAGAAAAAATGAATGATATTGACTAAATCTGAAATAACAAAAAAGGAGCAAATCGATAAAAGGACAAGATAAAAATGAGTTAAATTGGCAAAAAAAGTTGAATTAGGTGAGAAAATCAACAAAAAAGAATGAGTATAATCGACTAAAATTAGGTTAAATCGAAAAATGGGTGAAATTCATTAACAAATAAGCTAAAGCACAAAAAGGGTGAATCGATGAAAGAACATGTTAAAATAACAAAAAAATAATTGTAAATTTAGTATAAAAATGGATGAAATCGATATTTCTTTGATTTAAGCAAAAATAAAATCAAACTTAGGAATGACTATGGTGAAAACGGGTAATGTGCAATTAAAATATATATGATAAAAATGGTAAAATCAATGGAAAAATTGGTTATATAGTGAAAAAAATGAGTTAAAAGCAAAAAAATGATATAATTGATAAAATAACGCTGTAAACCGGAAAAAGGGTAAAATCGTTATAAAATGAATGATATCGGCTAGACATGGGATAACTAAAAAGATTGATCAAATCCATACAAGAACAAGA
This sequence comes from Penstemon eatonii, assembly GCA_038501285.1. Taxonomy (NCBI): domain Eukaryota; kingdom Viridiplantae; phylum Streptophyta; class Magnoliopsida; order Lamiales; family Plantaginaceae; genus Penstemon; species Penstemon eatonii. The sequence goes on along the minus strand of CM076715.1, from coordinate 63,909,549 downwards.
ATGAAAAAATGAGTTAGATTGGCAAAAAAAAAATGTGAAATAGGTGAGAAAATTTGTTAAATCAACAAAAGATTAAAAATAGACTAAAGTTAGGTTAAACCAAAGAAAATGAGTGAATTGGTTAACAAATGGGATAAAATCGACTAAAACTGGATTAAACTGGAGTGAATAAGTGAATCGATTAATAAATGTGATCAACCACAAAAAATGGTGAAACCCAGTGAAAAAATGAGGAAATTTTTTTTAAAAAAAATGATAAACTCGATATAAAAGCGGGTGAAATCGATATTTCTTGGAAAAGTTCTTAAGAAATTATCAATTATTAAAGAACATTAAAAACATTAAAGAACATCAAAAATAAAATTATGCCACATTTGTGCTATATGTATAAAAAAAAATGTAAAATTTATAATTGGCTTGAGCCAAAAAAAACTCAAAACATAGAAATGGTTGATACCGGTGAAAATGTGTAAAATTCGATTAAAAATATATGATAAAAAATGGTAAAATTAACAGAAATATGGATTAGATTGAGGAAAACCAACGAGTTAAAGCAAGAAAAAATTTGGTGCAATCTTTAAAACAACAGGGTGAACGGGCAAAAAATTGGTAAACGGGTAAAAATTAATGATATCAGCTAAACACAAGATAAAAAAAAAAAGAGTTAAATCGATAAAATAATTAGAATTAAAAATTGAGTTAAATTGGCAAAAAGAAAAGGTGAATAAGGGAGAAAATATGTTAAATCGACTAAAATTGGGTTAAGAGAATGACTGGGTTGATTAATATATGGGCTAAACCATGAAAAATGGGTTAAATCGATGAAAAAACGAGTTAAAATAACCAAAAAAAAATAGTCAACTCAATGTAAAAACAGATGAAATAAGTGAAAAAATAGGTTTACTCAGCAAAATTGAGAAAAAGTGGTGAAAAAAATGGTTAAATTGGTTCAAAATTGATTAAGTTTGTAATTGAAATTGGATGAACTCGGTAAAACACATGAATTACATGGGTAAAATTGATGAAATCGATAAAAAAAATTGGTTAAACCTGTTAAAATTGTTTAGATGGAAATATCAAGGTCAAGAAAGAAAATAATTGATGTTGTCCATTTGTTCAAATAGCTAGACATATAGTTTTATGTTAGAAATACTTAGTAAATGTACATCGTTTTCAATTTCAAGTCTTGGTTTTAGGTATTAATGATCTCAACTTCAATTTTTTGGTAACATCATAATAATTAAAATGATTTAGTCAAAAAATTATGCAATATGTCATTAAGAAGATGGTATGATGAAAAATCATTATGTGATACAACTAACCTAGAAAAATTAGTTACGTGCAACCAGGGACGGATCCAGGATCAGAGAGTTGGGGGGGCCAAGTTTAACTATCACTGAAACTAACAGACAACGTTATTTCAAAAATATTTTTCTAAGAATAAAATATCAACGAGAATCATACTTAAATCAAAATGTTAAAGTAGTTCATATAAAAAGTTTATCGAAGTTGCACACGACGTTCTTTCATATCATAAAACTCATCTATGATAGACTCAATATCAAACTTCTCAATAATTTTCTTCTCAATGTATATAATCAAATAATCCGCAAGGAATTGATCTTCCATTTTGTTTCTAAGCCTATTTTTCACCAACTTTATTGTTGAAACGATCGCTCACTTGTTGCTGTGGTGACAGGAAGAGTTAATATCAATCGAATCAAACGATCAATTAAAGGGTAAACCATAGACTTCCTTGTACTCTTCAATTGTAAATAAGTGAATATATCTCCAGTTCTCCACAATGTGTAAATGTGTAATAATAATTATTTTTTTAATTTGAAAATGAATATAAAGTACTACTAAAAAAAATTCCAAAATTCTTGTGGGGCCAGGCCCCCCCAAGAATAAGCTACATCCGTCCCTGCGTGCAACGCACGTGCACTTTTCTAGTATGTATATATATATATTATATGTATATATATATATATATATATATATATATATATATATATATATATATATATATATATATATATATACACACACATACGTGGATAAACATAAATTTAAATGAAAATTAGAAGAAAGATGCACCATAAGCTAACCAAGTTGTTAATCTTCGATGGAGAAACGAAGATACTACTTGGAAATTAATATTTGCTCAAAATTGATAGAAATGGACAGTACTTTATTAAAAAAAGTATACACTCCATATAGAATATTAATAATTACTTAAAACATTTATCAAACAGAAATTCATGTTGCGTATAATAATAACCCATATATGTCAACCTTGGTTTCCCAGTAGTTTAAATCCCAAGACAGCAAGACTCAATCAACTGGCTTGATTCTACATGTAAATTGGTGGAACATTTTGTATACCGTTCTCATTTGATATATTACAAATAGCCATGTAAATTTTAAAATTGGAACAAGAAGAATCAGTCGTACGTCAAAAGAAGATATATACAAATTGAAGTTTTGTTGTACCATTTCTTTTAGGTATACAAATGTTGGAGTTCAGAAAATGTAAATGTTCTCTCCTAGACTGAAATCCCAAAAAATAATAAAAACGAGAAATGCGAAACAAAATATATTATACCTCTTAAAACAGTTTCGATAGTATCCCGGTTCAGATATAGAACGAACGCACAAATTCAAAGTGTTTGCAGCTGTTCATCTGGAAAGTATTAAGACAATGCTATTATTATACACGTTATCTTTGTCCTCGATGATCCTTCTTTGATGGTTTTTGATGTGTGTTAGGGCAAAGGTGTAAATTTTGGCCCTCAGGACAGATCTATTACATCATAACAATAAAATAAGATATGCACACAATATCGAGAAAATTTGTATTAGGTTTGTAATACGAAAATTGGTTCTCCTTTGTTTCGAAATAGCGACCTATTTACAAGTACATACAGGGGTACAATAGTCTTTTTAGGAAAGACTTTACTAGCAATACATACAAAGACGTTACAAACTTTATGAGAGTTTATGATAAAGACGTTACAGACGTTACGAGAATTTATGATAAATACGTTATAGACGTTAAGAGAGTTTATGATAAAAACGTTACAAGACTTGGATACAATTACCAACCATGCAACAAATCCATACATAAGTATCATATAGGATGACCCACTAAAGATCACATGACAACACAAGCTGCTGGATTTTCGTCACTGAAAAGCTGAAATATAACTTCAGTCGAGCTAGCTCGTGCAAGGTGTGATGCATAGGGGTGAGCAACTACATCGTATGGGACATAAGGCCAGAACTCGGCTTTCTTACCCGTACGTTGTGCCACGAGGGATACGACCTTCTCAGGATCAACGTACCCAATTACTATGAGTTTGCTTTGATTTGGTGAGATTTCCACAGAGGTCACCCCTTTCATTCCTTCGACTGATCTTAGTACTTTTCTTTCGCATTCTTCACCATCGATTTTTATCTTTATAACTACCATCTGGTTAAGGGACAAGGAAAAAAAATTCAAGAATGTCAGTAAAGATCATTGGTTGATAGTACACGATGTTATTAACAATAATCTAAATTAAGTTAAATATGTAGTTAATACTATAATTCAAGAAAGCAACTAATATTTGAATCTACGTAAGTTAAAAAACAAAAGTACTTCTAATTTTCAGAGTAAATTGCAAGAAGCCTACTCCTAAGGTATGGTTAAATTACAAGGACTCGTGTTTGGGAAATTGCACAAACCACACCAAGATCTAGAGTTCATTTTTTGAACTTATATATGCAGTAGATAATCTTCATTTTTTGTCAATCGTTATTATCTAGCAATGATAAGGGCTAAGTGTATACTATAAAGATGTAAGAACTTCGAATTGTAATTTTACTATGCAATGAGAAAGAGAGAGGTTAGAATATATTCAGAATCATTATGTATACTAAGAATTTCTTCTATGGCCAATAATAGGTTTATCTGCAAAATACGCCTTTTCTAATTGGCAAATACACTGTTGTGTGTATTAATTTGCATATACCCCAAGTCCAAAGAAATGTATACTCAGTTTTCTTGTGGAATGACCTCTAAATGTCCATATTGTGTTACCCATGCATCACTGCATGTTATCTAATCACATCTTCATATGCATTTCTAAGAACAAAAAAGTTAAAATATATTTCAAAATAGAGTTGTAACTTTATCTACTTGTTTCTTAATTGTAACTAGTTGTTTTTTCCCAACTCAGTTGTATGTTTAATTCTTATAGATGGTATACATCATTAATTTTAACAATCTGTAGGGGATATTAATTATATTTATGTTAATGCAAGGGGAAGTGTGCTAAGTAGCATAACACATAACACAAGGGTGTATTTGCCATTAGAACGAATGCAATAATCCACAAATAATACAAAGAACAATGGATAAAAAGATGACATCGAATAAGGATTATACAACATACGTTGATATTGCCTTGCAGCTCAGCATTGGCTTCACGAGTTTTACTGGCAGCTCTTAACCTACAATAACATAACTCATCAGATGAAATGTTACTGACAAGCAATATTTCTCAACAATTTAGAAATAAGCAAAACAAACAACCAAATGAATGTTAAATCATGCATGTTTAGACTATAATTGTTTTTCAAGACTTTAGACTTCGAGTTTCAAATCTAAATTCATGACCAATTTGCAAAAACACAGTAGATGAATGAAAATCATGTCTTCGCTTGATTCTGAAAACATAAGTGCATATATGTAATAAGTTTATAGGACTAGAACAATTTTCAAACCTTTGAGCTTCTTCATCACAAAGCTTAGCATCCATCTCCTTACTTGGTGGATACTTTGGAAGGCTTGAAGGATCACATGCATAAGGCTTGGTTGTGAAGAACTGTAAGAAAGGAGAATAGTTATCAACATAAACTACTCTAGAGGAATGAAAATCCAAGACTCTATTATTGACCGAGGAAGAATGAGAGCTCACTTCACTCTTTAGTGCAGCTGTAGCAGTTTGACGATCACTTGGATCAATAGCAAGTAAAGAATCAATTAAAGGCAAAGATGATTGTGGGAAATCTTTAAATGTCTCCTTTATACTTCTTTTATATTGCGATCGGGGTTTGAATATTGTTGCATGAGGAAGCTTCGACTTTTTCCAATATTTTTCTGATGGAGAACCGCATAGCTTGAAAATCCTGTACAGTTGTTCCACCTAAACACGTTGAAAAGCATTCCATTATTATTATAGTGTCAATGGCCATACAAATGTACTAAGAATGAAGCACCGCTACACTACTACGGAATATAACATTGTTAACTTTTAACAAATGCAAAATTGCACTTGTGATCCCAATTTTTAAAAATATAGTACAATTATGGTCCCATGGCTCCTTTCCATCCATCTTCGGACCAAAAATGCAAAATTAAGACAGTCCTATGACACCAAATTGCAAAAAATGACTATTCTATGGAACCAAAAGTGCAAAAAAAGAATGGAGAAGGGGGCAAACCGAACAAAAGTGCAAAACATTTAAAAAAATTAAGAACAAAAGGGCAATTTTGTAAATCATAGGAGCAAAAATGCTGAGGGTCCAATCATGTGGCACTAATTTTGCCATTTGAGAAAAAATATGCTCTCAAGAACTGGAAAATGTACCTCAGTCAGCCCAGTCATAATTGGTTTCCCAGCAAATAGTTCTGCTAAAATGCACCCAGCGCTCCACAAATCGACACCTAAACCATATTCAGTGGCACCAAGAAGCAGCTCTGGTGGCCTATACCAAAGAGTAACTACACGACTAGTCATGGGCCGCTTGTTATTAGGGTCGAAAGTGGAAGCCAGTCCAAAATCAGCAATCTTAAGGACTCCTTCATCATCAATAAGGAGATCTGACCCCTTAATATCACGATGCAGCACATGGCGGTTGTGACAATGTTCAAGGCCAGACAATAGCTGATGCATATAGCATTTGACCTGCCATATGAATCAGATTAAGCAAACGTTTAAAAAAAAAAAAAAGATGCTCAAAAATCTAAGGCTTCATTAAGATTTTATGACTACAATACTGGGTGGATTTTTTAAGTTCGTGCAAATAATAACTCAAATTTACTTACTTAAGGATATGAAATCCATACAAAATCAATATCATCCAATTCCAAAAAGGGCTACTATGTATTTGAAACACTTAGCTCCAATTGAATCCTCAAAGCATATGATTTAGTACCTAGCCCACAACCATAAATAACAAAGAGAACATATAAATATGAAAAGAAGCAGAATCGCACCTGTGGCTCAGTAAACTTGATCCCAGGGCTCGAAGCAAGGCCTTCCAAATTATGAACCATATAATCAAACACCAAGTACAAGTTACATGACATCCTAGATGTCACTAACCCATGCAATTTCACAACATTTGGATGATCCAATCGCCTCAAAATCAAAATCTCCCTAGCCATAAATCTTACACTCTCAGGCTTCAAATTATCAAACCTAACCTTCTTTAATGCAACAATCTTCCCTGTTATAGCATCTCTAGCTTTATACACCGTACTATAAGTACCTTGTCCAATCTAACATAAAATATGAAAAAGAATTAGCACATATTGAACAACTAAACATAGGATAAAATGGGAACCAAACAAAAGATAAATATCATGCCTTATTGATTTTTTCGAATGAATCTACACTCCTAGGTATCCATCCATTAATCGCCTCCCCTGCAACAGCAGAGAGCCAAGTTGGCCAACCGGCAGCCACTTGCTCACCATGGATGTTCTTAGGGGGGTTACTTAGTCTCGGATTAGGCTTAGACCTCCTCCGTGAATTTTCGTCCTTCCTCTCCTCCTCCTTCTGATTGCCGCCATTTTGTACATCACCGCCATGTCCTCCGGCACCCCCCTCCTCCGACGATATACTAACTAAGACTTTCTCTCTCCTCCCTGATGGCACAGACAAATCTCTCTCTCCTCCTTGACTCTCATTAAAATCTATTACCAAATCATAAATGAAATAAATATGATCAGATTTGGGAATTCAAGAGAAGAAGCCCACTAAGCAATTAAATTTCAGTTCTCCCATATCTAAATCAACCCTAGAAATTAAGAAGACTGTTATGATCATTAACTTGACTGGCATGATAAAATTATTTCATAACCACATTCTTAAGTGCATATTAAAGAATAAAATCAATTACCAAGTTCATTGTCATTGTCAGAATCATAACTGAATTCTGATTGTGTGGCAGTGGAATTGAAGCTGGATTCCCTGGAGCTCTGAAGAGCAAGTTGGCGAAGCTGAACTCTTTTCAGAGTCGCTTCAACCAATTTTCCCCAGTTATCATAAATCCTTGACATAATTTATTTAATTTCTGGCAACAAAATTTCATCAAAATAATATACTAAGTAATGGAAAAGTAGGAGTAATTTCTTAGAATTTTCAGAAACATATCTGTACATATCCTCCGAGAAAAAAAAAAAGGTCGTAAAAAATGGCGTTCTGGTTGTGGCCTGTGGGACTGTTGTTTCTTGTAGACACTTGGGGACTGTTTGTTTGTTTAACAATGGAGAAATGGAGTTTGGTTGGGGGTTGAAAGAGTGACATTTTTATATGATTATAAACGCGTTTTGGTTAAGGGTCGAAAGATACTACTTGGAATGGGTTTTTTGCATTTTACACCCCCGAAACATGGAAATTGGACACTTTGCACCTTCGAAACTTAGATTTAGCACTTTGCACTCTCAAAATATGAAAAATGCAACACTCTGCACCATCGTTTATTTTCAAGCAAAATTTAAGGGCAAAATAGGTAATTCAATAGTATTGGCACTTTACACCCTCAAAACTTGAGAATTTTGCACTTTCTACCCCCAAATAAAATTAGCACTTAACACCCTCTAATCAAGAACAAATCAGCAACTTCCACCCCCGAAACACAATAAATGAGCACTTTGCACCCAAAACACAAAATTAACACTTAACACCCTCAGAACCCCTCATTTTTTTCGTCAAAGTTGACTATCGAAGAGAAAAAAATCTAAGACAATATAGTTAATTCATTTTTTTCCTTAAATTTTGCAAAATATAATTATAAATACTCGAATACTTATTTCTCTCTCCATCTTTCTTTTAAACAATATAACCATAAATAACTAAATAAAGTACAAGTAAACTTCTGGAAGACCCATTGTCTACTTCAAAATATCACAGACCCATAAATAATTACCTATTTTGCCTTAAATTTTTTTCACCTTAATGGTCAACTTTGCTGGAAAAAACAAGGGGTTTGAGTTTTTTTTTTTTATTTGAGGGTGTTAAGTGTTAATTTTTTATTTTGGGGTGCAAAGTGTCCATTTATTGTGTTTTGGGGGTGCAAGTTGTTAATTTATTCTTAATTAGGGAGTGTTAAGTGCTAATTTTATTTTAGGGGTGCAAAGTGCCAAAGATTTACAATAGAATTGCCTATTTTGCCCTTGAGTTTTTGCTTGAAAATAAAAGAGGGTGCAAAGTGCTGCATTTTTCATATTTCGATGGTGCAAAGTCCTAAATTTAAGTTTTGGGGGTGCAAAGTGCCTATTTTCAATGTTTCGAGGGTGCAAAGTGCAAAAAACCCACTTGGAATTAATATTTTGCTCGAAATTGATAGAAATGGTCAAATACTTGATAAAAATTATATATATATATATATATATATATATATATATATATATATATATATATATACTCCATGTAAAATATTTTTACTTACTTTAAACATATTAAACAAAAATTCATTTGCGTATATATAACCATGTATGTCATCCTTAGTTTCCAAGTAGTTTAATTCCCAGGACTCAATCACCTGGCTTAATTCTACGTGCAAATTGGTGGAACATTTTTCTATGGGAATATTATATTTTTCGCGCCACAAATAGAGTTTACTGCAATGTTTTCAGAACCGGATCGAACAGTGAACTGGTGAGCCAATTGATCATGTTTTACTGGTTGAACGGCTGATTGGATCGAATGACGTCATAATGATATAATAAATATACTCAATTTTAAAGTATATGTAATATGTATAAAATTTAAACATTATCCTACAATTAATTTCAAATATACAAAATCCTAGATTATATTTAAATTAAATCATATAATAATTATATAAATTACATCATAACGGTAATGTGATACCAATTTGTAAGCTCAAATAAATATAATCTGATTATATTTCTTTATAAAATTTTAAAAGTGTAAATTAAAAATACAACAAACTAGGATATTAATAAATTTTAAAATATGATTATGTATAAAAGTCTAATATTCAAAATCAAACTTGCATAATATATCGAATTGAATTTCAAAATTTGTCATTCTTTATCCTAAAAATAATATTGGAAATAAATATCTTATAGAACAAATTTTAATAAAAATTTATTATTTGAGTATTAATTTTCATTGATAATGTGTAAAATGTTAATTTGAGTTAATTATCATAATCCAATTTATAAATAAATTTGCTACACGTTTTCTAATATTTATAAATTCTTGTACTAAAAATGCAACAAAAATAATGTAGCTCAAATGAGTCAAGTGGTTTTAGGGGATAAATCGGACCGAACCAACCTTTGGTTCGGGGTCGGACCGGCCGATCCGGTCCGGTTTTAATAATATTGGTTTACTGGCGTTTCTACCTATGACTTTTCGGACTGACACATTTGGTGTGACAACTTCAACATCAGTGGCAATTTTGATGTCAATTGAGGCTCAATTTCAACATCATTGGAACATTTTTCTATGGGATTATTATATTCTTTTGTGCCACAAATATAGTTCACTAGTGTTTTATCCCATAATTTTTCGGACTGACACATTTGGTGCCACTACTTCAACATCATTGACAATTTTGATGTCAATTGATTGAGGCTCAATTTGGCCCGAAATTCCCCCATATGCGGACCATGTGACATGAAAATTGTGGATTTTAACCATTCAACGCATTTTTCATTAAAAATTTATTTTCATCCACCAAGAATTAGGTTACTTGGATGTTTTTAATTGGGGAGAAAAAAGAAGAAGGCACATAACCATTTAATTAAGGAAATGTTTGGTGAATTTATAGGTTTAGAATTTAGGTTTTTGTCTCCCTCAAGGTTGCCAAAAAAACCTTTCATAAGGTAGGCAATAATAGCACTTTGGATTAAATTTTTTTAATATATTTCATTTTTTTGGCACGATATGCACAACCAGTCATTGTTATCCGGTTATGTAATGTTGTTAACTAGATCTTTTATTGAAATAACAGTATTGTCCTTCATAAATAAAATTATTTGACTCCCAAAAATAATTATTTATTCCTTCTTCCTCTCCAAATTAATCCACAGTTCCTATGTATATACTTATAATTTTTATTCCTATGTTTTTGTAGAGAATTTTTAGAAAGTAAATTAATTTTAAAAAATGCATATGATTTAAGAAACTTTCTACAAAAATTGCACATCCATAAGTTTTAATTAGCATCCCCTATTTTATAAAAATGAGTAAAATTTAATTAAATTTTCTACAAAATGATTTAAGAAATTTTCTACGAAAATTGCACAAATTCTCACTCTTCAGTTCTCACTCAAACTATGAATTTGGGAAGAAGAAAGATGTACAGGGGAAAAAGAGAATAGGGAATATGGTTTATGGTAATATGTGGAAGAAGGGTATTTCATCAGACATTAAAAACACAAATTCTCAAGTTTATTAATAGGTTGCAGGTTTCTTTTTGAACATGTGGCAGCTGGAGAGTGAGACCTTAGAAAAGGCCGGACAACCTGAAACTATCTGGAGACAATCCCTAGTTATGTACCCACAATGTCTTAATAGGAATCGAGTATGTTGGATAAGGATGAAGATGAAGGTACTGAAGACAAATTAGTAAAGGGAGGTTTTGATGCATTCCAAAACTTCAAAATCTGCTAAGTATGGATTAACTTAGCTGATGCCCCTTTGAAGAAATTTTGACTAAGTAAAGAAGACATCAGACGAGTCAAATTTCAAGGTTCAAGACTTTTGGTCTGCTGAAGGAAAGCTATTAAACTGATGAAGATCAGCCGACTCAAATCAGATTTGTTCAAGTTTGAGATCAGCCTTGTTCGCCATCAGACTTAAACTTTCGTCAGCCAAGTGGAAAGGATCATAAAGTCTTCCCAACGGTAATAAATGCCCCTGGAAGTAATAAATGCTGATGTACAAGGTTATTAAAGACAAATGATTGAAGAAATGCTTCGCATCAGCTGGATGCATTTAATGCTGCCTGCAGGAAAGTACTGTTGACAGTACGAACAGACTGCAAAAGAGCCGTTCGCGGATTTTAAGGACCAGTACTCGAGGAAATTGAATCTTGTCTCTCTTCAATGGACATTTTTCAAACCTCAAGTATAAATAGCTGAAAGAGACGAAGAGAAAACAACAACACAATCTCTGAGAAATTTTCGAAGCAGAATTCTTTAAGTCTCAAGAACAGCTCACTCATCAGCTTAGTCATTTGTTGACAAAAAGCGAAGTTGAAGAACAAAGCTAAATACATCTTCTGAGTGAATTTGTAAATCTGAGTGTTGTGAGAAGTAGATATCCATCTTTGTGAGCGATATTACTTCAGAGAGTAGGATTTCTTTGTGATTTCTTACTGCGCACTTACGGCCTGTTCATTTATTGTTAGGCGTAAGCAGAGTGTACTGGTTACTTTGTGTTTCTAGTATAACACAAGATCTAAGTGACTTGGAAGAGTGGACTAAAGGATTTAAATCCATATAACCACTATAAAAATTCTGTGTGTTTTTACTTGCATTTTTAATTGCATATTTCAAGACTGCATAAAACACTTTAGTTAACTGTTTGAAAAACGTTTAAAAGGAGTTTACAAAACTGGGGAAACATTTTTCAAATTACTGAGTATACTTGTGAAAAACACTTTGAAAATCCGCAGCAAGTACTCTAAGTATTAAAACTGATTTTAACAAAATCAGCTAAGTAATTATCAGATTAAGTGGTCATCTTAGATGTTCAAAGATTTGTTCGCGATCAGCATAGTAACTTACAGTTTGATAACAGCTTTGTCTGTTTAAGTTATAACAAAAGTTTTAAAGTTAAGAAGGAAATTAAAAAATTAAGAGGTCTATTCACCCCCCCCTCCCCCTAGACCTCATCTGACCACTTGGGACCAACAAGTGGTATCAGAGCAGGTGGTTCATTAGAATCAGCTGCCTGATCAACGAGCTTGATCCAAGTATTTTTCAAAGGTTTTCAAAACTTTTCAAAAGAGCATCCTTTTGAAAAATAAAAACTTTTTGAAAAATGGACTGTATCAGACATGTTCCCCACATTGCTGGTATGTCGTTTGAAGACTGGAAAATCATAATGGAGATTTTCCTGGCTGCTTATAATGATAACATGTACACATGTATCATAAAAGGTCCATTCAAATTCACCAAGACTATCATAGTTGATGACGCTGAAATAGTGGTGGAAAAAGATTTAACAGAGATGACAGCCGAAGAAATAAAGCTGTTCAATCTGGATAAAGTTGGCCGTTTCATCGTGACCAAAGCCCTAGACAATGATCGGTTTGATAAAGTCAAACATTGCAAAACTGCAAAGGAGATGTGGGATAAGATTCGTGACATGAGCGAAGGAAGCGACGCCATCAAATAGCATGAGCTGAGTGTTGCTCTGAAAAAGCTGGACAACTTCAAGATGAAGTCTGCGGAAAGCATTGACCAAATGGATACAAGGTTTACAAGGACATTAAATGAAGTGTTGAAGCTTGGAAAAACCTTTACGGACAATGAGATAACCGTCAGAGTTCTGAAGGCCCTACCTCCAAAGTTCAACATGAAGGTGACAGCCATGGAAGAGTCAAGAGATCTGGGCAAGATTTCTCTCACCGAGCTGTTCTCAGTACTCAAGGCGTACGAGTATAAATTGCCAAGAATGGGTGTTGAAGAAACCTCTACTTCAAGTCCCACAGCTGCACTTGTTGCTGCTGAAAATCCCAGAAGGCCAGCTCACAAAAGCAAAGATGTGGACTCATCTGATGAAGCCACACTAATCAATAAAAAGGAGTACACTGCTGGAGACGTAGCATTGCTGATGAACAACTTCAAAAAGTTCTACAGACGAAAAATGAAGAACAATTATAACAATGCCTCTACTTCTAACCCTACTTCTTCTTCTCAGGATAAGGATTCTTATAAATCCAAAATGATGTGCTATAATTGCAGGAAATTGGGTCATTTCATCAGAGACTGCCCATATCCTAAAGCTGAGAAGTATACAGAAGAAGAAAAGAGAATCAGAAAAGAAAGAAAACATCAGAAAGGAAAGGTGCTGGTAGCAGAAGCAGAAAAGCTAGCTGCTGTCTACTCATCTGATTCAGATTCAGACACTTCTGATGAAGAGTCCTCTGATGAAGAGAGTCCTGCTCTTCTCTGCCTGATGGCTAAAGAATCTGATGACTCTGAGGATGATGAGGTAGCTCCTCTTGATAATGAATTATTTAATTCATTTGAACAAATGATGCTCAACAATACTAGCATTGCTGATGCATTTAAAAAGCTTAAGGAAGAGATGATATTGCTAAAAGAGCAAAACAGTTCACTGAAACTTAAAGCTGAAAAGCCAAAAGAATTAGCTGAATATAAAATGCCTGAGCAAGAGAATGAATCTCTGAAAGCTGAATGTGAAGTTTTAAAGGGTAAAATCATTGAGCTTGAGAAAGTCATTGAGTCTCATGAGAAGTCATCTGTTGCATCCACTCACATGTCTAGTAAACAGAAGACACCTTTAGATCAGGAAAAGTTAGAACTGAACCATACTGAAAAATTCATATCAGCTGTTGGATGAAGATGAAGTTAAAGAGCAGAGAAGACAAGTAATTAAGGGAAGGTTTTGATGATTTCCAAAACATCATAATCAGCTAAGTATGGAAAGCTTAGCTCCCTTAGAAGAACCTTGAACAAACAAAGAAGATATCAGAAGAGTTCAAAGTTCAAAGACCAGAAGACTAGTGATCTCATGCTGAAACAGCGAACAGAAAGGTAGGTCATCAGCCGAGTCAAATCAGATTAGTTCAGTATTTGATCAGCAGAGTGCCTATCAGATGGGTTGCTTCGATCAGCAGAGTAAAAGAGATCAAGAGTTCAGTCCAACGGTAATAAATGCACTTGGAGTAATAAATGCTGTAAGAGAAGGGCAGTAATGGCAAATGATTGAAGAAAACCTCGTATCAGTAGAGTGCATTTAATGCTGCTGCAGGAAAGTACAACAGAGAAAGTACTGTAGCAGGTTGCCGTTTTTTATTCTGGCAAAGGCTATGGATTTGATGATGTGATTTGCTTCAACGGTCATAAATTCAAATCCAAGTATAAATAGAGTTGATTTTCAACGAGCGAACAACACAACAACAATCAGAGATTTCGTTTTTGAAGCAAAATTTGTCTAAGTCTCAAAAGCTCAAAACAGCTCACTCGTCTGGTGGAAGTCATCTGTTGACAGAAACCCAGTTGAAGAAAACAGAAAATTACGATCTGAGTGTTCTTGTAATAGCTGAGTGTTGTGAGAAGTTGTGATCCATCTTTGTGAGTGATCAAACTTCAGAGAGTAGAATTTCTTAGTGATTTTCTATTGTGAGCTTATAGCCTTTTCATTAGTTGTCTAGGTATAAGTGGAGAAATATTGTAATCTGTGTGATTATAGTATAACCCAGAATCTAAGTGATCTGGAAGAGTGGACTAAAGGATTTCTATCCATATAACCACTATAAAAATTCTCTGTGTTATCTTGCATTTAAATTTTCTTGCATATTTTAAAGATTGCATACTTAAACACTTTGAATTATCAAAAGATTTTATAAGGAGTTTCAAAACTGGGGATAAAATCTTTTAAGAACTTAGTCTACTTGTGAAAAACACTTTAAAACAATCCGCTGCAAGTATACTCTTTGAAAAACTGTTTTGCTGAAAAACAGCTAAGTATTTGTAAGAAGAGTGGTCAGTCTGCTGTTCAAGATTTGTTCACGATCAGCTCAGTCTGCTTGCTTGTTGGATGAAGATGAAGAAGAAGATGAAAGAAGTCAAAATTTAAGGGAAGGTTTTGATGATTCCAAAACATCATAATCAGCTAAGTATGGAAAGCTTAGTTCCCTTGGAAAGATCTTTGAACAAACAAAGAAGACATCAGAAGAGTTCAAAGTTCAAAGCTCAGAAGACTAGTAATCTCTTGCTGAAACAGCGAACAGAAGGGTAGATCATCAGCCGAGTCAAATCAGATTAGTTCAGTATTTGATCAGCAGAGTATCTATCAGAAGAGTCGTTTTGATCAGCAGAGTGGAAGAGATCAAGAGATTAGTCCAACGGTAATAAATGCACCTAGTGTAATAAATGCTGGAAGAGAAGGGTAGTAATGGCAAATGATTGAAGATATCCTCGGATCAGCAGAGTGCATTAAATGCAGCATTAAATGCAATGGACAGAAAAGTACTGTACACTGTACGGTTTGCTGCAGAGAGCCGTTTCAAAAGAGCTGAAGAATGGATTTGATTTGTGACTTGCCTTCAACGGTCATATTTTCATCTCCATGTATAAATAGAGCTGAATTTCAATCGAGCAAATACACAACAACAACAATCAGAGATCGAAATTTTGAAGCATAATTTCTCTAAGTCTCAAAAAGCTCGAACAGCTCACTCGTCTGGTGGAAGTCATCTGTTGATAGAAACCCAGTTGAAGAAATCAGAAAAACATTATCTGAGTGATTTTGTAATAGATGAGTGTTGTGCGAAGTGAGAATCCATCTTTGTGAGTGATTCTACTTTAGAGGATAGGTTTTCTTTGTGAATTCCTATTGTGAGCTTATAGCCATTTCATTTGTTGTCTTGGTGTAAGTGGAGAAATATTGTAATCTAAGTGATTATAGTATAACCCAGAATCTGTGTGATCTGGAAGAGTGGACTAAAGGATTTTTATCCATATAACCACTATAAAAATTCTTTGTGTTATCTTGCATTTAAATTTTTCTTGCATATTTTAAAGACTGCATTTTAAATACTGTGAATCAATCAAAAGATTTTATAAGGAGTTTTAAACTGGGGATAAAATCTTTTTAGAACTTAGTTTACTTGTGAAAAACACTTTCAAACAATCCGCTGCAAGTATACTCTTGGAAAACTGTTTTGCTGAAAAACAGCTAAGTCACTGTAAGAAGAGTGGTCAGTCGTCTGTTCAAGATTTGTTCACGATCAGACTAGTCTGCTTACTGTTCTTCTTCAGCTTAGTCTGCTGACAGAAGACGGAAAAGTTTTTAAGTTCAAAAATTTTCAGAGGTCTATTCACCCCCCCTCTAGACCTCATCTGACCACTTGGGACCAACAAGTGGTATCAGAGCAGGTGGTTCATTAGAATCAGCTGCCTGATCAACGAGCTTGATCCAAGTGTTTTTCAAAGGTTTTCAAAACTTTTCAAAAGAGCATCTTTTTGAAAAACCAAAACTTTTTGAAAAATGGATTGTATCAGCCATGTTCCCCACATTGCTGGTATGTCTTTTGAAGACTGGAAGATTAGAATGGAAATCTTTCTAGCAGCCTACAATGACAACATGTACACATGTATCATCAAAGGTCCATTCAGATTCACAAAGACCATCAAAATCAATGAAGTAGATACGGTTGTGGAAAAAGACCTTCACGAGATGACTCCAGAGGAAATCAAGCTTTACAATCTAGATAAAGTTGGGAGATTCATCATGACTAAAGCCCTGGATAATGATCGGTTTGACAAAGTCAAACATTGCAAGACTGCAAAGGAAATGTGGGACAAAGTCAGAGATATGAGCGAAGGCAATGATGCTATAAAGGAGCATCAGCTCATTGTTGCCTTGGAGAAGCTGGATAACTTCAAGATGAAGTCTGGGGAAACCATTGATCAAATGGATACCAGATTCACCAGAACTCTGAATGAAGTCTTAAAGCTGGGAAAGACCTTCACTGACAAAGAGATCACTGTCAGAGTACTAAAGGCTCTACCTCCAAAGTTCAACATGAAAGTCACAGCAATGGAAGAATCAAGGGATTTGGGAAAAATCTCTCTTACTGAGCTGTTTTCTGTAATCAAGGCATTCGAGTATAAACTGCCTAGAATGGGAATTGAAGAAACCTCAACTTCAGGACCCACAGCTGCACTGGTTGCTGCTGAAAACACAAGGAGACCAGCACAGAAAAGCAAAGATGTGGACTCATCTGATGAAGCATCACTACTCAACAAGAAGAAGTACACTGCTGGAGATGTTGCACTGTTGATGAATAATTTCAAGAAGTTCTACAAAAGAAAAATGAAGAACAAATACAACAATGCTTCTTCTTCTAAACCTAACTTTTCTACTCAAGATAAAGATGATTATAAATCAAAACTAATGTGTTACAACTGCATGAAATTGGGACACTTCATCAAAGACTGCCCATATCCAAAAGCAGAAAAGTACACTGAAGAGGAGAAGAAAGTGAGAAAAGAAAGAAAGCATCAGAGAGGAAAAGCAATGATGGCTGAAGCAGAAAAGCTGACTGCTGTCTACTCATCTGATTCAGACTCGTCTGATGAAGAATCTTCTGATGAAGAAAAACCTGCTCTCCTGTGCCTGATGGCAAAGGACTCTGATGACTCTGAGGATGAGGTAACTCCTCTTAATGATGAATTATTTAATTCATTTGAACAAATGATGCTTAACAATACTGGTATTGCTGAAGCATATAAAAAGCTTAAGGAAGAGATGATCCTGCTAAAAGAGCAAAATAGTTCACTGAAACTCTTAGCTGAAAAGCCAAGGGAATCAGCTGAATATAAACAGCTTGAGCAAGAGCATGAATCTCTGAAAGCTGAGTGTGAGGTTTATAAAGGAAAAATCATGGAACTTGAGAAAATTATTGAGTCTCATGATAAGTCTACTGTTGCATCCATGCATACATCTAGTAAACAGGAGACACCTTTAGAAAAGGATAAATTAGAATTGAATCATACTGAAAAATTCATATCAGCTGACAATAGTAAGGTCATTCTGTATGTTCAAACTTCTAAACCTGCCTCATCTGAGAAAGTAGTAAAGGAGAAGAAATCTCCTAAGGCTAAAAAGAGCAAAGAGCCTAGTGTAGGAAAACAGACTAGTAAGCTTAAACAGAAGAGTCCTAGGAAGTCTTCTGATAAGGTTAAAACTAATCAGACTGGTGAGAAAACTAAGTCGTCTGTTAAAGAGCAAGCAACTAGTAAACCAAAGAAGCATAAAAACAAGAAAAATCAAAATGCTTGGTATGGAAATGAGTCATATTATGTGCAACCTGCTGCATATCATCCTATGTATCATGCACCTCAGTTTCCTAGTTACTATGCACCTTACCCTGCTCATCCAATGCATGCATATCCTGCATATCATGCACCTTACCCTGCTTATGAACATTATTCTTATCATACTGATCATCAACATGACTTATCTGATAACTATGATAAAAATGAAACTGTTCATGCTCCTAAAACTCAGAAACCTAAGAAGCCTAAGACATCAACATCTTGGGTTGTCAAAGGTGGAACTAATCCTTCAGGACCCTCTCAATAAGGGTACCTAAAACATTTTTATTTTTGTTTTGTAGGTTAGGATTAGGAGTGGGAGTAAAGTAGAGAAGATTTGGTACTTGGACAGTGGATGTTCAAGGCACATGTGTGGAAACATACATGAGTTGACTGATGCAGTTGCTGTGGATGGTCCAAAAGTTACTTTTGGAGACAGCAAAGAAGGCAAGATTAAAGCTAAAGGAAGACTAATCAAGGGAAACATAGAGATATCTGACGTCTCCTATGTTAAAGGCCTAAAGTATAATCTGCTGAGCATAAGTCAATTTTGTGACAAAGGATATTCAGTCATCTTCTCAACAGATAAGTGCTATGTTGAACAGATTGATACAAAGAAGGTAATTTTATCTGGAAGACGACAGGGAAATATCTACATAGTTGACTGGAATTCTGTTGACAAGAATTCAAGTGTTTGTTTGGTGGCATCTGCACCAAGTGAAGTCAGTTGGCTATGGCACAAGAGAATGAATCATTTAAACTTCAAGACCATAAACAGATTAATTAAGAATGATTTGGTAGAAGGGATTCCAAAAGCAGTCATGAGCAAAGACAAGCTCTGTGATGCATGTCAGAAGGGTAAACAAATCAAGTCATCTTTCAAAAGCAAGAAGCATCAATCTTCTGAAAGAATATTAGAGCTACTACATATGGACTTATTTGGACCCATTGATCCAGTCAGCAATGGTGGAAAGAAATACTGCCTAGCTGTTGTGGATGACTATTCAAGATATACTTGGGTGATTTTCATGAAAAAGAAAAGTGAAACCAAGGAACATCTTACAAATCTGATGGAACTGATCCAGAATGAGAAGAGTATCAAAATATTAAAGATCAGATCAGATAGAGGGACAGAGTTTACAAACTCTACTGTTGAAGAGTATTGTAATATCAAAGGAATACATCATGAGTATTCTGCTGCAAGAACCCCTCAACAGAATGGTGTTGCTGAAAGGAGAAACAGAACACTGAAAGAAGCTGTCAGAACCATGATAGCTGAAGCTAAACTGCCTCAAAGATTTTGGGCAGAAGCAACAAACACAGCATGCTTTACCCAAAACAGATGTATGATCAACAAAAATCAGAACAAGACTCCATATGAAGTTTGGAACAACAGAAAACCAAACATTCATTACTTTAAGATTTTTGGTTGTAAATGTTTTGTATTGAATAATGGGAAAAATCACCTTACTGCATTTGCAGAAAAGGCTGATGAAGCTGTCTTTGTAGGATACTCATCTGTTAGTAAGGCTTATAGAGTTTTTAACAAAAGAACATTACTAATAGAAGAATCTATCCATGTAGTATTTGATGAGCCAAGTCAATATTCTGAAAAGAATCAAAGTATTAATCAAGATCTGTCTACTAATTTACAGAAGCTAGACATTGGAAGAAATGAAGAATATGTTCCCATCATACTACCTAATCTAAGTTCAGCTGCTAACTCAAGTGCTGTTCAAAATCACAGTGCTGATTGTCTAACAGACGAGTTGCAAACAGCTGACAGACCAGAGACTGTTCAACAGACTGCAAATGTTCAACAGACTACTACTGGAACTCCAACAGTAGTGTTGCAAGATCAAGACAGAGGACAACATTCTGATTTGCAACCTGATCTCAGATGGCTCAAGAATCACCCACCTGAACTAGTCATTGGTGATCCTTTAGATAGAGTGAAAACAAGAAGAGCTGTCGCACAGGATGCCATGTTTGTCACATTTCTATCTCAAATTGAGCCTAAACAAATTGAAGAAGCTCTCAATGATTCCTTCTGGATAGAAGCTATGCAAGAAGAGTTGAATCAATTTGAAAGAAATGAAGTCTGGTACTTAGTTCCTAGACCAAGTCATCAAAGAGTAATTGGCACTAAGTGGGTATTCAGAAATAAGATGAATGAAGATGGTGTTGTCACCAGAAACAAAGCAAGATTAGTGGCCAAAGGATATTGTCAAGAAGAAGGAATTGACTTTGATGAAACTTTTGCACCAGTAGCAAGACTTGAAGCAATCAGACTGTTTCTAGCCTATGCTGCTTACAAGAACTTCACTGTCTATCAGATGGATGTGAAGTCTGCTTTTCTCAATGGAGAATTGCAAGAAGAAGTGTACGTTGAACAACCTCCTGGATTTGAAGTCTATCAAGAAGAGGACAAAGTATATCGTCTGAAGAAAGCCCTCTATGGACTGAAACAGGCTCCAAGAGCATGGTATGATACCCTATCTGATTTTCTTTTAATCAAAGGATTTCGTAAAGGTAAGGTAGATAAAACCTTGTTTACAATTGAATGGGAAAATCATATATTACTTGTGCAAATATATGTGGACGATATTATTTTTGGTTCAACTAACCAACAGATGTGTGATAAGTTCTCCAAGCTGATGCAGAATAAGTTTGAAATGAGCATGATAAGTGAACTTAATTACTTTCTTGGATTGCAAGTTAGACAGTTGCCTGATGGGATATTCATTAGCCAAGCAAAGTACACAAGAGATCTGTTCAAGAAATTTGGTATGGAAACTAGCTCTACTGCTACAATTCCTATGTCTACAAGTCTTCGTTTGGACAAAGATGAAGATGGCAAATCAGTGGACATAACCAAATATAGAGGCATTATTGGTTCATTGTTGTATCTAACAGCAAGCAGACCTGACATAATGTACTCAGTTGGAGTCTGTGCAAGATTTCAATCAAACCCCAAAGAATCTCATCTCTTAGCTGCCAAGAGAATATTGAAATATGTTAAAGGCACTCAAGAATTGGGATTGTGGTATCCTAGAGAATCTGGATTTGAGCTTATTGGTTATTCAGATTCAGATCTTGCTGGCTGCAAGATTGACAGAAAGAGCACAACAGGTGCCTGTCAGTTCTTAGGGAGTCGTCTGATCTCATGGATGAGTAAGAAGCAAACCTCAGTTTCTATATCTACTGCTGAAGCTGAATATATAGCTGCTGGAGCTTGCTGTGCACAGATACTTTGGTTGAAGCATCAACTAGAAGACTACAACATCAAGATCAGTGGAATTCCAATCTACTGTGACAATACAAGTGCTATCTCACTTACTCAGAACACTACAAGTCATTCAAGGACTAAGCATATTGAGATCAAACATCATTTCATTAGAGATCATGTGGAAAAAGGCAATGTTTTGATTGAGTATGTTCATACTGATAATCAGATTGCTGATATCTTCACTAAACCTCTAAGTGAAGCAAGGTTCTCAACTCTAAGAGCTGAGTTAGGATTACTTAATTTGGATGCATAAGCTGAGGGGGAACTCATCAGAAGACTGGAGTTCAACAGCTTAGTCATCAGTTATTTATTTCAAGAATTAACTTCCAACAGACTAGTTAACTTATGAATTCTCAAAGACAGGGGGAACGTGTAAGACTAGCGGTACTTCTGCTCTAAAAGATGAAATCTGTTAATGTCAGTTAGTTGAAGTTAAGATTATCAAGAAGACGTGTTCTTAATTCTTGAAGATTGAAGATTATTTTATCTTGCTGGATTGACAAACAGCAGAGGAAGATTACTAGCTATTGGCATTCTCTAGTAATATCAGATAACAGATCACTCGTCTGTCAGATAAGTTAAACTCTACTCATCTGATATCTTATATAAGCATGGTCATAAAACGTATCTTTAGAAACGCGCTTTTATAAGTAACAGATTAGTGTCGATAGAGTTTCCCGCCCATCTGACATTAAAATAATAAAATTGAAATCCGCGACTCTCATCCGCACGATTAAAAACTGTCAGATTAGATCAACGGTTCTGATAAATCACGAAAACCTAATCAAAAGGAAACCTATAAAATCCGATCTAAACAGTGCAGTCGTCTTACGCACTCAAATACTCTCAAAACTCTCTAACTCTCAAACCCTGCTGTTGCGAAAAAGTTAACTGCATCTTTGTAGATTTCTACTCTCAAAATTTCAGAAATGGAGAAGATTATCGAAGGAAGGTACTTCAACTACAGCAAATTCCATTTCTCGGGCACTGATCTGATGCGCTCGTTACTGGAAAAGATTGAAGAAGCTTCGTTAGTTCCTGTTTTAGAAGCTCACGAAGAAAGGGTCTACTTAGAAGATGTTGAGCACTTCTATATAACCAGGAAATTCTCTAAGAATGACACGATCATGTCTGCTGAAATAGGTGGAAAGAAGATTGCGATCTCAGCTGCTGTTCTCAGTGAGATCTATAAACTAACAGACAAGGGAGGAGATGTGACCTCGTTAGGGTCAGAAAAAGAAGAGGAGTTCTGGGCCATTTGTGCTAAGAAAGGAGAGAAGATGACTGGGACTTTGATGAAGACCCAGCTGAAGGATGAATACCAGAGATTTGCTGATATCATAGCAAAGGTTCTGGATTGTGCTACAGGTTCTTTGGATGGATTGCCAAGGAAAAGATACTACACAATGGTGTGTATCTATTATGGGTTAAAGGTTAACTGGGCTGATCATGTTTATGAGCTACTAAGTGATAAGAGGCATTCTCATGCTATTTTACTTAGCAATCTGTTTGCATCCTTGCAATGCCCATTAGGACCAGGGAAGAACACTCATGGTAGCAAAGAGTTCAAACTCTATGAACCAGTGAGACAGTTAGTGGCTGCTCCAAAGAGGAAGGCTGCTGCAAAATCTAAAAAGACCCCTTCTAAGAAGAGCAAGAAGGAAGGTCAGACTAGTCAGTCTGCTGAGCCAACAGCACAGTCTGCTGATGAGACTGTTTCAGCACTGCCTGAGGATGAAGTTCCTGAAAAAGTAATTGAAGATTTCACAAAGGAGATTGAGCAGATGAAGACTGACTCCTCTCCTGAGAGAACAGAATCTGAGGAAGAAATTCCTCTTCAAAGATTGAAGAGGATGAGAACAAAGAGTGAGGCAAGGGGACCTCCTACTGCCAACCCCATTGTCAAAAAGATTGCAAAATCAAAGGTTAAGAGAAAGGTCACTTTCTCTGAAGAACCTGTTGCAACTGTGAGAGAAACAACATCAGAAGCAGAAAGACCATTGAAAATTAAAGAGCCTGCTGCTGAAGCTAAAGTTGTTTCTGACGCTGGAGTATCAACAGAAGACTCATCTGCTGTACCATCTGCTGAAGTTGAAGGAGCACAGCAGATTAGTACAACACATGAAGGAGATGCACCTTTGTTGCATCCTACTCCAGTTGCTGCAATCCTTCTTCAAGCAATTGAGAGTCCTGAAACAAGGAGAAGAAGGACTGGCAAAATTGCTACTTATCTGACTGCTACAGAAAAGAAAAGATTGGATGATGCTGAAAAGCAAAGGAGAGCTGCAGAGAAAGCAGAAGAGGAAAGGCTGAAAAGCCTAGAACTAAAAAGGCTGGAGGAAGAAGCCAGCAAAATGACCAAAAAGGGGGAAGAAAGGATATTTGGACAGCAAAGGGTTGATTTCCAAAGGGAAGAAGGAAATCAAGATGCTGAAGAAACTGAAGTGTTAGAAGAATCTGCTGGTGAGACTGAAAGAGACATGGGAGAATCAAGCAGACCAACAGATAAGAAAATTACAGAAGAAGAGCAAGCTGAATTTGAAGAATCTGAAGCAAAAGCCAAGTCTGACAAGGAACTAGCTGCTGCCAAAGATTCAGCTGAAGAACAGCTTGATCCAGATGTCAAGAAAAAGAAGCTAGAGCTGTTGAAGAAAAGATTCTTTGAAAATTTGGAAGCTGAGTCTTCCAAGTCATCTGATGAAGAATCTGGAAAAGAAGACAAGGAAGCTGAAGAAGAAAGAAGACTAGTTTAGACTAGATTTCTTTATCTTAAAAACCTTGTAATCTTTTACTTTGCATCTTTTACTCTTCAAAACTTGTAAAATGTAATCAATTCAATATCTATAAAATTGCAAGTTTGACTCCAACATATTATTTCTATCTCAGAAATTTTTGAGGATCAAAACTTTAGTTTAGGTACAGGTACTTAGCTGGAGTTTTGTCATCATCAAAAAGGGGGAAATTGTTGGATGAAGATGAAGAAGAAGATGAAAGAAGTCAAAATTTAAGGGAAGGTTTTGATGATTCCAAAACATCATAATCAGCTAAGTATGGAAAGTTAGTTCCCTTGGAAAGATCTTCGAACAAACAAAGAAGACATCAGAAGAGTTCAAAGTTCAAAGCTCAGAAGACTAGTAATCTCTTGCTGAAACAGCGAACAGAAGGGTAGATCATCAGCCGAGTCAAATCAGATTAGTTCAGTATTTGATCAGCAGAGTATCTATCAGAAGAGTCGTTTTGATCAGCAGAGTGGAAGAGATCAAGAGATTAGTCCAACGGTAATAAATGCACCTAGTGTAATAAATGCTGGAAGAGAAGGGTAGTAATGGCAAATGATTGAAGATATCCTCGGATCAGCAGAGTGCATTAAATGCAATGGACAGAAAAGTACTGTACACTGTACGGTTTGCTGCAGAGAGCCGTTTCAAAAGAGCTGAAGAATGGATTTGATTTGTGACTTGCCTTCAACGGTCATATTTTCATCTCCATGTATAAATAGAGCTGAATTTCAATCGAGCAAATACACAACAACAATCAGAGATCGAAATTTTGAAGCAGAATTTCTCTAAGTCTCAAAAAGCTCGAACAGCTCACTCGTCTGGTGGAAGTCATCTGTTGACAGAAACCCAGTTGAAGAAATCAGAAAAACATTATCTGAGTGATTTTGTAATAGCTGAGTGTTGTGCGAAGTGAGAATCCATCTTTGTGAGTGATTCTACTTTAGAGGATAGGTTTTCTTTGTGAATTCCTATTGTGAGCTTATAGCCATTTCATTTGTTGTCTTGGTGTAAGTGGAGAAATATTGTAATCTAAGTGATTATAGTATAACCCAGAATCTGTGTGATCTGGAAGAGTGGACTAAAGGATTTTTATCCATATAACCAATATAAAAATTCTTTGTGTTATCTTGCATTTAAAGTTTTCTTGCATATTTTAAAGACTGCATTTTAAACACTGTGAATCAATCAAAAGATTTTATAAGGAGTTTTAAACTGGGGATAAAATCTTTTTAGAACTTAGTTTACTTGTGAAAAACACTTTCAAACAATCCGCTGCAAGTATACTCTTGGAAAACTGTTTTGCTGAAAAACAGCTAAGTCACTGTAAGAAGAGTGGTCAGTCGTCTGTTCAAGATTTGTTCACGATCAGACTAGTCTGCTTACTGTTCTTCTTCAGCTTAGTCTGCTGACAGAAGACTGAAAAGTTTTTAAGTTCAAAAATTTTCAGAGGTCTATTCACCCCCCCCCCCCTCTAGACCTCATCTGACCACTTGGGACCAACATTGATGTTCTTCATCAGCTTAGTCTGCGAACAGAAGACTGAAAAGTTTTTAAGTTCAAAAATTTTCAGAGGTCTATTCACCCCCCCTCTAGACCTCATCTGACCACTTGGGACCAACAAGTGGTATCAGAGCAGGTGGTTCATTAGAATCAGCTGCCTGATCAACGAGCTTGATCCAAGTGTTTTTCAAAGGTTTTCAAAACTTTTCAAAAGAGCATCTTTTTGAAAAATCAAAACTTTTTGAAAAATGGATTGTATCAGTCATGTTCCCCACATTGCTGGTATGTCCTTTGAGGACTGGAAAATCAGAATGGAGATTTTCCTAGCTGCTTATAATGACAACATGTACACATGTATCATTAAAGGTCCATTCAGATTCACAAAGACCATAAAGATAAATGAGGTTGACACGGTTGTGGAAAAAGAACTTCATGAGATGACTCCAGAAGAAATAAAACTTTACAATCTAGACAAAGTTGGGAGATTCATCATGACTAAAGTCCTGGACAATGATCGGTTTGACAAGGTCAAAAATTGCAAGACTGCAAAGGAAATGTGGGACAAAGTCAGAGACATGAGCGAAGGCAATGATGCAATAAAGGAGCATCAGCTCACTGTTGCTTTGGAGAAACTTGACAACTTCAAGATGAAGTCTGGAGAAACCATTGATCAGATGGATACCAGATTCACCAGAACTCTGAATGAAGTTTTAAAGTTGGGAAAGACCTTCACTGACAAAGAGATCACTGTCAGAGTATTAAAGGCCCTACCCCCAAAATTCAACATGAAAGTGACAGCAATGGAAGAATCAAGGGATTTGGGAAAAATCTCTCTTACTGAGCTGTTCTCTGTACTCAAGGCATTCGAGTATAAACTGCCTAGAATGGGAATTGAAGAAACCTCAACTTCAAGACCCACAGCTGCACTGGTTGCTGCTGAAAACACCAGAAGACCAGCACAGAAAAGCAAAGAAGTGGACTTATCTGATGAAGCCACTCTACTCAACAAGAAGGAGTACACTGCTGGAGATGTTGCACTGTTGATAAATAATTTCAAGAAGTTCTACAAAAGAAAAATGAAGAACAAATACAACAATGCTTCTACTTCTAAACCTAACTTTTCTTCTCAAGATAAAGATGATTATAAAGCAAAACTAATGTGTTACAACTGCAGGAAATTGGGACACTTCATCAAAGACTGCCCATACCCAAAAGCAGAAAAATACACTGAAGAGGAGAAGAAAATGAGAAAAGAAAGAAAGCATCAGAGAGGCAAGGTAATGATGGCTGAAGCAAAAAAGTTGACTGCTGTCTACTCATCTGATTCAGATTCAGACACGTCTGATGAAGAATCGTCTGATGAAGAAAAACCTGCTCTCCTGTGCCTGATGGCAAAGGAATCTGATGACTCTGAGGATGAGGTAACTCCTCTTAACAATGAATTATTTAATTCATTTGAACAAATGATGCTTAACAATACTGGTATTGCTGAAGCATATAAAAAGCTTAAGGAAGAGATGATATTGCTAAAAGAGCAAAATAGTTCACTGAAACTTTTAGCTGAAAAGCCAAAGGAATCAGCTGAATACAAACAGCTTGAGCAAGAACATGAGTCTCTGAAAGCTGAATGTGAAGTTTATAAAGGAAAAATCATGGAACTTGAAAAAGTTATTGAGTCTCATGAAAAATCATCTGTTGCATCCACTCATATATCTAGTAAACAGAAGATGCCTTTAGAACAGGATAAGTTTGAACTAAACCATACTGAAAAATTTGTATCAGCTGACAACAGTAAGGTCATTCTTTATGTTCAGACAACTAAACCTGCTTCACCTGAGAAAGAATTAAAGGAGAAGAAATCTCCTAAGGCTAAAAAGAGCAAAGAGCCTAGTATAGGAAATCAGACTAGTAAGACCAAACAGCAGAGTCCTAAGAAGTCTGCTGATAAAGCTAAACTGAATCAATCTGTTGGTAAAACTAAGTCAAAATCAATTGAGCAAACTTCTAGTAAACCAAAGAAGCATAAAAACAAGAAAAACCAAAATGCTTGGTATGGAAATGAGTCATATTATGTGCAACATGCGGCATATCATCCTATGTATCATGCACCTCAATTTTCAGGCTACTATGCACCTTACCCTGCTCATCCAATGCATGCATACCCTGCTTATCATGCACATTACCCTGCTTATGAACACTTTCCTTATCATACTGATCATCAACATGACTTATCTAATAACTATGATAAAAATAAAGCTGTTCATGCTCCTGTCAAAGCTCAGAAACCTAAGAAGCCTAAGACATCAACATCTTGGGTTGTCAAAGGTGAAACTAATCCTTCAGGACCCTCTCAATAAGGGTACCTAAAACAATTTTATTTTATTTTGTAGGTTAGGATTAGGAGTAGGAGTAAAGTATAGAAGATTTGGTACTTGGACAGTGGATGTTCAAGACACATGTGTGGAAACATACATGAGCTGACTGATGCAGTTGCTGTGGATGGTCCAAAAGTTACTTTTGGAGACAGTAAAGAAGGCAAGATTGTAGCTAAAGGAAGAGTTATCAAAGGAAACATTGAGATATCTGACGTCTCATATGTTAAAGGCCTAAAGTACAACCTGCTGAGCATAAGTCAATTTTGTGACA
Source organism: Penstemon eatonii (assembly GCA_038501285.1). Lineage (NCBI taxonomy): Eukaryota > Viridiplantae > Streptophyta > Magnoliopsida > Lamiales > Plantaginaceae > Penstemon > Penstemon eatonii. The sequence goes on along the minus strand of CM076715.1, from coordinate 63,881,009 downwards.
AAGGATATTCAGTCATCTTCTCAACAGATAAGTGCTATATTGAACAGATTGGTACAAAGAAGGTAATTTTATCTGGAAGAAGACAAAGAAATATCTACATAGTCGACTGGAATTCTGCTGATAAGAATTCAAGTGTTTGTTTGGTGGCATCTGCACCAAGTGAAGTTAGCTGGCTATGGCACAAGAGAATGAATCATCTAAACTTCAAGACCATAAACAGATTAATCAAGAATGATCTGGTAGAAGGGATTCCAAAAGCAGTCATGAGCAAAGACAAGCTCTGTGATGCATGTCAGAAGGGTAAACAAATCAAGTCATCATTCAAAGGCAAGAAGCACCAATCTTCTGGAAGAATATTGGAGCTGCTACACATTGACTTATTTGGACCCATTGATCCAGTCAGCAATGGTGGAAAGAAATACTGCCTAGCTGTTGTGGATGACTATTCAAGATATACTTGGGTGATTTTCATGAAGAAGAAAAGTGAAACCAAGGAACATCTTACCAATCTGATGGAACTGATCCAAAATGAGAAGAGTATCAAAATATTGAAGATCAGATCAGATAGAGGGACAGAGTTTACAAACTCTACTGTTGAAGAGTATTGTAATATCAAGGGAATACATCATGAGTATTCAGCTGCTAGAACCCCTCAACAGAATGGTGTTGCTGAAAGGAGAAACAGAACACTAAAAGAAGCTGTCAGGACCATGATAGCTGAAGCTAAGCTGCCACAAAGATTTTGGGCAGAAGCAACAAATACAGCATGCTTTACCCAAAACAGATGTATGATCAACAAAAATCAGAACAAGACTCCATATGAAGTTTGGAACAACAGAAAACCAAACATTCATTACTTTAAGATTTTTGGTTGTAAATGTTTTGTATTAAATAATGGGAAAAATCACCTTACTGCATTTGCAGAAAAGGCTGATGAAGCTGTCTTTGTAGGATACTCAACTGTTAGTAAGGCTTACAGAGTTTTTAACAAAAGAACATTACTAATAGAAGAATCCATCCATGTAGTATTTGATGAGCCAAGTCAATCTTCTGAAAAGAATCAAAATGTTAACCAAGATCTGTCTACTGATTTACAGAAGTTAGACATTGGAAGAAATGAAGAATATGTTCCCATCATACTACCTAATCTTAGTTCAGCTGCTAACTCAAGTGCTGTTCAAAATCACAGTGCTGATTGTCTAACAGACGAGTTGCAAACAGCTGACAGATCAGAGACTGTTCAACAGACTGCAAATGTTCAACAGACTACTACTGGAACTCCAACAGTAGTGTTGCAAGATCAAGACAGAGGACAACATCCAGATCTACAACCTGATCTCAGATGGCTCAAGAATCACCCACCAGAGTTAGTAATTGGTGATCCTTTAGATAGAGTGAAAACAAGAAGAGCAGCCGCACAAGATGTTATGTTTGTCACCTTTCTATCTCAAATAGAGCCTAAGCAAATTGAAGAAGCTCTTAATGATTCCTTCTGGATAGAAGCTATGCAAGAAGAGTTGAATCAATTTGAAAGGAATGAAGTCTGGTACTTAGTTCCTAGACCAAGTCATCAAAGAGTAATTGGCACTAAGTGGGTATTCAGAAATAAGATGAATGAAGAAGGTATTGTTACCAGAAACAAAGCAAGATTAGTGGCCAAAGGTTATTGTCAAGAAGAAGGAATTGACTTTGATGAGACATTTGCACCAGTAGCAAGACTTGAAGCAATCAGACTGTTTCTTGCCTATGCTGCTTACAAGAACTTCACTGTCTATCAGATGGATGTGAAGTCTGCTTTTCTCAATGGAGAATTGCAAGAAGAGGTATATGTTGAACAACCTCCTGGATTTGAAGTCTATCAAGACGAGGACAAAGTATATCGTCTGAAGAAAGCCCTCTATGGACTGAAACAGGCTCCAAGAGCATGGTATGATACCCTATCTGATTTTCTTTTAATTAAAGGATTTCATAAAGGTAAGGTAGATAAAACCTTGTTTACAATTGAATGGGAAAATCATATATTACTTGTGCAAATATATGTGGACGATATTATTTTTGGGTCAACTAACCAACAGATGTGTGATAAGTTCTCCAAGCTGATGCAGAATAAGTTTGAAATGAGCATGATGGGTGAACTTAATTATTTTCTTGGTCTGCAAGTTAGACAGTTGCCTGATGGAATATTCATCAGCCAAGCAAAATACACAAGAGATCTGTTCAAGAAGTTTGGTATGGAAACTAGCTCAACTGCTACCATTCCTATGTCTACAAGTCTTCGTTTGGATAAAGATGAAGATGGCAAATCAGTGGACATAACCAAATATAGAGGCATTATTGGTTCATTGTTGTATCTAACAGCAAGTAGACCCGATATAATGTACTCAGTTGGAGTCTGTGCAAGATTTCAATCAAACCCCAAGGAATCTCATCTCTTAACTGCCAAGAGGATATTGAAATACATTAAAGGCACTCAAGAATTGGGATTGTGGTATCCTAGAGAATCTGGATTTGAACTTATTGGTTATTCAGATTCAGACCTTGCTGGCTGCAAGATTGACAGAAAGAGCACAACAGGTGCCTGTCAGTTCTTAGGCAGTCGTCTGATCTCATGGATGAGTAAGAAACAGACTTCAGTTTCTATATCTACTGCTGAAGCTGAATATATAGCTGCTGGAGCTTGCTGTGCACAGATACTTTGGTTGAAGCATCAACTAGAAGACTACAACATCAAAATCAGTGGAATTCCAATCTACTGTGACAATACAAGTGCAATCTCTCTTACTCAGAACACTACAAGTCATTCAAGGACTAAACATATAGAGATCAAGCATCACTTCATTAGAGATCATGTGGAAAAAGGCAATGTTATGATAGAGTATGTTCATACTGACAATCAGATTGCTGATATCTTCACTAAACCTTTAAGTGAAGTAAGGTTTTCAACTCTAAGAGCTGAGCTAGGACTACTTAAATTGGATGCATAAGCTGAGGGGGAACTCATCAGAAGACTGAAGTTCAACAGCTTAGTTATTCGCTATTATATTCAAGGATTAACCTTCAACAGACTAGTTAGCTTATGAATTCTTAAAGTCAGGGGGAACGTGTAAGACTAGCGGTACCTCTGTTCTAAAGATGAAATCAGTTAATGACAGTTAGTTGAAGTTAAGTTATCAGAAGATATGTTCTTAATTCTTGAAGACTGAAGATTATTTTATCTTGCTGGATTGACAAACAGCAGAGGAAGATTACTAGCTATTGGCCTTCTCTAGTAATAACAAATATCAGATCACTCGTCTGTCAGATAAGTTACACTCTACTCATCTGATGTCTTATATAAGCATGGTTATAAAGTCGCATTTTTTAGAAACACGCATTTATAAGTAACAGATAAGTAACGTTTGAGTTTCCCGCCTGTCTGACATTAAAATATTAAAATTTGAAATCCGTAACTCCCATTCACACCATTTAAAACTGTCAGATTAGATCAACGTTTCAGATTAATCACGATAACCAAATCAAAGGAAACCTATAAAGTCCGATTTGAACAGCACAGTCGTCTTATGCACTCAAACACTCTCAAATTCTCTAACTCTCAAGTTCTCCTGTTTCGAAAGTTTATTGGTTTTGCAGAATTCTACTCACTATTCTCAGAAATGGAAAAGATTATTGATGGAAGATACCTAAACTACAGCAAATTCCACTTTTCGGGTACTGATCTAATGCGCTCACTCATGGAGAAAATCAAAGAGGCATCTTTAGTCCCAGTTCTGGAAGCACACGAAGACAGGGTCTACTTAGAAGACGTATATCACTTCTACACGACCAGGAAGTTCAACGATGATGAAACTGTCATGTCTGCTGTTATTGGTGGTAAGAAAATTGCTGTTTCTGCTGCTGTCTTAAGTGAAATTTACAAACTTAAGAATAAAGGAGGAGATGTGACAGACCTAGGGTCTGAAAAGGAGGAAGAACTTTGGAAAATTTGTGCAAAAGAGGGAGAAGAGATGACTGGAACTCTGATGAAAACTCAGTTGAAAGATGAGTATCAGAGGTTCGCAGACATCATTGCGAAAGTGTTGGATTGTAGCACGGGTTCTCTAGATGGATTACCTAGGAGAAGGTACTACACCATGATCTGTATATACTATGGACTGAAAGTTAACTGGGCTACTCACGTCTATGAGCTGCTGAGTGATAAGAGGCATTCTCATGCTATCTTACTCAGTAATCTGTTTGCATCCCTGCAATGTCCTATGGGTGGTGGAAAGACCACTCACAGTAGCAAGGAGTTCAAATTGTATGAACCAGTGAGAAAAATGGTGGCAGAACCAAAAAGAAAGGCCACTGCAAAATCCAAAAAGGCCCCCTCTAAGAAGAGCAAGAAGGAGGGTCAAACAAGTCAACCTGCTGAGCCAACAGCACAGTCTGCTGATGTGGCTGGATCAGCACAAACTGAAGATACAGTTCCAGAAAAGATGATTGAAGATTTCACCAAGGAGATTGAGCAGATGAAGACTGACTCTTCTCCTGAAAGAACTGAGTCTGAGGAAGAAATTCCTCTTCAAAGGTTGAAAAGGTTGAGAACCAGAAGTGAGGCAAGGGGACCTCCTACTGCCAACCCCCCTGCCAAAAGAATTGCCAAATCAAAGGCCAAGAGAAAGGTCACTTTCTCTGAGGAGCCAGTTGCAACAGTAAGAGAAACAACAACATCAGCAGAAAGGTCATTAGTTGTTGAAGAACCTGCTGATAAGACTACTAAAGAAGTCGTTTCCACAGTTGGAGTGTCTATAGAAGACTCATCTGCTGCACTGTCTGCTGAATTTGAAGAAGCACAGCAGACTAGTTCAACACATGAAAAAGATGCACTCTTGTTGCATCCTACTCCTGTTGCTGCAACCCCTCTTCAAGCAGTTGAAAGTCCTGAATCAAGGAGAAAACGGACTGGTAAGATTGCAACATACCTAACTGCTGCTGAAAAGAAAAGACAAGATGCTGCTGAAAAGCTAAGGAAAGCTGCAGAAAAGGCAGAAGAAGATAGGCTGAAAAGCCTAGAATTAAAAAGGCTGGAAGAAGAGGCCAGCAAGATGACTCAAGAGCAAAGGGACGCTGTTGAGGCAGCAGAGTTGGCTGCTGCTATTGAAGCAAGCACCAAGGATGCTCATGGACCACAGCATACTGGTGGATTAGTTATTGGTGAACAAAGAGATCCTACCAAACCAATACCAGCTATGCCTGCACCAAAGACAAAGCCAAAAAGAAGAGAGGAAATTAGATTATCTTTGGAGATTGTCAGGGATGATCCTGCCATCTTTGAAGAATTCCTTAAGAGGTTAGATGCTGAGGGTGCAAGAATCAACCGTCTGACGTTATTCAATGCTGAAAAGATCAGATACAACAGATGGAGAGAATTCAGACTGACAAAGAGTCCAGCTGAAATGATCAAGTGGAAAGCCTTCACTGCTGAAGAAGCCTGGGTGTTGAAGTGGCTTGAGACTGGATCCTTAATTCAAGCACTTGATTCAGAATTCTTTCTGGACAGGTTGAAATTGAGAATAAGTCACATAGTCAAGGCTGAAGCAAAGAAGATCTTTGAATCTGTTCCTGAGGATTATGATGAATCAGAAGACCTCAAGGAAAGATCAATCAAGTTGTCTATTGCTCAAGCAATGGAGCTATGGGCAAAGAAGTCTAGGAAGCTGAAGGGACAACCCAGCTCAATGGTCCCTCTTCCTAACATCAAGCACATTGTCTATGGTCCAAACATCAAACCATTTGAAGAGCTATCTGAAGAACCATACTCACATTTTATTCCTCTTGACAATTTTACATGGATTTCTCACATGTCTGCTGTAGATAATGAAGGTTTGATGAAAACAGTTGAGACTGTTAAGAAGATCAAGTCCCCTGCTGACAAAGAAAAAGAAGACTCTTCTGATCAACAAAAGAACAAAGAGGGTACAACTGACCCATCTGATCAGAACAAAGACAAAGGTGACAAGTCTGACACAGCTGATGAGTCAAAGAAAAGAGAAATTATTCCAGCTGATCAGATCAAAGAAAAGGAGGCTGCTGTTGAAAAAGATGATCAGACTAAGGAGAAGGAAAGCACTCCTAGTCATGCTGATAAGGCCAAGGAAGCTGAATCTATTTTTGGTCCAGCAGATCAGTCTCTTGAACTGATAATTCAAGCAGCAGAGCAACTTAGTGGAGAAACACCTCTTGCTCTACCCCCTATTCCAACAGATATTCCTTCCACTTCTCAGGCTGCACAAACATCTTTGTTGGATTCTATTCAGCAAATGATATCAAATTCTTTGAAGGAAATGCAGGAGAAGTTAACTGCTGATATGTTGGCTGCTATAAGTCAACCCACTCAAAAAGCTGCTGCTGTCCCAACTCATCTGATTGAGGAGACTGCTCAGAATGTTCAATCTATCTGTCAAGAGATGGATGTACTCAGGAGAAGGACTCAAAGCACAGCTCCTGGTTGGAGGGATATCACAGAAACTGTTGAGATGGCCATCAAAGCAGAAGATGAAACATTGGTAAATATGGGCAAAGCCTTCAAATCCTCTGCTGATATGGTACTTGCAACCCAATTTCAGTTGGGTGATCAAGGTGAAGCTGTTCTCAACAAAATGAATGCTATGGAAGCTAATCAATCAACCCTTGCTGCTCAAGTTAATATTATCAAAATCAATCAGCTAAGGCAAGGAGCTCAGATGGATGCTCTAGAAGAAAACATCAAGCTTCTTTGTGATTCACTTCAGATCACTCTTATCCTACCAAGTTATCCAATCATCCCTGCTGATGATGACAAAAAGGGGGAAGATTGTGAGGAGCAAGCAACTGAAACTGACAAAAAGAAAGGAACTGAAGCTGAAGCTCCAAGTAGTTCTGTTAATAAGACTGATCAAAATATTGAAGGAACAAGCAGACTAACAGAAGAGAAGATCACAGAAGAAGAAGAAGCTGACAATACTGAAACTGAAGCAAAAGCTAAGTCTGATAAAGAACTAGCTGCTGCCAAAGACTCAGCTGAAGAACAGCTTGATCCTGATGTTAAGTACAAGAAGATAGAGCTGCTGAGGAAAAGATTCTGTGAAGAGTTGGAAGCTGAAACTTCCAAACTGTCTGATGAAGAATCTGAAAAAGAAGACTAGTTTAGGCTAGATTTCTATTTTATCTTAAAAATACTTGTAATCTCTTAAAGTACTTTGCACTTTTCATCTTTCAACACTTGTAATATGTAATCAGTTCAATTATCTATAAAATTGCAAGTTTGAATCCAACACACTATTTCTATCTCAGAAATTTTTGAGGATCAAAACTTTAGTTTAGGTACAGGTACTTAGCTGGAGTTTCGTCATCATCAAAAACGGGAAAATTGTTGGATGAAGATGAAGTTAAAGAGCAGAGAAGACAAGTAATTAAGGGAAGGTTTTGATGATTTCCAAAACATCATAATCAGCTATGTATGGAAAGCTTAGCTCCCTTAGAAGAACCTTGAACAAACAAAGAAGATCTCAGAAGAGTTCAAAGTTCAAAGACCAGAAGACTAGTGATCTCATGCTGAAACAGCGAACAGAAAGGTAGGTCATCAGCCGAGTCAAATCAGATTAGTTCAGTATTTGATCAGCAGAGTGCCTATTAGATGGGTTGCTTCGATCAGCAGAGTAAAAGAGATCAAGAGTTCAGTCCAACGGTAATAAATGCACTTGGAGTAATAAATGCTGTAAGAGAAGGGCAGTAATGGCAAATGATTGAAGAAAACCTCGTATCAGTAGAGTGCATTTAATGCTGCTGCAGGAAAGTACAGCAGAGAAGTACTGTAGCAGGTTGCTGTTTTTGATTCTGGCAAAGGCTATGGATTTGATGATGTGATTTGCTTCAACGGTCATAAATTCAAATCCAAGTATAAATAGAGCTGATTTTCAACGAGCGAACAACACAACAACAATCAGAGATTTCGTTTTTGAAGCAAAATTTGTCTAAGTCTCAAAAGCTCAAAACAGCTCACTCGTCTGGTGGAAGTCATCTGTTGACAGAAACCCAGTTGAAGAAAACAGAAAATTACGATCTGAGTGATCTTGTAATAGCTGAGTGTTGTGAGAAGTTGTGATCCATCTTTGTGAGTGATCAAACTTCAGAGAGTAGAATTTCTTAGTGATTTTCTATTGTGAGCTTATAGCCTTTTCATTAGTTGTCTAGGTATAAGTGGAGAAATATTGTAATCTGTGTGATTATAGTATAACCCAGAATCTAAGTGATCTGGAATAGTGGACTAAAGGATTTCTATCCATATAACCACTATAAAAATTCTCTGTGTTATCTTGAATTTAAGTTTTCTTGCATATTTTAAAGATTGCATACTTAAACACTTTGAATTATCAAAAGATTTTATAAGGAGTTTCAAAACTGGGGATAAAATCTTTTAAGAACTTAGTCTACTTGTGAAAAACACTTTAAAACAATCCGCTGCAAGTATACTCTTTGAAAAACTGTTTTGCTGAAAAACAGCTAAGTATTTGTAAGAAGAGTGGTCAGTCTGCTGTTCAAGATTTGTTCACGATCAGCTCAGTCTGCTTACTGTTCTTCATCAGCTTAGTCTGCGAACAGAAGACTGAAAAGTTTTTAAGTTCAAAAATTTTCAGAGGTCTATTCACCCCCCCCCCTCTAGACCTCATCTGACCACTTGGGACCAACATCAGCTGACAATAGTAAGGTCATATTGTATGTTCAGACTACTAAACCTGGTTCACCTGAGAAAGTATCAAAGGAGACGAAAACTCCTAAGGCTAAAAAGAGCAAAGAGCCTAGTGTAGGAAAACAGACTAGTAAGCCTAAACAGAAGAGTCCTAGGAAGTCCTCTGACAAGGCTAAAACTAATCAGACTAGTGATAAAACTAAGTCGTCTGTTAATGAGCAAGCAACTAGTAAACCAAAGAAGCATAAAAATAAGAAAAATCAAAATGCTTGGTATGGAAATGAGTCTTATTATGTGCAACCTGCTGCATATCATCCTATGTATCATGCACCTCAATTTCCAACTTACTATGCACCATATCCTGCTCATTCAATGCATGCATATCCTCCCTATCATGCATCTTACTCTGCATTTGAACATTATCCTTATCATGCTGATCATCAACAATATGACAAATCTGATGAACGTGGTAAAGGCAAAGCTGTTCATACTCCTGTTGAAACTCAGAAGCCTAAGACTTCATCATCTTGGGTTGTCAAAGGTGGAACTAATCCTTCAGGACCCTCTCAATAAGGGTACCTAAAACAATTTTATTTTATTTTGTAGGTTAAGATTATGAGTAGGAATAAAGTAGAGAAAATTTGGTACTTGGACAGTGGATATTCAAGACACATGTGTGGAAACATACATGAACTGACTGATGTTGTTGCTGTGGACGGTCCTAAAGTTACTTTTGGGGACAGCAAAGAAGGCAAGATTGTAGCAAGTGGAAAGCTGATCAAAGGCATCATAGAGATATCTGACGTCTCATATGTTAAAGGCCTAAAGTACAACCTGCTGAGCATAAGTCAATTTTGTGACAAAGGATATTTAGTCATCTTCTCAACAGATAAGTGCTATGTTGAACAGATAGGTACAAAGAAGGTAATTTTATCTGGAAGACGACAAGGGAATGTCTACACAGTGGACTGGAATTCTGCTGACAAGAATTCAAGTATTTGTTTGGTGGCATCAACACCAAGTGAAGTCAGTTGGTTGTGGCACAAAAGAATGAATCATGTGAATTTCAAGACCATCAACAGACTAATCAAGAATAATCTGGTAGAAGGAATTCCAAAGACAGTCATGAGCAAAGATAAGTTTTGTGACGCCTATCAGAAGGGTAAACAAATCAAGTCATCATTCAAAAGCAAGAAGCATCAATCTTCTTGAAGAATATTGGAGCTGCTACACATTGACTTATTTGGACCCATTGATCCTGTCAGCAATGGTGGAAAGAAATACTGCCTAGCTGTTGTGGATGACTATTCAAGATATACTTGGGTGATATTCATGAAGAAGAAAAGTGAAACCAAGGAACATCTTACTAATCTGATGGAACTGATCCAGAATGAGAAAAGCATAAAGATATTGAAGATCAGATCAGATAGAGGGACAGAGTTTACAAACTCTACTGTTGAAGAGTATTGTAATATCAAAGGAATACATCATGAGTATTCAGCTGCTAGAACCCCTTAACAGAATGGTGTTGCTGAAAGGAGAAACAAAACACTAAAGGAAGCTGTCAGAACCATGATAGCTGAAGCTAAGCTGCCGCAAAGATTTTGGGCAGAAGCAACAAACACAGCATGTTTTACCCAAAACAGATGCATGATCAACAAGCACCAAAACAAGACTCCATATGAAGTTTGGAACAACAGGAAGCCAAACATTCATTATTTTAAGATATTTGGTTGTAAATGCTTTGTTTTAAATAATGGGAAAAATCACCTTACTGCATTTGCAGAAAAGGCTGATGAAGCTGTTTTTGTAGGATACTCAGCTGTTAGTAAGGCTTATAGAGTTTTTAACAAAAGAACATTGCTAATAGAAGAATCCATTCATGTAGTATTTGATGAGCCAAGTCAATCTTCTGAAAAGAATCAAAGTGTTAATCAAGATCTGTCGACTGATTTACAGAAGTTGGATATTGGAAAGAATGAAGAATATGTACCCATCATACTACCTAATCTCAATTCAGCTGATAACTCAAGTGCTGTTCAAAATCACAGTGCTGATTGTCTAACAGACGAGTTGCAAACAGCTGACAGACCAGAGACTGTTCAACAGACTACTACTGGAACTCCAACAGTGGTGTTGCAAGATCAAAACAAAGGACATCATTATGATTTGCAACCTGATCTTAGATGGCTCAAAAATCACCCACCAGAACTGGTGATTGGTGATCCTTTGGACAAAGTAAAGACAAGAAGAGCTGCTGCAAGTGAAGCCATGTTTGTCAGCTTTCTGTCTCAAGTTGAGCCCAAACAAATTGAATAAGCTCTTAGTGATTCAAACTGGATTGAAGCTATGCAAGAAGAGCTAAATCAATTTAAAAGGAATGAAGTCTGGTACTTAGTTCCTAGACCAAGTCATCAAAGAGTCATTGTCACTAAATGGGTATTCAGAAATAAAATGAATGAAGATGGTGAAGTCACCAGAAATAAAGCTAGATTAGTGGCCAAGGGTTACTGCCAAGAAGAAGGCATTGACTTTGATGAAACGTTTGCACCAGTAGCAAGATTAGAGGCAATCAGACTCTTTCTTGCATATGCTGCTCACAAGAATTTCATCGTCTATCAGATGGATGTGAAATCATCTTTTCTCAATGGAGAATTGCAAGAAGAAGTTTACGTTGAACAACCACCTGGTTTTGAAGTCTATCAAGAAGGAGACAAGGTGTATCGTTTGAAGAAAGCCCTCTATGGACTGAAACAGGCTCCAAGAGCATGGTATGATACCTTATCTGATTTTCTTTTAATTAAAGGATTTCGCAAAGGTAAAGTTGACAAGACCTTGTTCACTATTGAATGGGAAGAACATATTTTGCTTGTGCAAATTTATGTGGACGATATTATTTTTGGTTCAACTAATCAACAGATGTGTGACAAGTTCTCAAAGCTGATGCAGAACAAGTTTGAAATGAGCATGATGGGAGAACATAATTATTTTCTTGGTTGCAAGTAAGACAGTTGCCTGATGGAATTTTCATCAGCCAAGCAAAATACACAAATGATCTGTTCAAGAAATTTGGAATGGAAACTAGCTCTACTGCTACTATTCTAATGTCTACAAGTATTCGTTTGGATAAAGATGAAGATGTCAAATCAGTGGACATAACCAAATACAGAGGCATTATTGGGTCACTGTTATATCTAACAGCAAGCAGACCTGATATCATGTACTCAGTTGGGGTTTGTGCGAGATTTCAATCAAATCCTAAGGAATCTCACCTCTTAGCTGCCAAAAGGATACTAAAGTATTTTAAAGGTACTGAAGATTTGGGATTGTGGTATCCTAGAGAATCTGGATTTGAGCTTATTGGATATTTAGATTCTGACCTTGCTGGCTGCAAGATTGATAGAAAAAGCACAACAGGTGCCTGTCAATTCTTAGGTAGTCGTCTGATCTCATGGATGAGTAAGAAACAGACTTCAGTATCCATATCAACTGCTGAAGCTGAATACATAGCTGCTGGAGCTTGCTGTGCACAAATCTTATGGTTGAAGCATTAACTGGAAGACTACAATATCAAAATCAATGGAATACCAATCTACTGTGACAATACAAGTGCAATCAGTCTTACTCAGAATACTACAAGTCATTCAAAGACTAAGCATATTGAGATCAAATATCATTTTATTAGAGATCATGTGGAAAAAGGAAATGTCATGATAGAGTATGTGTTTACTGAAAATCAAATTGCTGACATCTTCACAAAACCTCTAAGTGAGACAAGGTTTTCAACTCTAAGAGCTGAACTGGGTTTATTAAAATTGGATGCATAAGCTGAGGGGGAACTTATCAGAAGACTAGAGTTCAACAGTTTACCCATCTTATTCATCTTCAAGGATTAACTCTCAACAGACTAGTTAACTTATGAATTCTTAAAGTCAGGGGGAACGTGTAAGACTAGCGGTACTTCTGATTAAAAGATGAAATTTGTTGATGACAGTTAGTTGAAGTTATGTTTTCAACACAAGATTAAAGTTTTGAAGATTGTGTTGGGATATAGCTCGATTTGTCAAACAACAAAGTGCGGAATTTAAAATTTTTCGAGGTATCCAATGGTCCCATAAAAGATGTCTCCACATTATGTATACAAAAGCAAGAACAAAAACGCACACAATGAATTAACAAAGGGGGGTTTTTGCGATATACCTCACCACAGGCAAGGTGGTGGAAACCTCCGGTCTTCGATTCTGATTCTGATCCGGTTCACAGGAGTGATCCAAGTGTCTCACCTCCAGGGATAGTCCACACCAATTGGATTCTGGCAACACCTCAAGATCTTAGGCTCAGAACTCGATGCAGGAGATTTGTTATTGAAGGATTGTGTGAGATCTCTTGACAGATCAAGATCTAATACAATGGAGGAGGAGATCTCGGCGGCGGCGGCACCAGGAAGCTCACGGCAGCTCAGTGGCGGCGGCTACTAGTGGCGGCGGCGGCTAGGGTTTGCAGGACAAGGGGGCGGCGCTTTTGCAGAGAAGGAGGCTAGGTTTTTCTCTTAGGGTGTTAGCTAATGAGCTCATGTAGTTCCCCTTTTATAGACTCCTTCTGACCTAGGGTTTTGCAAGACTCCTTATGGGCTTTAATTAATAGAAGCCCATGTCTTGCAATCCTTCATTTAATTAAACTACTTTAATTAAATGCCCAGTCCATTTAAATCAATATTTCTTTTTGCATAATTAATTAGCAACTCAATTAAGTATTTAATTAATTAAGTCAGCCAATTAATTAATTCTCCCACTTGAATTAAATACTCTTAATTCATTTAATTGATTTAATTACCTTTAAATCAATTAATTCCTTTCATTTCCTTTTATAACAGTCACCGTCCAATTGTATTGTGTGTGACCCTCTGGGTTCACCATCAACTGGCAGCAGGCCCACGAATCTTTCGTGATTTAATTTATGAACAATAAATTGTTCCGGTTAATTAAACAACCTTTAATTAACCACTCCTAGAATTAAATCCTTTATTAATTCAGGAGTACCCACACTTCATGGTCGATGTCTAGCCACAAGCCCATGAAGCCCAATATCAGGTGAATTGATATTTGTGAACCTCGTCTCATATAATTGCCATGTACATACGGTCCTTCTATCGACTAATATTCCCGATCAAGACTTAGGGTGTGTGAATTAATCGGCACCTCTAAATTTGTCTCGATAGCTATACTTTCTAATTCAGGATAATATACCTTTGTGACCTTTCTAAATTTGGAAATCCCTTTCCAAATTAGTCACCGACTGCGGCCGCAGATTCCTTGGATATATTATCTAAGAATCGTATAGGAAATTCTCTCACTCATTACAGTGAGTCAATAGATTCCATATCGGTACTAACCACTCGCGTACATGTTCATACGTACCCAACCTAGGCATGTTATGACCAAGCTACGTGGCCTATACCTAGATCTAAGTACGCACTTCCATGCACCGAATTCGCCCTAGTACCTCAAGTCAAAGGACTAAATCGTACACTATTATATTCCTTTGAGAAACATCCCATCACCGATGTGCGTCATGCGCTTCCACAATGGGTTTCTCTGTTCGGGTCGTTCGATGCGTTCAATCCTCCATTGAACCACCTACTCGTATGCACTGGACTCAAATTCCTTGCTCATGAAACACTACAAATTCACTCCATGTGAATCATGCATACTTGTACAAGTCTTGGCGATTCCTACGATACCCCGTCTCGTTCGGAATCTATGACTTGGAACACTTTTAAGATTACGACCTTTGAGACTGTTTCATGATTGCACTCAATACTGAAGTGAATCGTCCCATAGTCAAATGTAATCTAAGGGTTTCAACCAATCGCTTAAATGTATTCGCGAAAGATGAAGTTGGCCATTGTTTATCCTTATACATATATAAATAAACATGCGTATTATTATAAAATCAAAGATCGTTTCATACAGGATAGATCTATTACAAGCAAACAGAACTGGCTTGCAGGGCACTATCCTATCAATCTCCCACTTGCCCTAAAGCCATTCACCTACGGTTCTAAGTCCCATCTTCTCTAGATGACTATCGAACGCCTTTTGTGAAAGTGGCTTAGTTAGTGGGTCAGCTACGTTGTCTTCCGATTTGACATACTCCATGTGCATGTCACCTCTACCCATGATCTCCCTGATCACGTGGTATTTCCTCTGTACGTGTTTGGATTGATGGTGTGATCTCGGCTCCTTCGCTTGAGCTATCGCCCCGTTGTTGTCACAGAAGACTACTACAGGTTCAGCAATGCTAGGAACAACATCCAATTCTTGAATGAAGTTTTTCATCCATACACTTTCTTTTGCTGCATCTGATGCTGCGATATATTCTGCTTCTGTGGTTGAATCAGCAGTGGTAGACTGTTTACAGCTCTTCCAACTGACTGCTCCACCATTGATGCGGAATATGTATCCAGAGTTGGATTTGAAGTCATCCACGTCAGACTGGAAACTTGCATCAGTGAATCCTTCAAGTTTCAGTTCTCCACTACCACCGTAGACCAAAAACATATCCTTAGTCCTTCGCAGGTACTTTAGGATTGCTTTTACGGCAGTCCAGTGCTCTTCGCCTGGATTTGACTGATAGCGGCTCGTTACACTTAGAGCGTGTGCTACGTCTGGTCGAGTACATAACATCGCATACATTATACTCCCTATAGCAGAGGC
This sequence comes from Penstemon eatonii, assembly GCA_038501285.1. Taxonomy (NCBI): domain Eukaryota; kingdom Viridiplantae; phylum Streptophyta; class Magnoliopsida; order Lamiales; family Plantaginaceae; genus Penstemon; species Penstemon eatonii. Next base: position 63,865,586 of record CM076715.1, on the reverse strand, counting down.
ATAAGGTATGAGAGACATTCTCGTCTTTTCTTCGTCAGTTGTAGGGCACATAGACTTAGAAAGAGAGATACCATGTCTCATTGGAAGCAATCCTCTCTTGGATTCTTCCATCTTGAATCTTTTCAAGATTGTGTTAATGTACTGAGATTGGGAGAGTCCAATCATCTTCTTCGATCTATCCCTATAGATACGGATTCTCAATACGTAAGATGCGTCTCCCATATCTTTCATAGAGAACTGCGCGGATAACCACGCTTTAGTCTGTGCTAACATCTTGATATCGTCTCCGATTAACAAAATGTCATCGACGTACAAAACAATGAATTGTACTGTGCTCCCACTATTCTTCTTGTACACACAAGGTTCATATACATTTTTGATGAAGCCAAATGCCTTGACTGTCTCATCAAATCGTATGTTCCAGGTTTGGGACGCCTGTTTGAGGCCATATATCGACCTTTGAAGTTTACACAATTTGTGCTCACTTCCTTTGGACGCAAAACCTTCAGGTTGTTGCATAAAGATCTCCTTGTCAATGTCTCCATTGAGGAAGGCGGTCTTTACGTCCATTTGTCATATCTCATAATCATGCCATGCGGCAATGGCAAGTAATATCCGAATGGATTTGGACATCGCTACGGGAGAGAAGGTTTCCTCATAGTCTATTCCAGGCCTTTGAGAATACCCCTTCGCCACTAAGCGTGCCTTGTGAGTTAAAACCTCTCCATTCATTCCAAGCTTACGCTTGAAGATCCATTTGCATCCTACAGGGATAGTTCCCTCAGGTGGATCGACCAAGGTCCAAACCTTGTTGGAATGCATGGAATCCATTTCGGATTGCATGGCTTCGAGCCACGCACCCGAGTCTATGTCTGACATCGCTTCTTGATAGGTCCTTGGATCATTATCGCCTCTTTCGTTTTCGTGAATGAAACCAAATCGCTCTGGCTCCTTACGAATTCGATCAGACCTTCGAAGAGTAGGTGTACTAGTAGGTTCAGTAAATTCTGGTTCAGCTCCCACTGTTTGTGAGGATGGGTCCGATTCCTGGACTTCATCAAGTTCTACGATTGTCCCATTTCGATTGGAGAGGAAATCCTCTTCCAAGAAGTGGGCGTTCCTAGATACGAACGTATTACGTTCTTTAGGATCGAAGAACAGGTATCCAATGGATTCCTTTGGATACCCCACAAATTTGCACAAACTAGATCTACTATCTAGCTTATCTCCCTTCTTGTTCTTTACATACGCAGGAGATCCCCATACTCGTAGATACGAATACACGGGTGCCTTACCATACCATACTTGGTGCGGTGTTGTCGGCACTGACTTCGAAGGTACTATGTTAAGTATCTTCGATGCAGTTAATAGGGCCAAGCCCCAAAACGAAAAGGGAAGGTCAGCAAAGCTCATCATGGAACGAACCATGTCTAACAATGTTCGGTTCCTCCGTTCGGACACTCCATTGAGTTGGGGCGTCCTAGGGGGAGTTCGCTGGGCGAGAATTCCATTCTCTTTTAGATAATCAAGGAATTCTTGGCTTAAGTACTCACCACCTCTATCAGAACGAAGTGCTTTAATACTATGTCCAAGTTGATTCTCAACTTCCATTCGAAACTCTTTGAATTTCTCAAAAGTTTCGGATTTGTGTTTCATGAGATACACATATCCATAACGACTAAAATCGTCGGTGAATGTTACGAAGTAAGAGAATCCTCCTCTCGCATTGACACTCAATGGTCCACAAACGTCAGTATGGATTAAATCCAATGTTTGTTTGGTTCGCTCAGGATTCCCTGTGAAGGGTGATTTGGTCATCTTTCCTTTGAGACAAGATTCGCAAGTTGGGAGTTCATCCAAGTTCTTTATTTCAAGAGCCTTAGAGGAAACCAACTTTTGGATCCTACTCTTGGAAATATGTCCAAGTCTAGCGTGCCAAAGTTGTGGAGTTTGATTATCATATTTTCTTTTTCTAGATTGAATGTGCATAACGTCGGATTTAACAAGTTCTAGGGAATAAAGACCATCCATCAAAGTACCACAAGCATACATTAAACCACCTTTAAATATGCATAAAGATCCATTTTGAATGGAAAAATTAAAACCATCAATGTCTAGCATTGGTATAGAAATGATGTTCTTAATTATTGTTGGTACGTACAGACAATCCCTTAAAACCAAAGTAAAGTTTCCTAAAACCAATTCGACGTCCCCAATAGCCTCAGCGGCGATCCTAGCTCCGTTTCCAAAACGCAGGATTCTATCCCCGGGCTTCAGGTATCTTACTGCTCCCATCACCTGCAAGTCATTGCAGATATGAGAACCTGCTGCGGTGTCTAACACCCACGATGCACAGTTAATAGAAATATTAACTTCAACCAAGAAAATACCTTTGGCTACCATTTTCATCTTTAGGTAGTCTGGGCAGTTCCTTTTCCAGTGCCCTGCTTTCTTGCAGTGGAAACATTCGTCTTCTGGGCTCTTGCGCTTCTTTTCAACCACCTTTTTGATTGCCTTCGAAGAAACTACCTTCTTCTTCTTCTTACCTCTCTTGGGCTTTGCAGCCTTCGATTGGTGTGCAATCATTACCGGCTTCTCTTTCTTGAGAGTCGATTCTGCCGTTACCAACAAATTGGTCAGTTCGTGAAGAGCGAGGGTTCTATCCTCCATGTTGAAGTTCAACACGAACTGGTCAAAAGAACGGGGCAGCGTATGGAGAAGGAGGTCAGTGCTAAGATCAGCGTGCAAGTCTACTTCCAATCGCCCTAGTTTTTCAACCAGGTTGATGAAGCGTAGACAGTGATCCTTGACACTGCTTCCCTCAGCCATCTTGAGATAAAACAACTCCTTAGTGGTCGCGAACCTTTCGGTACGAGACCTCTCTCCAAACATCTGCTGGAGGTGGAGAAGTATCTCTCTAGCAAGCGGCATAGCAGCATGCTGTTTCTGCAGTTCATTCGACATCGAGGCTAGCATGAGACATCGAACCTGAAGATCATCATCAACCCTTTTAGCATGGGCGGTTCGTTGTTCCTCAGTAGCTCGTGCTGCGGGTGCAGCAGGCATGGGTGTGTCGAGCACATAGCTACGTCGCTCGGAGTCGAGGACGATTCTGAGATTTCTCAGCCAGTCAACAAAGTTTGAGCCATTCAATTTGTTTGCGTCGAGGATAACAGATAATGGATTCTTAGACATTGTACTTAATATCTACAATTTGGAAAGAAGACAACATTTAGCTAACTGATCTTATGCCTAATACTTATAATTAACGAATTTGGACTTGTTTTCGAAAAAGTTCTCCCACTATTTTATCGAAACAATCACCCCTTTGATTGCTCGGGAAATTTAATTCCTAGTAGGTCTTGACGTCCCAGCAGCAATTAATTGCACCCACGACTCGTGGCCATACAACCAATTCTCCAGGTAGGTATACATTTTACCAATTGTGTTACTCCACAACCTTCAAGCTTATTTTGCCTCGGTTTTCGCACTTATCTAGCACTGCTACATCATAAGTGTTACTAATCGTTAAGTCTAACCCATCAATCGTGATGAGCAACGGGCCCGGTCGTGAGTTCTCCGTAACTAGTTATCGGTCGATCCTCACATCCCGACCAGTCCTCACCCTTGTCATGTTTAGTTAAAAACAGGAGTCAAGGAATTTCACGTATTGTCCCTTTCTTCGACTCGGGTGCCAGACTCTGGATCACCTCTATCGATAAGTAGACAACATACGTTAGTCCCTATTGATGGAAGGCTTGGATTTATATAAATACTTCATTTTATTTTAATCCAATATGACTTAATATTTAATTCGAGAGGGGGTTTCTGGTTTTGAAAGTTATGCTAACTCTCCTCGAGATCTCACCGATTCAGTTATGCTTTATCTTTTATTACGATCTAGATTCTAGCGCGTAGCCAAATATAAATCGACAAATAAATAAAAGCCATACAAGCCTAGCATGCATACTACCACAATATGTTTTCGATCGGGAGCCTCCTATGTGGGCCATCATCGAGCCAATGATGTTGGCCCAATTGGTCAATCTAAAGGGTTCTCAAACAGGCCCTATGCTATTACACATTGTACCATGCACACATGGCCTTCTTATCTTCTTGGGCTCCCACCTTGCTTGTAAATGGGCCTCCATCCTAAACTAGGAAAGCAGTAAAGCCCTAATCTATTACAAAGGCTCAAAGTGGCCCAAAAATAATAATAGGCTCGCAGGCCCAATAAAAACCAAGCAATAAATTAAACCAATCACATCTACCCTAAGGTCAAGGCTCGTCTCGATCGAAAACCACGTAAACAGTTCACGTAGAGCAAGAAACATGTAAACATCTTTTACTTTCTTCTATCTTAATTTTAAAACATCCTTTTAAAACTAATACCTATGATTCTTGCTTTTTAGTCACTACTAATTATGACAAAATAAATATCCGGGTAAACAAAAATTAATTTTCTGCTCAATTTCAGAATCTGTTTTTCAACTTTTGAAAAATTGCATTTTCGCCCCTCAACTTTCGAAAATTGCACTTTGACCCCAAAACTTTTAAAAAGTTACAAAAACACCCCTGGGCAGTTTCGGGCAGCAGAACAGAAAATAAAATTTTGAATTTTTGAAAATTTTCGATTTTTCAAATTGACCCCTCAAGTTTCGGTAATTGCAAAACAGCCCCTAAGTTTTCAGAAATTGCAAAACGACCCCAAAAACCTTGCGACCAGAATTGCAAGAACAGTTCAGTTTTCAAATTTTCAGATCTCAAAAATTTCGAATTTTCAGCCCCCAAAAACCCTGATTTGCGATTTCTGCCCCAAAAGTCCTGAAGTTTTCAAAAACTATAAAAACGGCACAGATCTAGAAAAGCAGTTTTACCCATTGATAGATCTAGTCATAACAAGCAAGAATCAACTTACAGAACATAATTATCACGTGTTCTCATACATATAATTAAACATATACGGTGAACACAATTATGTTCAGGCTTTTGTATAATAATAATGGAGTTGGCTCTGATACCACTGTTGGGATATAGCTCGATTTGTCAAACAACAAAGTGCGGAATTTAAAATTTTTCGAGGTATCCAATGGTCCCATAAAAGATGTCTCCACATTATGTATACAAAAGCAAGAACAAAAACGCACACAATGAATTAACAAAGGGGGGTTTTTGCGATATACCTCACCACAGGCAAGGTGGTGGAAACCTCCGGTCTTCGATTCTGATTCTGATCCGGTTCACAGGAGTGATCCAAGTGTCTCACCTCCAGGGATAGTCCACACCAATTGGATTCTGGCAACACCTCAAGATCTTAGGCTCAGAACTCGATGCAGGAGATTTGTTATTGAAGGATTGTGTGAGATCTCTTGACAGATCAAGATCTAATACAATGGAGGAGGAGATCTCGGCGGCGGCGGCACCAGGAAGCTCACGGCAGCTCAGTGGCGGCGGCTACTAGTGGCGGCGGCGGCTAGGGTTTGCAGGACAAGGGGGCGGCGCTTTTGCAGAGAAGGAGGCTAGGTTTTTCTCTTAGGGTGTTAGCTAATGAGCTCATGTAGTTCCCCTTTTATAGACTCCTTCTGACCTAGGGTTTTGCAAGACTCCTTATGGGCTTTAATTAATAGAAGCCCATGTCTTGCAATCCTTCATTTAATTAAACTACTTTAATTAAATGCCCAGTCCATTTAAATCAATATTTCTTTTTGCATAATTAATTAGCAACTCAATTAAGTATTTAATTAATTAAGTCAGCCAATTAATTAATTCTCCCACTTGAATTAAATACTCTTAATTCATTTAATTGATTTAATTACCTTTAAATCAATTAATTCTTTTCATTTCCTTTTATAACAGTCACCGTCCAATTGTATTGTGTGTGACCCTCTGGGTTCACCATCAACTGGCAGCAGGCCCACGAATCTTTCGTGATTTAATTTATGAACAATAAATTGTTCCGGTTAATTAAACAACCTTTAATTAACCACTCCTAGAATTAAATCCTTTATTAATTCAGGAGTACCCACACTTCATGGTCGATGTCTAGCCACAAGCCCATGAAGCCCAATATCAGGTGAATTGATATTTGTGAACCTCGTCTCATATAATTGCCATGTACATACGGTCCTTCTATCGACTAATATTCCCGATCAAGACTTAGGGTGTGTGAATTAATCGGCACCTCTAAATTTGTCTCGATAGCTATACTTTCTAATTCAGGATAATATACCTTTGTGACCTTTCTAAATTTGGAAATCCCTTTCCAAATTAGTCACCGACTGCGGCCGCAGATTCCTTGGATATATTATCTAAGAATCGTATAGGAAATTCTCTCACTCATTACAGTGAGTCAATAGATTCCATATCGGTACTAACCACTCGCGTACATGTTCATACGTACCCAACCTAGGCATGTTATGACCAAGCTACGTGGCCTATACCTAGATCTAAGTACGCACTTCCATGCACCGAATTCGCCCTAGTACCTCAAGTCAAAGGACTAAATCGTACACTATTATATTCCTTTGAGAAACATCCCATCACCGATGTGCGTCATGCGCTTCCACAATGGGTTTCTCTGTTCGGGTCGTTCGATGCGTTCAATCCTCCATTGAACCACCTACTCGTATGCACTGGACTCAAATTCCTTGCTCATGAAACACTACAAATTCACTCCATGTGAATCATGCATACTTGTACAAGTCTTGGCGATTCCTACGATACCCCGTCTCGTTCGGAATCTATGACTTGGAACACTTTTAAGATTACGACCTTTGAGACTGTTTCATGATTGCACTCAATACTGAAGTGAATCGTCCCATAGTCAAATGTAATCTAAGGGTTTCAACCAATCGCTTAAATGTATTCGCGAAAGATGAAGTTGGCCATTGTTTATCCTTATACATATATAAATAAACATGCGTATTATTATAAAATCAAAGATCGTTTCATACAGGATAGATCTATTACAAGCAAACAGAACTGGCTTGCAGGGCACTATCCTATCAGATTGAAGATTTATTATCTAGCTGGATTGACAAACAGCCGATGAAGGTTATCAGTTATTGGCTTTCACTGATAACAGCTGTGTCATCAGGACAGTAGTCCATCAGATAAGTATTTATTTTACTAATCTGATTACTTGTGTAAAAGCTTACTGTTTAAAACGTTATTTTCAAAAACGCGCTTTTACAAGTAACATAAGAGCGGTACTTTTCCCGCTCCTCATTTAATGCGATTTGAATTCGAAAGGTCGTAACTGACGCCGCACGATCAGCACTGACAAGAAATGGATCTAACGGTTAGCTGGTATCACGGAAACCGAAATACCCTAACTCTATAAAATCCCAATCTGATCAGCCGTGTAGTTCTTTACGCACCCTAAAATTTCAAAAGCACTTAAGAGAAAATACTTGCAATTTTTCTGCAAAATTCTTCTTGTTCTCTCTACTTTCAACAGATTCGAAATGGCCGCTGAAGGTATGTTCCTCGTTTATGAGTCCTACTATCAATCTGGTACGGATCTAATGAAGGAACTGTTGGAAAAATTCAAATCTGCCTCGTTGGTGAACTCTATGGAGTATAATGAGGGAGTAATATGGACTGATCAAGTAATGGAATACTACAAGACCGCAAATGTTGATTATAGTACACTGGAGATTAAAGCTACAGTGGAAGGTAAATCAATAGTCATTACTCCTGCTGTTCTTCATGAAACTTTTGGGCTTCCTAACAGTGGACGACATGACGTCAATGTACTGACGGAAGATAAGCACCAACAATTCTGGGCGATCTGCGCCAAAGAAGGAGAGATGTTGTCTGGCAACATCAGGAAGAAACAATTGAAAGATGAATATCAGCGGATGGCTGATATGGTCGCGAAGCTGATTGAAAACTGTACTTTTTCTCTGGATGCTGTTACCATGAAGAGGTTCAGCATCATGGCCGTCGTTTATTATGGGCTGGAAGTCAACTTGTCCGTCATAATTTGGTATATCTTGGCTGGTTTTCTTGAAGTAAAGAAAGGAAAGACTCCTCAAACAAATCACAGAATCACGCTCAGTTATCTGCTGTCGAAACTGGGTTGTGTTATGCTAAATGGTAAGGAGATTCATAAATCTAAGGCAATGTCCAAGTACTTGCCTGTTCTGAAGAGAAAGGCTGGTGAGCCTGAAGAGGATGAAGTTGAGAACCAACAAGTAGAGGAACCAAAGGAGGTTCCTGCCAAAAGGCCTAGGAGATTGGTCAAAACAGCTGACTTAGCTGTTGAGACTCAAAAGAAAAAGGTTGCTGATAAACCAAAAGAGAAAGTTCCTAAGAAAGTGAAGACTGTGGCTAACGTTGCTGTTGATCAAATCATAAGTCAGACCACTGCTGATGTAAGGGAAATGTCTCCTGCATCACCTTCCAGGACTCCTTCTGTTGAAATGCCTGCTGGGAATGTCTCTCACAGGACAAGGAGTCAGTAAAAGGACACCGCTGCTTTAAGACCCATTCAGGGATTATCAAAGAAAACTGCAAGGAAGCTGATGACATTCATAGAAGAGCCTACTGAGTTGGAAAACTTAGCAAGACAAAGTCCTGTATCTGCTGAAAGACCAGTTGGAGCTGTTGAGGCTTCTGTTGCTGACAAAGCTGATGCGCAACAGTTAACTCAAGCTACACCTACAGTTGAGGCTGCCCAACCTCAGGATGATCCAGATGTTATGATCATCCATCCTATTGCTGCTGCTCCCATTTCTTCTGCTGGTCCAGCCCCTGCCCCAGCTGATAAAGGAAAAAGAAAGATCGTGATCAAAAGAAAGAAAATTTCCAAAAATGATAAAAAGAAGAGGGAAGAAGCTGAACAGAGAAAACAAGATGAGATGGAGGAGAAGAAGGCACTTGAACTGAGCAAAGCTCAAGAAGCAAAGGATGAGGTAAGAAGAAAAATGTCCGAGGCAGAAAGAAAAGCTGCTGAGGATGCTGAAATGGCTATGGTCATTGAGCTAAGCAAAACTGATGCCTATGGACCTGTCCATGGAGGAGGCATAAAGATAAATGAGGCTGATAGTGAAGACATATCCAGAAAGCCTAAAATACCTGCTGGAGAGGCCAAGCCCAAGGAAAAGTTTGAAATCAGAAGAGCCTTCAACATTGTATAAGCTGATAAAGAACTCTTCAAGAGATTTTAGAAGTCCTTAGCTTACTATGATCAGAAGCTAATGTTAAAGACACTGTTGACTCAAGAAAAGCCTAGGTATATCAGATGGAGAGATAACAGGCTGAACAGGTCCATAACAGAACTGCAAAATCTGAAGGAGTTAGCTGATGAAGAACAATGGGTTCTGAACTGGCTGAAGACAGACTCCATTCAGAAGGCCTTAGATCCTCATCATGTCAGAGATGCTATGCATAATTATGCAAGGGAGTATGCCCTAGAGGAGGCCAAGATAATTCAGAACTCCTTACCTGCTAAAAGAAGGAAGTCTGACAACGCTGAAGAAAAGGCACTAAACATTGCTACCATGACCGCCTTGAAGAGATGGGCAGAAAGGTCAAGGTATCAGCAGGGATGTTCAAGTGACATGCCCCAGCTGCCAAGTATTCAGCATATAATTTTTGGCAAGGAAGTACAGGAGTATAGTGAAGTGCCCAAGGGAAATGATGCTTCTGTGAATCCTTGGATCATTGTTAGGCAGATACGTCAAACAACCTGCTTCAAGGATGATGGCATGATCACTAATCTGTTTTATGATGCGTCACTGATGAGCACAAGAAAGCTGATAAAACCTTAGCCATTGAGTGGAGTGCTAAGTCTTCTGAAGATCATCAGGAGACTGAAATGAAAGATGTCCCTGTCCACCAGGAGACTGAAGAAAAGGAAGCTGCAGCTTCTGCTTCATCAGGTGATCAGCACTCATCACTGATGGAAGCCTTTCAGATGCTGATGGAGAATTCAGCAAAGGAACTGGAAGAGAAGCATAGTCAGCAGCTGAGAAAGATAAAAGAGGAGCTGAAGGAAGAACTAAAAGCAGAGTTGGTAGAGTCCAACAAACTTCAGGTGGAAACTATGCAACAATCAACTGCCAAGATCATCAAATCTGAAATTGATAGTTTCCCAGTGCCTCAGGATTATTCAAAGCAGTTAGTGCAGAGCCTTACTAAAATGAACAGAAATGTGGAAGATGTGAAGGCTGATGTAAATCACCTTCATGCTGCCCTACAAAGAGCTGAACACAAGATTGCTGACTTAACTGCAACCTTCATCAAAGTCAGTGAAGAAGAGAAAGCTGTTAATATAGGACTGTTGCAAGAAATTTCCAATGCTGGAATCTACAATGCAACTCAATATTGACTGCTTCAATGACCAAACTGACAACATCAGCACCACTCTAACTCATCTGACTGCAAGTCATGCTGTAGTAAATCAAAATTTGAAAGCTTTACGTGCTACCATGAAGACTCCGACTGTTGCACTCAACCATGCTGCTAAACCTGAAGATGTCATCAAATCTGATGATGACAAAAAGGGGGAAGATAAAGGGGAAGAATCAACTAAGGAAACTTCTGCTGCTGTTGAAGCTAAGAAGACTGATGAAGCTACTAATATGACCAAGACTGCTGAAGAATTTGGAAAGGTAGAAGAAAAGAGAAACCTGAAGAAGAACCTACCAAGTACAAGAACACTGAATCAGCCAGAAAGGCAATGGAGCTAATAAAGGAGTAGCAACTCAAAGAAAAGATGGATACTGCCAGAGCAAACATACTTTTAGAAGATGAAGCTGATGAAGATGAAGAAGAAGATGATGAAGAATCATCTTATGAGTATGAAGAAGTGCTTGAAGGATCTGATGAAGAAGCTGTAGTTAGAATTTACAAATCCTTTGTAATCAGTTTACTTTATCTATTCCTCAGACATCTCATCTGATAAACTTGTACTTGTAATAATTTTTTTCTATCAATAAAAAGTCAAGTTTAATCCAACACATCTTTTCTATCTCAGAAAATTTTGAGGATCACATTCTTTAGTTTAGGTATTAACAGGTACTTAGCTGAAGTTTTGTCATCATCAAAAAGGGGGAAATTGTTGGATAAGGATGAAGATGAAGGCACTGAAGACAAATTAGTAAAGGGAGGTTTTGATGCATTCCAAAACTTCAAAATCTGCTAAGTATGGATTAACTTAGTTGATGCCCCTTTGAAGAAATTTTGACTAAGTAAAGAAGATATCAGAAGAGTCAAATTTCAAGGTCCAAGACTTTTGGTCTGCTGAAGGAAAGCTCTCAGACTGATGAAGACCAGCCGACACAAATCAGATTTGTTCAAGTTTGAGATCAGCCTTGTTCGCCATCAGACTTACACTTTCGTCAGCCAAGTGGAAAGGATCATAAAGTCTTCCCAACGGTAATAAATGCCCCTGGAAGTAATAAATGCTGAAGTACAAGGTTATTAAAGACAAATGATTGAAGAAATGCTTCGCATCAGCTGGGTGCATTTAATGCTGCCTGCAGGAAAGTACTGTTGACAGTACGGACAGACCGCAAAAGAGCCGTTCGCGGATTTTAAGGACCAGTACTCGAGGAAATTGAATTTTGTCTCTCTTCAACGGACATTTTTCAAACCTCAAGTATAAATAGCTGAAAGAGACGAAGAGAAAACAACAACACAATCTCTGAGAAATTTTCGAAGCAGAATTCTTTAAGTCTCAAGAACAGCTCACTCATCAGCTTAGTCATTTGTTGACAAAAAGCGAAGTTGAAGAACAAAGCTAAATACATCTTCTGAGTGAATTTGTAAATCTGAGTGTTGTGAGAAGTAGATATCCATCTTTGTGAGCGATATTACTTCAGAGAGTATGATTTCTTTGTGATTTCTTACTGCGCACTTACGACCTGTTCATTTATTGTTAGGCGTAAGCAGAGTGTACTGGTTACTTTGTGTTTCTAGTATAACCAAGATCTAAGTGACTTGGAAGAGTGGACTAAAGGATTTAAATCCATATAATCACTATAAAAATTCTGTGTGTTTTTACTTGCATTTTTAATTGCATATTTCAAGCCTGCATAAAACACTTTAGTTAACTGTTTGAAAAACGTTTAAAAGGAGTTTACAAAACTGGGGAAACATTTTTCAAACTACTGAGTATACTTGTGAAAAACACTTTGAAAATCCGCTGCAAGTACTCTAAGTACTAAAACTGATTTTAACAAAATCAGCTAAGTAATTATCAGATTAAGTGGTCATCTAAGCTGTTCAAAGATTTGTTCGCGATCAGCATAGTAACTTACAGTTTGATAACAGCTTTGTCTGTTTAAGTTATAACAAAAGTTTTAAAGTTAAGAAGGAAATTAAAAAGTTAAGAGGTCTATTCACCCCCCCCCCCTCCTAGAGCTCATCTGACCACTTGGGACCAACAGAGTCAGCTTGAGAATACTCTTGGAAAACAAATATATTTAACGCTCAAAAGGTTTAGACTAATCATAACTCTAACTAGAGTCGATTGTACCAGTAATCTATGGACTACGTAAAAAGTTTTGACTAATCTAGACTCTATTTGATCATATATGACTCCAACCAAACATTTCACATCACGCCTGAATCGCGAACACTAGTTGCTCATTCAATGTATATTCGAGAACCAAGAACAACATATGCTATTTGCTATTGTTAAATGATCAAATCTTATCTTCAACTTATCTACTACCTAGACCATTTTTCAATTTAGTAAAGAAAAAAACATAATCAACACGAGAAATGCAAAGGAAGAATTCCGAAAGAAGAACAAATATCAAGTTTAAATTCAAGCATGATAGTGCTTCACTTACTGGCGGGAACCTTTTTTCTTAAAAACATTAACAATACATAAGAATGTTCTCATGATCCCAAAAAATAAAAATAAAAAACGAGAAATGCGAAATGCGAAAAACAATATATATATTATACCTCTTAAAACAGTTTCGATAGTATCCCGGTTCAGAAATAGAACGAACGCACAAATTCAGGGTGTTTGCACCTCTCAGTGTGTTCATCTGGAAAGTATAAGACAACGCTATTATTATACACGTTATCTTTGTCTTTGATGATCCTTCTTTGATGGATTTTGATGTTGCATAAAAATGTGTGGCAAATGTGTAAATTTTGGCACTCGATCTATAACAACATCATAACAATAAAATAAGATATGCACACAATATCGAGAGAATTTGAATTTGTATTAGGTTTGTAATACGAAAATTGGTTCTCCTTTATTTGAAAAAAGGGCGACCTATTTACCAGGTACATACAGGGGTATAACAATTTTTAGAAAAGACGTTACAAGTAATAAATACAAAGAAGTTACAGACGTTATGAAAGTTTATGATAAAGACGTTAGAGACGTTACAAGACTTAAATGACAAAGTCATTACAAAACCCTCATTTATGTCAACTTAGTGTAGAGCTGTGTTATCTCTTAATTGCCATTGGGTACAAAACTTGGACACATCAGCTTACTTGGAGCAGGACTGACTGATGGCCAGACCAAGTTTGCACTGGATATTTGGAGTATGAGGAATTCATGGAACTATATGATACATTCAAAGGATCGAAACTCAGAAAAATGTGATGAGACAAACCTAATGGGTAACCTGGCCTTCCATCTTGGTGTAGAGGTGGAAACTTTTCACTTTTCTTCTTTGCATTTGCATGTGTAGTTAGTCTCCGTCTCTGTATCAAGAACACATATTATTCAAACCATGATGATCTTTGAACTAATATATGCACTAGATAATCTTCATTTTATGTCAATCGTTATTCTCCAGCAATGATAAGGGCTCAATGTATACTAAAAATTTGCAAGAACTTCGAATTGTAATTTTACCATGCAATGAGAAATAGAAAGGTCGGAAAAGCCGATAATAGGGTTATCTACAATATACTCCTTGTGTTTATCTTAATTGGCAAATGGACTATTGTGTTGTTTTAATTTGTATATATACCCCAAGTTCAAAGAAATTTAACAATAAAACCCCTGTACTCAGTTTTCTTGTGGAATAACCTCTAAATGTCCATATTATGTAACCAATGCATCACTGTATGTTATCTAATCACATGCATTTCTTTCAAAATAGAGTTGTAACTTTATCTACTTGTTTCTTAATTGTATCTAGTTGTTTCCCCCCACTCAATTTCATGTTTAATGCTTATAGAAGGATAACTAAATACATCATTATTAAACAAGCGGCAGGGGATATTAGTTATGTTTATATTAATGCAAGGGGAAGTGTGCTGAATAGCATACACATAACACAAGGGTGTAATTGCCATTAGGACGAATGCATCGGTGTATTTTGCAAATAATCCACCAATAATAAAAACAAATATAATAGAAGAAATGATGTTTTACTCCAACGAGATAGTATGAAGAACAACAGATAAAAAGATGATATATAGTATGAAGATGATATACGTCGATATTGGCTTGCAGCTCAGCATTGGCTTCAGGAGCAGGTATTGAACGTACTGTTCGATCACGAGTACGTGGTTTTCTGACACCATCAGCTTTAGTTTTACCGGCAGCTCTTAACCTACAATAACATAACTCGTCAGGTGAAATGTTACTGACAATCATCTCACTATTTTTAAAATGCATAAGCAAAACAATCAACCAAATGGATGTTAAACCATGCATGTCGTGCCTCTGCTTGGGTCTGAATAACTGTAGGATGTATTTAGGAGTATAAGTCGAGTTAAGTTGTACATGTTGTTTGATTTTAATTATTTTTCTTTAAGCAAACCATGTTCAAACCTTAATTCAGTCATACATGAGTCAAGCTCCAGTAATTATCACATGCATAAGGCTTGGTTGTGAAGAACTGTAAGAAAGGAGAATAGTTATCAACATAAACTACTTTAGAGGAATAAAAATCCATGATTCTATTATTGACCGAGGAAGAATGAGAGCTCACTTCACTCTTTAGTGCAGCTGTAGCAGTTAGACGATCACTTGGATCAATAGCAAGTAAAGAATCAATTAAAGGCAAAGATGATTGTGGGAAATCTTTAAATGTCTCCTTTATACTTCTTTTATATGGCGATCGGAATTTGAAAATTGTTGCATTAGGAAGCTTCTTCCAATATTCTTCTGATGGAGAACCACATAGCTTGAAAATCATGTGCAGCTGTTCCATCTAAACACAATGAAAAGCATTCCATTATTGTTATAGTGTCAGTGGCCATACAAATGTACTAATAGTAAAGCACCATGAAACTACAATGGAATATAACACTGTTAATTTTAACAAATGTGAAAGTGCACTTGTGATCCCAATTTTTAAAAATATTGTATAATTTTGGCCCAGCTCCTTTCCATCCATCTTCGGGCCAAAAATGCAAAATTAAGACCGCCTCTGAAACCAAGTGCAAAAAATGACTATTCTATGGAACCAAAAGTGCAAAACTAGGATGGAGAAGGGGGCAATAAGACCAGAAGTGCAAAACTATTAAAAAAAAATTAAAAATTAGGACCAAAACTGCAATTTTGTAAAGCACAGGAACAAAAGTGCAGAGGGTCCAATCATGTGTCACTAATTTTGCCATTTGAGCCAAAACATGCTTTCAAGAGCCGGAAAATGTACCTCATTTCGCCCAGTCATGATGGGTTTCCCAGCAAATAGGGCAGCTAAAATGCACCCAGCGCTCCACAAATCGACACCTACACCATAGTCAGTGGCACCAAGAAGCAGCTCCAGTGGCCTTTACCAAAGAGTAACTACACGACTAGTCATAGGCTGCTTGTTATTAGGGTCAAAAGTGGAAGCCAATCCAAAATCAGCAATCTTAAGAACTCCTTCATCATCAATAAGGAGATCTGACCCCTTAATATCACGATGCAGCACATGGCGGTTGTGAAAATGTTCAAGACCAGATAATAGCTGATGCATATAGCATTTGACCTGCCACATGAATCAGATTAAGCAAACATAAAAGAAATAGATGCTCAAAAATCTAAGGCTTCATTAAGATTTAATGACTACAATATTGGGTGGATTTTCAAGTTCATGCAAATAATAACTCAAATTGCTTACTTAAGGATATGAAATCCATACAAAATCAATAACATCCAATTCCAAAAAAGGGCTACTATGGATTTGGAACACTTAGCTCCAATTGAATCCTCAAAGCATATGATTTAGTAAGTAGCCCACAACCATAAATAACAAAGAGAACATATAAATATGAAAAGAAGCAGAATCGCACCTGTGGCTCCGTGAACCTGATTCCAGGGCTCGAAGCAAGGCATTCCAAATCATGAACCATGTAATCAAACACCAAGTACAAGCTACTTGACATCCTAGATGTCACTAACCCATGCAATTTCACAACATTTGGATGATCCAATCGCCTCAAAATCAAAATCTCCCTAGCCATAAATTTTACACTCGCAGGATCCAAAATATCAAATCTAACCTTCTTTAATGCAACAATCTTCCCTGTTATGACATCTCTAGCTTTATACACATTACTATATGTACCTTGTCCAATCTAGCATAAAATATAAAAAACAAGAATTAGCACATATTGAACAACTAAACAAAGGATAAAATGGGATCTAAACAAAAGATAAATATATATTCATGCCTTATCGATTTTTTCTAATGAATCCGCACGCGTAGGTATCCATCCATTAATCGCCTCTCCAGCAACAGTAGAGAGCCAAGATGGCCAACCGGCAGCCACTTGCTCACCATGGATGTTCTTAGGGGGGTTACTTAGCCTCGGATTAGGCTTAGACCTCCTCCTCTCACCTCTGTGCCTCCGTGAATTTTCGTCCTTCCTCTCCTCCTCCTTCTGATTGCCGCCATTTTGTACATCACTACCACCTCCTCCGGCACTCCCCGCCTCCTCCGATTTACTAACTACGACTTTCTCTCTCCTCCCTGATGGCACAGACAAATCTCTCTCTCCTCCTTGACTCTCATTAAATTCTATTACCAAATCATAAATGAAATAAATATGATCAGAGTTGGGAATTCAAGAGAAGAAGCCCACTAAACAATTAAATTTCAATTCTCCCATATCTAAATCAACCCTAGAAATTGAGAAGATCATTAACTTAACTGACATGATAAAATTATTTCATAACCACATTCTTAAGTACATATTAAAGAATAAAATCAATTACCAAGTTCATTGTCATTGTCAGAAGTATAACTGAATTCTGATTGTGTGGCAGTGGAATTGAAGCTGGATTCCCTAGAGCTCAGAAGAGCAAGTTGGCGAAGCAGATCTCTCTTTAGAGTCGCTGCAACCAATCTTTCCCAGTTATCATAGATCATTGACATAATTTATTTAATTCTGGCCGCTACAAGATTTCACCAAAATAATGCAAACTCATCCAACCACCAAACAAGTGTATTGCACTTGTTTTGTGATTGATCACTTTCCTGGAATTTACAATCAATCCCAAAATAAGTGTATTGCACTTGCCATGTAATTAATTTGGGTTCGGCCAAACCCGATCTGGGTAAGAATTTCCCCAAAATAATATACTAAATAAAAGAAAAGTAGGAGTAATTTCTTAGAATTTTCAGAAACATATCTGTACATATCCTCCGAGAAAAAAAGGTCGTAAATAATGACGTTCTGGTTGTGGCCTGTGGGAATGTTGTCTCTTGTAGACACTAGGGTGCACATGGTTTTCAAAATCGTATCGGACCGTCCCGTACCGTATCAAATCGTATTGAATGTTAGGACTTTTTTCTCAAAATCGAAGGTCTTGGTATGAATGAAAATCGTACCGAGTATTTTGGTATAGTTTTTGTTCTAGACTTCTCATACCGTAAAAAATCGTGACGTACCGAAATTGAAAAGAAACATGAATTAACTATTTTTTTTTAATTTACAACTAAATTTTATAAATTTATATTTCAAATATTATTGAATACTATATTATTTATAAATTAAATTATAGTCCATCATAGTTTATAATTACTACATTGCTATCGTTCAATTTTACAAAGATATGCTCAAATTTAGCACAAATTAAACTTGTTATATGTTGAAAACTTAAAATGCAAAAATTCTAGACAACAAATACCAAATAATAAGTTTCTTCACATAATAAAACAATGATCAAATAATTAATCAATTAATTTTATTCAATTAGGTTGAACTATAGCGTCAAATTTGTGAACATATTCTTTCTTAATGCTTTATTTAATGTAAAAAAATAGTTTATAAGATATTACATTATTAATTTCTTTTATAATTGTCAACTATGTGATCAATTATATATGAAAAATTGCACGAAAAAATTTGTTCGAAAAAACCACAAAACCATACCGTACCGTACCGTACCGGAACCGCACAAAACCGAGTTTGTTGGTATGGTTCATAAAACTCTAATTTGGTTTTGAGTTTTTAAAAACCGCACTAATTGGTACGTTAAATTTTGTTAAAAATATCGCATAATCGTACTATGTGCACCCCTAGGAGACACTTGATTGGGGGTTGAAAGATTGACATTTTTTTTTTTTTTTTTTTTTTTTTTTTTTTTTTTGATAACCCAGGTGTACAAGCTTACACTTGACTAATCCTGGACCCTCAGAACCCTTGCCCTAGAACCAAAGATTGACATTTTTGTATGATTGTAAACGCGTTTTGGTTAGGACTTAGGAGTCGAAAGATCCTACATGGACTATTGATAGAAATGGTCAAATACTTGATAAAAAAAAAAAAAAAAAAAAAAAAAAAAAAAAAAAAAAAAATTCAAGTACTTCATATTAAATTTTGTTACTTACTTTACACATATTAAACCAAAATTCATGTTGCGTATATATAACCCATGTATGTCATCCTTGGTTTCCAAGTAGTTTAATTCGCAGGACTCAATCAACTGGCTTAATTCTACGTGTAAATTGGTGGAACATTTTTCCATGGGATTATTATATTTTTCGCGCCACAAATATAGTTTATTGGTGTTTCTACCCTATAACTTTTTGAACTGACACATTTGGTGCCACAACTTCAACATCAGTGGCAATTTTAATGTCAATTGAGGCTCAATTTCAACATCATTGGAACATTTTTCTATGGGATTATTATATTTTTTGCGCCACAAATATAGTTTACTAGCGTTTTATCCCATAATTTTTCGGACTGACACATTTGGTGCCACAACTTCAACATCATTGGCTTTTTTGATGTCAATTGATTGAGTTGGCCCGAAATTCCCCCATATGCGGACCATGTGACATGAAAATTGTGGATTTTAATCATTCAACGCATTTTTCATTAAAAAAATTATTTTCATCCACCAAGAACTAGGTTACTTGGATGATATTACTTGGGAGGAAGAAGAAGAAGGCGGGTAACAATTTAATTAAGGAAATGTTTGGTGAATTTGATAGAAATAGGCTTTAGAATTTTGGTTTTTGTTGAATGAAAAAGACGTTGAATGGTCAAAATTATTCATTTTTCATGTCAACCTTTCATATGGTAGGCAATAATAGCTCTTTGGATTAAATTTTTTAACATATTTCATTTTTTGGCAAGATCTGCACAACCGGTCATTGTTATCCGGTTATGTAATGTTGTTAACTTGAGATCTTTAATTGAAATTACAGTATTGTCCTTAATATATAAAATTATTTAACTCCCAAAGATAATTATTTATTCCTTCTTCCTCTCCAAATTAATCCACAGTTCTTATGTGTATATATTAATATACTTGTAATTTTTATCCCTATGTTTTTGTAGAGAATTTTTAGAAAGTAAATTAATTTTAAAAAATGCATATGATTTAAGAAATTTTCTACAAAAATTGCACATCCATAAGTTTTAATTATCATTCCCAATTTTATAAAAATGCGTTAAATTTAATTAAATTTTCTACAAAATGATTTAAGAAATTTTCTACAAAAATTGCACAAATTCTCACTCAAACTATGAATTTAGAAAGAAGAAAGATGTACAAGGGAGAAAGGTAGAATACGGTATATGGTAGGTGGGTAATTTAATATGTGGAAGAAGGGTATTTTAGACATTAAAAACCCAAATTCCCATGTTTATTAATAGGTTGCAGGTCATTTTTTGAACACGTGGCAACTGGAGAGTGATACCTTAGAAAAGGCCTGTTGGATAAGGATGAAGATGAAGGCACTAAAGGAAATTTGATAAGGGAGGTTTTGATGCATTCAAAAACTTCATATGTGGCTAAGTATGGAGTAACTTAGCTGACAATCTTATCAAGGAATTTTGACTAAGTACAAGAAGACATCAAAAGAGTCAAAGTTTCAAGGTCCAAGACTTCTGATCTGCTGAAGTAAAGTTATCAGACTGATGAAGATCAGCCGACTCAAATCAGATTTGTTCATGTTTGAGATCAGCCGAGTTCACCATCAGACCTGCACTTTCGTCAGCCAAGTAAAGAAGATCATGAAGTGTTCCCAACGGTAATAAATGCCCCTTGGAGTAATAAATGCTGAAGTACGAGGTTATTTAAGACAAATGATTGAAGACTTGCTTCGCATCAGCTGGGTGCATTTAATGCTGCATTTAATGCTGCCTGCAGAATAGTACTATTCACAGTACGGACAGACTGCAAAAGAGCCGTTCGCGGATTTTAAGGACCAGTACTCGAGGAATTTGAATTCTGTCTCTCTTCAACGGACACTTTTCAATCCTCAAGTATAAATAGCTGAAAGAGACGAAGAAGAAGAAGAGCAACACAATTTCTGAGAAATTTTCGAAGCAAAATTCTTTAAGTCTCAAGAACAGCTCACTCATCAGCTGAGTCATTTGTTGACGAAAGCAGAGTTGAAGAATCAAGAAAAATACATCTTCTGAGTAATTTTGTAATTAAGAGTGTTGTGAGAAGTAGATATCCGTCTAAGTGAGTGATATTACTTCAGAGAATAGGTCTTCTTTGTGATTTCCTATTGCGAACTTGTGGTCGTTTCATTTGTTGTTCGACGCAAGCAGAGTATACTGTAAACTTTGTGATTATAGTATAACCCAAGATCTGTGTGACTTGGAAGAGTGGATTAAAGGATATTCAAATCCATATAACCACTATAAAAATTACTTGTGTTTTTACATTGCTTTTAAATCTACACATTTTCTGTTTGCATAAAAACACATTAAGTTAACTGTTTGAAAAAGGGTTAAAAAGGAGTTTATAAAAATGGGGAAGCATTTTTCAAACTGCTAAGATTACTTGTGAAAAACACTTTGGAAATCCGCTGCAAGTACTCTAAGTATTAAAACTGATTTTAACAAAATCAGCTAAGTAACAATCAGACGAGTGGTCAACAAGACTGTTCAAAGATTTGTTCGCGAACAGAATTGTAACTAACTAATCTGATCAGCTTAGTCTGTTCAGTTGAGTAAAAGTTTTAGAGTTAAATTTGGAAGAAATTTTTAAAGAGGTTTATTCACCTCCCCCCCTCTAAACCTCTTCTGACCACTTGGGACCAACAAGTGGTATCAGAGCGGGTGGTTCATTAGAATCAGCTGCCTGATCAACGTGCTTGATCCAAGTGTTTTTCAAAGGTTTTCAAAACTTTTCAAAAGAGCATTTTTTTGAAAAATCAAAACTTTTTGAAAAATGGATTGTATCAGCCATGTTCCCCACATTGCTGGTATGTCCTTTGAGGACTGGAAAATCAGAATGGAGATTTTCCTAGCTGCTTATAATGATAACATGTACACATGTATCATTAAAGGTCCATTCATATTCACAAAGACCATAAAAATCAATGAGGTTGACACGGTTGTGGAAAAAGACCTTCATGAGATGACTCCTGAAGAAATAAAGCTTTACAATCTAGACAAAGTTGGGAGATTCATTATGACTAAAGCCCTGGATAATGATCGGTTTGACAAGGTCAAGCATTGCAAAACTGCAAAGGAGATGTGGGACAAAGTCAGAGACATGAGCGAAGGCAATGATGCAATAAAAGAGCATCAGCTAACTGTTGCTTTGGAGAAACTTGACAACTTCAAGATGAAGTCTGGAGAAACCATTGATCAGATGGATACCAGATTCACCAGAACTCTGAATGAGGTTTTAAAGTTGGGAAAGACCTTCACTGACAAAGAGATTACTGTCAGAGTACTAAAGGCTCTACCCCCAAAGTTCAACATGAAAGTGACAGCAATGGAAGAATCAAGGGATTTGGGAAAAATCTCTCTTACTGAGCTGTTCTCTGTACTCAAGGCATTCGAGTATAAACTGCCTAGGATGGGAATTGAAGAAACCTCAACTTCAGGACCCACAGCTGCACTAGTTGCTGCTGAAAACACCAGAAGACCAGCACAGAAAAGTAAAGATGTGGATTCATCTGATGAAGCCACTCTACTCAACAAAAATGAAGCCACTCTACTCAACAAAAAGGAGTACACTGCTGGAGATGTTGCACTGTTGATGAACAATTTCAAGAAATTCTACAAAAGAAAAATGAAGAACAAATACAACAATACTTCTACTTCTAAACCTAACTTTTCTTCTCAGGATAAAGATGATTATAAAGCAAAACTAATGTGTTACAACTGCAGGAAATTGGGACACTTCATCAAAGACTGCCCATATCCAAAAGCAGAAAAATACACTGAAGAGGAGAAGAAAATGAGAAAAGAAAGAAAGCATCAGAGAGGCAAGGCTATGATGGCTGAAGCAGAAAAGCTGGCTGCTGTCTACTCATCTGATTCAGATTCAGACACGTCTGATGAAGAATCGTCTGATGAAGAAAAACCTGCTCTCCTGTGCCTGATGGCAAAGGAATCTGATGACTCTGAGGATGAGGTAACTCCTCTTAATGATGAATTATTTAATTCATTTGAACAAATGATGCTGAACAATACTGGTATTGCTGAAGCATACAAAAAGCTTAAGGAAGAGATGATATTGCTAAAAGAGCAAAATAATTCACTGAAACTTTTAGCTGAAAAGCCAAAGGAATCAGCTGAATATAAACAGCTTGAGCAAGAACATGAGTCTCTGAAAGCTGAATGTGAAGTTTATAAAGGAAAAATCATGGAACTTGAAAAAGTTATTGAGTCTCATGAAAAATCATCTGTTGCATCCACGCATACATCTATTAAACAGAAGATACCTTTAGAACAGGATAAGCTTGAACTGAATCGTACTGAAAAATTTGTATCAGCTGACAACAGTAGGGTCATTCTTTATGTTCAGACAGCTAGACCTACTTCACCTGAAAATGTGTTAAAGGAGAAGAAATCTCCTAAGGCTAAAAAGAGCAAAGAGCCTAGTGTAGGAAGACAGACTAGTAATCCTAAACAGAAGAGTCCCAGGAAATCATCTGATAAGGCTAAAACTAATCAGACTAGTGATAAAGCTAAGTCGTCTGTTAAAGAGCAAGCATCTAGTAAACCAAAGAAGCATAAAAACAAGAAAAATCAAAATGCTTGGTATGGAAATGAGTCATATTATGTGCAACCTGCTGCATATCATCCTATGTATCATGCACCTCAATTTTCAAGTTACTATGCACCTTACCCTGCTCATCCAATGCATGCATATCCTACATATCATGCACCTTACCCTGCTTATGAACATTATTCTTATCATACTGATCATCAACATGACTTATCTGATACTTATGATAAAAATGAAGCTGTTCATGCTCCTGTCAAAACTCAGAAGCCTAAGACATCAACATCTTGGGTTGTCATAGGTGGAACTAATCCTTCAGGACCCTCTCAATAAGGGTACCTAAAACAATTTTAATTTTGTTTTGTAGGTTAGGATTAGGAGTAGGAGTAAAGTAGAGAAGATTTGGTACTTGGACAGTGGATGTTCAAGACACATGTGTGGAAACATACATGAGTTGACTGATGCAGTTGCTGTGGATGGTCCAAGTGTTACATTTGGAGACAGCAAAGAAGGCAAGATTAAAGCTAAAGGAAGATTAATCAAGGGAAACATAGAGATATCTGACGTCTCATATGTTAAAGGCCTAAAGTATAATCTGCTGAGCATAAGTCAATTTTGTGACAAAGGATATTCAGTCATCTTCTCAACAGATAAGTGCTACATTGAACAGATTGGTACAAAGAAGGTAATTTTATCTGGAAGACGACAAGGGAATGTCTACATAGTCGACTGGGATTCTGTTGACAAGAATTCAAGTATTTGTTTGGTAGCATCTGCACCAAGTGAAGTTAGTTGGCTATGGCACAAGAGAATGAATCACTTAAACTTCAAGACCATCAACAGATTAATCAAGAATGATCTGGTAGAAGGGATTCCAAAAGCAGTCATGAGCAAAGACAAGCTCTGTGACGCATGTCAGAAGGGTAAACAAATCAAGTCATCTTTCAAAAGCAAGAAGCATCAATCTTCTGAAAGAATATTGGAGCTACTACATATGGACTTATTTGAACCCATTGATCCAGTCAGCAATGGTGTAAAGAAATACTACCTAGCTGTTGTGGATGACTATTCAAGATATACTTGGGTGATTTTCATGAAGAAGAAAAGTGAAACCAAGGAACATTTTACCAATCTGATGGAACTGATCCAAAATGAAAAGAGTACCAAGATATTGAAGATCAGATCAGATAGAGGGACAGAGTTTACAAACTCTACTGTTAAAGAGTATTGTAATATCAAAGGAATACATCATGAGTATTCAGCTGCTAGAACCCCTCAACAGAATGGTGTTGCTGAAAGGAGAAACAGAACACTAAAAGAAGCTGTCAGGACCATGATAGCTGAAGCCAAGCTGCCACAAAGATTTTGGGCAGAAGCAACAAATACAGCATGCTTTACTCAGAACAGATGCATGATCAACAAAAATCAAACAAGACTCCATATGAAGTTTGGAACAACAGAAAACCAAATATTCATTACTTTAAGATTTTTGGTTGTAAATGTTTTGTATTGAATAATGGGAAAAATCACCTTACTGCATTTGCAGAAAAGGCTGATGAAGCTGTTTTTGTAGGATACTCTACTGTTAGTAAGGCCTATAGAGTTTTCAATAAAAGAACATTACTAATAGAAGAATCTATCCATGTAGTATTTGATGAGCCAAGTCAATCTTCTGAAAAGAATCAAAGTGTTAATCAAGACTTGTCTACTAATTTACAGAAGCTAGACATTGGAAGAAATGAAGAATATGTTCCCATCATACTACCTAATCTAAGTTCAGCTGCTAACTCAAGTGCTGTTCAAAATCACAGTGCTGATTGTCTAACAGACTAGTTGCAAACAGCTGACAGACCAGAGACTGTTCAACAGACAACTAATGTTCAACAGACTACTACTGAAACTCCAACATTAGTGTTGCAAGATCAAAACAGAGGACAACATTCAGACCTGCAACCTGATCTTAGATGGCTCAGAAATCACCCACCAGAGTTAGTGATTGGTGATCCATTAGATAGAGTGAAAACAAGAAGAGCTGCTGCACAAGATGCTATGTTTGTCACCTTTCTATCTCAAATAGAGCCTAAGCAAATTGAAGAAGCTCTAAATGATTCCTTCTGGATAGAAGCTATGCAAGAAGAGCTGAATCAATTTGAAAGGAATGAAGTCTGGTACTTAGTTCCTAGACCAAGTCATCAAAGGGTAATTGGCACTAAATGGGTTTTCAGAAATAAGATGAATGAAGATGGTATTGTTACCAGAAACAAAGCAAGATTAGTGGCCAAGGGTTATTGTCAAGAAGAAGGAATTGATTTTGATGAAACTTTTGCACCAGTAGCAAGACTTGAAGCAATCAGACTGTTTCTAGCCTATGCTGCTTATAAGAACTTCACTGTCTATCAGATGGATGTGAAGTCCGCTTTTCTCAATGGAGAATTGCAAGAAGAAGTATATGTTGAACAACCTCCAGGATTTGAAGTCTATCAAGAAGAGGACAAGGTATATCGTCTGAAGAAAGCCCTCTATGGACTGAAATAGGCTCCAAGAGCATGGTATGATACCCTATCTGATTTTCTTTTAATTAAAGGATTTCGTAAAGGTAAGGTAGATAAAACCTTGTTTACAATTGAATGGGAAAATCATATATTACTTGTGCAAATATATGTGGACGATATTATTTTTGGTTTAACTAACCAACAGATGTGTGATAAGTTCTCCAAGCTGATGCAGAATAAGTTTGAAATGAGCATGATGGGTGAACTTAATTATTTTCTTGGATTGCAAGTTAGACAGTTGCCTGATGGAATATTCATCAGCCAAGCAAAATACACAAGAGATCTGTTCAAGAAATTTGGTATGGAAACTAGCTCAACTGCTACAATTCCTATGTCTACAAGTCTTCGTTTGGATAAAGATGAAGATGGCAAATCAGTGGACATAACCAAATACAGAGGCATTATTGGTTCTTTGTTGTATCTAACAGCAAGTAGACCTGATATAATGTACTCAGATGGAGTCTATGCAAGATTTCAATCAAACCCCAAAGATTCTCATCTCTTAGCTGCCAAGAGGATATTGAAATACATTAAAGGCACTCAAGAATTGGGATTGTGGTATCCTAGAGAATCTGGATTTGAGCTTATTGGTTATTCAGATTCAGACCTTGCTGGCTGCAAGATTGACAGAAAGAGCACAACAGGTGCCTGTCAGTTCTTAGGTAGTCGTCTGATCTCATGGATGAGTAAGAAACAGACTTCAGTTTCTATATCTACTGCTGAAGTTGAATATATAGCTGCTGGAGCTTGCTGTGCACAGATACTTTGGTTGAAACACCAACTAGAAGACTACAACATCAAGATCAGTGGAATTCCAATCTACTGTGACAATACAAGTGCAATCTCTCTTATTTAGAACACTACAAGTCATTCAAGGACTAAGCATATTGAGATCAAGCATCACTTCATTAGAGATCATGTGGAAAAAGGCAATGTTATGATTGAGTATGTTCATACTGACAATCAGATTGCTGATATCTTCACTAAACTTTTAAGTGAAGCAAGGTTTTCAACTTTAAGAGCTGAGTTAGGACTCCTCAATTTGGATGCATAAGCTGAGGGGGAACCTGTCAGAAGACTGAAGTTCAACAGCTTAGTTATCCGTTGTTCTATTCAAAGATTAACTTTCAACAGACTAGTTAACTTATGAATTCTTAAACTCAGGGGGAACGTGTAAGACTAGCGGTACTTCTGAATTAAAGATGAAATGTGTTAATGACAGTTAGTTGAAGTTATGTTTTCATCAGAAGACTCAACTATCAAAGAACACAGTCATACTATCTGGCTGGATTGACAAACAGCTGAGGTAGGTTATCAGCTATTGGCATTCTCTGATAACAACTATGTCATCAGGACAATAGTCCATCAGATAAGTGTTTATTATACTCATCTGATTACTTAAATAAAAGCGAACTATTTAAAACGCTCTATTTAAAACACGATTTTATAAGTAACTGTTGGGCGGTACATATTCCCGCTCCTCATTAAATATCTTTTGAATTTGAAAAGTCGTAACTGACACCGCACGATCAGCACTGACAGAAAAACGGATCTAACGGTTGGCGGATATCACGGAAACCGACATACCCCCCAACTCTATAAATCCCCATCTGATCAGTCGAGTCGCTCTTTACGCACTCTAAACTTTCAAAAGTACTTGTGAGAAAATTGAGCAAGTTTTTCTGCAAAATCTCTTCGTTTTTCTCTCTAATCTCTACAGATCTAAAATGGCTGCTGAAGGCATGTACCTCGTGTATGATTCCTACTACCAAACTGGCACAAAACTGATGAAGGAACTTCTGGAGAAGTTCAAACCTGCAACCTTGGTAAATTTCATGGAATAACATGAAGGAATAATCTGGACTGACCAGGTTATGGAATACTACAGTACGGCTAAAGTTGATTTCGATAAGTTGGAGATTACTGCTACAGTTGGTGACAAATCTGTTGTCATCACTCCTACCGTTCTTCACGAACAGTTTGGGCTTCGTAACAGTGGACGTCATGATGTCACTGTGTTAACTGAAGCAAAACACCAAGAGTTTTGGGCAATCTGCGCCAAGGAAGGAGAAATACTGTCTGGGAATATCAAGAAGAGACAGCTGAAGGACGAGTATCAGCGGATGGCTGATATGGTGGCAAAGCTAATGGAAAACTGCACTTTTTCTCTTGATGCTGTTACTATGAAGAGATACATCATCATGGCTGCCATTTATTATGGATTGGAAGTCAACTGGTCCATGATTATCTGGTACATCTTCGCTGAGTTCTTTGAAGTGAAGAAAGGAAAAGAACCTCACACCAACCACAGGATAACTCTCAGCTACCTACTGTCCCATCTGGGATGTGTTATGAAGAATGGCAAGGAAATCCACAAGTCCAAAGCCATGAACAAATACCTGCCTGTTCAAAAGAGGAAGGCTAATGAGCCTGAAGAAGCTGATGTTGAGGAATCAAAAGAGGTTCCTGCCAAAAGGCAAAGGAAACTGGTCAAGACTGCTGATTTAGCTGTTGAGTCCAGAAAGAAGAAGGCTGCTGATAAGCCTAAGGAAAAGATTCAAAAGAAGATGGAGAAAGTGACTTCTGCTGTTGAAGCCACTAAAGCTATTGAAAAAGTAATTGCTGATGTAAGGACTGGATCTCCTGCATCACCATCAAGAACTCCATCAGCAGAGCGGCCTGCTGAAGGTATCTCTCAAAGAACAAGAAGTCAACAGAGAGATACAGCTACTTCTACTTACCGTGAAGGAAGAACCAAGAAGACTGCTAGAAAGCAGATGTCCTTCATAGAAGAACCAACGGAGTTAGAAAATGTAGCTAGGGAAGACCCTGACGCTGCTGAAAGGCCTGCTGAAACAGTTGAGACTGTTGCGACTGACAAAGCTGATGTGCACCAGTTGCCTCAAGTCACATCAACAGCTGAGGTTGCTCAACCTCAAGAAGATCCAGATGTCCAAATCATACATCCTATTGCTGCAAATCCTATATCATCTGCTGGACCAGCCCCTGCTGATAAAGGTAAAAGAAAGATAGTGCTAAGGAGAAAGAAAGTCTCCAAAGCTGACAAGAAAGCAAGGGAGGAAGCTGAACAAAGGAAGCAAGATGAAGCTGAGGAAAAGAAGGCACTTGAGCTAAGCAAAGCTCAAGCGGCTAAGGATGAAGCCAGAAGGCGCATGTCTGAAGCAGAAAGGAAAGCTGCTGAGGATGCTGAACTGGAAATGGTGTTGGAAATGAGCAAAGTTGATGCCTATGGACCTGTCCATGGAGGTGGCATCAAGATTGGAGAAGGCAAAGATGGAGAAGAAAAGAAAAAGATATTACTGCCTGCCCCCAAACTCAAGTCAAAGGACAAATTTGAAGTTAGAAGAGCCTTTGAGATAGTGTATGCTGATAAGGAGCTGTTCAAGAAGTTTGAGAAGTCCTTGGCATACTATGATCAAAAGCTCATGTTGAAGACTCTGTTCAACCAGGAGAAACCAAGATATATAAGTTGGAGAGACAACAGGCTGAACAAGTCAATAACAGAACTTCAAAATATGAAAGAGTTGGCTGATGAAGAACGATGGGTTCTGACCTGGCTGAAAACAAACTCCATTCAAAAGGCCCTTGATCCCAACTATGTAAGAGATGTCATGCATAGTTATGCAAAAGGCTTTGCATTGGAGGAGGCCAAGAAGATCAAAAGCACCTTGCCTGATAAGAAGAGAAAGTCTGAAGATGCTGAAGAAAGGGCAATTAAATTTGCTGTTATGACCTCCCTGAAGAGATGGGCAAAAAGGTCAAAATATCAGCAAGGTTGTTCAAGTGACTTGCCACTGCTGCCAAGCATTCAGCAAATAATTTTTGGCAAGGAAGTAAAAGAGTTTAGTGAAGTGCCAAAGGGCAACAATGCTCCTGTTAACCCTTGGATCATTGTGAGGCAAATCAGACAAACAACCTGCTTCAATGATGATGGCACCATAACTAACCTGTTTTACGATGATGTCACTGATGAAAAGAATGAAGCTGACAAGTCCTTAGCTATTGAATGGGAAGCTAAGACTTCTGAAGATCATCAGATGACTGATTTGGAAGAAGTCCCTGTTCAACAGGCGACTGAAGAAAAGAAAGCTGATACTGATGCTTCTGCTTCATCAGCTGATCAACATTCATCACTGATGGAAGCCCTCCAGATGCTTATGGAAAACTCACTGAAGGAACTGGAAGAGAAGCAAAATCAACAGCTAATGAAAGTCAAGAAGGAGCTGAAGGATGAACTTAAGACAGAATTAGTAGAATCCAATAAACTTCAGCTGGAAACTGTTCAGGGATCAACAGCAGAGATCATCAAGAAAGAAATTAACAGTATTCCTATCCCTCAAGACAATTCATTGCAGTTAGTGCACAGTTTGAGAGAATTGAACAAGAATGTTGAATATGTGAAGGGTGATGTCAACCACCTTCACACTGCATTAAAAACGGCTGAGCACAAGATTGCTGATCTAACTGCAACCTTCATTCAAGTCAGTAAAGAAGAGAAGGAAATCAATCTAGGGATGTTGCAAGAGGTGGCAAAGGCTTCACAGGAAGTTCAGGATGAGATTGCAACTATCAACCTTAACATTGACTACTTCAATGATAAGACAGACGTCATCAGCACTGATATTCATCATCTCACAGCAAGTCATGATGTTGTCAATCAGAATCTAAAGGCTTTGTGTGCTGGAGTGAAGATTCCATCAGTTGCTCTCAACCCTGCTGTTGCACCTTCTAATGTCATGAAGGTTGATGATGACAAAAAGGGGGAAGATAAAAGGGAAGAACCAGCTGAAGAACCAGCTAAGGAAACTGCTGCTGCAACTATTGAAGCCAAGGAAACTGAAGACACAGCTGAAAAGACTGAAAAGCTTGGAAAGGTAGAAGAAGAAGAAAAGACTGAAAAAGAGACTACCAAGTACAAGGACACTGAATCTGCCAAGAAAGCAATGGAGCTTATCAAAGAACAGCAACTCAAAGAGAAGATGGAAGCTGCCAAAGCAATTTTGGAAGAGGAAGCTGATGATGAAGAAGATGACGAAGAGTCATCTTATGAATATGAAGAAATGCTTGAAGGATCAGATGAAGAAGCTGATAGTTAGAAATTATAAATTCATTGTAATCAGTTTACTTTATCTATTTCTTCAGAAATCTCATCTGATGAACTTGCATTGTAATATTTTATTCAAATATCAATATAAAGACAAGTTCATTCCAACATATTATTTTCTATCTCAGAAAATTTTTGAGGATTACATTCTTTAGTTTAGGTATTCAACAGGTACTTAGCTGAAGTTTTGTCATCATCAAAAAGGGGGAAATTGTTGGATAAGGATGAAGATGAAGGCACTAAAGGAAATTTGATAAGGGAGGTTTTGATGCATTCCAAAACTTCATATGTGGCTAAGTATGGAGTAACTTAGCTGACAATCTTATCAAGGAATTTTGACTAAGTACAAGAAGACATCAGAAGAGTCAAAGTTTCAAGGTCCAAGACTTCTGATCTGCTGAAGTAAAGTTATCAGACTGATGAAGATCAGCCGACTCAAATCAGATTTGTTCATGTTTGAGATCAGCCGAGTTCACCATCAGACCTGCACTTTCGTCAGCCAAGTAAAGAAGATCATGAAGTGTTCCCAACGGTAATAAATGCCCCTTGGAGTAATAAATGCTGAAGTACGAGGTTATTTAAGACAAATGATTGAAGACTTGCTTCGCATCAACTGGGTGCATTTAATGCTGCATTTAATGCTGCCTGCAGAATAATACTATTCACAGTACGGACAGACTGCAAAAGAGCCGTTCGCGGATTTTAAGGACCAGTACTCGAGGAATTTGAATTCTGTCTCTCTTCAACGGACACTTTTCAATCTTCAAGTATAAATAGCTGAAAGAGACGAAGAAGAAGAAGAGCAACACAATTTCTGAGAAATTTTCGAAGCAAAATTCTTTAAGTCTCAAGAACAGCTCACTCATCAGCTGAGTCATTTGTTGACGAAAGCAGAGTTGAAGAATCAAGAAAAATACATCTTCTGAGTGATTTTGTAATTAAGAGTGTTGTGATAAGTAGATATCCGTCTAAGTGAGTGATATTACTTCAGAGAATAGGTCTTCTTTGTGATTTCCTATTGCGAACTTGTGGTCGTTTCATTTGTTGTTCGACGCAAGCAGAGTATACTGTAAACTTTGTGATTATAGTATAACCCAAGATCTGTGTGACTTGGAAGAGTGGATTAAAGGATATTCAAATCCATATAACCACTATAAAAATTACTTGTGTTTTTACATTGCTTTTAAATCTACACATTTTCTGTTTGCATAAAAACACATTAAGTTAACTGTTTGAAAAAGGGTTAAAAAGGAGTTTATAAAACTGGGGAAGCATTTTTCAAACTGCTAAGATTACTTGTGAAAAACACTTTGAAAATCCGCTGCAAGTACTCTAAGTATTAAAACTGATTTTAACAAAATCAGCTAAGTAACAATCAGACGAGTGGTCAACAAGACTGTTCAAAGATTTGTTCGCGAACAGAATTGTAACTAACTAATCTGATCAGCTTAGTCTGTTCAGTTGAGTAAAAGTTTTAAAGTTAAATTTGGAAGAAATTTTTAAAGAGATTTATTCACCCCCCCCCCCCCTCTAAACCTCTTCTGACCACTTGGGACCAACAAGGCCAGACAACATGAAACTATATGGAGACAAATTATGTACCCCCAATGTCTTAATAGGAATCGAGTCAGTTTGAGAATACTCTTGGAAAACAAAAATATTTAACGCGTAAAAGGTTTAGACTGACTAATCTTAACTCTAACTCTGGTAGATTGTACTAGCAATCTATGGGACTACGTAAAAAGTTTTGACTAATCTAGACTCTATTTGATCATATATGACTCCAACCAAACATTTCACATCACGCCTAACGAAAATCGCGAACACTAGTTGCTCATTCAATGTATGTTCAAGAACCAAGAACAACATATGCTATTTGCTATTGTTAAATGATCAAATCTTATCTTCACCTTATCTACTACCTAGACCTTTTTTCAATTTAGTAAAGAAAAAAACATAATCAACAAGAGAAATGCAAAGGAAGAATTTCTGAAAGAAGAACAAATATCAAGTTTAACTTCAAGCATAATAGTGCTTCACTTACTGGCGGGAACCTTTTTTTCTTAAAAATATTAACAATACATAAGAATGTTCTCATGATCCCAAAAATTAAAATAAAAAATGAGAAATGCGAAAAACAACATATATATTATACCTCTTAAAACAGTTTCGATAGTGTCCCGGTTCAGAAATAGAACGAACGAACAAATTCAGAGTATTTGCACCTCTCAGTGTGTTCATCTAGAAAGTATAAGACAATGCTATTATTATACACGTTATCTTTGTCCTTTGATGATCCTTCTTTGATGGCTTTTAATGTTGCATAAAAATGTGTCAGGGCAAAGGTGTAAATTTTGGCCCTCGATCTATAACAACATCATAACAATAAAATAAGATATGCACACAATATCGAGAGAATTTGAATTTGTAATAGGTTTGTAATACGGAAATTGGTTCTCCTTTATTTGAAAAAAGGGCGACCTATTTACAGGAACATACATACAGGGGTACAACAATCTTTTTAGGAAAGACGTTACAAGTAATAAATACAAAGAAGTTACAGACGTTATGAGAGTTTATGATAAAGACGTTAACGACGTTACAAGACTTAAATGACAAAGACATTAAAAATCCCTCATTTATGTCAACTTAGTGTAGAGTTGTGTTATCTCTTAATTGCCATTGGGTACAAAACTTGGACACATCAGCTTACTTGGAGCAGGACTGACTGATGGGCCAGACCAAGTTTGCACTGGATATTTGGAGTATGAGGAATTCGTGGAACTGTATGATTCATCCAAAGGATCGAAACTTGGAAAAATGTGATGAGACGAACCTAATGGGTAACTTGGCCTTCCATCTTGGTGTAGAGGAGGAAACTTTTCACTTTTCTTCTTTGCATTTGCATGTGTAATTAGTCTCCGTCTCTGTTTCAAGAACACATATTATTCAAACCATGGTGATCTTTGAACTAATATATGCACTAGATAATCTTCATTTTATGTCAATCGTAATTCTCCAGCAATGATAAGGGCTCAATGTATACTAAAAAATTGCAAGAACTTCGAATTGTAATTATACCATGCAATGAGAAATAAGGTCGGAAAAGCCGATAATAGGGTTATCTGCAATATACTCCTAGTGTTTATCTTAATTGGCAAATGGACTATTGTGTTGTTTTAATTTGTATATATACCCCAAGTTCAAAGAAATTTAACAATGAAACCCTTGTATTCAGTTTTCTTGTGGAATGACCTCCAAATGTCCATATTATGTAACCAATGCATCACTGTATGTTATCTAATCACATATTCACATGCATTTCTTTCAAAATAGAGTTTTAACTTTATCTACTTGTATCTTAATTGTATCTAGTTGTTTTTTTTCCCACTCAATTGTATGTTAAATGCTTATAGATTGATAATTAAATACATCAGCGGTAGTGGATATTAGTTATGTTTATATTAATACAAGGGGAAGTGTGCTGAGTAGCATAACACATAACACAAGGGTGTATTTGCCATTAGAACGAATGCATCGGTGTATTTTGCAAATAATCCACCAATAATAAAAACAAATATAATAGAAGAAAGGATGTTTTACTCCAAGGAGATAGTACGAAGAACAACAGATAAAAAGATGATATCTAGTAAGGATTATACAACATACGTCGATATTGGCTTGCAGCTCAGCATTGGCTTCAGGAGCAGGCATTGCGCGCACTGCTCGATCACGACTACGTGATTTTCTGACACCATCAGCTTTAGTTTTACCGGAAGCTCTTAACCTACAATAACATAACTCATCAGGAGATATTTTACTGACAAGC
This sequence comes from Penstemon eatonii, assembly GCA_038501285.1. NCBI lineage: Eukaryota > Viridiplantae > Streptophyta > Magnoliopsida > Lamiales > Plantaginaceae > Penstemon > Penstemon eatonii. The sequence goes on along the minus strand of CM076715.1, from coordinate 63,830,721 downwards.
AGTATTTCTCACTGATTTTAAAATGCATTAGCAAAACAAACAACCAAATGGATGTTAAATCATGCCTCTGCTTGGGTCTGAATAATCGTAGGATGTATTTAGGAGTATAAGTCGAGTTTAGTTGTAAATGTTGTTTAAACTATGGTTTGATTTTAATTATTTTTCTTTAAGCAAACCATGTTCAAACCTTAATTCAGTCATACATGAGTCAAGCTCCAGTAACTTTATATTTTAAGTCATGTTTAGCTTGTCGAGTCAAGCTTGAATGTGGCTCCAAAAATTATTGATAGTACGAGGCTATGAGCTCAAAACAACATTTACCAAATGAACTTGAGTCGAGTTTAGCTTCATTTTCAGGCCTAGACGTGATAATTGTTTAGGACAATAATTGATTTTCAAGACTTCAGACTTCGAGTTTCGAATGTAAAATCATGACCAATTTGCAAAAACACAGTATATGAATGAAAATCATGTCATCGTGTGAATCTGAAAACGTAAGTGCAGTACATGTAATAAATTTATAGGACTAGCACAATTTTAAAACCTTCGAGCTTCTTCATCACGACGCTTAACATCCATCTCCTTACTTGGTGGATACTTTGGAAGGCTTGAAGGATCACATGCATAAGGCTTGGTTGTGAAGAACTGTAAGAAAGGAGAATAGTTATCCACATAAACTACTTTAGAGGAATGAAAACCCATGATTCTATTATTGATGACCGAGGAAGAATGAGAGCTCACTTCACTCTTTAGTGCAGCTGTAGCAGTTTGACGATCACTTGGATCAATAGCAAGTAAAGAATCAATTAAAGGCAAGGATGATTGTGGGAAATCTTTAAATGTCTCCTTTATACTTCTTTTATATGGCGATCGGGGTTTGAATATTGTTGCATTAGGAAGCTTGGACTTTTTCCAATATTCTTCTGATGGAGAACCACATAGCTTGAAAATCATGTGCAGCTGTTCCATCTAAACACAATGAAAAGCATTCCATTATTGTTATAGTGTCAGTGGCCATACAAATGTACTAATAATAAAGCACCGTGAAACTACGATGGAATATAACACTGTTAATTTTAACAAATGTGAAAGTGCACTTGTGATCCCAATTTTTAAAAATATTGTACAATTTTGGCCCTATCGCTCCTTTCCATCCATCTTCGGGCCAAAAATGCAAAATTAAGACCGCCTCTGAAACCAAGTGCAAAAAATGACTATTCTATGGAACCAAAAGTGCAAAACTAGGATGGAGAAGGGGGCAATAAGACCAGAAGTGCAAAACTATTAAAAAAAATTTAAAAATTAAGACCAAAACTGCAATTTTGTTAAGCACAGGAACAAAAGTGCAGAGGGTCCAATCATGTGTCACTAATTTTGCCATTTGAGCCAAAACATGCTTTCAAGAGCCGGAAAATGTACCTCATTTTGCCCAGTCATGATGGGTTTCCCAGCAAATAGGGCTGCTAAAATGCACCCAGCGCTCCACAAATCGACACCTACACCATAGTCAGTGGCACCAAGAAGCAGCTCCGGTGGCCTATACCAAAGAGTAACTACACGACTAGTCATAGGCTGCTTGTTATTAGGGTCAAAAGTGGAAGCCAATCCAAAATCAGCAATCTTAAGAACTCCTTCATCATCAATAAGGAGATCTGACCCCTTAATATCACGATGCAGCACATGGCGGTTGTGACAATGTTCAAGGCCAGACAATAGCTGATGCATATAGCATTTGACCTGCCATATGAATCAGATTAAGCAAACATAAAAAATAAATAAATAAATAAATAAAAAGTGGTACTATGGATTTGAAACACTTAGGCTTCATTAAGATTTAATGACTAAAATATTGGGTGGATTTCCCAGTTCCAGCAAATAATAACTCAAATTGTTTACTTAAGGATATGAAATCCATAAAAAAATCAATATCATACAGTGCCCAAAAAGTGGTACTATGTACACTTAGCTCGTTGAATCCTCAAAGCATATGATTTAGTAACTAGCCACAACCATAAATAACAAAGAGAACATATAAATATGAAACGAAGCAGATTCGCACCTGTGGCTCAGTAAACTTGATTCCAGGGCTCGAAGCAAGGCCAGCCAAATCATGAACCATATAATCAAACACCAAGTACAAGCTACATGACATCCTAGATGTCACTAACCCATGCAATTTCACAACATTTGGATGATCCAATCGCCTCAAAATCAAAATCTCCCTAGCCATAAATCTTACACTCCCCGGCTCCAAATTATCAAACCTAACCTTCTTTAATGCAACAATCTTCCCTGTTATAGCATCTCTAGCTTTATAAACCGTACTATGTGTACCTTGTCCAATCTAACATAAAATATAAACAAGAATTAGCACATATTGAACAACTAAACATAGGATAAAATGGGAACCAAACAAAAGATAAATATCATGCCATATCGAGTTTTTCGAATGAATCTGCACGCCTAGGTATCCATCCATTAATCGCCTCCCCTGCAACAGCAGAGAGCCAAGATGGCCAACCGGCAGCCACTTGCTCACCATGGATGTTCTTAGGGGGGTTACTTAGTCTCGGATTAGGCTTAGACCTCCTCCGTGAATTGTTGTCCTTCCTCTCCTCCTCCTTCTGATTGCCGCCATTTTGTACATCACCACCACGCAGGGGCGGATCCAGGAATATAGGCCAGTGGGGGCTAAGCATAGATCAAATTTTTGATAAGTTACCCCCGAAAACACCAAAGTTCTTGTACGTATTTGAGTAAACCAAAACAAGAATATATAGTAGTTTCTACTTTAACATATATTTTTTTTTTAATTTACAATTCTTCCTAAGATTTCTCAAAAAAATTCGAAAAATCTCGAAAAGTTTCTAATATACAAATGACCGAAACATATGTTAAAAATGAAACTTTAGTACTTGGAGTATAAGATTCTAAGATAAATTAAATAATCGAAATACAATTTCATATGACAACAATTATATTCACAATTAATCGGATCGATTTTTTATTTTATGAAATTTGTCCATAATAGTCAGGTGTAGGGTTAGATCAATATTTTTTTTGGGGTGGAGGGAGGGGGTTTATTTAGTAATGTATTAGATAAAACATTTAATAAAAAATCGAATTCTCTTGATTATTATTAAAGAGGAAATAAAATAATTTTTTTTTTTTTGGAAATAACAAAAATTAAAGAACAATTGTTAAGAAAGAAAAAGAAATTAAAAGAACAAATATTGAGAAAATAAAATAATTTAAAAGGATAATTGCTATGAAACAAAAAAAAAGTATGAAATAAGTAACAAAGGAAAAGATACTCTTCGAATTTGAACTCAGGACATAACCAAAGCAACGAGCAAATACATTTTCTATGTAACTAAAGGTAATATTAATTTTATTTTAATAATACTTCTCACAAAAGAAAAGAAATCTAAAAAGAGCAAATACATTTTAACTAGAAAGGTAATATTAATTTTATTTTAATAATACTTCTCACAAAAGGAAAGAAATCTTAAAAAAGGGCAAGAGAGAGTGGCATCCAAGGATCGAACCCTGGATATCATCCAAAAATTTCAAATCCCTATCCAGTGAGCAATTGCTATTAATATTGATAAGAATACTACTTTTAAATATATATTTTAGATCTGAGTGGGGGCTATAGACCCCACTAGCCCTCATGTAGGTCCGCCATTGCCACCACGTCCTCCGGCACCCCCCACCTCCTCCAATTTACTAAGTACGACTTTCTCTCTCCTCCCTGATGGCACAGACAAATCTCTCTCTCCTCCTTGACTCTCATTAAATTCTATTACCAAATCATAAATGAAATAGATATGATCAGGTTTGGGAATTCAAGAGAAGAAGCCCACTAAACAATTAAATTTCAGTTCTCCCATATCTAAATCAACCCTAGAAATTAATAAGATTGTTATAATCATTAACTTGACTGACATGGTAAAATTATTTCATAACCACACTCTTAAGTACATATTAAAGAATAAAATCAATTACCAAGTTCATTGTCATTGTCAGAATCATAATTGAATTCTGATTTTGTGGAAGTGGAATTGAAGCTGGATTCCCTGGAGCTCTGAAGAGCAAGTTGGCGAAGCAAAACTCTTTTCAGAGTCGCTTCAACCAATTTTTCCCAGTTATCATAAATCCTTGACATAATTTATTTAATTTCTGGTAATTAATGGAAAAGTAGGAGTAAATTTCTTAGAATTTTCAGAAACATATCCTCCAAGAAAAAAAGGTCGTAAAAATGGTGTTCTGGTTGTGGCCTGTGGTTGGCTTGTTTCTTGTTGACGCTTGGGGCCTGTTTGTTTGTTTAACAATGGAGAAATGGAGTTTGGTTAGGGTTCAAAGATTTGACATTTTTATATAATAATTATAAATGCGTTTTGGTTGGGAGTTGCAAGATCCTACTTGGAAATTAATATTTGCTCAAAATTGATAGAAATGGTCAATACTTGATTAAAAAAAAAATATCTAAACTCCATATAAAATATTTTTAATTACTTATACATATTAAACAAAAATTAATGTTGCGTGACTTGCGTCCCATATATGTCATCCTTAGTTTCCCGGTAGTTAATTCCAATGTTTTCACAACCGGATCGGACAGTGAACCGGTGAGTCGACCGGTTAATGGTTTTACTGGTCGAACCGGTCGAACCACTGATCGGATCGAATGACGTCATAATAATATATTTAAATATATTTAATTTTAAAATATAAGTAATGTTCGTAAAATTTAAACATTATCCTACAATTTATTAAAAATATAAATTTTGTTATATTATATTAAAATTAAATCATATAATATTTATCTAATTTATATCATAATGATAATATGGTACTAATTTGTATGGTTATATATAAAAGTCTAAATTATATTCATAAATTTTAAAATATGGTTATGTATAAAAGTCTAATATTCAAAGTCAAACTTGCATATTATATCGATTTTACTCTTTATCCTAAAGATAATATTGAAAATAAATATTTTATAGAATAAATTTTAATAAAAATTATTATTTAAGTATTAATTTTCATTCATAATGTGTAAAATATTTATTTGAGTTAATTATCTAATTTATTAATAAATTTGGCTACAAGTTTCTATAATTTATAAACTTTAATTTGTACTAAAAGTTTAACAAAAGTAAAGTAGCTCAAATGGTAAGAAATTCATGTTTTACTTTAAAGGCCAGGTGTTCAAATCCCAACTTTTACAAAAAATTTTAACATTAAAAAAAAAAAAAAAAAGAATTCATAACCGGGTTGAACCGGTCCATACCGGTTCGGCGGTTTCGGACCGATTCAACCCGGTTCAAACTGGGTTTCGAAGTAACTGATTTTAGGAGATAAACCGGACCGGACCAAGCTCCGGTTCGCGGTCCAACCGGTCGGACCGGCCTGTCCGGTCCGGTTTTAATAACATTGGTTAATTCGCAAGACTCAATCAACTGGCTTAACATTAAATACCATGGCCAACGCATTAAATTTAAAAAATTGGTGAGAATATTGAATGAGATATTGTACGTATTTATAATGGTACCCGATCGAGTATTTTGCCTACCACTTAGGTTTCACGGATATTTCAAAAAATAGTCCTGTGTAGTATTCAGTATTTTGAAGAAATGGATACGTGTCCAATACACATGAGGTACGTGTACAATACACCATATGTATTGATATACTTTTTAGTGCAATTTTATGCTCATGTTCTCCCACTGCATGTGGTGATGGGTCGGTTTCTTCGACCTATTTGATCCTTTCAACTTCAGTGACCTCATCCAATTCTATGTTGTGTTATTTCTATATATACTACAAAGTAGCGGACTCATGTTCGAATCCCTGTTCGGAGAGGTTCCTACTTCATTGTGGCTGACGGTCGCGAAAGGGATTAAACCCTTCGGGAAAAAAAAAAGAAAAAAGAATATATATGAATAAACGTTAAGGTAAATGAATTAGAACATTAAAAATCTATAAAGATTAATTCAAACCTCCTCACATTTTTTTAATCAAAAAATCCCACTCATATTTATTAGGGTTAATTACAGGTACCTCCCCTGAGGTTAGGCGTAATTACCGCCCAATCCCCTCGGACAATCATAATTACAACCACCTCCCCTGAGGTTTCAAAAGGGTTACAAAACCCTAACGGAGACTAACGGACTTGGACGGAATGTGTGAATTGACGGTTATGCCCTTCAGTTTTTTAATTAAAAAAAAAACCCATAAAATATCTCGACCCGGATTGACAATATTGCCCCTGCTTCATTTCCCGCTTCAAAACACATACACACACTCACACACTTACAAGACAATCCTCACAATCGCTCAAACCATTCATCTTCCCCACCATTTTCAATCACCATTGTTTCTCCAACTTCTAAAACTATCAAGCCCTATTTTAGTGTGTTGAAAAACCGTAGGAAGGAGAAAGCACAAGCCCCATTCCCGTACCATTTCTGGGCAGCAAAACATCCAAAGAACCGAAGGTAAAATCGAAAATTAATCTTTTATTTTCAATCGATTTTTGTTTTTTTTTTGTCGTAAATAGCTTAGTTAAGTAATACTCTTGTATATTCTCAAAAAATGAAGAATTTTCAGTCACCTAGGGTTTTTTTGGCACAAAATTTTGATCACTGCTTTGTTTTTTTTTTTGAAAATATCTCTGAATATTTATGTGATAATATGATTATGTTTTGATTTCATAGTTTTGATTTTGATTGGTGTTGTTTTTGTTGATAAAACGAAGCAAAATATGATTATGTTGTTGATTTCATAGTTCAATATTGCATGTTGTTTGGTATGTATGATAATATGGGTAATATGGTCATGTTTTTTGAGTTATATTTGCTGAAGTTTTTGTATGTTACAAAGTTTTGAGTTATGTTAGTTTCTCTTTCTTTTCATGTTGTTACTATCTTTGCAAAATTTCTTTGAAGGTTTCTTTTCATGTTGTTACTTTCTTTGCAAAATTTTGTATGATAATATGGTAATGTTGTTACTTTCTTTTCATTTTCAGAAAATGTTGTATGATATTGTAGTCCATTACAAAGATGAAATGTTCATCCTCAAGAACATTCAATCAAGGAACTATAAGTACTTGGACCTGCTAAATGATGTATGTGATGTTGCTTTGAGGAACTTACCAGGTAGAGATGACACTCTTATTGTGATGAGTTATGGTGAAACATACCTGGGGAGGCTTTGCAAATCAAGGATATGGGGTGACAGTGATGTAAACCATATGTTTGAGAAGAACAAGGACCATTCTCAAATTGACTTGTTTATTCAGACATTTCAAAATGAAGATGAGGGTGTAAACCAAGGAGGGTCTGAGAATGAAGAAGCTGCAAGTGAGGGTGATGAGGATGAATCTAGTGAAAGTGAGGGTGATGAGGATCAAAGTGAAGGTGATGAGTCTGGTGATGGTGAAAGTGAGGATGATGAGGGTGAAGGTGATGAGTCTGGTGATGGGGAAAGTGAAGGTGATGAGGGTGAAGGTTCTGGTGATGGTGAAAGTGAAGGTCAGGAAACTGATAAGGGTGAGTTAGGAGACAGTGATAATGAGAGAGGGGAGCAAAATGTAAGGGTGAAAAATACTCAGGGGGTTAAAAGAAGCAAAGGAAAGCAACCAGTGACTGCTAATAATGAGAGAGGGGATCAAAATGTAAGGGTTGAAAATACTCAGGGGGGTGAAAGAAATAAAGGAAAACAACCAGTGGCTGCTGATAGTGCACTGAGTGATTATGAATCTGATGATCACTGTGAAGCTCATCATAGTTCAGATGAGGAATTTGAAGATGATCCAATAGCTGGATATATAGGGAGAAATGAGTTCCTTGTTCCTGCCAATATTTATGAGCCTATGGAATTTAGAGTTGGGATGGAGTTCCCAACAGTTGATCATTTTAGAGAGGCATTGAGGGAGTTTGCAGTCAGAGAGGGGTTTGAACTTTTCAGGCTAAAGAATGAAAAAACAAGAGTGACAGCAACTTGCAATGCTGCAGACTGTAAGTGGAGAGTTCATGCATCTCCTTTGCCTGATGGAGCTACTTTCATGATCAAGTCATACAATCATGTGCATACATGTGTTAGGAAAGGTGGGATTAAGGAGGCAACTGCAAGCTGGATGGCTGAAAAGTTGGTGGATATTCTGAGGGCAAATCCTGATATGAAGCCAAAAGGGATGAGGAATGAGTTGAAGAAATATGGGATTAATCCAAATTACATGCAGTTATACAGGGCCAAGCTAAAAGCTATGGAGGATATTGAAGGTGGACATAAAGAGTTTTACTCTATGCTGCCTAAGTATGCTGACATGGTTAGGACAACTAATGTGGGGAGTCTTGTTGTGATGCAATATGAGGACACAGGAGATGGTGATGGAGATGAAGTAATTGAATCAATTCCACATGCTCCTACATTTAAAAGATTTTTTTTGGGTTTGGAACCATTGAAGATAGGATTTTTAGCTGGATGTAGTTCATTCTTGGGCTTTGATGGGTGTCACTTAAAAGGACCTCATAAGGGGATTTTACTTTCTGCCATTAACTACAAAAAATTGCCTTTTTCTTGACGAAATTTTTCGTCATGAAAACATGATTTTTCGTCACAAGAGGCTGTTATGACGATTTTTTTCGTCACAATATTCGCCGTAACAGCCCCGTCTTAACAGGTCTCATGCGACAAAATTCAAATTCGTCACAAACTATTGTGACGAAAATTATTCTGCCGCATAAGTATTCCTGTTATGACGAAAACATTTGTCATAAGAGACTATAAATTTCGTCATAAAAATACTAATTTCGTCACAACAATAGTATATTTTTGGGTACCTTTTGTGACAATTAGTTTCGTCACATAAAGCATTCGTTTTACAACGAAAAGTTCGTCACAAAAACATAATTTTTCTGTCACAATAACCTATTTTCGTCACCACATCACTTTAAACTTTAGTACATCTTGTGACAATTGATTTTGTCACCTGAACCGTTTTTGTTATGACAAAAATTTTGTTGTAAAATCTTAAATATTTTGTCACAAAATACTAATTTCATCACAACAGTGGTTTGTTTTTGGGCACCTCTCGTGACAATTAATTTCGTCGCATATACTTTGTTCTATTATGACAAAAGCTTTGTCACCAAAGTTATTTTTCAAAATTTATAAAAATACTTTTATGACCAAAAAAAATGGTCACAAAAATCAATTATTTAATTATATAATCTTATAATAATCTATTTTGTCATAACTTGTGAATTTTGTTGTACCTGTGATTTTTTTACACCAAAAATTCATTAAATTTGTATCAATCCAACAATAACAACCAACTAACTATATTGATTTCAAAATACTATACATCCAAACCAACAAAAATTATGCAACTATATTAGTACCAAGTCATTGTGCCTATTTTTATTTTCTCGATTTTTTATACTTCGGAGTTTCAAGAAAGATCTTTATCCACCTCCCTCATGTACCAAGTCATCCCTTGCGGCTTGCCCGTTTTCTTCCAAGATCTTGATCATCATCTGCTTCATAAAAATTGAACAAAATACAATGTGACCATTAAACAAAAATCAATAAAACACAATGTGAACGAAAAGATAATGCAACTGGAAAATATAATGAAACAATATAAAACTGAACCTAGACCACAATGTATGACCAGAGCACCGTAATATTCCATTAGTAGTATTTTGATAATGTGGAGAATAAAAGATAAGATACCTTGCTCAAAAGGGCAACGGGATGGATCTTCCCCAAAATAAAAGGCCAATGCATCTGCATTCCTCCCCTGGATATGATATGACATTCAAAACCATCATCAGATAAAAATGAGGGAAAGGAAATTACAAGTTACAGAGATATACCACTCCAGAATAAAGTGAAGCCAGAGATCTCACTTCAGTTTCAGCAGGGCCAAGGAACTCCTTCAACGTCTAAACAATTACAGCAAAATAATGATTACCAAGAAGAAGAAAATTACCATTGTTTTGTGATGATCTATATATGCGACTACAGCAGACATAAATAAGTTACCTGACAAAAATGTTCTTAATTCTTGTGTAACCCCCTTTGCCAATCGCTTGTATTTCCTCCGCTATATACTTTAATTGGGTCTGCATCAAATTTAACCATGTAACTATCATGTTATTCAGGTGAAACACAAAAGGAAGAAGACGAGAAAGAAATATGTACCTTTGTTGCGACCTCTAAACTTACCAAGTCGTTTTGAAAATCCAAAACTTCTGGAAACTTTTCAGCAAGCACCTAGAGGATGATGGAGGGTATTTGTCAAATTTTATTTACCACAATATTTAGAGGAAAAAGTAACAAGTATATACAAGTATTAGACTACGAAAAAAGTTTGTACCTTGCACAGATAGTGCACAGATCAGTAAGTTTTAGAAGACTATCCAGTTGAAATCCAACAGCAGAACCTGAGGAATAGAAGTGCAAATTATTCAATTTCTACTTACTAATATTTCACCAAAAGCAGTCTTTAAAACTGGTAGGATCATGAAAACGCAATCCGTATTCATAGATTTACTGCAACAATTATGATAGGAAACAAATGGGATATGTATACTCAGATTATTCTTACAAAACCAAACACAAGCATGCTCAACCCTTGTTATTCTTTCAATGATAGATCATACATTCAACAAACCCTATCAAAGATTCAATAAAACAAACAAAACAAATGAAAAAGTTTCCCTCTCCAGGTAAACAAAAGGCAGCAATCAGCAAAAGTTGAAGAAGATTAAAACCCCCCAGAAAGAACCCAGTCAACCGAAAGTACAACTAAAACTAAAAGGGAAGCTTCTTCTAACTAGCAAGTACTAACTTCTAAATACTAACCCACTCTCTTTAACCTTAAAACTACTTAATTACTCTGTACAACTCCATCAAAAGAGTTTTTATATGCAACCAGCAGCAAACCCGTTACAAAAGCATTACTCTATAAAATAATGTTCCGTCTATAGGTAATGGTAAATCCCTTTTTTTTTTTTTTCAGAATTTGATAGTTAATAGTATCTCCCTTTTATGGACTTGATGAAAAAGCTTCATGTTTTGCTTCACTCAAATACCCAAGAAGGCAAAGGCAAAGGAAGAACAGTAGCTAATTAATTACCCTATTGATTTTCTGTGAGAAGGCAAAGGAAGTTCAACTTCAACCCTTGTGTTCAAATCAGTGTCCATAGCTAAGATTCAAGACCCCTGTAATTGTGTGTGTTGTGTGAGACAGAGAGAGATATATTGAAGGATTTAAAATCTAGAACCCATAATAAAATACAGTAAACCATTGAATGACTAACTAGGAGGAAACAATTAATTAATTAATAAAAAACAAGAAAAAAATTCGGCCAGGGGTAGGCCGGGTCTCGCGAGTTCGGGCAAGAGCAGGGGAGGGCTGGGCGAGTTGCACGGGTTCGGGCAGGAGCAGGGGAGAGCTGAGCTGGGCGGCGGGAGTTCAGGCTGGAGCATGGGTGTGTCACGCGTATTTGGGCAGTTGGGGCAGGCGGCTCGCTCAGTTCGAGAAGTGGTGCAGTCGGGCGGTGGTGGGTGGGTTGTGCAAGAGATGGTGGCGAGTGGTTGTTCAGGCGGTGGTGGGCGGGAGAGATAGATGAAGAGAGGCGGGTTTGATGGAGTGAGGAAGAAGAAGAGTAAAATTAGGGCTTTATGTCCCAAGTCAGTTAATTTCAATTTTTTTTAATTTTTCTTAATTATTTTACCTTAAATCATTAATTATTATTACTAATAATTAATTAATTAAATTATTTCACAAAATTGATGAAATTTAAAAATAATTAATGTTATTAAATGGTTAAATTGAATAAAAATACGGGCTAAATCAATAAAAAACGGTTAAATGAAATCAAATTAGTGAAAAACTAGTTAAATCAATTAGTAATGATTTAAAGTGATGAAAATAATTAAGTCGATCGTTTGTTGAGCTTAGGGGTTATGTACATTGAAGTTATTCGAAATCAAATTGATAATTGACCCATAATTAATTATTAGTCGTAAATTCGAAAATTATTGACTATAAGGTTATGTACATTGAGGTTATTTGCAACCAAATCGATCGATTCTTGATTTGTAACTTTAATTGACTAATTGTTGACATTAGTTTTATGTATATCGAGGTTATTCGAGATCGAATTGATACTTGGCTCGAAATTAATTAGTCGCTAATTCAAAATTGTTGACTATATGGTTATATACATTGAAGTTATTTGCAATCATATCAATCAATTCTCGATTCGTAACGTTAATTGACAAATTGTTAACCTTAGGGTTGTGTACATTGACGTTATTCGAAATCAATTTGATACATGGCTCGAAATTAATTAGTCGTTAATTCAAAATTGTTTACTATATGGTTATGTACATTGAGGTTATTCGCAATCCGATCGATCGATTCTCGATTTGTAACGCTAATTGACCAACTAGTGACCTTATGGTTATGTACATTGAGTTATTCAAAATCAAATTGTTATTTTGACTCGGAATTAATTCAAATTTGTTGACTATATGGTTATGTACATTAATGTTATTCGCAATCAGATCGAAAAAAGTTGTCATGAATAGAAAAAGTTATATGACAAAACAAAACGTTTGTCATATGAGTCATACTTTTTTTGTAACGAATATCAAACTTTGTCACATGAAATATGTTCTCATATGACGAATATTCTTTTTTCATATGAGAGATACAATTTTTATGACAAAAATAAATTTTCATCACATGAAATTTGTTATCACATGACGAAATTACCTTTCGTCATATGAGCCATACTATTTTTGTGACGAATTGAATAATTCGTCACATGAAATTTGTTATTATATGACGAAATTATTTTTGTCATATGAGCCATGTTGCTATGTGACAAAAATAGAAATTCGTCACATGAAATTTGTACATATGTGACGAATTATTTTTTTGTCATATTAGTGATGCTACCTTGTGACAAAAATGTAAATCGTCACATGAAATTTGCTCCTATATAACAAAATTATTTTTCGTTATATGAGACTTATTATCTAGCGACGAACATGGTAACTCGTCGCATCAAGTTCAATCTCATGTGACGAAAACTATTTCGCCATATCAGCATAGATTTCATATGACGAAAGGTGCATTCGTCACATGACATGAATTTGTTGTGACGAGTTTACTTTACGTCATAACAATTTGTCACAAAAAAACAATTTTTTTGTAGTGATTGGACTGGATGGGAATAATGGTCTTTTTCCTTTGGCATTTGCTGTGGTTGAAAGTGAGAACAAGGATAGTTGGGGATTTTTCTTTCACTGCTTGGAGAACATGTTGGGAGGCTTCAATGAAGAAAGGCCTTGGACTTTCATGACAGACAGGCAAAAGGTATGAACTTAGTTGTAAGATATTATTTCTTTGAAGGTTTAATATATTAAGTCTCATTAGTTAGAAGGACTTATTTGTAATAATTTTAAGTAGGTAAGGACTTATTTGTTATGTAGTACATGTATTTGGGTTTAATTGTATTTTTACTGTGTGGTATTTTTCAGGGGCTTGTTGAGGCAATTCTTGAGAAAGTGCCTACTGCTATCAACAGGAAATGTGCCAGACACATATATGCAAACATGAGGACCCTCTATCCTGGCCTGGTGGTAAAAAAATGGTACTGGGCAGCTGCAAGGGCATACAATAGGGCCATGTTTGACTTTGCCATGAGAAAGTTAAAAGAGGTAAAACCTCAAGCTTATGATTGGTTAATGGCAATAGATGTTAGTATGTGGTCTAGACATGCTTTTGATACTAGGATAAAAAATGAACATGTTTCTAACAATTTGTCTGAATCTTTTAATAATTGGATTGGGGATGTGAGAGCTGCACCTATTTTGGGTTTGATGGATGGGTTGAGATCAAAAGTTATGAATAGGGTGAACAAAAGGTATGTTGATGGGATGAAATGGACTGGTCATTTGTGTGATGGTATTGTTAAGAAAATAAATGTGTTAAAAACCGAAGCCAATAGGTGTGTTTTGATGATTGGTGGTGAAAATGAGTTCGAAGTCAAGGAGAACAATATTCACTTCATAGTCAATTTGGGAAATAGGACATGCAACTGTAGATATTGGGAGGTTAGTGGAATTCCTTGCAAGCATGCTTTGGTAGCTATAGAACACAAAAGAGAGAATGTGGAAAGCTACACAGACAAAAGTTACTTCAAGGGATTTTATATGATGGCCTACCATAACAAGATCAAGGGCATTCCTGATCCTATGTTCTGGCCTTCAATGGAGCATATTGAACCTCAAGAAGTTATGCCCCCACCTCTGAAAAGGCAGCCAGGAAGACCAAAGAAACACAGGAGAAGGGAGGAAGGAGAAGCATCAAGGGTAATCCCATCAAAAAGGTCAGCAACCTTGAAGTGTGGTAGGTGTGGGCAATTAGGGCATAACAAAAGGACCTGTGAGGGTGGGAGAAAAAAAAATAAGAGAACTAAGAGAGCAACCAACAGAGAGGAGGCACAGGTCATTATATTCAAACTTATGTTTTAGCCTAAATTTACTAAAATGAATGTTTTTGATTAACTCATTCATTGTATTTGCAGGTAGCTGAAGATGGAGGTGCTGGACCATCAAATGCTGCTAGAGGAGTTGATTTTGATGCTGATATCCCACTAAGTCAAGTGCTTGATCAACTAAGGAGATCAAGAAGTGAAACTGTGGTGGTGAACACTCAAGAAGCCCCCCCCCCCCCAATCTCCCAATCCTCACAAGTTCCACCTGATGAATGAATTTGCTGGATTTTGTTTAAGAATTTATGTTATTGATATGGTTTTTGATGAATTATGATGTGTTTTTGGATTTCTGTTGATGGCATTTAATTAACATCCAGTTTATTGTGTGTTTGTTTATGGATTTCTGTTTTGGTAATATTTTGGGCAAAATTTGGATGTTATTTAAATGTTTTGGATTGTAAAGGGGGATATTAGTAATGTTTTGTTAATATTTTGGATACAGATGTAATGGTATTTGTAATTAACTATACAAGCTATTATGCCTGGTTATTTATCATATGAATTATTTTGGCAAAAAAATTGTGTTTTTATTAATGCATTTGTTTTATGGATTTCTTTGGTATTTTATTTTGTATAAGCTATGAAAACAGTAGAATCTTTCTATGGATTTCTTTGGTAATTTATGCATTTTACATGGAATTTATTTTGCAACAACCTTGAGAAAACCAATTATTCTATTTTGAAACTAATTTCCTGAATTTATATAAAATAAAAATTGATTTTAAGGATAAAACTAAAATACAACATTGACACCCTTTCATTATCCTAAACATTACAATAAACCCCCTGTCCATGCAAAAAACTAAAAAGGGTAAAATTGTCCACGTAAAATGCTACAGTAATAGAGGGGTAAAATAGGAAATTCAAAAAATATTACGTGATGACGTCAGCAAAAACTAACTGATTCCTAACGGATGTAATCCTTTTGAAACCTCAGGGGATACGGTTGTAATTATGATTGTCCGAGGGGATTGGGCGGTAATTACGCCTAGCCTCAGGGGAGGTACCTGTAATTAACCCTATTTATTACAAGAACTTCTGTTCCTCGTCTGTTAACCAGGGGCAGAGACTCCAGTATAAGGCGCAAACCATGGAGGAAGACAGAAGCACCATAAGCTAACCAAGTCGTACCACTAATCCCGAATTGACTCACAGTGCAACCTACAATCACGTTCATGAGTAGAAAAGTGAAGATCCCAAAGTCACCGCAAGAAGGACGAAGCAGAGCAATGTTCGCGAGCCACACAATTGAGAAGTACAGGAACACCTTCACGTGATCAAAAGACGTTAATTTGAAAAAGTACTGAAAAATAATTGTGCCTGCCGCCCCAACTACAAAATTAATGAACTTCTTCTTCTTATTCATTCCGATCATCTCATGATTTTCATGTTCGACATGAGAAAAATATTTTGCCCATAATACTGAGGAAAAACATGAAACGGTGAAAATTAAAACAGGGAATATCTTTGTCTTGCCATAATATATAGAAAATCGTCGAGACCATAAGGAATAAAAGGCGTACTCAAGACTGCCTAAGATTACTCCAAAATACACCGGATACCGTTGTATGGCAAAGTGGTTACTATATTCAAATGAACCAGCAAGGAGAATTATCCAGACATGAAAACTAAATTGCCACAAAAAAAAACCAAATTTGCTTTCGGTAGAAGAGTCGAAACAATTGGTGGTATAGATTGTAAAGACATGTAAAGAAGCGAACCCGTAAATATAAAATATTTCTAAGAGATCGAGTGATTTAGAATTTGGCAATCGCCGGAATATGATAGCATAAATGGATGAATGATAGATCGATATTGCTAAACAATGCCCAAACAAAGACATAACCACAGGTGAAACTGAATCCGAGAAACCCGAGTTATCTGAAGATTCGAATCCAATTTGCAGGAAAATGAAGCCGACAGCGGCCCAAAATGGGAAATACAACCGGGCTGGAATCTCCATTTGTTAATCTACGATGAGAAATGGCGTTTGGTTAGGGGTTGAAATTAAGATACAACTTGGAAATTAATATTTGCTCTAAATTGATAGACATGGTCAAATCTTTATAAAAAAAATACCCACTCCATATAAAATATTCTTAATTACTTGACAATTTTTATATGATTGTAAATGTGTTTTGGTTAGGGGTAGAAATTAAGATACTACTTGGAAATTGATAGAAATGGTCAATACTTGATAAAAGAATATTGTTAACAGGGCCGGCCTAACATATTACGAGGCCTAGGCTATATTTCATATCGGGGCTCTCGTTTACAAATTAGCTGATACTTTTTAGATTCAATCGGAATATATTTTTATGACATTTCGTTCTTAAACTTTCTCTTAATAAAAGCTATATATATATATATATATATATATATATATATATATATTGAAAATTCAAGTATAGTGAATTTAGTTATATAACAAATGCACACACATATAAATTGTTATGTATTATATGAATTAATGCAGCATAAGAAAATTCAATCAATTACATTAAACTCCATACTACCATAGACATCTTATATTATATACACAATACAAGCTTTCTTTTTTTTTTTTTTTTTTTTCTCGAGGTCTGAATCCGTACACTTGAAAATTTCAAAATAACTTGGCTGAGCTCGCAAATTCATTCATCATTAAATAATTTTCTTTAGTTCAAATCCAAGCATTCTTGACAACTCAATATGCTTATTTTTAAATAAATGGCTACAATATATAGAACATGGTTAAGAAGCTAGTATTCGGTAAGATAAAATTGAGTCATACCAATTTTTGGTATATAGTCTGACGTTGTAGTTTTAAAATTTGTACAGTATATAAAATTGAATTATTCGGTTCGATTATCAAACTGTTCAATCCGCTAAAAAAAATCGAGACGTGTATGCAGTTTGAGTATCTTTATAATAAATTAATAAAAATTGTAGCTTGATTCAAACTCGTTGAATATAAGTACATCAAATTCTAATTTATTAATGCAAAACAACAATATTATAATATTTTTTTTCTAGATAATGAGACAATAAAGCAAAATCACTTGTACTATTAATTAGCATATTCTCCTTCCATTTTTATTCGTTTTGGAGGATTGAAGACGGTTTTTAAGAATTATAATAAATAGTCACTTGTTTTAAATAAAAGTCCCAAAACATCATCTTGATCAAATAATCATAGCATTAATAAGAAGGGTAAAATTGGTATAAGGAATTTATTCTACATTCAAATTCTAAACGATAAATAAAAAAATCGGATGGAGTAATCTTCATTATTTGACACCAATAATATGAAATAATCATTTCAACATAAATTAGATCAACGGAGCTTTAAATAACAAACACAAGGAAAATTTCAATAGAATGTGTAATGTTAATCGAAAAGTCAATTTGTTAGGTTAAATCTATTTTAATGTCGCGCTACGATCATTGTCCAACTCATCTTAACCAATACATGACGCATTAACATTATTATAATATGATGTATGTAAAAGGGGGCAGACATAACAGAAATATATAGCCGTCCACAAAGATATCTAGGACATTATTTTTGTATATACATGGTTCTAGATTATGAAGTAAAACGTTCTAGATAAGTATATATGAAAAACCTTTAGAGCATCACTTTTAGCCACTAGATCAAGTTAATTTTCACCGTCTGTTTAAGAATGTGATTATATAAATAGGGCAATACCTTGTTTTAAAATTTTCATGCTTACATCCTATTTAACCAAAACAAAAATATTCATCAAATAAAAAAAAAACTGAGTTATATTTACAATAACAAAAAAAAATGAGGACGAGGGCCTAAATTGTCTAGCTATAGAGCCGGCCCTGATTGTTAATTACTTGAACATATTAAACAGAAATTCATGTTTCTTTTATTTGTAGTAGGGGCATAGGCTACTGTCAATTATATGTTAGTCGAAAATATTAACCCTACACACTATGTCGAACTTATATTCGAACCGTCAATTAACTTTATGTACCCCAACGTCTTAAAATGAATCGAGTCTGCTTGAGAAATCCAGAATACTCTTGGAAAAAAATATGTTATTACGCAAAAGATTTTGACTAATCTTGACTCTAACTCGAGTCGACTGTAATATTCCAGCTCCTCTTCCTCTTCATAATCTTCGATATAGTGAACAGGCATTGTGTCAGAAACTTCATACTCGTCATCAAACGAGTATTCAACCTGCCTTCTATCAGGATAGAAAGTTGGGAGATCACCATCTTTCCTAGTTGCCAAAACTTTATTCTTTTTAATAACATAATTGAACATGTTAGGACCATTTTCATAACTTTATAAATAACTCTTCCTAAATGAATGCTACAACGTACACAATAAACGAGCTGGGCATCCACTCCTACCAAACCTTCAACAGCAACACCAGGTCTTGTGTTTACCATCAGGGGCGGACCGTCATAAGGGCTGGGGGGCGGTCGCCCCCCCAAGAATAATCCGAAGCACGTTATATATATAATATTATTGTAACTATAGAAAAAGAAGAGCTAATGGTCTAGTGGTTAGTGTAATGTAGTAGTACCAAGTTGGTAACAGGTTCGAACCCTGACACCTATTTTCTTTCTATTAAATATATTTTGCTATTTTTATTTTCCTTCTACCATATTTTATGGTTTATGCTATTTTTGTCTCTTTTAAAGGTTTTATGTTAGATTAATTTTTCATTCTTTTAACTGTTTATTTCTTATAAATGTTTTATAGTTAGACTAACATATTACCTTGAATTGGAAATGTAAATATATTATGATAAAAATATTTAATTTTCATAAATGCACTCAAGAACATTATAGGCAGTATTTAAAAAAAAAAAAATTAGTGTTAATTTTGGTACTTTAATAGCATTTTTTCGCAGAGTTGAATTTATGTTATAAAATATTTCTATGTTTGATTAATTCCTTAAATCATTTGTTAAATGAATTCTTAAAAAAAATTAGCACTATATTTTTTCACCTTTTATTAAATAAAAAGACATCATTACTTTATTTTATTTTATCACGACATAAAAATGGTAATGAGTTTGCTATTAAAAAGATCTCGCCCCCCCAATCGAAACCCTCTAGTTCCGCCCCTGTTTACCATGTCATTTAAAACAAGATCCACAACCTATGGACTACATAAAAGGTTTTGACTAATCTTGACTCTAGCAGAACATCTATGAGTATGACTCCAATCAAACATTTCACATCACGCCAAAGTGTATCGATAACACTAGTTGTTCGTTCAATCTCTCTTCAAGTACCAAGAACAATATATACTACTTGCTATTGTTAAATGATCAAATCTTCACATCTACTACCTAGACCTCTTTTTAATTTAGTATCGAAAAAAATCCAAACTTATTGGACATACGATTTATATGGGGATCAAGCTCTGCAATCAGAAATAAACATAATTAACAAGAGTGATGCAAGGGAAGAATTTCCGAAAAGAACAAATATCTAGTTTAACTTCAAGCATAATAGTGCTCACTTAATGGAGGGAACCTTTTTCTTAAAAACATTAACAATACATAAGAATGTTCTCATGATCCCAAAAAATAATAAAAAGGAGAAATGCGAAAAACAAAATATATTATACCTCTAAAAACAGTTTTGATAGTATCCCGGTTCAGAAATAGAACGAACGCACAAATTCAGAGTGTTTGCACCTCTCAGTGTGTTCATCTGGAAAGTATAAGACAATGGTAATATTATACACGTTATCTTTGTCCTCGATGATCCTTCTTTGATGGCTTTGATTTTCTTCTTGGTGCAGCGTCGACCAATGGGCCTGACCAAGTTTGCATTGGATCTTTGGAGTATGAAAAATTCATGGAACTGTATGGTACATCAGGAGGATCGAAACTCGGATCAATGTGATGTGACGACCCTAATGGGTAAGCGAGCCCTCCATCTTGGTGTGGAGGAGGAAACTTTTCACTTTTGCTCTTTGCATTTGCATGCGTGATTAGTCTCCGTCTCTGTTTCAAGAACACAAGTAATCTCCATATTAATATGTGCCTTAATAATCAGTTTTTGTAAATCGTTATTCTCCAGCAAGTACAAGGGCTCATTATATAATAAAAGTTTGTAAGAATTTTGACTAGTAATTTTACCATGTCATGAGAAATAGAAAGGTCGGAAAAGATTCTGAATCATTATTTATGGCAAGAATTTTTTATATGGTGGACAATAGGAAATACTGCTTGTGTTTATTCTAATTTGCAGAATAGCGGTGATTCACTTTTTCTTGTGGAACGACCTCTAAATGTCCGAACTATGTTCGGATTTAATCACATATTCACATGCACTTCTAAGGACTTTATTATTTTAAAATTTTAAAAAACTATCGCTTGTTGTTCTTCAAAATAGAGTCGTAAGTTTATCTAATAGATTTTTCCAACTCGATTTTATAAAATATTAGAATAAATATGTTTAATGCTTATAGATGGATAATTGAATCATTTAATTTTACCATAGTGGAAGGAAATATTTAGTCACATTTCTATTAACAGGAGGGGAGTGCGCTAAAATAGTTTAGCACATAACACAAGGGTGTATTTGACATCAGAGCAAATTCATCGGTGTATTTTGCAAATAATCCACCAATAATAGAACAAATGAAAAAGAAGAGAGTATGTTTTCACACAAGGAGACAGTATAAAGAACCAATAGGTAAAGATGATATCAAGTAAGGATTATACAACATACGTCGATATTGGCTTGCAGCTCAGCGTTGGCTTCAGGAGCAGGCATCGCTCTCATTGCTCGTTCACGAGTACGTGGTTTTCTCACACCATCAGCTTGAGTTTTACCGGCAGCTCTTAACCTTCAATAGCATAACTCATCAGGTATTTTAACAGAAATGTTACTGATAGGCCAAAATTTCTCACTTATTTTTAAATGCATGAGCAAAATTAATAACCAAATGGATGTAAAATCAAGCCCCATTGCATAAACTCAATACACAGAATGCATGGTGTGCCTCTGCTTGGGTCTGCATAACTGTAGTGGATGTATTTAATAGTATAAGTCCAGTTTAGTTGCAATTGTTGTTTAACTTTGGCTTGAATTTCTTACAAAACTTGAAATCGTGTTTGAAGTTTGGTTGATTTTTAAGCGAACCCTGTTCAAACCTTAATTCAGTCGTACATGGGTCGAGCTCCAATATCTTGATGTTTTAAAGTAAACTTTAGATTGTGGAATTGAGCTTAAATAGAGCTTAAACCTATCAATTGTAAGAGGCTATTGAGCACTACGTTGGAATAAGTTTATAGGACTTTCAAACCTTCGAGCTTCTTCATCACGACGCTTAGCATCCATCTCCTTACTTGGTGGATACTTTGGAAGGCTTGAAGGATCACATGCATAAGGCTTGGTTGAAAAGAACTGAAAAAAGAAGAATACTTAATAATTATCAACAACAAATAAATCAGAGAAATGAAACTACATGATTCTTATATTGACTGATTAAAGAAAAATAGCTCACTTCACTCCTGAGTGCAGCTGTAGCAGTTTGACGATCACTGGGATCAATAGCAAGTAAAGAATCAATTAAAGGCAAAGATGATTGTGGGAAATCTTTAAATGTCTCCTTTATACATCTTTTATACGATTGTTGGGGTTTAAATATTGTTGCATGAGGAAGCTTCGACTTTTTCCAATATTCTTCTGATGGAGAACCGCATAGCTTGAAAATCCTGTGCAGCTGTTCCACCTAAGCACAATGTAAAGTATTCCATTATTGTTATTAAGTCAGTGGCCATACAAATGTACCAATAATAAAGCACCACTACACTAATATGGAATATAACATTGTTAATTTGAGCTGGTAAAACGGCATTTCTAACAAATGCAGAATTGCACTTGTGATCCCAATTTTGGTCCCATCACTCCTTTCCATCCATCTTTTGACCAAAAATGCAAAATTATGACAGTCCTCTGATACCAAAGTGCAAAAAATGACTATTCTATGGAATCAAAAGTGCAGAACCAGGATGGAGAAGGGGGCAATAAGACCAGAAGTACAAAACAATTTAAAATATTAGGACTGAAAGTGCAATTTTGTAAAGCACAGGACCAAAAGTGCTGAGGGTCCAATCATGTGTCACCAATTTTGCCATTTGAGCCAAAATATTCTTTCAAGATCCGGAAAATGTACCTCAGTACGCCCAGTCATGATGGGTTTCCCAGCAAATAGCTCTGCTAAAATGCACCCAGCGCTCCACAAATCGACACCTACACCATAGTCAGTGGCACCAAGAAGCAGCTCCGGTGGCCTATACCAAAGAGTAACTACACGACTAGTCATGGGCTGCTTGTTATTAGGGTCGAAAGTGGAAGCCAATCCAAAATCAGCAATCCTAAGAACTCCTCCATC
Organism: Penstemon eatonii; assembly: GCA_038501285.1. Classification (NCBI taxonomy): domain Eukaryota; kingdom Viridiplantae; phylum Streptophyta; class Magnoliopsida; order Lamiales; family Plantaginaceae; genus Penstemon; species Penstemon eatonii. The sequence continues at coordinate 63,807,747 of CM076715.1, read as the reverse complement.
ATCAATAAGGAGATTTGACCCCTTAATATCACGATGCAGCACATGGCGGTTGTGGCAATGTTCAAGGCCAGACAATAGCTGATGCATATAGCATTTAACCTGCCATATTAATCAGATTAAGAACATTAAGAAACAGCTCAAAAATCTAAGGCTTACTTAAGTCAAGATTTGATGACTACAATACTGGGTGGATTTCAAGGTTTTGCAAGGAATAGTTCAAATTGCTTAATTAAGAATTGAAATCCATACATAATCAATATGATCCAAACAAGTGCTACTATGGATTTGAAACACTTAGCTCCAATTGAATTTTCAAAGCATATGATGTAGTAACTAGCAACAACCATAAATAACAAAGAGAACATATAAATATGAAGAAAGCAGAATCGCACCTGTGGCTCAGTAAACTTGATTCCAGGGCTCGAAGCAAGGCCAGCCAAATCATGAACCATGTAATCAAACACCAAGTACAAGCTACATGACATCCTAGATGTCACTAACCCATGCAATTTCACAACATTTGGATGATCCAATCGCCTCAAAATCAAAATCTCCCGAGCCATAAATCTTACACTCTCAGGCTCCAAATTATCAAATCTAACCTTCTTTAATGCAACAATCTTCCCTGTTATAGCATCTCTAGCTTTATACACATTACTATATGTACCTTGTCCAATCTAACATAAAATATAAACAAGAATTAGCACATATTGAACAACTAAACATAGGATAAAATGGGAACTAAACAAAAGATAAATATCATGCCTTATCGATTTTTTCGAATGAATCTGCACGTCTCGGTGTCCATCCATTAATCGCCTCTCCTGCAACAGCAGAGAGCCAAGATGGCCAACCGGCAGCCACTTGCTCACCATGGATGTTCTTAGGGGGGTTACTTAGCCTCGGGTTTGGCTTAGACCTCCTCCTCTCACCTCTGTGCCTCCGTGAATTTTCATCCTTCCTCTCTTCTTCCTTCTGATTGCTGCCATTTTGAGCATCACCACCACCTCCCTCCTCCTCCGATTTACTAACTACGACTTTCTCTCTCCTCCCTGACGGCACAGACAAATCTCTCTCTCCTCCTTTACCTCTCCCATTTCCAACTACAACATCATCACCACTAGGCGGCCCAGACGAGGAAATCTCTTTCCCAAAAACACACCCCATTACTCACTAACTCTAAACCTCATTTCTCACCATATATCAAATTTTTGCATCTCATTCCAACCCAGCCAAATTAGAACCAACTGAAGCAAATTTTGAACTACCAAAGCAGATCAATCAATTATCCTTTACTCAATCTAGCACATGAAGAATAAATCCAATCAAAAAAAAATTCAAATTTGAGCAAATAAACGGAACAGGATGTAATTAATCATTCAAATAAACACTCATAAGTGTAGTTCATTATCATAGCAACAAATTGCAGTATAATAATGGAGGGGAAACAAAACCCTAGTTGTCCTGCTACAAAAAGCAGGGGAAGCAATTATGAAATGGAAAAAAAAAAGCCCGCAAGTTATGGAAGCCAATATAAGTAGAAAAAGCAAAGACAATAATATTCAGTACAAAAACATTTGGTAATTGAATTATTGCGCCTTCTTTTTCTTGCTTTTACTTCTTTTGTGGATTGAAGAAAACAGAGAAAGAGAGAGAGAGTAAACAAATGCTTGCAAAGTTGAATTCCCACTTTCCGTTTTGGTCAAAATTGAAAAAATGATTTGTATTTTGTTAAGTGGGATAAATGATCGAACGCCAGATCTACGTTATTTGAAGTGTATGATTTGTTGGTATCTTTTTTATTAAATTAAATACGTAGAGAGAGAAAATCTTATTTTATTATAAAGTAGTAATAAAACTAAGAGATCTGTGTTAATTATTTTAGTCAATTTTGACCCTGTTAGACTATTGAGAAAAAAATGGACGCCTTTGGCTCATATGAGTTTTTATTTTTAAATCATATTTTTGGAGAATATTATTTTGAACAGAGATTTCAAAATTTTATAAATCTAAAGATTCAAAATATTGAGAAAATTTATAACTTTGTAATAATACATATTTTATGTTATAATAAAAATTATTTATTTAAGGCTATTCATGTTAATATTTATTAGCAAAAATCTCATGTATTAACTATTTATCAGCTCACAATCCAATTGAAAATGAAGAGTTGACTGGAGTAAGGTTACTGCTATATTTTTAAGATAACATTTGGTGATTATTAATTGTTCAATAGAGAGGTTATCAATAATTTTTTAATTAAAGTAAATACTGTATTTTTGTATTTTATTGCAAAATATAATATTACAAGGCAAATATAAAATTGCGGAAATACACCTTATTTTCGTTTCGATTGATTAAAAAACTTAAACTTTTCAATGTCTTCGATGAAAAAGAGAAAAAAATTTATCTTTATTAACACAAGTAATTTTTTGTTAATAAAAATAATACAGGAGTCCTTTCACCAATTACAAAGTACAGGGGTATTTTTGCGTTTTACTCAATATGACGATTAATAGTGACTCAAGTTAATTACTTGTAAATTCATGCACACTTTTTTTTTTGTGTGTCTATTCTCTTTGTTTTGATTTCTTTTTACCTACTCCAGTAAAAAGCATAATCAAACAAAAAGCATTGTCTGCTGTAAAAGTGATTTAGTGATACATAAGCAAGCTGAAAATTAAATTATATTTTTAATTCGAGTTTTAATTGTTAAAAAAATTATTCCTACTGTGAATATAAGATTATTTCATATTGACTAAATCAATATGACAAATTAAATTTAATAACGGCAAAACAAACATGCCCAACAAAAATTAGTATACATGAACACCGTCAACAGCGCACAATGTACTAGCTATTTTTTTTTTTAAATAAACAAATAGTGATCGAGCACTTCAATAATGGCTTATGGAGAAAAGAGCTCTCCATTAATTGAATTTCTCTATTATACGTGCAAGATTATTTAGATGATTTAATTAATACTTTGATTAGCGTGAATATTTAATGGGTAACAACTCATGTTTTGAGATCTTTCATTATGTGCTTCTGTATTTAAATAATAATAGATGTATTGATATTTTTAATTTAACTTAGATTGATGGATTAGAATTAAGTGCGTCGACAATATTATAAGAGTTCCTGGCCTGAAAGATTTAACAACGTAGCTCAATAATATATATGAAGATTGTGTGAAATAAAAGTATTTACATCGTTTGATCATTACAATAATCTCAACAAAATGTGACAAATAATTTATTGTTTCATATATAATTATTATTAATAAGTAGAGGAATTAGGAGCCTTTGACTATATATATATATAATTATCATTGGATATTTTTATTTTTTTTTATTTTTTAATGGTTTAATCTTTTTCGAGGCGTGTCAGACACATTAAGTGAAAACGTCTCCCAACAGTGATTCGAACATGAGTTCACTTCTTTATAGTAACTAGGAAAGTGCACGTACTTTGTACGTTTTTAGTTAATTTCATAGGTATTTTTAATAATTAAATTAAAATTAACTTTATTATGTCATAAATAAGAGCAAATTAACCCATTTTATAGGTTTACCCTTTTTTTATCTGTTATAACTTATTTTCACTTTTTTTTAATTTTATCTTTTTGTTTTTTCTATTTTAAGCTATTTTTCTACCGATTTCACTTTATATTATCGGTTAAACTCTTTTTTTAACTGATTTAACACGTTTTTATCATATTAATCCATTTTAATATTTTAGCACATTTTTTTTACCGATTTCACATGTTCTTTTCACAATTTCATCAACTTTATTAAATTTTTCACCGATTCACTTGCTTTTCACTAATGTCATTGTTTCATCGGTTTCATCATTTTTTCACGATTTTCACCTGAATTTCATCGATTTCACATGTATTCATTGATTTCATGTGCACTTTTTATCGATTTCATCCAAATTTTCATCAACTTTGTCAATGTTCACCAATTTCACCTGAATTTTAATCGATTTCACATGTTTTCAATGATTTTATAGATTTTTTTTTGTATCGTTTTCACCGTTTTTCACGAAAATAATTCCATAAAAATTCTTAGTTATGCATGTCTTGATATTATTGAATATTCTTTATAAATTTTTTTTCTAGCCAAATTAAAATTAAACTATTAGCTAAGTTAGATGTATTTTTTATTCTTTCATATTAAGATGCAATTTAATTTTTATTTTTTTTGTTATAGCATGATTTAATAGAATTTCATTTTAAATTTTTATATTTAGAGTGTCTATGACTTATGTTGTACTAAATCGTTAAATTAACATTTTCTTACTTTAAAATATAATATAGTTTTTATATATTTTTTAGGGACTATTTAAAATAGTAGTACATTTTTTATTGTTCGTTTTTATCTATTATAAGAGAAGAAGATTAAAATTACAGAAATTGATGTAAGAAAGAATTTATAAATTTTAGAAGTTTATGTAGGAGATAAATATAATAAGATTTCATGTCTAATTATACCTCTTCAATTATATTTATCATTGAATTAAATATCATTTCAATTACAAAAATTGATGTAAGAAAGAATTTATAAATTTTAGAAGTTTATGTAGGAGATAAATATAATAAGATTTCATGTCTAATTATACCTCTTCAATTATATTTATCATTGAATTAAATATCATTTCATAATTTAAATAAGGGTATTTTAGTCAGCACAAAAAAATTAAAAAAAATTCATGCTTTTATAATAGTAGAGATAGAGATAGAGATTAGTCACTTTTACTAGATCAATTATTTATTGATGTGTGTAATGATCATGTACTGATATATTTATTATCTAAAAAAAGATATTTTAAAGACGAGAGAATTTAATAAGATTTTTCAGCGTCCATTCATGTCAAAATTGACACGTCTAAGTTGGTATATTTTTTTTTAATCAATATGGTGGTAATGTGAATTGAACATATACCGCGAAGTAAGAAGTTTAAACTTTTACGACGATTTTTAAGTATTTTGACAATTTAATTTAAATCACTCATGGTCTTTGATTTTGGCTAAAAAAAATGAGACACTATTTTCCCTATTCTAATAATTTTTCTTCGTGTTTTCGTTGTCTATAAGGTAAACACTTTATATTTAAAACAATTAAAAATACGTATATATAAAAGCATCAAAAGTGAGCCCTCTAATTATTCCAAAGAAAAATAATATTCAATCCTTCCATTCTCTGATAGTACAAGGATTGGCAAACTTTACATTATTAAGCATGCAAAGCCTATTCTCAATTTTGATATATTTAACAAATTTGAATTAAATCTTCTATAGTTTAATATGATTATTAATCATACAATATTAAAATATTTATATAAAAGAGAAATGACAATGCAGACATGATTAATCAATGTTGTCTTAATCCCCTTTTCCACCTAAAGCATTGACATGATATTAATTAAATTAAAAAAATGATTGAGTTGTTAAGGCAGGTAAACTTATTTAAACTGAACATATGAAAAAATTACAAAAATTTAAGAATATAAAAAACTTCCAGGATTAAATTAACATATAGGATTCACGACACGACCAACCTTTTCTTTACCCGTCAAAAACACAATTCCACACCACACGTCAATGTGAGAAATGAGAATATATATTATGTCAAACATCACTACTTATTTTTTTATCTCATCATATATTATCTCGTAAAGGAAATATAATTTTTGAGTTGTTGTTGATTGGAATTTTTTTCTTATATTTCGATTATTAAATTTATTGTATAAATTCAGCCCCCACTGGACCGAAATCCTGGATCCGCCCCTGCATATGGCACCTTTCCTTTTTCACATACTCTTTTTTTTTTTTCATAATAAATTTCCTTTTTTAAGTATTCTCCTCATATTTAAGTTATAAACTTGTTTAACCCATAAGTCACAAGAGGGAAAAATGCAAGATACTCCCCTGTATTATTATGTAAAATCTGCAAGAAACTACCCTGTAAAATTTTTATTGCGCCAAATTTGCTTGTGTTTTAAAAAACCCTGCAAAAAACATCCAATTTGTAAAAAATAGGTCATTTTGGATCGACATATTTAAAGAAACCATTTTTAAAATATATCACGTGAAGTTATAGGGAACAACTTGAAGTATTTTTAAAATAATTTCTTGAAATATGTCGATCCAAAACGATCTATTTTTTACAAATTGGGTGTTTTTTGCAGGGTTTTTAAAAACACAAAGAAGTTTGGCGCAATAAAAATTTCACAGGGTAGTTTCTTTCAGGTTTTGCATAACACAGGGGAGTATTTTGCATTTACCCCCAAGTCACAACTACAACAATCGATTCTCAGTATTTTGTTTTGATAACTAGATTACGTAGGAATTTTCATAAATAATTTATAGATTCGGAAAGAAAAAAAAAACAAGAGAGAGCAAAGTATCTTCTATTAGAAATATCAATAATAATCAATTGGATTAAAAAATAGTTCCACAAGCGAAACTCTAGTCATATCGCTCGTTTGTTTGACGGGAATACGATTTGTTTCTTCGTATTTAATTTCAAGTAATTTGATTATCAGAAATATTATTTTACTATGGCATCTGGGTATCACTTGGATTTGTAGCAAAGTAATTAATCGAATTTATTTTCAAATGTTTGATAATGACAAAAAATAAATTTCATAGTTAAAAACTTCACAAAAATGTCCCCCACTCATATACTATATATAAATTATACAGAAATAGCGTTTACTCAATGATATTATTATATAATAATATATTAATTAATACTTTATATATATATTTTATCATATAATGAAGTACTTATTATATATTAAAAATTAATTAAAGAAAATAAAAGAAATCAGTGTTAGAGAAAAATCATATATATCATAAGAATTTCAAGATTGTAGCCATCACATACGGCCATGTTTGCTTTGGAGTTTGTGAATGACAAACAATGAGAGCGATCTCCGGAGACTCGAGTAACTGAGCAGATTTTGGGAATATTATTGCCGAAAGAGGATTCATATCTATTTTTACCCAACATATATTCGGAGGAAGGGAATTGAGTAGCGCATGAAGTGGGAAACAATTAATTACTCCCACTGTTTTTTTTATTTGTTGTTTTGGCAAAAATTTCTTGTTTACTTTTATTTGTCACTTTAGAATTAATGACCATGGATCAAAATTTCCATCTTTTCCATCGAAAACATCGAAAAAATTTCGTTTTTGAATCAGACGAAACAAAAACAAGATGTAATTTCGAAACTATTTATTTGTCTTAAACTCTGTTATTTTCCTAAATTTGGCAACTTTTTTTACATTTTTTCCTTAGTGTTTCCGAAACATTTCCGAATAATCTCGAAAAGTTTCCAATATTTGACTGATCGAAACATACATTTGAACCGAAATTTTGATCCATGTTAATGACTAAGCGGAGAGAGAACATGTTGGGAGAAGAAAAATAAGTTATTTCGAAGAAATAATTTATGGACGGACAATAATCTCTTTTTCCTTTTCGAAATAACATTCAGGAAATGAATCTAATATCATAAGATATGGGGGTTTAACATTCTCATGAGATGTTAATGTTAGGAAATTTTAGTTCCTAATTCTAATTGAATTTTTAATCAATTATAATGTTAATGTTAGGAAATTTTAGTTCCTAATCTTAATTGAATTTTTAATCAATTATAATAGCTATTATATATTTATTGGATTAACATTAAATGGTCTAATTAATTACCAACTTCAATATGAATGTGGACTAAATAATGAGTAGATGTCTATTTAGGAGAGTTCTAGGGAATTATGGAACCCTACACAAGGTTTATGGTCCCCAACACACCAAGTCAATATATCGCTATCTTCTTCCCATCAAGAAGACGAATCTAAAGTCCGTTAGGAAATAATGCGATTTGGTTGAGGAAGATCTCGTAGCCGATCAATCCGATTCATACTAGACTAATCGCTCACTATGGATACTGGTACGTATTTAATTCAGTATATATAACTCTTAATGATTTAGTCAGTGTTTTGAAAACCGAACTGGATCGGCCGGTTGGCCCAATTTAATCGCTAACCGGTCCCCAATTCGGTCCGGTTTACCCCGAAAAATCAGTCTCCTAATTAACCAGTTCGAATTGGTAAAAACGGCTTCAAAACCGGTAAAACCTGTGAACCAGTGGTTCACTTAATTTTTTTTTTCAAATTAGATATTTTTTGTTATTATTATTTATTTGAACTCTTGTTTAACGTTTAATAGAATTACATGTATACACTTTAGTTGAAATAGCATTCACTATTTTAGTGGTTTAACAATCAATGAGGAACAATCAATGCAATATAACATTTTTTTTACATAAAGAAATACATAACTATTTTCTCATCATTGTGAATAATATTATTTTGTGTCTGAAATAATGCAAATCAATTACCGTATAAACATCAAATTACATCAATAGAACCCAAATGAACAAGTCAAAAGTTTGAAAATGAGAGATGAACTTTTAATTTTGTTGTCTTGTTTTGAATATATGTATCTTTTAGGGACATTTGAGATTTATATTTTTAACATTGATCTTAATCTTTAAGACGTTTTGATTATTTGCATGAAACAATTAAAAATTATATTGACAAAGATTTGAATTATAATTGTATTTTAGATAATTTAAAAATATATATAAATATTACATAATAATAAAGTCACACCGGTTATACCGATCGAACCAGTGGTCGACCGGATCTAACCGATCGAACAAGTAACCAGTAGGACTTCCGATTCAATGACCGATCAGGTTTTAAAAGCATTGAATTTAGTATAAGATTCCTAGTCTTTAGGAATATATTTTCTGTTCCCAAATCCAAAAAATCATACCAAACATATTTACTTGATATCAATGATTTAGATTGCCAAACAACATGTCATTCTCGAGTAAATAAACGATTACAGATATGGTCTTTGATATTCTTGTCATTGAATCAACATTTCGTTTCGAGTGTATGTTTCGATCATTTAGATACTGTAAATTTTTCGAGCATTTTTCGAAAATGATTCGAAAACAAGAAAAATTGTAAAAAAAAAAAAAAAAAATTAATGAATTAAGAAAAAGAACACAATTTAAGACGAACAAATAATTTCAGAATTACACCTTAATTTTATATCCGTAGATTCTATAGATTCTAAAATGGTAACTTTTTTATATTTTCAACAAAAAAAATTGAAAATCGGGATCCATGATTCTTGCTAAAGGTACGCTGCATCATATAACAAGGTAACTTAGAAATCTCAAACAACTTTACCTAATCCATCTTACATAAGGTTTAACTTTGGTCAATCGTCATAGTCAAATTCTTAGAACTCACTTAACTTACCATTTTTTTTCTAGTAAAATTAAACTCTTTTGCTTTGAAAAATTAAGTATTTATGGTACCCATTATTAGTTTAAACTTTCGCAAGAAATAAAAGCATGCTCACTCAATGTGTTGATCAATTGAATTTAAAAGAAAAAAAAAATATTATGAGTTCTAATCTCACCTTAATCAGTTTATGAAATAAATTTAGGATCGAGATTCTAAACATATATATATATATATATATATATATATATATATATATATATATATATATATATATATAAATTAATTAGATTTTAAACCTGAATATCATTGAGAAACCAAAAGTTAAACATATAAACATTAATTATGAATTATTTCAAACACAAATTAAAGTACTATTTAAGTCAATAAGGCTTTGTTTAGATTAATTATATTTTAGTAAAATAAAACAAATTTAAGAGTCTCTACATGAGAAGAGTCTTCGTAAAAAAAGACGTTAATTGGGAATTAATCAAAACAATAAAAATAGGAAAAAGGAACAAAATAAACAACTTCGACAAGGTTGTGGGCCGTTTGTTTGGTGTTTATAAGTTACAGATCCAAAATTCAGCAATGTTGAAAATAGAATTCCTAAAAGTCACACATATTTTGCGTTCTCCTAAAGAATATATATTCGTCCCATCAATGTGTACATGAGTTTACAGCAAATTTGTTCACTAATACTATAGAACCCCATTTATAAATTTTATTTATTTGTCTGCGAGTTACACTTTTAAAACATACCCGAATACTCAAGTTATAACAAGCCTTTTGAAACACAGTACTTGGAACAACTAATAAGTTTAATAGCTAATCAGTAATATAATACTTACATCCAATTAGTCAACTACCAAATATGAAAAAATTTAATAGCTTGATATGAATATTTGATTATCAAATAAAGAGTCCAACTTACACTAAGCCCCTTTTAGCTTAGCCCAAGCCCAAAATTTTAAATTCAAAATTTGAAACTAGGGCTGTCAATGGGCCGGATTTGGAGCGGATCTGGGTGACTCCGGATCCGAATCCGAAATCAAAAGTTGTATTCGGATCCGATCCAAAATCCTACCGGATATTCAAAAGAGCTACCGAATTCGAAAAATATCCGATATCCGACTCAAAAATCCGAATCCGAACAAAAAAAAGTTAATTTATATTTTAACTTTAAAAGATAAAAAAAACTAGGAATTATCTAATCATAAAATTTATACAAGCTAAAGAGAAATGAAAATAATTGCAGGTAATTTGTAGGAACAAAATACAAAGTTTACCAATTTTACAATAAACGGTAAAATTCTACACCTACTTATAATCGAAGTAGGTAGATTGTTGGTAATACCAACTTATACATGTTTAATTGGAAACATTACCACAACATAATTATACCATAACTACAATATCCGAATAAAAGTTGATCGAAGGGGTCACATCCCATAAGACTTTTTTTTTCATGGTAAATATGTTTTTTTTTTATCTCAAATTAGGCAACCTATCTTCGATATATTTGTGAAGTTTATGGAATTATTAAAATTGTATCTTGGTCGGTGGATACTTATAATCAACATTAACGAATTATGTACTTACCAAACATTCTAATTGCACTTGAAGGGTGAAACATGAAAATTAATTAAATGTACATACTATTATATCAAATATGATCCGGATTCGGATCTTTAACAGATTGGATCAGCCTAGATCCAAATTCGCTCCATTTAATTCGGATTACGGATCTTCTTAATCGGATTAGCTCCATCGAATCTCTAATCAGACAATTATCCTAATAAATCGGACCGGATTCGAATCGGATCCGAATTGAAATCCACCCCATTGACAGCCCTATTTGAAACCTTTCGCAAGGATTGGAAAAGGCAACAAATTTTCCTTCACTTTTCCTCCATAAAAATTAATGTTGAAATTTTCTTCCTATCAATTTGATAGAGAAACCCCACAAAATCATAGGAAAATTTTAAATATCTAACATGTAGTTTTTTTTTTTTATTTTACTCTATCATAATTATTTTGTTTATATGATTTTGTGAGTAGTAATACAAATGAACTCAACTCATATAAAATGTATTCATTTTTCAAAATCGATATAAATTTGGTGTCTGAAAAATATACAAAAAAGTCAAATTAATTTATAAAGTTAATACTTAATATAATAGCCGTGATTTTTATAATTTATTATTATTGTTAGTTTTTATTTGATTTCATAACTCATTTTGTACTTTAAATTTGCTAGAGATTATTATGATAATTTTGATTTTGCAATCAATTTTAATATCTTTTATAATTTTGAAAATTTTCATAATCAAACAAAAATGTTAAAAAATATATAAAAAATTTCTTAATTTTTTTGACAACCAGACATCATTTTTCTGAAGCATGTAAAAAAACACTTTCTTTCGATTGAAGATACATAAACAATTATAATTGTTGTTGTTAGAGTAATTTTGAAAAAAATCCAACATACTCTTTAGTGGTCAAAACTCATAATTTCATTTTTTTTAAACAGTTAATTAGTAATTACCTACCCCTTAACCAAAAGGATGCTACAATATCATTTAACTTTATCTTTCCTTTGAATTTCTTTCTTCCAATACTTACATTTTAGTTCTCAATTCTCTGATGCAAATCATGCAATTGACTTAAACTAGTAATAATTTGTTAATTTTTCCCCTAATTGCAGATGATAAATTGGTTTTAGTGTTTTTTTGTATGGAGCAATATATTTTGCTTATAATATTGATCTTCTCTATTAGGCTTCTGCATGCCTAATCGCATATTGGCATGGCTTTTACTGGGACACATTTTCTTGTCCTTTTTCCAGTACAGCGAATTCGAAACTAAGGGTCTATTTGGATGGGTTTTATGGTCCGATTTCTCGGATATCGATTTTTGAAAAATGGTTTGAGTGGTTTCAGTGAAAGATCTGAAATCCCATTTGGTTAGGTTTTGAATGTTGGTTTTGTGGCTCTAGAAAAATTAGGATCCCACTTGGATTGGTTTTAGATGTTGGGGTGTGAAGAAAAAAATAAGTGATAGGTGTCAAATCAATATCTTTTTAAAGAGTTTGGGGAAAAAAAATAAATAGTAGGAGAGTTTCAAGAGTTTGAGTATATATTTGTAAATAAGTTTATAATAATGAGTTTCATGGATCTAGTAAAAATTCATTTGGAAGAATTTTGACCCAATTTCGTATACCCTACGAGACTGGACCAAAACCCATAAAGTCGAAAAACTTCAGCTTAAAATAAATTTTTAATAAAGATTTTGAAAAAATTCTCAATTGTTAACGTAGACTAGTGCATAGATTATGCACATTGATTTAAATTTTTATCGTTTTCGTCGAAAACATTAAAGAGTTTCAGTTTTAATTAATGAAAACGAAAATAATGTAACTCTAAGACTATTTGTTTGCCTTGAGATTCTCTTATTTTACTTAATTTAGTAATTTCTTTTACAATTAATGTTACGGGTGTGTCTAATATCTTTAAAAAGTTCTCGAAAATTTTCAATATCTTGACAATACCCAAAAAAACGAAACTTTGATCCATGACTATGCATTTAACATAGAGAAATAAGAGGGTTTTTTGCACTTTGCACCCCCAAAAATTAGATTTAGCACTTTGCACCCTCTTTTATTTTCAGGCAAAAACTCGAGGGCAAAATAGGTAATTCAATTATAAATCTTTGGCATTTTGCATCCCAAAATAAAATTAGCATTAACACTATCTAATTAAGAACAAATCAGCAACTTCCACCCCCAAAACACAATAAATGGGCACTTTGCACTCCAAAACCCAAAATTAACACTTAATATCCTCAAAGTAAGAAAAAACTCAAACCCCTAGTTTTTTCCAACAAAGTTGACAATTGAGGTGAAAAAAATCTAAAGCAAAATAGGTAATTAATTTTTTTCCTTAAATTTTGTAAAATACAATTTTAAATACTAGAATACTCATTCTCTCTCCATCTTTCTTTTCATCAGTATACATATCCATAAATAACTAAATAAAGTACAAGTAAATTCTCAAAAACCCATTGTCTACTTCATAATATCAAAGACCCATAATAAATACTTATTTTGCCTTAGAATTTTTCACCCCAATGTTCAACTTTGTCGGAAAAAACAAGAGGATTCGATTTTTTTTAATTTGAGGGTGTTAAGTGTTAATTTTGTGTTTTGGGGTGTAAAGTGCCAATTTATTGTATTTCAGGGGCGCTAGTTGCTGATTTGTTCTTAATTAGAGAGTGTTAAGTGCTAATTTTATTTTTCAGGTGCAAAGTGCCAAAGATTTACAATTGAATCACCTATTTTGCCCTTGAGTTTTTGTCTGAAAATAAAAGAGGGTGCAAAGTACTTTTTTTTTTTTATATTTCGAGTGTGCAAAGTGCTAAATCTATTTTTTAGAAGTACAAAGTGCCTATTTTCCATGTTTCGGGGGTGCAAAGCGCAAAAACCCCGAAATAAGAGCTCTTAATTTAAATAGTATTCAAATTTGAGGAGATAGCTCAAGTTGCCCCAAATTTGAGCAAACATTTTGTTAGTTCTAGAAACAGAAAACAACAAATTCACACAATACCAACACCAAAATTTTTAATCTACTTTATATGATAATAATGATTATAAGAGGGATGGAATGGAAAAACCCGGTTCGAGGCGTGCAAGCACTCCCTTTAGAATAGAATTCGCCGCTGCCCTGGTGCAAACTCAATCGACGTCTATTCCCAAGATACAACGAACCTTCAGGACTTCTTGACGTGCACTCGAACAAGAGAATCCCACGAACTAGAATGATCCCACAATCGCCTTATTTAATAAAACTATAACTCAAAACTTTCTTGAGATAATATTAAAACTATTTGCTATGATTTTCTTTAGGAAGATAAGTAATTGAATCTTTTGAAAGAAAGATGAAGAGTATTATTTTCTGTCCTTTGAATTGGGGAGAGTGAATGGTATTTTTAGAGGAAATCCCAAACTCAAAAAGCCATTAACGTTCTAATTTGAAGAGACACCTCTTCAAAGAGAACTTTTCACTTTTAAATGAAAAGATGGGAGAAAACGATTAAGTCTGAAACCCAATTCAAAATAGGCTTTTATATGGTGTGATATGGCCTATCAAATAATTATAGTCCCACCAATTTTATAATAAAAATTAAATGAGTAATTTTATTTTATTTGAATCACAAATTATTTAACAATCCCCCACATGATTCAAATAAATAATAATTAACAAAACAAAAGGACTAAGGCGATTTTTACTATGTAATGGATGAAAGTATCTTGCGGATTTGAACTTTCACTTAGTATTAACAAGTATTCATTTGTAGAAGCCATAGTGAACATAAGTCTTGAACTAGGATTCTTTGTTACAAACTTCAACAAGTCATACACATAGTGTGAGTGATATCAAGTTCTAACGGGGTAGCACAGTTACGGCCGTGCGCTAGTATCTTGGTTTAACAAGTGCTCTAGAGATAAGTCCTAGTCTCATAGGTTGCGGCCTCACAACCACACTTGTATAGGTGAGTTCTTCAAGGGTAGTCTGCAACTCAATACCCTATTAATAAATTATGAACTCATTAGGAGTATATGTGTACTCGTCCTCTTTTGTTGCAGTACAACACTAGTTATTTCACGAGATGGATTCTATAATTTTAAGTTTTAGTGTTGTCCAATCACCCAAACAGTTTGTTTATTACCCATTGAACCTTTCAATTGGGATCTCCAATTAATAAGGTTGGGTTGCCACTATCGGTGATTTCAATTTATGGACTTCAATCCCATCCCCTTTGCAAATTCTCTAACTTGCAATTTTGGTAGCCCTTTAGTTAAAGGATCAGCAATATTCTTTTCGGACCGAATATAGTCTAAAGCAATTATTCCTTTATTTAAGAGATATTTTATCGTTTTTTGTCTTAAACGCAAGTGTCTCTTTTGCTCATTAGAATTCTTTTGCTTAGACTTTGCTATAGCTGCTTGACTGTCACAATGAATAGATATAGCCGGTATAGGCTTTTCTTCTAAAGGAATGTCTGATAACAATCCTTTAAGCCACTCTGCATGCTGGCCAGTTGCATCGAGTGCTATCATCTCGGATTCCATGGATGACCGAGATATACATGTTTGCTTGGAAGATTTCCAAGACACAACTGCACCACCAAGTGTAAACACATACCCAGTGGTAGATTTAGATTCATCAGAATCACAAACCCAATTTGCATCACTGTATCCTTCTAGTACAGTGGGATAACCAGAATAATGTATTCCGTAATTTACAGTGCCTTTTAAATATCTTAACACCCTTTCTAAAGCGTTCCAATGACTAGTATCGGGGTTACTAGTGTATCTACTAAGTCTCCAAATGATTTTTCTTTCCTAGCTCTTTTACTTCTTCTAGGTTCCTCAACACTATCATTCATGCTTTCATCATTCGTATTTAAAGAACTAGTGTTAGAAGTTTTTGATAAATCAGATTTAATTTTCATTGGAAATATATCTTCAAAAAATACAATATCTCTAGATTCTATAATTGTACTTACATGAAATGCATCAATTTCTGATTTTATTATGTAAACTCTATAAGTAGGACTGTTTAGTGAATAACCAATAAAGACTCCATCTACTGTCTTTGGTCCTAACTTTTTCCTCTTTTTCTTAGGAATTTGTACTTTTGCTAGGCACCCCCACATTCTAAAGTATTTTAAATTTGGTTTTCGACCTTTCCAAAGTTCATATGGTGATTTATCATGTTTCTTATATGGTATTCTATTTAGAATATAACAGGCACTAATAAGTGCTTCTCCCCAAAAATTATTTGGCAACCCTGAACTAGATAGCATAGAATTTACCATATCAATTAAAGTCCTATTTTTCCTTTCAGCCACTCCATTAGATTGAGGGGAATAAGGAGGAGTAACTTGATGAATAATTCCATGTTCCTTACATATTTCATCTAAATAAAATTCTCCTCCTCGATCGGTCCTAAGATTTTTAATTTTTCCGTCTTGTTGATTTTCAACTTCATTCTTATATGTTTTAAACATATTTGACACTTCATCTTTAGTTCTAATTGCATATACATAACAATATCTAGAAAAATCATCAATAAAAGTAACAAAGTATCTTTTTCCATTTCTAGAATAAAGGTTAAAATCACAGACATCACTATGAATTAATTCTAATGTCTTACATGCTTTGTGGTCTACTGAACTAAAAGGTTTTCTAGGAAGTTTAGATTGTACACAAATCTCACATTTGTCATGAAAATTAATATCAGATTTAGGTATTAAATCTAAGTTCATCATTCTCTTTATTGTATGAAAGTTAGCATGTCCAAGACGACCATGCCATACATTGGAAGAAACATCAACATTATAAAGAGAAAAAATATTATTATTAATATTACTAACTTTAAGTACATTTAACTTAAACAAGCCATCAAATATATAACCTTTTCCTACAAAGCTACTGTTTTTACTTAATACAACTTTATTTGACTCAAACAAAAGTCTAAAACCATTTTTATAAGAAGGGATCCACTAATCAAATTTTTTCTAATATCGGGTACATGCTGCACGTTATGTAGAGATAGAATATTTCCCGAACTTAATTGTAAGTCAATTCTTCCTTCTCCAATAATCTTTGCAGCAGTAGCATTTCCCATATTTACGGATCTCCCGTTTGTAACCTGATAAATCGAAAATAAAGATCTATCAGCACATACATGAATATTAGCACCGGTGTCAATCCACCAATCAATTGATTCACAAGCTAGATTAATTTCAGAATTTGAAATTACTAACCTATCATCGGTTCCATCATTGGTACCGGCAACAACCACATTAGCTTGTTTAATTGATCCTTCTTGTGCTTTCATATTCTTGTCTTTGCGATGTCTACACTGCCTCGCAAAATGCTCGGGTTTTCCGCAAACAAAACATCCCCTCTTATTATTATTATTATTGTTGTTTTTATTAATATCACCTTTGGCTTGTAGAGATAGAATATTTCCCGAACTTAATTGTAAGTCAATTCTTCCTTCTCCAATAATCTTTGCAGCAGTAGCATTTCCCATATTTACGGATCTCCCGTTTGTAACCTGATAAATCGAAAATAAAGATCTATCAGCACATACATGAATATTAGCACCGGTGTCAATCCACCAATCAATTGATTCACAAGCTAGATTAATTTCAGAATTTGAAATTACTAACCTATCATCGGTTCCATCATTGGTACCGGCAACAACCACATTAGCTTGTTTAATTGATCCTTCTTGTGCTTTCATATTCTTGTCTTTGCGATGCCTACACTGCCTCGCAAAATGCCCGGGTTTTCCGCAAACAAAACATCCCCTCTTATTATTATTATTATTGTTGTTTTTATTAATATCACCTTTGGCTTTTAGATTATCATTATACTTTTTATTTCCTTTTTTCTTGGAGTTATTTCTCTTGTTTCCCTCAATGAGATTAGCATTATTGAAATCACTACGTGCTAATTTTTCCTTTTCCTTTTGTCTTTCATCTATTTGAAGAGAAACCATCAAATTATCAAGACTCATGGCTTCACGTTTATGCCTAAGTGAAATAGCAACGGATTGCCATGAAGAAGGAAGTTTTTCAATTATAGTATGAATGAGAAACTTTTCATCAACCTTAATCTTCCTTTGGCCTAATTCTTCATGGATAGCTTGAAGATCTTGAGCTTGTTGTACAATAGATTTGTCATCAGTCATTTTAAAGCTTAAGTATCTTCCGATTACATAGTTATCTAGACCTTCATCTTCTTTACCATATTTTCTTTCTAGTGCATCCCAAAGTTCCTTAGCGGTATCAGTAGAGTTATAAATGTCATATAAGACATTTGACAAGGCAGAAAGTATACGACCATGACACAAGTAATCTTTATCTACTGACTCACTAGATGTATCACCATCCTTAGTTTTTTCTTTAGATGTACTAGGATTAGTAATTGCTGAAAACAGCCCTAGGGAAGTTAACCAATAACGCATTTGTTTTTGCCACCTACGAAAATTATACCCATTAAATTTTTCAGGTTTTATAGAACTTTGTTCATCATTAATGCCCATTTTTTAAACTTTCAGCACTTAAAAGGCACACTTAAAACAAAACTGTTTTTTACTCCGACAAATTAACTAAGTAGTTTAGACAAACAGTTTATGTGCAAAGTTTTAATGTGTGAGATTTATATTAGCAAGCAACTTTCTGTTTCCTAATAGACAAATCACCAGTTCAATAGACAATAAATTCTATTCTAAAATTGTTAGTTCTAGAAACAGAAAACAACAAATTCACACAATACCAACACCAAAATTTTTAATCTACTTTATATGATAATAATGATTATAAGAGGGATGGAATGGAAAAACCCGGTTCGAGGCGTGCAAGCACTCCCTTTAGAATAGAATTCGCCGCTGCCCTGGTGCAAACTCAATCGACGTCTATTCCCAAGATACAACGAACCTTCAGGACTTCTTGACGTGCACTCGAACAAGAGAATCCCACGAACTAGAATGATCCCACAATCGCCTTATTTAATAAAACTATAACTCAAAACTTTCTTGAGATAATATTAAAACTATTTGCTATGATTTTCTTTAGGAAGATAAGTAATTGAATCTTTTGAAAGAAAGATGAAGAGTATTATTTTCTGTCCTTTGAATTGGGGAGAGTGAATGGTATTTTTAGAGGAAATCCCAAACTCAAAAAGCCATTAACGTTCTAATTTGAAGAGACACCTCTTCAAAGAGAACTTTTCACTTTTAAATGAAAAGATGGGAGAAAACGATTAAGTCTGAAACCCAATTCAAAATAGGCTTTTATATGGTGTGATATGGCCTATCAAATAATTATAGTCCCACCAATTTTATAATAAAAATTAAATGAGTAATTTTATTTTATTTGAATCACAAATTATTTAACACATTTCCATTTCAAAATCTTCATATTTTGGTTTGGTTGAGCAAGGAAAAACGTAATTGGCAATTAGTTTATTTCTTGCACTAGGTAACTAGGTAAGTATGGAAAACACAAAGAAAGAAGCAATTGTATGAAGAAAGAAAGATTGCTAATATGTAAAATCAATGGCCAGGTAAATAACGATTTTGACTATTTAGGACAATTTTTAGGAATTTTTCAAAAGTAGTTTGACTGTAACAATTGTTACTCCGACGAAATTAGAAGGGCAAAATTTCAAAAATGGCAGTGTAAATTTGGAAATTTTTCAAAAATAGTCCTATAACTATATGAAATACACATTTAGTCCTTTAACTTTCATCAAATTATAATTTTAGTTCTATGCATAATAAATTTCGTCCTCTAACTTTCATCTAATTTCAATATTAATCCTATGCATAGCAAATATCATCCTATATTTTTCAATGAGTTTCAATTTTCATCTTGCAATTACATATTTGATGCGAATTTATAATTGAAGAACAAAATTTAAAACTTATTAAAAGTTGAAGAACCAAATTTGTGACTATATGATGCCAATTGGAATTTATCGAAAGTTAGAGGATAAATTTATTATGAATAGGGCTAGAGCCTATAATTGAGTGAAAATTAAATGACTAAATGTGTGTTCGATATAATTAAATGACTATTTTTTTAAGGTAAATGTCAAAATTTAAAGGGTAAATTACGAATACCCCCCTCAGGTAAGACTTAATTACAAAAATCACCCTCACGTATTGGGTATTACAAAAATTCCCCTCGGGTTTGTCACCTTATTACAATTAACCCCTTGTCCTTAAAATATTCCAATTTTGCCCTTGTGTGTTATTTGTATTGTTTGTAATGTCTTATAAATGTTAAAACTTGCGATCTAATTATAGTACCTTATAAATTAGAAAAGAGATAATTATATATTTACTACCAGAATAATTGATAAAATTTATAATTGCCCATAAATTTTAAATAATATTGCAAAATAAGGTATTTATATATTTATTAGCAATTTAAATTGTAAAATATTAAATTAAATAGAATTTTAATAATATATTTTGCAAATATGAATTGTTTACACATTAGTTAAATGAATTTATTTTATAAATTAGTATATTTAATAAATTATGTTGTATTATAAATAAGATATTTTAATTTATCAAAGTTTATGGAGTATTATAAATTGAAATTTTTATTGAAATTTATGGGAAATTATAAATTATATCAATTATTTTGGTGGTAAATATATAATTATTATTTTTATAATTTACAAGATATAACAATTAACCACAAGTTTTAAAATTTATAACATATTATAAACATTACAAATAACTTCCAAGGGTAAAATTGGAACATTTTAGCGACAAGGGGTTAATTGTAAGAAGGTAACAAACCTGAGGGGGATTTTTGTAATACCCAATATGTGAGGGGGATTTTTGTAATTAGACCTTACCTGAGGGGGGTAGTCGTAATTTACCCAAATTTAAAAGAAATCGTTGGAGGTGGTCTTGCTCCTTTCCTTTTCATTTCTCTGTCCCAAGTCAAACATCCACGTGTAAATATACTATTGGATAAACAAATTTCATTTTCTGCAGTTTAACAGCATACAATTAGCCACAATAGCCAATTATCAATTCTCAAAATTCCTCTCTCTCTCTCTCTTTTTATCATTAATCACATCGATAATCTGAAAATTGGGGATGAGTGTAACAAACTTATGCGTGGGACATTCCCTAAAACTCAATTCTGCTTTTTCCAGCTTTTCATATTCACCTAATTACTCTTCTACTACTTCTCTTCCATTTTCCAGAAGCTTCAAGTTTGTTACCTTCAGCCATATCCATTCGACGACGTCGTTTTCTTGTGCGATTGCCGTTTCTGTCAAAGTCAACGCGTCCTCCACCATCGGTATTATTATTTCTCTCTCGTCTCTCTCACACACAAAAGCACTACGGTCTGCACTCTCTACATTTTTTTTACTACAAATTTATGCGGAATTTTCTGAATTTTTTAGAATTTAGAAATGATTCCTTGTTAAATTGATTGTACGTCTGTGACATTTGACTGTGTGAGTTGATTTTGTTCTGGTGATTGAATGATAAGCTACTCGTGATCATAATTATGTCATTCTATATTTATGATGAGTAGAATTTTAAGCGATTTAGGATTTAGTACCAGTGTTGATACAAATATACCTGTGGAGTTGTGGATAAGGGTCGCTATAAGCTCGATTAAAGTTTGGGTTGATATACTGATAACACCATGGAATAAAATTTCTGTAAGTTACCATCGAAAATACGGACATGTTTTCATTTTTGGGTCAATTGAAATGAAAATATTGAGAATTTTATACTTGGAACATGTTTCGTTGATTTACAATTTTTTCAAATCTTTCCGAAACATACTCCCGAAAACTAATTCTAATCCATGGATAACACAACAAATTAAGATTGAAACAACGCGCTTTTAGTGTATATAGGATTTGGAGCTTGACTCGTGCTTTACTTGATGAATTAATAAATGTTAAGATCCTTGTTGACTTATTCAGCTACTTGAGTTTAAGTCAGTTTGACTTGACTAAGGCTCATCTTGGTTCATATGTATTAATCAAACAAATTTTAATCATAGCATGAATCACAATTTTTCTGTATGGGTGCAAATATCTGATTGTGTTATGTCATTCTATCTAATTTTATTATCTGATATGTTGAAGGTGCGCCTAACGAGGGATTGGAAGCTTCATCTACAAGAATGGTTGGAGCTAACGACTTGTTGATTGTTGGTCCAGGTGTGCTAGGACGCATAGTTGCTGAAAAATGGCGAAAGGTAATTTTGTGCCAAAAGTATGATAAATAAAATTTTATGGTATTGGTTCATTTAGATTTCAGATAGTTTATGTACTAATAGTGTGATCATGTTTTTTGGTAGATATGTGGTTGGAAGTTTTATTGTTTCTGAGATATTGGGAAAACAATATTCTAGGACATAAATATGCGAATTATATCTGTTCTAGCATTCAAAGTTCTTGAATTAGATTATTTTTTCAAGCATTTACTTTTATAATGGTCCTATTGCTTTTGTATTCTGTGTATGTCAAATATTTTGATTGTTGAATGTTTTACTGCGGCAGGAACATCCAGGGTCTCAAATTTATGGACAAACACTGACAAGCAATCATCACGAAGAGTTAATACAAATGGGGATCAGTCCATCTCTGAAAGGAACTCAGTGGACTGATAAGTTCCCTTATGTGATATTCTGTGCCCCTCCGTCCAGAAATCTAGATTATCCTGGTGAAGTCAGGTGCGCCTAAGAATATTTACCCCTATGTAATTCTTCAAAGGTTTCTAATTAAGATGTTTCATGTTTTGGGATTGCGGATATGCAGATGCACAACTTTGCTTTCTAGTTAAATTGGCGGTTAAAGATAAGCTTGCAGAAGACACTTATGGCTCTAACTATTCTCCTATATCCCCTATGCATCTCTTCTCTTGGATTTTTTCATATGTCTGTGTGTCTTTTTCTTTGCGTGAACTGAGTGAAACAAACAATAGTAATAGCTATCCACAAATATCGAATTTCATTACATCATCATACATCTCCAATCCGAACACAAGGAGGTGAATAAAAGGACTGGATATGAGAAGCCATGCGAACTTTAACAACTGGTTTTCAATTTCACATAATCTGGTGTAAGGAATGTGCTGATTAGTGCCTTTCTCTTTGGTGCGTGAGTATATATGAGAAATAATGGTTTCTTTGAGTTGATGAGTTGAATTGTATCTAAAGATTTATCTGTAGACAACAGGTTGAGTTTTACCGTACCCGTCTTTGCTGGTCATTCATAAAGTTTCAACCATTACTCTTTCGGACCTTTAGTCGTATAAATTGATCTATAAGTGGAATTAATAATCAATCTAAATTTGCTGCATTAATCACATAAACAGGGAAGCTACTTTAAATTGGAATGGTGAAGGTTCTTTCCTATTTACTTCAAGCTCTGCTCCCTATGACTGCAGCGATAATGGGTCTTGTGATGAGGTATCTAATCCGACATAAGGCAACTTCCCCTATTGGTCACACTGTTCCATCCCTTTATGTATTTACAACTTTACGAAGGTTTTCCCTACTGAAAAAATATGTAATTAGATCTCAAGTTAATCCGTTGTTTTTGTAAAGTTTAACTTGCTTATATTCTCTTCTTTGTGAAATATTCTTGTTACGTAGTGATTTATAGACCTTCATTTCCCTATAGGACACTCCAGTAGTACCAATTGGTAGGAGCCCCAGAACAGATAATCTGCTTAAGTCTGAGAAAGTAGTGTTGGATGCTGGTGGTTGTGTTGTTAGACTTGCTGGACTTTACAAAGCTGATAGAGGTGCCCATACATATTGGCTGGAAAAAGGGACTGTTGATGTTCGACCAGATCACATCCTTAACCTAATACATTACGAGGTGTTGCTTCGCTCTTAACTCATTATCTTGTTCCGTATAACTTCAAAAAAGAAAATGATGCTGGCTGTTTCCATGGCTTCATTATCTGGAACGTTTAGCGATGATTGTTAATGTTTAATGTGCTTCATTTATATGGAAAAATTTAACAGATGCAATGTTTTGTGTTATTATACAGGATGCGGCTTCACTTTCAATTACCATCTTAGAAAAGAAACTACGCGGTAGGATCTTTCTTGGTTGTGATAATCACCCGTTATCTAGGTGAGTCTCTTCGACTAATTAAGTGTGTGCATAAACGTGGTAGTATTTTACATGTAAACACTGTCTAGGCACTTTTACTAATATGCCCTTTTACATGCTCAGGCAGGAAGTGATGGATTTGGTCAATAAGAGTGGAAAGTATAGCAAGAAATTTGAGAGTTTTACAGGTGAGTTCACATTGCTTATTGTGTAATTAATGTAAATAAAGATTACCATTTCTTCTTCCAATGTTAAAGGTCTCGGCTTCTACACAGCTTGTTCTAACATTGCAACATGGTAAAAAATGTTGCTTTTACAGGAACAACAGATCCTCTAGGTAAGAAATTAAACAACTCAAAAACTCGTGCTGAACTAGGATGGGAGCCGAAATATCCCAGCTTTGCTCAATTTCTCGAGAGTCTCTGAGCAGCTTCTGTACATCAATTTCTCGCACACTAATCGTCTCCAGTGAAGTCTATGGTATCTGCGCCTCATTAGTCAAATTCTTTGCATCTTTGGTTTAAAAGAACAATGATGATACTGGTATTCTTGACCATTATGTACATAAATGAAAGTAATATGGGGGCACAGAGAAGCTCGTTCTGGTTAAAGTTAATTAATCTAACTATCGTTTCAAGTAGAATTATACAATGTGTGATTTATTTTCAAATATGCTTATTTTCTTTAGAAAATTGAAGTATCATAATCTTCAATGAGGAAAAGGGACAAAACTTCTCCTAAAAAATACTAGTATTACAAGTAAGGTGCAATGAGAAATATAGGCGTTGATTGCTTTCATTTTGGCTCAATAACTTGGGTTTTCAAGTTTTCAACCTTTATCATATTTAAAATTGTTAGAATCAATCATCAATAATACATAATCTATCCACATCAATTTTTAGGATGCCCCTCTTGGATAAGTACAACACTTATACCTTTGTCACTTGCATCTGTTTCGATGACCTAATTTGAACATGTTATTTTAAGTTTTTAAAAGTACAAGGGAATTCTATACAATAAAATTTTTACAAGATAGTTTCGAGCAGGTTTCGCATAATACAAGGGGTATCTTGTATTTTCCTCGAGTATCAATCTTGGCTATAGCTAGTGGTACCAAATTAATCTCATGTTCAATATCTCTGGTGGGTGCATGGCAATCCTTGTGGTAACTGCCACTGTCTACAAGTATACATGTAGACTGACTGCTTGTTTGAAACTCCTCTGATCTTCAAAGTATTATGGTTTTTTCCGAATAAAAATATAAGTACAGGGGGGCATTTGCTAATAAGGATAACATGCACTAGGTCTTTTTGGATAGTTAGGCAAAGTAAAAGGGGCATTTTTGCATCTCACTTTATATTTTAGTATATTCTATAAAGTAAACATTATATATAACATTCCATCCCTATACAAGGATTGTCAAACTTCACATTATTAAGCATGCAAATTAAAGTATATTGTCAAATAAGTTTTATTGATTCTAAAATCTTCCGTAGTTTAATGTGATATATAATAAGACATGACATTAAATAATGATTAAGTTGTTAAGATAGGTCAACAATTATCAAAACTGAACTTTTGAAAATAAAAACCGTTTAAGAGCATAAAGTTATTTCCATGATTAGATTAACACGATTGATTCACAACTAGCCTTCTCTTAACCCGTTAAAAATGTACAATTCGACCCATCAAATGGCACCTTAGTCATTTTTCATTGATTCTCCTCATATTTTAAGTTATAAACTTGCTTTTTTTTTCCTTTTAACTTGCTAATTTTCTTAGCAACAACAAACACTTCATCAACATATCTTCTTTTGCTTTGAAAGAATAATGTGTACACAAGTGTGTAAATATGTATGTATTGTTAGAAATAATAAAATAATTAAACTCAATATTAATATAACCTTTCACATTTTCACGAAATAAAATTATCCAATCAACGTAGTAGATTAAATTTAAAAATATCACGAGTTTACCAACATGTGATTGGTCTTGTGGAAGGGACTAGTCACTACAAAGTATCGGACTTAGGTTCGAATCCCTGTTGGAAGAGTTTCCCACGTTATGTGCCCGACTTGCCTCGAAAAGAATTAAACCCTTGAGAAAAAAAAATATATCACGAGTTCAAATCTCAGCTTGACCAATATATGAAATAATGTCCATTCTTGTATTAGATCTAGAAAAAAGGTTATTGCCGTGCTACATGTAGGATTATGTATAAGAAGTAGTAAAATATTAAATATTTCAAACTTTTAAATAAGGCTAAATCACACTAATGGTCCCTTAAGTTTAAAGTTGATTACACTTTTGTTCCTCATTCATGAAATTCATGAGAAAACTAGTGATAATGATGATTAAACAAGTTAAATCGGATAAAAATCATTTAAATTGATTAAACTAGTAAAAAGATGGTGAAAATGGTGAAAAAACTAATTCAATTGGTCAAAACAATTTTAATTGGTTTAAGGGAAAAACTACTTATATCGATAAAATAAATTAAATCAATGAATTGGTGAAAAAGGGTGAAATCAATGAAAAAATTGATTTAATCGATGAAATTGAAAAAACGAGTTAAATGGGTCCCCGCGCTTTGAACATGCTGGAAATAGACTAATTTTAGTAATTAAGCGCTTTTCCTATCTTACTAGCGATTTTAACTTTTTTTTTCTTTTTTAAAATTAATCCCAAATCAAAAACCCCTCACAAAACGTTCCAAAACACACTCAAATCTTCAGTTCCAAACCAGATAAAAAACTCTCTCTCAAATCTTTCAGAATCGCACACGAATCTTCAATTCCGTTTCCAATTCTCACTACCGGTTTGTATTCTATCTCTGACGAATTCTCTGCAGATTTTTTTTTTTCCTGATTTTTGCTCTTTTTTTCTACCAGAGGAGGACGTGAAAAACTCTCTGTTTTTGCGAAGGCACTACCGGAAGTAAGTGATTTTATGTTTTCTGATTTTGAATTTCTATACGAAGCTGTGGACTAGTGTGTTGGACTGTTTCGTATCTTTTTTTGTCAATTTATCTGAGTTTTTGACATTTTCATTTAATGATGTGAATCATAAAACCATACTCACTGTTTTATTGTTTATTAGCTGTAATTATTTATTCTGTTATTTTTTTAATTAATCTGATATAAAGATGGAATTTTGTGAGAGAAGTCCAATTGAAATTTGATATGATGACTATGTAGGCGAAATGAAGTTTATTTTAACCTTTTGTATGAGTTTTATATTCTTTGAGAAATCTTCTGAGATTTTTTGTTATTGGTTGATTCGAAAAATCTCTTTGGGAGGTAATTTGTTCCAATCTGCTATGGTTGTTTATTAGTCACTAAGTATACTACCCAGGAAAATTGTAGACATTTGTGTGGTGCTATTGTATACATTAATTTTCGTAAGATTAAGTCGTCCACAAGTAATGTATAGAGAGAAAGAGAGTACCGATTGTCAAATAAGGAGCTCAACTAACACTGAGCCCGTTTTGGCTTAGCCCAAGCCCAAAAGATAAACTTCAAAAGAAATCCAGTATGCGCTTATTACTCTACTTCCCTTTCATTTTCCAGAAGCTTCAAGTTTGCTACCTTTGGCCACATCCATTCTACGACTGTCGTTTTCTATTGCGAGTCCGGTTTCCGTGAAAGTCAGGTCTTCCTCCACCATCGTTACTCTGTTTCTCTCTGTCTCTCTCATACACGCAGTAGTTGACTGTACTCCGTACATGTTTCTTTTTAATTTCTAAAAATTATGCGGAATTTTCTGTTTATGTTAGAATTTAGTAATGAGTGTTAAATTGATTATAAATCTGTGACATTTCACTCCGTGCGTTAATTTTATGCTTTGCTTGATCTGGTGATTGAATGACATGCATAAGCTAATAGTGATGTAGAATTATTGAATTATATGTTTATGATGCATACAATTTTAAGTGATTTAGGATTTAGTACCAGTAATATACCTGTATAGTTGAAATAAGAGTCGTCATAGGCTTGACTGAGTTTCGGTTGATATACTGATAGCAAAATGGGTTAAAATTTCCTTATGTTTCCATCAAAAACACGGAAATGTTCCATTTTTAAGTCAATTGAAACAAAAATGTTGAGAAATTTATACTTTAAAATGTTTCTTTCATTTACAATTTGTCCATATGTTACCGGGAAATTCCGAAATGTTGTCTAAAAGTTTCTTAGATTTGACTGACCTGAACATACCAGTGAAATGAATTTTAATCCAAGGATAACATAAAAAATTAGGCTTTATAAGCGCGCTTCTATTGTATATAGGGTTTGAAGCTTGGTTTGTGCTTTACTTGATGAGCTAATAATCATTAAGATCCTTATTGACTTAGTAAGCCACTTAAGTTTAACTCGTTTTGACTTGTTTAACGCTCATCGTGGTTCATATGTAATAGTCAAATAAAATCTAATCATGGTATGAATCACAATTTATCTATATGGGTGTAAATATCTGATTCTGTTTATGACTTCATGCCATAGGAGGCTTCCATTCTATTTTTGTGAGTCTGAGGTGTTACTTCAATCATTAAAGATTTGAAGTAATTATTATGCCATATGATTTGATTTCTATATCTGATATGTTGAAGGTGCACCTAACGAGGGATTGGAAGCTTCATCTACGGGAATGGTTGGAGGTGGAGCTAATGACTTGTTGATAGTTGGTCCAGATGTGCTAGGACGCATAGTTGCTGAAAAATGGCAACAGGTAATTTTGTTTCGAGTATATATAATGGTTAATAAACTTTTCTGGTATTGGTATTATTTTGATTATAGATAGTTTATGCACTAATAGTATAATGATGTTCTTTGATAGATGTTTGGCTAGAAGTTTTACTGTTTCTGAGAAATTGGGTGAACTTTATTCTCGGACATAGAAATATGCAAATAATATCCGTTCTTGTATTCGAAGTTGTTGATTAGATTATTCTTCGAAGCTTTTACTTTTAATGGTCCTATTGCATTGTATCCCTACTAAGATGTTGATTGTTGAATGTTTTACTGCGGCAGGAACATCCAGGGTCTCAAATTTATGGTCATACACGGACAGGCAATGATCATGAAGAGTTAATTCAAATGGGGATCAGTCTAAAAGTTCCTTTAGGTGTTATTCTGAGGGCAAATGAATGGACTGATTTCCCTTACGTGTTATTTTGTGCTCCTCCGTCTGGAAGTTCAGATTATCTTCGTGAACTCAGGTACGCCTAAGAATATTTGCCCCACC
Organism: Penstemon eatonii; assembly: GCA_038501285.1. Classification (NCBI taxonomy): domain Eukaryota; kingdom Viridiplantae; phylum Streptophyta; class Magnoliopsida; order Lamiales; family Plantaginaceae; genus Penstemon; species Penstemon eatonii. The sequence continues at coordinate 63,778,483 of CM076715.1, read as the reverse complement.
ATAATTCTGTAAAATGTATCTATAATTTATATAGAAATTGCTATTGGAGATGCTTTATGTCTTGGGCTTGCAGGTATGCAGATGAAAAACTTTGCTTTCTAGTATAATTGGCAGATGAAGATAATCTTGCAGAAGGTCACTTATGGCTTTAACTATTCTCCTCTGGCCCTATTCATCTTTTCACTGGGTCTATAATTGTTTCCATGTCTGTGTGACTTTCTGTTTGAACCACCTGCAAATTGTTTGGATGTTTTTAAATAGAAGCGAACTCATAAGAGAACTGAGTCAAACAAACATTATGGTAATAGTTTTCCACAAATATAGAATTTTGTTACATCTTAAATTTGAACACAAGGAGGTGAATAAATGGACAGGATATAAGAAGCCATGGAACTGGACCAACTGGTTTTCAATTCCACATATCCGGTGTACGGAAAAGTGCTGATTAATGCCTTTTCTTTTTGGTGCATGAGAATATATGAGAAATAATGGTTGCATTGAGTTGATAAGTTGAATTTTTTTGAGATTTAATTAGTTCAGAATGTGGCAGGACACTATATCTAATAATTTATGTGGGCAACTGGTTGAGTCTGTGTTTGCTGTTCATTAATAAAGTTTTAACAATTTAAAACTGCAAATTCTCATTCTCATTCAAATGAACAAAAATCCAAAATATATTCATAAATCGGACCTATTGTATTTTAATTTATTGATTTAAAAATAGAACTAATCCATTTAAATTTGCCGCGTTAATCACATTAACAGGAAAGCTACTTTAAATTGGAATAATGAAGGTTCTTTCCTATTTACTTCAAGCTCTGCTCTGTACGACTGCAGCGAAAATGGATCTTGTGATGAGGTATCTCATCGAACAAAAGAGAACTTCCTGGTTGTCACACTGTTAGCTACTCCAGTTCTTTTACAACTGAAGAAGTTATACTCTGTTGAAAAACTCTCTATTGATATCTGGTGTAAAAAACACTGTTCTTATAAGGGTAACTTGCTTATATTCTCTAATGCTCTATAGGACACTCTTATAGTACCAATGGGGAGGAGCCCCCTTACAGATGAAATTCTTAAGGCGGAGAGAACAGCGATTGGGGCTGGCGGTTATGTTGTTAGACTGGCTGAACCTTACAAAGCTGATAGAGGTGTCCATTCAGACTGGTTGGAAAAAGGGACTGTTGATGTTCGGCCAGATCACATCCTTAATCTAATACATTATGAGGTCATGCTTTGTCCTGAACATGTTATTTTTTTTTTTGGTAAAAAAAAACCTCACTTTATGTTGTCTGATTCCATGGCTTATTTTCTGGAACGTTAAGTGATGATTGTTAAATTATATGGAATTTTATGCAATGTTTTGTGTTATTATATAGGATGCGGCTTCACTTTCAATTGCCATCTTAAAGAAGAAGAATTTTCGTGGCACTGGCAGTATCTTTCTTGGGTGTGATAATCACCCTTTATCCAGGTTATCTTCTTCGACTAAATAAGTACATGGATAAATATGGTAGAACTACACATGGAAACAGTCTCAACGCTGTTACTAATCTGCCCTTTTATACGCTCAGGCAGGAAATGATGGATTTGGTTAATAATAGTGGAAAGTTTAAATAAAAGTTGTCTAATTTACATAGACACCCCCTGACTATGACCCTAATTACAAGAAATTACCCTCATGTTTGAAATATTACAAAAACACCCCCTCGAGGGGTGTATTTGTAAGGATTTTAGGGGATGTATTGGCAATATATTTTATGTAACAAGGGGGTGTCCTTGTAATACAATTTTTGGTTGAGGGGGTGTTTTTGTAATATTTCAAACAGGAGGGTAATTTCTTGTAATTTGGGTTTGAAAGTTTTACAGGTAAGTGCACATTGCTGTGTATCGCGTCTTTAAGGTTAAAATGCAAAAACATCCCAGAAAGATGCACAAAACTACCATCTGTAAATTTTATTGCATAAAACTCCCCTATGTCTTATTTTTTCTTTGCACACTAGCCACATCACTCGTTAAGAGATTAATGTCCATTAGTTTTCGACCCAAATATTTTTCTATTCAACCTATAAATCATCTGGAAATTAATATAATAGTATATAAAATATGGTATTCAATAAAGTTAATTATAAAATTTATGATAGTATATACTAAATTTAATTGATGATCGAGCTAGATTCGCACCAAGGAGTCCCTTGAATATCGTGGCCTGGGCTCAACGGTTGGGTTGGGTTATATAAGAAGATAAGTAATATTTAATGGAATTTGTCTTTGTATCAAGTAAAGAAATTAAAATTAAACTTCAGTCTCATTCGAAGAGAGTGCAATACAAGCTCATTAAAAATTTAATGGTGTTGGAGGAATGGGTATATTGTGCAAAAAATCTGATAACTGGAGGGGATTTTTACCGAGGGTAGTTTTGTGCAGTTTTCTGATAATTGAAATTGATGCTCAAATATATTAATATTAAAGATTTTTGGAGTATAAAATATTTTAGATTTCTTGTTGATTTTGCTTGATTCAAAATGAAAAATAGAAGAGAGTTATTTTAAAGTTAAAGGGCTTTGGAAGATAAGTAAAATTTGTAGCGTAACCCTTTTTTTAAAAAAAAATAAAAATTGGACCATTGGTTCACTAGTTCACCAGTTTTACTGCTTCTTGATTTAATTTTTTGGGTTCTAACTGATCAACAACAATGGATCTTTTTATTATGTTGATCGAACCGAATTGTCAACATTAAACCAATTGAACCAACCAATCCGATTCGATTTTTAAAACACTGCAACTAACATATTGTAATGTGATACTACTTTTCAAAAATACAGTTATTTTTTTTCTATTTAGATATCTTTGGAAAGTGCTAGAATGTTTTTATGTTGTATATATACAATATTCTTATAAAAGTAACTAGATGGTAGTTCAAATGGTTTCTAGATATTTTACTATTATTTTAAGTTTCAAGATAACTCCAATGAGTAGTATAAATATGTAGTTTAAGTTTAAGTTCACAAGGCCTTGGTATTAGGAATATGCATAGGAGTTAAAGTTGTATCAAATTTTGGTCGAATCCGACTTAATTAGGCTATGTGCCTTCATCGGCTTGACTTTGGTCGAATTCATATAATATCTAATCAGATAAAGATTTAAATAAATCGAGTCTAATTCAAATTGAATGCAAAATGAGCTTCATTGACAACTAAATACTCAAGGAAGAACTAACAAGAATGCATTTGTTCAAAATTTAATTCTAGATAATCCCTCAGTTTCTAACAGCCCACAAGATGGGGACCTCGTTTCATGCATCAGAACTAACAGGAATGCATTTGTTCAAAGTGTAATTCTAGATAATCCCTCAGTTTCTAACAGCCCACAAGATGGGGACCTCGTTTCATGCATTAGAACTAACAGGAATGCATTTGTTCAAAGTGTAATTCTAGATAATCCCTCAGTTTCTAACAGCCCACAAGATGGGTACCTCGTTTCATGCATCACAACGAACAAGATAAACTTCAGCATCCTCAATAGTTAAAGACTTCTCCTGTTCATCTTTAGTAGGACTTCCAGCCTCCTCATTAGTTTCATCATCAGCCTCGTTCCTCTTTTGACTAGCATCAGCCTCGTTCCCCTTTAGAGCAGCCTCCTTCTTCTTGTAATACCTAGTGATACGGCTATCAACAGCCTTGATACTATAGTGTATTCCTATCGCCTGCAATTTTTGCATAAAAGGTTTTGCTGTAGGCTTGACACTGGGCTTCTTTGCACGCCCTAAATAAGAAATTAATTAATTCAAGCAGTATAAGTATAAAATAAGAAAGAAAATACAAATTAATCAAAGATATTATGTTACTGTTTTTATCTTCTTCCTCTATGAGGATCCTCTCAAATTGTAAGTGCTGATCTTCTTTCAATGCGACGGGTTTCTTCTTAGATGTGTTTCCAACTAGCATGGGCTGTTGCGGATCAACATCGAGTTTTTCTTTACCCTTGAGTTGCTTTTCAACCTCCGCCGAGCTGGCCGTCGAACCAGAACCTGAATTTATGCCCTGGGTAGTAGGAAGGTCTTCACGTGGAAGAGATATGTTCATAATCTCTTTGGTCAGTTTGTTAATACCTGCAAGATTGAGAAGTCATGAACTAATTAATGTCTATCTTATCTCTCATAAACATTAGAGAAGATCTCCTCTTAAATATCGAATTAATTATTCTTCTAGTTTAGCTAGCTAGCTAGCCATCTTAAGAGAATCAAATCTGGAATATTTGTTCTTGCACTACAACATTTAAGGTCTTTCCCGGCGCGTAAAAAGCGCCGGGAATAGCTAAAAAAGCGCCGGGAATAGTATACCCGGCGCTTTAAATGCGTCCCACTGCCGTCGGGTAAAAGGGGCGACGAAAATAAAAAAAACCATCGAATTAATTATTCTTCTAGTCTAGCTAGCTAGCTAGCCATCTTAAGAGAATCAAATCTGGAATATTTGTTCTTGCACTACAACATTTAAGGTCTTTCCCGTCTTTCCCGGCGCGTAAAAAGCGCCGGGAATAGCTAAAAAAGCGCCGAGAATAGTATACCCGGCGCTTTAAATGCGTCCCACTGCCGTCGGGTAAAAGGGGCGACGAAAATAAAAAAAACCGTCGGGAATAACTTTTACCGGCGCTTTCTAACCTATTCCCGACGCTTAAAAACCGCCGGGAATAGGCATAGATTTTTTTTTTAAAATATAAAAACATTTATCATTTTTAAGATAAATTTTGTTCTTTGTTTATTAGTGCATATATATATATATATATATATATATATATATATATATATATATATATATATATATATATATATATAACCCAAATCTAAATTCAATAAACATTTTCTAATTATCTTTAAACACATTCAATCAAAATAAACAAAATTTTCTAATCATCCAACAAATACAATCAAAATATACATCTTTTCCAAATCATCCAACAAATGAAATGCCCCAACAATTTGCATTGTCCAATCTATCAAACTAAAATACAAAATAATGTGCGATCCAACCATCCATGTTAAATCTTCTTCCTTGGCAACACCTTGCAATTACAGAAAATGAAAGTGTTAGGAACTTAACAACAACGAAACACAAAGAGTCAATCCAGGAAATGAAACCTATCATATAGAGGAGTTAAACAAGATAAACCAACAATAAAATATAACAACTCAAAAGACTCATAATTGTCCACTTGATAAACAAAGCATCTCATTCTAAACAACAGTCATAAGCTACACAAATAAACACAAGTCAAAATCTACGATGCAGAAAGGGCAGTTCAATAAATAAAATCTAGAAAAACAACAAAACACCAACAATACCAGTCATTTAGTCAAAAAGTAACAGAAGTACACGTGAGGTTGATTAAAGTAATAATCATATTCATTCCAACATAAGTCACTTAAACATAACTCATACACAGTGGCAGTACCTTATCAGACTTTTGAATGCTTGCAAGTATCTCAAAGCAACAAGTGTGTTCTTGAATGAAAAATGACAAATAATTTTACATCATTCTGGACAAAGATAATGATTTTGTAAGAGTGAATAAATCAATTGATTAAAGAACAAATAGGCGAAGCAAAACATGTTGAATTAGCAGAAAATTTCATCGATACATGATAACCCCGTAACCTAAAATTCTATTCGGAAAATGTGAGGTGTTAAGCGAAATATATATACTACTTTTCCTACTATACTTTGGATCATCTTTAGCTTCTCAGACTGCATATACCATCATAGCTAATATTTTGATATTACCTATAATGTTATATGGAGTTTGATAAGTTAAAGGGCTATGGAAGTAAAGAACTCACAAGTTCTCAAAAATAATTTAATTATGTAGAGTTTAAAAGTGAAAAGCTAAAAATTGTAAGGTCACTTACAGTGTCTTCATATTGGGAGTTTGTGTTATTGTAGAAGGAATTGGGCTAGTTAGCTGGTTATTTTTCGTGTTCCTGATGCATATTAACATTAGTACAAAAGTCTTTGGATAAAAACCAGAATTAAATAAATAGTATTACGAATATGACTTACATAACTCAAGTTGCTTCTTAGATACTGAGAAGGGTATGTATTGATAGAGCATGTTATCTGACTCAAGCTGCTTAAGCTGCACAAAGCGAAAATGCCAATGAAATTCAAGATGAATATTACTATAACAACTAATATTATCTTGTCGACGAAAAGCAAGAAAGGGGAACATGTCCTTGCATAGCTGAATATTGGTTTCACTGCCAACTGCTTGTCAAAAGTATTGATAATTTAATGGTTCATTTGACCAACAATTACAGTAAAGATATTGCAAAATTAATTGAATACTTGTGCTATTACAAATCCAATAATAAACTGTCTCAAGAATGACTAACCCTAAAGAACAGAGTTCCTCTGCACTTGTAATACATATTTTCCCTTCCCTTATTCATAAGCCTTGATAAATTCTCTTCTTTTATATAATACACCAATTTCCATATAAATTGTAACTATATCTTAACTAGATGTGCTTGCATGATAAATCACAATGTTGGCACTGCTGTATATCTTTATATTAATGGATGCTCTTGCGGATCAAAAACGCGATTATGACAAGTTTTATCACAAGGGTAAGGACAATCAATCTTCTGAAATGGACTTCTGTCATAAAACCAATCTCCAACTGCTTTAGCTATTGTGTGCAACACATATAACAGTATTCACAGCGTCAATGCACCTTCCCACACGAGAAATAGCAAATTGAAATATAACGAAAACTTATTTAAAAAAAAATGTAGGAGATAAATTAATACCTTGTTAAAATGTGGAGTTAAACCTTAATGCTGCAGTTAAACCATTGGTTTCAAAGAATCAAATAACTAAACATGTCCCACAGTTGTGCTCTTTCATCGACTGTCTATAACCTTAGGCCCTTCTGTCTAAAAAAACGACACCTTGCTCCAAGTTCTTCATCGACTGTCTATGACCTGTTGGGTAGGAACAGCAGGCTTAGAACTTAGAAGTCGTTCAGCTTCATCATTTGCCTCAGCTTGGATTCTCCATTTCTACAATCAAAAAGAAAAAATGAACTTTCAGATGTCATACAAAATTTGTTTATTAAATGCATTAGATAGAATAATAGCATGCATGCCTCTTCAAGATTCTCAATCTCCATAATTTGCTCTATTTGTTCAGCAATATTTTCCTGCACAGAGGATGATAACTAATGAGCATTCATCTGGACTGCTTAAGCCAGATCAAACGAAGTAGATGTCACATACCGTATTGCTGACTGTTTCGGCAGCAAGAACATCCAAGTCTAGTTCTACTTCTATTTCTATCATTGATGAAATATGATAATAGTAAACCAAACTCTTGCGTTATTCATACCAATTCAATTTAATCGTTGAATTTGGAAAAAAAAAAGGTTATTTATAACATACTCTAGCATAACTTTCAATGAGTTCAATCCGATTCTCTTGAGGGAACTCTCCAAGCTTTCACGCACTCTTTTCACTCTACTTCTTCTAGCACTACAAAACCAAAGTTTAAAAGCTAGTTCACGAGCAAATAGGAACAAGTTTGTTGCCTAGAATTATGGTACTGAAGTCGGAGTAAGAGGTATACGAAAAGTATACCGATAGGAAGGTTCTCCCACATTTACTTATGTTAGACCTTGCATGGTTTGGAGTTCATTGACAGAGCATTTGTTTATGTCGATCTTGCAGTCGTGCCAGAGACCGTGTCGATCAGCTACACCAGGTGCCAAAATATTCTTTATCTGGTTTAGGACAATGAACGAGTTAAACCAAGTATTCGAGCAATTGGGGCAATACTAGGCCTTCACACACACAAAAGTAAAAGGAAGTGTACAAGTCTAGTTTATTTGACACTAGACATGTGCTGACCTACCATGAATCAATGGCGGAATTTATAATGAAAAGGGGCGTTTGAATATCTTTTGCCGTGTTTTAGGGGGAAAAGCACTGCACATTTTGGAAACATATAAACATGAAAGCACAAACTAGAAGAAAATTTTATCAAGAATAAAAATTAGGAATAAACAAGTACTTGAAGTTGAAGCTTCGTTTGCCGACCAGAGGGGCGGCAAAGAGAATTGATTTTGACAAATGACTGAGCTTCAGACTTTCACTCACACACAGTCTCTCTTTTCAGGAACTCTGAATATTATTCATATCATTATCCATAAACTATTTGATGTACCAAGTCTTCGTCATTATAAACACTCGTCGATCAACGATTAGGATCGAGGACCTCCCCCTCAAGTTCACATTAAACATAGGCGAAATGGCCTAACGTCGGGGCGTAGTCCTCGATGTCTTCGACTTAACCGACATGCTGGTCGACGTCTTTCTTTATTAGGTCCATTTACAATCGGATCGAATCAATCGTTGGGGATCCATATTCGATCCGTTATGTCCAATCATGATTCGACCCGATGACCCATTTGGAACTCTATAAATACCCCTCATAAATACGATTAAAGGTACGCACTTCTAAGCATTAAATACGCTCCGACTTCCCTACTCATCTCGAAACTTACTTAAGCATCGGAGGGTTATCGTCGGGTAACCACCGACATTAACCTGACGTAGTTGTCTTTGTTTTCAGGTTAGGATCCCTTATACAAATCGAGGACTAGCATAGCTGACCTGCTGATCCTCATATTGACGAGTCGCGTTCGACTGGAAAGGAACATACTGACGAAAGCACACTCATCAATTGGCGCCGTCTGTGGGAATCATAACTTTGAGAACGTGAAAGAATGACTACAAGATCAAAAACAATCCAAGCGCGAGAAAAGGAGGGAAATCGCGATCAAAATGGAGAGGGTCAAGGAGATAACTTAATGGCTCGTGATCATGATCCTGCACCTCATGCCGAGGCTGGGGCTTCAAGACCACCAGCTCCCCCGATAATACAACTTACGAGAGACGATCTAAAGGCCATTCTCGACGATGCCAAAAAGGAGTGGCTCGCTGAGATCAAAGAAACCGCCGTTCAAACTCGACGACCCCCACGTGCTGCCGCCTTTGGTGCACAAGCGGGATTCGAGGCTAACAAAGCAATCAGTAGAGCCGATGAATTTCGAGTCAGGAACGGCGCAGAAGAAGACTTGCAGGAGCAATCAGTCAGAGAAGTTAACAAGTTGGCCTCAGAAGTAAGATCGTTACACCAAAAGTTAGATAAACAAGAAAGGAAGAATGAGCATCCGATATCGAACTCTCGATTAAGGAAGTCACCATTTTGTGATGAAATATTCTTTGAAAGGTTGCCTCTCGATAAGAGATTGCCTACCCAGCTACCTCGTTATTTCGGAACGGAAGATCCCGAAGAACACCTGGCCTCATTCAACCTTCAAATGCAGCTTCACGGTATCTCTGATAATGTAGCGGCAAAGGCATTCTCCACCACGTTATCCGGAATGGCTCAATCCTGGTTCGGAAGGTTAGAGGAGAAATCAATTTTCGACTACGACCAACTTTGTGATAAGTTTATGAGCCAGTTTGGTAGTAAGAGGGCGGTCAGACCTCCTGCGAACCATTTATATTCGATTATACATAATCCTGGGGAAACTTTCAGAAGTTTCATGGGAAGATTTAACAACGAGCTCCTTAAGGTCGAAATGCCAAGAGTTGATTTTTTAATCACCGTTCTCTTCCAAAGCACGTTGAATCGAGGATTCGCCAGTGCAATAGTAAGAGAAAACCCCGCTACATATGAAAAATTGATGGAAATGGCAAATCAATACATGAACGAAGAAGAGATGAATAAATTGAGAGGAACTTTCTTTGGGATCACGAAGCCAGAAGAGGGACAGTCGTCGGATATCCCTGATAGACCAAAAGAGAGGCCGCAACCCAATCGATCTTATGACGGTAGAAATAAGAAGGTCTATAGAGAAGAGAGAAGTCATAACCCAGGAAGACAAGGTTTGGGGAGGACGAATAGAGAATACTACGATAATTACACTCCCCTCAAGAAGCCAAGATCCGAAATCCTATTCGCGATCCAGGACCACGACTTGCTGAGAAAACCGGCTCCAATCAAGGATTACCCGGCTTCGAGAAAGTATTGCCGATTTCATCGACAGAGAGGACACGATACTGATGACTGCTATCAACTTAGAGACGAGATAGAAAGATTGATAGCAGAAGGACACCTTACTGGATATGTAAAGACGTCAAAAAAGGAGCAACCTGGAGATCGACGAAATGACAATCGCTCGCGATCGCGATCCCCCGCCAGAAGAGAGCAACGATCGAAGGATGGGGAAAACCAGTCAAGAAGAGCACAACCTGGAACGATAGTTAATATGATCTCAGGAGGCCCAGCGGGGGGAGACAGTAAAAACTCAAGAAGGGTAGTATCTCGAGTTATAAGGGATAGAGCCCAAAATGAAAGAAGGGAAGTATTCTCGATAAGACCAACTCAGCAGAACAAAATGATTGGTTTCGATGAGTCTGACTTACAACCTGATTTCATATCATTCAATGACCAGGATGTACCAGATTGCCCAATGGTGATTACGGCGCAGATCGCGGGAGCTACTGTTAAAAGAATCTTGATAGATTCGGGTAGTTCGGCAAATGTCCTCTTCCAAGATGCTTTAGAGCGAATGGACCTAGGCCCGACCCCTCTCGACGCAGTGGCTACCCCACTTGTGGGTTTTGGAGGCGCTCAAGTTATCCCCAAGGGTACGATTACTTTATCTCTTTCCTTGGGAGATGAAGGAAATTCGAGAACAAGAATGATTAAATTTTTAATTGTCGACTCGCCTTGTGCCTACAATGTCATATTAGGAAGGCCAACTTTAAATAGTTTCCAAGCAGTAATCTCGACTTATCATCAGAAGATGAAATTTCCGACCACTCCGGGGATAGGAGAGGTTCGAGGAAACCTAAAGGAAGGCTGGGACTGTTACACAGTATCTTTAGACAAACAGCATAAAAAAGAAAACTTTCTTTTTGGTAACGAAAAGTCACCAGCGAACCAGCAGGAAAGTCCATCGCCACCGGTTGACGTGGACGAGGTAAAGAAAGCATGTTTTGATGAAAGAAGCGAGATACAGAAGGAGGTGAATCCCAAAAAGAGAAAATTCGAGAGAATCGAGCCTTCCGAGGGGCATAAGTCGATCGAATTGATACCGGGGGAGTCATCGAAAACAACGAGGATTGGCACTCAATTATCTGAAGGGCTCGAAACCCAGCTAATCGAATTCTTGAGGGAGAATGTGGATGTATTCGCTTGGTCAACTACTGACCTCCAAGGAATAGATCCGAAGATTATCGTTCATAGACTCAACATCGACCCATCATCTCGACCAGCAAGGCAGAAGAAACGAAATTTTGGTCCGGAGAGAAACAGGATTATAAAGGAGGAAGTGAAGAAACTTCTCGATGCTGACTATATCGCGGAGATACAATTCACAGAGTGGCTGTGCAATGTCGTCCTAGTTTCCAAAGGAGGAGGAAAGTGGAGAATGTGCAATGACTTCACGGATCTTAACAAACTGTGTCCCAGGGATCCGTATCCGCTTCCGAGAATTGACTCCTTGGTCGACTCCACTGCCGGATGTGCAATTTTAAGTATGATGGACGCATTTCAGGGGTTTTACCAAATTTTTATGGCATTAGAAGATCAAGACAAGACAGCTTTTATCACAGAAATGGGCGTATATTTCTTCAAAGTAATGCCCTTCGGACTGAGAAACGCAGGAGCCACTTATCAAAGGCTGGTGAATAAGATGTTCGAGGGCTTATTGGGAAAATCGATGGAAGTATATGTCGATGACATGCTAGTCAAAAGCCTAAGTGAAAAAGATCATCTGGAACACATTAAGGAGGCCTTCGACATAATGAGGAAATATGGAATGAAGCTCAATCCGGCCAAGTGTACTTTCGGGGTAAGGTCAGGAAAATTCCTTGGGTACTTGGTAAACGAGAGAGGTATCGAAGCAAACCCTGAAAAGATACGAGCGGTCATCGATTTGAAGGCTCCTCGGAACTTAAATGAGGTGCAAAAGCTAGTTGGAAAAATCACAGCCCTCAATCGGTTTATATCTCGTTCTGCAGATAAAAGCCTTCCTTTTTTCAAAATAATGAGGAATGCAAAGAAGTTCGAGTGGTCGAAAGAATGCGACGAGGCATTCGAAGAACTCAAATCCTATCTTATGTCACCTCCCCTTTTGGCCAAACCAAAAGACAACGAAGATCTGTATCTCTATATCGCAGTTTCCGAACAAGCGATCAGCTCAGCTCTGGTTAGGATGGAAGCAAAAGAAAACAACCCGATTTATTATGTAAGTCGAGTCTTGCAAGGCCCGGAAAGAAACTACTCCGAGATCGAAAAGTTTGCTCTCTCTATTGTAACTACTGCGCGGAAATTGAGACCCTATTTCCAGTCGCACAAAGTTATTGTCCTGACCAACCAACCACTGAGGCAGACACTTTCAAAGCCTAACGCATCGGGAAGGCTAATCAAATGGGCGGTCGAGCTAGGAGAATATGACATCGACTACATGCCAAGGACATCAGTCAAAGGGCAAATTTTAGCTGATTTCGTACTAGAAAGCACTATAACGACAGAAGAAAAGGAGGAGCAGTGGATGTTGCACGTTGATGGATCCTCTACGTCGACGGGAGGTGGCGCAGGAATCTACTTTCAAGGCCCTAATGCGGAAGAGCTTGAATTTGCTGTGAAATTAGACTTCCTAGTATCCAACAACGAGGCAGAGTATGAGGCCTTGCTGGCAGGATTGAAAATGGCCGTCGAAACAGGAATAAAAAACTTAATTGCTTACACCGACTCGCAGCTCGTGGAAAAGCAATTTAAGGGTCTTTTCGAAACCAAAGAAGATTCGATGATTAGATATTTAGCCTTGGTCAACAAGGAGGTATCACGACTTGAAACGTTCCAACTCGAATATATAAGGAGAACAGAGAATACAAGGGCAGACGCTCTCTCAAAGTTCGGAAATCTAATAGAAGGAATCAAAACTAGGAAGGTAACACTCTTGATTTCGGAAAAACCGGCCATCGACATCAATGAGAATCCCTTTGGTGCGGATGTACTCAATCTCGATGATGATCGCGGTAGTTGGAAAACTCCAATACTCGATTACCTAATGAACGGAACACTCCCATCGAACAACACCGAAGCAAGAAGAATCAAATATAGGGCACCTCGCTATGCGCTCATTGGAAATGAATTATATCGACGATCAATCACTGGAGTATTGCACAAATGCGTAGATTCTCCCCAGACCGATCTGATACTAAAGGAAGTCCATGAAGGATCCTGTGGAAGTCATTCGGGAGGCAGAGCATTAGCGATTCGAATCTCGCGTCTAGGGTATTATTGGCCTTCCTTGGTGAAGGACGCCAACAACTATGCTAGGAGGTGTGCCAAGTGCCAATATCACGCCACCATGCCAAATCAGCCAGCGCAAAAGATGGAATCAATATCGATTGCTTGGCCTTTCGATCAATGGGGTGTGGACTTAGTTGGACCACTGCCGATGGCGCGAGGTCAGAAGCGCTATTTACTTGTAGGAGTGGAATATTTTAGTAAATGGGTAGAGGTGGTGCCGCTAAAGCAAATCTCTCAGACCCAAATAATCAACTTCTACTGGTCGATCGTATGTAGGTTTGGCATACCTAGAGTAATCATCTCCGATAATGGACCTCAATTTGTAGGGAAAAGAGTAGTGGATTGGTGTTCCAAACACAAAATCGATCTGCGTTTTACGTCAGTAGGTTGCCCGCAAACAAACGGACAAACTGAGGTTACGAATCGGGAAATCGTAAAACTCTTGAAGAAAAGATTATCCGAAGCAGGAGGTGCTTGGCTCGATGAGTTACCTTGGGTCGTTTGGGCCAATCGAACGAAGGAAAGAGCTGCAACCGGGGAAACGCCTTTTAGTCTCGTGTATGGATCGGAGGCAGTTGTTCCTGCTGAACGGGAAGTCACGTCGCCAAGAACGGGTATGTACAATGAAACAGATAATACGGACGAAAGGAATTTCGAACTCGATCAAGTGGAAGCAAAACGAGAAAGAGCCTCCACCCGAATCCAAGCCTACAAAACTACCATGGCAAGGGCTTACGATAAAAATGTAAGATTAAAATCTTTTCAGGTGGGAGACCTCGTCCTAAAACGAGTAGACGTATCCAAGCAAAAGGGTAAGCTCGATTGTAATTGGGAAGGACCATTCAAGATAATCGAAGCCGGCAGAAAGGGCGCATATCGATTAAGCACGATGGGAGGAGAATCCGTGAAAAGAACTTGGAACGGGAGAAACCTCAGAAAATTCTACGCCTAAGAAATTTTCTTTAGTTTGTCTATATTTCCAACTGTTCTTGTAATTTCCTTACTTTTATATTTTTGAATCTAATGAAAAAGCTCTTTTGTTACTTTCTAAGACTTTCATATAGATCGATAGCCGTTGAGGCATCGAGAGGAAATCTCCAATTCTCCAAGCGTACCTCGATAGCCGTTGAGGCATCGAGAGGAAATCTCCAATTCTCCAAGCGTACCTCGATAGCCGTTGAGGCATCGAGAGGAAATCTCCAATTCTCCAAGCGTACCTCGATAGCCGTTGAGGCATCGAGAGGAAATCTCCAATTCTCCAAGCGTACCTCGATAGCCGTTGAGGCATCGAGAGGAAATCTCCAATTCTCCAAGCGTACCTCGATAGCCGTTGAGGCATCGAGAGGAAATCTCCAATTCTCCAAGCGTACCTCGATAGCCGTTGAGGCATCGAGAGGAAATCTCCAATTCTCCAAGCGTACCTCGATAGCCGTTGAGGCATCGAGAGGAAATCTCCAATTCTCCAAGCGTACCTCGATAGCCGTTGAGGCATCGAGAGGAAATCTCCAATTCTCCAAGCGTACCTCGATAGCCGTTGAGGCATCGAGAGGAAATCTCCAATTCTCCAAGCGTACCTCGATAGCCGTTGAGGCATCGAGAGGAAATCTACAATTCTCCAAGCGTACCTCGATAGCCGTCGAGGCATCGAGAGGAAATCTCCAATTCTCCAAGCGTACCTCGATAGCCGTTGAGGCATCGAGAGGGAATCTACAATTCTTCAAGCCTACCTCGATAGCCGTTGAGGCATCGAGAGGAAATCTACTATTCTCCAAACGTACCTCGATAGCCGTTGAGGCATCGGGAGGAAATCTCCAAATTATCGAATCGCCGAAACGCTCCTCAAATGGGCAGAAACCTAAGTTATTATGATCGTTTAAATGATAATCGTCGAGTTCTCCAAAGGATTTAAAAACCTAAGTTATTGTGGTCGTTTAAATGATAATCGTCGAGTTCTCCAAAGGATTTAAAAACCTAAGTTGTTATGATAGTCGATCTCTCCAATAAAAATGATCATCGATGTCATATGGGAATTTCATCGACTTCTTCAAAATCAGCGATTTCTTCGAGAAGATTGAGATATACTGTGATTGTCGATTTATATAAACCGGTTACAAGTCTTAAACTACATCATAAATCGATTCCTTTTTATTATGGTTTAAATGCATCTTCTCGACAACTCTGAAGTTGATGGAAAATTCAAAATTTCAAACAAAGTTGAGATAATATGAAATTTATTTCATTAATCATATCGAAACTATTACAACAGTGTACAAATCGAGATCGACTACGCTGAATTATCGAAGAAACCTAGTACAAACTATTACATTGACTGAACCAAGTAAGTTGAGGAAATCTCGAGTTTTCCTACAAATTCGGCAACCGAGAACCTATGATCACGCCCGACCTCGGATTAGCTATAGGCTTAAATATGGAGTTTTTCCGCCTATAGCTTTTCCTCTCATTGGTCGAGGCCTTGAGGGGACGAGACGTCCTCGGCGTCAGCGAAGGACAGGAGGATCCTTTTAATGGCAGCATGCTTACCAGAAAGACACACACCATCTCAGTCAATAATCTGACCATGGGTGATGGGTCTCTCTGCTTCGACCAAGTGACAGAAGAGGAAAAAGTCGCTCAATAATTTTTGCGCTTTAAGTCCTCCACCATCTGATCGGCTGCCATACCTTCTACCTCACCCCTGTCCTCCGACTAAAAGGGGGCACATCGAAAACTCCGAGGACCGACATATGTTGCAGAGTGCCGAGCCAATGAGGATTCCGAGATGCCCCCGGACAGACCTCGTTGTCGTTACCGATGCCACCCATTCGAACAACGAGGCCTACCCATTGGAGTACTCCCTTTACCGATACCACCCAATCGAAGAGAATATCAATGTCTTCTATGTCGATCTGGAGGTCGAACAAAGTGAAAGGTCCCAAAATAGGGTAAGGGACCCTTCGATAACCTAATCTCAAATATCGAACTATCGATAAGATTCTTCATCGGATATTTCTTAAAAAGGAAAACTTTCGTGTGATTAGGATGTGACAAATACTGGACAACCCTTTACCTATTTATAGAATTGGCCAGCTCAATCCTACGGCCCAGATTAATTAGGATCAACGGTCAGGATGGAACGCATTTAATTAGCCGACTGTTACGCTACCCGAGGTAACTAACGCGGACTACATCCAAGGGTCAAGGAAACGCCACGATCAACGGCTGAGATTATTCCCATTTAATGCACTAACCGCCTCAACTACCCAGTGTAATTAATTAGGAAATGAACCGTCGACGTCGACCAAATTACACTACGAGGAAGTCAAATCAATCAGATCCGACTACACGATGAGAGGAAAAATAACCTTCGTGGAACATGCTCGGAAGACAAGAGGCTAATTAACATACACAAGTTAAAATACAAGACCAACGAGCAGAGCAGAGATAAATAGATCAAATACGATGAATTAATCGATAAACCGAAACATGCAATGTTCCTTACAAATTACATATAAACATCGAAACACGCCACACGCGCGACTCGATAGCCAGAATACCGAGCTTTAGAGGAAACAGAAACTTTTTCTTTTTTCAACTCAGGGCCAAAATAAATGCCGTTAATAGTCATTATGGGTCTCGAAATTGAGACGATCAATATGATCGGAGGAAGTCGTCATCTGGGGGACTTCACCTCCCTGGTCAGCAATCTCAGCTTTCAGCTTTGCCGCTTGCAGCCCGAGTAAGAATCCAAATTCATGATCCTCTGGTGCACTCTTGGAATTGTCCTCCATCAAGAAATCCAAGTTGAGCGGAACACCGTTTTCATCAGAAGTCGCACTGAGTTTCGACTCGTCAAAACGATCGTTCAGAAAACCGAGCGCCCTGCACTGCTTCCAGCCCTTCTCAAAGACCTTCATCAAATCAACTCCAGATTGGCGTTCGACAAGTTCCTCGTAAACGACGCTGTTGAAAAGCTCAGTAACGATAGCTTTTCTCTCGGCAGCGGTCGCTTCACTACGACTCCTCAATCCTTCTTGTCGACCCAATTCGAAGCTATTGGCAGCCTCTTCCTTCAGCTTCATGGCAAATTCATGATCTTTTTGCTCAAGTTTTGCCTCCAACTCGGCAATACGCCCATCTTTGGTCGTCGCTTCTTTCTCCAGGATGGTTACCTTTTCATCCATCTCTTTCTTCATCTCCTCCAAATGACCAACCTTTTTCTTCAAATGCGAGCTAGAACCTTTACTCTTCTCGTACCGCTTCCTCAGACCATCCTGTCGAGCAGCCGAGGAAAAGATGGTCTGACTCAGCTGTGAAATAAAAATTCAATACGTTATTAATATGGCAGAGAGCAGTATAAAGCGTATGTCTATATCGACGGATGAATACCGATAGGAGGAGAGACGCCTGTAAGCGTAGGATGTCCGCTCCATCTTTTTTCAGCAGCATAGTGTGATCCTCAAAGGACACCGTCGACAAAAACTTTTGCCACGCCGGTGAAGTGATGGACGAATCCAAAATTGCAGGATCCATCATCGAGATACCAGCGGCCCTCGTTCCATACATTCTCTTGTGCTCTTCGAGAATAGATTCTAAGTTACCTGCGGCGGGGAGAGGAATCTCACTGCTCGTAGGAGTCGACGAATCGTCCAACTTAGCCCTCTTCGGGGAAGAATGGTCTGCCTGATCGACTTCAGCCGAAACAGGCCTTTTTCCCTTATCTTTTTCTTTTTCTGCCTCCGCTCGATGGCCAGTTGACGCTGCAACAGTGCTCGAATGGCCAGGAGGTTTGAGGGCCTTGTCGGTGGCAGCCGTCGGGGACGGAGGCACGGGTGGCTTCATGATATGTTGAGATTTCCATATGGATCTAAGATAACGATCACCCATGGGAACGACGATGTCTTCTGCACGAATAAAAATATTAAAGAAATGTATCAATATATTCTTTCAAAGGAACACGAGAACGATAAAAACTACCTAAGGTGGGACAATCGACGGGTAAGGAAGCCATCGACATTCCTCCTAAACTCAATATAGGCTCCCGCAGAAGCGCATTGGTATCATAAGTCAATTCACACAACTGAGTAAGAAAGTCGGGCCCCCAGGATGGTTCGGGAATATTCCTCAACTGAATGCCGCCCGACCTCCATTCATTTGTCGTTCTCCATACATAGTTCTCGGGACCGTGAATGAAAACAAACCTACTCTTCCAACCTTTTCCATACGACGATTTCAGGTCACTAAGAAACCTAACTTTGGGTTTAGACCGTACGAAGTAAAAACCTTCGTTGGACTGCGGAGAAGGGCGAACATCGAAAAGACCACAAAAATTGGCAAAAGACGCTGGTTGACCGACTGCTTTCATGACTATGCAAAACGCAATGATATAGCCAACAGCATTGGGTACTAACTGCGTAGGGCATAACCTGAGACCATTTACTATATCGACAAATTCGCTCGGCAAAGGAAAACGAAGACCATTTTCCAAACTATCGATGTGGAAAGCTCTATAACCACTAGGGGGCTCGTTCATCCTCTCATCCGAGGACGGCATCCTAATAGCCCAACCCGAAGGGAATTGATACTTCGAAAGTAACGACTCGTCCGACTTACGTGTACGACATGCCGATATAGCACTGACTAACTCCTTAGTTCGATGCCGATTCGACTTAGACCTTGAAGGAATCATAACTTCCTCCTTCGAACGCCTAACAGAACCTATCGAAGCGCCTTCCCCTTCCCCGACAGATTCGTTCCCTAAAGACCTAGACCCACCAGACATAAGTAAGAAAAGAGTTAGAAATACCTAAAAGGGAGGAAGTGCGCCGACTAAAGATGATGGACGGTCGCTGATCGACGAGAGCTCCGACGATAATTCTCCTGGTATATTTGCTAATGAGTATGAACAGTTACGACCTTAACGTCCTATATATAGACAAAAATCCCAAAGAGCGCGCCCAATGACGAAATATTTTGAACAGACGTGGCGGTTCACTCAAAAATGGACCGCTTCACCAGTTTCGGCCCAATAACATTCCTTTCGAAGTAAGGAAGTTGGCCCAGATATTGGCCCATTTACAATTCTCAATTTCGACGGTTCGATTAACGACGATTGGAGACGAAATAAATAGAAGAACATATAATTATCGAATATATAATTATCGACTGGAAAACGTTACGTTGACAGTTCATCAATACATTCAAAATACCTTAAAATTAACCTTATACTTACAAATCTCCAACCTATCTACAACTAATCTAATGAAATCAAACATCCGAACTCATGTGTTCGAGCGGCTTCGACTTCTTCATCTATACCAATCAGCACAGGAGGTTGACATTTCTCATCGAGCCCCGCCCCTATCATTGAAGGATCAAAGTCTGCAGTAAGGAAACCTCTATGCTGACATTGCTTGATGGTCTTTTCGTGCATCTCGACGAGAGCATTTCCCATTCTAGCATCGGCAAGATGTTCATAAACGGGAGACGCAAGAAACTCCTCCACAATAGCCAAACGTTGGGCGGAAGAAACCACCCTAGCTTCTGGGGGATACCCAGCACGAAGCCGATCAACTTCTCTGGAGGAAATGCTAAGCTGCTTCATGGCCTCGTCGAGTTGCTGTTCTCGCTCTTTAATGGCGACATCATACTCGCCCTTGAGTTTTTCCAATTCTTGCCTCGCGAGATCCGCCTGGAGGTAACCTTGAAACAGATACTGTATTATCTGCATAAAACGAAACAACTGATTTTCGATACAAGATCCGCTATCAAAATTTTACAAAGTTAATACCGAGAAATAGTACTTACTGCAGAGACTGCTCGCCCCGAGGTGTGCAAATTCTTTTGTAAAGACTTTCTCGACAACCACCTCTGGTCGCGACTAAAAACACTGTGAATAAAACTTCGAAAACCAGCATCCTTTGAGTCTCGCTGAAGAACTGAATCACTGGAGCCCAAACCACCGGGATACTTATGCTCGGAATCGACCCACTCTGATATCGCCCAATTAAGGTTGAAATCGTCGTCATCAGAGCTTTTGTCGCTGGGATCCTCATCCGGAACGACGGGATCATTTCCCGCCTTCAGAACCGTCTCTTCGTTCCTGCGAGGCCTCTTTCCTCGCTTAATCTCGATTCGACGTGCCTCATCATCACCTACGCTCTTCGCTCGACCCTCCGTACTAGATCCAGCCATGACGCCAAAACCTTGTGGCCACTTACGTTGATTCTCGGCCTCGAGAGCTTCCCGTTTCTTCCCTTTCGGCACAAGCATGGCAATCCTAAGAAGGTCGTCTAGGGAAGGATCATCGACCCTCTTTTTGGATGGGGATAACCCGCACGTTCGAAGACAGCGCTCTTGGGTAAGGACCTTCACATCCAGAGAATACTTACGCAGATTCTCCAAAAACTGAGGCGACAGAGTAGGTGGTGGGGGCGTCTGCACGTTAATAGGGCCACTACGCCAGGACGATGTAATATTCAACTTTTGATCTTTTGGTGGCCTAAGATACACAAATCGAGCCTTCCACCCTTTCCCATGAGAACTCTTAGCATTTGTCAGGAAACTATTCCTGTTCCCTCTCGACTTCACCTGATAGAAGCCCTTTCCTGACTTGGGAGACTCTTTCACAGTAAATAAACACCAAAAGTTGCCAAACGATGCCTCTTGTCTGAGAGCCTTCATGACGACAATAAACCCTAGGATCATCGACATACCGTTTGGAACGATCTGGGCCGGAACTACACCCAAGTAATTAAGGATTGAAGCTAGATCAGGAGCGATAGGAACTCGAAATCCACATTCCATCGATGCCTCGTGTATCGCTATCGACCTCTTCGGAGGATTATGCATTCGCTGTACCGAACTAGGACTAGATACACCCCAACCTGGACCGATCGAGAACGACGATAACCAGGCCGCCAACGGTTTTTTATAATCTCCGGCTTGAATTTCCTGATAAGCCAGCTGCCTTTCCACTTCCTCTTCATCATCCTCATCAGCGTGACCACCACTAACTGGAATATCACCTTCGTTCCCCTCTTCTCGATTTTCTTCCTCACCAAAAACATCCTTAACCACATCATCCACATGATCACCCTCTGGAGTCGATACTTCGCTGTCCGACATTTTCTGAATATCTTGGAAATAAAATCGTTGTAGATCTCCTTTACAGACGTACAGAGCTCCGACGTCACAAATGTTTATTCTTACCGTAGTGTAAAAGAATAGGAGAAGCGACAAACCTTTATATAGGCGCAAAGAACTACCGTTTCGGCGAATTTGCACAATTCCCCCTTGAAAAGATGCGACGCTTGATTTCCTATCCCTCAAATTGAAATTACCCGCCAAATTAAACCCTAAATCGGCGAAGGCGCGAAAGCATAGATATTTTGGCGGGAAATTCTACTCCGTTACTTTAAGTCCCAGACTTCGATTTGCAATCGAACTCTCGAACTTGGGAGACCCCCAATGATACTAGCCGAATTTAAAAATTCAAACAAACACTAATTCAAATTTCCAGAGTTCGACTTACGCTCAAACTCTAGAACTTGGGGGACTCTTGATGTACCAAGTCTTCGTCATTATAAACACTCGTCGATCAACGATTAGGATCGAGGACCTCCCCCTCAAGTTCACATTAAACATAGGCGAAATGGCCTAACGTCGGGGCGTAGTCCTCGATGTCTTCGACTTAACCGACATGCTGGTCGACGTCTTTCTTTATTAGGTCCATTTACAATCGGATCGAATCAATCGTTGGGGATCCATATTCGATCCGTTATGTCCAATCATGATTCGACCCGATGACCCATTTGGAACTCTATAAATACCCCTCATAAATACGATTAAAGGTACGCACTTCTAAGCATTAAATACGCTCCGACTTCCCTACTCATCTCGAAACTTACTTAAGCATCGGAGGGTTATCGTCGGGTAACCACCGACATTAACCTGACGTAGTTGTCTTTGTTTTCAGGTTAGGATCCCTTATACAAATCGAGGACTAGCATAGCTGACCTGCTGATCCTCATATTGACGAGTCGCGTTCGACTGGAAAGGAACATACTGACGAAAGCACACTCATCACTATTGCTCATAATCAGCAAAACTGATAACCATCGGTGTCCAAAATCTCCATTAACGACCAGTTGTACCAAAGTGAAGTCTCAATCAAGCAGTCGAGTTCACACCGACACTTGGGAAAAAATTAATTATCAAATCGGAACGGAAATTACATGATTCACAGAATTAAACTAGGTCATATATATAATCTGACTCAGAGAGATGGAAATAAGTGGAACTTAGGAGAAACGATCAGTAGAGTGGAAGGAAGAGGGGAAAGAAACCCTTACTTTGGGGCAGTAGATGTGCGATCGATGTGTACAAACAACAAAGAAAATCGGCCTGCTTGTTAACAAATTGAAGTTTAGCTAAATCAGCAAATCAGAAAATCAGTAAATCGAAGTTCATCTAATCAGCAAATCGACTAAATCATCAAATTGAAGTTCAGCTAATTAGCAAATCGACCAAATCAGTAAATCTAAATTCAGTGAAACTAGCAAATCAACAAGTCACCTCAATAGATTTCAGCAAAACTTGAAAACGGAACATTGATCGATTTGAAACCAATTTCAGCAAAAAATTGAAAACGAAACAATGATCGATTTTGATTGATGAGAGAAAGAGTTTTTGGATTTTTTTATTTTTTTATATTCTTGCTAGGTGTTTGATTTGGCATTAAAAAATAAAAATAAAAACGTTATTATGTATGTTAGTAAAAAAATAAAAAGAAAAAGTAAAAAAGAAACGCTCAATATTGCTGAGAACAATTACAAAGCGCCGGGTATGTAGGAGAGCCTATACCCGGCGCTTTTTAACCGCCTGGAGTAGAAGAAAAGCGCCGGGAATGATTATTATACCCGGCGACTGAAAAGCGCCGGGAATAAAATGACGGGAAAAGTACAAAGTGTTGTAGTGTTGTATTCTCGAATTAGATGCATGTGTCACGAACAAGCATCAATAACGAATTGATGTTAAATAAATATAAATGATAGATACTTGAATATTCACATATAAATTTTGTAGTACACCTAGCTAATTAATTATGGAAAAATAAGTATTTTTCTTTTTTTTTTGAAAGAAACAATATATCGTTAAATCAGAATCACAATTTAATTACACAAAAAAAAATCATCAAACAATAATATATTATCTCTTGAGTGAATGCACTCATGTACCACTGCTTCTAAAAGAGACATGGCAATAGACAACCAAGCTGCACTAAAAAGCAATCAAAGAGCAATATTATGATAAATTCCCCTTTACCTATTTTGGAATCCCCTTTCTACAAATAAATTACAGGTAAAGGAATTAGGTAAACGATAGAAAATTACCTTCTCTCACGAGTAACAAGCAGTAGGCTCCGCAACCAGGTAGATCGCTTTCGATCTTCTCTCTGAAATCTTTTAACACCTTTAGCTTCTCGGACCTATCTTCGATTTTCGAAACTAAGATCAAGACATCCTTTACCATCATAGGTTTGATTTCCATTTTAGAATGGGGAAGAAGAGATCGAAGATATCGTTGAGGGGAAATGGGGAAGAAGAGATCGAGGAGATCGATCGTTGAAGGGAAATGGCCATCTCCAGTGAGTATGGACTCCCCTTCCCCTCAGACTCTCATTTCCCTCAGACTCCCCTTCCCCTTCAGACTCTCTTTTTATAGTAATCTTCAATGATTCAATCTTTCCATTTTATTATAATTGAATTTTCATAATTCCCCACTCTCACTTAATTTAATGATAATAAATATATAATAATTATACTGATAGTACATTGAACACTAACATTAATAATAAATAATTTAACATTGACATTAATAATAACATTACAAGTAATAAAATAAATTAATATTAAGTTTTAAAAAAAATCTTTTATATAAATATTCTTAATTTAACTAAAAGAAAATTAAAAAAAGAAAAAGAAAAGTATGTGCTGGACAACGACAGAGATGGGTGGGGAGGTCTAGCCACCCACCTCCCTACCCCCTCAGGAGGTGGTTATCCACCTCCAAGACTCCCCTCTCTCCCACCCCCCTCCTCACCAAAGTTCATTTTTTCACCCCTTCCCCCATAAAAGCGCGATATGGTGGGTTCAATGTTTTCTTCTACTAGGGTTTATCAATTATGAGAGTTGAATTCAACTTATTCCAAATACTTTTTTTTTTCAACTTATTCGTAAAAATGCACATACTTATTTCCAAATACTAACTTCTTTAAATAAAAATATTTATTTTTTGAGTCTACTTTGAGTAATTGTTTATAAATTTTCAAAGCAATTAGAAACACGCTTCAAACAACATAGGTTGAGTAGATAATTTAACAATGGTATGATTTTTTAGAAAGTGGCTAACTCAAGAAGTTGTCAATATAAATAACTAAATAATCAGAAGTCAATCTATGAAACACCCACTACATTAACAAATAAATTACTAATTAAGGCGCGTCATATTTTTTTATAGTGAATACATTGTTACATCAAACATTATATCGAATCGAAATTATTACAATAATATCAAAGTGAACTAATTATTAATATTAAACTAGAGAAAGAATAATATGAAACTAGAAAAATTACAGAGTAACAAAATTAATTGACATTGATGAGGGGTAATTCGGATTCCCTGTCTTTCTAGCCTCAACGCAGTTCGAATAGCACCGAACCCTGTCCCCAGGGACCAAGAGCCGAACCAAAGCCTGAAGATGATTGTTCCGAGCACCTAAGAAAACCAGAGATCGAAGGACACTGTTGGGCCGAGCCCAGGCCCAAGCCCTCCAATTTGGTTATAAATACTCCACGCATTTATTACACTTAAACACAACTTCCAAGGGCACTAGCTTTGAGAACGCCACTCGGGTTTACCGGAGAATATCAGTATAGGCTTTCCCATATGTATTTCACCCTCTAGCTTGTACGGCATCCAATAATGCTCGAGTAGGACCCTAAATATTTGTACTTGTACTCAATTTACTCGAATACAATTACATTTGATCTTTATATTCCTTTAAACATTATTGTCATCGTGTTATTTCCCACCCTTGATCGAACTAACAAAACCACGTAAGATCAATTGGCGCCCACCATGGGGCCTTATTCGAGTATTAGATCGAAATATGCCTACTACGAGGAGAAATATGTATGCCAGCGAAAAGCTTAAAGGATAATGGTCGGATCTATGATTGCACCGTTCATCTATTCATGGATTTGTTTTCCATAAAGGAACCATTTTCTTCGATCATTAATAGCGTGGTAGACTTAGAAAATCTATGCAATCAGAGCTCATCGATGGTCGGAATTTATTTTTCCGATCATCTTATTTATTATTATTTTCAAAAGAAAAAAAAAAATTTTTTTTTCTCGAATCAGCTATCTTTGGTTTCAGCTGTATAATGCGTATATATTACTTGTAAGTTACCTATATTTTTCTCGATTCGATTGGGATGATTGGAATATTTGAACAACGGCAACAAATTATGAGTCGGAGCTAAATATCAGCACTTGTTCGACCAATAAAAGGAAGATTAAATGGTGAAATTCGATTAAAGAATGAAAGCTTTATCATTCAAATTCTTCAGATAAATTACAAAGAAAAGCCTCGAATCAACTCCGAGCTCAAAAGATATAGTACAATCACTCCTACACTATTACAAGTTCTGCGAGTAAGTCTATCCTAATACATTTTCGGTCATCGTCCCTATTAGACCGCTCCAGATGCAGAACTCAGCAGTGATTCTTCATGATCATCACTAGCCACGTGTCGCACATCCGTCTTCGTACAGAATGAAAGCCGGATCAGAACTCTTCTCCGAGGACTCAGACCGACCTTAGGTCTTCATCTGTAAATAATGATTGAAATCCTCACTCATTATTTACAGGTTAATCCGAACAGATGCAGCAGAGGGTTATCCCAGCAGAGGCGCTCCAAAGGAACTCGAAGGACCTATCTCGTAAGAAAGCCCTCGAGGAAGCTGGTGCCTCATATTTAAAGAACTCCTCTCGGAGTAACCATCTGCCCGATCGGGTACTGCACCAGAAGACCGGAATTCTAACCCGTCACAGACAAGATATGTCTGGGAAAACAGGTTGCCTGCCGGTATTCTAGGCGCAATTTCTTTTGCCTGTCGATATTCTAAGCGAAAAAGCTTATGCTAAAAGAGCTAAGATCGAAAAATAGGGTTTCTGAGTCTAATCTCAAACTCCTTTATCTTGGAAAAAGTATGAATCAAATCTAAAACTCGACCCATGATGATCGGATGGAGCATGAGGAAAAAGTGAGAAGTGTTGTATACACGAAGGGACCTTTTTATAGCGGTAACGGGTTTTAAATCAACGGCCCAGATAACTGGCTACCAGCGGTTTGATCTCCATAATAAATGGAAGGACCGTTACGTTTCCCGAGAAATAGGGCCCTGTTTGGTAACAAGGACACATGGTTCTTTAGGGCATATAGGAGAGTTATGATATTCAAGACATGCTCATAGCATATTTATTGAAGATTAATATTTCGGATTCAAGTTCAATTTATTCAGACACCTTTGCAGACAAATAACGCTGTTCGACTAGGAGTAACTACGATCGATTCAGTCGAACAGAACTCTCAAAACTGAAGATTATGCGACTGTAGAAATTCGACAGGTCCACGGAAATATTATTCTATTACTCGACCAAGCAAGTGCTATTTGATTATTTCTTTGTTGATAATTAAGATTAAAGGGAGTCATGGGAGATCAAATCGAAGAAGAAATATATTTGTATTATATTAGTTCGAAAAATACAAGATATGGGAAGTACATATCGAGCATAGCTCAAGCCTCTATGTTACATCAGAACGCTATTATTTTCTACAATCCTATGAAATTTTCGGTCTTTCCTCCTATTGCTTATTCGGAATAGTTTGGCTCCAAGCATGGAATCTCCTTAGGACCCGCAGGCTTTTAACTTTATTTATGATCTTCCGAGGACAAAAGGGCGAGCACATGGCTTATCGAGTGACTATATTCTGGATAGCTCGCTCTCTGCTGTGTCTTCCTAAATGCATTGTAGCAACAGGTCCCTAATCGAAGACCTGCGCAACAACCTGTGGACCTCGTGAATCGGGCATATTGGCTTTCAAGATGGAGATTGTATTTGCCTGACGATATTCTAAGCGAGGTCGGGTGAGAAGACTGCCACTCTTAAAGATTGTTCGAAGTCCGAACTCAAACAGTTGAACTAATCGAATAGTCGCCTTGACCACCATGATCAGATAGGTAAATTCTCGATGCAACGAATGAGATGATTTTCAACAATAGGCCTGCCTTTTATAGCCGAAAACAGAAAAGAATCCAACGGCGTATAAATTGCGAAGTGAACGGACAAGATTTGTCGACCGTTGCGATTCCCTGTAAAACGGGAACTATTTTGAAAAAATCAAACTTACCGAAATTGGGAACCTATAGACAAAGATTTTTCTCGACAAAGGCATGAGGATATTTGGGTTATTCACCACTGATTATTTTTCCATGACTAATCTTTTCTCATGATTGCAGAAGCCTATTTTCTCGCCAAAATATATATTTCAATCAAGAGAGACATATTCAAGGGAAACTAATTTCATTAATATTCATATTCTTTCATCTCTCCCTGATATTATCAATCTCTATTATTCTATTCGTATTTGTCCCAATCTCCTATTATCTAAGGGTGAAAGCCTCTGCTATGCCCCTTAGATCGAAATTGTTAAAGGGTGAAAGCCTCTGCTAAGACCCTCGAGCTAAAAATGCTCTGAAAACGACTAAGGGTGAAAGCCTCTGCTATGCCCCTTAGATCGAAATTATCAAAAGGGTGAAAGCCTCTGCT
The DNA here is from genome assembly GCA_038501285.1 of Penstemon eatonii. NCBI lineage: Eukaryota > Viridiplantae > Streptophyta > Magnoliopsida > Lamiales > Plantaginaceae > Penstemon > Penstemon eatonii. The sequence goes on along the minus strand of CM076715.1, from coordinate 63,750,204 downwards.
AAGACCCTCGAGCTAAACATGCTCTAAAAACGACTAAGGGTGAAAGCCTCTGCTATGCCCCTTAGATCGAAATTATCAAAAGGGTGAAAGCCTCTGCTAAGACCCTCGAGCTAAACATGCTCTAAAAACGACTAAGGGTGAAAGCCTCTGCTATGCCCCTTAGATCGAAATTATCAAAAGGGTGAAAGCCTCTGCTAAGACCCTCGAGCTAAACATGCTCTAAAAACGACTAAGGGTGAAAGCCTCTGCTATGCCCCTTAGATCGAAATTATCAAAAGGGTGAAAGCCTCTGCTAAGACCCTCGAGCTAAAAATGCTCTGAAAACGACTAAGGGTGAAAGCCTCTGCTATGCCCCTTAGATCGAAATTGTTAAAAGGTGAAAGCCTCTGCTATGACCCAAGGGCAAAAAACGCTCTGATACGACTAAGGTTGAAAGCCATTGTTACGCCCCTTAGATCGAAATTATTATCCTCGATCAACTTAAATCAACCAGTATTCTACTCTATCATCTCTCCGTAAATTATTCATTCGTCTAAGGCTAATAGCCATCATCTTGAAGCTTAAATCAAAATTATTATTTAAGATCGACCAAGACCCTGTTTCGATTATTACTTCACGAATATTTGTCCGGTTGGGGAATTTGGCCCCTCAGATTAAGATCGTTACTCAAAGGTCACTTTGGACTCTTATATTCGATCTCTTAATTATTTTGTATTTGGCGGGGAAATAAAAACCCCATACAGGTTATACTCAAAATCGAGGAACGTTGGATGTCATCTATCATCTAAATATTTATCAAAAATGGTAAAGAATAGCGCTTGATCATATTTTTAAGACAGAAGAATCAATGCTCGACGACGGTATACGAAAGCAATCCTACAGGACAATAAGGAGGGATGATAAAAGAAATAAATATCTTATTCATGACATTCCAAACAGTTACAAAAGAGTTCGAAATTACAAAGATAAGTCAAGCAAAGACTTTACATTTAATGTAACCCTATTACAAATTAATCCTACCCTAGATTCTCTCCGTGGTCGAAAGAGTAAGACGGGGCTAGAACAACACTTCTACCCTTCATCCACCACTTCCTCAGTACTTGCTCCACACCGGTCCAAATCGCGAAATAGCGAAGCGACGCCTAGAAGAATTATTCCACGCAATCTCGAAAGCAACATTCTTCAAGGAATATCTTGAAGAAGTAGAGATCGAGTGCAGGAAAACTCCTCCAGCAGTTGACCCACTATCCGACTGGGTGGATTGACAGGATACAGGAGTTCGAACCAGTCTCGAATGGTTGGAATCAGAGAGAGCTGGTCGCCTGCCGGTACCCCAGTCGCAATTACTTTCGCCTGCCGATACCCTAATCGAAATAAGTTGCCATCAAAAGATAGCAAAATTTATGAAGGAAGATAGTTCGAAGGAGAACCTCGAACAGTTCAGTAGGAGATAATAAACGAAACATTGTGGCCAGAGAGAGTAAAATCTCAATCATAGAGCCGATCAGAAGTCTCACTGAAACATTAAATTTAAAGGTAACAACGGAACTATATATAGTGGAAGAAAAAAGCAATCGACGACTCAGATTTGATGATACAAACGGCTGGGATATAAGCAATAAATGCGCCGACCGTTACGATTCCCGAAAATACAGAAACTATTTCGGGAAAAAAGTGAAGAAAATGTCAAAATTGTTCTACTCGAGTCCATTCCTATCCGAATTCATCGTAGATTCAGCTCCAATCATCGGAGAAAAATAATAAAGAAATCTAAATACTTAATGTAGAGAAAGCTTTGTCAGTAATCGGCCTAAGGGTAAATAAAGCCATCGTAAAGGTCGATAAAAAGTATTTTCCGAGCTTAATAAATAAGACAATTGCAAAATACAAAGACATCAAACTCTATTACATCTTCATAACTGGCCGATCCTATGAAATTTTCGGCGGACGATAATGTCCTTACTTGACCAAGAAACGCCCATCGAGCCAGCGAATCTTCGACTACGGCCGTACTTCTTCGAAAAGGAGAAAGGCAATACATCTCTTTCCCGGGAAAAACATGAACATTCAATGAAGGACGTCAATCTCCGAGTCACTACCCGAAACGTTTTCAAAAGAAAACCTAGCAAATTACATCATACCCTCGAAAAACTTGACGCCAGAATCTCCCTAAATCACAAAAAGACCATGGGCCATCGGGGTCGTGGATGGTCAGCAATAAAGCTTATCGGCCTTCAAGATTGAAATAGCGTTCGCCTGCAGATACCCTAGTCGAGATAGAAGTATAAATTTTACTATGAGGCGCAATACAACTCCCAAACCGGATTTCGAAACGTTGAATCATGCAACAAGGTCTTCTAATCAGCATGATCGAAGGAATCTATTTTCGAAAAATGTTAAAGGAATACAAAACGAAGAACCCCATTTATAGACACTATTTTCAAAAATCCAACGGCTATCAGAAAACAAAAGAAACGGTCGAGATCAAAAGGTTGTCGCGACTCCCGAGATATTCGCCGGGGAGAGAAAGTGATATTACTTTTGGAAAATAAGCGGAATTACTACGCCAAAGGTCGAAAAATTGAGAAGGCAAACTAAAGCATGATCAAAGAAAGAGCACATAAGGAGAACATACGATTCGAAAAGAAAAGTAAGGTATTACAAGCCATGGGAAATAAAATATCTGAAAATTATTCATGATTGCACAAGTAAAAACAGTATGGACATATTACAAGCCCGAGTAAATTAGAGACGACATCTAAACAAGCTTATTATCAGAAAGAATCTTTCGAAGCTCAGCGCTACGAGCCTCATATCCTGCTTCGAATCCACGATCATAAGCCTCCTTCTCTTGACGTATGAAATCTTGCTTCTCCTGCTCGTGAAGGTTCTTCAGTTTTTCGATTTTCTCGTTCAGCTGTTTATGGATCTCTTCTCCACGCTCGTTAGCAGTCTTCTCCCTCTCTAAAGCAAGCTTCTCTGCGAGGACACGCTCGAACTCAACTTTCTTCTCCTCCAGCTCGAGAGAGATGGCAGTACGTTGACTGGTCTCCCGCTCAGCAAATGTTTTAAGCTCAATAAAGTCTTGACCGGCCTGTTAAAAGGATCAACAGCGCTAAAAAAAAAAAAAAAAAAAAAAAAAAAAAAAAAAAAAAGGAGAGGAAGAATAAATAAATGCACACCTGAAAAAGGAAGTGCTGCCCAGACTCAAACAACTCTTCTATGTTCCTCTCCTTGGATGCGTTTCTCTCCTTGGGAATATCAGTCTCCGAAGAAGTAAAGTTAGCTTGCAGCAAGTTACCCATGGGATCAACCTTAGAAGGAGATCCATCTTTCGACTCCTCGTTCAGGGAAGAAGCAACTTTTGGAGGAGAGGAATCGACAAGAGGTCGGAGAGGATTATCAATTCCTGAAGCTTCAGCAGAGGTCCCTCCGCCAAGATCTAACTTGGATTTTTTGCTGAGATTCCCTGCGGGAGGAACGGTCGAAGTATCGGGAGATGATTTACCACCAATGGCAAGATTTTGTAAGGCCTCAATGGGAGTGGTCCCGTCAGAGTAAGGCCTTTTGTTTGAAGAAAGAACGGAAATATTTTCTCTCACGGGATTTTTGTTCGGAGGATCGACAACTTTCGGGGAAGAACCCCCGAGCGTAGCCTCGAGCTCCTCGTCCAAGATTGGCTTGCTAGAGTTGCCCTTGTTTTGTTTCGAAGAAGTACTTTTCTCTTTCTTGTTATCTTCTCCTGTAGCAACTTCCGGGGAAAACACAGAGACCTTAGAAGATGACTTGGAAGTTTTGGCTTCCTTGGCAATTTTCTGCTCTTTGCTTGGATTCTTAGTCTTCGAACCTCCGAATAACAATTTGGGGTTGATAGGTTTCCCTAGTACGTTTTCCATGATAAGCGGATTTGGGACCTACGGTTCGGACTATCACTCTTAAAGGGATTCGAAGAAGGCAGAAGATATGGCAAAAAGCTCCGATCTCTATAAGCAAGATGTCGTATGAATAATGAAAAGAAACCCTAATATTTATAGACACTACGCCCTATGATTACGATAATGGATCGACGCAACCTTTAAAGAGAAATCCCGTATGGAAAGGGCAAATATCCGAGCATAAGTTATCGAACCTTGAAAATTAAAATGGTAACTGGATATTAGTAAGATCGGAATTTACAAGTTACAGCAGTCAGATCAGAAAAGGAACAAATCCGTTTACAAAAATAAGTTACATGGGTATACACGATTAGTTCCTAACTACAAAACTATGAATCGCCCCTCCCAGCACGATCGGCTCCAATAACTCGCTAAATAGAAAGTCAGGTGGAGCTATTACTCGGTTTGGTCAAAAGTTCGATCGCCTTCTTTATCCGATACATCGCCTATGTTGACATCTTCGCCTTTTTCCTCCGACACGGGTGGATAGTCGGTGAAACGCTCGAGCACATCAGGGTTAGGCATCGGAATGCCGTACTCCTCGACTAAGGGGGCAAAGCGGTGATCTTGCCAATTGGTATCTATCTTGGGTAGAGAGGAAGCTTTGTAATCCTTCCCCTCAGCGTTCTTGAAAGGGTTCATGTGCTTAAAGTACTCGTCCATATCATCCGGAATCTTCTTGGCCGCGACCAATTGTTGAACCCCTTTATAAAATATCGTCTGGAGAATTTCTCCCATTTTCCTTTGAACTAAATGATCCAAGACAGGGGATTCCAAGAATTCTCGTATGGCAGGAATCTCGGCTTCTTCCCGACCTTGGGCATACGCACGCTCGGAATATTGCTTCGCTAACTCGAGTTCGATCTTTATTTTCTTTAGCTCTTCCTCGAGGGCACTTCTCTCCTTAACGGATGCTAGCAAATCTTCTTCTACGGAGGAGGAGCTTTTTGTAGTCACTTCCTTAAGCTCCTTCTTTACTTGGGATAATTCTCGCTGAGTTTTGGCCAGTTGAGATCGAAGAACTTGGTTGTCAGAAAAAATCTGCGCATATGCATCATGAGCGTCCTGTGACTCCTGCTCCAACAGCGCCAAACGATAGGATTGGAGGGCGAACAAATCTCCGATCTACGAGACATTTCTCAGATAATCAGCAAAGTTTAGAGGCATAGAAGGAGACAAAATAAGAGAGATTTTCACCTCATGATACGTTCGCGAGAAATCGCTCAAAACCTCGAAATCACCTTTGACAGAATGGAGTAATATATCCCTCTTAAATCGACCAGCCATGAAAACTCTAGCAGCTTTGTCGAATTCGTTCTCCCCGTTCGCGTCCAAGTCGGTCATAATGGTGCCATCCTCGGGGTATCCTGCAGCTCGGCTACTTCGAAAATGCTCGTCCATAAAATCCGCCACATCTGGCTCCGATCTACCTTCTCGACAAGGAACTGAGTCAGATTTCACGCCAAAAGGTTTTACCCTCCTCGAGGGCCCTGGATGTTCGGCATTCCTTTTCTGACCCAAAAACTTCTCGTACTCCTGAATACCCTGAATCCGGTTCCAGGAATGTCGACTGTATCCGACAGAAGAAAGAGCGGAAGTATCAGGGGAGAACAAAGTTCGAAGAGGTCCGGCCGAAGCAGAATTCAGTGAACTCATAGTACCAACCCCTCTCAATTCGGGAATCATGGACGGTATGACAATTGAACTTTCGCCTAAATTGTTCGTATCCGCTTTTCTTTCGGAGGCATAAGGCAACGGATCGAAATAAAATCGCTTATCTTCAACCGGGCCGGCAGTGAACATTCGAAACCTCTCAACAACTCGACCTGCACAGATGATACGGATTGGGCACGAGTCTAAACAAGAAAAATTGATCAATAAAATCTAAAAGCAAGCAGGAGATGAAAGGCATACCCAAAGAAAGAGGAATAGTGCTCGAAGCACTGGAGGTTGGCAGGACATCGGTTCGCATGAGGGGCCCTTCGGAGGACTGGCTAGGGTATCTGATCGCCGGAGCTAGGTAATTACAGTGGCTCAACCCAGCCAATCGCAAAACGCCTTCTTGAATCAAGTATCTAGTTTGGTAAGGATTAGACTGCAATTGCCCCAGGAGTTCATCAGAAAGACGATGGCTAAGTTTTTCTTTAATTCTGCGAGAACCGTATGTCCAAGTATTTGCGCCATCCCATCGATAAGGTCTTGTTTTCGAACTACCCTCGGAGATAGGAACGTCAGGGCCCTTCACGAAAAAGAATCTCCTCTTCCAACCTAAAGTCTTCTCTGTTGTTATCTTTGTAAGAAAAGGCCGTTTAGACCGCGGACGGACGGACACAAAGCCCATGTTCGAACCCTTGCAGGGATCCATTCTGAATACCTGCCAAAAGTTGCTAAAGGAAGCTTCTTCTCCTTTTGCCTCCATAAGAGTGCAAAACGCTAGTATATATGCAACGGAGTGCGGGAGAAGCTGAGCCGGGGAAAGCGAAAAGAAATTCAGGACATTTCTGATAAGAGGAACGAACGGAATACGCAAGCCACAGAAAAATTGCCCCTCGTAAAAGGCTTGACATCCAGCAGGGGGCTCAGTAGCACGTTCGGTGTAAGAAGGAACGACAATCGAAAAACCTTTGGGAAGAAATTTCCCAAAATCCGCCTCGAGGTGAGCGCGATCCTTTTTCGAAAAACAACAGGAAGTTTCACTAGCAGGAAGCTCTGACTTACCCGAGATTACGGCTTTTGGGGCTTGCGTATGTTTAAAGATCCTGACAAAAGCACCTTCGCCGATACTACGTTTGTCGACCTCATTCTCTTCAATATCCTCGCTAGGATCGTCGTCTTCGCCGTCTTGATGAAATTCCCCATCTTCGAAGTCATCTACAAGCTTAAACAAGGGATCGGACTCTTGATTATCTTCAACCTTATTCTTGCCCTTTGAACTTCTAGAACTTGACATTATGAATTCGGAAATGAATGTACTAAAGTAACTACCTTTTCGATCCAAACACTTCGAGCTCAAGAGAAAATATAACATGGAAGTAATTTTTCAACGGGTCAACATATATATACGGGGTTAAAAAGGTAAAATTGCAAAGAGGTCCCCGAGTAACCGCGACGGTTGAACTTACCAAGAGTAAAAACTTTGGGTTATCCCTCTCAAAATAGCCTTTTTGATCCTTCATTTTCTAGAATTGCGGAATTTGTCTTTGCGATTCATCCCTAAGGATCTCGGAGGCCCTGCTTATTATAACCGGAAATTCGGGAAAGCATCCATCTAGGGATCGAACAACGCATCTTGGAACCAAAAAGGATATTATTACTTCAACATCCTCTGACAAGGGTGACTTCAGAACACGTCGATGCATGTTTTCTTGTATATGCACTCTTTTTCCCTAGCTCGGTTTTTATCCCAATGGGTTTTTCCGAGTTAGGTTTTTAACGAGGCATATCCTAAAGATATTCTGAACGGCTCGTCTCATCATATGGGACGTATCTTATACTTCTTCGAGCGCGAGCTCCTCTCTACGCTCGAGAAGTGGGGGAGTATTGATGAGGGGTAATTCGGATTCCCTGTCTTTCTAGCCTCAACGCAGTTCGAATAGCACCGAACCCTGTCCCCAGGGACCAAGAGCCGAACCAAAGCCTGAAGATGATTGTTCCGAGCACCTAAGAAAACCAGAGATCGAAGGACACTGTTGGGCCGAGCCCAGGCCCAAGCCCTCCAATTTGGTTATAAATACTCCACGCATTTATTACACTTAAACACAACTTCCTAGGGCACTAGCTTTGAGAACGCCACTCGGGTTTACCGGAGAATATCAGTATAGGCTTTCCCATATGTATTTCACCCTCTAGCTTGTACGGCATCCAATAATGCTCGAGTAGGACCCTAAATATTTGTACTTGTACTCAATTTACTCGAATACAATTACATTTGATCTTTATATTCCTTTAAACATTATTGTCATCGTGTTATTTCCCACCCTTGATCGAACTAACAAAACCACGTAAGATCAGACATGGTTGCCCCTGATTATATTTTGAGATAAAATTACAAAATTCATGTTCAATAGGATTACATTTTGTAATCTCCAATTCAATTTTAAAATTTGACAGCAATATGAAAATCACAGATTTTATATTCAAAGACCAATTAATTGAATACTGGTATATAGTATAACCAAATTTTTTGGTGTATATTTGTTGGACCTTACAAATTGCATTCCGTCCAAATCTAATCATATCATAGCACACAAGAGATCTATGAAAAAGAAAAAAGATAGAAAATTGACTAATCCTAAACTCTCAGAACCCTTGCCATAGAACTCTGAAGGATGTAAATAATAGAATATGCATCCACCAAGCCTCGAGATTCCACTATATTGCCATACACTTTGCGGCAAAAATGAGCCATTGGCTATAATTGAAGAGGTCTTATCAACAAATTGAGTTTTTATTTAATTAGCAATTTATTCTATTTTATTTTTTATAATTATTTGTAAATGCAAATTAATGTTGCTATTAGATAAACATAATTGGGTTAAGGACCATATAGCTTACCATAACTAATCTCAAAAGTTATCTTAATTGGTAAGAATTGTCCAATACTATACGAACCAGAGGCGGACCTCAAGAGGGACTGGGGGGCCATGGTCCCCCAGAAAAAAGTATATATTTATACTATATATATGTAAATATTAACATGAATTTGTTGTTCGTAAAGTGGTTAGGCATCATGAGAAAAGCTAGAGGTTGAGAGTTCGACTCCTCTGAGGAACTGAATTTATTTTAACCTCTTTTGTTGATATTTAATTCCCCTTTTTGGCCTACTAACTTTCTTTTATTTCATGCAGAATTAATATTTTTCCCTCTCCATTCTTTGTGGAGATTTAATTGCTTTCTTTGGCCCTCTCTTTATTAAGATTAATGTTTTTCTTTATTTTATGGAGACTAAATATTTTCTTCATCTTGTTCAATTGGAATATATATATATATTTCAATTGACATAAACACATCTAAATCTACTCATGCACTATTATATTTACTTTTTTTTTTATATATATTCCAATTGACATATATATATATATATATATATATATATATATATATATATATATATATATATATATATATATATATATATATATATACTTCTTTTTATAAAAGTTTAATTGACATAAACACATCTACTCATGCACTATTATATTTCTTTTTTATTTCACCCTAAAGTTTATTTAGTTTTTCCTTTTTAAAGTATTCAATAATTGATGTTTCTCATGGATTTTGTCTTTGTGCAAGATTCAAGTTCTTTAGTAGGTATAATTTTATTGAATTATGAGATCATAATTATATTATATTTACAGAAGTCGGAATATAATTTTAACAGTATATTATACATATTAATTGGACATTCGACATTTATATGACTTGGTTAAACATTTATTTGTTTTTAGGTCAGTTATATTGCATCTTAAACATCTGTTTTGTTTAAAGATCCGTATACTTGAAATATGAAAAATATATTTTTTCACTTGTTCTTGAATAAAATAATAGTATTACTTTACCATAAGTTAATTTTTATTATTTGATCAAAACATTGAAAAAATATCAAGATTTTGTTACCAAAAAAATCTTCGGCCCCCCCAACGAAAGTCGTCTAGGTCCGCCCCTGATACGAACGGTACATAGTCTTGATATTTAATTCATGTGGGACACTTAGTATCAACAATTTCTCTTCACATGTAGACGAGTTGAACGTGTGAAAAAAGCAAGTCCAACATATGATAATAAAATTAATCCAGTGAATTGCGAATCATGTGAACAAAAAACTGAATTTTATCAAGAAAGAAGGTGATTCACATTTATTCGGGGCTCTCATACCATATTAAATACACATTAATTGGGTTGAGTTCCAAATATCTTGACCTAAGTTACTTGTAAAAGTTAAATCAAAAGCAAAGGATCATTCAAGGCCTTGGAAATGAAATTTAGTACACAAATTAAAAAAAATAACAGTTAGTTTCTCTATGAGAACATTTGTTATAGCTCAAGAATTGTAGTATAATATTTGTCCTATAGTGCCCTCAAATGTATTTATGCAATGTAAAGTTGACTCTTCACTCAAGTTAATGTTGATTTTGTCGCAAACATAGTCAAATTGCATTTTTTTGAGCTTATTTTTATAATATTAATTTCACAAACTTTTTTTAGTTGCTGCAATAAATATACAGTTGAGTGGATAATGCACCTTTAATTCTACCCCAATAATGAAGTCGGTAAACATTATTTTATGATTTGCCGAATATAATTCTAGTTGGAAAACTCGGAACAATCACTTATCAAATTTAAAAAATAAAAAAATAAAAATCCACGGTTTGTTTTTAGCCTTTACATTGTGGTTTATATCCCTAATTTATTAATCCATCCATATTTTGGCGATAAATTTAATTATTTATTGAAATGCAGTGCAAAATTATATAGTTTGTACAAAAAATAATTGAAAGGGTTATTGGTATAATAACATGTATATGTTAAAATAATGAAAATATGAACAAATTAAGTGATATTATTAACAAATCAAGCTAATTAAGATTCATTATTAACTTTAATGACGATGATATTTTTGCATTTTAAAGATGTTTTAGTCACATTTTCTACCTATGAAGATATTAAATAATGATTCTCCATTCGTTTTTTTATTTGTCGCTTTAGCGAAAAAAAATTGTTTACTTTTATTTATCTTTTTAGGAGTTCAATGCAAAATAAATTTTTTTTTTTATCAATTTTACCCTTCTTATTAATGCTAATTAATCTACGTAGGGATTATTTACCTAAAAATGTATTTTAGAGTTTTTGCTTCAAAAATGTGATTATTTATTACTTTTTTAATCCCTTTGCAATCCTACAAAACGACAAATAAAAAAACGGAGGGAGTAATAATTCCATTATGTATATGTTCTCATAAAATGACCATTTTACCCTTGCTATTATTAGCCATGTATGTGCAGGGAGAGATTTTTCACCTATTTGTCCTCTCTATAAATATTCACTTTAAATTAATTTCTGACAAAACTTTGATTTTTTACCTAGACATCTTTCCACCATATTATGATTTAATTTTTAAAATAAAAGGAAGTTTATAAGACTTGAAATTTAAAATATTAAGCCAAAATTAATGTAAACATGGCCTTATATTTTAAGCTTTTAATGTGAACTTAGAGCGAAGTTAATAAACGAATTAGATTAGGCAAAATGCACTTTCATTGGATTTTATGTTCACAATTGATAAACCACTAGGCCCATATTTTGCATTTAGCTCTAGACTCACCAGCCCAATTACTTTAAACTTAGCCCACATTGAAATTATACCTATTCATGGGCTCTTAAGTCCACAAAACCTTACTAAATTGTTAGTCACTTTTTTTCAATAAAAATCTAGATAATCTTTAGAGTTGAGATAATGAAACACTTTTACCTAGAACATAAAATAGATACTTGGTCAACTTAGTAAAAATCAGCAATTATTTTACCAAAATGAAAATTTTAAATCTTTTGGAAATTCTTTTTCCATATTAATTCTGATTAAGTTGAAAATATAGTTTTGGTTTTAAAGTACAATTCATATTGCCCTTCTCTATCGGGTTTCCAATTTTTTTTAAGGCTAATCATCAACAATATCAATTAATTAAATAATCATTCAAGATTTTATTATTGCGATAAAATTAATATTTTTAATTGCCACATTAAATTGGTGCGACTCTCTATCTATTCAGTTTCCTATTTTCCATTCTGAGATCTTCTTTATATTATTAAGTTAGGCTTATAAATTGAATTTGAGACCCTTTTTTTTTTTAAGATTGTTAAACTCAATCACGCAAAATCCGCAACAAATAAAATAGCTTCCAAGTGGTTTAAAAGATAAACCAATTTATGTGGTTAAGTTTAGGGGTGGGTGTTGGGTTCGGGTAACCCAAACCCGACTCGTCCCGTTTTTAAAATACCCGAACGGGACGAGTATTTTTTGGGTTTGGGTACCCGAACTTAAATATCCGTATTTTATTATGAAAATACGGGACGGGTTTGAGATTGGTCTCTCCAACTCCGAATATCCGAACCCGCCTATATAATATTATTAATTATATAATTTATACACTTTACTAGTTTACTTGTATAATATTATTTAATAAATGAACTTTTTTTATTTTACCCTAATATTCCTTTTAATCTTACATTAGTTTAGTAATTAATATTAAGTCAATCCTAAAATGTTTAAAACTCTCAATCTCGCATAATCCCTTGTAAGTTGTACATTTTATCATTAGCTCATTATATGATTTTATTTTTTGTTCGTATTTGGATATATTTGAAATAACCGCTATGATGACTTGATGATATGTTTTATGTATTAATGAATTAAAAAGTGACACAATTTAGCAAAAGGAAAATGACGAAATATAATTACGTAATATTGTATTATTTTGTTAGATGGATAAAGAATATTAATGAATAAAAATAATATGGGACCCGTAATCCCGTCCCGTCCCGACCTGCAATAATTCGGATACCCGCTTTCGGGTACCCGAATTATTACGGGACAGGTTTGGGATGAAAAGTGTCAATACCGAAATTTAGTATACCCATATCTCTAACCCCAAACCCGTCCCAAACCCACCCCGTGCCCACCCCTAGTTAAGTTAGCTAACTAATAATTTAATAATTGTTATGTTTACGTGTTTAATAATTTAATAATGATCGTGGGAAAATAGTCAGACCATTAATAATTTACAATTGTTAGGTATGTAATAGCTTCAATCCAAATAAAAATTCAATGAATAATTGAAGAACATGGGCAACCTGTTTTCTGTTATACAAACTATAGAGATTGGCTAGGGTCGTTCGGACCACATTGTTTTGTGACCACTGCTGTCAATATTTACCATGTTCATATTCTTTATTTTAGACAGCAAATATAGGCCCAAATAAATTATTTCTCAATAACAAGCTGTTACAAGATATTGAAGTTTAATATAATAATTTATAATTATTATTGAATTTCATGATAATTATTTTGCCCATAGTTTACTAAAATATTTATTAAGAGAATGAATGGCTATAATATTGTGAGTCCTTTTTTTTTTTGGGGGGGGGGGGGGAATTAAATTTAGATGTCAGTCAAGCCCATATAATTCAATTTCATCAAGTTTTATTTTATTATTTTTTATTTTTTTGCAATTATTCGCATTTTTAATTTAATTTAATTGTGAAGTGTCTTTTGTGCAAATTTAATATAAAAAGACGTACGTATGTGTTACTCAAATGATTATATTGCACTCATTTATTATTTATTTGATTGCCAGATATTACTATTTGACCAATATACCTCTGTATACATACACTAAGCAATGCACCGCGTAAGGCGCGGTGCTGGGTGTCCAGATTAATTTAGGAGGTTTTGCATAATTTTTTATATCAGAAGGAATTCAAATAAGATAACTAAAATATAAAATAGACAATACATGTTCATAAAAATAATGGGACATTACAAAACCGTAAATATAAGGGCTGATAAAAAACAAAAGATAGGTTGTAATAGTGTTCCAAGTGAGGAAAAGTAACTTACATTAAAATTACAACCTTAGAATTTAAAGACATATAGAAAATAAAAATTAAAAAGGAAAGTTGATGTAGTAGGAACAATGTTTAGCATCCTAGAGATGTATTGACATCTTCAGCAGATTTGGGGTCATATGTCATGGACATGTTGGACTCGGATTCAGTACTAGGCTCTGTGGGCAAATAAACATAAATAGGTTAATTAGTAAAGATACTAATTAAGTCGAGTTTAGGTAATTATAATGAGAACCTTCAGTTGATTTGGAATTCGTGGTACTACTGCTGCAATCAATATCGTCTTCTGCTTTACGCTCGAGCATGTTGAGCACGACATTTTGGTATTGCATCGAATCTCCAATGTTCCTTTCCCTCTTTCTAATTTTCATAATGAATGATTTACCAGAGAGAGATTGGTTGACTGTTTCGAGGGGAAGTGGATCGCCCTGCAATATTGGAAAGAATTATAGCTGGATGTGTGGGTTTGTGGGCAGACAAAATATGGAAAATCAACGATACCTCATTGTACAATTCCATGCACCTCGATGTTTTGTTTAACTTTCAAAAATCCCCTGTTTTATTTTAACTATCAAAAAATCCTCTGTATTTGATTTTAAAAACCACACTCAAACCAAGTAGTATATAATTATAATTTTATATTTGACTTTTGGTGGAATGACAAGATTATCCCTATGTGTTTGTTTTTTTCAAAATTTATTATTCTTTTTGAAAAAATAAGTATATACTACTTAGGCCGAGTGTGTCTATAAAATCAAACACAGGGGAGTTTTGGGGATTTAAAATGACACATAGGGGTTTTTTGGGATTTAAACAAAGCATAAGGGTGTTTTTGTCTTTCGATATCAAGGGTAAAATTATCATATCAAAAACAAAATGTGAATAAATACTTGCAATGTTGGCGTTTGAAACACACTCTCTTTTTTGGGGGTGTATTTGACACTTATTTAAAATTATAGGAAATCTTTTGAGAATTAAAATAATACAGGAGAATTCTTGGGAGTTAGACAAAGTATATGGGATATTTTTGTCCTTTGCTCATATAACAATCCATCCCTATACAAGGATTGTCAAACTTCACATTATTAAGCATGCAAATTAAAGACTATTGTCAAATAAGTTTTATTGATTCCAAAATCTTCCGTAGTTTAATGTGATATATAATATGACATGACATTAAATTATAAATGATTAAGTTGTTAAGATAGGTCAACAATTATCAAAACAGAACTTTTGAAAATAAAAACCGTTTAAGAGCATAAAGTTATTTCCATGATTAGATTAGATTAACACGGTTGATTCACAACCAGCCTTTTCTTAACCCGTTAAAAATGTTCAATTCCTCCCATCAAATGGTACCTTAGTCATTTTTCATTGATTCTCCTCATATTTTTATTTATAAACTTGCTTTTTTTTTTTTGCTAATTTTCTTAGCAACAACAAACACTTCATCAACATATCTTCTCTTGCTTTGAAAGAATAATGTGTACACAAGTGTGTAAATATGTATGTATTGTTAGAAATAATAAAATAATTAAACTCAATATTAATATAACCTTTCACATTTTCACGAAATAAAATTATCCAATCAACGTAGTAGATTGAATTTAAAAATATCATGAGTTTACCAACATGTGATTGGTCTTGTGGAAGGGACTAGTCACTACAAAATAGCGGACTTAGATTCGAATTCCTGTTGGAAGAGTTTCCCACGTTATGTGCCCGAATTGCCTCGAAAAGAATTAAACCCTTGAGAAAAAAAAAAATATCACGAGTTCAAATCTCAGCTTGACCAATATATGAAATAATGTCCATTCTTGTATTAGATCTAGAAAAAAGGTTATTGCCGTGCTACATGTAGGATTATGTATGAGAAGTAGTAAAATATTAAATATTTCAAACTTTTAAATAAGGCTAAATCACACTAATGGTCCCTTAAGTTTAAAGTTGATTACACTTTTGTTCCTCATTCATGAAATTCGTGAGAAAACTAGTGATAATGATGATTAAACAAGTTAAATCGGATAAAAATCATTTAAATTGATTAAACTAGTAAAAAGATGGTGAAAATGGTGAAAAAACTAATTCAATTGGTCAAAACAATTTTAATTGATAAAATTAAGGGAAAAACTGCTTATATCGATAAAATAAATTAAATCAAATGAAAAAATTGGTTTAATCGATGAAATTGAAAAAACGAGTTAAATGGGTCCCCGCGCTTTGAACATGCTGGAAATAGACTAATTTTAGTAATTAAGCGCTTTTCCTATCTTACTAGCGATTTTAACTTTTTTTTTCTTTTTTTAAATTAATCCCAAATCAAAAACCGAGTGAATTTTAAAACTGCCCTTTTGGAAAGTTTAAATTGTAGAAATGCCATCCAGGGGCCTTTTTACTGTAGGTGTGGTATTTGCAACATTACCTCCTATTTTCTAATTTTTTATTTTAGTATTCTTTGTTTGTTATTTTGCCTTCTATATGATATATTAATTTTTGTTTATGCAATTCATAATTGAAATCAATTTTTCGTCTTTCTAATATATTTATTTTGAATTCTATTATATCTGGGGCATAGGATTGAAGCCTTAGAAATTGTGCATAGGCTAAAATTGCTTTATTATGTTCAATTTCTTTATTTATTCTTTGTAGATTATCTTGTATTTTCTGTATTTTCTCCATTTTCGTTGCTTGGCTCTGATACCAGAAATTGGTCAGAGGCAGCAGATATTTGTTGATTACATAGTTCGCACGAATTTCTTGCTTCTTTTATTCTTTTTTCTAAAATTTCTTTATTCATCTTATATATTTTAGTACTAATAACTGTTGTTCTTAAATATTCTAATCTTTCATTGTAGTGTTTGATTAAATTTGATATTTCTTTGCACTTATTTTTAGGATTATTATTCATAGTTTTTCTTTTAAAAACTTACTTAAATCTGATATTTCTCTTTCTAATCTTATATATTCACTTTCTTCTTTTGTAGATTTTTCTGGTTTTTCTAAGAGTAGTTGTTTTACGTAAGGTTGCCTGAATGAGATTGATTTTCTTATTTGATTACTAGTTTCTCCTGATGTGTAAGGTTGCCTGAATGAGATTGATTTTCTTATTTGATTACTAGTTTCTCCTAATGTTATTTCTTTCATAGGTGTTTTCTTGATTTGGGCTATTCCTTCAAAAAGTTTATCTAGATAAATGGATTCTTGATCTAAAAAGTTTATACTATGATGACTGTTGGTTAATGCATATTCGACCATATATGTTAAACTGAATGGTTGATCTCCTTCTTCCATTAAATCTTTTCGTGTAAATTTGTATCCTAAACAAATGCTATTATCTAGATTCTTTGTTGATAATGGAATTGCATATTTAATTCCTAAATTAAATTTTAAAGTTTTATAAGCTAGATTTCTCATGGTTACTCCTAAAACTGAATCTTTAGTTTCTTTTATTCTTCTATCATAAGCTATTAAAGCTATTGGAGAGTCTATTCCTTCCTTAAAAGTAGATCTAATTAATACTTGTATAGTAGCAATTTGAATATATCCAATTTTACTTCTATCTTCTTTACTACGAATTTTTTGTATTCTAGTTGCTATTTGTTCACTATCTATTAAAGGAATTACAATAGTTCCTCTGGTACTTTTTATATCTATAGGTATTTCTTGGGTGAATAATCCGTGATATGTAACATTCTTTCTTTTTAATCTGTCAATTATTGATTTATTGAAATGTTGTCCTTCCTTTAAATCTAATTTTGCTTTTTTAGTTTTTTCTATTTTGTGTTCAATAATCGATTGAGCTGAATATGTTCCAAAAATTTCTTCTTGTTCTAGTATCTGTATATGTTCATCCATTTAAAGATTTTTGTTTATTTCGTAATATGGTAACTTAATCCTAGGAATGGGTATGTTATTTATTGTTATATGCTTAGAGTTTATTTGATTATCTATTTTTTCTAAAAAGTCTGCTCCTAACAAAACATCTGCTCCTACGTTATTTTCGTCGATATAGATAGCTAGTTTAAAGTTTAAGTCTTCATGCAATATTAATTCTATATACGTTTGTTTACTATATTCTTTAAGTCCATTTATGGTTTCTACTGTTATAACTGGCGCTTCAGCAATAAGTGTTGAGTATTTAGGGTGAATGTGTGAAAATGATGATCCTGTATCAATTAGAATAGATACGATACGTTCTCTATTGAGTACTCCTAATATATGATATTGTAAATGATTATTAGTAGAGACAAGATCTAAATCTATAGAATTCATCTTTTGCATACATCTAAATATCTTGGTAAAACATAAATCATTTTTGTAATAAAAACATATTCAAGATCTATGTTATTATTTTCGTAGTTATTATGAATATTAAAACGTGCCATACCTGAAAACGATTTGTTTTTGGCTGCTCGTTGCTTTGTTCTGGTTGATTTGTTGCTTCTGAATAGCTTCCAGCTGATGAATGAATGCTTTGAATTGTTTGGTTTTTAGTGGTGTGTGTGTATGAATTGTTTTTCCCTATTCAGAACTTATAAGAAGTTCAAGGAAGAACTTTCTTAGAGAGAAAATAAGCAAACACTTATTTATTATATTTTTCACTCTGCCTTTCAATTACATAGATGGTACCTATTTATAGGCGGACTGAAAGAATTCTGTCCACACATTACAAACTGAGTGGAGGGATAGGGGTCCCTACACCGTTATTAGAGAAATGACATAAAGTAAAAAGAGGTACACCTGTAGCCCTATCTACAGTGGCTACATTATTATTTTACTATTTACATTTTGTTGTCTTCTGCTGATATTTATTAATCCTTCATTAATCCTGCCGACACTTTGCTAATCCCTCATTACTTCATAATCCTTCTGCCGACACTAGCTAATCCTTCATTACTTCATAATCCTTCTGCCGACACTTGCTAATCCTCTATAATTGGGTCTTCATTTTTTCGGCTACAGTGGCTGCATGTATGTCCTTTGAATGGTTTTATCTGCTGACATAATTTCTCTTTTTCTCCTTCATTAAGTTTATCAAAAACTCCTTTTATCTTCATCAATGCTTCTTCGAAATCAAGAAGGAATTCAAACTCCTCTGGTATAAGCTTGTCCTTAAAATGAGAGTATATCATTACAGATTGATTCTTATAGTTAATTTTATACTTGGATTCATCTGTCATTTTTTGGAGTTGCACTAATATTCCAAATAATAATTGGTAATTAATTTCCGAAATGTCTTCATTTTCTTGGGTAGGTTCATCTCTTAGTGGATATTGGCCATTTGTTGGTCCCAAGTGGTCAGAAGAGGTTTAGAGGGGGGGGGTGAATAAACCTCTTTAAAATTTTCTTTCAAATTTAACTTTAAAACTTTACTCCAACTGAACAGTCTAAGCTGATCAGATTAGTAAGTTACAATTCTGTTCGCGAACAAATCTTTGAACAGTCTTGTTGACCACTCGTCTGATAGTTACTTAGCTGATTTTGCAGAAATCAGTTTTAATACTTAGAGTACTTGCAGCGGATTTTCAAAGTGTTTTTCACAAGTATTCTTAGCAGTTTGAAAAATGTTTCCCCAGTTTTATAAACTCCTTTTTGTTCTTTTTCAAACAGTTGACTTAATGTGTTTTTATGCAAACAGAAGATATGCAGTTTTGAAACAATGTAAAAACACAAGTAATTTTTATAGTGGTTATATGGATTTAAATATCCTTTAGTCCACTCTTCCAAGTCACTCAGATCTTGGGTTATACTATAATCACAAAGTTTACAGTATACTCTGCTTGCGTCGAACAACAAATGAAACGACCACAAGTTCGTAATAGGAGATCACACAGAAAACCTATCCTCTGAAGTTTGATCACTCACAAAGATGGATCACAACTCCGCACAACACTCTTGTTTACAAAATCACTCAGAAGATGTATTTTTCTTGATTCTTCAACTCTGCTTTCGTCAACAAATGACTCAGCTGATGAGTGAGCTGTTCTTGAGACTTAAAGAATTTTGCTTCGGAAATTTCTCTCAGAAAGTGTGTTGCTTCATTCTTCTTCGTCTCTTGCAGCTATTTATACTTGAGGATTGAAAAATGTCCGTTGAAGAGAGACAGGATTCAAATTCCTCGAGTACTGGTCCTTAAAATCCGCGAACGGCTCTTTTGCAGTCTGTCCGTACTGTAAACAGTACTATTCTGCAGGCAGCATTAAATGCAGCATTAAATGCACTCGGCTGATGCGAAGCTTTCTTCAATCATTTGTCTTAAATATCCTCGTACTTCAGCATTTATTACACCAAGGGGCATTTATTACCGTTGGGAACACTTCATGATCTTCTTCACTTGGCTGACGAAAGTATAAGTCTGATGACGAACTCGGCTGATCTCAAACTTGAACAAATCTGATTTGAGTCGGCTGATCTTCACTAGTCTGATAACTTCTCTTCAGCAGATCAGAAGTCTTGGACCTTGAAACTTTGACTCTTCTGATGTCTTCATTTCTTAGTCAAAATTCCTTGATAAGTTTATCAGCTAAGTCACTCCATACTTAGCCAATTTTACGAAGTTTTGGAATGCATCAAAACCTCCCTTATCAAACTTTCTTCAGTGCCTTCATCTTCATCTTCATCCAACAATTTCCCCCTTTTTGATGATGACAAAACTTCAGCTTAGTACCTGTTGAATACCTAAACTAAAGATTGTAATCCTCAAAATTTTCTGAGATAGAAAAAGTTTATTGGATTGAACTTGAACATTTTATTGATATAGAAAGTGAATTACATGTACAAATTCATCAGATGAGATTTCTGAAAAAGTAAACTGATTACAATTGATTTTTCAATTTCTAACTATCAGCTTCTTCATCAGATTCGAGCACTTCTTCATATTCATATGATGATTCTTCATCATCATCTTCTTCATCAACTTCTTCTTCCAGGGTTGCTTTGGCAGCTTCCATCTTCTCTTTAAGTTCTTGTTCTTGAAGAGCTTTCAGAGCTTCCATAGCTTTTCTGGCAGAATCTGTATTTTTGTACTTGGTGTCTTCTTTTTCAATCTTATCTTCTTCTTCCACCTTTCCAAGTACTTCAGCCTTGTCAGTAGTGTCTTCAGTTTCCTTGGCTTTAATAGTTGCATCAGTTTCTTCCAAAGTTGTTTCTTCAGCAGCAGACTCCTTTGCTGGTTCATCAGTAATGGTCTCTTTAGCTGGTTCTTCAGCAGCAGGTTCCATAGCTGATTCTTCAGCAGCAAACTCCTTTGCTGGTTCTTCCCTTTTATCTTCCCCCTTTTTGTCATCATCAACTCTGATGACAGTAGAAGGTTCAACAGCAGGGTTGAGGGCAACTGTTGGAATCCTTACTTCAGCACATAAAGCTTTTAGATTCTGATTAACAACGTCATGACTAGCTGTCAGATGATGAAGGTCAGTGCTGATGACATCAGTCTTATCATTAAAGTAGTCAATGTTTAGGTTGATAGTTGCAATTTCATTTTGAACTTCCTGTGCAGCCTTTGCTACTTCTTGCAACATCCCCAGATTTATTTCCTTCTCTTCATGACTGACTTTAATGAAAGTTGCAGTTAAATCAGCAATCTTGTGCTCAGCTGATTTCAAGGCAGTGTGAAGATGATTTACATCACCCTTCACATCTTCAACGTTACGGTTCAGCTCTCTTAAGCTATTCACTAACTCTAGTGAATGATCTTGAGGAATAGGAATCTGATCAATAGCTAACTTGATAGAACTGCTGGTTAGAAGATGCGTTCTTTCCACTTGATGAGTGTGAGATTCAATCAATTCTGTCTTCATCTTCTGTAACTGCAGACTATTCCTCTCTTCCATATCTTTTATTTGATTTTCAATAAGTAACTGGAAGGCTTCCATCAGTGATGAGTGTTCATCACCTGATGAAGTAGAGGCATCAGCTTCTTCCTCTTTAGTCTCCTGATGAACAGGGACATCTTGCAAATCCGTCATCTGATGATCTTCAGAAGTCTTAGATGGCCCTTCAATAGCCAAAGGCTTGTCAGCAGACTTGTGCTTGTCAGCAGACTTGTGCTCATCAGTGACATCATCGTAGAACAGATTTGTAATGGTTCCATCATCATTAAAGCATGTAGTCTGTCTAATCTGTCTTACAATGATCCAAGGGTTGACAGGAGCATTGTTACCCTTAGGGACTTCATGGTACGGTTGTACTTCCTTGCCAAAAATGATTTGTTGAATACTTGGCAGCAGTGGCAAGTCACTTGAACATCCTTGCTGATACTTTGACTTTTTAACCCATCTCTTCAGAGCAGTCATAACAGCAAACTTAATTGCTCTCTCTTCAGCATCTTCAGATTTTTTTTTCTTTTCAGGCAAGATGTTTTTAATCTTCTTGGCCTCCTCCAATGCAAAGCTTTTTGCATAGTTATGCATGACTTCTCTTACATAACTGGGATCAAGGGCCTTTTGGATGGAGTTTGTCTTCAGCCAAGTCAGAACCCAGTGTTCTTCATCAGCTAACTCCTTCATGTTTTGAAGTTCAGTTATTGAGCTATTCAGCCTGATATCTCTCCATTTGATATATCTTGGTTTCTCCTGGGTGAACATAGTCCTCAACATAATCTTCTGATCATAGTATGCTAGAGACTTCTCAAACTTCTTGAAAAGCTCCTTATCAGCATATACTATCTCAAAAGCTTTCCTGACTTCAAACTTGTCTTTGGACTTGGTTTTGGGAGCAGGCAGTAGTATCTTCTTTTTGTCTTCTTCAGTCTGCCCTTCACCAATCTTGATGCCACCTCCATGGACAGGTCCATAGGCATCAACCTTGCTTTGTTCAATCACCATGGCCAATTCAGCATCTTCAGCAGCTTTTCTCTCTGCTGCAGACATTCTTCTTCTGGCCTCATCCTTTGCTTGTTGAGCTTTGCTCAATTCAAGAGCTCTTTTCTCTTCAAGCTCATCTTGCTTCCTCTGTTCAGCCTCCTCTCTTGCCTTCTTATCAGCTTTGGAGACTTTCTTTCTCCTTAGCACAATTTTTCTCTTCCCTTTATCAGCAGGGGCTGGTCCAGCAGATGATATAGGAGCAGCAGCAATGGGATAGATGATTTGGACATCTGGATCTTCTTGAGGTTGGGGAACCTCAGCTGTTGGTGCTTCCTTACTTGGCTGTTGTTCATCAGCTTCGTCAAGCACAACAGTTTCAACTGTTTCGGCAGGCCTTTGAGTAGCTTCAGGATCTTTCCTTGCTACATTTTCCAGATTGGTAGGTTCTTCAGGAAACGTCATCTGCTTTCTAGCAGTTTTCTTTGTCAGACCTTGAACAACTCTTGAAGTAGCAGTATCCTTCTGCTGACTTCTTGTTCTCTTAGAAACATTCTCAGCAGGTCTCTCTGCTGATGGAGTTCTTGATGGTGATGCAGGGGATCCAGTCCTTACATCAGCCATTATGTTCTCAACAATTTTAGTGGCTTCAGCAGAAGTCACTCTCTCCAACTGCTTTGTTTCTTTCTTCTTGGGCTCATCAGTAGCCCTCTTCCTTTTAGTCTCAACAGCCAGACTTGCTGTTTTGACTAACCTCTTTTGCCTCTTGGCAGGAACCTCCTTTGGTTCCTCAACTTCTTCTCCTTCAGGCTCATCAGCCTTCCTCTTCTGAACAGGTAGGTACTTGTTCATTGCTTTGGACTTGTGAATTTCTTTGCCATTTGACATGACACAGCCCATCTTTGATAAGAGGTAACTTAAAGTGATTCTGTGGTTGGTGTAAGGGCCTTTTCCCTTCTTCACTTCCAGAAAATCAGCAAGTATATACCAAATTATGATGGACCAGTTTACCTCTATTCCATAGTATACGGCAGCCATGATGCTGAAACGCTTCATTGTGACAGCATCTAGAGAAAAAGTACAATTTTCAATCAGCTTAGACACCATATCAGCCATCCGCTGATATTCATCCTTAAGCTGTTTCTTTCTGATGTTGCCAGACAACATCTCTCCTTCCTTGGCGCAGATCGCCCAAAACTGTTGGTGCTTCTCTTCAGTCAGCACGATAACTTCGTGTCTTCCAGACTTAGGCAAACCAAACTGTTCATGAAGAACTTGTGGAGTGATGACAACAGATTTGTCACCCACTTTTGCTTTGATTTCTAGTTTGTGATAGTCAGCCTTTGCCGTTGAGTAATACTCCATAACCTGGTCAGTCCAGATTATTCCCTCGTTGTACTCCATGAAATTTATCAACTGTGCCGATTTGAATTTCTCCAACAATTCTTTCATCAAACTTGTACCAGATTGATAATAGGCTTCATAGTCTAAGAACATACCTTCAGCAGCCATTTTAATCTGTTGAGAGTTAGTGAAAAGGAAAGGATTTTTGCAGAAAACTTGTTTAAAATTTTCTCACAAGTACTTTTGAAAGTTTAGGGTTCGTAAAGAGCTACTCGACTGATCAGATGAGGATTTATAGAGTTGGGGTTTTTCGGTTTCCGTGATATCTGCCAACCGTTAGATCCGTTTTTCTGTCAGTGCTGATCGTGCGGCGTCAGTTACGACCTTTCGAATTCAAAAGATATTTTAATGAGGAGCGGGAAAATGTACCGCCCGACAGTTTACTTGTAAAGGCGTGTTTTGGATAAAACGTTTTTAAATAGTTCGCTTTTACTTAAGTAATCAGATGAGTATAAAAACACTTATCTGATGGACTATTGTCCTGATGACAATGCTGTTATCAGAGAATGCCAATAGCTGATAACCTTCCTCAGCTGTTTGTCAATCCAGCTAGATAAAATAACTTCAATTTTCGATAGTTGAGTCTTCTGATGAAAACATAACTTCAACTAACTGTCATTAACAAATTTCATCTTTAATTCAGAAGTACCGCTAGTCTTACACGTTCCCCCTGAGTTTTAAGAATTCATAAGTTAACTAGTCTGTTGAGAGTTAATCCTTGAAGATAATAACGAATTGCTAAGCTGTTGAACTCCAGTCTTCTGATGAGTTCCCCCTCAGCTTATGCTTCCAAATTAAGTAGTCCTAGCTCAGCTCTTAAGGTTGAAAACCTTACTTCACTTAAAGGTTTGGTGAAAATGTCAGCAATCTGATTATCAGTATGAACATACTCAATCATTACATTGCCTTTTTCCACATGATCTCTAATGAAATGATGCTTGATCTCAATATGCTTAGTCCTTGAATGACTTGTAGTGTTCTGAGTAAGAGAGATTGCACTTGTATTGTCACAGTAGATTGGAATTCCACTGATCTTGATATTGTAGTCTTCTAGTTGATGCTTCAACCAAAGTATCTGTGCACAACAAGCTCCAGCAGCTATATATTCAGCTTCAGCAGTAGATATAGAAACTGAGGTTTGCTTCTTACTCATCCATGAGATCAGACGACTGCCTAAGAACTGACAGGCACCTGTTGTGCTCTTTCTGTCAATCTTGCAGCCAGCAAGGTCTGAATCTGAATAACCAATGAGTTCAAATCCAGATTCTCTAGGATACCACAATCCCAATTCTTGAGTGCCTTTAACATACTTCAATATTCTCTTGGCAGCTAAGAGATGAGATTCTTTGGGGTTTGATTGAAATCTTGCACAGACTCCAACTGAGTACATTATGTCAGGTCTGCTTGCTGTTAGATACAACAATGAACCAATAATGCCTCTATATTTGGTTATGTCCACTGATTTGCCATCTTCATCTTTATCCAAACGAAGACTTGTAGACATAGGAATGGTAGCTGTTGAGCTAGTTTCCATACCAAATTTCTTAAACAGATCTCTTGTGTACTTTGCTTGGCTGATGAATATTCCATCAGGCAACTGTCTAACTTGCAATCCAAGAAAGTAATTAAGTTCACCCATCATGCTCATTTCAAACTTATTCTGCATCAGCTTGGAGAACTTATCACACATCTGTTGGTTAGTTGAACCAAAAATAATATCGTCCACATATATTTGCACAAGTAATATATGATTTTCCCATTCAATAGTGAACAAGGTTTTATCTACCTTACCTTTACGAAATCCTTTAATTAAAAGAAAATCAGATAGGGTATCATACCATGCTCTTGGAGCTTGTTTTAGTCCATAAAGGGCTTTCTTCAGACGATATACTTTGTCCTCTTCTTGATAGACTTCAAATCCTGGAGGTTGTTCAACATAAACTTCTTCTTGCAATTCTCCATTGAGAAAAGCAGACTTCACATCCATCTGATAGACAGTGAAGTTCTTGTGAGCAGCATAGGCAAGAAACAGTCTGATTGCTTCAAGTCTTGCTACTGGTGCAAAAGTTTCATCAAAGTCAATTCCTTCTTCTTGACAATAACCCTTGGCCACTAGTCTTGCTTTGTTTCTGGTGACAACACCATCTTCATTCATCTTATTTCTGAATACCCACTTAGTGCCAATTACTCTTTGATGACTTGGTCTAGGAACTAAGTACCAGACTTCATTCCTTTCAAATTGATTCAACTCTTCTTGCATAGCTTCTATCCAGAAGGAGTCATTTAGAGCTTCTTCAATTTGTTTAGGCTCTATTTGAGATAGAAATGTGACAAACATAGCATCTTGTGCAGCAGCTCTTCTTGTCTTCACTCTATCTAAAGGATCACCAATAACTAGTTCAGGTGGGTGATTCTTGAGCCATCTGAGATCAGGTTGCAAATCAGGATGTTGTCCTCTGTTATGATCTTGCAACACTACTGTTGGAGTTCCAGTAGTAGTCTGTTGAACACGTGTCGTCTGTTGAACAGTCTCTGGTCTGTCAGCTGTTAGCAACTCGTCTGTTAGACAATCAGCACTGTGATTATGAACAGCACTTGAATTAGCAGCTGAACTTAGATTAGGTAGTATGATGGGAACATATTCTTCATTTCTTCCAACGTCCAACTTCTGTAAATCAGCAGACAGATCTTGATTTACACTTTGATTCTTTTCAGAAAATTGACTTGGCTCATCAAATACTACATGGATAGATTCTTCTATTAGTAATGTTCTTTTGTTGAAAACTCTATAAGCCTTACTAACAGATGAGTATCCTACAAAGACAGCTTCATCAGCCTTTTCTGCAAATGCAGTAAGGTGATTTTTCCCATTATTCAATACAAAACATTTACAACCAAAAATCTTAAAGTAATGAATGTTTGGCTTTCTGTTGTTCCAAACTTCATATGGAGTCTTGTTCTGATTTTTGTTGATCATACATCTGTTCTGGGTAAAACATGCTGTATTTGTTGCTTCTGCCCAAAATCTTTGTGGCAGCTTAGCTTCAGCTATCATGGTTCTGACAGCTTCTTTCAGTGTTCTGTTTCTCCTTTCAGCAACACCATTCTGTTGAGGGGTTCTGGCAGCAGAATACTCATGATGTATTCCTTTGATATTACAATACTCTTCAACAGTAGAGTTTGTAAACTCTGTCCCTCTATCTGATCTGATCTTCAATATCTTGATACTCTTCTCATTCTGGATCAGTTCCATCAGATTTGTGAGATGTTCCTTGGTTTCACTTTTCTTCTTCATGAAAATCACCCAAGTATATCTTGAATAATCATCCACAACAGCTAGGCAGTATTTCTTTCCACCATTGCTGACTGGATCAATGGGTCCAAATAAGTCCATATGCAACAGCTCCAATATTCTTCCAGAAGATTGGTGCTTCTTTTCTTTGAATGATGACTTGATTTGTTTACCCTTCTGACAGGCGTCACAGAGCTTGTCTTTGCTCATGACTGCTTTTGGAATCCCTTCTACCAAGTCATTCTTGATTAATCTGTTTATGGTCTTGAAGTTTAAGTGATTCATCCTCTTGTGCCATAGCCAACTGACTTCACTTGGTGCAGATGCCACCAAACAAATACTTGAATTCTTGTCAGCAGAATTCCAGTCAACTATGTAGATATTTCCTTGTCGTCTTCCAGATAAAATTACCTTCTTTGTACCAATCTGTTCAACGTAACACTTATCTGTTGAGAAGATGACTGAATATCCCTTGTCACAAAATTGACTTATGCTCAGCAGATTATACTTTAGGCCTTTAACATAGGAGACGTCAGATATCTCTATGTTTCCCTTGATTAATCTTCCTTTAGCTTTAATCTTGCCTTCTTTGCTGTCTCCAAAAGTGACTTTTGGACCATCCACAGCAACTGCATCAGTCAACTCATGTATGTTTCCACACATGTGCCTTGAACATCCACTGTCCAAGTACCAAATCTTCTCTACTTTACTCCTACTCCTAATCCTAACCTACAAAACAAAAAATAAAATTGTTTTAGGTACCCTTATTGAGAGGGTCCTGAAGGATTAGTTCCACCCTTGACAACCCAAGATGTTGAAGTCTTAGGCTTCTTAGGTTTCTGAGTTTTAGGAGCATGAACAGTTTCATTTTTATCATAGTTATCAGATAAGTCATGTTGATGATCAGTATGATATGAATAATGTTCATAAGCAGGGTAAGGTGCATGATATGCAGGATATGCATGCATTGGATGAGCAGGGTAAGGTGCATAGTAACTAGGAAATTGAGGTGCATGATACATAGGATGATATGCAGCAGGTTGCACATAATATGACTCATTTCCATACCAAGCATTTTGATTTTTCTTATTCTTATGCTTCTTTGGTTTACTAGATGCTTGCTCATTTGATTTTGACTTAGTTTTACCAACAGATTGATTCAATTTAGCTTTATCAGCAGACTTCTTAGGACTCTGCTGTTTGGTCTTACTAGTCTGATTTCCTACACTAGGCTCTTTGCTCTTTTTAGCCTTAGGAGATTTCTTCTCCTTTACCACTTTCTCAGTTGAGGTAGGTCTAGAGGTTTGAACATACAGAATGACCTTACTATTGTCAGCTGATACAAATTTTTCAGTATGGTTCAACTCTAATTTTTCCTTTTCTAAAGGTGTCTCCTGTTTACTAGATGTATGCATGGATGCAACAGTAGACTTATCATGAGACTCAATGATTTTCTCAAGTTCCATGATTTTTCCTTTATAAACCTCACATTCAGCTTTCAGAGATTCATGCTCTTGCTCAAGCTGTTTATATTCAGCTGATTCTTTTGGCTTTTCAGCTAAAAGTTTCAGTGAACTATTTTGCTCTTTTAGCAAGTTCATCTCTTCCTTAAGCTTAACAAACTCTCCAGCAATAGTAGTATTATTCAACATCATTTGCTCTAGAGAATTAAACAGTTCATTTTCTTGAGGAGTTACCTCATCCTCAGAGTCATCAGATTCCTTTGCCATCAGGCACAGGAGAGCAGGTTTTTCTTCATCAGACGATTCTTCATCAGACGAGTCTGAGTCTGAATCAGATGAGTAGACAGCAGCTGGCTTTTCTGCTTCAGCCATCATTGCCTTGGCTCTCTGATGCTTTCTTTCTTTTCTCATTTTCTTCTCTTCCTCAGTGTACTTCTCTGCTTTTGGATATGGGCAGTCTCTTATGAAGTGTCCCAATTTCCTGCAGTTGTAACACATCAGTTTTGATTTATAATCTTCTTTATCCTGAGAAGAAAAATTAGGTTTAGAAGTAGAAGCAGCATGATTGTATTTGTTTTTCATCTTTCTCTTATAGAACTTCTTGAAGTTGTTCATCAATAATGCTACATCTCCAGCAGTGTACTCCTTTTTGTTGAGTAGAGTGGCTTCATCAGATGAGTCCACTTCTTTGCTTTTCTGTGCTGGTCTTCTGGTATTTTCAGCAGCAACAAGTGCAGCTGTGGGTCCTGAAGTTGAGGTTTCTTCAATTCCCATCCTTGGCAGTTTATACTCATAAGCCTTGAGTGCGGAGAACAGCTCTGTTAGAGAAATCTTGCCCAGATCTCTTGATTCTTCCATTGCTGTCACCTTCATGTTGAACTTGGGAGGTAGAGCCTTCAGTACTCTGACAGAAATCTCTTTGTCAGTGAAAGTCTTTCCCAGCTTCAAAACTTCATTCAGAGTTCTGGTGAATCTGATGTCCATCTGATCAATGGTTTCTCCAGACTTCATCTTGAAGTTGTCCAGCTTCTCCAAGGCAACACTGAGCTGATGCTCTTTAATAGCATCATTGCCTTCACTCATGTCACGAACCTTATCCCACATCTCCTTTGCAGTTTTGCAATGCTTGACTTTGTCAAACCGATCATTATCCAGGGCTTTGGTCATGATGAATCTTCCGACTTTGTCCAGGTTGAACAGCTTTATTTCTTCTGCTGTCATTTCTGTTAAGTCTTTTTCCACCACTATTTGAGCTTCATCTACGATGATGGTCTTGGTGAATTTGAATGGACCTTTAATGATACATGTATGCATGTTGTCATTATAGGCAGCAAGGAAAATCTCCATTCTGATTTTCCAGTCCTCAAAAGACATACCAGCAATGTGGGGAACATGGCTGATACAATCCATTTTTCAAAAAGTTTTTGTTTTTCAAAAAGATGCTCTTTTGAAAAGCTTTTGAAAACCTTTGAAAAACACTCGGATCAAGCTCGTTGATCAGGCAGCTGATTCTAATGAACCACCCGCTCTGATACCACTTGTTGGTCCCAAGTGGTCAGAAGAGGTTTAGAGGGGGGGGGGTGAATAAACCTCTTTAAAATTTTCTTTCAAATTTAACTTTAAAACTTTACTCCAACTGAACAGTCTAAGCTGATCAGATTAGTAAGTTACAATTCTGTTCGCGAACAAATCTTTGAACAGTCTTGTTGACCACTCGTCTGATAGTTACTTAGCTGATTTTGCAGAAATCAGTTTTAATACTTAGAGTACTTGCAGCGGATTTTCAAAGTGTTTTTCACAAGTATTCTTAGCAGTTTGAAAAATGTTTCCCCAGTTTTATAAACTCCTTTTTGTTCTTTTTCAAACAGTTGACTTAATGTGTTTTTATGCATACAGAAGATATGCAGTTTTGAAACAATGTAAAAACACAAGTAATTTTTATAGTGGTTATATGGATTTAAATATCCTTTAGTCCACTCTTCCAAGTCACTCAGATCTTGGGTTATACTATAATCACAAAGTTTACAGTATACTCTGCTTGCGTCGAACAACAAATGAAACGACCACAAGTTCGTAATAGGAGATCACACAGAAAACCTATCCTCTGAAGTTTGATCACTCACAAAGATGGATCACAACTCCGCACAACACTCTTGTTTACAAAATCACTCAGAAGATGTATTTTTCTTGATTCTTCAACTCTGCTTTCGTCAACAAATGACTCAGCTGATGAGTGAGCTGTTCTTGAGACTTAAAGAATTTTGCTTCGGAAATTTCTCTCAGAAAGTGTGTTGCTTCATTCTTCTTCGTCTCTTGCAGCTATTTATACTTGAGGATTGAAAAATGTCCGTTGAAGAGAGACAGGATTCAAATTCCTCGAGTACTGGTCCTTAAAATCCGCGAACGGCTCTTTTGCAGTCTGTCCGTACTGTAAACAGTACTATTCTGCAGGCAGCATTAAATGCAGCATTAAATGCACTCGGCTGATGCGAAGCTTTCTTCAATCATTTGTCTTAAATATCCTCGTACTTCAGCATTTATTACACCAAGGGGCATTTATTACCGTTGGGAACACTTCATGATCTTCTTCACTTGGCTGACGAAAGTATAAGTCTGATGACGAACTCGGCTGATCTCAAACTTGAACAAATCTGATTTGAGTCGGCTGATCTTCACTAGTCTGATAACTTCTCTTCAGCAGATCAGAAGTCTTGGACCTTGAAACTTTGACTCTTCTGATGTCTTCATTTCTTAGTCAAAATTCCTTGATAAGTTTATCAGCTAAGTCACTCCATACTTAGCCAATTTTACGAAGTTTTGGAATGCATCAAAACCTCCCTTATCAAACTTTCTTCAGTGCCTTCATCTTCATCTTCATCCAACACCATTTGATACTCCCATGTTAACTAGTGAATATGATGGTACTCGGATCTCCTTTTCTTCATTAAAAAATGGATAGGAACTATGGATTCTTAAAAAGACTTCTCGGTCTTTTCCAAAATGCTTTCTGTAGTTATTTACGGTTTTTATTATTCCAATGCTTAGTTCCTGGATGATGATGTTTCCTTCGTCGATGTATATTGTGTCCAATAATCCATAATGAAAAAATTTGTATACCATAAGTGGGCTAGCTCCGCTTATGACGACTGCTTTCAGACTGAATGCTTTAACTGTTGGATAAAAGAACTTGTTTAGATCATCTTCCTTCCAATTTCTAATTAAATTTAGATGATACTGAAAATCATCGAAACTTAATGTCTTCATCTGAATATGATCTTGTCTAGTTGGTACTTGGGTTAATTTTGAGATTTTCCCCAATGTTTGCATTTTTGTTAACTCCTTCGGCGGTTCAGCCAATATTTTTTTTTGAAAGTTTGGTCTGCTTTTTTTAGCTCTTTATTGTTTGCTACTGCTTGTTTGGCTTCTTCCAGAGTGCTGTATGATTTGTAAATAATTCCTTTCTTTCCCATAGTATGCATGGCTGCCTTGTGCCATTCATCAAAAACAGCATTCTCCATTGGGCCATTAAATATTACATAAAATGTTTTTCGCTTACTTGATGATGCTCTTTCACTTGATGATACTTCTTCTATGGGTGTTTCTAATGATGCTTTTGATTTTTTATTTTTGTCTTCGTCCACCACGCTTAGCTTGCTAAACTCTGATAGTTGGTATGTGGGATCAAACATTTGTATTGCTTTTTCGATGCTTCGTAATTCTAAAATTTTTGCTTCAATATTTGCTTTTAGCTGCTTACATTGATTCTTCATTGTAGCTATAGCTCCTTCCATAATTCCTGAAAACGATTTTTATATAGGTTTGAATTCTCTAGTAAGTGTATCTGCTATTATATTTTTAGTACTTTTAATGTAACGGATTTTGGCTGGGTATCTTGAAAGTTCTAGTTGCCATCTAATCAATCGTCCCTGATTATAATTGGCTTTTAGGTTATATCGGATTAATCCAGTTAAGTATGTTGAATCGGTTCGAAGTTCGAACTCTTTAGGTAGTAGGTCGATTCTCCATTTTTTGAATGTTTTTAAGCAGGCTAATGTTTCTTTTTCGTGGATGGGGTATCTTTTTTCTGTTTCTGTAAAGGTTCCAGAAATATATCTACATAATGTTTCTTTTGATTTATTAGACAATAAATCATTTATGTTAGACATAAATGAGGTATCCTCTAATTCTTCACCATTTAAGGCTTTTGATACTTTTTCACCATTTAAGGCTTTTGAATAATTTAATGTCTCACTTGTGCTTTCTTTGTCAGTAGGTTTCTTAAAAACCATGTCTTCTTTTTTAATACATTTCATACACCCTGACCATATTTCATCCGAAGCATCTGTTTCGACTATTATATAGTCATTATTAGTTGGATTGTATAATCTTGGTAAATTTTTTGTTTCATCTTTTATTTTTTTCTACAATTTTACTATCTTCCTGATCCCAAAACCATTGCTTTTTTGTGCTAATTTTTTCTTGTAATTTTTTCTTTTCTTTTGCAAAATTATTTAAATATCCTAATTCTGATATATAATTCAGACAACCAAGAAAACGTTGTAGTTGCTTTATGTCTTCTAATTTATTTGGAAACATATGTAATTTTTCTAAAACATGTTTTTGTAGTTCTATTTCTCCAGTTGATTTTATAGTAGTTCCTAAAAAATCAATTTCTTGTTTGCAAATCTGTGCTTTTTTCTTACTTAAAACTAATCCTTTTTCCCTACATCGTTTTAAAACCAATAAAACTTTTTTCAAATGATCTTCTTTGTTTTCATTACTAAAAATTAATATATCATCAATGTAAACCAAACAAAAATCTTCGAGTCCTTCGAGATTTTTGCTCATATATCTTTGAAATATACCTGGTGCTTGCTTTAAGCCGAATGGTAACACATTCCATTCATAATGTTTTTCTGGGGGACAAGTGAATGCGGTTAGTGGTTTTGTATCTTCATGTAATCGTAATTGGTAATATCCAGATTTGGCGTCTAGGGAGCTAAACCATTTCATACCTCTAACTTTTTCAATAATGGAATCTCTCCTTGGTAATTTATGTGCATCACCTATTGTTGCATCATTCATTTTTTTATAGTTTATGACCATTCGTCTTTTTCCACGTTTTATTTCATTATGATTTTCTACGTAAAATGCTGGTGCAACATGTCTACTTTTACTGTCTCTTATTAATTTTTTATCTAGTAGTTCTTTACAATCTTTCATAAATTCTTCAATATCTCTTTTTGAATAGGGTATTCTATTTGGAACATTTACTTCCTGGTTTTTATCTTTTAGTTCTATTACTACTAACTCTTCATTGGTATTTATTTTAACATCTAAAGGGTCTTCCGAACAAGTTTGTTCTAGCAGATTTTCTACTTCTCTTTCAATTTGACTTTTACCATTTTCTTGTAAAGTAAATAAAGTGTTTTTTAGTAAATTCATAATCTGAATTTTTATTCTAGAAATATTATCTATAATAGGAATTGTTATTATTTCTTCCTTTTGTTTTAATTTTTTAATATAGGGTGCTCTAATCTCTATTTCTTCTAACCATTGTGTAAATGGATAATAAAGTCTTAAAAAATTGTTTCCTAATATTATATCAAATCCTGATTCTTGTCTATAGAGAGAGGGTATCATAAAGCTATATTTCTTCTTATTCTTATTTTCAATTTTTATTTGATTAAAATAACTTACTAGATTAATTTTATGAGTGCTTCCATCTGCGATCATTATTTTAACTGGTCGCTCTGTTTCATTCCAAATTAAACCTTTTTCTTGTTTGGAGGCGAAACTAATACTGGCTCCTGTGTCAATATAGGCTGAATAATAATTTCCTTTTAACTCTATTTTTATAAATGTTGAGTTTGGATTTTTTCTATTCTGAGTTGGATGCTTCATATTCGCTATCTGTTTGTAGCATATAAAAGTCTTCTAAATCTGATATATCGGATTCTATTAGTTCTAGATTCTTTAATTCTGCTATTTTTAAAATTTCTCTTTTATGACTATTTTTCTTTTTTGGACATTCATTTGCGTAATGTCCTTCTTCCTTGCATAACCAACATCTACATTTTTTCTTTCCTTCTGGACAATATTTTTTAGATTCTTTTTCTTTTTTCCTAAAAAATCTTTTTGGTTTTCTTTTAAACATTTCTTTATACCTTTTAAATGGTTTCTTTTTCCATTTATATTTTTTGTATTTCTTATAATATTTCTTTGTCTTTTCGCATCCATATTGTTGTGGAATGTCTGGATTGTTGCTACAACACATTTTATTATATGGTTTAATTACTTTTATTTCATTTATTTCTGTACATTTTTCTACTATATATTCTTTTCCTACCAAAATTGCTCCTCCTAGAGTGTTGGCAATATGTCCTTTCCCTACTCCTGCTCTAAATCTATCTAAACAAGATTTATTTATTGGATAAGGTAATTTGGATAAAAATACCCTTTTCATTTGTTCTTGATCAGTTTTATCTAACATGTAGTAATATTTTGAAAATTCACACACATAGTTTTCATATTCACACATATTACATATTTTAATGTTATCTAGATGCCATAGGGCTTTCTGCCTAATTCTTTCGGATGTTTCTTTTTTATATTCGTTTACATCTTGACCAACAAATTCTTTCCAAATTCTTCCTACAATTTTCCAAAAGAAATCTTCTGTACTTATGGATGAATCTTTTAAGATTTCTTTTTCTAAAAAGGTGTACTCAGATATGTAATTAAATACGTTTCCCTTAGTTTTATATAAAATTAGATTCCAAATTGTGTCTTTTGTAGCAGTTTTAAATACTTCATCTGTTTGTAGTAGTAGACTAATCTGACTTGCCCAATCTTGAATTACTGATTCAATGCTTTTAGCACAATTTATATCTAATACTCCTTGCGTTACTTTTTGATAGTGTGGTATATATTCATCTGGTATCTTTTTATATTTTCCATATTTATTTTTATAGTAACCATTGTTTTCTGTAGTATTTTCAAAATGTATACCTTCCCATTCCTGCCATTTTGTGTCATTTAACTTTCTTTTTCTTACTTCAGATTTTATATCTGGCATTTCTTCTTCTTTAGTTCCACTATAGTCACCTTTTTCCATATATGCTGGTATTGACTCATCTGATTCGTACCCAAAAATTACTTCTTCATTTTCTATTTTTTCTACAAACTCAGTTTGAGTCTCTTTTTGTTCATTTTGTACTATTTCTAATTGATCTATCATTCTTCTAATTTCTTCTATTTGTTCCTCCATTATTTTATTAGATTCTTTGGCGGTTGCAGTTCTCTAAATAAATTGAATATTTGCTCTTGCTTTTTTATTAAGACTAAGTTTTTACTTTGTTCTTTTATGTTTTCTAATTCGTCAGCTAGATTCTTAATTTTTTCTTTAGGTATATTATCTTTTTCTTTAACTTCGTTATAAAATTCATCAAAAATATTAAAAGTTTCTTCCTTTTTTAATACTTTATTTATTATACTTAATTGTTCTTTTAGTCCAATAATTTCTTCAGTTATTTCTATTAATTGTTTTTGTAAATCAGCTATTTCTTCTGTCATACCCATTTAAATAATTAACTATTGGTTTGTTTATTCATTTTCTTTTCTAGAAGGGCTTCTTTTGAAAACAGGGTTGGTATGAGTATATTGCAACAATGGCATTTTTCTAATTTTATCGTTTGGGAATGGCATTTGACCAAATTTCCCTCAAAAACCCCTCACAAAACGGGAAATTTGGCCAAATGCCATTCCCAAACGATAAAATTAGAAAAATGCCATTGTTGCAATATACTCATACCAACCCTGTTTTCAAAAGAAGCCCTTCTAGAAAAGAAAATGAATAAACAAACCAATAGTTAATTATTTAAATGGGTATGACAGAAGAAATAGCTGATTTACAAAAACAATTAATAGAAATAACTGAAGAAATTATTGGACTAAAAGAACAATTAAGTATAATAAATAAAGTATTAAAAAAGGAAGAAACTTTTAATATTTTTGATGAATTTTATAACGAAGTTAAAGAAAAAGATAATATACCTAAAGAAAAAATTAAGAATCTAGCTGACGAATTAGAAAACATAAAAGAACAAAGTAAAAACTTAGTCTTAATAAAAAAGCAAGAGCAAATATTCAATTTATTTAGAGAACTGCAACCGCCAAAGAATCTAATAAAATAATGGAGGAACAAATAGAAGAAATTAGAAGAATGATAGATCAATTAGAAATAGTACAAAATGAACAAAAAGAGACTCAAACTGAGTTTGTAGAAAAAATAGAAAATGAAGAAGTAATTTTTGGGTACGAATCAGATGAGTCAATACCAGCATATATGGAAAAAGGTGACTATAGTGGAACTAAAGAAGAAGAAATGCCAGATATAAAATCTGAAGTAAGAAAAAGAAAGTTAAATGACACAAAATGGCAGGAATGGGAAGGTATACATTTTGAAAATACTACAGAAAACAATGGTTACTATAAAAATAAATATGGAAAATATAAAAAGATACCAGATGAATATATACCACACTATCAAAAAGTAACGCAAGGAGTATTAGATATAAATTGTGCTAAAAGCATTGAATCAGTAATTCAAGATTGGGCAAGTCAGATTAGTCTACTACTACAAACAGATGAAGTATTTAAAACTGCTACAAAAGACACAATTTGGAATCTAATTTTATATAAAACTAAGGGAAACGTATTTAATTACATATCTGAGTACACCTTTTTAGAAAAAGAAATCTTAAAAGATTCATCCATAAGTACAGAAGATTTCTTTTGGAAAATTGTAGGAAGAATTTGGAAAGAATTTGTTGGTCAAGATGTAAACGAATATAAAAAAGAAACATCCGAAAGAATTAGGCAGAAAGCCCTATGGCATCTAGATAACATTAAAATATGTAATATGTGTGAATATGAAAACTATGTGTGTGAATTTTCAAAATATTACTACATGTTAGATAAAACTGATCAAGAACAAATGAAAAGGGTATTTTTATCCAAATTACCTTATCCAATAAATAAATCTTGTTTAGATAGATTTAGAGCAGGAGTAGGGAAAGGACATATTGCCAACACTCTAGGAGGAGCAATTTTGGTAGGAAAAAAATATATAGTAGAAAAATGTACAGAAATAAATGAAATAAAAGTAATTAAACCATATAATAAAATGTGTTGTAGCAACAATCCAGACATTCCACAACAATATGGATGCGAAAAGACAAAGAAATATTATAAGAAATACAAAAAATATAAATGGAAAAAGAAACCATTTAAAAGGTATAAAGAAATGTTTAAAAGAAAACCAAAAAGATTTTTTAGGAAAAAAGAAAAAGAATCTAAAAAATATTGTCCAGAAGGAAAGAAAAAATGTAGATGTTGGTTATGCAAGGAAGAAGGACATTACGCAAATGAATGTCCAAAAAAGAAAAATAGTCATAAAAGAGAAATTTTAAAAATAGCAGAATTAAAGAATCTAGAACTAATAGAATCCGATATATCAGATTTAGAAGACTTTTATATGCTACAAACAGATAGCGAATATGAAGCATCCAACTCAGAATAGAAAAAATCCAAACTCAACATTTATAAAAATAGAGTTAAAAGGAAATTATTATTCAGCCTATATTGACACAGGAGCCAGTATTAGTTTCGCCTCCAAACAAGAAAAAGGTTTAATTTGGAATGAAACAGAGCGACCAGTTAAAATAATGATCGCAGATGGAAGCACTCATAAAATTAATCTAGTAAGTTATTTTAATCAAATAAAAATTGAAAATAAGAATAAGAAGAAATATAGCTTTATGATACCCTCTCTCTATAGACAAGAATCAGGATTTGATATAATATTAGGAAACAATTTTTTAAGACTTTATTATCCATTTACACAATGGTTAGAAGAAATAGAGATTAGAGCACCCTATATTAAAAAATTAAAACAAAAGGAAGAAATAATAACAATTCCTATTATAGATAATATTTCTAGAATAAAAATTCAGATTATGAATTTACTAAAAAACACTTTATTTACTTTACAAGAAAATGGTAAAAGTCAAATTGAAAGAGAAGTAGAAAATCTGCTAGAACAAACTTGTTCGGAAGACCCTTTAGATGTTAAAATAAATACCAATGAAGAGTTAGTATTAATAGAACTAAAAGATAAAAACCAGGAAGTAAATGTTCCAAATAGAATACCCTATTCAAAAAGAGATATTGAAGAATTTATGAAAGATTGTAAAGAACTACTAGATAAAAAATTAATAAGAGACAGTAAAAGTAGACATGCTGCACCAGCATTTTACGTAGAAAATCATAATGAAATAAAACGTGGAAAAAGACGAATGGTCATAAACTATAAAAAAATGAATGATGCAACAATAGGTGATGCACATAAATTACCAAGGAGAGATTCCATTATTGAAAAAGTTAGAGGTATGAAATGGTTTAGCTCCCTAGACGCCAAATCTGGATATTACCAATTACGATTACATGAAGATACAAAACCACTAACCGCATTCACTTGTCCCCCAGAAAAACATTATGAATGGAATGTGTTACCATTCGGCTTATAGCAAGCACCAGGTATATTTCAAAGATATATGAGCAAAAATCTCGAAGGACTCGAAGATTTTTGTTTGGTTTACATTGATGATATATTAATTTTTAGTAATGAAAACAAAGAAGATCATTTGAACAAAGTTTTATTGGTTTTAAAACGATGTAGGGAAAAAGGATTAGTTTTAAGTAAGAAAAAAGCACAGATTTGCAAACAAGAAATTGATTTTTTAGGAACTACTATAAAATCAAATGGAGAAATAGAACTACAAAAACATGTTTTAGAAAAATTACATATGTTTCCAAATAAATTAGAAGACAGAAAGCAACTACAACGTTTTCTTGGTTGTCTGAATTATATATCAGAATTAGGATATTTAAATAATTTTGCAAAAGAAAAGAAAAAATTATAAGAAAAAATTAGCACAAAAAAGCAATGGTTTTGGGATCAGGAAGATTGTAAAATTGTAGAAAAAAATAAAAGATGAAACAAAAAATTTACCAAGATTATACAATCCAACTAATAATGACTATATAATAGTCGAAACAGATGCTTCGGATGAAATATGGTCAGGGTGTATGAAATGTATTAAAAAAGAAGACATGGTTTTTAAGAAACCTACTGACAAAGAAAGCACAAGTGAGACATTAAATTATTCAAAAGCCTTAAATGGTGAAAAAGTATCAAAAGCCTTAAATGGTGAAGAATTAGAGGATACCTCATTTATGTCTAACATAAATGATTTATTGTCTAATAAATCAAAAGAAACATTATGTAGATATATTTCTGGAACCTTTACAGAAACAGAAAAAAGATACCCCATCCACGAAAAAGAAACATTAGCCTGCTTAAAAACATTCAAAAAATGGAGAATCGACCTACTATCTAAAGAGTTCGAACTTCGAACCAATTCAACATACTTAACTGGATTCATCCGATATAACCTAAAAGCCAATTACAATCAGGGACGATTGATTAGATGGCAACTAGAACTTTCAAGATACCCAGCCAAAATCCGTTACATTAAAAGTACTAAAAATATAATAGCAGATACACTTACTAGAGAATTCAAACCTATATAAAATTCGTTTTCAGGAATTATGGAAGGAGCTATAGCTACAATGAAGAATCAATGTAAGCAGCTAAAAGCAAATATTGAAGCAAAAATTTTAGAATTACAAAGCATCGATAAAGCAATACAAATGTTTGATCCCACATACCAACTATCAGAGTTTAGCAAGCTAAGCGTGGTGGACGAAGACAAAAATAAAAAAAAAAAGCAGACCAAACTTTCAAAAAAATATTGGCTGAACCACCGAAGGAGTTAACAAAAATGCAAACATTGGGGAAAATCTCAAAATTAACCCAAGTACCAACTAGACAAAATCATATTCAGATGAAGACATTAAGTTTCGATGATTTTCAGTATCATCTAAATTTAATTAGAAATTGGAAGGAAGATGATCTAAACAAGTTCTTTTATCTAACAGTTAAAGCATTCAGTCTGAAAGCAGTCGTCATAAGCGGAGCTAGCCCACTTATGGTATACAAATTTTTTCATTATGGATTATTGGACACAATATACATCGACGAAGGAAACACCATCATCCAGGAACTAAGCATTGGAATAATAAAAACCGTAAATAACTACAGAAAGCATTTTGGAAAAGACCGAGAAGTCTTTTTAAGAATCCATAGTTCCTATCCATTTTTTAATGAAGAAAAGGAGATCCGAGTACCATCATATTCACTAGTTAACATGGGAGTATCAAATGGCCAATATCCACTAAGAGATGAACCTACCCAAGAAAATGAAGACATTTCGGAAATTAATTACCAATTATTATTTGGAATATTAGTGCAACTCCAAAAAATGACAGATGAATCCAAGTATAAAATTAACTATAAGAATCAATCTGTAATGATATACTCTCATTTTAAGGACAAGCTTAGACCAGAGGAGTTTGAATTCCTTCTTGATTTCGAAGAAGCATTGATGAAGATAAAAGGAGTTTTTGATAAACTTAATGAAGGAGAAAAAGAGAAATTATGTCAGCAGATAAAACCATTCAAAGGACATACATGCAGCCACTGTAGCCGAAAAAATGAAGACCCAATTATAGAGGATTAGCAAGTGTCGGCAGAAGGATTATGAAGTAATGAAGGATTAGCTAGTGTCGGCAGAAGGATTATGAAGTAATGAGGGATTAGCAAAGTGTCGGCAGGATTAATGAAGGATTAATAAATATCAGCAGAAGACAACAAAATGTAAATAGTAAAATAATAATGTAGCCACTGTAGATAGGGCTACAAGTGTACCTCTTTTTACTTTATGTCATTTCTCTAATAAAGGTGTAGGGACCCCTATCCCTCCACTCAGTTTGTAATGTGTGGACAGAATTCTTTCAGTCCGCCTATAAATAGGTACCATCTATGTAATTGAAAGGCAGAGTGAAAAATATAATAAATAAGTGTTTGCTTATTTTCTCTCTAAGAGAGTTCTTCCTTGAACTTCTTATAAGTTCTGAATAGGGAAAAACAATTCATACACACACACCACTAAAAACCAAACAATTCAAAGCATTCATTCATCAGCTGGAAGCTATTCAGAAGCAACAAATCAACCAGAACAAAGCAACGAGCAGCCAAAAACAAATCGTTTTCAGGTATGGCACGTTTTAATATTCATAATAACTACGAAAATAATAACATAGATCTTGAATATGTTTTTATTACAAAAATGATTTATGTTTTACCAAGATATTTAGATGTATGCAAAAGATGAATTCTATAGATTTAGATCTTGTCTCTACTAATAATCATTTACAATATCATATATTAGGAGTACTCAATAGAGAACGTATCGTATCTATTCTAATTGATACAGGATCATCATTTTCACACATTCACCCTAAATATTCAACACTTATTGCTGAAGCACCAGTTATAACAGTAGAAACCATAAATGGACTTAAAGAATATAGTAAACAAACGTATATAGAATTAATGTTGCATGAAGACTTAAACTTTAAACTAGCTATCTATATCGACGAAAATAATGTAGGAGCAGATGTTTTGTTAGGAGCAGACTTTTTAGAAAAAATAGATAATCAAATAAACTCTAAGCATATAACAATAAATAACATACCCATTCCTAGGATTAAGTTACCATATTACGAAATAAACAAAAATCTTTAAATGGATGAACATATACAGATACTAGAACAAGAAGAAATTTTTGGAACATATTCAGCTCAATCGATTATTGAACACAAAATAGAAAAAACTAAAAAAGCAAAATTAGATTTAAAGGAAGGACAACATTTCAATAAATCAATAATTGACAGATTAAAAAGAAAGAATGTTACATATCACGGATTATTCACCCAAGAAATACCTATAGATATAAAAAGTACCAGAGGAACTATTGTAATTCCTTTAATAGATAGTGAACAAATAGCAACTAGAATACAAAAAATTCGTAGTAAAGAAGATAGAAGTAAAATTGGATATATTCAAATTGCTACTATACAAGTATTAATTAGATCTACTTTTAAGGAAGGAATAGACTCTCCAATAGCTTTAATAGCTTATGATAGAAGAATAAAAGAAACTAAAAATTCAGTTTTAGGAGTAACCATGGGAAATCTAGCTTATAAAACTTTAAAATTTAATTTAGGAATTAAATATGCAATTCCATTATCAACAAAGAATCTAGATAATAGCATTTGTTTAGGATACAAATTTACACGAAAAGATTTAATGGAAGAAGGA
The DNA here is from genome assembly GCA_038501285.1 of Penstemon eatonii. Classification (NCBI taxonomy): domain Eukaryota; kingdom Viridiplantae; phylum Streptophyta; class Magnoliopsida; order Lamiales; family Plantaginaceae; genus Penstemon; species Penstemon eatonii. The sequence goes on along the minus strand of CM076715.1, from coordinate 63,707,341 downwards.
GATCAACCATTCAGTTTAACATATATGGTCGAATATGCATTAACCAACAGTCATCATAGTATAAACTTTTTAGATCAAGAATCCATTTATCTAGATAAACTTTTTGAAGGAATAGCCCAAATCAAGAAAACACCTATGAAAGAAATAACATTAGGAGAAACTAGTAATCAAATAAGAAAATCAATCTCATTCAGGCAACCTTACACATCAGGAGAAACTAGTAATCAAATAAGAAAATCAATCTCATTCAGGCAACCTTACGTAAAACAACTACTCTTAGAAAAACCAGAAAAATCTACAAAAGAAGAAAGTGAATATATAAGATTAGAAAGAGAAATATCAGATTTAAGTAAGTTTTTAAAAGAAAAACTATGAATAATAATCCTAAAAATAAGTGCAAAGAAATATCAAATTTAATCAAACACTACAATGTAAGATTAGAATATTTAAGAACAACAGTTATTAGTACTAAAATATATAAGATGAATAAAGAAATTTTAGAAAAAAGAATAAAAGAAGCAAAAAATTCGTGCGAACTATGTAATCAACAAATATCCGCTGCCTCTGACCAATTTCTGGTATCAGAGCCAAGCAACGAAAATGGAGAAAATACAGAAAATACAAGATAATCTACAAAGAATAAATAAAGAAATTGAACATAATAAAGCTATTTTAGCCTATGCACAATTTCTAAGGCTTCAATCCTATGCCCCAGATATAATAGAATTCAAAATAAATATATTAAAAAGACGAAAAACTGATTTCAATTATGAATTGCATAAACAAAAATTAATATATCATATAGAAGGCAAAATAACAAACAAAGAATACTAAAATAAAAAATAAGAAAATAGGAGGTAATGTTGCAAATACCACTCCTACAGTAAAAAGGCCCCTGGATGGCATTTTTACAATTTAAACTTTCCAAAAGGGCAGTTTTAAAATTCACTCGAGTTTTTTATCTGGTTTGGAACTGAAGATTTGAGAACGTTTTGAACTCTCACAAAACGTTCTCAAATCTTCAGTTCCAAACCAGATAAAAAACTCTCTCTCAAATCTTTCAGAATCGCACACGAATCTTCAATTCCGTTTCCAATTCTCACTACCGGTTTGTATTCTCTCTCTCACGAATTCTCTGCAGATTTTTTTTTCCTGATTTTTGCTCCTTTTTTCTACAAGAGGAGGACGTGAAAAACTCTCTGTTTTTGCGAAGGCACTACCGGAAGTAAGTGATTTTATGTTTTCTGATTTTGAATTTCTATACGAAGCTGTGGACTAGTGTGTTGGACTGTTTCGTATCTTTTTTTGTCAATTTATCTGAGTTTTTGACATTTTCATTTAATGATGTGAATCATAAAATCATACTCACTGTTTTATTGTTTATTAGCTGTAATTATTTATTCTGTTATTTTTTTAATTAATCTGATATAAAGATGGAATTTTGTGAGAGAAGTCCGGTTGAAATTTGATATGATGACTATGTAGGCGAAATGAAGTTTATTTTAACCTTTTGTATGAGTTTTATATTCTTTGAGAAATCTTCTGAGATTTTTTGTTATTGGTTGATTCGAAAAATCTCTTTGGGAGGTAATTTGTTCCAATCTGCTATGGTTGTTTATTAGTCACTAAGGAAAATTGTAGACATTTGTGTGGTGCTATTGTATACATTAATTTTCGTAAGATTAAGTCGTCCACAAGTAATGTATAGAGAGAAAGAGAGTACCGATTGTCAAATAAGGAGCTCAACTAACACTGAACCCGTTTTGGCTTAGCCCAAGCCCAAAAGATAAACTTCAAAAGAAATCCAGTACACGCTTATTCCAGTGTTTTTAAAACCGGACCGGTCATTGAACCGGAAACTCTACTGGTTACTGGTTCGATCGGTTAGATCGGGTCGACCACTGGTTCGATCGGTATAACCGGTGTGACTTTATTATTGTGTAATATTTATATATATATTTTTAGATTATCTAAAATACAATTATAATTTAAAAAAAATCATTCTTTGTCAATATAATTTTTTTTTGTTTCATGCAAATAATCAAAATGTCTTAAACATTAAGATCAATGTCAAAAATATAAATCTCAAGTATCCCTAAAAAATACATACATTCAAAACAAGACAACAAAATTAAAAATTCATCTCATTTTCAAAGTTTTGGATTATTCATTTGGGTTCTATTGTTTTAAGTTGATGTTTATATAGTAATTGAGATTTGCATAATTTCATACAAAAAATAATATTATTCACAATGATGAGAAAATGGCTATGTACTTTTTTATGTGAAAAAAAAGTGTAATATTGCATTATTTTGTTCCTCATTGATTGTTAAAACACTAAAATAATGAATGTTATTTCAATTAAAATATATAAATGTAATCCTATTAAATGTTAAACAAGAGTTCAAATAAATAATAATAACAAAAAAAACTCTAAATTTAAAAAAAAAAAAAATTTAAGTGAACCACTGGTTCACTGGTTTTACCGGTTCACTGGTTTTACCGGTTTTGGGACTGATTTTACCGGTTCACACTGGTTAATTTAAGAACTGGCTTTTAGGGGTAAACCGGACCGGATTGAGGACCGGTTAGCGGTTCAACCGGTTCAACCGGCCGGTCCGGTCCGGTTTTCAAAACAGTGCTTATTACTCTACTTCCATTTCATTTTCCAGAAGCTTCACAGTTTGCTACCTTTGGCCACATCCATTCTACGACGTCGTTTTCTATTGCGAGTCCGGTTTCCGTGAAAGTCAGGGCTTCCTCCACCATCGGTACTCTGTCTCTCTCACACACGCAGTAGTTGACTGTACTCCGTACATGTTTCATTTTAATTTCTAAAAATTATGCGAAATTTTCTGTTTATGTTAGAATAGTAATGAGTGTTAAATTGATTATAAATCTGTGACATTTCACTCCGTGCATTAATTTTATGCTTTGCTTGATCTGGTGATTGAATGACATGCATAAGCTAATCGTGATGTAGAATTATTGAATTATATGTTTATCATGCATACAATTTTAAGCGATTTAGGATTTAGTACCAGTGATGGTACAAATGTACCTGTATAGTTGAATAAGGGCCGTTATAGGCTTGATTGAGTTTCGGTTGATATACTGATAGCAAAATGGGTTAAAATTTCCTTATGTTTCCATCAAAAACAAGGAAATGTTCCATTTTTAAGTCAATTGAAACAAAAATGTTGAGAAATTTATACTTTAAAAGGTTTCTTTCATTTACAATTTGTCCATATGTTACCTGGAAATTCCGAAATGTTGTCTAAAAGTTTCTTAGATTTGACTGACCTGAACATACCAGTGAAATGGATTTTAATCCAAGGATAACATAAAAAATTAGGCTTAATAAGCGCGCTTCTATTGTATATAGGATTTGAAGCTTGGTTTGTGCTTTACTTGATGAGCTAATAATCATTAAGATCCTTATTGACTTAGTAAGCTACTTAAGTTTAACTCGTTTTGACTTGTTTAACGCTCATCGTGGTTCATATGTATTAGTCAAATAAAATCTAATCATGGTATGAATCACAATTTATCTATATGGGTGCAAATATCTGATTCTGTTTATGACTTCATGCCATAGAGGGCTTCCATTCTATTTTTGTGAGTCTGAGGTGTTACTTCAATCATTAAAGATTTGAAGTAATTATTATGCCATATGATTTGATTTCTAACGAGGGATTGGAAGCTTCATCTACGGGAATGGTTGGAGGTGGAGCTAATGACTTGTTGATAGTTGGTCCAGATGTGCTAGGACGCATAGTTGCTGAAAAATGGCGAAAGGTAATTTTGTTCCGAGAATATGGTTAATCAACTTTTCTGGTATTGGTATTATTTTGATTATAGATAGTAGCACTAATAGTATGATGATGTTCTTTGATAGATGTTTGGCTAGAAGTTTTACTGTTTCTGAGAAACTGGGTGAACTTTATTCTCGGACATAGAAATATGCAAATAATATCCGTTCTTGTATTCGAAGTTGTTGATTAGATTATTCTTCGAAGCTTTTACTTTTCATGGTCCTATTGCATTGTATCCCTACTAAGATGTTGATTGTTGAATGTTTTACTGCGGCAGGAACATCCAGGGTCTCAAATTTATGGTCATACACGGACAGGCAATGATCATGAAGAGTTAATTCAAATGGGGATCAGTCTAAAAGTTCCTTTACGTGTTATACCGAGGGCAAATGAATGGACTGATTTCCCTTACGTGTTATTTTGTGCTCCTCCGTCTGGAAGTTCAGATTATCTTCGTGAACTCAGGTACGCCTAAGAATATTTGCCCCACCATAATTCTGTAAAATGTATCTATAATTTATATAGAAATTGCTATTGGAGATGCTTTATGTCTTGGGCTTGCAGGTATGCAGATGAAAAACTTTGCTTTCTAGTATAATTGGCAGATGAAGATAATCTTGCAGAAGTCACTTATGGCTTTAACTATTCTCCTATGGCCCTATTCGTCTTTTCACTGGGTCTATAATTGTTTCCATGTCTGTGTGACTTTCTGTTTGAACCATCTGCAAATTGTTTGGATGTTTTTAAATAGAAGCGAACTCATAAGAGAACTGAGTGAAACAAACATTATAGTAATAGTTTTCCACAAATATAGAATTTTGTTACATCTTAAATTTGAACACAAGGAGGTGAATAAATGGACAGGATATAGGAAGCCATAGAACTGGACCAACTGGTTTTCAATTCCACATATCCGGTGTACAGAAAAGTGCTGATTAATGCCTTTTCTTTTTGGTGCATGAGAATATATGAGAAATAATGGTTGCATTGAGTTGATAAGTTGAATTTTTTGAGATTTAATTAGTTCAGAATGTGGCAGGGCACTATATCTAATAATTTATGTAGGCAACTGGTTGAGTCTGTGTTTGCTGTTCATTAATAAAGTTTTAACAATTTAAAACTGCAAATTCTCATTCTCATACAAATGAACAAAAATCCTAATATTCATAAATCAGACCTATTATATTTTAATTTATTGATTTAGAAATAGAATTAATATTCCATTTAATTTGCCGCGTTAATCACATTAACAGGAAAGCTACTTTAAATTGGAATAATGAAGGTTCTTTCCTATTTACTTCAAGCTCTGCTCTGTACGACTGCAGCGACAATGGATCTTGTGATGAGGTATCTCATCGAACAAAAGAGAACTTCCTGGTTGTCACACTGTTAGCTACTCCAGTTCTTTTACAACTGAAGAAGTTATACTCTGTTGAAAAACTCTCTATTGATATCTGGTGTAAAAAACACTGTTCTTATAAGGGTAACTTGCTTATATTCTCTAATGCTCTATAGGACACTCTTATAGTACCAATGGGGAGGAGCCCCCTTACAGATGAAATTCTTAAGGCGGAGAGAACAGCGATTGGGGCTGGCGGTTATGTTGTTAGACTGGCTGAACCTTACAAAGCTGATAGAGGTGTCCATTCAGACTGGTTGGAAAAAGGGACTGTTGATGTTCGGCCAGATCACATCCTTAATCTAATACATTATGAGGTCATGCTTTGTCCTGTACATGCTATTTTTTTTAGTAAAAAATAACATCACTTTATGTTGTCTGATTCCATGGCTTACTATCTGGACTGGAACGTTAAGCGATGATTGTTAAATTATATGGAATTTTAACATATGCAATGTTTTGTGTTATTATATAGGATGCAGCTTCACTTTCAATTGCCATCTTAAAGAAGAAGAATCTTCGTTGCACTGGCAATATCTTTCTTGGGTGTGATAATCACCCTTTATCCAGGTTATCTTCTTCGACTAAACAAGTACATGGATAAATATGGTAGAACAACACATGGAAACAGTCTTAACGCTAATACTGATCTGCCCTTTTATATGCTCAGGCAGGAAATGATGGATTTGGTTAATAATAGTGGAAAGTATAGTAAAAAGTTTGAAAGTTTTACGGGTAAGTGCACATTGCTATGTATCGTGTCTTTAAGGTTAAAATGCAAAAACATCCCAGAAAGATGCACAAAACTACCATCTGTAAATTTAATTGCATAAAACTCCGCTATGTTTTATTTTTTCTTTGCACACTAGCCACATTACAAAACAAGCTTGTTAAAAATTTAACGGTGTTGGACGGAAGGGGTATATTGTGCAAAAAATCTGATAACTGGATGAGGTTTTTACCGAGGGTAGTTTTGTGCAAGTTTTCTCATAAGTCATGGGATGTTAGTTCATTTTACTAGTGTAATTACTTTAAATAATGATTACCATTTCTTCTTCCAGTGGTAAGGGTCTCGATTTTTGTATACCGTGTTCTAACACTGCAATGTGGTAAATAATGTTATTTTTGCAGGAACAACAGATCCCTTAGGTCAGAAATTAAACAACTCAAAAACTTGTGCTAAACTAGGATGGGAGCCGAGGTATTCCAGCTTTGCCCAGTTCCTCGAGAGTCTCTGAACATCTTCTGTATTCACGACTTGTCTTTGATTTAAACATTGTTGATATCGGATTCTTCAACATAATGTACATAAACGGAAGTAATCTGGAAACAGCAGAGAATCTAGTTCTGGTAAAATTTGATTAATCTAACTATATCTCGTTTCTAATGAAATCATACAATGGTTATCATTTAAGAATATGTTTTGTGTGCTTCATGCTTATGTTTGTTAGAAAATTGAAGGGCTATGTTTGCACGGTGTTTGGGAGAGTAGTTTGAAAGAGTAATGAATGTTTGTGAAATAATTTTCGTTTTGCGTAACATTTCTCGTTTGAGTTTTTAGAGAGTGATTTGAGAAATAAGATAGATGTATGTATTTTGAAAGAGTTTAGTTGTAGGTGTAAGATTTTATGTAAAATTATGTATATTATGTGAGATAAGTTGTGTGAGAGATATATCAAATCAAGGTTAAGTTTGTGTAGGGTTTTTTTATAGTGATAAGAAAATTGTTGTTTATTTGATTTTTGGGATATTAGTTTGAGAAAATTCCGAGTAGGTAAATTTATTTTAGAAAGTAAATTACATGTTTGTCTCGCTTTTTTTTGCAAACAAAAAAGCATAACAAGTCAAAACCAAAGTATCATAATATTCAGTCAGGGAAATTGTTTCATTCATCTTACATTGGTGTATTGTATTCATAGATGCACGTAATTCTACACCGTTGTATTATATTCATAGAGGCACGTAATTCCAGGGAAACGGACATATTTCTCAACAGTAGTGGAGGTAGTTATGTATTCTTTTCAAACAGGGTTCACTCCATTGCCATTGTGTATCAAAAGCAATGGCAATCACAACATCTAATCATATATATAGGCCTTGATTGCTTTCACAAGAAACATTATACTTGTTATGTTCTCTAGTCAGAAAATGCAAATTAAGTTATATTCTCATTTCTCATCATTTGGTCATTTTCAAATTAAGTAGTATTCTCATTTCTCATCATTCTGTCTTTTCAAGGATATTCATGTTTAGACTCAATTAATTCATTTTTAAGTGCATCGAACATATTATGTAAAAACTTCTCTTTGCATAGATTTGGACATGAGTTCACTATATTACGAGGACTAATTCCTTTCTTTAGAAAGATCATCCATTGATTCCTCATCATTGTTAAAAGACAACTTAAACTTGCTACGAAATGGTTTTTTATAAAAAGAAAATATTAGTAAAAAATTCAATAAGTGGCCTAAAACTAATTGTAAGCTTAGCTGCTTAACAACCCCCATGCCCCATCCTTCAACCTTAGATTTAAAAAAATTAAACAATAAATAGATAATTGTAAGCAATCACCAATAATACATAATATTTCCCTAACAATTTCATCATCTTCACAACACATGCATACCTGTATAAAAAATGACACCATACTATTTTTATACAAACAACAAGCCTACCAAACAAGTGAACAACTATTTAAAGAAGAAATATGAAAATTAAACAAATACAAACTATAATTAAATAAGCAGCCAACTGCCTCAATACTTACTACAACATATCCTTCAAATAATATTTCATTGCTCTGCATCAATACATAAAATAATTAAACATAAAGTTGAGAAATGGCTCGTTGTTGCTCATCAGATGAAGATGGTGGTTTAGATTTCAAGATTATTTGCTTCTTGATTGTTCTTTCTCTATTGCTGATGATGATTTTCTCTAGGCCACCGCCGACGCTGAGTTGTTACCCGCCGAGGCGACGTGTTTTTGTGGTTTATCGGTGTCCTAGAAGTTAACAAGATTAAGTAAGCATCAAGTTTCATTGATCATTGAGGAAATATTTGAATTCTATTTGTACTTCTTTGAAATATATTGATCTTTATTTCTTCTCCAAGAGATTGAAATAATAAAATTAATGACATAATGTTTGATTTTCAATACACTGAGATTCATCCATTTGTCGCTTAGCTTTGTAAAGATTGAAAATAAAAATAAAAACTTTGTATTTGATTAACTATCGTGTGATATATTATCTGATAATTCATGTTTCTAGGATTTTGTGTGTGTATTTGTTTATTTCCCTTTATCTACACTTGGCAATCTTTCTCAACAATTATGGGTGATTGACATAATCTTGATGAATGATTTATATATTGTGGGCTGTCTTCATCTTGTTTATTAGTTCATGTTCTTTTGATGGGTTTTTCTAGCTTGAGGGATTAATAAGAATTAAACTTTGAACAGATGCATCCTTGAGTATTTTGATTCCACAAAAGATTTTTGTTGTTTTACATAAGAAATGAGATTGAAAAAATAAATAGATTGAATAATAATATTTGAATTACGCGAAGATCCTCACGGCGGCGTATGGTGACAATGTGGCGTTGCTAAGGACTCCCGATCCACCATGACGGATTTAAGTTTTTCTTTGGATGAAAACATTAACCATCAAATATTTAATTTTCCTTTTTTAGAACATCAAACAATTATTAATTGATGGGCTAAAATTTGTCTTTTTCCATGACTTTATGTAGGGGTGAGTAGTATCGAATGATACATTGTTCAAATTTGGTTTGAATTTTATCAAGCTTGAAATTTTGTGTTTGAACTAGGTTTGAATAATTAACGAACCGAGCTCAAAGAGCTTTTATCGAACGAGCTCGAGCCGAGCTTCAAAACTTATCAAATGAAAAATCATGTTCAAACTTGTATGATTTGTTTGACGAACCAAGTTCAAACGAACTTTTATCTAACGAACTCGAATCGAATAACTTGGTTTGATTTTAAGCCCTAACTTTATGCCAATGAATTATCCAATCCGTGATCAGCAAATTTAATTGCCGGACTGGCTACTTAACATGAATTGAGTCCATAGACAAACCATTAGATTGGGCTTGAGTCTAGCCGAAACAAGCCTTACACATTCAATTAGGGGTTGTCAATTTGAATCTTTATCCAATTAGATATTATAGAGATTTGAGCCAATTTAAGAAAAATCATATTAAAAAATAGATTGGAACAAATATGGATCTAAGTTAATTTGATCCATTAAAAATCTGGATCTAATAAGCAATTAATATAAGTATATACCTTAGGTTTTATACTTTTATTTATACATGTAACATTAATAATGTTTAATTAATCTTTTTTTTTGTGTTTCTCAAGCGTTTAATCTCTTCAAGGCGCGTCAGACACATTAAGTGAGAACCTCTTCCAACAGAAATTCGAATTTGAGTTCGCTACTTTGTAGTGACTAATTCATTCTATTAGACCAATCATCTAGTAGTCTAATTATCAGTTTAACAAGATATAAGTTGATATTTATTCATGATTACACTATTAGGTGTAGTTACAGTACCTAACAACATGAATTAATTATAATATATACACAAGTTTCTAATCTTTTGAAGCAAATAAAAGTCTAAGGCCAATCTTAAACAAAATTTAAACACATGATCTAATTTGAACGATTATTTGACCTTAACAAACTTCTTGCTGGAAAAGATATTAATGAGAATTTAAAAAATAAAAATTTCATTTGATTCGATATTCAACAAAAGTCAGGCAAGACCCGATGGAGACATATATCCCAGTTAAGATGGATCCTACCCAAATTTGACCCGTTGACAGCTCTAAACTCCTATCTAGTACCAAGGCCTTGTGAACATTTTCTGGGCTAGGCCCAGTTAATTCTTTTTGGGCTTTAGTTTTTCATTCAAAGAAGGCTTTTGGGCTTCTACCCAATATTAAGCCAATAATTGTTTCAATCCGGGTCAATGATTCAAGACTACCCGCTCTATGATCTTCCCACCCAAATATCAACCAGTCATTTTGGATTCTGCTCTGATAATAAAGGGCTTCATCATTTTCCCATTTAAAACCATATTCACCTCAATTTTTTCTTCAATCCTTAAACTTTTTATAAACACAATGCTATTCTTCAAAACCATAAACCCAATTTAATCCAAAATTCAATTTTCTTGAAACCAAGAAAAATGTCAATCTGCACCTCCTTCAACTGCAATGGACTCGCTCTTCATTCCTCAAAAAGCCATAATAGCTTTAAAAGGCTAATTTCGTCAAAGTTTACTAAAATTGCTGAGGTAACTACATTCCCATGTGCTATTCCTCTTCCTTGTTGGTATTTATCAAAACCCTTTAAATTTAGTGAAAAAAGATTGAATCTTGTCACAGTTTCAGCAATCCCAAATGTTGAAACACCTAATGTATCATTTAGAAGCAAAAATGCTAAAGATATTAATGTTTTGGTTGTGGGTTCAACTGGTTACATTGGTAAATTTGTAGTTAAGGAGTTAGTTAAAAGAGGGTTCAATGTTATAGCTGTTGCAAGAGAAAAAAGTGGGATTAAAGGCAAGAATAGTAAAGAAGAGACACTGGGATTGTTAAATGATGCAAATGTATGTTTTTCGGATGTCACTAATTTGGAATCTTTAGAGAAAAGTGTCGAGAATCTCGGAGTATCTATCGATGTTGTCGTTTCTTGTCTTGCTAGTAGAAGTGGTGGTGTGAAGGATTCATGGTTGATTGATTACGAGGCAACAAAGAATAGTCTTCTCGCGGGTAGGAAATTCGGGGCGACCCATTTCGTTCTTTTGTCCGCGATTTGTGTACAAAAGCCCCTTCTTGAATTTCAACGCGCAAAGTTGAAATTTGAAGCGGATTTAATCGAAGAAGCTAAAAAGGATAAGGGTTTCACTTATAGTATAGTTAGGCCTACCGCGTTTTTCAAAAGCTTAGCGGGTCAAGTTGAGTTGGTGAAAGACGGAAAGCCTTATGTCATGTTTGGGGATGGGAAATTGTGTGCTTGTAAGCCAATAAGCGAGGAAGATTTGGCATCGTTTATAGCAAATTGTGTGTTGAGTGAAGATTTGGTTAATAAGATTCTTCCTATTGGGGGACCGGGAAATGCGTTGACACCATTGGAACAAGGGGAGATGTTGTTTAAGCTTGTGGGAAAAGAACCTAAGTTTTTGAAAGTACCTATTCAAATAATGGATTTTGCTATTGGAGTCCTTGATTTTCTTGTGAAGGTGTTTCCTTCTTTGGAAGACGCGGCTGAATTTGGAAAGATCGGTAGGTATTATGCAGCGGAAAGTATGTTGGTTTGGGATCCTAAAACCGGAGAATATGATGCTGAGAGTACGCCGAGTTATGGTAAGGACACTTTGGAAGAGTTCTTTAAAAGGGTACTTGAAGAAGGAATGGCTGGGCAGGAGTTGGGCGAACAAGCGATTTTCTAATTACTTTAAGAATTTTTTTGAGGTATGTGTTTTTTTCTAAATTTACTTGACAAATAATGAGTTCCAATATTCATGATTTGTGTTGAGATGTCAAAATATGAGAATATGTATATGTTGTGAAATGCTGATTAATTTGTAGAGTTCTTTCAAACATTTTATGATGTGATTGCACTCAATAGATGGGTTATTCTTATCATATATATAGATGGTTTATAACTTTAGATCCATATGTTGAGGCCAATGTAAAAGTTGTGCTTCCTTCAAAAAGATTCGAGTGCCATGTCACTTCAACAAGATTGAGCTCGAATCGGGTTTTATAGTTATCAAATTATAATTAATGTTCAAGATTGTTTTGAGTTGTATACCTAATCGAGTTTAAAAGAGCTATTGACTTATGAACTTATGAACTTCATGAGCTATTGAATACAATTGATTAAAGAATGATATAGATGCGATTAGCATGGTCCCTGCTCAAGGATGACACGTACAAATCGAGGACCGAACTAACCACAAAAAGAAAACGACTAAAATGCACACACAACGTGGAAACACAATACTAGATTCACATCTCTAGTTGTTGCTCTACTTGGGAATCTTTTTCGAGAGGGAGTGAACGTAGAGCAAAATCAGCAATACGAGTACAATGGAGCCAAACCAGGATACGATAATGGACTTGCAACATGCTTGCAGAAGTTGTCGTATACGTGGCACACCTTCATCCAGCCAACATGGGAATTTCCCTTTAGGCCAAGGTATGCAACTGCACCTCCTGCTCCAGTTGTTGCTGCTACAATTCCTAGTAGTAGCTGCACCAATAAACACACTCAAGATCATTACATTTGCTTTCATTAGTAGAATCGAACAAAACACTGTTTTCAAGTTTGGTTTGCTTTCTTATCGATATTCAGATTACATTTGGATTTGATTTAATTTTTCAGTGAATCGAGCTTGGACAAACTTATCTGAACTAAGCATCGAGTCAAATTGGAGGAACGCGATGTTTTAAAGTTCATTTTTTTTTTAGCTTGTTTAGTCCAAATCTAAAGTGAGATTTGAAAGTTATTGATAAACAATTATTGTTCGAATTTGATTTGTTTTGTATAACGGACCGAGCTTGAGCAATAATCAAATTATCTTAAGAGCTTACCACATCAAAAATTACAAAATGGGACAACACTTTGGGACAACAGCCAGGTTTGAGAAGGGCATAAAAGGAAAACAGTGGTGATGATGCCATACAAGGCTGCAAGTGAGAGTGCTGCTACGAAGTATCTGCATCATCAATAATAATTATAATTAAGCAACAATTAAAAAATTTAAAAAAATGGAAAAATCCATAAACAAATTAGGTTATATGTATATTATAGAACGAGAAAGATACATTTAGGAATTCTAGTGCATGTTAAATTTTGGATAAACATTGGCCCATGAAATAATCTTTTACTTACAAGCAGAATTACTATCAATTAATTTTTTTTTCATAGTACGATAAATATATTTATCGACTCAGACCTGAACTAAATCCAACCAATTTTTTTATTTTTTTTAAATCGATCAAATTGAATCAGAGTTATGATCTGGTCAGAAAAATAAAAATTTCACCTGTCAATTCCTGAAATTTGACCATCCCTTTCAAAATTTGTATTTATTACGTAAGAAAGAATTTGGTTAATGACGTCATCGCTAGACCAATAAATATTTTGTCTTGAAGTCTTTGCCCTATCATTTCAGCAGCCAACTGCCTCTACAACATATACTTCAAAAAATATTTCATTGCTCTGCAGCAATACATAAAATAATTAAACATAAAGTTGAGAAATGGCTCCTTGTTGCTCATCAGATGAAGATGGTGGTTTAGATTTAAAGATTATTTGCTTCTTGATTGTTCTCAATGGCGGACCTACATGAGGGCTAGTGGGGTCTATAGCCCCCACTCAGATCTAAAATATATATTTAAAAGTAGTATTCTTATCAATATTAATAGCAATTGCTCACTGGATAGGGATTTGAAATTTTTGGATGATATCCAGGGTTCGATCCTTGGATGCCACTCTCTCTTGCCCTTTTTTAAGATTTCTTTCCTTTTGTGAGAAGTATTATTAAAATAAAATTAATATTACCTTTCTAGTTAAAATGTATTTGCTCTTTTTAGATTTCTTTTCTTTTGTGAGAAGTATTATTAAAATAAAATTAATATTACCTTTAGTTACATAGAAAATGTATTTGCTCGTTGCTTTGGTTATGTCCTGAGTTCAAATTCGAAGAGTATCTTTTCCTTTGTTACTTATTTCATACTTTTTTTTTGTTTCATAGCAATTATCCTTTTAAATTATTTTATTTTCTCAATATTTGTTCTTTTAATTTCTTTTTCTTTCTTAACAATTGTTCTTTAATTTTTGTTATTTCCAAAAAAAAAAAAATTATTTTATTTCCTCTTTAATAATAATCAAGAGAATTCGATTTTTTATTAAATGTTTTATCTAATACATTACTAAATAAACCCCCTCCCTCCACCCCAAAAAAAATATTGATCTAACCCTACACCTGACTATTATGGACAAATTTCATAAAATAAAAAATCGATCCGATTAATTGTGAATATAATTGTTGTCATATGAAATTGTATTTCGATTATTTAATTTATCTTAGAATCTTATACTCCAAGTACTAAAGTTTCATTTTTAACATATGTTTCGGTCATTTGTATATTAGAAACTTTTCGAGATTTTTCGAATTTTTTTGAGAAATCTTAGGAAGAATTGTAAATTAAAAAAAAAATATATGTTAAAGTAGAAACTACTATATATTCTTGTTTTGGTTTACTCAAATACGTACAAGAACTTTGGTGTTTTCGGGGGTAACTTATCAAAAATTTGATCTATGCTTAGCCCCCACTGGCCTATATTCCTGGATCCGCCCCTGATTGTTCTTTTTCTTTTGTTGATGATGATTTTCTCTAGGCCACCGCCGACACAGAGTTGTTACCCGCCGAGGCGACGTGTTCTTTTGGTTTATAGGTGTCCTTGAAGTTAACAAGATTAAGTAAGCATCAAGTTTCATGATCATTGAGGAAATATGTTATTTCTATTTGTATTTCTTTGAAATATATTGATACTTGTTTCTTCTCCAAGAGATTGAAATAAATAAATTTGTCGCTTAGATTTGTCAAGATGGAAAAAGAAAAGAAAAAGACTTTGTATTAGATTATATTATCTCATATTTCATATTTCATATTTCTAGGATTTGTGTATTTGCTTATTTCCCTTTATCTTACACTTGGCAATCTTTCTCTACAACTATGTGTGAATTGTGCTTGATCTTTCTTTAAGCAATTTTTATTTTTTTTAAAGCTTTATGTTGTAGAAAGAATTTGACACTAGGCACCTTTCCCTTTTCTTAGTTCTCTTTTACCCATCTTGATGAATGATCTATATATTGTGGGTTGTCTTTATCTTGTATATTAGTTCATGTTCTTTTGATGGATGTTTCTAGCTTGAGGGATTATCTAGAATTAAACTTTGAACAAATGCATCCTTGAGTATTTAGTTGTCAATGAAGCGCATTTTGCATTCGATTTGAATTAGACTCGATTTATTTAAATCTTTATCTGATTAGATATTATATGAATTCGACCAAAGTCAAGCAAGACCTGATGGAGGCACATAGGGCTGTCAATGGGTCGGACTCGAACCGGATCAGGGTAGATCCGGATCCGAGTCCGATTTCCATTTCTTCTATTCGGATCCGGATCCGGATCCGCTCGGATCTGGAATATTAGCAACCGTATCCGAATCCGACGGATATCCCGGATTCGGATAAATTATCAGGATCCATTTAGCAAGCTAATTTTTTTTCCATTTTCCTCCAAATCACTTGCAGATTCCACCATCATGAATTAAAAATGTAAAATTTTACTTACTTCATCAAAACTATTGCCTAAAAATTGTAGAAGATGGAATATGATGGACAAATATAAACGATAAAAATTATAACAAAAGAATAAACAAAAATATAAGTAAAAAAGATATAAACTGGGACAAAAAAGAAGAAAACTCAATATTGAGAAATGGAAGAGAAGATAAAAATTGAAGGATGAATGATTATGGTTTGATTTTTCTTATTAAATAGTATAAATTAATATGTTGTAGACCCAATTAGTTATCTGGTCAGTCCACCAACATCTCTCATGCATTTATTTTTACTAGGAAAGTGCACGTACGTGTCTAATTAATTTTATGAGTATTTTTTATAAATTGGAGTAAAATTAATTTTTTAATTTCATAAAATAGAGCAAATTAATCCCCTATTTAATTCTTTTTCACTTTGTTTTTCTGTTTTTTTCATTTTAAACAATTTTTATACCGGTTTCATGTTATTTCACATAGTTTTTATCATCCCGTTTACACCTATTTCACACTATTTTTACCTGGTTCCACATGTTCTTTTCACCAGTTTCACCTAAATTTTCATTGATTTGACACGTTTTCACTGACTTTATTAATTTTTTCACCTATTTCAATTGATTTTCACTGATGTTGTTGTTTCACCGGTTTCTTTCTTTATTTTAGGATTTTACCCGAATTTTTATCGATTTCAAATGTATTTATCGAATTCAGGGGCTCTTTTTTACCGATTTCACCCAAATTTTCACCAATTTCGCCAGTTGTCACCAATTTCACCCAAATTTTAATCGATTTCATATGTTTTCAATGATTTCAAAGTTTTTTTAATTATCGATTTGACAAAGTTTCATCGATTTCACCATTTTTCACCAATTTTATGAAAAGAATTCCATGAAAAATCGAGGTTATGCATGTCTTGTTATTTGATATTATTGAATATTATGTAAGTTTTATCTATTTTAGCCAAAGTAAATTTACGTAATTAGCTAAATCATAAGTACTTTATATTCTTTCAACGTTAGATGCGATTAATTTTTTTTTCGTAACATAATGATATTTAAGAGAATTTTATTTTAATTTTTTTATTTAAAGTGGTTATGACTTATGTTGAACTAAATCTTTAAATTAATATTTTCTTACTTAAATAAATATTGATGCTAACATATAATAATTTTTATGTATATTTTAGGGGCTATGTTATTTATGGTTCATTTTTATCTATTATAAGATAAGAAGATTAAAATTACAAAAATTGATGTAAGAGAGAATTTATAAATTTGTGGAAGTTATGTGTGAGATAATTAAATATAATAAGACTTCATGTGTAATTATATCTCTTTAATTACTTTTATACATTTGCCATATAATTAATCATCACCTTACAATTTAAATAAGGGTATTTTAGTCCTCACAAAAAAGTTAAGAAACATTCATGCTTTTATAATAGTAGAGAAAATTATTTTTAATATAGTAAAAGATTTTATTGGAACATAGATAGTTGTATTTTTATTTTTATTTAAATACATAATATATACACAACATATAGTAATATATATCGGATACGGATTACGGATATGTAACAGATCGGATCAGCCTATATCCATATTCGCTCCATATAATTTGGATTACGGATCTTCTTAATCGGATCAGGTCCATCGGATCACTAATCGGACAATTATCCTAATAAATCGGATCGGATTCGAATCGGATCCGAATTGATATCCGCCCCATTTACAGCCCTAGAGGCACATATCCTAATTAAGTCGGATTCTGTAATAACCCAATATTAATCTCACTTAATAGGCTAAAATAAGTTTTATACATATTGTTATTAATAAGTAATGTCGGTATAAGTTTAGAGATTAATTTTTATTAGCATAATAACCAAAGTGTAATCTTTTAAATTAGAGGGGTAATATTGCAATTTTATAAAAAGAAGGGATTTGAAAATAGTTAAAGCACTACTTAGGTTTAAATAAATCAAGTCTTGTGTTTCTCCTACTACCTGCGCCGCCGAACCGAACCTGGTAAGCAAATTTGTACTTCAATCCTCCTTTGTCTAAGAAATTGTCTTATATGCTAGTATTCATTATGAGATGATATTAATTCACTTAGTATTGCAAGTTGGAGAAGGATATATAGGCAATTGCAATTACGGTTCCAATTCAAAGGCCCATATAATAATATTTTATTCTATGTATAGTTTATATTATATATAAGTAATCAATTACATGATTAATTATAGAAAGCATTATGTAATTTGATATGAACAGGCAGAATTAAGTTGTTGGTGCAAAAATCAATTAATGGGTTAGTGTTGGATTACAGGGGAATTCGAAATAATTTCAACCTTATAGCATTAATTGGTCAGGGGTTCTAGATGTAAATTTCAATTTTTCTAGTTAATTAATCTTCCGATTTGGATAGCTTATGTTTGTGTTTTATTATGTTTAGATTTTAGGGATCAAGCTTAGGCAAGATTTTTGGTGCTCAAGATAGGGTGACGTTAATTTATTTGAGGTAAGGGGTTTTTGGCACTTTCTACTCTTATTCCATGTGAATATTATGCTTACGACTGTTATTTTGAAACCTCATTGTCCTTAGTAAAATGCCTTTTTATTAAAAACAGATTTTTGGGACAATGTCTTTATATTTGAATAACAGTCCAAGTGTGCAAATTGACAGTGTTTCATCGATTATGTAGTTGAACTATTTGAGCCATTATTTGATGACATGGAGATACCGCATTTATTTATGATTTAATCTCTCAAATTTGCCTATGAATTGTTTGGGCCCCTTCGGGGGATTGTCGGCTTAGGAGATAGTTCCGTCAATTGTATTGTTTGAAATTTGAGTCTGGTTACCTTTCAGAACCAGTTGCGACTATTTGTATTTGTATATGATAAGTTGACGTCCTTGTCACGGAATTAATGGTGACCGTAGTGTTAATTTGTGAGTTGAAATGAATGTTTGTCTCCTGCATGCTTCGGTTCATGAAAGAAAGTGTCACATTGTTAGTTTGCATTATTATTAAGTGTTGATATGTCATGGATTTGACGGAGGTGCCTTAAACTTCTTATTGAGTGAGCAACTCACCCCTTGCTTGATATTTTGCAGATTGTTAGACAACTCGAAGTTGGAAGGTTTTGTTTTCAGAATTTAAGCAGTGATAGGAACCCACTTGTTATTTATGCTTTCTTATGCTCTCTTGGAGTTTTAGGCATTCACACTTTGAGACTTTGTTAGTTGGGATTGACTTCAACTTAGTGTTATAATAATTGTTCCTGGGGGCATTTTTAGATACTTTATTCCAACAGCTCGAATAGATCACTAGGTTATTATTTCCTTGTTATATTTGGAATTGAGTTTAAATGTGAAGGCTTCGCGCCGGCATGATCGAAATAATGACGCAGCTATCACGCCGGTAAAGTAATATATATGTATAAAAATTTGGGGGCGTGACAGATTCGACCAAAATTTGATCCATTGACAACTTTAATTCCTATGCATATTCCTAATACCAATTGGCCTTGTGAACTTTTTCCGGGCTAGGCCCAATTAATTCTTTTTGGGCTTTAGGTTTTCACTCGAAGAAGGCTTTTGGGCTTCTATCCAATATTTTGTTTTAATCCGGGTCAAAGATTCAAGACTACCCGCTATAATGCTCTATGATCTTCCCACCTAACAATCAACCAGTCATTTTGGATTCTGCTCTGATAATAAATGGCTTCATCATTTTCCCATTTAAAACTATATTCACCTCAATTTTTTCTTCAAACCTGGAACTTTTTATAACCACAATGCTATTCTTCAGAACCATAAACCGAATTTAATCCAAAATTCGATTATCTTGAAACCAAGAAAAAATGTCAATCTGCACCCCTTTCAACTGCAATGGACTCGCTCTTCACTCCTCAAAAAGTCATAATAGCTTTGAAAGGCTAATTTCGTCAAAGTTTACTAAAAAGGTTAAGGTAACTACATTCCCATTTGCTATTCGAAAAAATGTATGTTTTTCGGATGTCACTAATTTGGAATCTGTTGGAAAAAGTAAGTTAACGGACTATTTTGGATGTATTTTAAGTGGAACCCACTTTGAGAAAAGTCGGGTCTTTGTGGAATTATATTCTACTCCGTGAGAAAATTAAAACGGTATATGATATGTCCAAATCGGAGTACGGGTGAATGAGAAATTAAAGCTCAAAGTTCACATATGTAATGAGAAAAAATTGGAAAGAAATGAACTTGTCCGACATTGGAAACAGTGATAAGGAAAACTTGGGTTTATATATGATTCTAAACCATAAGGGTTAAGAAATTATTACTAGAAGGCTCGTGCGCGCGGGGGGTGGGGGGGGAGGCATATGCAAATCTTGGATCGAATTTACACTCGGCCCTTCAAGACTTGTGCGTGCCTGCAAACACGAATGTAGTTATTTTCTATATAAATTACTAATAGAGAGAAAGTTGGAGTCATTATTATTTCATAAAAAGATTGTCGTTCTAACTATGTTTTTCCTACTTCTTTGTGTACTATCCATTAATGCCCAAACATTATTGTGCAACATGACCTTGGCGGGACTCATGGCCTGCGAGCCATCGGCAGAGCCTCCTCGACCCACACCACCTACGACCGCCTGTTGCACCTCCCTCTCGCACGCGGACATATCATGCCTCTGTTCCTACAAAAACTCTACAGCGTTGCCTGCTCTTGGGATCGACCCCACCCTCACGCCATGAAGCTTCCTGAAGAGTGCAAACTCCCCCACCCAACAAAATGCTAGCTAGATAAATGGTTCTTATTATATTAATTATAACTTAACATGATATTAATTCAATTTGTGGTTTTAATTTGTATGTCCTTTTAATTTGTTCGGTCATTTATGTTGTACGTGTCGTGTGGTGTGCTTCATAGTTATCATGGAGTTGCACTAAAGTTTATGTTTTTATTTGTACTTTTTTTCCCCAAATGATCAAATTTTGATTAGATTTTTGTAACGTAAGGTAACTCCCGAAACGGATATCTCATTAATTATATATATTGGCTCATTTTATCATTTTAGAAAACAGAATAAATCCTCTCTTCTTCCTATCTGTTCTAGCGTTCAAAAGTTTCAGTTTGCAGCAAATAGCTTGGTTCGAAGCTCATTTGCTTATACAGTTGAATCCTCGGAGACGGACGTTCAAAGAACCTCAAGCACGAACTGGAAGGGTGAGGGAGCGAATTTGTCTTAAGGACACTGTGTTTTCCCACATGCCTCGGTTTGATTTAATTTTTAGTCTTTAGCATTATGTTTGTTTGGTTTCTATTTAATTTTTCGTAAAGTTAATATCGTTGTGATATTTCATTTGTTTGTACTGTTTTCCTATACGTAAATTGTAACAGGATCTTTAGAGAAAAGTGTCAAGAATCTCAGGGTTATCTATCGATGTTGTCGTTTCTTGTCTTGCTAGTAGGAGTGGTGAGTGGTGGTGTGAAGGATTCATGGTTGATTGATTACGAGGCAACAAAGAATAGTCTTCTCGCGGGTCGGAAATTTGGGGCCACCCATTTTGTTCTTTTGTCCGCGATTTGTGTACAAAAGCCCCTTCTTGAATTTCAACGCTCAAAGTTGAAATTTGAGGCAAAGTTAATCGAAGAAGCTATAAAGGATAAGGGTTTCACTTATAGTATAGTTAGGCCTACCGCGTTTTTCAAAAGCTTAGCGGGTCAAGTTGAGTTGGTCAAAGACGGAAAGCCTTATGTTATGTTTGGTGATGGGAAATTGTGTGCTTGTAAGACGATAAGCGAGGAAGATTTGGCCTCGTTTATAGCAAATTGTGTGTTGAGTGAAGATTTGGTTAATAAGATTCTTCCTATTGGGGGACCGGGAAATGCGTTGACCCCATTGGAACAAGGGGAGATGTTGTTTAAGCTTGTAGGTAAAGAACCTAAGTTTTTGAAAGCACCTATTCAAATAATGGACTTTGCTATTGGAGTCCTTGATTTTCTTGTGAAGGTGTTTCCATCTTTGGAAGACGCGGCTGAATTTGGAAAGATCGGTAGGTATTATGCAGCGGAAAGTATGTTGGTTTGGGATCCTAAAACCGGAGAATATGATGCTGAGAGTACGCCGATTTATGGTAAGGACACTTTGGAAGAGTTTTTTAAAAGGGTACTTGAAGAAGGAATGGCTGGGCAGGAGTTGGGCGAACAAGCGATTTTCTAATTACTTTAAGAATTTTTTTGAGGTATGTGTTTTTTTTAAATTTACTTGACAAATAATGAATTCCAATATATATGATTTGTGTTGAGATGTCAAAATATGAGAATATGTATACGTTGTGAAATGCTGATTAATTTGTAGAGTTCTTTCAAACATTTTATGATGTGGTTGCACTCAATAGATGTGTTATTCTTATCATGTATATATGTTGAGGCCAGTGTAAAAGTTGTGCTTCCTTCAACAAGATTCGAGTTCCATGTCACTTCAACAAGATCGAGCTCGAATCGAGTTTTATAGTTATCAAACTATAATTAATGTTCAAGATTGTTTTGAGTTGTATACTTAATCGAGTTTAAAAGAGCTATTGACTTATGAACTTCATGAGCAGAATATCGAGTAATTTAGTTTCATTTTCAGGATTACTCTGTAGATAATATTGTTTTGCTAAAATTGGAGAATGACTGAAATTTATTATTAACTAAATCAAACCAAAGTAAAACTGAGTACACTTGATTAAAGAACGATATAGATGCGATTAGCACGGTCCTTGCACAAGGATAATACGTGCAAATCGAGGACTGAACTAACCACAGAAAGAACAAGACTAAACATGCATACACAACGTGGAAATACAATACTAGATTCACATCTCTAGTTGTAGCTCGACTTGGGAATCTTTTTCGAGAGGGAGTGAATGTAGAGCAAAATAAGCAATACGAGTACAATGGAGCCTAGTCCGGATACTATAATAGAACTTGCAACGTGCTTGCAGAAGTTGTCGTATACATGGCACACCTTCATCCAGCCAACATGGGAATTGCCCTTTAGGCCAAGGTATGCAACTGCACCTCCTGCTCCAGTTGCTGCTGCTACAATTCCTAGCAGTAGCTGCACCAATAAACACACTCAAGATCATTATATTTGCTCTCATTAGTAGAATCGAACAAAACATTGTTTTCATACTTGGTTTGCTCTTCTTATAGATATTCAGATTACATTTGAATTTATTAAATTTAAATTTTTAGTGAATCGAGCTTGGACAAACTTATCTTAACTTAACATCGAGTCAAGTTGGAGTAACGCGATGTTATAATGTTCATTTCTTGTTTTTTAAATAGCTTGTTTAGTCCAAACCTAAAGTGAGATTTGAAAGTTATTGAAAAATAATTATTGTTCGAATTTGATTTGTTATGTATAATGAACCGAGCTTGAGCAATAATCGAATTATCTTAAGAGCTTACCACATCGAAAATTACAAAATGGGACAACACTTTGGGACAACAGCCAGGTTTGAGAAGGGCATAAAAGGAAAACAGAGTGGTGATGATGCCATACAAGGCTGCAAGTGAGAGTGCTGCTACGAAGTATCTGCATCATCAATAATAATTATAATTAATTGTTTTATGCAACAATTAAAAACAAATAAAAAAATAGTTAAATCCATAAACAAATTAGGTTGTATCAACTTATATGTATAATAAAGACGGAGAAAAATACCTCTAGGAATTCTAGTGCATGTAAAATTTTGAATAAACATTTGTCCAAGCAGAAATACTATCAATTAAAACTTTATTTTTATGATATATATTTCATAGTGGTGACAAGTCAAGTATATTTGTGGACTCAGACCTGAACTAAATCCAACTATTTTTTCTTTCTTTTCAATTTGATCAAATTGAATCAAAGTTAGTAATGATCTGTTAAAAAAAAATTAAAAATTCACATGTCAACTCCTTCAATTTGACCATCCCTTTCCATTTTTGTATTTGTTACTTGATAAAGAATTAGGTTGATGACATCAATCGCTAAACCAATAACTATTGTTAATTCTCTTGAAGTCTGCCCTATCGTTGGCTTGAGTACTTGACATATAGTGTGACACAAATAATAAGTTAATCATAGGTCCCGTTTGTTTGGTGTTTGAGAAAACAATTTGGGAGAGTAATTGATGCTTATGAAATAATTTCAATTTGCGTAGTGTTGTTTGTTTGAGAAGTAAAATATTTATATATTTTTTCGGAAGAGTTAGGTTGTAGGCGTAAGATGCGTAAGTCTTTATGTCAAATCATGTTTGTTATGTGAGATAAATTGTGTAGGCGTAAGATGCGTAAGTCTTTATGTCAAATCATGTTTGTTATGTGAGATAAATTGTGTAAGAGATAAGTTACTTTATGTCAAATTATAGTAGAGTCCATCTCAAATAAAAAAAAAAAAATTAGAGTAGAGTTTGAATATGTTTTGTTTAGAGATAAGAAATTTGTTTTTTGTTAGACTTTTGAGATAGTAGTTTGAAAAAATTGGGAGGTGAATAATTTATTTAAGAAAATAGAAAACATATTTGTTTAGAATTTACCAAACAAAAAATAATTTTGAAAAACGCCAAACAAACAGGCCCATAACTATTCATGTGGCTAAATATTTAATTACTAATCATTAATCCAAATTTCTGGGTATGTTAGATTGGTATTTTAGAGAATAGAGAAAGTAGTGGAGATTTGTGAAATAATTTCGATTTGCGTAATATTATTTGTTTTGAGTTTTTGGAGAGCGGCTTGAGAAATAAGATAGATATTTTTGGAAGAGTTTAGTTGTAGGTGTAGGACTTTATGTCTTATCATATTTATTATGTGAGATAAATTATATAAAAGATATGTTACTTTATGTCAAATTAAAGTAAAGTTTTTGTAAGACATAAAAAAATTATTGTTTGTTTGACTTTTTAAAGATTAGTACGAAAAAATTAAGAGATGATAAATTTGATCCATAAAGTAAAAAACGTGTCAAACACAATTTTTTATTTTGGAAAATAGAGACAAACATGCCCTTTATCTGGTAGTATTATAATATTCCCAACATTACCTTTTTGGCACAGGATCTCAATTATTGAAGAAGATCAATCTTTATACTTCTTTGCCTTTTATGTTAAGCATCTTTAATTTAATGAAACTTCAAATTCAAATTAATCTTAACGTAGGTCACAACCCTAATTATATTCTAAATTTAGAAAAGCCGCTTCTCAATGAAATAGGTTTTCAATAAGAAATTAAACTTTAGTAAAAATAAATTGTTATAATTATCCAATTATCTATGCATAGACAGACGTGTTTAATTTATATAGTCTTGAAATCCACAATAATTTGGCTCCACCGTAAAGAATTATTATTATTCCAAGTAAGCAAAGATATTTTCATTTAAAAAGCAAATAAAATACATAAATAAATAATAAATAAATAATCAACGAGGCATTGTCCTGACGGTAAAGTTGAAGCTCGAAATTTTACAGATCTTGGGTTTAAATCTCACTTAAAGTGTAAATATTTTTCTAATTTCATACTAGTTCTCGATCTGATATTGTAAATATTGTTAATTAGTATAATTACTATTTAACCATAAATGAAAAAGTAGAACACCGATTTAGGCCATATAACGAAAACTATATGTGCATGCATGAACATAAATTTTGCATACAATTAATTATAGTCCATAATAGATTTACTATGGGAAAATTGTTTTTTTGGTACCATATGATAGGCTGACTTGCACTTTTGATACCATTGGATATGAAAATGCAAATGTGGTACCATATGATAGGTTTTCATTGCAATTTTGGTACCAAATCCAATTTTTCTACAAAGTTAATGGAAATTTACCCCCTACTAAATGCATAATGTTCAATTTAACCCCTCATGATTTTAAAAAAAGCATTTTACCCCTTGAAATTTTAAATTTCACATCGCCTCCCTGATATTTTTATAGGCGACACTTAATCCACTTTTATTATGATAATGTGATTTTTTACCCAGTGTGTTATGATAAATGTGGCAATTTATCCCCCTATGTTAAATAAAATAGTTTGCATGCACACTCTCAATTTCGACAAGTGAGTTACAATCTCCGGCTGAAGGGGGTAAATTGCTTCATTAAAATTTTACAGGGGGTAAATTGATTTTTTTCAAATTATAGAGGGATAAATTGAACATTATAAATTTCATAGGGGGTAAATTGCCATTAACTTTGTAGAAAAATTGGGTTTGGTACCAAAATTGCAATGAAAACATATCCTATGGTACCAAATTTGCATTTTCGTATCCAATGGTACAAAAAATGCAAGTCAGTCTATCCTATGATACCAAAAAAGTAATTTTCCCGATTTACTATACATGATTAAATTAGTGTATGAATTTACATATACCATAATAACGACAATTCACAAGAAATATTCAATTACATTTGTCATATAGTCGATTAAAAAAGCAACAAAGTCAAACTAGGAGTAAAATTAAATTTATTCTTAATGTCATATCATGTATTTACATATTTCACAAATTAAATAAAACTTACATGAAAGCGGGTGAGTGGCTAAATTTGGCGGGCACAGGAGCCAAAGGGAAAGGAGGAAATGGTAATCTAACTGTTTCAGTTTGATTGCCCGTCACCATAACCACAACGGCTACTAATGCCAAAGAAAACAATAAAAATCTCAACACCACATCGGCCAAGGCAAAGTGACAATGAGACAGTGGTGTCGTCTCAGCCTTCGTTTTGATCACTTCCGGTGGTGGTGCCGCCTTTTCCCCCTCCACGGGTACGGCTTCTGCCACCACCTTTTCGGGATCGCGTGTTGCCTCTGTGGTGGCCATATTGAATAATGTGTGTGTTTGTGTGATTTTTTTTTTTTTTTTTTTTGTGTTTAATTAAATGTTGTTGAATAATGCGTTTAGTGTAGATGATTTTATGATTAGCCAATATGAAAGTGCTATATATAGAGAATGGCAAGTACGTGATATTGGTTAGTGTTATTATAAATTAATGAGCAATTTTTTTTAATACCAATAAATGATTGGTCATGGAACATTTAACGTGTTGTTTGTCATTGTAATAATTTTTTTATATATATATTTATTAGCAATAAATTAATGTGTTTTTCAGTTAGAGGTAAAAAAATAAAGTTTCTATGCGCAAAACATATATAAAATTATCAAGATTTAAGTGAAAAAATGAATACATTATTTTATATAAAATAATTGACTACTAATACAAATATAAAAAATAAACAATTAATAAGGCTGATATTAAAGTAAAAAAAAATCCATATATATCTGGTGATATTCAAACCTATAATCTATAAAGTATTGAAACATGAACTTTGGCATCAAGACAAATACCTCATTGGTAGAATCAAGATATGTTATATTTAGAGTGAAAAATAACATTATTATCACTTTACTATTTTCTTTTATATATGTTGTATATAAAAATAATAAAGGAGTGCAATATATTACGTATCATTTGAGTAACACATACGTCTTTTTATATTTTTTTTTTAAATGGTGAATATATTGTTACATCAATCAGCACTATATCGAATCGAAACATTACAATGATATCAAATTAAATTAATTGCTAGTATTAAACTAGAGAAAAGCTAGTATGAAACTAAAAAAAATACCTACATTCGTGGGAGTTGAACCCATGACCTCCTGGTCATGGAGCCTCATCCTTAACCACTTGGCCAAGGCCTCATCGGCCATACGTCATTTTATATTAAATTTGCACAAAAGACACTTCACAATTATTAAATTAAATTAAAAATGCGAATAATTGCAAAAAAAAAAAAAAAAAATCAATTAATTGAATTATATGGTCTTGACTGACATCTAAATTTTTAATAAAAGGCCTCACAATATTATAGCCATCAATTCTCTTAATAAATATTTTAGTAAAATTATGGGGAAAATAATTTAGGGTAAATTACAAATA
Source organism: Penstemon eatonii (assembly GCA_038501285.1). Taxonomy (NCBI): domain Eukaryota; kingdom Viridiplantae; phylum Streptophyta; class Magnoliopsida; order Lamiales; family Plantaginaceae; genus Penstemon; species Penstemon eatonii. Next base: position 63,679,780 of record CM076715.1, on the reverse strand, counting down.
CTAAATTTTTAATAAAAGGCCTCACAATATTATAGCCATCAATTCTCTTAATAAATATTTTAGTAAAATTATGGGGAAAATAATTTAGGGTAAATTACAAATACCCCCCTCAGGTAAGTTTTAATTACAAAAATCACCCTCACGTATTGGGTATTACGAAAACCCCGCTCAGGTTAGTCACCTTATTACAATTAACCCCTTGTCCCTAAAATATTTCAATTTTGCCCTTGTGTGTTATTTGTATTGTTTGTAGAGTCTTATAAATGTTAAAACTTGTGATCTAATTATTATACCTTATAAATTAGAAAAGAGATAATTATATATTTACTACCAGAATATTTGATAAAGTTTATAATTGCCCATAAGTTTTAAATAATATTGCAAAATAAGGTAGTTATATATTTATTAGCAATTTAAATTGTAAAATATTAAATTAAATAGAATTTTAATAATATATTTTGTAAATATGAATTGTTTACACATTAGTTAAATGAATTTATTTTATAAATTATTATATTTAATAAATTATGTTGTATTATAAATAAGATATTTTAATTTATTAAAGTTTATAGAGTATTATAAATTGAAATTTTTATTGAAATTTATGGGAAATTATAAATTATATCAACTATTTTGGTGGTAAATATATAATTATTAGTTTTATAATTGACAAGATATAACAATTAACCACAAGTTTTAAAATTTATAACATATTATAAACATTACAAATTACTTCCAAGGGTAAAATTGGAACATTTTAGCGACAATGGGTTAATTGTAAGAAGGTGACAAACCTGAGGGAGATTTTCGTAATACCCAATATGTGAGGGAGATTTTTATAATTAGACCTTACCTGATGGGGGTATTCGTAATTTACCCAATAATTTATCATGAAATTCAATAATAATTATAAATTATATTAAACTTCAATATCTTGTAACAGCATGTTATTGAAAAATAATTTATTTGGGTCTATATTTGCTGTCTAAAATTAAATAAAGATTATGAACATTTTATATATTGACAGCAATGGTCACAAAAACAATGCGGTCCAAATGACCCTAGCCAATCTCTATAGTTTGTATTACAGAAAACAGGTTGTCCATGTTCTTCAATTATTCATTGAATTTTTATTTGGATTGAAGCTATTACATTACATACCTAACAATTATAAATTTACTAATGGTCCGACTATTTTCCCACGATCATTATTAAATTATTAAACAGGTAAACATAACAATTGTAAAATTATTAGTTAGCTAACTTAACCACATAGATTTGTTTATCTTTCAAACCACTTGGAAGCTATCTTATTTGTTGCCGATTTTGTGTGATTGAGTTTAACAATCTTAAAAAAAAAGTCTCAAATTCGATTTATAAAGCCTAAGTTAGTATAAAGAAGATTTCAGAATGGAAAATAGGTAGATAGAGAGTGGCACCAATTTAATGTGGTATTTAGAAATATTAGTTTTATCGCAACAATAAAATCTTCAATGATTTTAATTAATTGAAATTGTCGATGATTAGCCTTAAAAAATTGGAAACCCGATAGAGAAGGGCAATATGAATTGTACTTTAAAACAAAAAATATATTTTCAATTCAATCAGAATTAAAATGGAAAAATGAATTTCCAAAAGATTTATTTTGGTAAAATAATTGCTGATTTTTACTAAGTTGCCCAAGTATCTATTCTATTTTCTAGGTAAAAGTGTTTAATTATCTCAACTCTTAAGATTATCTAGACTTTTGTTTGAAAAAAAGTGACTAACAATTTAGTAAGGTTTTATGGACTTAAGAGCCCATGAATAGGTATAATTTCAATGTGGGCTAAGTTTAAAGTAATTGGGCTGATGATGAGTCTAGAGCTAAATTCAAAATATGGGCCTATGTTGGGATTCGGTAAGATAAACAGCCCTAGGCACAGCGGAATATAAATTTTTTAGGACCTCTTACGGAATCTTGCCAGGATATTCTCTAGTTGTATATATATGAATATAAATAAAAACGATAGTATAAGTTTACACGTTATACCTATCTCCTTGCAAATCCTTTGGCTAGCAAAACGAACTCTGATTTCTCCTCCAGCAAGTATCGATCCAAGCTCTGCAGCAGCGCCCCACGTGTTGCGCCTCTACGGGTTGATACACCACAATTACACGAAAATAATAAATCTTGATCAGCTAGAACACAAGATATATTATGATCTAGGATTTAGGAACGATCTTGGAACAAAATCGAAGACGAAAAATTCTTCCAAAAGGAAGACAGGGTTCGGTCGACTTCTACTTGGGAGAGGGAGAGAAAATTTTTGCTCTTGCTCAAATTTTGCTTATGGAGTTATGTGAAAAATAACTACAAGAAAGCTACTTATAGTTATCTCTCTAACCTAGTCCTATTAGGACTAGGGCTCTTCTCTCCTACATGGGTCATGGCCCTCTTTAATTAGAAGACCAAGTCTTCTAATTAATTAATGGCCCAGTTAATTAATTTGACCAGGCTTTTATTTAATCTCCCAATTAAATAGCCCAATTAATTAACTTAATCTCCCATTTAATTAAATCAGGCTCTAAGTCTATTTAATTAAATATTCATTCTAATTAATTAAATCCAACTTAATTAATTAATCCATAAATTAAATTCCAATTTAATTTATGATCCTGATCCAATTCCAATTGGATCACAATTTGTTCCAATTGGGTCGACCCAGTCGACCCACCCATAATAATCGACCCAGTCGATTATTCACCCAGTCGACCCAGTCGACTCGGTCGTTCTTATTTCCTCGCTTTCGCTTCATGTGTATTGTGTATGCCCCCGTAGGTTCACCACATAATTGGCCGTGGGTTATAATTAAATATTATTTAATTATTCGAGTAAGACTTACTCTAAATCAATCGAACACTCTGTCGATTGATCATTCCAAAATTAGCACCCCTGCCAATTTGGGAATTCTCCCACACTCCACGGTCGATGTCCAGCCACAAGCCCATGGAGCCCAATCACTGGTGAATTAATTCAGTGAACCTTTTATCATTTACAATTTCCATATACGACATAATCTCTCCATCGATCAATCTCCCAGTCGAGACTTAAGGGTATGGTCTTTCATCGGTCTCCCTTTTCTTTTGTCTTGACCTTATGCATTCTGGTCTCGAAATAATTCTCTTTGACTTAACCTTTATAAGCTACTTACATAAAGCCGTCAGATACCTCGGCCGAGGATTTTACCAGAATTAATTTCTCACAGAAATCCATGGGAGAATTTTCCAACCTATCAAGTTGGGTCAATGGATCCTTTGTTGATGATATGAACCTGCATACGAGTTCCTCTATACCCAACATGAGTCCACAGAGACCTTCTGGTAATCTCCAGTCAGTCGGAAACTCACATCAAAGTATAGACGTTTTCGCACCAGATAAACCCTATCATCTCAAGTAGTTAGGGATCGTTCCTCGTATACTATTGTAAATTGGAATAACTTCAACCCCGATATGCGACTACCGCTTCCATGGTGAGTTATTTCCTAATTGGGGTATTCAGTGCGCTTGCCATCCCAGCAAGCCACCCACTTATGTGTATCGACTATCCCAGTCACGCTCGTGGACCCCAGCGTCCTCCAGTTCATCGGAGTATACACAAAAGTGAGAGTCTAACCGAATCCAACGATGTCCTATCTCGATTGGATTCTATGACTCTTGAATATGTTCTAGATCACGGCCTTGGAGATCAGTCCACGGGTTGTCCCATAGCCCTGTGATCTAAGGACTTCTATCCTTATGCGTAGATAATTATTACATAAGATAAAGTTGACCATATATATAAATGCATTTATTAATCCAATCGAATGGTCCTTTCAATTAAATGCAGTCAAAACAGTTGGCTTGCAGGATACTATTCTATCAATCTCCCACTTGTACTAAAGCCAACTTTTCATACTTCTGATTCCCATCTTAGACAGATGTTTTCAGATGCCTTTGAGGCAATGGCTTAGACAGCGGGTCCGTCGTATTATCCCTTGAGGTGACACGTTCCATCTTTATGTCTCCTCTACCAATGATATAAATATCAAATGGTATCGTCTTAGTTCGTGCTTGGATTCTGATGAGATCTCGACTCCTTCGCTTGCGAGATAGCTCCATTATTATCACAGAAGATAGTAATGGCTCGACAATGCTAGGTATCACATCCAATTCCTGGATGAAGTTTTTCATCCAAACACCTTCCTTTGCTGCTTCACTCGCGGCAATGTATTCTGTCTCGGTGGTTGAATCTGCGGTAGTGTTTTGCTTGGAGCTCTTCCAGCTTACCGCACCACTATAGAGGCAGAACACGTATCCAGATGTCGACTTGAAGTCGTCTACATTACATTGGAAGCTAGAATCAGTATAGCCTTCCAATTTCAATTCTCTTCCACCGTATACCAAGAACAATTCCTCAGTCCTTCTCAGGTACTTCAGAATTGTCTTTACGGCTATCCAGTGCTGCTCACCTGGATCAGACTGGTAGCGACTTGTAACGCTTAGAGCGTATGCTACGTCTGGTCTAGTACATAACATACCATACATTATGCTTCCTATCGCGGATGCATATGGTACACGAGACATATTGCTTCTCTCTTCAGGCGTCTTTGGGGCCATAGACTTAGAGAGTGCAATCCCATGTCTCATTGGAAGCAATCCTCTCTTGGATTCTTCCATGCTAAATCTTTTCAAGATTTTATCTATGTACTGGGATTGGGAGAGGCCCAGCAGTCCTTTTGATCTATCTCGGTAGATCCTTGTACCTAGTACAAAGGATGCTTCTCCCAAATCCTTCATTGAGAATTGTGCAGATAACCATGCTTTAGTTTCGGACAACACTTTCACATTCCAATGAGGAAAATGTCATCAACGTAAAGCACCAAAAATTCAACTGTACTCCCACTGATTTTCTTGTACACGCAAGGTTCGAACATGTTTTTGATGAATCCAAAAGTTTGGATTGTCTCATCGAAACGAATGTTCCAACTTCGGGAAGCTTGCTTCAGTCCATAAATGGACCTCTGGAGTTTGCACACCTTGTGTTCATCTCCTTTGGATGTATATCCTTTTGGTTGCTTCATGTAGATCTCCTTGTCAATGTCCCCATTGAGAAAGGCAGTCTTTACATCCATCTACCATATCTCGTAGTTATACCACGCAGCTATGGCCAGCAAGATTCGAGTGGATTTAGACATTGCGACGGGCGAGAAGGTCTCCTCAAAGTCGATGCTTGGCCTTTGAGTGTGTCCTTTTTGCCACTAGTCGCGCCTTGTAGGTTATTACCTCTCCGTTCACTCTAAGCTTTCGCTTATAGATCCACTTGCAACCCACGGGAGCTACTCCCACTGGTGGATCTACCAAGGCCCAGACCTTGTTCGAGTGCATGGAGTCTAATTCGAATTCCATGGCTTCACGCCACTTTCCCGAGTCTATGCCTAGCACAGCCTCTTCGTAAGTCCTTGGGTCAGTTAGAGACTGTCTAGTCTCACGCAGCAGACCGTAGTACCTCTCGGGTTCTCTACGTTGTCTTTCTGACTTACGAAGTACCGGTGTACTTTCTGGTGCACTTTCATGCTCATGTTCTCCCACTGCCTGTGGTGATGGGTCGGCTTGATTGACCTCTTCGGCCTTTTCAGCTTCAGTGACCTCATCTAGTTCTACGTTGTGTTCCTTCTTGCCTAGCAAGAAATCCTTCTCCAAGAAGTGTGCGTTCCTTGAGACAAACGTAGTTTATCTTGTAGGATCGTAGAACTTGTATCCTATAGAGTTTTCTGGATACCCCACGAATTGCATAAGATGGATTTTACGTCCAACTTATCTCCCACCAGCTTATTCACATAAGCGGGAGACCCCATATGCGCATGAATGCATATGAAGGTACAATACCAAAACTCATATCACGTGATATGTTTTGGATCTGGCTTCAGAGATACTTAGCTCAGTATCTTCGATTTTCTCGATCAAGTTTCATTTGTTTGAATAAGGAATTTCATGTAAGATTTCTTAATGGACATTTACATGTCCAAAATGCTCGACAACAGACAACGTTTCGAGCGGGTCTTACATTTCGAGAATCTAATTCTCTATTAAATAATCAATGGCGTACTGCCAATGCATGTTCGATTTTAAATTGATCCAAATCTCTTACATGCTTTCATTGATTAGGCTCTCTTCTTTTATTCCAAAAGTAATTTGGAATTGTACATCACAACGTACTTTTACCCATGAGGGTACTAGAGACGCCTTATCTCCCACTAATGCTTTAGTGTTTCCACACACTTATAAATGGATTAAATCCATTGCAATTGTTTATGCCTCTTGGTTGCCTAGCAACCAACTACTAAATCTAATTTCCATTAAGCAAGATTCGAAAGGCGGTTACTATGTATAGCATCCCTGTCAAGCTCGACCCAGTCGAGCTCAGTCTTTGAATCTTTTAATTCGGAAATATGTTTTAGTATTCGTGTATCGCCTTTCGGTTTTTACAACGACTCAAGTGTGTGAAATCTTGATTATTTATATTTTATTGACTATGCATATTTATATTTAGTCGATATAAATATAATTAAACGACAGTATAAGTTTTCTCGTTTATACCTGTCTCCTTGCAAATCCTAGGCTAGCAATATGAGCTCTGAATTCTGACCCCGGTAAGATCGACCCACACCTTTTGTAGCGCCCCACGTGTTGCGCCTCTACGAGTTGATACACCACAATATCACGAAAATTAATATACCTAATCGACTAGAACATAGGCTATATTAATATCTAGGTTTTAGGAACGATTTGGGAACAAAACGAAGACGAAAAAATTCTTCCACAGGGAAGAACTGGTTCGGCCGATCTGGTAGGGAGAGGGAGAGAGATTTTTGCTTTGCTCAATTTTTGCTTAAGGAGTTGTGTGAAAAATAACTAGAAGAAAGCTATTTATAGTTTTCTTTCTATCCTAGTCCTATTAGGACTAGGTCTTCTCTCTCCTACATGGGTCATGGCCTTCTTTAATTAGAATACCAAGTCTTCTAATTAATTCATGGCCCAGTTAATTAATTTGACCAGGCTTTATTTAATCTCCCAATTAAATAGCCCAATTAATTAACTTAATCTCCCATTTAATTAAATCAGACTCTAAGTCCATTTAATTAAAATCCCTTTTAATTAATTAAATCCAACTTAATTAATTAATCCACAAATTAAATTCCAATTTAATTTATGATCCTGATCCAATTCCAATTGGATCCCATTTTGTTCCAATTGGGTCGACCCAGTCGACCCACCCATAATAATCGACCCAGTCGATTATTCACCCAGTCGACCCAGTCGACTCGGTCGTTCTTATTTCCTCGCTTTCGCTTCATGTGTATTGTGTATGCCCCCGTAGGTTCACCACATAATTGGCCGTGGGTTATAATTAAATATTATTTAATTATTCGAGTAAGACTTACTCTAAATCAATCGAACACTCTGTCGATTGACCATTCCAAAATTAGCACCCCTGCCAATTTGGGAATTCTCCCACACTCCACGGTCGATGTCCAGCCACAAGCCCATGGAGCCCAATCACTGGTGAATTAATTCAGTGAACCTTTTATCTCATTTACAATTTCCATATACGACATAATCTCTCCATCGATCAATCTCCCAGTCGAGACTTAAGGGTATGGTCTTTCATCGGTTTCCCTTTTCTTTTGTCTTGACCTTATGCATTCTGGTCTCGAAATAATTCTCTTTGACTTAACCTTTATGAGCTACTTACATAAAGCCGTCAGATACCTCGGCCGAGGATTTTACCAGAATTAATTTCTCACAGAAATCCATAGGAGAATTTCCCAACCTATCAAGTCGGGTCAATGGATCCTTTGTTGATGATATGAATCTGCATACGAGTTCCTCTATACCCAATATGAGTCCACAGAGACTTTCTGGCGATCTCCAGTCAGTCGGGACTCAAATCAAAGCATAGACGTTCTCGCACCAGATAAACCCTATCATCTCAAGTAGTTAGGGATCGTTCCTCGTATACTATTGTAAATTGGAATAACTTCAACCCCGATATGCGACTACCGCTTCCATGGTGAGTTATTTCCTAATTGGGGTATTCAGTGCGCTTGCCATCCCAGCAAGCCACCCACTTATGTGTATCGACTATCCCAGTCACGCTCGTGGACCCCAGCGTTCTCCAGTTCATCGAAGTATACACAATAGTGAGAGTCTAACCGAATCCAATGATGTCCTATCTCGATTGGATTCTACGACTCTTGAATATATTCTAGATCACGGCCTTGGAGATCAGTCCACGGGTTGTCCCATAGCCCTGTGATCTAAGGACTTCTATCCTTATGCGTAGATAATTATTACATAAGATAAATATGACCATATAATAATAAAATGCATTTATTAATCCAATTGAATGGTCCTTTCAATTAAATGCAACCAAATAGTTGGCTTGCAGGACACTATTCTATCAATCTCCCACTTGTACTAAAGCCAACTTTTCATACTTCTGATTCCCATCTTAGACAGATGTTTTCGGATGCCTTTGAGGCAATGGCTTAGACAGCGGGTCCGTCGTATTATCCCTTGAGGTGACACGTTCCATCTTTATGTCTCATCTACCAATGATATAACATATCAAATGGTATCGTCTCTGGACGTGCTTGGATTTCTGATGAGATCTCGGCTCCTTTGCTTGCGCTATTGCCCCATTATTATCGCAGAAGATAGTAATGGGCTCAGCAATGCTAGGTATCACATCCAATTCCTGGATGAAGTTCCTCATCCAAACACCTTCCTTTGCTGCGTCACTCGCGGCAATGTATTCTGCTTCAGTGGTTGAATTCGCGGTTGTTTCCTGCTTGGAGCTCTTCCAGCTAACCGCACCACCATTGAGGCAGAAAACATATCCTGATGTCGACTTGAAGTCGTCTACATCACATTGGAAGCTTGAGTCTGTATAGCCTTCCAATTTCAATTCTCCTCCACCGTATACCAAGAACAATTCCTTAGTCCTTCTCAGGTACTTCAGAATTGCCTTTACGGCTATCCAGTGCTGCTCACCTGGATCAGACTGGTAGCGACTTGTTACGCTAAGAGCGTATGCTACGTCTGGTCTCGTACATAGCATACCATACATTATGCTTCCTATCGCGGATGCATATGGTACCCGAGACATATTGCTTCTCTCTTCAGGCGTCTTTGGGGCCATAGACTTAGAGAGTGCAATCTCATGTCTCATTGGAAGCAATCCTCTCTTGGATTCTTCCATACTAAATCTTTTCAAGATTTTATCTATGTACTGGGATTGGGAGAGGCCCAGCAGTCCTTTTGATCTATATCGGTAGATCCTTATACCCAGTACAAAGGATGCTTCTCCCAAATCCTTCATTGAGAATTGTGTAGATAACCATGCTTTAGTTTCGGACAACACTTTCACATTCCAATGAGAAGAATGTCATCAACGTAAAGCACCAAAAATTCAACTGTACTCCCACTGATCTTCTTGTACACGCAAGGTTCGAACACGTTTTTGATGAATCCAAAAGTTTGGATTGTTTCATCGAAACGGATGTTCTAACTTCGGGAAACTTGCTTCAGCCCATAAATGGACCTCTGGAGTTTGCACACATTGTGTTCATCTCCTTTGGATGCATACCCTTTTGGTTGCTCCATTAAGATCTCCTTGTCAATGTCCCCATTGAGAAAGGCAGTCTTTGCATCCATCTGCCATATCTCGTAGTTATACCACGCAGCTATGGCCAGCAAGATTCGAATGGATTTAGGCATTGCGACGGGCGAGAAGGTCTCCTCAAAGTCGATGCTTGGCCTTTGAGTGTATCCTCTTTGCCACTAGTCGCGCCTTGTAGGTTATTACCTCTACGTTCACTCCAAGCTTTCGCTTATAGATCCACTTGCAACCCACGGGAGCTACTCCCACTGGTGGATCTACCAAGGCCCAGACCTTGTTCGAGTGCATGGAGTCCAATTCGAATTCCATGGCTTCACGCCACTTTCCCGAGTCTATGCCTAGCATAGCCTCTTCGTAAGTCCTTGGGTCGGTTAGAGACTGTCTAGTCTCACGCAGCAGACCGTAGTACCTCTCGGGTTCTCTACGTTGTCTTTCTGACCTACGAAGTATCGGTGTACTCTCTGATGTACTTTCATGCTCTTGTTCTCCCACTGCCTGTGGTGATGGGTCAGCTTGATCGACCTCTTTGGTCTTTTCAGCTTCAGTGACCTCATCTAGTTCTACGTTGTGTTCCTTCTTGCCCAGCAAGAAATCCTTCTCCAAGAAGTGTGCGTTCCTTGAGACAAACGTAGTTTATCTTGTAGGATCGTAGAACTTGTATCCTATAGAGTTTTCTGGATACCCCACGAATTGCATAAGATGGACTTTACGTCCAACTTATCTCCCACCAGCTTATTCACATAAGCGGGAGACCCTATATGCGCATGTATGCATATGAAGGTACAATACCAAAACTCATATCACGTGATATGTTTTGGATCTGGCTTCAGAGATACTTAGCTCAGTATCTTCGATTTTCTCGATCAAGTTTCATTTGTTTGAATAAGGAATTTCATGCAAGATTTCTTAATGGACATTTACATGTCCAAAATGCTCAACAACTGACAATGTTTTGAGCGAGTCTTACATTTCGAGAATCTAATTCTCTATCAAATAATCAATGGCGTACTGCCTATGCATGTTTGATTTTGAATCGATCCAAATCTCTTACATGCTTTCATTGATTAGGCTCTCTTCTTTTATTCCAAAAGTAATTTGGATTTGTACATCACAACGTACTTTTACCCATGAGGGTACTAGAGACGCCTTATCTCCCACTAATGCTTTAGCATTTCTACACACTTATAAATGGATTAAATCCATTGCATTTGTTTATGCCTCTTGGTTGCCTAGCAACCAACTACTAAATCTAATTTCCATTAAGCAAGATTCGAAAGTCGGTTACTATGTACAGCATCCCAGTCAAGCTCGACCCAGTCGAGCTCAGTCTTTGAATCTTTTAATTCGGAAATATGTTTTAATATTCGTGTATCGCCTTTCGGTTTTTACAACGACTCAAGTGTGTGAAATCTTAATTATTTATATTTTATTGACTATGCATATTTTATTTAGTCGATATATGAGTATCCATACTCATTTGCTTATGTACACCTTTTGCGTATAAATCTTATAGCGCAATCAGTTCCAACCATTATGGAACTATCACATCCCTTAAGACAAGGGATGGTATAAGCAAATTCCAATGATCTAAATAATTCATGGCTTTGGATGCATTGAATGCATCAATGAGTGCTTCATCGGGCATCCAACACCCTTATGCATTACTTTAACCATAAGGTTAAGTTCAATAAAATTTAATCATCCCTTATGGGATGAATAGGTTCAATTCCCTCTTCCCTTGATCTTAATCCATGGAAGAATCATTTTGATTGACTTTTCAACTTATCATCCTTACAGAAAAACCTCCAAGGTTATTTCCCTTTAGAGAGGATACATTCATCTTCTTCCATCTCTCGAGCCTTTTGAGGCCTTTTCACAAGATGTTACTTCCCATTCATGGGAGACTTCATGTTTGCCTTCAAGAAAATTTGGGCTTGAGAACCCTTCTCAACCCTCTGGTGAAACTTATCACCTTTCTTATTTGAAGAGTAACTTCGAAAAAGGCAGCTTGGTGAAACCTATCACCATTCCAGTCGAAGTGTAACTTCGAAAGGAAAAACAATGAAATCTTTGTAAGGAGATTAGTCCTTGCTTGGACTCGAGAATAATTTCTCAAGTTTCGAAGTCATTCAAAATTCATTTGAGTTCAGTCAATTTATTTGATTCAAGTATGATGGTAAATATTCATGGATACATAACTTATGATAAACTATCATAAACATGACGATAAATACGCGGCAGATTAATATCAATGCATAATTTACAAACATGGTTTTCATTTGTAAATTACTCCCACTATTTTTGTCGAATACTTATGCCCCCACATAAGGTTCGGGAAATAAAAATTTCCTAATGGGCTCAAGGCCCAAATGCAATCGCTCAGTACCCACGACTCGTTGGCCATACCAATCGATCCACTTGGTGGGCGATCACGTCGCCGGTTAACCATCCCAGCTAACCCTTGAGTTCATTCAGCCTCGGTTTTCGTTATGGACCCACGACTCGTGAGACATCCATACTTACTCGCGTTAAATCATGTCCAATACTCGTGAAGAGAAATAGTTCAATCCTAGACGCCCCACGACTCGTGAGACAGCGCCTAGAACCTTGCTATCCCCTCCCTTGGCACTAAACTGTGCATCGAGGCAATAGACATATCATCTTCCTATAGCTCGACCCACGACTCGTGAGACATCGAGATATATTTGTACAATATGCCTAAGACCTAGTAATTGGATAGGCTCGGACCATAGACACTATTCATATGCGCCCGTTAATCGATTTAATATTCTAATTGAGTTTTTAAGTTCAATTGGAGGTTTTAAGTTTTCTTCGTGCGAGGTCTCATCAGATTATGCTTTATCTTGTTTACGTGATCTATTCTAAGCATGCAAGACATACATCAAAGAATAATAGTAAACATATATCACCTAGCATTGCACATATGATTGGTCGATTGCCCATCCTATGCGATCCATCACGAGCCACATGATGGACCAATTGGTCAGTCTAGGGTGAAAATTAAATGTCCTAACTATTACAATTTTCAAACCCATACATCATGGGCCTTCTTGTTATATCCACCTTGATTGGGCCTCCATGTAATGAATTGGGCTTCCATGTCTTCCAAGGTAATGGGCCTCCATGTGGATCTCCAAGTCTTCATGAGGTCTTCTTGGCTCCAAGCCTAATCTAAGCCTAGCTTACAAATTTAAATGGCCCTATTCTATTACATTTGTTTGCGCAAGCAAGGACACCAATCAGGCCCATTTAATTACAACCCATAAAATAAATAAACCAAAACTACACAGGGCTTAAGGGCAAAATCGACCAATCCACATATTCACTCAAGAACATGCATAAATTCACATAAGGGCATAAATGTAAATTTACCGGCTCCTTTAATTTTAATTCACAAAAATTATCCAAGTTAATTTAATTTTGAATTAACAATTAATCTCTAAGATTAATTAACTCTTACTTGAGTTTTAAGTAATCTACAACTCTTATCTTGATAAACTTGGTTAATTAAGATAGTTACAAATCTTCCAAGATTACTATCTTATCCAAAACTCTAAGTTTCCCAATTTTACAAATCTCCAAGATTCTCAAGATAATCCTATTTTGAATAGATTAGTTAACTAAGGTAGTGTCCAAATCCACCAAGATTTCTACCTTATCCAAAACTCCAAGTTTCCTAATTTAATAAGATCTCTAAGATCTTTAATCTTGGTAACTTACTAGAAGAGATTAATTTTAATTAAATCTCTTCTTACAATTGAAACTCTAAGTTTCCTTGTTTAATAAGATCTCTAAGATCTTTAATCTTGGTAATTAATTACAAGACATTAATTTTAATTAAATGTCTTATATTAAATGAAACTCTAAGTTTCCTTGTTTAATTAGATCTCTAAGATCAATCCAAGATTCACCAAGATTCCATAACAACCAAATCTCCAAGATTTTGTTCAAGATTATCCAAAATTCTGCCACGAAAATTTTGAACCACCATGTATCGTAAATCGTTGGCTTCAAATTGACAAGAATCCAACATTTTGCAATTAACAAAATTCAATTGCAATTTAACACATAGGTGGCCGCAAATCTTACGTAACACATACATTACAAATTAAAACAACATGCATACAATAGCACACATGTTCACGTGAACTGTGTTTACAAAAGAAAATCAAGAATTTGTGCCGCATACAAGGTCGACTTTAATTACTTTGTTTTCCTTTTGTTATGTTTTAATTTGTGTTTGATTACATGATTAATTAAAATCAACAGTTTTAATTAATTCAATCCAAAATAAAAAAAATTAACACGATAAAATTTTCGAATCAAAATTTTATATTAACTCTAAGTTAACAGATCTATGTTCTAAAACATGCAAAGTTAAAGAACTAGCCACATAAATCAAACATATGATTTAAATCACAGAATTTGCAAATTCATATATATACAAAGCCTAGAGTTGGCTCTGATACCACTGTTGGGATTCGGTAAGAAAAACAGCCCTAGGCACAGCGGAATATAAAAAAAATTTCTAGGGCCTCTTAAAGAATCTTGCCAGGATATTCTCTAGTTGTATATATATAAATATAATTAAACGACAGTATAAGTTTTCTCGTTGATTATTTATATTTTATTGACTATGCATATTATATTTAGTCGATATATGAGTATCCATACTCATTTGCTTATGTACACCTTTTGCGTATAATTCTTATAGCGCAATCAGTTCCAACCATTATGGAACTATCACATCCCCTAAGACAAGGGATGGTTTAAGCAAATTCTAATGATCTAAATAATTCATGGCTTTAGATGCATTGAATGCATCAATGAGTGCTTCATCGGGCATCCAACACCCTTATGCATTACTTTAACCATAAGGTTAAGTTCAATAAAATTCAATGTTGGTCCCAAGTGGTCAGATGAGGTCTAGAGGGGGGGGGGTGAATAGACCTCTGAAAATTTTTGAACTTAAAAACTTTTCAGTCTTCTGTCAGCAGACTAAGCTGATGAAGAACAGTAAGCAGACTAGTCTGATCGTGAACAAATCTTGAACAGACGACTGACCACTCTTCTTACAATGACTTAGCTGTTTTTCAGCAAACAGTTTTTCAAGAGTATACTTGCAGCGGATTGTTTAAAAGTGTTTTTCACAAGTAAACTAAGTTCTAAAAAGATTTTATCCCCAGTTTTCAAACTCCTTATAAAATCTTTTGTTTGATTCAAAGTGTTTAAAATGCAAACTTTAAAATATGCAAGAAAACTTTAAATGCAAGATAACACACAGAATTTTTATAGTGGTTATATGGATAAAAATCCTTTAGTCCACTCTTCCAGATCACACAGATTCTGGGTTATACTATAATCACAAAGATTACAATATTTCTCCACTTACACCTAAACAACTAATGAGAAGGCTGTAAGCTCGCAATAGGAATTCACAAAGAAAACCTATCCTCTAAAGTAGAATCACTCACAAAGATGGATTCTCACTTCGCACAACACTCAGCTATTACAAAATCACTCAGATAATGTTTTTCTGATTTCTTCAACTGGGTTTCTGTCAACAGATGACTTCCACCAGACGAGTGAGCTGTTCGAGCTTTTGAGACTTAGAGAAATTCTGCTTCAAAATTTCGATCTCTGATTGTTGTTGTGTTCTTGCTCGATTTGAAATTCAGCTCTATTTATACATGGAGATGAAATTATGACCGTTGAAGGCAAGTCACAATTCAAATCCATCCTTCAGCTCTTTTTGAAACGGCTCCCTGCAGCATTCCGTACTGTGTACAGTACCTTTCTGTCCATCGCATTTAATGCTGCATTTAATGCACTCTGCTGATCCGAGGATATCTTCAATCATTTGCCATTGCTACCCTTCTCTTACAGCATTTATTACACTTAGGTGCATTTATTACCGTTGGACTAATCTCATGACCTCTTCTACTCTGCTGATCAAAACGACTCTGCTGATAGATACTCTGCTGATCAAATACTGAACTCATCTGATTTGACTCGGCTGATGATCTACCCTTCTGTTCGCTGATTCAGCAAGAGATCACTAGTCTTCTGAGCTTTGAACTTTGAACTCTTCTGATGTCTTCTTTTACCAGTTCAATATTCTTCTAAGGGAACTAAGCTTTCCATACTTAGCTGATTATGACGTTTTGGAAATCATCAAAACCTTCCCTTAATTACTTGTCTTCTTTCATCTTCATCTTCATCCAACAATTTCCCCCTTTTTGATGATGACAAAACTCCAGCTAAGTACCTGTACCTAAACTAAAGTTTTGATCCTCAAAAATTTCTGAGATAGAAATGATATGTTGGAGTCAAACTTGCAATTTTATAAATATAGAACTGATTACATTTTACAAGTTGAAAGATGAGAAGTACAAAATACTTTAAAAGATTACAAGAATTTTTAAAGAAAATCTAGCTAAGCTAGTCTTCTGTCTTCTTTTTTTCTTCAGCAGACTTGGAGGTTCCAACTTCCAATTTCTGCATCAACAGCTCTAGCTTCTTCTTTTTAACATCAGGATCAAGCTGTTCTTCAACTGAATCTTTGGCAGCAGCTAGTTCTTTGTCTGACTTGGCTTTTGCTTCAGATTCTTCCTCATCAGCTTGGTCTTCTTCTTCTGTGATCTTCTCATCTGCTAATCTGCTTGTGTCTTCATTTGCTGCTTCATTCCTATTATTAGCAGACTCTTCAGATTCTTCTAACACTTCTGTTTCTTCAGCATTTTGATTTCCTTCCCTTTGGAAATCAACCCTTTGCTGTCCAAATATCCTTTCTTCCCCCTTTTTGTCATCATCAGCAGGGACAGATGGATATTGTGGCACAACTGGTGTGATTAGAAGTGAATCACATAGAAGCTTGATGTTTTCTTCCATAGCATTGATCTGAGCTTGCTGTTTAAGTTGATTGGCTTTAACAGTCTTGACTTCCTTGAGCAAGTCTTCTCCTTGATCACCCAACTGGATTTGAGTTCCCAGAATCCAATTTGATGAAGCAGTGAAGTCTTTCATCATGTTGCCCATGACTTCATCTTCTGCTTGGAGGGCCAATTCAACAGTCTGTTCAATCTGCTTCCAACCTTCAGTGGTGCTTTGTGTCCTTCTCCTGAGTATATCCATATCCTGACATATAGATTGTACATTCTGAGCAGTATCTTTCATTAAGTCAGTAGGAACAGCAGCAGCAACCTTCTGAATAGGTTGATGAACAGCAGCTAACACTTCTGCTTTTAACTCTTCTTTCATCTCCTTCATGGATTTGGTAAACATTAGATGAATAGAGTCCAACAGATTTGAAGTTGAAGGTATATCTGTTGTTGCAGCAGGTGTTTCCTTGATGAGTTGCTCTGATGATTGAGTTGTTAGGACAAGAGACTGATCAGCTGATTTATCAACAAGGCTTGGAGTGCTTTCCATCTCCTTAGCCTGATCATCTCCATCAGCAGCAACTTCTTTCTCCTTTGACTGATCTGCTGGAATTTCTTCTTCCTTCTTTGATTTATCAGCAGCCTCAGACTTGTCTCCCTGTTTTCTGTTCTGATCAGATGGGTCTGAAGTACCCTCTTTTTGCTCTGGTTGATCAGATGACTTTTCTTTCTCTCCATCAGCAGGGGCTATAATCTTCTTGACAGCTTCAACTGTCCTCATCAAACCTTCATTGTCAACAGCAGACCTGTTACAAATCCAAGTAAAGTTGTCAAGAGGAATAAAGGTAGTTGATGATTCCTCTGGCAGCTCCTCATAGGGTTTGATGTTTGGTCCATAGACAATATGCTTGATGTTTGGAAGTGGGACCATTGAGCTTGGCTGTCCCCTTAACTTCCTTGCTTTCTTGGCCCAAAGCTCCATTGCTTGAGCAATAGCCAACTTGATAGATCTTTCTTTCAGATCTACAGAGTCATCAAAATCCTCAGGAATGGATGCAAAGATCTTCTTGGCTTCTTCTTTGACTACATGACAAATCCTCATCCTTAACCTGTCCAGAAAGAATTCTGAATCAAGTGCTTGAATGAGTGAATTTGTTTCAAGCCATTTCAACACCCAGTCTTCTGTAGCCTTGAATTCTTTCCACTTGGCCATTTCAGCAGGACTCTTGGTTAATCTGAATTCTCTCCATCTATTGTATTTGATCTTTTCAGAGTGGAAGAGTGTCAGACGATTGACTCTTTCATTTTCAGCATCAAGTCTTCTGAGAAATTCTTCAAAGATCTCAGGATCTTCCCTGACAATCTCTAAAGATAATCTTATTTCTTCTCTCCTCTTTTCCTTGATCTTAGGTGCAGGCATAGCTGGGATTGGTTTGTTTGGATCCCTTGATTCACCAATCACTATCCCACCACCTTGCTGATGACCATGAGCATCCTTCATGCTTGCTTCAATGACAGCAGCCAACTCTGCTGCCTCAAAAGCATCTCTCTGCTCTTGGGTCATTTTGCTGGCCTCTTCTTCCAGCCTTTTTAATTCTAGGCTTTTCAGCCTATCTTCTTCTGCTTTCTCAGCAGCCATCCTTTGCTTTTCAGCATCATCCAGTTTCTTCTTCTCTGCAGCAGTTATACAAGTTGAAGCTTTGCCCTTAATGGCTCTTTTTCTTTTAGCTTCAGGACTTTCAACTATTTGAATAGGTGTTGCAGCAACTGGAGTAGGATGCAGCAACAGAATTTCTCCCTCTTGTGGTGTACTAATCTGCTGTTCCTTTTCTACATCAGCAGATAGTGCAGCAGTAGAGTCTTCTGTTGTCCCTTCAACTGTAGGAACACTTTCTGGTTCAGCAGTAGCAGCCTTTGCAGTTTCAACAACTGGTTCTTCAATATGCAATGGCCTTTCTGCCTCAGTTGTTGTTTTCCTCACAGTTACAGCAGGCTCTTCAGGGAAAGTGACCTTTCTCTTGGCCTTTGACTTAGGAATCTTCTTGATAGCAGGGGGGTTGGCAGTAGGAGGTCCCCTTGCCTCACTCCTAGTCCTTAGTCTCTTCAGTCTTTGAAGTGGAATTTCCTCTTCAGACTCAGTTCCTTCAGAGGATGACCCTGTCTTCATGTTTTCAATTTCAACAGTGAAGTCATCTACCACCTTCTTAGAGACTTCAATTTCAGGCTCTGCTGATCCAGCTACAACAGCAGACTGTGCTGTTGGCTCAGCAGACTGACTAGTCTGACCTTCCTTCTTGCTCTTCTTAGAAGGAGTCTTCTTAGCCTGTTTGGGTGCTTTTCTCTTTGGTTTTTCCACCAGTTGCCTTACTGGTTCGTAAAGTTTGAACTCTTTGCTTCCATGGGTTTGCTTTCCTCCACCCATAGGGCATTGTAGAGAAGCAAACAAGTTACTCAGCAGAATGGCATGAGAATGCCTTTTATCACTTATCAGCTCATAAACATGAGCAGCCCAGTTCACTTTCATCCCATAGTAGATGCAAATCATAGTGTGAAGCCTTCTTCTGGGTAAACCATCCAGAGAACCCGTAGCACAATCCAAAACCTTTGCTATGATATCAGCAAATCTTTGGTATTCATCCTTCAGCTGGGTCTTCATTAAAGTCCCAGTCATCTCCTCTCCCTTCTTAGCACAAATTCCCCAAAATTCCTCTTCTTTTTCTGACCCTAACGCGGTCACATCTCCTCCCTTGTCTGTCAGCTTATAAAGTTCATGTAAAACAGCAGCAGATACAGCAATTTTCTTACCACCTATGACAGCAGTCATAACGGTGTCATCATCGTTGAACTCCCTGGAAGTGTAGAAGTGGTATACATCTTCAAGATAAACCCTATCTTCGTGTGCTTCCAAGACTGGGACCAAAGATGCTTCCTTGATCTTTTCCAGTAAAGCGCGCATCAAATCGGTGCCAGAGAAATGGAATTTGTTGTAGTTGAAGTATCTTCCCTCAATAACTTTGTCCATTTCTGAGATTTGTGAGTAAATTCTGCAAAATAATGAACTTTCGCAACAAGAGGGTTTGAGAGATAGAGAGTTTGAGAGTTTTTGAGTGCGTAAGACGACTATGCTGTTCAGATCGGATTTTATAGGTTTCCTTTTGATTTGGTTTTCGTGATTTATCTAAACCGTTGATCTAATCTGACAGTTTTTAATCGAGCGGATGAGAGTCGCGGATTTCAATTTTATTATTTTAATGTCAGATGGGCGGGAAACTCTATCGACACTAATCTGTTTACTTATAAAAGCGTGTTACTAATAATGCGTTTTATGACCATGCTCATATAAGGTATCAGATGAGTAGAGTTAAACTTATCTGACAGACGAGTGATCTGTTATCTGATATTACTAGAGAATGCCAATAGCTAGTAATCTTCCTCTGCTGTTTGTCAATCCAGCAAGATAAAATAATCTTCACTCTTCAAGAATTAAGAACACATCTTCTTGGTAACATAACTTCAACTAACTGTCATTAACAGATTTCATCTTTAGAACAGAAGTACCGCTAGTCTTACACGTTCCCCCTGTCTTTAAGAATTCATAAGTTAACTAGTCTGTTGAGAGTTAATTCTTGAATGAGATAACTGATGACTAAGCTGTTGAACTCCAGTCTTCTGATGAGTTCCCCCTCAGCTTATGCATCCAGGTTAAGTAATCCTAACTCAGCTCTTAGAGTTGAGAACCTTGCTTCACTTAGAGGTTTGGTGAAGATATCAGCAATCTGATTATCAGTATGAACATACTCAATCAAAACATTGCCTTTTTCCACATGATCTCTAATGAAATGATGTTTAATCTCAATATGTTTAGTCCTTGAATGACTTGTAGTGTTCTGAGTAAGTGAAATTGCACTTGTATTGTCACAGTAGATTGGTATTCCACTGATTTTGATGTTGTAGTCTTCTAGTTGGTGCTTCAACCAGAGTATCTGTGCACAGCAAGCTCCAGCAGCTATATATTCAGCTTCAGCAGTAGATATAGAAACTGAGGTTTGCTTCTTACTCATCCATGAGATCAGACGACTGCCTAAGAACTGACAGGCACCTGTTGTGCTCTTTCTGTCAATCTTGCAGCCAGCAAGGTCTGAATCTGAATAACCAATAAGCTCAAATCCAGATTCTCTAGGATACCACAATCCCAATTCTTGAGTGCCTTTAACATACTTCAATATTCTCTTGGCAGCTAAGAGATGAGATTCTTTGGGGTTTGATTGAAATCTTGCACAGACTCCAACTGAGTACATTATGTCAGGTCTGCTTGCTGTTAGATACAACAATGAGCCAATAATGCCTCTATATTTGGTTATGTCCACTGATTTGCCATCTT
The DNA here is from genome assembly GCA_038501285.1 of Penstemon eatonii. Classification (NCBI taxonomy): domain Eukaryota; kingdom Viridiplantae; phylum Streptophyta; class Magnoliopsida; order Lamiales; family Plantaginaceae; genus Penstemon; species Penstemon eatonii. The sequence goes on along the minus strand of CM076715.1, from coordinate 63,658,793 downwards.
CATCTTTATCCAAACGAAGACTTGTAGACATAGGAATAGTAGCTGTTGAGCTAGTTTCCATACCAAATTTCTTGAACAGATCTCTTGTGTACTTTGCTTGGCTAATGAATATTCCATCAGGCAACTGTCTAACTTGCAATCCAAGAAAGTAATTAAGTTCACCCATCATGCTCATTTCAAACTTATTCTGCATCAGCTTGGAGAACTTATCACACATCTGTTGGTTAGTTGAACCAAAAATAATATCGTCCACATATATTTGCACAAGTAATATATGATTGTCCCATTCAATTGTGAACAAGGTTTTATCTACCTTACCTTTACGAAATCCTTTAATTAAAAGAAAATCAGATAGGGTATCATACCATGCTCTTGGAGCTTGTTTCAGTCCATAAAGGGCTTTCTTCAGACGATATACTTTGTCCTCTTCTTGATAGACTTCAAATCCTGGAGGTTGTTCAACATAAACTTCTTCTTGCAATTCTCCATTGAGAAAAGCAGACTTCACATCCATCTGATAGACAGTGAAGTTCTTGTGAGCAGCATAGGCAAGAAACAGTCTGATTGCTTCAAGTCTTGCTACTGGTGCAAAAGTTTCATCAAAGTCAATTCCTTCTTCTTGACAATAACCCTTGGCCACTAGTCTTGCTTTGTTTCTGGTGACAACACCATCTTCATTCATCTTATTTCTGAATACCCACTTAGTGCCAATTACTCTTTGATGACTTGGTCTAGGAACTAAGTACCAGACTTCATTCCTTTCAAATTGATTCAACTCTTCTTGCATAGCTTCTATCCAGAAGGAGTCATTGAGAGCTTCTTCAATTTGTTTAGGCTCTATTTGAGATAGAAATGTGACAAACATAGCATCTTGTGCAGCAGCTCTTCTTGTTTTCACTCTATCTAAAGGATCACCAATAACCAATTCAGGAGGGTGATTCTTGAGCCATCTGAGATCAGGTTGCAGATCAGGATGTTGTCCTCTGTTATGATCTTGCAACACTACTGTTGGAGTTCCAGTAGTAGTCTGTTGAACATTTGCCGTCTGTTGAACAGTCTCTGGTCTGTAAGCTGTTAGCAACTCGTCTGTTAGACAATCAGCACTGTGATTATGAACAGCACTTGAGTTAGCAGCTGAACTTAGATTAGGTAGTATGATGGGAACATATTCTTCATTTCTTCCAACGTCCAACTTCTGTAACTCAGCAGACAGATCTTGATTTATACTTTGATTCTTTTCAGAAGATTGACTTGGCTCATCAAATACTACATGGATAGATTCTTCTATTAGCAATGTTCTTTTATTGAAAACTCTATAAGCCTTACTAACAGATGAGTATCCTACAAAAACAGCTTCATCAGCCTTTTCTGCAAAAGCAGTAAGGTGATTTTTCCCATTATTCAATACAAAACATTTACAACCAAAAATCTTAAAGTAATGAATGTTTGGCTTTCTGTTGTTCCAAACTTCATATGGAGTCTTGTTCTGATTTTTGTTGATCATACATCTGTTTTGGGTAAAACATGCTGTATTTGTTGCTTCTGCCCAAAATCTTTGTGGCAGCTTAGCTTCAGCTATCATGGTTCTGACAGCTTCTTTTAGTGTTCTGTTTCTCCTTTCAGCAACACCATTCTGTTGAGGGGTTCTAGCAGCAGAATACTCATGATGTATTCCTTTGATATTACAATACTCTTCAACAGTAGAGTTTGTAAACTCTGTCCCTCTATCTGATCTGATCTTCAATATCTTGATACTCTTCTCATTCTGGATCAGTTCCATCAGATTGGTAAGATGTTCCTTGGTTTCACTTTTCTTCTTCATGAAAATCACCCAAGTATATCTTGAATAATCATCCACAACAGCTAGGCAGTATTTCTTTCCACCATTGCTGACTGGATCAATGGGTCCAAATAAGTCCATATGCAACAGCTCCAATATTCTTCCAGAAGATTGGTGCTTCTTTTCTTTGAAAGATGACTTGATTTGTTTACCCTTCTGACAGGCGTCACAGAGCTTGTCTTTGCTCATGACTGCTTTTGGAATCCCTTCTACCAAATCATTCTTGATTAATCTGTTTATGGTCTTGAAGTTTAAGTGATTCATCCTCTTGTGCCATAGCCAACTGACTTCACTTGGTGCAGATGCCACCAAACAAATACTTGAATTCTTGTCAACAGAATTCCAGTCAACTATGTAGATATTTCCTTGTCGTCTTCCAGATAAAATTACCTTCTTTGTACCAATCTGTTCAACGTAGCACTTATCTGTTGAGAAGATGACTGAATATCCCTTGTCACAAAATTGACTTATGCTCAGCAGATTATATTTTAGGCCTTTAACATAGGAGACGTCAGATATCTCTATGTTTCCCTTGATTAATCTTCCTTTAGCTTTAATCTTGCCTTCTTTGCTGTCTCCAAAAGTGACTTTTGGACCATCCACAGCAACTGCATCAGTCAACTCATGTATGTTTCCACACATGTGCCTTGAACATCCACTGTCCAAGTACCAAATCTTCTCTACTTTACTCCTACTCCTAATCCTAACCTACAAAACAAAAATAAAATTGTTTTAGGTACCCTTATTGAGAGGGTCCTGAAGGATTAGTTCCACCCTTGACAACCCAAGATGTTGAAGTCTTAGGCTTCTTAGGTTTCTGAGTTTTAGGAGCATGAACAGTTTCATTTTTATCATAGTTATCAGATAAGTCATGTTGATGATCAGTATGATATGAATAGTGTTCATAAGCAGGGTAAGGTGCATGATATGCAGGATATGCATGCATTGGATGAGCAGGGTAAGGTGCATAGTAATTAGGAAACTGAGGTGCATGATACATAGGATGATATGCAGCAGGTTGCACATAATATGACTCATTTCCATACCAAGCATTTTGATTTTTCTTATTCTTATGCTTCTTTGGTTTACTAGATGCTTGCTCATTTGATTTTGACTTAGTTTTACCAACAGATTGATTCAATTTAGCTTTATCAGCAGACTTCTTAGGACTCTGCTGTTTGGTCTTACTAGTCTGATTTCCTACACTAGGCTCTTTGCTCTTTTTAGCCTTAGGAGATTTCTTCTCCTTTACCACTTTCTCAGTTGAGGTAGGTCTAGAGGTTTGAACATACAGAATGACCTTACTATTGTCAGCTGATACAAATTTTTCAGTATGGTTCAACTCTAATTTTTCCTTTTCTAAAGGTGTCTCCTGTTTACTAGATGTATGCATGGATGCAACAGTAGACTTATCATGAGACTCAATGATTTTCTCAAGTTCCATGATTTTTCCTTTATAAACCTCACATTCAGCTTTCAGAGATTCATGCTCTTGCTCAAGCTGTTTATATTCAGCTGATTCTTTTGGCTTTTCAGCTAAAAGTTTCAGTGAACTATTTTGCTCTTTTAGCAAGTTCATCTCTTCCTTAAGCTTAACAAACTCTCCAGCAATAGTAGTATTATTCAACATCATTTGCTCTAGAGAATTAAACAGTTCATTTTCTTGAGGAGTTACCTCATCCTCAGAGTCATCAGATTCCTTTGCCATCAGGCACAGGAGAGCAGGTTTTTCTTCATCAGACGATTCTTCATCAGACGAGTCTGAGTCTGAATCAGATGAGTAGACGGCAGCTGGCTTTTCTGCTTCAGCCATCATTGCCTTGGCTCTCTGATGCTTTCTTTCTTTTCTCATTTTCTTCTCTTCCTCAGTGTACTTCTCTGCTTTTGGATATGGGCAGTCTCTTATGAAGTGTCCCAATTTCCTGCAGTTGTAACACATCAGTTTTGATTTATAATCTTCTTTATCCTGAGAAGAAAAGTTAGGTTTAGAAGCAGAAGCAGCATGATTGTATTTGTTTTTCATCTTTCTCTTATAGAACTTCTTGAAGTTGTTCATCAATAATGCTACATCTCCAGCAGTGTACTCCTTTTTGTTGAGTAGAGTGGCTTCATCAGATGAGTCCACTTCTTTGCTTTTCTGTGCTGGTCTTCTGGTGTTTTCAGCAGCAACAAGTGCAGCTGTGGGTCCTGAAGTTGAGGTTTCTTCAATTCCCATCCTTGGCAGTTTATACTCATAAGCCTTGAGTACGGAGAACAGCTCTGTAAGAGAAATCTTGCCCAGATCTCTTGATTCTTCCATTGCTGTCACCTTCATGTTGAACTTGGAAGGTAGGGCCTTCAGTACTTTGACAGTGATTTCTTTATCAGTGAAAGTCTTTCCCAGCTTCAAAACTTCATTCAGAGTTCTGGTGAATCTGGTATCCATCTGATCAATGGTTTCTCCAGACTTCATCTTGAAGTTGTCCAGCTTCTCCAAGGCAACACTGAGCTGATGCTCTTTAATAGCATCATTGCCTTCGCTCATGTCACGAACCTTATCCCACATCTCCTTTGCAGTTTTGCAATGTTTGACTTTGTCAAACCGATCATTATCCAGGGCTTTAGTCATGATGAATCTCCCAACTTTATCTAGATTGTAAAGCTTTATTTCTTCTGGAGTCATCTCATGAAGGTCTTTCTCCACAACCGTATCTACTTCATTTATCTTTATGATCTTTGTGAATCTGAATGGACCTTTAATGATACATGTGTGCATGTTGTCATTATAGGCAGCAAGGAAAATCTCCATTCTGATTTTCCAATCCTCAAAGGACATACCAGCAATGTGGGGAACATGACTGATACAATCCATTTTTCAAAAAGTTTCTGTTTTTCAAAAAGATGCTCTTTTGAAAAGTTTTGAAAACCTTTGAAAAACACTCGGATCAAGCTCGTTGATCAGGCAGCTGATTCTAATGAACCACCTGCTCTGATACCACTTGTTGGTCCCAAGTGGTCAGATGAGGTCTAGAGGGGGGGGGGTGAATAGACCTCTGAAAATTTTTGAACTTAAAAACTTTTCAGTCTTCTGTCAGCAGACTAAGCTGATGAAGAACAGTAAGCAGACTAGTCTGATCGTGAACAAATCTTGAACAGACGACTGACCACTCTTCTTACAATGACTTAGCTGTTTTTCAGCAAACAGTTTTTCAAGAGTATACTTGCAGCGGATTGTTTAAAAGTGTTTTTCACAAGTAAACTAAGTTCTAAAAAGATTTTATCCCCAGTTTTCAAACTCCTTATAAAATCTTTTGTTTGATTCAAAGTGTTTAAAATGCAAACTTTAAAATATGCAAGAAAACTTTAAATGCAAGATAACACACAGAATTTTTATAGTGGTTATATGGATAAAAATCCTTTAGTCCACTCTTCCAGATCACACAGATTCTGGGTTATACTATAATCACAAAGATTACAATATTTCTCCACTTACACCTAAACAACTAATGAGAAGGCTGTAAGCTCGCAATAGGAATTCACAAAGAAAACCTATCCTCTAAAGTAGAATCACTCACAAAGATGGATTCTCACTTCGCACAACACTCAGCTATTACAAAATCACTCAGATAATGTTTTTCTGATTTCTTCAACTGGGTTTCTGTCAACAGATGACTTCCACCAGACGAGTGAGCTGTTCGAGCTTTTGAGACTTAGAGAAATTCTGCTTCAAAATTTCGATCTCTGATTGTTGTTGTGTTCTTGCTCGATTTGAAATTCAGCTCTATTTATACATGGAGATGAAATTATGACCGTTGAAGGCAAGTCACAATTCAAATCCATCCTTCAGCTCTTTTTGAAACGGCTCCCTGCAGCATTCCGTACTGTGTACAGTACCTTTCTGTCCATCGCATTTAATGCTGCATTTAATGCACTCTGCTGATCCGAGGATATCTTCAATCATTTGCCATTGCTACCCTTCTCTTACAGCATTTATTACACTTAGGTGCATTTATTACCGTTGGACTAATCTCATGACCTCTTCTACTCTGCTGATCAAAACGACTCTGCTGATAGATACTCTGCTGATCAAATACTGAACTCATCTGATTTGACTCGGCTGATGATCTACCCTTCTGTTCGCTGATTCAGCAAGAGATCACTAGTCTTCTGAGCTTTGAACTTTGAACTCTTCTGATGTCTTCTTTTACCAGTTCAATATTCTTCTAAGGGAACTAAGCTTTCCATACTTAGCTGATTATGACGTTTTGGAAATCATCAAAACCTTCCCTTAATTACTTGTCTTCTTTCATCTTCATCTTCATCCAACATTCAATCATCCCTTATGGGATGAATAGGTTCAATTCCCTCTTTCCCTTGATCTCAATCCATGGAAGAACCATTTTGATTGACTTTATAACTTATCATCCTTACAGAAAAACCTCTAAGGTTATTTCCCTTCAGAGAGGATTCATTCCTCTTTTTCATCTCTCGAGCCTTTTGAGGCCTTTTAACAAGATGTTACTTCCCATTTATGGGAGATTTCATGTTTGCCTTCAAGAAAATTTGGGCTTGAGAACCATCCTCAACCCTCTGGTGAAACTTATCACCTTTCTTATTTGAAGAGTAACTTCGAAAAAAGGCAGCCTGGTGAAACCTATCACCATTCCAGTCGAAGTGTAACTTCGAAAGGAAACACAATGAAATCTTTGTAAGGAGATTAGTCCTTGCTTGGACTCGAGAATAATTTCTCAAGTTTTGAAGTCATTCAAAATTCATTTGGGTTCAGTCAATTTATTCGATTCAAGTATGATGGTAAATATTCATGGATACATCATTTATGAAAAATTATCATAAACATGACGATAAATACGCGGCAGATTAATATCAATGCATAATTTACAAACATGGTTTTCATTTGTAAATTACTCCCACTATTTTTGTCGAATACTTATGCCCCCACATAAGGTTCGGGAAATAAAAATTTCCTAATGGGCTCAAGGCCCAAATGCAATCGCTTAGTACCCACGACTCGTTGGCCATACCAATCGATCCACTTGGTGGGCGATCACGCCGCCGGTTAACCATCCCAGCTAACCCTTGAGTTCATTCAGCCTCGGTTTTCGTTATGGACCCACGACTCGTGAGACATCCATACTTACTCGCGTTAAATCATGTCCAATACTCGTGAAGAGAAATAGTTCAATCCTAGACGCCCCACGACTCGTGAGACAGCGCCTAGAACCTTGCTATCCCCTCCCTTGGCACTAAACTGTGCATCGAGGCAATAGACATATCATCTTCCTATAGCTCGACCCACGACTCGTGAGACATCGAGATATATTCGTACAATATGCCTAAGACCTAGTGATTGGATAGGCTCGGACCATAGACACCATTCATATGCGCCCGTTAATCGATTTAATATTCTAATTGAGTTTTTAAGTTCAATTGGAGGTTTTAAGTTTTCTTCGTGCGAGGTCTCATCAGATTATGCTTTATCTTGTTTACGTGATCTATTCTAAGCATGCAAGACATACATCAAAGAATAATAGCAAACATATATCACCTAGCATTGCATATATGATTGGTCGATTGCCCATCCTATGCGATCCATCACGAGCCACATGATGGACCAATTGGTCAGTCTAGGGTGGAAATTAAATGTCCTAACTATTACAATTTTCAAACCCATACATCATGGGCCTTCTTGTAATATCCACCTTGATTGGGCCTCCATGTAATGAATTGGGCCTCCATGTCCTCCAAGGTAATGGGCCTCCAAGTCTTCATGAGGTCTTCTTGGCTCCAAGCCTAATCTAAGTCTAGCTTACAAATTTAAATGGCCCTATTCTATTACATTCGTTTGCGCAAGCAAGGGCACCAATCAGGCCCATTTAATTACAACCCATAAAATAAATAAACCAAAACTACATAGGGCTTAAGGGCAAAATCGACCAATCCACATATTCACTCAAGAACATGCATAAATTCACATAAGGGCATAAATGTAAATTTACCGGCTCCTTTAATTTTAATTCACAAAAATTATCCAAGTTAATTTAATTTTGAATTAACAATTAATCTCTAAGATTAATTAACTCTTACTTGAGTTCTAAGTAATCTACAACTCTTATCTTGATAAAGTTGGTTAATTAAGATAGTTACAAATCTTCCAAGATTACTATCTTATCCAAAACTCTAAGTTTCCCAATTTTACAAATCTCTAAGATTCTCAAGATAATCCTATTTTGATTAGATTAGTTAACTAAGGTAGTGTCCAAATCCTCCAAGATTTATACCTTATCCAAAACTCCAAGTTTCCTAATTTAATAAGATCTCTAAGATCTTTAATCTTGGTAACTTACTAGAAGAGATTAATTTTAATTAAATCTCTTATCACAAATGAAACTCTAAGTTTCCTTGTTTAATAAGATCTCTAAGATCTTTTAATCTTGGTAACTTACTAGACATTAATTCTAATTAAATGTCTTATCACAAATGAAACTCTAAGTTTCCTTGTTAATTAGATCTCTAGGATCAATCCAAGATTCACCAAGATTCCATAACAACCAAATCTCCAAGATTTTATTCAAAATTATCCAAAATTCTGCCACGAAAATTTTGAACCACCATGTATCGTAAATCGTTGGGTTCAAATTGACAAGAATCCAACATTTTGCAATCAACAAAATTCAATTGCAATTTAATACATAAGGTGGTTACAAATCTTACGTAACACAAAGTAATCATATATACCAAATTAAAACCACATGCCTAAAAGACACACATGGTCACGCATGGACACGTGAACAAAGGAAAGAAAAATTTTTTTTTTTTTTGTGCCGAGCACTAAATTTTGTTTTCCTTTAGCTTTGTTTTAATTTATGTTTGATTACTTGTTGATTTAATTAGAAACAAATCCAGTTCAATTAAATCCCAATTCAAAATAAAAATTAACACGATAAAATTTCGAATCAAAATTTTATATTAACTCTAAGTTAACAGATTTATGTTCTAAAACATGCAAAGTTAAAGAACTAGCCACATAAATCAAACATATGATTTATAACACAGAATTTGCAAATTCATATATATACAAAGCCTAGAGTTGGCTCTGATACCACTGTTGGGATTCGGTAAGATAAACAGCCCTAGGCACAGCGGAATATAAATTTTTTAGGACCTCTTACGGAATCTTGCCAGGATATTCTCTAGTTGTATATATATGAATATAAATAAAAACGATAGTATAAGTTTACACGTTATACCTATCTCCTTGCAAATCCTTTGGCTAGCAAAACGAACTCTGATTTCTCCTCCAGCAAGTATCGATCCAAGCTCTGCAGCAGCGCCCCACGTGTTGCGCCTCTACGGGTTGATACACCACAATTACACGAAAATAATAAATCTTGATCAGCTAGAACACAAGATATATTATGATCTAGGATTTAGGAACGATCTTGGAACAAAATCGAAGACGAAAAATTCTTCCAAAAGGAAGACAGGGTTCGGTCGACTTCTACTTGGGAGAGGGAGAGAAAATTTTTGCTCTTGCTCAAATTTTGCTTATGGAGTTATGTGAAAAATAACTACAAGAAAGCTACTTATAGTTATCTCTCTAACCTAGTCCTATTAGGACTAGGGCTCTTCTCTCCTACATGGGTCATGGCCCTCTTTAATTAGAAGACCAAGTCTTCTAATTAATTAATGGCCCAGTTAATTAATTTGACCAGGCTTTTATTTAATCTCCCAATTAAATAGCCCAATTAATTAACTTAATCTCCCATTTAATTAAATCAGACTCTAAGTCTATTTAATTAAATATTCATTCTAATTAATTAAATCCAACTTAATTAATTAATCCATAAATTAAATTCCAATTTAATTTATGATCCTGATCCAATTCCAATTGGATCACAATTTGTTCCAATTGGGTCGACCCAGTCGACCCACCCATAATAATCGACCCAGTCGATTATTCACCCAGTCGACCCAGTCGACTCGGTCGTTCTTATTTCCTCGCTTTCGCTTCATGTGTATTGTGTATGCCCCCGTAGGTTCACCACATAATTGGCCGTGGGTTATAATTAAATATTATTTAATTATTCGAGTAAGACTTACTCTAAATCAATCGAACACTCTGTCGATTGATCATTCCAAAATTAGCACCCCTGCCAATTTGGGAATTCTCCCACACTCCACGGTCGATGTCCAGCCACAAGCCCATGGAGCCCAATCACTGGTGAATTAATTCAGTGAACCTTTTATCATTTACAATTTCCATATACGACATAATCTCTCCATCGATCAATCTCCCAGTCGAGACTTAAGGGTATGGTCTTTCATCGGTCTCCCTTTTCTTTTGTCTTGACCTTATGCATTCTGGTCTCGAAATAATTCTCTTTGACTTAACCTTTATAAGCTACTTACATAAAGCCGTCAGATACCTCGGCCGAGGATTTTACCAGAATTAATTTCTCACAGAAATCCATGGGAGAATTTTCCAACCTATCAAGTTGGGTCAATGGATCCTTTGTTGATGATATGAACCTGCATACGAGTTCCTCTATACCCAACATGAGTCCACAGAGACCTTCTGGTAATCTCCAGTCAGTCGGAAACTCACATCAAAGTATAGACGTTTTCGCACCAGATAAACCCTATCATCTCAAGTAGTTAGGGATCGTTCCTCGTATACTATTGTAAATTGGAATAACTTCAACCCCGATATGCGACTACCGCTTCCATGGTGAGTTATTTCCTAATTGGGGTATTCAGTGCGCTTGCCATCCCAGCAAGCCACCCACTTATGTGTATCGACTATCCCAGTCACGCTCGTGGACCCCAGCGTCCTCCAGTTCATCGGAGTATACACAAAAGTGAGAGTCTAACCGAATCCAACGATGTCCTATCTCGATTGGATTCTATGACTCTTGAATATGTTCTAGATCACGGCCTTGGAGATCAGTCCACGGGTTGTCCCATAGCCCTGTGATCTAAGGACTTCTATCCTTATGCGTAGATAATTATTACATAAGATAAAGTTGACCATATATATAAATGCATTTATTAATCCAATCGAATGGTCCTTTCAATTAAATGCAGTCAAAACAGTTGGCTTGCAGGATACTATTCTATCAGCCTAGTGGTTTATCAATTGTGAACATAAAATTAGGGCTGTCAATGGGTCGGATTATGGTCGGATCAGGCTCGTCCAAATCCAGCTCCATTTATATCAGATCGAATCCTATCGGATTCGGATCTTGTTCGGATTGTGCTCGGGTCTAAATTTTTTGAATCCAACGGATCTTGGTCGGATTTGGCCGGATATCGGATATTTTTCGGATCCAATAAATTTGTATTTAAAAAGTTAATTAATATTTTTTCCCTAAAATAAGTTTATATCTTTTCAATTTTATTTAATTTTAGCTCACATTTTCAAAGTTTCTTTACTGTATTCATATTTGTAGAATGAATATATTGGTTTAAATAAATTTATAAACGAATTATAAATTACTATCTTCTTAAATTGACGTTGAAATATTATTAATGATACTTATTTTTATAAATCATTTTGTATATATATATATATTTTTTATTTGTTGTCGGATACGGATCTTCAACGGATCGGATCGACCTAAATCCATATTCGCTCCATGAGTTTCGGATTTCGGATCTTTATAATCGGATCAGGTCCATCGAATCTCTAATCGGACAATTATCCTAATAAATCGGATCGAATTCGAACGGATTCGGATTGAAATCCGCCCCATTGACAGCCCTACATAAAATCCAATGAAAGTGCATTTTGCCTAATCTAATTCGTTTATTAACTTCGCTCTAAGTTCACATTAAAACCTTAAAATATAAGGCCATGTTTACTTCAATTTTGGCTTAATATTTTAAATTTCAAGTCTTATAAACTTCCTTTTATTTCAAAAATTAAATCATAATATGGTGGAAAGATGTCTAGGGAAAAAATCAAAGTTTTGTCAGAAATGAATTTAAAGTGAATATTTATAGAGAGGACAAAGAGGTGAAAAATCTCTCCCTGCACATACATGGCTAATAATAGCAAGGGTAAAATGGTCATTTTATGAGAACATATACATAATGAAATTATTACTCCCTCTGTTTTTTTATTTGTCGTTTTGCAGGATTGCAAAGAGATTAAAAAATGTAATAAATAATCACGTTTTTGAAGCAAAAACTCCAAAATACATTTTTAGGTAAATAATCCCTACGTAGATTAATTAGCATTAATCATAAGCATTAATAAGAAGAGTAAAATTGATAAAAAAATTATTCTGCATTGAACTCCTAAAAAGATTAATAAAAGTAAACAATTTTTTTTTCGCTAAAGCGACAAATAAAAAAACGAATGGAGTATCATTATTTAATATCTTTATAGGTAGAAAATATGTCTAAAACATCTTTAAAATGCAAAAATATCATCGTCATTAAAGTTAATAATGAATCTTAGCTTGATTTGTTAATACTATCACTTAATTTGTTCATATTTTCATTATTTTAACATATACATGTTATTATACCAATAACCCATTGAATTTTTTTTTTACAAACTATATAATTTTGCACTGCATTTCAATAAATAATTAAATTTATCGCCAAAATATGGATGGATTAATAAATTAGGGATATAAACCACAATGTAAAGGCTAAAAACAAACCGTGGATTTTTATTTTTTTTTATTTTTTAAATTTGATAAGTGATTGTTCTGAGTTTTCCAACTAAAACTATATTCGGCAAATCATAAAATAATGTTTACCGACTTCATTATTGGGGTAGAATCAAAGGTGCATTATCCACTCAACTGTATATTTATTGCAGCAACTCAAAAAAGTTTGTGAAATTAATATTATAAAAATAAGCTCAAAAAAAATGCAATTTGCTATGTTTGCGACAAAATCAACATTAACTTGAGTGAAGAGTCAACTTTACATTGCATAAATACATTTGAGGGCACTACAGGACAAATATTATACTACAATTCTTGAGCTATAACAAATGTTCTCATAGAGAAACTATCTGTTATTTTTTTAATTTGTGTACTAATTAAGTTTCATTTCCAAGGTCTTGAATGATCCTTTGCTTTTGATTTAACATTTAGAGGTAACTTAGGTCAAGATATTTGGAACTCAACCAAATTAATGTGTATTTAACATGGTATGAGAGCCCCAAATAAATGTGAATCACCTTCTTTCTTGATAAAATTCAGTTTTTTTTTTTCACATGATTCGCAATTCACTAGATTAATCTTATTATCATATGTTGGACTTGCTTTTTCCGCACGTTCAACTCGTCCATATGTGAAGAGAAATTGTTGATACTAAGTGTCCCACATGAATTAAATATCAAGACTATGTACCATTCGTAAAGTATTGAACAATTCTTACCAATTAAGATAACTTTTGAGATTATTTATGGTAAGCTATATGGTCCTTAACCCAATTATGTTTATCTAATAGCAACATTAATTTGCATTTACAAATAATTATAAAAAATAAAATAGAATAATTGCTAATTAAGTGAAAACTCAATTTGTTCATAAGACCTCTTCAGTTATAGCCAATGGCTCATTTTTGCCGCATAGTGTATAGCAATATAGTGGGATCTCGAGGCTTGATGGAGGCATATCCCACGATTTACATTCTTCAGGGTTCTATGGCAAGGGTTCTGAGGGTTTAGGATTAGTCAATTGTAAGCTTAGACACCTGAGCTATAAAATATATATATATATATATATATATATATATATATATATATATATATATATATATATATGTTTATAGCTCATTGGTAAGGCTGAGGCTCCAAAATCAAGAGGTCATGGGTTCACGTTCCATTAATGTGAAATTTTTCTATAATTTAATACTAGTCATATATGTTGATTGATATTCTTTGTAATTTGTTTGTGATTTAATAAATTTCTGATTTAATGTTATTTATGTAATAATCGTTTCTCTCAAAATTATAATCAATCGTGACACTTATTCACAAAATTTTCTAAGTCCAACATTTATTAAATCCAATTAATTCTTTCGAAAGAATAGCTTGAGTTTCAATATTATGCATAAGTCCAAAATTCACTAAATCCAATTAATTCTTTCCAAAGAATAATGTAGCTTTATTTTCAATATTATGCATTCTCATTTTCACACTGACTTCCAAATATGAACACTCATGTTCATCAACTGCACACCAGTCAAACCAACGCAAGCTGTCGAATAGATCTCACAAAGAAATCAACATCCTTAATGTTCACTTGACCTGTTTAGGCCCATATTGCATTAATTGCGGGCTTAATTGGTGGGCTAATCGGAGAAAGAAATATGTTCGGTTGGTGGGATAAATATCCGGGCTGCCCGCTATAATCTCGGGAAAGTGTGGGCTAGCCCGTTAATTCACCTGATTACAATTGGGTCTGTAGCCCAACTATTATATAATCCGGCCCCAATTAAATTAAAGCATATGAATTTGTCCATGAATGTTCCACTTATTTACGGGACATTGCCATTAATTTAATCTCCAAGATAAAGAATTAAAAAAAGAAAAACATTTTCCTTTCCCTCTTTCTTCTCCAGGTCGTCCCAGGTAAGAGAGCCCTAGCTCTATTCATCTTCAAATGTTGGAACTTTTTTTCTCTTCAATCTTTAAGTTTTGAATTTCTTTGCTGTACATTTTCATAAATAGGACTAGCAATGATTAAGTAATACCTCTTCCACCTCCTCAGTCGATTTTATGAAGCTTGCAACCATTTTCTTGGCTTCTATAAGCTCTTCTTCCGGATAATCTTTCAGCCTCAAACCAATTTTACGGGACTCATCAACGATTCTTTCCTCTTCATCATCCTCCTCTTGGCGCTTCTTATGAAACTCCTTTGTCATTTCTCTTTGCTTGGCTTGCCATTCCTAACCTGAAAACGGTTAGCAATGGTTCTCAAAAAATCAAAACAATTCTTCATGTTTTCTTTTCTTATTTCCTTATACCAAATATCAATATAAAAAATAAAAAATAAAATAAAAAAATGAAGAAAACTCCTGTTCTATTTACCGATTTCACAAATTAACAAGAGGAAGCTTTTACAAAAAAAAAAAAAAAAGGGTTAGGGAGTTTTGACATGATCCAACGGCTATTATTTGGTCTGGATCAACGTTCAGACCTTGAGATAAGTGGGGGCCATAAATGTAATTTTACATTTATCGGGCCAACCGAACATGGTCTCATTTTTTTGGGCCGCATCAATATATACATCCGATTATAACCCGAACACAAAATAAAACAGTTGGCCCAATTATTTTATACCACAAGATTAACAATTGGGCCATAAACTAATAAGCCCAAGCGAACACAGAGCCGACTTCATCATCGCTCCATTAGATGACCACAAAATGGTGTTGGGTCTCGACTTCTTCCGCAAGGTAAACGGCTTTGTCATACCGCATATAAATGCCTTATTCAACCTGGACAGGGACAAGCCGATGATGATACCGTGCGAGAAATCATCATACGGGACTGCGAGGGTCTCGGTGCTGCGTCTCATCACGAAGATTGACCATGGGAGACCGACAAACAATAAGCCGAGGGTCAACTCAAAGGCGACACATCGACGAGGGCGTTGATGGAATAAGTGGGGGAGGATGTCACGCCCCAACACTTTGCCCGACCACGGGGGCCGAGCGAGCAAGGTATTTGATCGAGGCAAAGGCCGAAAGGGGCATCACGGGACTACCGCAAGGCTGGAGGACTTGCCGGGCGCACAGCATATCACCCGGGGCATGGCCCAGGTAAGGCAGGGACATATACGGGCGACGGGAAGGCAATGTGGCAAGACACGACCCGTCGGGTGACACTATGGCATCCCAGGGGCTGTCCTGGACATTTTGGAGAACCAAACAGGCCCTATGAGGTTCCGGAGGATTCTAGAGAGTTCCACGCAAGTCCGGGACGTTCGTGAGAGTTCTGGGAGGTTCCGCATAGCTCCGGAAAGGCCAAGAAGAAGCCGGAAGGTGCCGGATGGATCGGGAAGAGACTGAAAGATGTCGGAAGACACTAGAAGGGACCGGTAGAGCCTACACAAGTGTAGAAACAAGAGGTATTATACAAGGTCCTAGAACCTTGTGTAGAACCTTGTGGAACCTTGTGGAAGGCTCAAGAGACTTGTAGAACCTTGTGGAAGGCTCAAGAGACTTGTAGAAACACCTTGTATATAGTAGGACCATCTCACTCCTAGCCCTTAGATCAAATAAATCATGGCCATCCATTTGAGGAGGCAAGTAGTATAAATAGGTATGAGCATACGATATACTCCCTTGTCTTATTTGGTACAATATTCGGTAATTTTTTTTAATTTTTTAAGTTATTTATTATATTCAATAATTTAGATTTATAGTGTATAAAATTTTTTCAATATTAATAAATATTGTATAATATGATATTATCAACTTATTAGTGAAAATTTCAATTAAATTAACGCTTTCTCTTCCCCATACATTTCCCCTCAACGATCTCTTCTTCCCAATTCTAAAATGGAAATGGAACCTATGATGGTAAAGGATATCTTGCGCTTTATTTCGAAAATCGAAGATAAGTCCGAGAAGGTAAAGGTGTTAAGAGATTTCAGAGAGAAGATCGAGAGCGATCTACCGGGGTGCTCGATTCTCGTGAGAGAAGGAAATTTTCTGTCGTTTACCTAATTATTCTCCCGAAGATTTATTAGCTTATGAATTCCTTATTTGAGTAGAAAGGGGATTCCAAAATAGGAAAGTAAAGGGGATTTTATCATAATATTGTCAAGTTTAAATTCACTTTTATTTGTGTTTAATTGGTTCTTGAAATTTCCATATGATTTCCATTATATATCATTTACTTAAATAAGTTGTAATTATGTGATCTACCCTAAAATAAACCAGCTAGCTTGTTATTGTTTTTTATTTGCATTTTTTGTATTGGTTATGTACATGTAAAATAGGATTGAAACTGAAATCACTTGCAGTATTTGGATATGTATGGTCACATCATTTTCGAATTTTATCTCCTATAGACCTATCACACTAACATGCATGTATCAACTTAACTATAATATTTATCAATTAGGAGAACATGAATAACATGGCCCAAGCTCTTTGATTGCTTTTTAGTGCAACTTGGTTGTCTGTTGCCATATCTCTTTTAGAGGCAGTGGTACATGAGTGCATTCACTCAGGAATTGCCAAATTTGTCCTCGAGTTATTGATTCATTATATGCTGTAAAGAAGGTTTCCCATCTGGATAATTTAAACTGATTACTGTATGCTTTCACCACTGAATTTATTTAATTGGGTATGCATCAGAATATTAATTTGCAGGTATTGACAAACTGACCGAAGAGATAATGAAGATATCTCTTCCACGTGAAGACCTTCCTACTACCCAGGGCTTAAATTCAGATTCTGGTCCGAGCGCCGGCGTGGCCGAGGTTGGAGAGCAACTCAATGGTGATGAGAAACTCGATGTTAATACGCAACAGCTCATACTAGTTGGAAATACCACTAAGAAGAAACCCGTCGCATGGAAGGAAGATGAGTACTTACAATTTGAGAAGATCCTTAAAGAGGAGGAAGATGAAAACAGTAACAGAATTTCTTTGATTAATTTGTATTTTTTTTTAATTCATAATTTTACTTCTTTAATTAATTAATTTCTTATTTAGGGCGTGCAAATAAGGCGAGTGCCAAGTCTACAGCAAGACCCGTTATGAAAAAATTGCAGGCGATAAGAATAAACTATGGTTACAAGGCTGTTGATAGCCGAATCACTATGTATTACAAGAGAAAGGGAATTGGTGGGCAGGCTGGATTTGATGCTAGTCAAAAGGGGAAAGATGTTACTCAAAAGGGGAAGGAGGCTGCTGTAGGAACTGATGAGCAGGCTGATGAAGAAACTAATGAGAAGGAGGCTGGAAGTCCTTCTGCTAAAGATGAACAGGAGGAGAAGTGCTGAAGCTTATCTTGTTACTGATGATGCATGAAACGAGGTACTCTTTGGATAGAATAAGTACTAGTTAAATTTTTCATTCCAGAATTAAGGTACTTTGTCTGTGGTTTTTTTTTTTCAATTTTATTCCAGAATATGTATATTGATTGATAGAGCGAATTCTGAGATAATTGGCACACTGTGCAATTTGTTGGTATATAATTTGATTTTGTTACAAATGAAAATGTGCAATTTTATTATTTGATCAAGCTATTTGATTTTAATTATAGATTTATTCTCACCCGCAACTTTTCATCGTCTTGCAAGACCAGCTGCTTTTGCTTTACTTGTCTAGCATTACAAGAACACAACTCAGTCTAGGCAAAAAGTTGAATACAACTGCTCAAGACCAGCTGCTTTTGTCTCGTTTTATTTTCCAGATTTTGCATATAATTTTACGTTGAAAATAGTGATGGGATCTATTATATGCTTGAATGATCTCATGATGTAACGATAAGTATTTGTGTGTTTAATAGCAGTTTGTATGTATAGTGCATGGTCTCTCATGGTGTATGATAATGTGCTTACAGGAAATGCAGGAGAAATAAGGAAGAAATGTAGTGTGGTTAATTGAATAAATTTTTATTGTTTTTAAAAGAAACTATGTATGCAATAAGTGAAAGTGATTTATTTGGAGTTTGTTTTCGTGTTGTAGTTCATATTCATTGAATACTTTGGAAGATATTATTTAAATTTTGTAATGGGTACAATGATTTGCTCATGTTTTTTTCTTTTTCGCATGTATTATTTGATAACTCAAAATAATCGTTGAAAATCAAAACAAGCTATTGATTCCGACCGTCTATTGTGAGACATAAAGTTGGATGATGAACGACAATGCAACGTTCTTCACTTGATGTACCATAACGTTTCAAGACACCACTTAAAGAGTAACGTATATGCATATGCATATTTTTCTTAATTATAAGGAGTTGTTTTTGTGATTCACCTTAAAATTAATATTTCATAAATTATGACAAACATATAACAAATATCTAAACATTTTGTTGATTTAGTATAGATAGATTTAAGATTGCAAAAATAATATCAAAAATGGAAAATTGTAAGTTTTGGTACTACATAATTGAGCACTTTGCAATATTGATATTCTTAAATATGTAAATGTACATTTAGTACCATAATTTGAATATTAGTTGCAATGTTCTAGTGATATTTAAGTTGCATAGAGCCATGTTTTATTAGGGGTGCACAGGGTTTTTAAAACCGTCCCATACCGTACAAAAGCGTACCGAATGTTAGGTTTCTTTTCTTTCTCAAAACCGAAGGTTTTGGTATAGATGAAAACCGTACCGAATATTTTGGTATGGTTTTTGTTTTAGACTTCTCATAGAGTAAAAAACCGTACCATACCGAAATTGAAACGAAACATGAATTAACTATTAATTTTTTTTATATTTACAACTAAATTTTATAAATTTATTTTTTTTTAAATTTATAATTCAAATATTATTGAATACTATATTATTTATAATTTATATTATAGTCCATCATAGTTTATAATTAATACATTGCTAGCGTTCAATTGAACAAATATATGCTCTAATTTAGCACATTTTAAACTTGTTATATATATGTTGAAAAATTAAAATGCAAAAATTCTAGACAACAAATACCAAATAGTAAGTTTCTTCACATAATAAAAACAATGAGCAAATAATTAACAATTAATTTTGTTCAATTAGGTGGAACTATAGCGTCTAATTTGTGAAAATTTTCTTTTCCGATGCTTTATTTAATGAAAAAATAGTTTGTAAGATAGTATTATATTATTAATTTTTATATAATTGTCAACTATGTAATCAATTATATAAGAAAAATTGCACGAAAAAAGTTTGTTCGAAAAAACCGCAAACCGTACCGTAACATACCAGAACTGCACAAAATCGAGTTTGTTGGTATGGTTCATAAAACTCTAGTTTGGTTTTTAATTTTTAAAAACCGCACTAATTGATACAGTACAAATTTTATAAAAAATACCGTAGAACCGTACCATGTGCACCCCTATATTTTATGATATATTAAAACAAATTTCCCCAAGAAGAACGTAACTAATTGATGATTATTTTGTTAATTAAATTATGCGTAACCAATATGTATTTTCAATGTGAGATTTGGAATGTTCTCATAAAATAGTTGGACGGAAAATATCGGGTGAACTTTTATTGCGTACTTTTTTTTAGAGCAACGCATATAACATTCGTTCAATTTGAAATATAAGAGTTAGGGCTGTCGATGGGGTGGATTAATTTGGGTCTCTCTGAATTCCGTTCGATTTATTAGAATAATTGTCCGATTAGATTCGATAGACCTGATTCGATTATAAAGATCCGTAATTAAAATATATAGAGCGAATATGAATTTAAGTATATTCGAGTCGTTAAAGATCCGTATCCGACAGTAAATAAAAAGAATATATATACATTATGTTTTATAAAAGTAAGTAACATTAATAATATTTCAACGTCAATTTAAGAAGATAGTAATTTATAACTCGTTTGTAAATTTATTTAAACTAATATTTTCATCTACAAATATGAATGTTAGTAAAAAAAAGTTTGAACATGTGAGTTAAAATTAAAAAGTTAATAAACTTGCTTTAGGAAAAAATATTAATTTAATTTATTAAATGAAAATTTTATTGGATCCGAAAAAAATTCATTAGTCAGCCAAATCCGAGCAAGATTCATTTTTTTTTTTTGGTTTCCCAAGGGTTTAATCTCTTTCGAGGCAGGTCGGGCACATTAGGTGGGTACCTCTCCCAACAGGGATTCGAACCTGAGTCCGCTACTTTGTAGTGACTAGTCCCTTCCACTAAACCAATCACCTGTTGGTCCGAGCAAGATTCATTGAGTCCAAACAATTGTTTATTAGTTAGTTTGTCATTTTGGGTAGTTGTGCACGGATTAAGAAATCTATTAAATAGCCGTCGTTTGAAGATAAAAATTGTAAAATGCCCTTATTGAGCAGTAATCATTGATTTTTTTTTTTTTTAATAATTTAGGTGTCCAAGCTTACACTTGACTAATCAAGGACCCTCATAACCATTGCTTTATAACCCTGAATGATATAAATCACGGGATGTGTCTCCACCAAGCATCGGGATCCCACCATACTGATGTACACTCTGTGCACAAAAGGGTCTTGACCACAAATGACTCTTAGACAGACTCATGAAAATGCTTCCAATGAGATTCGGACCTCTACTCTTCCCGCTAGAGCATTTACGGAGTTTGACGAAATTACAAAATTACAAGTTTCCAATGAAATTACAAGTTCAATTTCCTCCAAAAATCAAAATTACAATGACTTTTCTTTAGGTTTCAAAAACCTTACGAAACCCTAATTTTACGGAGTTTGACGAAATCTCTGAAATGACTTCATTGTCCTCGTTAATTTTAAATTAAAAAAAAAGTAAAAAAAATATTTTTAACAAAATTACAAGAACATCCCATGAGGTTTAATTAATGCAATTCGTGTTCAATCCCCTTCAAGAATCATAATTACAATGATCTCCCCTGATATTTCAGAAACAAGATTTATGACAAATAATATGAAACTGAGGGACTTAATGCTATGAGATCTCCTTTTACTTTGTTACTTTGATATTGGATAATTATGTCCATTTTAGAAAGAAAAAAATGTACCAATTTATTGTGCTAAAATTAATTAAAGCTTATTCATGTCCAACTATGACAGAAGAGAGATTAAATGAATCGAATTTTATCAATAGGAAAAAATTGGAGAATTTCACTTTTGATGCTATAATTATACTTATATTAGGGATTTGGTACCACAACTATTTTTGTCGACACATTTGTTACCATATTTCTATTTCACCCTATAGATTTGATACTTCCGTCAAATTATGACGGAATTGACACATGATTCTCATGTGCTCGTTAAATCTCGTTAAATCTGAATTGAGAGAATTTCACTTTTGGTACCACAAGTAACATTACTTTAAGGTTAGTAGGTTACGGTACCATAACTTTAAAAACATACAGATTTGATACTTCCATCAATTTTTGGACCGAAAATACAATTTCGGATGGAAAGTTAATAAAATATTTGCAAATTAGTCCTATAGTTATAGATTACTGTCAAAGTTTGTCCCACATATTTTCTGACAGATAAATTTACCCCAAAGTTCACAAGTTTTACAAATTTTATATATTATTATTATTAAATACTATCTTAATCTAATTATAATATATATAACTAAATAATATTTTATATAAAATTTGATAAATATAAATTAAATTTATTGGAATTTTTTAATTTCGAAAAACAATCTTTCAACCTAAGTAGATTTTACATATAATATATATAAATTAAATAATATTTTAATATGAAAAATAAATATACTTATTAAATTTTAAAATCTAATTAGTGTAAGAGATTTAATAATTATAGTATATAAAATTTAAAACTAGGATTTACAATTAATTATATTTGCAATTGGGACTGAAATGCTTCAAACTTGTGAATTGTGGTGTAAATTTGTTGGCCATAAAATATGTGAGGCAAAGTTTGTCAACAATCTATAACTATTGGACCAATTCTGTAAAATTTTCATCAATTTCCAGTCTAAAATTGAATTTTCCGTACAAAATTTGATGGAAGTACCAAATGTGTTGAGAGCAGTTAATATGTGGTACCAAATGTGTATGATTTTAAAGTTATGGTACCGTAAACTTAAAGTAGGGTTACTTGTGGTACCAAAAGTAAAATTCTCTCAAATTGGATTTGGGGGAGACTCAATATATAATGAGATTTAATGAGCACGTGAGAATCACGTGTCAATTTCGTCATTAATTTGATGAAGTATAAAATCTATAAAGTGGAACTGAAATATGGTACCCTCTGATATACACATCAGATACATATGAAATATAGACATCTAATGTGTATAAATACCCTCGGATATACCTGGAAAAAGAAAAGAAAAAAAGGCCACATCAGATACATATGGCGACGGTAGATATTGTCACTATAGATATGATAAAACCATCATATCCAACTCCACTGCACCTGAAAAACCTTAACCTATCCTTCTTGGATCAAAATTCTCCATCCATTCACTTTCACGTCATTCTTTACTACGAAGCTTATCCTTCGAATGACGGCTCCCACAATTATGAGAAAATGTCATTAAAACTAAAGCAGTCACTGTTTGAGGCTCTAGTGATGATTTATCCATTTGCTGGTAGAATCCGTGACACTTGTTGGGTGGATTGTAATGACGCAAGCACTGAATATATAGTAGATCGTTTTCGTGACATTCAACTCTCGGACGTAATAGAAAAATGTGAACCTGAAAGGTTGAACAAATACGTGCCCATGGTGCCACGCGGTGGCGAAGACATACGACTTTCCGTCCAAGTTAACTTTTTTGGTTGCGAAGGAGCAGCCGTCGGGTTATGCATATCGCATAAAGTAACAGATGCGACATCACTCGTGACATTTTTAAATGTGTGGGCAGCCATATGCCAAAATGACGCTACATTTGAGCCTTTTATTAACCCTTGCTTTGGTTCGATGACCTCCCGATTCCCTCCGACGGATTTTCCTTTATTTATGCCACCTCCACCTGGCGCAACGCCTGGAAACATTGTGACAAAAATGTATGTTTTTTACGAACCAAAACTAGCGATGCTTAAGAATTTCGTCACGGTAGGGCCATACAAGGGGTACAATCTAACGAGGGTGGAGGCTGTAACCACTTTCATCTGGAAGAATTTCATAGACGCAGTGATAAATCGAGACAAGTGATTTAACTAGTTTTCGTATGATTTGATTAAATCAATAATATTTTGTATAGGGTTAGATTTTTATTATGATTTGAGGGCTTAGTTACTTTATTCTGGATGGATCGATCTCAAGTGCGAACAATACGTAACGAGTTAGAGTAAAGAGGATTATATCAAAGAATATGTATAGCAAAAGCTTTTGTATTAGATTGATCTCAGATTACAAAGAGCGTAGGCGTATGATGTTCTTAACGTGTCCTGTTAAATGTCTGAATCAGATATTTATATGAGATAAACCCTAGCTACACAAGGAAACATAGTCCTACTAGGATTCAGAATGATGTCCTTCTCGCACACGGATTTAGCTTGGTCGCTGGGACGCCTCATGTTGGATCGGATAGACCGATACTTATCCTTGAGCTGTATGGTCGGGCCGATCTCCTTCTCTTGAGTTCATTGAGTATTATATGGGATATAAAATAGCCCCCATCAGTACTCCCTCACTTCTTCGAGCGGATAAGTAATCGAAGATCGTAGAAGTATAATACTTTTTCTACTGACATCTCATGATTGGTGTCTCATTAAAAACCTTATTTGGAAAAAACCCTATGGGAAAAAATCCATAACAAGGAAAAGAGTGCAACGCTTCATAAGTAGTCATCTTGTCGTTTCTGCTTTTTGTGCCCTTTTGAATCGGGAAGCTATCTCTCTTCGTTTGATGGCGGGAAAGCGAACGGTCGCGAAGGGACTTAAACGTAATTTTGACTTCATGCATATATATATGTGTTTCTAGTTTCACCCTCACTTTTTACTTTCTGCTCTCTGTTTCTTAGCAGTAAATTTACCAGTCGATAATCTTCTCAAGCATCATACTTATTGACAGTCATTTCCGACAATCCCTTATTATGGCTTCTAGTTCTGCAAATCCTGCTTCTTCGGACGTCGAGGATATCCATCCTATTATCGACTTGGAGACCTCACATAGTCCTCCTCCTAAACAAGCAGAGGCTTCCGATGTGGTTATCCCCGGAGAAGATACGTTCAAGGTGGACATCCTATCGGATGCTCAGGTGGCCGCTGAGGCTTCTAAGAAGGTTAAGGGTGCCAACCCTCAAGTTTCTGAACCGGTTGAAAGTCTCGTCTGCGCCTTCACCGAAGATAATTTTCGCGAAGTGCGGGATAATTACCTTAGATATTTTCCCGAGGGCTCTGAGATTCTTCTTCCTTCTCCCACCGATAGAGTGACGTCTCCTCCGGAGGGATGTCATGCCTTCTATACTGGCCATTTTAATCATGGCCTTAGACTTCCATTATCCCCTTTATTCTTAGAGATATTGAAAATCTTCATTGTTTCACTAACTCAATTGGTCCCCAATTTTGTAGCATTTGTTGTTTCTTTTTCTGTTTTGATGATTTCCAAAGGGCTTCAGCCTTCTTTTTGCAACTTTTATCATCTTTTTCGCTTTAGTATTTCCAGTTCTTCAAATCATGGCTACTTTTTTACTAGCCAGAGATCCGGTCTTTCCATTTTCGACTCTCCCGTTTCTACTCCAACTGGAAACTCCATCGGCCAAGGCAAAGTGACGATGAGACGGTGGTGTCGTCTCAGCCTTCGTTTTGATCACTTCCGATGGTGGTGCCGCCTTTTCCGCCTCCACGGGTATGGCTTCCGCCACCAGCTTTTCGGGATTGCGTGTTGCCTCTGCGGTGGCCATATTGAATAATGTGTGTGTTTGTGTTATTTTTCTTTTTTGTGTTTAATTAAATGTTGTTGAATATTGCGTTTAGTGTAGATGATTTTATGATTAGCCAATATGAAAGTGCTCTATGTATATAGAGAATGGCAAGTATATGATATTGGTTAGTGTTGTGATATTGGTTAGTGTTATTCTAAATTAACTAGCAATTTTTTTTAATACCAACACATGATTGGTCTAGTAAAAGAGACTAGTCATTACAAAGTAACGAACATTTTCTTATTAGGAGAACTTTCCACTTAATAATGCGTCTGACGCATCTCGAAAAAATTACACATTTGAAAAATAAAAAATAAAAAAAAACAATATTTTTTATTATTAGGTACAATTGTCACAGTTAGCTAGGATGCTTTGACCATGAATATTTATGGGAGAAAGAATTAGTACAATGACTTGGCAATATATAAACTAGCATGAATTGGTTAATTAGTGGTAGCTTGAGGATTTCACATTTATAATTTATATTTCCTAATTTTAAGATTAACTAATTTTAAATAGTTGGCGATGAATGTTTTTGTACAAGTTTTATCTGATATTAAATTTTCATTCTACCTCATAGGGGGGAAAATTAGTAGTCTAACATTCAAAAGAACTTGTATAAATCGTTTATTATTATTATTATTATTATTATTTTAAAATATACATTATTACTCTAGATATATAATAAGACTAAGGGACTAATGTCTTTACTATTTTTTTTTATTTATGTTGTATACAGAGGTATATTGGTCAAATAGTAATATCTGGCAATCAAATAAATAATAAATGAGTGCAAATTATTACGTATCATTTGAGTAACACGTACATAAGTCTTTTTATATTAAATTTGAAAAGACACTTCACAATTAAATTAAATTAAAAATGCGAATAATTGCCATAAAAAAATCAATTAATTGAATTATATGGTCTTGACTGACATCTAAAAAATTTAATTCCCCCTCCCCCCCCCCCCCAAAAAAAAAAGGACTCACTTATAGCCATGCATTAATTCTCTTAATAAATATTTTAGTAAAATATGGGAAAAATAATTTTCATGAAGTTCAATATTATATTAAACTTCAGTATTTTGTAACAGCTTGCAATTGTTAAAGAAAAAATATTTATTTGTGCCTTTATTTGCTGTCTAAAATAAAGAATATGAACATTGTATATATTGACAGCAATGGTCACAAAAACAATGTGGTCCGAACGACCCTAGCCAATCTCTATAGTTTGTATAACAGAAAACAGTTTGCCCATGTTCTTCAATTATTCATTGAATTGTAATTTGGATTGAAGCTATTATATACCTAACAATTAGGCTATGATCGGTTTGCAATATTATCAATTGGGTTACATTAATAATTGGGACAATAACTTTGCAAATCAGGGGCCTATTCAAGTGTTTGGCAAATTATGAATTGGACACATTAATATTGGGCCACTAATTTAATACCCAGTTTGGTTGGCCCAACTGGATCTCGAAAATGGACAATGACTATTTTACCCTTGATCCGAGTGGGGTATTTTCATCACGGCCGTTCATTTGAATCTACTCGATCTGGGCCATTTATTTTCGTGTATAAGTAATCATTTCCCAAACCCTAATTCAATTTTTCCACTCTCCTTTCTCTCTCTACACCCGCGGCCGTTCTTCATTTCTAATATCCCTCTACACCTGCGACCGACTCTGAGTTCTCGATTGTTCCTATGGATTTTCCATTGAGTTTGTGCCTTCTTACGCCATATCTTGAAGGAATTAGACGGTAAGAACTCCCTCCCTTCATTTGTCCATTTGTTTAATTTGAAGTAAACTTTAGGGTTTTAACATTCGTGTGATTTTTTTTCAACCAGGAGGTTGTATCCAACGATTGATTAACACGGTATGCAACAATTTCGTATGTATTTTGCAATTTCGTATATATTTTGCAATTTCGTATGTATTTGAATACATTAGGGTTTCACAAACGTATCCACGTATAAACCTATTCTTTTTTGTTATTCCACTTTGTAGGTATGGATTCCACTGAAAGTAGTTGTGGTCGAAGGCGCTCTTCATTCAATACCCATGTTCTAGACGGTAATCCATGTGTGTGTGGAGCTACTGTGAAGGTCTACACATCCTGGACCAAGGATAACCCTGGGCGGAGGTTCTTACAGTGTCAAGTGACTAAGGTTTATATCTTGTATCCCTTAATGTGATATTTTTAATATTTCTTTAGTGCACGAACAGTTACTGTTTTCTGGGTTATTTTCAATTTATTAATGTTTGTGTTCTTTGTGATTTTTATTGTGTAGTTAGTAATATGTCCTCTGATTTTTTCAGGGTGAACGTTGTGGTTACTTTGAATGGGTTGATCCACCAATGTGTGATAGGTCAAGGATCATTATTCCTGGTTTGCTTTCGCGGGTTAATCATGCCCAGGCAGAGAATACCCGTCTAGAGCATGAAACTATGACTATGAATACTGAGATGCAAAGGCTTGTTAATTTCATTACCAAACTTGAGAATGAAAACATGGCATTGCGTCGTAAACTTAAGTTTGCGATGATCTGTGCTATGGTTCTTTTTATGTGCTTTATCTTTGGTTAATTCTAGTTTGTGTTTTCTATTAGTTGGCCTGTAATATTTATGTGGATTGTGTGTTCACCTAAGTACATACTATCTTTTGCATGCTTCATTAATTGAAGTTTATGTAATTAAATGTTAGTAATATTGGATGAATACTTACATGCATTTCCAGAATTGTGATGCATTCTTGATTTTCATGTGTGTTAGAGTGCCTGATACTTCTTATATTAGATATATATGTATGACTAATATTTTTGCATTATGGGGCTTATTTGCATATTTCCAAATGTTCTGTTTGCATTTCCAGAATTGGCACCTTATTATGTATTGAATTCTATTTTGTTGTTACTTTGTTCAGAATACTTGGGTACTAGTATCTAATTGTCTTCTATAACATTAGGGGGTTGTATTATAATTTTCAGAAAGTTTGTTGCATCATTTGTAGAACTGGTCATGAATGGTCAGGGGTAATGAATGGTCATGAAATATGAGATTTTAAAATTAGGGAGATGTTTATAGAAAAAAATTTCAGTGGGTTTACTGCATTTCCATAAATGGTCAAGAATGTATTTATTGATTGTTTTTTTATGTCTTGTATATTTCATAAATCTTTGGAAATTATCAGGGGGTTTATTGCATTTCCAGAACACTGGTCAGGAATGTATTTATTTTTTATATCACTTCTTGTATATTTCAGAACACTTGCATACAAAATTATTCAATGTCTTGTCATTTGAGTAGCATTCATTGGAAGTGACTACTCATTTTCAAAGGCTAGTTTCCGATTTGAATTCACTTTTTATGGTTGTAGACATTTAACTCTTTCATAAATGCAATGTAAAATATTCATTCTGTACCTGCTGTAAATAGTAGAATTTCAAGGGTTGCCTTAAATACATATCTACCCCACTTTATATCAGCATTTATGGGGGAAGTTGGAAGGTGAAGTTATTCATTCTATATATACTACTTACCTTTTATTTCTATATATACTACTTACCTTTTATTGTTGAATCATTCTATTTTCTCCTAAAACTGAAGAGTGTTCTTGAGTGGTCCTCCTTTTCTTTCTATTTTCAAAAAATGTCTACCATACATAAGGATGGCTGGACCTATGATGAAAATTGGAACTTTGTGTGTTTTCTGATGCGTGAGGCAAAAGAAAATGATCTTAAGGAAGTTGAGAATCTGAAGAAAGCCCTTGGACGAATTGCATCATCCATGGGAAGACGTTTTGGCCGTCGGTTCAGTTTCCACTCCATGAAGACGAAGTTGGAACAGATGCGCATTAGGCACCAGTATTTCAAGAAGTTCCTTAATACCCCCGGAGTTACTTATGACATAGAGAATTGTGAATCCACCGTTACGGATGCATACTGGGAAGCTGTTGATAGGGAGGTAATTTTTATTTTTATCAGTTTTTAGCCTTATTAAAAGTAATTTTTAGCAATATTACTTGTTAAAGAGTGTCTCTTACGTATAACTAGTTTTTTATCTTATTGTTTATAGGCGGAGCCCGAACTGTTCAAATATTTTCGAAGAAACGGTAGCACCCTCTGCCTTATGCTTGAATGCATATTTGAAACAGAGGGTGTAACTATGCTGCCTAGGGACTTGACTGGCAGTCCTCAGTTGCCGATTCACGTTCGGGACGATGATGATGATGACAAGGCATTGGTGGCTATGGCTTCAGGCAGTGAGTTTATTCCCCCTTTCCTCTTTCCAGAAGAGTGTTATGTTGACATTGAGGACATGTTTCCTGAAAACATTGAGGGGGCAATTGTGGAAGTTAATTAGGTGAAGGATGTGCAAGGCAGGAAGTTGTTTGAAGACGACATTGAAGGTGGTATCACGGGGGAAACATCTGGCGTTAAGGTGGATGACCACGATGAAGGTGGAACTGGTGGGGCAGCATCTGGTGATAAGGTGGATTAGGCTGCTGGAGTTTGGTTGGGTTATAGCTGGTGGTAGTAGTTATTTAAGTTTTATTTTATGCAAGACAATTAACTTTTTATGTACTCTTATTAATCTTATTTTAGGCTTGTATTTTGAATGCTATTTTGGTAACTCCATGTAATGAACCATCCGAACCTACTTACCTTTTTATGAAGTTATTAATGCAGTATGGTTGCATGTTTTATATCTGTTACTTGTTGATTTAAGTTTCCAGAACAATTTTTTCAAGTTGGACATATAACTTAAGATAGGTAAAATTGCAGAAAACGTCCCAAATTAATTACTGATTTTGAATTTTCGTCCCGAACTATTTAACTTGGCGAATTTCGTCCCGTAATTTAATATTTTTTTGATATATCGTCACAAACTAATTACTAATTTTGATTTTTCTTCCCAAACTATATCAACTCGCCAAATTTCGTTCCATAATTTACCATTTTGTATGAATTTAGTCCCAATATTAAACTTCTAATTTAATGAAAATGGCGTCCAATCTTGTAATTAATTTGGGACAAACTCCACAATATTATATAATTATTCATGTTAAAATTTACCATGTCATGACACTTAAGCAGCCATGTGATAATTCATCGGCAAATGCGCAATTCCGTCTTATAATTATGGTGGGACAATATTCCAAAAAAATATTAAATTACGGGACGAAATTCGCCAAATTAAATAGTTTGAGACGAAAATCCAAAATCAGTGATTAGTTTGGGACGATTTTTGCAATTTTACCCTTAAGATATTATGCATGGCATTAGTAGGTGTACATGAATAAATTGATAAGAAACTGCCACCAGCTACCCAAGCACTTAATAAATTTTCTGCCACCTTCACAGCAATCTGATAAAGTATATGTTACTTTATCACAGTAGCTTTACAGCTGTTTTGGTCAAAAAATATGTATATAATAGCCTTTAGTATAGGTAAAAAATGTTGTATATAGGAATTAAGTATATGTAGGAGTCTAAAAATCTGAATTTAATTTGACACATTATTCCTGCAATTTTGAAAAATGAACACACATTGGTCAGGAATATAATCTTGTAAAAAATCTTTTGCAATATAAGGACATGATATAATTGGCAATCACCCCAGAACATGTCAAATTGCATATTAGGTCCTTGAAAACCTTCTATAGATATGTGTCCTTGTATATTCAAGTGCAATGCAAAAGAAATGGCAACATTCAACCCTCGGCCCCCAATCTGAATTTTTTTACACTGAAATATGGCACAAGAAAATCGATGACTACTTCATCGAATATTTATCCAATGAGACTTTCTACCAAAATGCAATTTTCATCCATAGTTTCAGTGACGTTCTAACAATTGCTTGTAACGACCTTAATATTTACTTTCAATCGTCGTTCACTCTTAAGACTATCACAGCAAAATTATTAGTTAGTTAACTTAACCACATAAATTGGTTTATCTTTCAATCCACTTGGAAGCTATCTTATTTGTTGCGGATTTTGTGTGATTGAGTTCAACAATCTTAAAAATAGTCTCAAATTCAGTTTATAAGGCCTAAGTTAATAATATAAAGAAGATTTCAGAATGGAAAGTAGGAAAATGAATAGATAGAGAGTCGCACCCAATTTAATGTGGCAATTAAAAATATTAGTTTTATCGCAATAATAAATTTTCAATAATTTCAATTAATTGAAATTGTTGATGATTAGCCTTAAAAAAAATTGGAAACCCTATAGAGAAAGGCAATATGAATTGTACTTTAAAACAAAAAATTATTTTCAACTCAATCAGAATTAAAATGGAAAAAAGAATTTCCAAAAGATTTATTTTGGTAAAATAAATGATGATTTTTACTAAGTTGCCCAAGTATCTATTTTATTTTCTAGGTAAAAGTGTTTAATTATCTCAACTCTTAAGATTATCTAGACTTTAGTTGAAAAAAATATGACTAACAATTAAGTAAGGTTTTATGGACTTAAGAGCCCATGAATAGGTATAATTTCAATGTGGGCTAAGTTTAAAGTAATTGGGCTAATGACGAGTCTAGAGCTAAATTCAAAATATGGGCCTAGTGGTTTATCAATTGTTAACATAAAATCCAATGAAAGTGCATTTTGCCTAATCTAATTCGTTTATTAACTTCGCTCTAAGTTCACATTAAAACCTTAAAATATAAGGCCATGTTTACTTTAAGTCTTATAAACTGCCTATATTTTTAAAAAATTAAATCATAATATCGATGCAGTTTCCAAAATTTTAATATTAGACACATATTCTCCGTCTTGTTAATGAAACACTCCTTTTATTTCGGTTTAAATTTTATTAACGATGTGGTGGAAAGATGTCTAGGGAAGAAATCAAAGTTTTGCCAGAAATGAATTTAAAGTGAATATGTATAGGGAGGAGAAAGAGGTGAAAAATCTGTTTGTTTAAAATGACAGAAATGGCCACACTCCCTGCACATACATGGCTAATAATAGGCAAGGGTAAAATGGTCATTTTATGAGAACATATATCATAATGCAATTATTACTCCTTTTTTTATAATTAATCGTTTAGGAGGATTACAAACGGATTAAAAAATGTAATAAATAATCACTTTTTGAAGAAAAACTTCAAAATACATTTTTAAACAAATAATTTCTATATTAATTAGCATTAATTACAAGCATTAACAAGAAAAGTAAATTTGACAGAAAAAAAAATTAATTTTGTATTGAACTCCTAAAACAACAAATAAAAATAAATAATTTTATTTGCTAAAATGACAAATAAAAAAACGGACGGAGTATCATTATTTTAATATCTTCATAGATAGAAAATATGACTAAAACATATTTAAGTGCAAAAATATCATCGTCATTAAAGTTAATAATGAATCTTAGCTTGATTTATTAATAATATCACTTAATTTGTTCATATTTTCATTTTGTTTAACATATACATGTTATTAGCAAAAACCCTTTGAATTATTTTTCGTACGGGCTATATAATTTTGCACTGCATTTCAATAAAATAAGGATGGATTAATAAATTAGGGAGATAAACCACAATGTAAAGGCTAAAAACAAATGGGTGATACTTGTCTAGACCAGGTCTTTCATAGACCATGAACAAAATCAGTGCATCCATCAAACATATTTGTAAGATTTTCTGTATGATCTATGAAAGACCGGGTTTAGACAAGAATTTTCCAAAACAAACCGTGGTTTTTTTTTTTTTTTTTTTTTAATTTGATAAGTGATTGTTCCGAGTTTTCCAACTATAACTATATTGCGGCAAATAATAAAATAATGTTTACCGACTACATTAATTATTCGGGTAGAATTAAAGATGCATTATCCTCTCAACTGTATATTTATTGCAGCAACTCAAAAAAGTTTGTGAAATTAATATTATAAAAATAAGCTCAAAAAATGCAATTTGACTATGTTTGCGACAAAATCAACATTAACTTGAGTGAAGAGTCAACTTTACATTGCATAAATACATTTGAGGGCAATTAAAAGTGCACATAGGTGATAGGACAAATGTTATACTACAATTCTTATTCAAAATTCCACCTCTGAGATCAGTTGAGCTGCCCATGCGGGCATTATTCTACAATTCTTGAGCTATAACAAATGTTCTCATAGAGAAACTAACTGTTATTTTTTTAATTTGTGTACTAAATTTCATTTCCAATGTCTTGAATGATCCTTTTCTCTTGATTTAAATTTTGAGGTAACTTAGGTCAAGATATATGACTCAACCCAATTTATGTGTATCTAATATGGTATGAGAGTCCCAAATAAATGTGAATCACCTCCTTTTTTGATAAACTTCAACTTTCTTGTTCACATAATGAGATTTTTTTTATCTACACAGTTTGAGCAATCTGTGTGATGGGTTCTTACTTACATGTCGTAATTCGCTAGATTAATCTTTAATATTATCATATGTTGAACTTGTTTTTTCCACACGTTCAACTCGTCCACATATGAAGATAAATTGTTGAAACTAAGTGTCCCACATAAATTGAATATCAAGACTATGTACTATTCATAAAGTATTGGACAATTCTTACCACTTTACATAACTTTTGAGATTAGTTATGTTAAGCTATATGGTCCTTAACCCAATTATGTTTATCTAATAGCAACATTAATTTGCATTTACAAATAATTATATAAAAATAATAATAGAATAAATTGCTAATTAAATGAAAACTCAATTTGTTGATAAGACCTCTTCAATTATAGCCAATAGCTCATTTTGTGCGCAGAGTGTATAACAATATGGTGGGATCTCGAGGCTTGGTGGAGGTACATCCCGATATCTACATCCTTCAAGGTTCTAGGACAAGAGTTCTGAGGGTTCAAGATTAGTCTAGTGTAAGATTAGATATACCTGGGCTATAAACATAATAAAATAAATAAAATAAAATAAAATTATAGCTCATTGGTAAGGTTGAGGCCTTAAAATCAAAAGTTTATGGGTTCAAGTTTCATTAATGTGAAATTTTTCTATAATTTAATACTAGTCCTGTATGGTGATTGATATTCTTTGTAATTTGTTTGTGATTTAATAAATTTCTGATTTAATGTTATTTATATAATGATATATATTGATGTAATAATCGTTTCTCTCAAAATTATAACCTAAGTCCAACATTTATTAAACCCATTTAATTCTTTCGAAGGAATAGCTTGAGTTTCAATATTATGCATAAGTCCAAAATTCACTAAATCCAATTAATTCTTTCCAAAGAATAATGTAGCTTTATTTTCAATATTATGCATTCTCATTTTCACACTGACTTCCAAATATACACTCATGTTCACACCAGTCAAACCAACGCAAGCTGTCGAATAGATGTCACAAAGAAATCAACACGATATACTCCCTTGTCCTATTTGGTACAGTATTCGGTAAATTTTTTTTAATTTTTTAAGTTATTTATCATATTAAATAATTTGTATTTATAATGTATTGAATTTTTTCAATATTAATAAATATTGTATCATATGATATTATCAACTTATTAGTGAAATATATCAATTAAATTATTTATTATAATTTTTATAAATCTAATCAAATTGGCCGTACCAAAAGAACAAAATAAATGGAACGAATATATATATATATATATATATATATATATATATATATATATGGTAAAATTAATCCTTACGATATTTAGGTTATGTTTGTCTGAGTTTTTTCTTATGTGTTTTGCACAAATGTCTCGCATGTTTACAAAAAAGAAGTTTATTTCAATTTTTAAAAATAAAAAAAAAAATCGTATTAATATGTCTGTTTTTGAAAAAATTGGTAAGTCCTCTTTAGAAATTATAAAACAAAAAAAAGTAAGACAAATATTCTATATCAAGTGAAAGTTGATATTCAAGTAAGTAAAATACGGAAAGTTCATTTTAAGTTGTATCACAATAGAATTTATTAGTTTCTTTTTTTTTTTTTTTTTTTAAGAAAAGGGGGAATCTTTTAAGGTGCTTGTTTTAATTATTAATAAAAACTCCTATTAGAAACCTCTTTTGATTCTAAAAAAAACGTATTTATTTAATTTTCAGGAACAATTCTAGAAATCAAATAGGCACTTAGGGCATTTCCCTGGCCTGTTGGACGCACACCCCCGGGAAACGAGTCCAGCCCACTCCTTGAGCAGGTGGCACCACTTGGCGCCACCTGCTCCATTTTTAAATAAATTATAATTCATTAATTTATTTAAATAACAAAATTACTTTTTAATTTTTTTTTACCTAAAAATGGAAATTAACATTTACAAATTTTTGTAAGATCTAATAACATAATTTTTAAAATTAAAGATGTAACCTTATTAATTTTAACTTTGAATTTTAAAATATTTATGCTTGAGTTTACCTATTGTTATTATTGTAATACTACTGTAATGTCTACTAATAATAATCATTTTCCAAATTAAGTTTGTTAAAATTATTATTCATTTTCTAAATAATTATTATTAGTAATAGTATTTTTCAAAAATTGTTATTATTATTATTGACATTATTATTGTTATTGTTAATTAGAATGTGAAAGTGTACAAGTTTTTTTTAATTAACCAGGGATGATCTTCGAGCGCTTGGATATGATGTCCAGGGGGTGCAAGATTATCCGGGGAATGATTTCCTTACCAGTTGGAGAAGGCCTTACGGCTTATTTCGAAAATAGTTTGACTGAGTTTTGTCCCCGTTTTGGTTTCAAAAAGTTATTTGAGAGTTTTCTCTAAAATTGAAACTCAATTTAGATAATGGTTTCAATGAAACAGGGAGATAGTGAAATATAAATAAGTAATCGTTGGCGAGTTTTGAAAAATTGAAATGTAATTTAGATTGAAGTTTTTTTACGAGAAAAGTAGGTGTTAGATGTCAAATTAATAACTTTATATATGTTAAAAAAATTATTATATATCAAATCAATTATTTTATAGATTTCGATCGGAACTGAAACTGAGTTAGACTGATCAAATTCTATAGCTAATCGAAATTTGACGCGATATCTTCGACTCACCTAACTCTATATTCAACACGTATCCACTCTCCATGCATTAACTTCTCAATATGTCATCGACGACTTATTGCAAAAACATATTAAATGTTTTGAAAAGTTCTAGTTCAAATTTCGGTCCGTACGCATATATCAACAAAGAAATTAATTCTATTGATTAAATAATAATTAAGCTATAATATGATAGTAGTTAGTCCATTCACGTACCCATAAAATAATTAATTTAACGTACGGGGCTACTTTCCAAAGGAAAAAAATTCAATCACATTAATAAAAGTTAGTTAAAATTTATTTAATTGAAGAACCAATTATCTAGAAAACTCGGAAGGTTTGAAATATTTTTCAAGTATCAGATTGAAATATCCTCACATTAGAAAATCCTGAAGGTAAAAACTGTAAATTGAAAAAGTGTATCTCTAAGTTATGTTTGTCTTAGCATGATACAAATTGTAAATATAAAGAATACATTAGAATTAGAATTTGAGTTGAAGTTCACTTTGTGTCTTTGGTTTATTTGATTTCATATATCCAAATATAACAATGATTTTGTCCAATATTCAATTTCTTAATAAAAAAAGGTGGAGTGATAAAAATTAAATTATTAATATTTTATAAGTGAATTGATGAATAGAAAATTTTGATATCATATTCTAATTATACATGGACCCCATTATTTTTGAATATTTAATCTTAATTACTGGTGCATAACATAAGACATATAAAATTATATTAATAATTAAATCTATTTTAATTAATTTTTTTTATACAAAACCTTGTCAACAAACTGCCTCTAAATTATTTCATTAATATTTATTATCACTAAGTTGATCAGTAGTTATTAGTGGCAACTTGAAATTAATTTTTGTCACCTTCGCAGTACTCGTCACCATTATTATTGTGCCATAACTAGCACTCCAGAGTTACAACTTTTATTCTATCACTTATATATGTTATTTTCACATATTTATTGTAATTAAACTAGTAATATACGTTTCTTTTATAGAGTAAATCTAGTATAATAAAGTTACTATATTTATAATTGGTCCTCTATATTCATCACAATTTTGATGCAGTAGAATAAATCTATATTTATAACTGGCCCTCTATCTTTAGGTTTGAACGAATTTTGATGCAGTAGAATAGTTTTTCTCTCTAAATTTACTCTAGGGTAAATTACAAATATCCTCCTCAGGTAACGCCTAATTATAAAAACCCCCCTCAAGTTTGTCACCTTCTTATAATTAACCTCTCGTTCGCATCCAAAATATTCCAATTTTGACCTTTGAAGTTATTAGTAATGATTATAATATGTTATAAATTTTAATTATTGGGTGTTAATTGTTATATCTTGTAAATATAAAAATAATAATCATATATTTACCACAAAATAATTGATATAATTTATAATTTTCCATAAATTTCAATAAATATTTCAATTTATAGTACAATATAAACTTTAATAAATTAAAATATCTTATTTATAATACAATATAATTTATTACATTTATTAATTTATGAAATAAATTCATTTAACTAATGCGTAAACAATTCTTACTTATAAAACATATTATTTTAATTCTATTTAATTTAATATTTTACAATTTAAATTGCTAATAAAAATATAAATACCTTGTTTTTGCAATAATTATTAAAACTTATGGGAAATTATAAATTTTATCAATTATTCTGGTAGTATATATATAATTATCTCTTTTCTAATTTATAAGTTATAATAATTAGATCCCATGTTTTAACATTTATAAGACACTAAAAACAATAAAATAACAACCAAGGGCAAAATTTGAATATTTTAGGGGCAAGGGGTTAATTGTAAGAAAGTGCATGGCAAACCTCAGAGGAAGTTTTGTAATATTCAATACGTGAGGGTGCTTTTTATAATTATTATATATGATTGGTCTTCTATCTTTAGGTTTTAAACTAATTTTGATGCAGTAGAATATAATGTTTTCTCTGTAAATTTACTATATTTATAATAGGTCCTCTATCTTTATCACAATTTTGATGCTGTAGAACAAATTTACTCTATTGTTAAAGTGCAAGTCAAAGTGCAACAAGTCAGGTATCCAAGGTACTTTTGTTAAGAATATTTTCAAATATTTAAGTACACTTTGTGATTTTTATCAAATCTTTTAGAGAAATTGTTGTCTGTTCATTATATGTGATTTTATCAATTTAACGGGGACACTAAATGTGTCAAGAGTATGTAAATTGTGGTACCAAATCTGTTTTTCTGCAAAGCATGGTACCAAATATGTTTTTTGGGGTAAAGTTTGGGACCAAAATTGTTTTGACCGATTTCTCACGTGCAAAACTCGTGAACTTAACGGGCGCGTGACGGTCATGCGCGCAAATTCCGTCCAAAATTTAACGGGATGACTAAATGTGTCAAGACTTTCTAAATTTGTGGTACCAAATCTGTTTTTCTGCAAAGCATGGTACCAAACGTGTTTTCTGGGGTAAAGTTTGGGACTAAAAGTGTTTTTCCCTCATAAAAGAACCTAATGAATAGCATGAATTTTTGGAAATTTTATTTTTACCTAAAACACCCTTAACAAATATCAAGGAGGTGATAATATAGAGTTTTTAAGTGTAATAAATAAGGGCAAAATTGAAACTGGGTGATTATTATTGCTTTGGAATCTTAAAGCAACTGATATTTTGAAAGAAAAAAAATTTCTAAAACGACAATTATTATGAGATGAAGGAGTAATATGTTTATAGCATAAGTAATCAATAAACATATAAAAATATACTTATTCCGTGATTGAATAAATACTATCAAATTGATTTCAACATGAGGTTTTCCACATGAGATGTGACTCTATGTATGTGTATATTCCAAAACTTGTTATCTTTTTTTTTTTTTTTTGATAATTCATAAAAAAACTTGTTATCTTAATGAACAATAATAATAACATAGCTATACTTGTATTGTGAATTTGTCATCAAATAAGACTAATCAAATTAAATACAATATAAAAACCTTTGATTTTTTAGAAATCTTTTTATACATCTCTTGTACCATTGACATGATAGATACAACATGACAATCGAATTAAATGCACCGTTTGCCGCTGCACAAATACATCTAAAATTATAAAAATAAAATAAAATAATATATAAATGCACCGTTTGCCGCTGCACAAATACATCTAAAATTATAAAAATAAAATAAAATAATATATGAATCTACTAAAAGAAAAGCTAGTATAAGCCAGAATCTTCATTAATTAATAACTCCCCACGTTTCTATATAATAACTCGATCCAAACTCTCAACTTCAACCCACATCTTCCCACTTTAATTAAAATCCCTTTTTCTCTTTCTTGAAAATTTGCAACAAAGAGAAAAAAAAAGGAAATGGATTCCCAATACAAATCTGCAGGAATTGAAAATGGTGTAACAAATGATAGAGTGAAAGAAGTGGCGGTGGGTAAGAAGAGGAAAATGAGAGGACGTGATTTGGTTTTGAGGTCTCTGGCGTTGGCGTTCAGCCTAGCCGCCGCGGTGGTTCTCGGCGTTGATAAGCAGAGTACTACGGTGGCGGTGACGCTCGTCTCATCGCTCCCTCCGGTGAATATTCCGGCAACTGCCACGTGGCATCACTTGTCTGCCTTTGTGTAAGTATATATACATCTCTTTTGATGAGTAAAATTTTATTAGTGAAAAGTCATATTATATATCATGTTAATTATAGATAAATTACATATATGTAAATATATCATTTTTTTAATTAAAATCGACTAAATGAAAGGTACAACAAAATAAAAAATTAGGGGACTCCATCACAAAACACCCTAATCCGGAGAGAACGAAAATATCATAAGTTAACATGGGTTATCATCAATTTTTTTTTAGGTAAACGAGGGATTATTATCACTATTTCACGTTAACGAAATTAGTGTCATTATTTAAGTGAGCATTGAGTTTTCGAATTTTTAATTTTAAAAAAAATCACTATGAATATAATTTATATTTTTCTTGTACACCATGAACAACTAATAGTCACATTACTGTCATGAAGTATGCAATGGTTTGGTTCATTTAATCATTTACCTTGATAACATTTTATAATTCATCGTTTAATATTTTAATTGACTAACTATGTTTAGTATTTACCCCAAAAAAATGTCTAACTATGTAATTTAGTGTATGCTAATGTGAAAAATAAATTTGTTTTACTTTTTAAAAATAAATAAATGTAATAACTTGTATCAAGGAAATTCTTGTCTTTTGGTTAATTGCTTGAGCTCAAAACATACAATATTCATACATTCATTCAATGAGAAATTGCAATATTGTACTTTGTTAAGCTACATATATGGTTTTTGCAAGTTATCTCCATGTGATATATCTAATGGTACTTTCGTGTGATATAAAATTAGGCATATTATCTCCGATAATATATATTAATAAGCGTTTTAACTCCCTTTTCATGGAGGTGTCGCATACATGCTCCAAAATGAGACTTTGACTCTATTTTGAGATGAAAAATGACAATTTAATCTTGTGACCTAATTAAAACTAATATTTGTTTTATGGCATGCATGATCCTCATTACTTATCCACTTATATATAGTATACTTTACTGGTTTGTAAAGTATAATTAGGAAATTAATACTTTGTACCCTATCCTTCGTATTTTTTTTGAAATAAACCATGCCAAGATACCCACATTTCCCTTTTATACTTTACATCATGTTGGCCTAATTCTTGATATAATTATCTTATTTTAGGTACTTTGTGGTAGCAAATGCTATAGCATGTGCTTATGCAGCCATTTCATTACTCCTAACATTGGGAAATAGGGGTGGAAAGAAGGGTCTTGTCACGATGATAGTCGTTTTTGACCTAGTGATGGTGGCGCTACTCTTTTCTAGCGTTGGAGCCGCCGGGTCCATTGGGGTTATGGGCTACCAAGGGAACTCACACGTGCAATGGAAGAAGGTGTGTAATGTGTTCGACAAATTTTGCAATCAAGGGATGGTTGCGATGGGCCTTTCAGGAGTTTCCTCGATCTTGTTCTTTTTGTTGGTGGTTCTTGCCACCTAGAAATTTCACAAAAGTAATAGGCTAGCGCTACGCTCCTTGAATTACTATAGTATTGTGCTTGTAACTAGGCCTTTTGTGTGTTAATTTTGGCATGGGCGTAATTGCACTGACCTCCTTGAAATTTAAACTATTTGCATCGCTTCTCCTGATTTTCGTAAAATTTATTAAGGTTACAGGAGGTGGATGAAAATCGTTCAAAAGTCCGGAGAGATCAATGCAATTCATCCTACTTTAGCATGTATTTTTTCCTTGTTGAATGGTGATATTTGAGTTTTCATTTTCTTTTACTTCATTATGTATCTATGTTAATGTGATGTTGATACTTGGGTATTTGATCATGAATATTTCAATGCTTTTGAAACTATGATGAAAGCTATAATTTGTGGTTTAGCATGGATTCTTGATTTGTTCCGATGAGGACATATAGATACCAAGCCCAACTCAATCTAATGTGCACACAATCCACTTAAATGTTGACGGGCCCAAAAATATTTTACGGCAATTGTTTCTTAATTTGGGCTGGGAAATTTTAGCCCAAAAATATTTTGGCTCAAAATAAATTGATTGGGTACTATTGGATTAAAGAAAAAAGATATATTGAACTTGCATATTCCTGTATCAATAATTTTGTTTTCTTGTAATTCAATTTCCATATATTAATTATTCATTATTGAATAATTCAATTTTAATGCGTGCTATTTTCTTCTGAATTCATGTAAAATTACGTAATTGAAATTGCAAGCCAAATTTATAACTAGATTTTTCATATTAATGAATAGATTTCATTTATATGAACTTATTTGTTTATAATAATACTCCTATAAGAAAGTTTAAGATTCTCCTTACTTTTGAAAGATTTTTTTTTTCATATTCTCATCATCTTTAATTTGTACATTGTAAGATGGGCATGAGTGTACGTAAAAACATCTAAATTATTAATAAGACAATATTGTTTGATATTTTTCAAACATAGATATTTTTTTAAAAATGTCAAACAAACAAACCCTTATTTTATTTAGATATTCTTTATGCAGAAGAAAACTTTTAGCGCACGCATATATTATTAGAGAGAGACAAAATTATAATATTATATAATTTATATAATATAATTTTCTTCTTGTTTCCTCTGTTCCCCTTACCCCAAGAATTCCATTTCTCTCTCGACTTATTTCCTTACTAATGAATATCGAAACTTCACCTAAGTCTGTAGAAGACATTTTCACTGATATTTCAAAATGTGAATCGGTGTGTGATAAACTAACGATTTACAGAAGTATAAGATGATAACTGAAGAGGAATTGAAGGATTGTATTAACAGAAAACGATGTTGAAGATCTTACCTTAAGATCATCGACCGTTGAAGAAAGCAAAGAGGACCGTTGAAGAAAGAATTCCCAAATTTATTATTGGATGGAAAATTAGGAATTTGATTTATATATATTTTTTTTTTCTGAGTGTGTTTTCATGTTAAAGAAGCATGTAAGCATTTCTTGTTATAAATATTATATTAGTGGATGCCCATTTTAATGTAATATTCATTGTATTGAGTATATATATTATGACTATTGAAAACTTGTAAGTTGTAACTTATGGCTTTTGAGTTTCTCCTTTAACCTTATAAATAGAGGCTTATTGTAATATGTTTTTACATGAATATGAATGAATAAAATTCTCTCCCTACTTCACTTTCTTCTCCACAATTATATTTTAGTTTTTGCTTGTTATTCTTTTAATTTCATAACACGTTATCATCACGATATGTTCTATCTTTTGATTTAAAGTTAACTAATCGAATCCGTAAGAAAGTTCATATTTCTCACTTCAAAAGGTAAGATCGAATCGGTGAATGGGTAAGACGGTGAGTTATTTACTTTATTATATATTATATATTTTATATTTTATGCTTATACGAACATTAATATATTAACGAAAAGAATCAAATAAATATTGATGGCTACTTCAACTTTTAGATTGAATAAAATTTGAACGGAGTTGATGGCTATTTCAACTTTTGGAT
The DNA here is from genome assembly GCA_038501285.1 of Penstemon eatonii. Taxonomy (NCBI): domain Eukaryota; kingdom Viridiplantae; phylum Streptophyta; class Magnoliopsida; order Lamiales; family Plantaginaceae; genus Penstemon; species Penstemon eatonii. The sequence continues at coordinate 63,615,310 of CM076715.1, read as the reverse complement.
TGATTTAATTTTGGTGTAGTTGAATATTTTTTATTTTGTCAAGAACTTGAAGTTCTTAAAGTCAAATAATATGTTAGGCCGGAAGCCTAAATGATACAAATGAGAATTTAAACGTTTTGGTATATTTTTATGTTAGGCTTGAAGCCTAGGTTATAAACTCAATCCTGAAGATTTGAGTATATTTTATTTGTATATCTTAATTTAGGCCTGAAGCCTAGATGACAAGGGCATAGAGCTCAAAACATATGTATTCAAACCCGAAGATTTGAATACATCTGGCTTTCATTCAGTATACTGATTGGAGTTGATTCAATGTGTTGATTTGAATCTTGAACAAATATGGAAGCCATAACTGAATGTGCGCATATAAATGAGAAGAATGAAAAGCATGATTTATATCTTGTTAAATTAAAGAAGTTATCAATCTTTGAGTTGATGAATCAAAATTTGTCAAAATATATTAAATCAAAAGGTTCTTGCAATGCCTATTCATTTGCTCATTAATCAATTAATAAAATTGAGAATTGATGACAATGCCTACTAAGAGAATAGCATGGTATGTAAAATTGTACAAATGGGGTACATGTTATTAAATTAACAAATATTTAACAATGCTTAGTAAGCTTGTAAAACTATTGGTTTGAATTCAGTGGAATGTAAAGAGTCTCAAAATACAGTCATAAAATGGGACATTTGATAAAGATAAAGTGAATGCAATGTTTCATTCCTAATATTTGGAGGAATTATTTTAACACCAAAGTTGTGATGGTTTTCATTTGAGTAAAACTATATTCATGTGAATTAAACTGTCCTATTCCAGTCCAAGCTAAATGGGAAATTTATGCTCATGTTCAACTTTGGCATGAATTGATAATTATTTTTAAGGCATGCATTTTATGGATGAATTTATGGATAAAAGCATGTGTTGCCATTTAGAATTCTTCTAAGAATATTTAGATTAATATTTTGTCATATCTTTTGGCTAAAATTCAGAACATTCGAAGGTCGAAATTTCTTATAGATATTGCATGGCTTTCAAAATTTAGGTTGATTAGTCATTAAATTTTGCTTCTTATGTATATGATTTTAATTGTTGTGCTATATGAATCTCATTAATATGCTTGGATTCAGTTCTTACTTTCAAGTGAGTGGTCGACACAATTTCAATTGCCTTTTAGTTTGCATCATTTTTCTATCTGTTGTTAAAGAAACTAAAGAAAGCAAAACAAATTTTGCAGTAAATCAAGTTGGGTAACTAATAATATTAATGCATAAACATGTCGAATACTTATAAATTGAATCGAATTGTATATGCTATTATGAAACTAAATCAGCCACGACATGTTTGGGTTAATTTTGTCGGTTGATTTAACTTTTTGTTCGTCTTTGCGTTTTTTCAAAATTGTGTTTTCATGGATTCAAATTAAAGCTTCTTTGGTTTTGGGTTCGTCACGGCAGTTTCGAACTGTCACAATTTTTTCCTGACTAAATTTTGAGTCTGGCATCGGGTGATGTAAATGAGATACGACTATTTTTTTGATCTTCCGGGTTCATCGATTCGGTATTCGATTTGTGTCCTTGCTTGCGTCATGGATCAGACAGGATTTGGTTCAATCCAATCCTCTTCAGACTGGGGATTCCTAGTCTATACCGGATATGGGACTGATCTTAACTTGGAACCTACTTGGCTTAAGTCAATCCAGGACTTGTTCAATATTGAATAAGGAACTGATTATATCAAGGGATTGTTTGGCTGCAGATTTCAAATATTGTGCATTGTTTTATGTGTGAAAATATTTATACTAAAGAAAAGAATAAAGATTATGAACCTTGTTTTGGTCTTATGTATTGCCGTGTACTATGTGAAATTGATTTTTTCATGTGCTGTTAAGGAAGTTTAATTTTGGATCTTCAGGGCCCACCACTCTTCATATAAATAAATATATATTGATGAATATCATATGAAATCAATTCGTTCCTTCTGTTTGAATCTTCATTTATTGAATTGGATGGACCTCTGCTGCATATTATTTTGTTAGTGAACTATTTTTCGGCCAGCTATTTTTTTCGGAAAATTAGATTATATATCTAGTCAGGTTATTTACGAATTTCTTGATTTAAATTGAGTATGATTATTTATATTAGAATATTTATGTATGAAAATAGCATATTCGATTAAAGTTGTTTTCAATTATTCTCATATCAATATTAATTATTTATGCGAGTCATAGTCGGCCCAAAGGAAGGCTATGATTTGGCCAAATAATAATATTGGTGTCCATTATTTATTGAATAATAATCATCCAAAAGGAATACTATTGTTTTACCAAATAATAGACTTTCTTCCTTTAAATTAGTATATTTATTGTTCATGTGATCAACAATCGGCCCAAAGGAGGATTGTTAATTGACCGAATAATAAACATACTTGCGGTAATAAATGTGTGATAATTATCAAGTTTCCATGTAAATAATAATCGGCCCAAAGGAAGGTTATTGTTTGACAGGATTTATTCTCAATATTTGATTACTGCGTTAGGAGTACCACTTGCAAATTGACGTTTTTGCCCAAAGGCTAAACATTAATGTTGCGTTAGGTATCCTGAGATGGATTTCCCATATGAAAATTTTATAAATGTCAGTTTTACAACATGCATGTTTATGTGAAAGTGTTTTTCTCTGTACTGTTGCTATTTCTACTGCACAAATGTTTCTGCTCAAATCAGCAATATCTCAATGTCGAACGGGACTAACTACAAAGTTTGGAAAGATACCGTAGAAACTATTCTCGGTTGTATGGACTTGGATCAAGCACTAGGATAGGACCGATTCATTTTTACTTCGGAAGACCTCAATGAGGTCAAAATAGAAAAATGGGATCGATTCAACGTAATGTGTTTGAGGATCATGAAGCGTTCCATTCCGGAAGCGTTTAGGGGCTATGTGAAGCGTTTAGGGGCTATGTTACTGAGGACAAGAGTGCTAAGAAGTTCCTTGAGGAAATTGAGCAATATTTTGTCAAAAATGAAAAGTCTGAGGCGAGTAGCCTTTTAGGGAAACTCGTCTCAATGAAATATAAAAGTTATGGGAACATAAGGGAGTACATTATGGAGATGTCTAATCTCGTTTACAAAAAAAAAAAAAAAAACTAAAGTCACTAAAGTTAGAGTTGTCTGATGACTTACTCGTGCACTTGGTTTCTCTTCCAACACACTTTGGGCAATTCAAAGTGAGTTATAACACTCGAAAGGACAAATGATCTCTAAATGAGCTTATATCTCACTGTGTGCAAGAAGAAGAAAGATAACAACGAGATAAGATTAAAAGTGCTCACTTAGCCTCAACTTCTTAGAACAAGAAAATGAAGAAAGTTGATGTTGTTGTGCAAGGGTCTTTTCTGCAGAAGAAACTAAAGAAGCAGGATAAAAGTATTGCCTGCTACTTCTGCGAGAAGTTGGGACACAAGAAGAGTGAATGTCCCAAGTATGCTATGTACGTCATCTGGCGTACAAAGATGGGGTTATCTAAGGAGTCGACCGCCAACTTATGCTGAAAGATTCATCTTTATGGGAAACGATTATAAAGTCGAAGTTTAAGTCATAGGAACTTTTAGATTATACTTGAGAACTAGTTTTTTACTTGAATTTTTTATAAAACTTTAGTTGAAGCGTTTTTTTAGACGTAATTTATTATTATTCTGGAGAATAAATTTTTCCTTGTTTTTCTAAAAATAATAAAATTAATTTTATTTAAAATTCGAATTTTGTTGGTTCTAGTTTTCAATTGTTAATCTTTATGTGTTTGAAACTAGTTCCTAAACGAAATTCACTGTTTACAAAATAAAACTTAAGTGAGAATTTTGTCAACTTATGACACAAGCATTTGGTTTACACCTTTTCAGAAAATTTATAGTCTTTTGTCAGATATGATTCTTAGTCCCTAATTTGACAGATTTTTTTAATTTGTCACCTTAAGAATGCAGTATACATCGTTAATAGTGACACATCAAAATCATTGTCCAACTAAGGCATGGTCTTATAGACCATATAAAAGATAATTGGACTAAGGATGGTTAACTATTATTTTTTGGTAGAATTAAGTGCTCTCAAAGCTACAAGTTTTAAGATCCCACATAACGATCCTTTTGTCAAACGAGAAATGTGATTTTCCTTGAGGATATTGAGTTTGGAGGGAAGGAATTACAAGGAATGTTGTCTTTGAAGTAGTATATGTCATTTACAATGGTTGGGTTTCAATACCTAATTGTTGTTCGAGACTCAGTTTCATCTCAAGAGAATGATAATCAAGCTCAAGTTTAATACTGAAATTTCTCTACAACAAGACAATGAAGTACCTATAAAACAAACTCAACAACCTCAAGAATTGTTATTAAGGAGATCCTCTTACAAGACTCGTCTTTTAGGTTTCCTGTCCATAGTATCACAATTTTCTTCTTAAGTCCACCTCTTATGTTTCTGAGGTGAATTTCATTGATAATTGTCAATATCTCAAGTTCGGTGGGAGTAAATATGTATTCCTTGTGGTGGTAATGAGACAAGTAAAATCTTAGATAGTACCCCAATAAAGATCCTTAAAGAAAATATATACATAAGTTTCCTTCTGCATTGAGAATAAGGAATGTATGCTCAAGTTTGCACTCAATTCAAACATTTTCGTGAAAATGTTTGGTTAATACTTGAGTGATTCAAGCATGGTAATAAAAGTACGGAACTAATGCTTACATTTTCACATTTAGGATATCAAATCTTTTAGAGATTATATGATACTTCGATTTTTATTTTATTAGTATATATGTTACGTCATGCGATCAAATTGATCTGCCCAAAGGAAGATCTTTGATTGGCTGAATAACACGTATACATTTGTTGATAAATATGTGACAACTTTATTATCCATGTAGATAATATGTCGGCCCAAAGGAAGGCTATTATCCGACTGGACTTATTGTCAATATTTGATCACTGCACAAGGATTATCATTTACAATTGATATTTATGTCCAAAGACTAAATATCGATGTTGTTCTAGGTATTATGTGACTTAGTGTCAAATAAAGTTTCAGAGTTTTCAAATGTCAATAAAGCATATAAGTACAAAAAAAAAATTGGTTATAGACTCATTCATCAAAAGTTGGCCGCCTAAGGTGATTTCGTGAGGATGAAACTCTTGTGGACATCATGAAACATTATGATGTGTCTGTTTAGTGGGAGTTTATTTTGGTTTAATGCTTTTCATGACATGTTTATGGTTGTTTTTAGAACAGACTTAAGGTTTATGGTATGAATTGATTTCATGATTGATTACTCTGAAAGTAAAGTAAATGACTTTCTATTGTGGTTTTACATATAGTTAAGAAAGTACGTAAAGAAGGACCAGTTGGAAATAGACATGTATAAGACCACATTGTATGTAATTTCCATGCTACTCATCCACATTTGATTTATGTCATTGAGTATATTAGTATGGTGATCATCGGGGTTTAGTCACGACTATACTGTGATAAAAGTCGCGGTAGTTTCATTGATAATATATAAGATGTACCAGATTGTTTAAGTAAGTCTAACGACAAATAGCATACAAACGCGCGCCTAAGGAAATTTGTGACATAATTGATTCAAGATAAATAAATAGCCCAAGTGGGAGATTGTTAGGAAATTTTATTTCCTAATACTAATTGGACTATTTAATCAATTATGATAGCTATTATAAAGTTATTGGGTTAACATTAAGTGGTCTAATTAGTTACAAACTCCAATACGAATGTAGACTAAATATGGGTAGATACCTATTTAGGAGAGTTCTAGAGAATCATGGGAACCCTAATTCTCTTCCTATATAAAGAACACAAGGGTTATGGTCCCCAACACACCAAATCAATATACTATTCTCTTCTCCCCGGAAGACGATCTTAAGAAACTAAGGCGATTTGATTGAGAAAGACCTCGTACCCGATCGATCCAATACATACTAGTGATCGATTCCAATATTCCGCATCAGACTAATCGCTCACTATGGATAGTACTGGTACGTATTTAATTAATATATATAACTCTTAATGATTTAGTATGAGATAGATCTATGGGGATATATTCCAACAGCTCCTTGTGCGCGGTGAGCAGTGGTCCCAGCCTCTGTTGCCGGTTGAGTCACCATGATTTATCTCCTCTCACAATTCCGTCGGGCAGGGGGTGAGGGACGCCCGAGGTGAGCGATTTCACCTTTTGGAACAAGAGAATTTAGTGAGTTTTCTTTCACACATTTAATTTCGTTTTCTTTATTTGTTCTTTTAAAAAAAATGAAATCATGATTTTGACTAATTATTGTGCAGGTGATTATTGAAGGTAAAGCTAATTCAAGAACTGCAATTCTCAACAGAGCCGCTTCACTCAATGCTCTTAACACCTCCATGGTCATTTTTCCTTTCCCTTTAATTAATCTGTATGCTTAATTAATTAATGTGTGTTAATTTCGAGCCTCTCTTTTTTTTTTCCCCTGCTTCTGAGTTTATGCTTACGTCATGGATTAAAATACTTTTCAAGTATACATTTCGGTCAGTCGAATATTAAAAACTTTTCGAAAATATTAAGAAAAAATTATAATTTTTTTTGTTTTTATTTTTATTTAATTTTTTTTTTATCAAATTAAGAAGAAGAAGAGAGTCTCATGCAAATAAATAGTTCCAGAATTAATCTTATTTTCATTTCTTTAACGGAAATTTTTCAATGTTTTCGATGAAAATAATTAAAATTTTGATTCATGGCTTACATGTGTCTTGGGCCTAACACACCTCAAAAACTAACTTAACAAGTTAGGATTGTCCAAAACATAGACTTAACTATTGTTTTCAACCATGTAGGATATTTAGTCTTAATAAATTTTTTTTTGGCTTCCCAAGGGTTTAATTCCATTTGAGTTCGAGGCGGGTTGAACGCATTAATGAGAGTATCTCTCCCAAAAAAGATTTGAGCCTGAATTCACTACTTTATAATAACTAGTCCATTTCATTAAACCAATCACCTATTGATTAATAATTTATTCATACTAATATATATATATATATATATATATATATATATATATATATATATATATATATATATATATATATATATATATATATATACACGCCATGTTATGCACATGCATATAAAAATAATTATTGTATACTTGTAAAAGTGAACTTTGATTAATACATCAATGCTGGCAAGCTTAATTATTTTATGTGCTTGATAAGTTTGAAAGTCTATAAAAATCTTTTTCATATAGATAAAGCAACTGATGAACTAACTGTTGACCATGTGCAAATTTGTAGACAACAAAATAAAAACAGAGTCAAAAGAATCTTAATATTTAATTCTTAATAGTCAGAGCAGAAGTTGATGGCCAGAATTAAGAAATTAAACCTCGTTTTAAAAATGAGAGAATTGCATTTTTGGTACACAACTATAGGTCAATTCTCACTTTTGGTACACAGCTTTATGTGACCAACACATTTGGTACACCTCTTTAACAAAGTTTGACACATTTAGTATAACCGTTAAATAAATTGCAAAATCACCGTTAATTCGATCACGTGCCCGTTAGTTCGACACATTTGATACACCTCTTTTACAAAAAAAAAAAAAAAATTTGAAACTTGATAAACTTTTTTATTATATTTTATTCTTCTTCCAATATTAAACTATAAATGACATTATAGTTTATTATATTTTACATGTCGTATAAATAATAAATACGTATTTTTTAATAATTTTTATAAATATGATAAATTAAAGTAACTTGTTAATTATATTTTATTCTTCTTGCAATATTAAACTATAAATGAATTATATAATTTATTATATTTTACATGTCATATAAATAATAAATACATATTTTTTAATAATTTTTATAAATATGATAAATTAAAGTAATTTGTTTATTATATTTTATTCTTCTTGCAATATTAAACTATAAATAACATTATATAGTTTATTATATTTTACATGTCATATAAATAATAAATACATATTTTTTTAATAATTTTTATAAATAATAAACTATAAAAATAATAAACTATTTTTATAAATAAATTTTAAAAATTGAAACTTGATAAACTTTTTTATTATATATTATTCTTCTTCCAATATTAAACTATAAATGACTTTATATAGTTTATTATATTTTACATGTCATATAAATAATAAATACATATTTTTTAATAATTTTTATAAATAATAAACTATTTTTATAATTTAAAAATTGAAACTTGATAAACTTTTTTATTATATTTTATTCTTCTTCCAGTATTAAACTATAAATGACATTATATAGTTTATTATATTTTACATGTCATATAAATACTAAATACATATTTTTTTTCATTATATAAATATGATATGATAAATATAATAAATACATATGATAATTTTTATAAAAGTTCATCAAGTTTAATTTTTTATTTTTTTTGGTAAAAGAGGTGAACCAAATGTGTCGAACTAACGGGCACGTGGTGTCACGTGATCGAATTAACTGTGATTTTGCAATTTATTTAACGGTTGTACCAAATGTGTCGAACTTTGTTAAAGAGGTGTATCAAATGTGTTGGACACATAAAGTTGTATACCAAAAGTGGGAATTGATCTATAGCTGTGTACCAAAATGCAATTCTCTCTTTTAAAAATAGAAACAAATGGAACAAATTGATACGGGAAGATTGGTATAGGATTTGATTTATTTCCAAGTTGATCACAGATTAAGGGATCACATATCAAGCTCCGGTTTGCTATAAGCGACTATTATTTATTATTTCGGTAAAGTTGACTGATCAAGTGTATTTAAAATATTTGAGATGGAAGTACGTAGTATTATATTCAAATTTCTTTTAGCTGCGAATTTCTTTTTATTACTATTTTGGTCTCAATAAGGATTCCAACCTGTGTCCATTATTTTGGTCAATTGAATTGTTCACAACTTCAAATTTTTATTACTATTTTGGTCTCAATTTATGATTATTCAATTTAATGCACCATATATCATTTGCACCTATTCATTAAAATATAACTGACATGAAATTCACTATAATTTAAGGTGATATATTATAAACCATTGTTCATAATATAATATGATCACTACAACATTTAAAGACTTTCCTGCTTTTTTTGGTTCGTTTTGGTTTTACATTAATTTGGTGAAATATTTATTTTGTTTAGGTGGTGAATACATTGTTATATCAATTATCACAACATCAATTATTATATCGAATCTATTATAATGATATCAAAGTTCAAAGATAAACAAATAACAAATGCTAGTATTAAACTAAAGAAAATACCTACATTCTGTTTATTTTTGGCAGGTGTATGCAACACTCCCGTTCAGTGAAACTGAAATTTTAATTAAAAAAATTCACGAAACTTTCATGTGTTATGAGAAACTTCCAATGCTATGTTTTATTGCACTAAGTTCCACTTTTTTTTTATTTTAAATTTTAATTAATTGATAATCATATTATCTTAGTGTAGACATAAATAACATTTCTAACTTATAAACTAAGTAAATTTATTTAATTTATTAATAAAGTATAAAATAGATTGTTAGTATAAATATAAATAAGATTTATTTATAATTTATAAAACATTATATTATTTTATTATTTATTTGATAAATAATATATACAATTTTCTTTAATAAACATTTAAATAAAATTCAAATTATGGGTTGAATTTAGTTACGTTGGACCGAACAGATCGCAACCCATAAATATAATCTTTAGGCAAGATTGTTAATTTATTTTGATATTGATTGTCCATTTATGAAAATTCAATGTATTCTTTTGGCTATAGTTAGGTGGGTTTGTCTATTATAAGATAGTTGAAAAAACTCTCTCTAGTAAGATAGTTAATCTACACTATCAAATTTCATGAAGATTTAATCCAGACCATACAATTTTGTCCAAAGAAAAAATAATCAATTGGACCCTTTTATTAGTTGGACAAATTAAAAAATAAAAATTTACTCTTATACCCTCCCATATATAGGATTAATAAACCCTAAATTATTCATAAAATTTCTCTCACTCCATCTTCTTCTCCATCTTCCTCTCCATCTTCCATGTCTATTTCTCTCACAAATTCCGGCCACCGGACGGAATATTCCTAAAATGTCTCCCACTTCTTCTTCCTCTCCGTCTTCCATGTATAGTTGCAAAATCATAGAAGTTCAGATCTCCGTCTTCCATGTATATCTTCCTTTCCGCCCTGAACTAGCCGTGTTCGGATCATAGAAGTTCAGATCTGCACAGATCTGGCCGTTCAAGGCCAGATCCGACCTTCTCGTTGCCGGATCTGGCTTTGTTGTGGCCGGATCCAAACACGTGGCCACTTCCGGCCAACAATCTTGGTTGCGTGGCCACTTCCGGCCACGCGAAGGCGGCGCCGCTCCGGTCACACAGCGGCGCCCGTCTTCTAAAAATATATTAATTTTTTTGTTTTTTTATATTTTGAAATTTGGATTAAAATTATTATTACCAATAAATATGAGATATTTTATTTTACAATATTCATAATAATTTTCATGTGTCCCATTTTTCAATTTATGAATATTATAAAAGTTTTCATTTATTTTGGGATTATATACTTATGAAATTATTAATATTTTAGGGTTGTAGAAGAAAATTAAATGAAGTTAAGAGGGTCTCTTTGTCTTTTTATATTTAAATAATTTATCATAAATGAAAAATAGGACACTTGTCAATTTAAAAAGTGCTATCGCAATTACATATGACCCAACAAAATCTCAAGATAGAATGTCCCTAGTTAGGTTGAGGTCCTTGAGGAGATTTTAATGTAATATTTTGTGTTACAAATATATAGGTGGGCAGGCTCCATAAGTTGTACGAAAATTGGGAAGATAACCCTGACGTTGGCTTTGTAGTTTTGAAGGGTGGAGGAGGCAGTGCATTTTCAGCTGGTGGAGATGTTGTTTCATTATATCATTTGATAAAAGAAGGTACTTTTACACAACTTTCTCCCTCTTTTTATTTTTAATTTTTAAATATATTTATTATCAATTATTATAGCAAAAGCTATTAAAAAAATTGATCAAATACTAAGAATTACAAATAATAAACAACTATAAAATACCTGTATTAAAACTACACAAGTTAATGTTAATAGAGAAAAAAAACAGTTTTGATATCAAACTTTAATTCCAAAAATCACATTTCATACCAAGCTTTTCTAAAAAATACATTTCATACTATGATTGACACCCTCTTGACACAATTAATTTTTCTGACCAATTTTCAGGCAGAATTCAGCATGTGCCCGTTAAGTTAACAATGGTGGGTCTTTGAACCCGTGCCTGTTTTACCTCTCCTTCAACTTAACGGGCATGTGAGCGGCACGTGCTGAATTACATCCGAAAATTAACGGCAAAATTAAATATATGTTTTACCAAGTATATTTTTTGGACTAAATTTTGGTATTAAAAGTGTTTTTCCCTCAATGTTAATATTGCATTTTAAACTTTAATGAATTGAATAGACAAAAGTTACCACTAGAAGGCTCCCCTAATTTTTAATATGACGTAAGAATTGAAGAGTGATAAAACTAACGTGGTTCGTTTGATCTATATTTCCGTAAAATGTCTAAAAGATTAGATTAATATTTTTATTTCTTTTATTTGGTACAATTTTTTTAATTTATATTGTCAATCAACAAAGCTGAACAAACGGAAAAATTTACAGAAGGAAGAAATGAAGAAGAAGGAGAATGAGCGTGACCTAATTTCATATCCTATTTGGGGATAAATTGTAATTAAGTATAGTTCAATTTTCTGTTATTTTGTTATTAGCCGCTTATAATGTAATTACCAGCCTGCCCCTGCAGTTGTTAGTTATATATAGGATTAGTTTTCTTCAGTTAACACTTATCAATCTCAATTCTTGTAAATCAGTTTATTCATTAAATAACAATCAAGTTTTCTTTTTCAATATTCTTCTCTGCAAATTCATATACGAATTATATTTATAGATTTATATCATAACATGGTATCAGCAGTAAATTTTTAATTTCTACATTCTATATCCTCTGCAAAATTCAGATCAGTTTCTCCAAAGATTCTTCATCTTCATCACTGATTCTTCACCATCTCCGTTCAGTACACAGCAATCATCATCACATTCAGACTTTGAGTTCTTCCACATCAAATTTCAATATCTTACTCTTCAGTTCATCCGATCCAACAAGTCTGGTCATCAATCTGGTAATTTTGTATCTGTTCTCTTAATTTTCAGTCCACTTCATTCTTTTCTTCCCAGTTCTCCTTCCCATTCAGAAATCCACTCTCAAAAACACAAAACACATTCACACACATTATTTTTCTACTTTCTTCTTTCCAAGAATCAAATCATACCTTTAATCCTTGATTCAGATCTCCCTCCTCCATTCAAGAAAACAAATTCTTGATTAATCATGGATACTAATTCCACAACAACAGACTCTGTCTCTCCTGCCCTCACTTCCACAAGAACCAGAGCTCAAATTGAGGACCCCAGTAGTCCTTATTACCTACACCCTGCAGATGGACCAAGCATATCATTAGTCTATGAAAAACTCACTGAACATAATTATCAAACATGGAGCATTGCCATGGAATTGTCTTTAGATGTTAAAAACAAAATAGGTTTCATTGATGGGACACTTCCTTATTCTGAAAATGACCCTATACTAAAAAATTATTGGGCAAGAAACAATAAACTTGTTATCACTTGGCTCCTCAATTCTCTTTCCAAAGAAATTCACCACACTATTCTTTATCATACATCTGCAAGGGATATTTGGATTGATCTAAAACAGAGATTTCAACGTGCTTCTGGCCCAAGAATGTATCAACTTAAAAGGGATCTCATGGGGCTTCAACAACAAAATTTATCAGTCACAACTTACTTTTCAAAATTAAAAACACTTTGGGATGAAATTACAAATTTCAGACCCAAATGTACCTGTGGATTATTGGATGACTATTTTGAGAAAGAATATCTTTTACACTTTCTCATGGGCTTACAAGACTCACTGGCTCCTACCAGGAGTCAAATTTTGCTTATGGAACCTCTACCTTCTGTCCCTAAAGCCTATGCACTGGTTACTCAGGAGGAAACACAAAGATCTATACAAACTTACACTCCACCCTCTGATTCAATGGCTTTTACAGCAAGAACTGGTCCTTCTTATCCATCCCCCAGACCTCCCTTTAATCCTAATCAAATCTACAACAGACCCAGACCTCCCAACCCCAATTTCAGAAACCAATTTACCAACAACTACAGAAGGCCAAATAGACCTTTCTGCACACATTGCCAGATGCCTGGCCATACACAAGACACCTGCTTCAAGATACATGGCTATCCTCCAGGCTACAGACCACCTACCAACACAACCAATCCCAGAAACCAGCAACTACAATTGATATACCAAATATTCAATCAATGACATGGCAAGTTACACGTCAGAATAAAGTCAAACTAAGACTAAAATATGCTCTTATTTGATGACCCGTATGCTCCGTTATGATCAGATCTTATGTTATTCGACCAAAATGATCTTATGTTCTTCGACCAAAGCATCTGTTGTTCATTGATCTACATAATAAATCAATCACATTCTTCGGACACAAGTCCTTCGACCAAAAGACTAATAATGGTCTTCGATCATAAGTCCTTCGACCAAAAGATCAATTATGGTCTTCGATCCCAAGTCCTTCGACCAAAGATGATCAACCTTGATGAGCAGAGTTGTTCGATCAGTCCATTCGACCTATGAGTAGAGTTGTTGGATCAGTCCATTCGACCTATGAGCATAGTTGTTCGATCAATCTATTCGACCTATGAGCATAGTTTTTCGATCAGTCCATTCGACCATATTTATTCGACCAATAAAATATCAATTGGGTCGAACCCATAAAGATCCGACCCGAACCGAAAAGATCCGACCGACCCGAAAAGATCCGTTTCCCCCCTATAAATACTCCGCTTTTGTTTCTTTTAAAGATAAGTTTTTTCTGCTCAACTTTACTACTACTTTTCTGCTATATTCTGCTATGCTTTGAATTGATCTGACTTAAGCATCGGAGGGTCAACGCCGGGTCAACCACTGGCACAACCTGACGAGTTTTCTTTGAGCACAGGGTTAAGAACATTGAAGTGGAGTCCAGCTCGATCTGACCGACTTAGGATTCCATACTGTGGAGCGGAAAACATCATTACGTGGCACATTGAACGTGGACCAGACACTCTGACAAAAATTCCCTTCATCAGTTGGCGCCGTCTGTGGGAACCTCTAACCAATGCTCGAACAAGAACGGAGATCAGATCAAGAATAGAAGTAGCAGAGCTAGAGTCTGGTCAGCTTGGAGACAACATATAAGTTGATCGAAAACAACCAAGTATAAGACCTTCAGTACCAGAACGAGGCTTTATCAAGTTACTCGACCAGAATTCAAGGAACTCATCGATGACATCCATGGACAATTGATGAAAATGAAAGCAAAAGGTGATGAATCAACCATAAAGGTTTTGAAAAAACACGTTGATGAACGTCAAGTTCTTCGACAGAAGCAAATTCGATAAAGAGTGGAGCAGAACGTTATCTTCTTCGACATATCAAGGAAGATGAGAAAAATCTCGTGTTCTTTAACATAACCAAATTCAATGACGAGGAGCAATATTATCATGTTGTTCGACGTAAACAATCATAATGCTCAAATCAAACAAAGATGAGCAACATGTCATATTGTTTGACAAAAAATGTCTTGTCCGATGTAAAAAGCCTTGATGATGATGATGAAAAATGTCTTGTTCGACTACATCGAATGACAAGCATGATGATGAGGAGGAAAAAAGCCTTGTTCGACATAATCGATGATCGAAGCAATGAAGAGAAAAGCAAAAGATCATCAGCTGCCTCAAAGCCTCGATCGACCTACTTAAAATATAAGCTCGGCAATAATCTTCGACGTAGAATGTCCTGTTGTTCGACATCATCGATGAACAAATCAATGAAATGCTTGATGATTAAAAAGCCAAACGCCTTGTTCGATGTAAGTGCCTTCTTCGACGTAGAATGTCCTGTTGTTGGACAACATCGAAGAACAAATTAATGAAATGCTTAATGTGGAAGAAGCCAAATGCCTTGTTCGATGTAAATGCCTTCTTCGACATAGAATATCCTGTTGTTCGACATCATCGATGAACAAAATCAATGAAGAGGAGAAAAATGTCATGTTCTTCGACATAACAAATTGGAGCAGAATGTCATGTTCTTCGACATATCAAGGAAGATGAACAAAATATATGTTCTTCGACATAACAAATTGGAGCAGAATGTCATGTTCTTCGACATATCAAGGAAGATGAACAAAATATATGTTCTTCGGCATAACAAATTGAGCAGAATGTAATGTTCTTCGACTTATCAAGGAAGAGGAGCAAAATATCATGTTCTTCGACATAAATAAATTCAATGAATAGAAGAGCAAAATATAATGTTCTTCGACATATCAAGGAAGATGAGCGAAATCTCGTGTTCTTCGACATAAACAAATTCAATGAAGAAGAGCAAAATATCATGTTGTTCGACGTATCAAACAAATAGGAAGAAACTGTCATGTTGTTCACATAAACAACCATACTGATCAAATCAATGAAGAGGAGCAAAATGTCACAAGCATATTTTGAAAGTCTTGTTCGACATCAAACAACCATAAAAGTGTTGTTCGACATCATCGCAGACCAGAGAAACTCAAAAGTCATCAGTTGCCTCAAAGCCTTATCGACCTATTTAAAGGGGAGCTCGACGATAATCATCGATGAGGAAACCAAGATCATAAGCAGCTATTGAAGCATCGATCGACATCATCATTGACGAGATCGATGAAGAAAGACAAAGGTCATTGACCAACATTCTAGAAATACTAATTATGTAGCAAAAGAAGAAAAAAAGAGAATCAATCTTTCATCGTCAAACACGAAGAAACTGGTCGACAACATTCAAACCGTCGACTAGAAAGTCGATCGAAAACGGTCACAAAGCTTCAATTCCTTACACTATAAAAGTGATAAGTTGATCGTTTGATTGCTTCAAAGCGTCAACCTCTTCGATAGCTTCAAAGCATCGAAATCCTTACACTGAAAAGTGATAAGTTGATCGATTGATTGCTTCAAAAGCATCAACCTCTTCGATAGCTTCAAAGCATCCAAATCCTTACACTGAAAAGTGATAAGTTGATCGCTTGATTTCTTCAAAGTATCAACCTCTTCGATAGCTTCAAAGCATCGAAATCCTTACACTGAAAAGTGATAAGTTGATCGATTGATTGCTTCAAAGCGTCAACCTCTTGGATAGCTTCAAAGCATCGAAATCCTCACACTACGAAGTGTTAAGTTGATCGATTGATTGCTTCAAAGCGTCAACCTCTTTGATAGCTTCAAAGCATCGAAATCCTTACACTACAAAGTGATAAGTTGATCGATTGATTGCTTCAAAGCGTCAACCTTTTCGATAGCTTCAAAGCATCGAAATCCTAACAATGCAAAGTGATAAGTTGATTGATTGATCGCTTCAAAGCGTCAACCTCCTCATTAGCTTCAAAGCATCGAACTCTTCACACGGCCAAATAAAGACTATTCAATTAATTTGGAGAAACAAATTTGGAGATTAAATGAAAGTCAAAATCATATCTTTATTCGATTATATAATTCGATAAGTTCAAACATGATTATCTTTAAAGAGTTCTTGTCTTCGACCAAAAAGTGGTCTTGAAAGGATTGCAATTCGACCAAATATTTGTGATTAATTCAAAAAGATTGTTATCTTGTCTTCGACCAAACTGGTGTCTTGAAAGAATTGTAATTCGACCAAAGCTTAGCTTAAGTTGTTCGACCAAATGAATGATCTTATGTTTGATCAAATGACTTAGATCAATGGACTCTTGTTCGACCAAAATGAATGGTCTCTTATTCGACCAAATGAATGGTCTTCTCTTATTCGACCAAATGAATGGTTTTCTCTTGTTCGATCAAAATGAATGGTCTTATGTTTGATCAAATGACTTAGATCAATGGTCTCTTATTCGACCAAATAAATAATCTCTTATTCGACCAAATGAATGGTCTCTTATTTCGACCAAATGAATGGTCTCTTGTTCGACCCAATGAATAGTCTCTTATTCGACCAAATGAATGGTCTTCTCTTGTTCGACCAAATGAAGGGTCTCTTATTCGACCAAATGAATGATCTTCTCTTGTTCGAGCAAATGAATGGTCTCATGTTTGATCATATGACTTAGATTAATGGACTCTTGTTCGACCAAAATGAATGGTCTCTTATTCAACCAAATGAATGGTCTTCTCTTGTTTGATCAAAATGAATGGTCTTATGTTTGATCAAATGACTTAGATCAATGGTCTCTTATTCGACCAAATGAATAATCTCTTATTCGACCAAATGAATGGTCTCTTATTTCGACCAAATGAATGGTCTCTTATTCGACCCAATGAATAGTCTCTTATTCGACCAAATGAATGGTCTCATGTTTGATCAAATGACTTAGATCAATGGTCTCTTATTCAACCTAATGAATGATCTTACGTTGTTCGACCAAAATAATTTTATCTTGTTCGACTAAAATGGTCTTATGTTGTTAGACCAAAATGATCTTATGTTATTCAACCACAATGATCTTATGTTATTTCGAAATCAATGTTTACGCGTTCATTTCTATTGGACTCATATCGGAATAAAAGCTCATTTAGTTCGACATAGCCTTCGAGACACTTACAAATTCAAGGCTTCGATCTTCAATATCGAAACACTTGAACTTGGGGGACTATTGATATACCAAATATTCAATCAATGACATGGCAAGTTACACATCAGAATAAAGTCAAACTAAGACTAAAATCTGCTCTTATTCGATGACCCGTATGCTCTGTTATGATCAGATCTTATGTTATTCGACCAAAATGATCTTATGTTCTTCGACCAAAGCATCTGTTGTTCTTTGATCTACATATAAAATCAATCACGTTCTTCGGACACAAGTCCTTCGACCAAAAGACTAATAATGGTCTTCGATCACAAGTCCTTCGACCAAAAGATTAATTATGGTCTTCGATCCCAAGTCCTTCGACCAAAGATGATCAACCTTGATGAGCAGAGTTATTCGATCAGTCCATTCGACCTATGAGCATAGTTGTTCGATCAGTCCATTCGACCTATGAGCATAGTTGTTCGATCAGTCCTTTCGATCATATTTATTCGACCAATAAAATATCAATTGGGTCGAACCCATAAAGATCCGACCCGAACCGAAAAGATCCGACTGACCCGAAAAGATCCGTTTCCCCCCTATAAATACTCCGCTTTTGTTTCTTTTAAAGACATGTTTTTCCTGCTCAACTTTACTACTACTTTTCTGCTATATTCTGCTATGCTTTGAATTGATCTGACTTAAGCATCGGAGGATCAATGCCGGGTCAACCACCGGCACAACATGACGAGTTTTCTTTGAGCACAGGGTTAAGAACCTTGAAGTGGAGTCCAGCTCGATCTGACCGACTTAGGATTCCATACCGTGGAGCGGAAAACATCATTACGTGGCACATTGAACGTGGACCAGACACTCTGACGAAAATTCCCTTCATCAACAATCACCTTCCAAAGTTAATTCAATTCAAACAGATACACAGACTGAAGATACAACAAAATCAACCTTACAAGATTTCATACAACATTGTCTCCAGATCAAATTCACCACCTCTCTCACCTGTTTTCACATCAGTTAAGTGACTCTTCTCATTCAACTCAGTCAGATGTCTCTATATCAAACACTTTCAATGTAACTACAAATTCAGGTATTTCATCTATCCTTAATCTCACTCATAATTTAACATTTGCAAATCATTGGATAATTGACTCTGGTGCAACAAGCCATATTTGAAATAACATAAAAAAAATTCAGTCCCTTTCCCCTATCACTCACACAACAATTACTTTACCAAATAATTCTATCATTTCAGTTCATTTCCAGGGGTCTGTTATTTTAAATAAACACATAACACTTACAAATGTTCTCTTAGTTCCTAATTTCAAATTCAACCTACTTTCAGTTCCTGCCCTACTACATTCTCTCCCATTAAGTATTACCTTTACACTTACTTATTTCATCATTCAGGAACTAAAGTCATTGAAGATGATTGGCAAGGGTGACCTATCTCATGGACTCTATATTCTTCCTCCTTGCCTTCCCATTACTGCAATTCATACTTGTAATAACATCACCATAGAAACTTGGCATAATAGACTAGGTCATATTCCTATTGATAGATTACATTCTCTACAAACTTTATTAGGATTCAATTCTGTAAAATGTTTTAAGAAACCTTGTGACATATGTCCTATGGCAAAAATGAAACATTTACCTTTCCATTCAAGTACTTCACAGTCTACTTCTATTTTTGAACTTGTGCATTGTGATATATGGGGTCCATATAGTGTTACTGCTTATAATGGTTACATGTTCTTTTTAACTTTGGTTGATGACTTTACTAGGTTCACATGGGTTTATTTGCTTCAACATAAATTTGATGTCTCACTCATTTTGCCTAGATTCTTATCTATGATACATAATCAATTCCACACACAAATTAAAACATTTAGAAGTAATAATGCCAAGGAACTATTATTTACTGGATTATTTGCAAAATGGGGCATAAATCACCAATTTTCTTGTGTTGAAACACCACAGCAGAATGCTGTGGTGGAAAGAAAACATCAGCATATCCTAAGTATAGCTAGATCATTACTTTTTCAGTCAAAGTTACCTATTCAATATTGGAGTGAATGCATTTTAACTGCAGTATACATTATGAACAGACTTCCCTCCCCCTTACTACAGAATCAATCACCCTTTTTCAAGCTTTTTAACACTAATTTTGATTACAAGTTTTTAAAAGTATTTGGTTGTTTAGCATATGCCTCTACATTAACAGCTCATAGACTAAAATTTGATCCTAGGGCTAGAAAATGTATATTCATAGGCTATCCTCCTGGATATAAAGGATACAAACTTTTGGATCTAAATAACTTTCAGATTTTCATTTCCAGAAACACTATATTTCATGAGGACACCTTTCCCTTACATGATCCAACCATTTACTAGAATTTTACAAAAGATAACAACTTTGTTACTCCTATTCATAATTTCTCCCCTTTTTACTTTGATAATCTCACTCCTATGTACCAGGAAGATCAACCTATCACCACCCCTATTTCTACAATACCCATTCCTTCCAATAACACCACCCCCCTAAAACAACCCTCTTACCTTAAAGATTTTCACTGTAACAGTGGCATTCTCCACACTACTTCTAAATATCCTATCTCAAATGTTTTAGATTATTCTTCTATTTCAAAAACCCATTTTAATTTTATTTGCAATATAACCAATTTTTCAGAACCTACTAGCTATAAACAAGCTATCAAACACCCTCAATGGGTAGAGGCAATAAATCCTGAATTACATGCCATGGAGTCTAATAAAACATGGGATATTGTTCAATTACCACCAAATAAACATCCTATAGGATGCAAATGGATTTTTAAAGTCAAAAGACATCCAGATGGCAGTGTAGAAAGATATAAAGCTAGGTTAGTTGCACAAGGCTTCACCCAGCAAGAAGGCATTGATTATAATGCAACTTTTTCTCCTGTGGCTCTACTAATTACAGTTAGAATTTTACTAGCTCTTGCAATGGCTAAGGGTTGGGATTTGCACCAACTTGATATCACTAATGCCTTTTTAAATGGTGATCTAATGGAAGAAGTCTATATGCAATTACCTAAGGGATATTCTGCCACTACTCCTATTTCTTCTACTCTCTGTTCTAATTTAGTTTGCAAGTTGAACAAGTCCATCTATGGACTAAAACAAGCTAGCAGGCAGTGGAACAACAAATTATCAGAGGTACTATCCAAGATGGGATTTACCCAATCCAGGTCAGATTATTCACTTTTTACATCTGGAACATGTATGTCTTTCTTTGCTATTCTAGTATATGTTGATGATATTATTATTGCAGGACCTAATACTCAACTTATTTGTTCTATTAAATTAGAATTAGGTACTAATTTTAAATTAAGAGATTTAGGAAAATTAAAATATTTTTTAGGTATTGAACTTGCCTATTCACCTAAAGGCTTAGTCATATCTCAAAGGAATTATGCCCTGCAACTATTAGATGATACTGGTTACTTAGGCAACAAAGCCTGTTTTATTGCCTATGGATCCTAAAACCAAAATTAGAAACAATGACTCTGAACTTTTGCCTGACCCTTCTCCCTACAGAAGGCTTGTAGGCAGGCTTATTTATTTAACAATCACAAGGCCTGATATTACTTTTAGTGTAAATAAACTTAGTCAATATTTATCTAAACCTACTCAAGCACACTTAACTGCTGTTCATCACTTGTTAAGGTACATAAAAGCCTCACCTGGTCAAGGTTTATTCTATTCTAAAGAACCTAATTGTTCTCTCTCAGGGTTCTGTGACTCGGATTGGGCCTCATGTTTAGATTCACGCCGTTCTACCACAGGATATTGCACCTATTTAGAAAATTCTATTATATCCTGGAAATCTAAGAAGCAACCAACAGTTGCTAAATCCTCAGCTGAAGCTGAGTTTCGGGCCCTAGCTTCAATAACAAGTGAGATAATATGGATTAAACAAGTTCTAAAAGTCCTACAGATTGTGCAGTAAGCTCCGCCACCAATATTTTGTGACAACCTTTCTGCTCAGCATTTGGCTAAAAATCCAGTCTTTCATGAGCGCTCGAAGCATATAGAGATTGATCTCTACTTCATTCGTGATCATCTCCAGCAAAAGGACTTGACCTTAATCCCAATTTCATCTGCGAACCAATTGGCGGATATTCTGACAAAACCCTTGCCCCGTACGCAATTTTTTCACATTTTACACAAGCTGGGCATAAGGAATATATATACACCAGCTTGTGGGGGGGGGGGGGGTGTCAATCAACAAAGCTGAACAAACGGAAAAATTTACAAAAGGAAGAAATGAAGAAGAAGGAGAATGAGCGTGACCTAATTTCATATCCTATTTGGTGATAAATTGTAATTAAGTATAGTTCAATTTTCTGTTATTTTGTTATTAGCCGCTTATAGTGTAATTACGAGCCTGCCCGTGCAGTTGTTAGTTATATATAGGATTAGTTTTCTTCAGTTAACACTTATCAATCTCAATTCTTGTAAATCAGTTTATTCATTAAATACAATCAAGTTTTCTTTTTCAATATTCTTCTCTGCAAATTCATATACGAATTATATGTATAGATTTATATCATAATATATATGCATATTATACACAATTAGAATATAAATTTAAAATTTCTTAAATATCTTAATGCATGGATTAAAACTTCAAGTTCATAGTACGTTCGATCATAAAAGAAAAAAATGATAATCTTTTGAAAAAAATGGAGAAATATACTTTATATTTTCGACTGGAAATGCATTTTTTTATCTGACCAAATAAAAAATTGAAACCAATCGGATCTGAAAAAGGAACTGTATCGCAAAATACTCGAACTATCAAGGGCGGCCCGAGATATACCTGGGGTTTTAAAAAATATTTAAATAATAGTGAGGAAAGTGCACTTAACCCCTCCCAATTTACATGCTTTTGCACCTTTACCACCCAAAAGTACAAAATAAACACTTTACCTCCCAAATTATTAAAAGAAGTTGTACTTTCCCCTCCTCAAATGATTTAAGCCATCTTTTGTTGATCGAAAAATGCACATCTGCGCCTCACATGTGTTTTCTTAGAGTAAAATAATCACAACATTTTATATGTGATGCAGAACGAAAGTGAAAATAGTCAGACCAATGTCAAAGCTAGGAAATTTTATTCTCAAAACAAAGAAAATAAGCAAAGTTCATAAAAGCAAGAGTAAAAGTTGTCTTCAGAGGCTTACAGGACTTTAAATAGACACAAACCCTAAAATAACAAAATTAATAAAGAGACTAAATGCCTAATCTGATTGACAGTAGAATCCTATCAAAAGTAATATTTCTATGGAAAGTAAAAAGTACCCTAATAATTATCAAATAGAGTCTCAAGTCACAAATTCAACATATCTCGAACTAATATAAATTATCTCAAAATACTGCCATTTTTCCCTACATCGCTATCAGTCCAAAAATTGTTGTGACTAATTTATCCTTAGAAAATACATGTAATGTCTGGGGTGGACCTAGAGGGTTTTGGTTGGGGGGGCGAGATTTTTTTTAATGGCAAATGACACGGAATTAGGGGAAGAATTGGAAGAGGCAACACAAGCGAAGACCTCAGGAAAATAAACTCGTCACTCAATGGAATCCACCAATGAGATAAGAGTAAAATCACTCAACTCGCTACTTTATAGAATCCACTAAAGAGATAAGAGATGAAAATATGAAGAATCACTCTTCAAAAAATAACTTTCTTATTACTTTTCAATTGAATTGTTTAGTCTAATGGGGAATGGGTATTTATAGGATATTAGGGACATCCCCCATGAATAGGTTCATGTATGGATCCCAAAGGTTATACATGAATCTAATGATACATGCATGAAGACAAAGGGACATACATGTATTTTATTTATTACTACTTAGGTAAATAAATTGAAATTCATGAATTAATATTTAATGGCTAGATTCGGTGTCAGACGCTTCTGCTGTGTGATAACTCGTCCTCGAGTTTTCTTAACTGTACTCTTTCCATCAAATGGTTCCCACGTCGATTTTGCTTTGTAGGAGAAAATTCATCCTCGGAACTTGATCAACTTCTTCATTAATGTGAAGAAGAACTTCAGTAATTCAATAATAAAATATGATATTAACGTCACGGACTTAAAGTACTCCATCCAATAAGCATAGTGACATCCCCAAAACAAATATGTTTCTTGAAGATATGTTGTGCCAATAATGAAATCAATATATTCTTGACTTTTTCTCACCAAGGAAACATCAACCAAAAATCCTTCTGCCATCTGATCTTGAAACTCGCATGAAATATCATGGGCATATTTATAATTATCAAAAACCATTGAATTGAATAGTTTGTTGCATATATGAGAATCATCTTCCACGTAAGTAGCAGTACGACAAACCAATAATGATTCATCAAAATCATCCAAAGTAAAATCTTCCTCTTCATCTGATTCGTCATAAATAGGTGCACTCTCATAAATAACTCTCATAAATAACTTCATAGTAGTCCATAGAGGGCTTTCTTCAGACGATACACCATGTCTTCTTCTTGATAAGCTTCAAATCCAAGTGGTTGTTCAACATACACTTCTTCTTGCAATTCTCCATTGAGAAAAGCTGATTTCACATCCATTTGATGGACTGTGAAATTCTTATGAGCAGCATAGGCAAGAACGAGTCTGATTGCCTCTAATCTTGCTACTGGTGCAAAAGTTTCATCAAAGTCAATACCTTCTTCTTGGCAATACCCTTTGGCAACTAATCTAGCTTTGTTTCTGGTGACAACACCATCTTCATTCATTTTATTCCTGAATACCCATTTAGTGCCAATTACCCTTTGATGACTTGGTCTACGAAATAAGTACCAGACTTCATTCCTTTCAAATTGATTCAACTCTTCTTGCATAGCTTCAATCCAATTGGAATCATTAAGAGCTTCTTCAATCTGTTTAGGCTCTATTTGAGATAGGAAGCTGACAAACATGTCATCACTTGCAGCAGCTCTCCTTGTCTTTACTCTATCCAAAGGATCACCAATTACCAGCTCTGGTGGGTGATTCTTGAGCCATCTAAGATCAGGTTGCAAATCTGAATGTTGTCCTCTGTTTTGATCTTGCAGCACTACTGTTGGAGTTCCAGTAGTAGTCTGTTGAACAGCAGTTGTCTGTTGAACAGTCTCTGGTCTGTCAGCTGTTTGCAACTCTTCTGTTAGACAATCAGCAGTGTGATTTTGAACAGCACTTGAGTTAGCAGCTGAGTTGAGATCAGCTAGTATGATGAGTATATACTCTTCATTTCTTTCAACACTCAATTTCTGAAAATCAGTAGACAGGTTTTGATCAGTACTTTGATTCTTTTCAGAAGATTGATTTGGTTCATCAAATACTACATGAATGGATTCTTCTACAAGTAAAGTTCCTTTGTTAAAAACTTTATAGGCTTTACTAACAGTAGAGTATCCTACAAATACTGCTTCATCAGCCTTTTCTGCAAAAGCAGTAAGGTGATTTTTCCCATTATTTAGAACGAAGCATTTACAACAAAAAATTCTAAAGTAATGAATGTTTGGCTTTCTGTTGTTCCAAACTTCATATGGAGTCTTGTTTTGGTGTTTGTTGATCATGCATCTGTTTTGGGTAAAGCATGCTGTATTTGTTGCTTCTGCCCAAAATCTTTGATGCAGCTTTGCTTCAGCTATCATGGTTCTGGTAGCTTCTTTCAGAGTTATTGTTGGATGAAGATGAAGATGAAAGAAGACAAGTAATTAAGGGAAGGTTTTGATGATTTCCAAAACGTCATAATCAGCTAAGTATGGAAAGCTTAGTTCCCTTAGAAGAATATTGAACTGGTAAAAGAAGACATCAGAAGAGTTCAAAGTTCAAAGCTCAGAAGACTAGTGATCTCTTGCTGAATCAGCGAACAGAAGGGTAGATCATCAGCCGAGTCAAATCAGATGAGTTCAGTATTTGATCAGCAGAGTATCTATCAGCAGAGTCGTTTTGATCAGCAGAGTAGAAGAGGTCATGAGATTAGTCCAACGGTAATAAATGCACCTAAGTGTAATAAATGCTGTAAGAGAAGGGTAGTAATGACAAATGATTGAAGATATCCTCGGATCAGCAGAGTGCATTAAATGCAGCATTAAATGCGATGGACAGAAAGGTACTGTACACAGTACGGAATGCTGCAGGGAGCCGTTTCAAAAAGAGCTGAAGGATGGATTTGAATTGTGACTTGCCTTCAACGGTCATAATTTCATCTCCATGTATAAATAGAGCTGAATTTCAAATCGAGCAACAACACAACAACAATCAGAGATCGAAATTTTGAAGCAGAATTTCTCTAAGTCTCAAAAGCTCGAACAGCTCACTCGTCTGGTGGAAGTCATCTGTTGACAGAAACCCAGTTGAAGAAATCAGAAAAACATTATCTGAGTGATTTTGTAATAGCTGAGTGTTGTGCGAAGTGAGAATCCATCTTTGTGAGTGATTCTACTTTAGAGGATAGGTTTTCTTTGTGAATTCCTATTGCGAGCTTACAGCCTTCTCATTAGTTGTTTAGGTGTAAGTGGAGAAATATTGTAATCTTTGTGATTATAGTATAACCCAGAATCTGTGTGATCTGGAAGAGTGGACTAAAGGATTTTTATCCATATAACCACTATAAAAATTCTGTGTGTTATCTTGCATTTAAAGTTTTCTTGCATATTTTAAAGTTTGCATTTTAAACACTTTGAATCAAACAAAAGATTTTATAAGGAGTTTGAAAACTGGGGATAAAATCTTTTTAGAACTTAGTTTACTTGTGAAAAACACTTTTAAACAATCCGCTGCAAGTATACTCTTGAAAAACTGTTTGCTGAAAAACAGCTAAGTCATTGTAAGAAGAGTGGTCAGTCGTCTGTTCAAGATTTGTTCACGATCAGACTAGTCTGCTTACTGTTCTTCATCAGCTTAGTCTGCTGACAGAAGACTGAAAAGTTTTTAAGTTCAAAAATTTTCAGAGGTCTATTCACCCCCCCCCCTCTAGACCTCATCTGACCACTTGGGACCAACAAGTGGTATCAGAGCAGGTGGTTCATTAGAATCAGCTGCCTGATCAACGAGCTTGATCCGAGTGTTTTTCAAAGGTTTTCAAAACTTTTCAAAAGAGCATCTTTTTGAAAAACAGAAACTTTTTGAAAAATGGATTGTATCAGTCATGTTCCCCACATTGCTGGTATGTCCTTTGAGGATTGGAAAATCAGAATGGAGATTTTCCTTGCTGCCTATAATGACAACATGCACACATGTATCATTAAAGGTCCATTCAGATTCACAAAGACCATAAAGATAAATGAAGTAGATACGGTTGTGGAGAAAGACCTTCATGAGATGACTCCAGAAGAGATAAAGCTTTACAATCTAGATAAAGTTGGGAGATTCATCATGACTAAAGCCCTGGATAATGATCGGTTTGACAAAGTCAAACATTGCAAAACTGCAAAGGAGATGTGGGATAAGGTTCGTGACATGAGCGAAGGCAATGATGCTATTAAAGAGCATCAGCTCAGTGTTGCCTTGGAGAAGCTGGACAACTTCAAGATGAAGTCTGGAGAAACCATTGATCAGATGGATACCAGATTCACCAGAACTCTGAATGAAGTTTTGAAGCTGGGAAAGACTTTCACTGATAAAGAAATCACTGTCAAAGTACTGAAGGCCCTACCTTCCAAGTTCAACATGAAGGTGACAGCAATGGAAGAATCAAGAGATCTGGGCAAGATTTCTCTTACAGAGCTGTTCTCCGTACTCAAGGCTTATGAGTATAAACTGCCAAGGATGGGAATTGAAGAAACCTCAACTTCAGGACCCACAGCTGCACTTGTTGCTGCTGAAAACACCAGAAGACCAGCACAGAAAAGCAAAGAAGTGGACTCATCTGATGAAGCCACTCTACTCAACAAAAAGGAGTACACTGCTGGAGATGTAGCATTATTGATGAACAACTTCAAGAAGTTCTATAAGAGAAAGATGAAAAACAAATACAATCATGCTGCTTCTGCTTCTAAACCTAACTTTTCTTCTCAGGATAAAGAAGATTATAAATCAAAACTGATGTGTTACAACTGCAGGAAATTGGGACACTTCATAAGAGACTGCCCATATCCAAAAGCAGAGAAGTACACTGAGGAAGAGAAGAAAATGAGAAAAGAAAGAAAGCATCAGAGAGCCAAGGCAATGATGGCTGAAGCAGAAAAGCCAGCTGCCGTCTACTCATCTGATTCAGACTCAGACTCGTCTGATGAAGAATCGTCTGATGAAGAAAAACCTGCTCTCCTGTGCCTGATGGCAAAGGAATCTGATGACTCTGAGGATGAGGTAACTCCTCAAGAAAATGAACTGTTTAATTCTCTAGAGCAAATGATGTTGAATAATACTACTATTGCTGGAGAGTTTGTTAAGCTTAAGGAAGAGATGAACTTGCTAAAAGAGCAAAATAGTTCACTGAAACTTTTAGCTGAAAAGCCAAAAGAATCAGCTGAATATAAACAGCTTGAGCAAGAGCATGAATCTCTGAAAGCTGAATGTGAGGTTTATAAAGGAAAAATCATGGAACTTGAGAAAATCATTGAGTCTCATGATAAGTCTACTGTTGCATCCATGCATACATCTAGTAAACAGGAGACACCTTTAGAAAAGGAAAAATTAGAGTTGAACCATACTGAAAAATTTGTATCAGCTGACAATAGTAAGGTCATTCTGTATGTTCAAACCTCTAGACCTACCTCAACTGAGAAAGTGGTAAAGGAGAAGAAATCTCCTAAGGCTAAAAAGAGCAAAGAGCCTAGTGTAGGAAATCAGACTAGTAAGACCAAACAGCAGAGTCCTAAGAAGTCTGCTGATAAAGCTAAATTGAATCAATCTGTTGGTAAAACTAAGTCAAAATCAAATGAGCAAGCATCTAGTAAACCAAAGAAGCATAAGAATAAGAAAAATCAAAATGCTTGGTATGGAAATGAGTCATATTATGTGCAACCTGCTGCATATCATCCTATGTATCATGCACCTCAGTTTCCTAATTACTATGCACCTTACCCTGCTCATCCAATGCATGCATATCCTGCATATCATGCACCTTACCCTGCTTATGAACACTATTCATATCATACTGATCATCAACATGACTTATCTGATAACTATGATAAAAATGAAACTGTTCATGCTCCTAAAACTCAGAAACCTAAGAAGCCTAAGACTTCAACATCTTGGGTTGTCAAGGGTGGAACTAATCCTTCAGGACCCTCTCAATAAGGGTACCTAAAACAATTTTATTTTTGTTTTGTAGGTTAGGATTAGGAGTAGGAGTAAAGTAGAGAAGATTTGGTACTTGGACAGTGGATGTTCAAGGCACATGTGTGGAAACATACATGAGTTGACTGATGCAGTTGCTGTGGATGGTCCAAAAGTCACTTTTGGAGACAGCAAAGAAGGCAAGATTAAAGCTAAAGGAAGATTAATCAAGGGAAACATAGAGATATCTGACGTCTCCTATGTTAAAGGCCTAAAGTATAATCTGCTGAGCATAAGTCAATTTTGTGACAAGGGATATTCAGTCATCTTCTCAACAGATAAGTGCTACGTTGAACAGATTGGTACAAAGAAGGTAATTTTATCTGGAAGACGACAAGGAAATATCTACATAGTTGACTGGAATTCTGTTGACAAGAATTCAAGTATTTGTTTGGTGGCATCTGCACCAAGTGAAGTCAGTTGGCTATGGCACAAGAGGATGAATCACTTAAACTTCAAGACCATAAACAGATTAATCAAGAATGATTTGGTAGAAGGGATTCCAAAAGCAGTCATGAGCAAAGACAAGCTCTGTGACGCCTGTCAGAAGGGTAAACAAATCAAGTCATCTTTCAAAGAAAAGAAGCACCAATCTTCTGGAAGAATATTGGAGCTGTTGCATATGGACTTATTTGGACCCATTGATCCAGTCAGCAATGGTGGAAAGAAATACTGCCTAGCTGTTGTGGATGATTATTCAAGATATACTTGGGTGATTTTCATGAAGAAGAAAAGTGAAACCAAGGAACATCTTACCAATCTGATGGAACTGATCCAGAATAAAAAGAGTATCAAGATATTGAAGATCAGATCAGATAGAGGGACAGAGTTTACAAACTCTACTGTTGAAGAGTATTGTAATATCAAAGGAATACATCATGAGTATTCTGCTGCTAGAACCCCTCAACAGAATGGTGTTGCTGAAAGGAGAAACAGAACACTAAAAGAAGCTGTCAGAACCATGATAGCTGAAGCTAAGCTGCCACAAAGATTTTGGGCAGAAGCAACAAATACAGCATGTTTTACCCAAAACAGATGTATGATCAACAAAAATCAGAACAAGACTCCATATGAAGTTTGGAACAACAGAAAGCCAAACATTCATTACTTTAAGATTTTTGGTTGTAAATGTTTTGTATTGAATAATGGGAAAAATCACCTTACTGCTTTTGCAGAAAAGGCTGATGAAGCTGTTTTTGTAGGATACTCATCTGTTAGTAAGGCTTATAGAGTTTTCAATAAAAGAACATTGCTAATAGAAGAATCTATCCATGTAGTATTTGATGAGCCAAGTCAATCTTCTGAAAAGAATCAAAGTATAAATCAAGATCTGTCTGCTGAGTTACAGAAGTTGGACGTTGGAAGAAATGAAGAATATGTTCCCATCATACTACCTAATCTAAGTTCAGCTGCTAACTCAAGTGCTGTTCATAATCACAGTGCTGATTGTCTAACAGACGAGTTGCTAACAGCTTACAGACCAGAGACTGTTCAACAGACGGCAAATGTTCAACAGACTACTACTGGAACTCCAACAGTAGTGTTGCAAGATCATAACAGAGGACAACATCCTGATCTGCAACCTGATCTCAGATGGCTCAAGAATCACCCTCCTGAATTGGTTATTGGTGATCCTTTAGATAGAGTGAAAACAAGAAGAGCTGCTGCACAAGATGCTATGTTTGTCACATTTCTATCTCAAATAGAGCCTAAACAAATTGAAGAAGCTCTCAATGACTCCTTCTGGATAGAAGCTATGCAAGAAGAGTTGAATCAATTTGAAAGGAATGAAGTCTGGTACTTAGTTCCTAGACCAAGTCATCAAAGAGTAATTGGCACTAAGTGGGTATTCAGAAATAAGATGAATGAAGATGGTGTTGTCACCAGAAACAAAGCAAGACTAGTGGCCAAGGGTTATTGTCAAGAAGAAGGAATTGACTTTGATGAAACTTTTGCACCAGTAGCAAGACTTGAAGCAATCAGACTGTTTCTTGCCTATGCTGCTCACAAGAACTTCACTGTCTATCAGATGGATGTGAAGTCTGCTTTTCTCAATGGAGAATTGCAAGAAGAAGTTTATGTTGAACAACCTCCAGGATTTGAAGTCTATCAAGAAGAGGACAAAGTATATCGTCTGAAGAAAGCCCTTTATGGACTGAAACAAGCTCCAAGAGCATGGTATGATACCCTATCTGATTTTCTTTTAATTAAAGGATTTCGTAAAGGTAAGGTAGATAAAACCTTGTTCACAATTGAATGGGAAAATCATATATTACTTGTGCAAATATATGTGGACGATATTATTTTTGGTTCAACTAACCAACAGATGTGTGATAAGTTCTCCAAGCTGATGCAGAATAAGTTTGAAATGAGCATGATGGGTGAACTTAATTACTTTCTTGGATTGCAAGTTAGACAGTTGCCTGATGGAATATTCATTAGCCAAGCAAAGTACACAAGAGATCTGTTCAAGAAATTTGGTATGGAAACTAGCTCAACAGCTAACATTCCTATGTCTACAAGTCTTCGTTTGGATAAAGATGAAGATGGCAAATCAGTGGACATAACCAAATATAGAGGCATTATTGGCTCATTGTTGTATCTAACAGCAAGCAGACCTGACATAATGTACTCAGTTGGAGTCTGTGCAAGATTTCAATCAAACCCCAAAGAATCTCATCTCTTAGCTGCCAAGAGAATATTGAAGTATGTTAAAGGCACTCAAGAATTGGGATTGTGGTATCCTAGAGAATCTGGATTTGAGCTTATTGGTTATTCAGATTCAGACCTTGCTGGCTGCAAGATTGACAGAAAGAGCACAACAGGTGCCTGTCAGTTCTTAGGCAGTCGTCTGATCTCATGGATGAGTAAGAAGCAAACCTCAGTTTCTATATCTACTGCTGAAGCTGAATATATAGCTGCTGGAGCCTGCTGTGCACAGATACTTTGGTTGAAGCACCAACTAGAAGACTACAACATCAAGATCAGTGGAATACCAATCTACTGTGACAATACAAGTGCAATTTCACTTACTCAGAACACTACAAGTCATTCAAGGACTAAACATATTGAGATTAAACATCATTTCATTAGAGATCATGTGGAAAAAGGCAATGTTTTGATTGAGTATGTTCATACTGATAATCAGATTGCTGATATCTTCACCAAACCTCTAAGTGAAGCAAGGTTCTCAACTCTAAGAGCTGAGTTAGGGTTACTTAACCTGGATGCATAAGCTGAGGGGGAACTCATCAGAAGACTGGAGTTCAACAGCTTAGTCATCAGTTATCTCATTCAAGAATTAACTCTCAACAGACTAGTTAACTTATGAATTCTTAAAGACAGGGGGAACGTGTAAGACTAGCGGTACTTCTGTTCTAAAGATGAAATCTGTTAATGACAGTTAGTTGAAGTTATGTTACCAAGAAGATGTGTTCTTAATTCTTGAAGAGTGAAGATTATTTTATCTTGCTGGATTGACAAACAGCAGAGGAAGATTACTAGCTATTGGCATTCTCTAGTAATATCAGATAACAGATCACTCGTCTGTCAGATAAGTTTAACTCTACTCATCTGATACCTTATATGAGCATGGTCATAAAACGCATTATTAGTAACACGCTTTTATAAGTAAACAGATTAGTGTCGATAGAGTTTCCCGCCCATCTGACATTAAAATAATAAAATTGAAATCCGCGACTCTCATCCGCTCGATTAAAAACTGTCAGATTAGATCAACGGTTTAGATAAATCACGAAAACCAAATCAAAAGGAAACCTATAAAATCCGATCTGAACAGCATAGTCGTCTTACGCACTCAAAAACTCTCAAACTCTCTATCTCTCAAACCCTCTTGTTGCGAAAGTTCATTATTTTGCAGAATTTACTCACAAATCTCAGAAATGGACAAAGTTATTGAGGGAAGATACTTCAACTACAACAAATTCCATTTCTCTGGCACCGATTTGATGCGCGCTTTACTGGAAAAGATCAAGGAAGCATCTTTGGTCCCAGTCTTGGAAGCACACGAAGATAGGGTTTATCTTGAAGATGTATACCACTTCTACACTTCCAGGGAGTTCAACGATGATGACACCGTTATGACTGCTGTCATAGGTGGTAAGAAAATTGCTGTATCTGCTGCTGTTTTACATGAACTTTATAAGCTGACAGACAAGGGAGGAGATGTGACCGCGTTAGGGTCAGAAAAAGAAGAGGAATTTTGGGGAATTTGTGCTAAGAAGGGAGAGGAGATGACTGGGACTTTAATGAAGACCCAGCTGAAGGATGAATACCAAAGATTTGCTGATATCATAGCAAAGGTTTTGGATTGTGCTACGGGTTCTCTGGATGGTTTACCTAGAAGAAGGCTTCACACTATGATTTGCATCTACTATGGGATGAAAGTGAACTGGGCTGCTCATGTTTATGAGCTGATAAGTGATAAAAGGCATTCTCATGCCATTCTGCTGAGTAACTTGTTTGCCTCTCTACAATGCCCTATGGGTGGAGGAAAGCAAACCCATGGAAGCAAAGAGTTCAAACTCTACGAACCAGTAAGGCAACTGGTGGAAAAACCAAAGAGAAAAGCACCCAAACAGGCTAAGAAGACTCCTTCTAAGAAGAGCAAGAAGGAAGGTCAGACTAGTCAGTCTGCTGAGCCAACAGCACAGTCTGCTGTTGTAGCTGGATCAGCAGAGCCTGAAATTGAAGTCTCTAAGAAGGTGGTAGATGACTTCACTGTTGAAATTGAAAACATGAAGACAGGGTCATCCTCTGAAGGAACTGAGTCTGAAGAGGAAATTCCACTTCAAAGACTGAAGAGACTAAGGACTAGGAGTGAGGCAAGGGGACCTCCTACTGCCAACCCCCCTGCTATCAAGAAGATTCCTAAGTCAAAGGCCAAGAGAAAGGTCACTTTCCCTGAAGAGCCTGCTGTAACTGTGAGGAAAACAACAACTGAGGCAGAAAGGCCATTGCATATTGAAGAACCAGTTGTTGAAACTGCAAAGGCTGCTACTGCTGAACCAGAAAGTGTTCCTACAGTTGAAGGGACAACAGAAGACTCTACTGCTGCACTATCTGCTGATGTAGAAAAGGAACAGCAGATTAGTACACCACAAGAGGGAGAAATTCTGTTGCTGCATCCTACTCCAGTTGCTGCAACACCTATTCAAATAGTTGAAAGTCCTGAAGCTAAAAGAAAAAGAGCCATTAAGGGCAAAGCTTCAACTTGTATAACTGCTGCAGAGAAGAAGAAACTGGATGATGCTGAAAAGCAAAGGATGGCTGCTGAGAAAGCAGAAGAAGATAGGCTGAAAAGCCTAGAATTAAAAAGGCTGGAAGAAGAGGCCAGCAAAATGACCCAAGAGCAGAGAGATGCTTTTGAGGCAGCAGAGTTGGCTGCTGTCATTGAAGCAAGCATGAAGGATGCTCATGGTCATCAGCAAGGTGGTGGGATAGTGATTGGTGAATCAAGGGATCCAAACAAACCAATCCCAGCTATGCCTGCACCTAAGATCAAGGAAAAGAGGAGAGAAGAAATAAGATTATCTTTAGAGATTGTCAGGGAAGATCCTGAGATCTTTGAAGAATTTCTCAGAAGACTTGATGCTGAAAATGAAAGAGTCAATCGTCTGACACTCTTCCACTCTGAAAAGATCAAATACAATAGATGGAGAGAATTCAGATTAACCAAGAGTCCTACTGAAATGGCCAAGTGGAAAGAATTCAAGGCTACAGAAGACTGGGTGTTGAAATGGCTTGAAACAAATTCACTCATTCAAGCACTTGATTCAGAATTCTTTCTGGACAGGTTAAGGATGAGGATTTGTCATGTGGTCAAAGAAGAAGCCAAGAAGATCTTTGCATCCATTCCTGAGGATTTTGATGACTCTGTAGATCTGAAAGAAAGATCTATCAAGTTGGCTATTGCTCAAGCAATGGAGCTTTGGGCCAAGAAAGCAAGGAAGTTAAGGGGACAGCCAAGCTCAATGGTCCCACTTCCAAACATCAAGCATATTGTCTATGGACCAAACATCAAACCCTATGAGGAGCTGCCAGAGGAATCATCAACTACCTTTATTCCTCTTGACAACTTTACTTGGATTTGTAACAGGTCTGCTGTTGACAATGAAGGTTTGATGAGGACAGTTGAAGCTGTCAAGAAGATTATAGCCCCTGCTGATGGAGAGAAAGAAAAGTCATCTGATCAACCAGAGCAAAAAGAGGGTACTTCAGACCCATCTGATCAGAACAGAAAACAGGGAGACAAGTCTGAGGCTGCTGATGAATCAAAGAAGGAAGAAGAAATTCCAGCAGATCAGTCAAAGGAGAAAGAAGTTGCTGCTGATGGAGATGATCAGGCTAAGGAGATGGAAAGCACTCCAAGCCTTGTTGATAAATCAACTGATCAGTCTCTTGTCCTAACAACTCAATCAACAGAGCAACTCATCAAAGAAACACCTGCTGCAACAACAGATATACCTTCAACTTCAAATCTGTTGGACTCTATTCATCTAATGTTTACCAAATCCATGAAGGAGATGAAAGAAGAGTTAAAAGCAGAAGTGTTAGCTGCTGTTCATCAACCTATTCAGAAGGTTGCTGCTGCTGTTCCTACTGACTTAATGAAAGATACTGCTCAGAATGTACAATCTATATGTCAGGATATGGATATACTCAGGAGAAGGACACAAAGCACCACTGAAGGTTGGAAGCAGATTGAACAGACTGTTGAATTGGCCCTCCAAGCAGAAGATGAAGTCATGGGCAACATGATGAAAGACTTCACTGCTTCATCAAATTGGATTCTGGGAACTCAAATCCAGTTGGGTGATCAAGGAGAAGACTTGCTCAAGGAAGTCAAGACTGTTAAAGCCAATCAACTTAAACAGCAAGCTCAGATCAATGCTATGGAAGAAAACATCAAGCTTCTATGTGATTCACTTCTAATCACACCAGTTGTGCCACAATATCCATCTGTCCCTGCTGATGATGACAAAAAGGGGGAAGAAAGGATATTTGGACAGCAAAGGGTTGATTTCCAAAGGGAAGGAAATCAAAATGCTGAAGAAACAGAAGTGTTAGAAGAATCTGAAGAGTCTGCTAATA
Organism: Penstemon eatonii; assembly: GCA_038501285.1. Taxonomy (NCBI): domain Eukaryota; kingdom Viridiplantae; phylum Streptophyta; class Magnoliopsida; order Lamiales; family Plantaginaceae; genus Penstemon; species Penstemon eatonii. Next base: position 63,579,033 of record CM076715.1, on the reverse strand, counting down.
ATAGGAATGAAGCAGCAAATGAAGACACAAGCAGATTAGCAGATGAGAAGATCACAGAAGAAGAAGACCAAGCTGATGAGGAAGAATCTGAAGCAAAAGCCAAGTCAGACAAAGAACTAGCTGCTGCCAAAGATTCAGTTGAAGAACAGCTTGATCCTGATGTTAAAAAGAAGAAGCTAGAGCTGTTGATGCAGAAATTGGAAGTTGGAACCTCCAAGTCTGCTGAAGAAAAAAAGAAGACAGAAGACTAGCTTAGCTAGATTTTCTTTAAAAATTCTTGTAATCTTTTAAAGTATTTTGTACTTCTCATCTTTCAACTTGTAAAATGTAATCAGTTCTATATTTATAAAATTGCAAGTTTGACTCCAACATATCATTTCTATCTCAGAAATTTTTGAGGATCAAAACTTTAGTTTAGGTACAGGTACTTAGCTGGAGTTTTGTCATCATCAAAAAGGGGGAAATTGTTGGATGAAGATGAAGATGAAAGAAGACAAGTAATTAAGGGAAGGTTTTGATGATTTCCAAAACGTCATAATCAGCTAAGTATGGAAAGCTTAGTTCCCTTAGAAGAATATTGAACTGGTAAAAGAAGACATCAGAAGAGTTCAAAGTTCAAAGCTCAGAAGACTAGTGATCTCTTGCTGAATCAGCGAACAGAAGGGTAGATCATCAGCCGAGTCAAATCAGATGAGTTCAGTATTTGATCAGCAGAGTATCTATCAGCAGAGTCGTTTTGATCAGCAGAGTAGAAGAGGTCATGAGATTAGTCCAACGGTAATAAATGCACCTAAGTGTAATAAATGCTGTAAGAGAAGGGTAGTAATGACAAATGATTGAAGATATCCTCGGATCAGCAGAGTGCATTAAATGCAGCATTAAATGCGATGGACAGAAAGGTACTGTACACAGTACGGAATGCTGCAGGGAGCCGTTTCAAAAAGAGCTGAAGGATGGATTTGAATTGTGACTTGCCTTCAACGGTCATAATTTCATCTCCATGTATAAATAGAGCTGAATTTCAAATCGAGCAACAACACAACAACAATCAGAGATCGAAATTTTGAAGCAGAATTTCTCTAAGTCTCAAAAGCTCGAACAGCTCACTCGTCTGGTGGAAGTCATCTGTTGACAGAAACCCAGTTGAAGAAATCAGAAAAACATTATCTGAGTGATTTTGTAATAGCTGAGTGTTGTGCGAAGTGAGAATCCATCTTTGTGAGTGATTCTACTTTAGAGGATAGGTTTTCTTTGTGAATTCCTATTGCGAGCTTACAGCCTTCTCATTAGTTGTTTAGGTGTAAGTGGAGAAATATTGTAATCTTTGTGATTATAGTATAACCCAGAATCTGTGTGATCTGGAAGAGTGGACTAAAGGATTTTTATCCATATAACCACTATAAAAATTCTGTGTGTTATCTTGCATTTAAAGTTTTCTTGCATATTTTAAAGTTTGCATTTTAAACACTTTGAATCAAACAAAAGATTTTATAAGGAGTTTGAAAACTGGGGATAAAATCTTTTTAGAACTTAGTTTACTTGTGAAAAACACTTTTAAACAATCCGCTGCAAGTATACTCTTGAAAAACTGTTTGCTGAAAAACAGCTAAGTCATTGTAAGAAGAGTGGTCAGTCGTCTGTTCAAGATTTGTTCACGATCAGACTAGTCTGCTTACTGTTCTTCATCAGCTTAGTCTGCTGACAGAAGACTGAAAAGTTTTTAAGTTCAAAAATTTTCAGAGGTCTATTCACCCCCCCCCCTCTAGACCTCATCTGACCACTTGGGACCAACAGTTATGTTTCTCCTTTCAGCAACTCCGTTCTGTTGAGGGGTTCTGGAAGCAGAGTACTCCTGGCTGATTCTTCTGACATTACTATACTCTTCAACAGTAGAGTTTGTAAATTCAGTCCCTCTGTCTGATCTGATCTTCAGTATTTTCAAACACTTTTTGTTCTGAATTAGCTCAATCAGATTTATAAGATGCTCCTTGGTTTCACTTTTCTTTTTCATGAAAATCACCCAAGTGTATCTTGAATAATCATCCACAACAGCTAGGCAGTACTTCTTTCCACCATTGCTGATTGGATCTATGGGTCCAAATAAGTCCATATGTAGCAGCTCCAAGATCCTTCCAGATGATTGGTGCTTCTTGCTTTTGAATGATGACTTGATTTGTTTGCCCTTCTGACATGCGTCACAAAGCTTGTCCTTGCTCATGACTGTCTTTGGAATCCCTTCTACCAGATCATTCTTGATAAGTTTGTTGATGGTCTTGAAATTCACATGATTCATCCTTTTGTGCCACAGCCAACTGACTTCTGGTGTTGATGCACCAAACAAATACTTGAATTCTTGTCAACAGAATTCCAGTCCACTGTGTAGATATTTCCTTGTCGTCTTCCAGGTAAAATAACCTTCTTTGTACCATTCTGTTCAACGTAGCACTTATCTGTTGAAAAGATTACTGAATAACCTTTGTCACAAATTGACTTATTCTTAGCAAATTGTATTTGAGGCCTTTAACATAAGAGACGTCAGATATCTCAATGTTGCCTTTGATCAGCTTTCCACTTGCTACAATCTTGCCTTCCTTGCTGTCTCTAAAAGTGACTTTTGGACCATCCACAGCAATATCATCAGTCAGCTCATGTATGTTTCTACACATGTGTCTTGCACAACCACTGTCCAAGTACCAAGTCTTCTCTACTTTACTCCTACTCCTAATCCTAACCTACAAAACAAAATAAAATTGTTTTAGGTACCCTTATTGAGAGGGTCCTGAAGGATTAGTTCCACCTTTGACAACCCAAGATGTTGAAGTCTTAGGTTTCTGAGTTTCAACAGGAGCATGAACAGTTTTGCCTTTATCATGTTTATCAGATTTGCTATGTTGTTGATAACCAGCATGATAAGGATAATGATCATAAACAGAATAAGATGCATGATAAGCAGGATATGCATGCATTGGATGAGCAAGATATGGTGCATAGTAAGTTGGAAATTGAGGTGCATGGTACATAGGAGGATATGCAGCAGGTTGCACATAGTAAGACTCATTTTCATACCAAACATTTTGATTTTTCTTATTTTTATGCTTCTTTGGTTTACTAGATGCTTGCTCATTAACAGACGACTTAGTTTTTACTAGTCTGATTGGTTTTAGTCTTATCTAGGACTCTTCTGTTTGGACTTACCAGTCTGTTTACCTACACTAGGCTCTTTGCTGTTTTTAGCCTTAGGAGTTTTTGTCTCCTTTAATACTTTCTCAGGTGAAGCAGGTTTAGTAGTCTGAACATACAAAATGACCTTACTATTGTCAGCTGATACAAATTTTTCATTATGGTTCAGTTCTAACCTATCCTGTTCTAAAGGTGTCTTCTATTTACTAGTGATAAGAGTGCATGCAACATATGACTTTTCATTAGACTTAATTATCTTTTCAAATTCCATGATTTTTCCTTTATGGACTTCACATTCAACTTTTAGAGATTCATTCTCTTGCTCAAGTAGTTTATGCTCAGCTGATTCATTTGGCTTTTCAGCTTTAAGTTTCAGTGAGTTGTTTTGGTCTCTTAGCAATATCATCTCTTCCTTAAGCTTACTAAATGCTTCAGCAATAGTAGTATTATTAAGCATCATTTGTTCAAATGAATTAGACAATTCTTTTGTCAAGAGGAGTTACCTCATCATCCTCAGAGTCATCAGATTCCTTGGCCATCAGGCAAAGAAGTGCAGGACTCTCTTATTCAGAGGACTTTTCATCAGAAGTGTCTGAATCCGAATCTGATGAGTAGATAGCAGCTAGCTTCTCAGCTTCTGCTAACAGCACCTTGCCTTTCTGATGCTTTCTTTCTTTTCTGATTCTCTTTTCTTCTTAAGTGTACTTTTCAGCTTTAGGATATGGGCAGTCTCTGATGAAATGACCCAATTTCCTGTAGTTATAGCACATTATTTTAGATTTATATGAATATTTATCTTGAGAAGAAGAAGTAGGGTTAGAAGTAGAAGCATTGTTGTATTTGTTCTTCATTTTTCTTTTGTAGAACTTTTTGAAATTGTTCATCAACAATGCAACGTCTCCAGCTGTGTACTCCTTTTTGTTGAGTATTGTGGCTTCATCAGATGAGTCCACTTCTTTACTTTTGTGTGCTGGTCTTGTTGGATTTTCATCAGCAACCAGGGCAGCTGTGGGACTTGAAGTTGAGGTTTCTTCAACACTCATTCTTGGCAGTTTATACTCATACGCCTTGAGTACTAAGAACAGCTCGGTGAGTGAGATCTTTCCCAAATCTCTTGACTCTTCCATGGATGTCACCTTCATGTTGAACTTTGGAGGTAGAGCTTTCAGCACTCTGACGGTTATCTCCTTGTCTGTGAAGGTTTTTCCAAGCTTTAGAACTCCATTCCGTGTCCTTGTAAACCTTGTATCCATCTGATCAATGGTTTCCGCAGACTTCATTTTGAAGTTGTCCAGCTTTTCCAGAGCAACACTCAGCTGATGCTCTTTGACGGCGTCGTTTCCTTCACTCATATCACGAACCTTGTCCCACATTTCTTTGGCAGTCTTGCAATGCTTGACTTTGTCAAATCTGTCATTGTCTAGGGCTTTGGTCATGATGAAACGGCCAACTTTGTCCAGGTTGAACATCTTTATTTCTTCAGCTGTCATCTCGTGTAAGTCCTTCTCCACCACTATATCAACTTCATCAACCTTGATAGTCTTGATGAATTTGAATGGACCTTTGATGATACATGTGTACATGTTATCATTATAGGCAGCTAAGAAGATCTCCATTCTGATCTTCCAATCCTCAAAACTCATACCAGCAATGTGGGGAACATGGCTGATACAGTCCATTTTCAAAAGGTTTTTATTTTTCAAAAATATGTTCTTTTGAAAAAGTTTGAAACTTTTAAAAAACACTCGGATCAAGCTCGTTGATCAGGCAGCTGATTCTAGTGAACCACCTGCTCTGATACCACTTGTTGGTCCCAAATGGTCAGATGAGGTCTAGAGGGGGGGGTAAATAGACCTCTGAAAATTTTAAACAAATTTTAACTTTAAAACTTTTGCTTAACTGTAAGCAGACTAAGCTGTTACAGAATAGTAAGCTAACAATGCTGATCGTGAACAAGTCTTTGAACAGCTTTGTTGACCACTAGTCTGATAGTTACTTAGCTAATTTTAGTCAAAATCAGTTTTAATACCAGAATACTTGCAGCGGATTTATAAAGTGTTTTTCACAAGTATACTTAGTAGTTTGAAAATTTTTATCCCCAGTTTTGTAAAACCTTCTTTAAGCCTTTTTCAAACAGTTTTATAAAGTGTTTTATGCAGTTTGAAAGTATGCAAATGAAATGCAATGTAAAACACAAGGATTTTTATAGTGGTTATATGGATGTAAATATCCTTTAGCCACTCTTCCAAGTCATGAAAATCTTGGGTTATACTAAGAACACACAGTAATTAGTACACTCCACTTATGCCAAAACAACAAATGAATCTGGCCGTAAGCTCGCAATAGAAAATTACAAAGAAATCCTATTCTACAAAGCCTTATCACTCACAAAGATGGATAAGTACTCCTCACAACACTCTAACAGATTTCACTCAGAAAAATGTATCTATCTTTTATCTTCAGTTTCAGCTTGAGTCAACAAATGACAAGGCTGATGAGTGAGCTGTTCTTGAGCTTTTGAGACTTAGAAAATATTTGCTTTGAAATCAATCTCTCAGTTGTTGTGTATTTTCTCTTCGCCTCTTCAGCTATTTATACTCACTCATTTGAATTATGTCCGTTGAAGGGAGACACAATTCAAATTTCTCGATTTCTGGTCCTTAATTTCCGCGAACGGCTCTCTGCACATTGACAGTACTGCAGACTGTACTTTCTGTCAGACAACATTAAATGCACTGAGCTGATACGAGTTATTTCTTCAATCATTTGCCATTAATAGCCTCGGACTTCAGCATTTATTACTTCAGTGGCATTTATTACCGTTAGGACGACTTCTTGATCCTTTCCACTTGGCTGATGAGAGTACAAGTCTGATGATGAACAAAGTTGATCTCAAACTTGAACAAATCTGATTTGAGTCGGCTGATTTTCACGAGTCTGATTTCTTCCCTTCATCAGATCAGTAGTCTTCTGGACCTTGAATATTTGACCCTTCTTATTTGTCTTCATACTTGGTCAAAATTCTTCTAAGGGTTTTAAACTAAGTTTTCCATACTTAGCTGATCTTGATGAGTTTAGGAAATCATCAAAACCTCCCTTTACTATTCTAAATTCAGTAAACTCAGTCTTCATCTTCATCCAACAACATGAATACCTATGGCACAACACTACAAGAAAAATGAATTTTAGTGACAAAATATTAAGTGACAGTGTTGAAATTATCACTTTTTGCATACATTTAGTGATAAGATATTAGTTTTGTCATAATAATAATAGTGACAAGTGCAATAGTGACAAAATATATTTTTAAGTTGTCACTAATGGCTATTAGTGACAAGTTTATGGAACTTAAGTTGTCACTATTGACAATGAGTGACACCCTTTCAGTGACAACCTAGTGACAATAAATATTATCACTGTAATTTAGTGATAACTTTTTAGTAGTCACTATTGGGGTATCACTAAATGTCAATAGTGACAATTTTTTCACATTTCTTGTCACTAGTGTGTCTATATACATTAGTTTAGTGACAATATTAAAATTCTTGTCACTTTGTCATTTACTATTTTGTCACTAAAATTAAAATTTTTTGTAGTGACAAATATATTTTACCTGATTATAGATAAACATGACTGATAAGAATGCAGTGGACACTTGATTTATTATTTATAAATATAAGACATAACACAAAGTAATACTTATACTGAAATTAAAGACAAACATTTCATTTAAAGTACTATTACTAATATAAATATCAAATACTTACGAAACTCAAGCCATTTTATCAAAGAAACCAAAAAAAAAAAAATTTACCAAAAATCGCAGTTGCTAACTGCGATTTTTGGTAAATATTTTTTTTTTCCATAATTTCGTAAAAATGAAGAATCGCAATTGTCAATTGCGATTATTTTGAAGAATCACAGTTGGCAGCTGCGATTCTTCACAAAAGATACATTTAGAAAAATACTTTTAAGTTTGAGTCATTTTGAAAAATACTTTTATTTAATAGGCTATATTGAAAAAAAATTCTAAAATAGCAAAGTCGGCCCACATGGACCCAAAATTGAGCATCTTGGAAATTGGGTGATTTAAATTTCAACGCACAGCCCCCACTTTGTCGTCTCAAAAAGTCAAACCATTTTTTTCAATCCTCTTTCTTCAAGGATTGGCCATTTTCCGATTTCATGAAACACATGTCTATATATTTTTCCTAGAAATAGATGATTATTAACAGGACACGATTTTATAATAAAAGCAATAAAATTATCTCTCTCTTTCTCTACACAAAAATCGTTCATCATCTTAGAAAATTAGGAGAATTTTTCTTTCTTTCAATTATTAGTTAATTAATCAAATTTAAAAGGTTAGTAAGCACACACTTAGCTAGTAAAATGGGTGTGTAGATCAAGAATTAAAAAGATCAATGAATTTTAATCATCAAATTTATGAAAGTTTGAAATCAAAAGTTCACCAAAAAGAATTAAAGACAAGTTTTCAGTATGATATTTTTTTTCCCTTTTTTGGCATAATTGAAATAATTGTGTTATGATATTAATTGAATATATTTGAGTAATTTTTATTAGCTTAATTAACTAGGTTATGGAGTTTCGTAAATTAGAGTTGATTCCTAAAATGAATAATTAAGTTGAGAATTATATAGGATAGAAAATTAAATTGAAGATAGAAATTCCGACCGAACATATTTTTGGTCGAAAATTTGAGAATAAATTTTGACCTAACTAAGTTGGTTTTGGTCATAATTTTAAACTAATTTTCAAATGTAAATTAGGATCAAACCTGTTTCGGTCATAAATTTAACCAGCTTTTAAAAAAAATCCGATTGAATTGGTATTGGTAGGAAATTTAACTGCCTTTTTAATATAAATTCCGACCGAATGTATTTCGGTTGAAATTCAACCAAAATTCCCACCGTTATGTTTTTCTAGTGATGTTTAATTCGATATTCCTAAACAAATTATATATATAGAACAACGAAAGAGTATATACTTGACTAATCTTTTCCATGGAAAAAATTGTTACTATTAGTGACAACTTTATAACTTATTACTAATGGGAATAGTATTCCTCGATGATCGCAACAAATTACCACCAAAATTGCAAAAAAAAATTATTTGTGGTTGGAATTTTGTTGTCAAATTGTAAAAAAAAACTAATAGAGGAAACTAGCTTATATTTTGTGTGATTTTTCAAAGCAAAACTGCAATATAAATAAAATAATATTCAATGTTCACGAGTTCATATTACCATAATCAATTCAAGTAGTTTTTGATTATAGGAATCAATTTTTGTTAAGGGGAAAGGGTAAAATGGATATTTAATAAGTGGAATGTATTGTTTTGTAACATGAGGGGTGTGATTGTGAAAAAATAAAAAGTTTTGGAGATAATTGTGAAATATCAATAGTCCAAGGGGTGTAAGTGCAAATAACCCAATTTTATGTGACAACTAGGGACAATAATTGTGTGTTAACCTGTCGTTTTGACAATTATTGATAAATTTAAAGTAACAATTAAAATATTTTCACCATAATATATAGTGATTTTATTGTCAATTTGAGAACATTTAAATACTGACAACTTAAATTGCTATATATAGATGATAGATAATTAATAGTGCCAATCTAATGGATTTCACGTTTCTAAAAAAAAAAATCTTATGGTTTTTACATGGGTTTGTATATATATTATTCAAGTTTAGTCGGTGCAATGCGCGGAGGGTGACATGCAAATATGTTATATTGATATTGTTATCATTTATGATCCGTATTAAATTAATTTAAAGATATGGTATAGATAAGTTTTGAAGTGAAGGAAATGTTAGTTTTTATTTAATTGAATCACGACTAATTCGATTTAGTTGAATAAAGCAAGATAAATCATATTTAAATATAAGTGTGGAATCTGGTGGACTTTATGGGCCTATTTATTTGGATTTTGGGAGAGTGATTTGGGAAAACGGTAGAGGTTTGAGAAATAATCTCGATTTGCGTTTGTTGTTTGTTTGGGTTTTGGGAGAGTTGTTTGGAAAAAAAAAGTAGGTTTAAATTTTTTTTTTTAGGTTTGAGTTAGTTAATTAGGTGTAAGATAGTGTAAGACTTTATGTCACATCATTTAGTTATATATAATTAATTTATTGGTGTATATATTATATGTAATATATGTGATAAATAATATTTTATAATTAGTTATTTGTGCTTTCTAAAATAATAAAAAATAAAGTAGATTAATTTTCATTTTTTTATAAAATATTATAATAAAATTATTTTAATCATTTTATCTCACCGACGAATTCATTCAAATAACATATTAAATATGCTAAAAATTACACAATATCCTTAAAAGATTAACCTAATAGTTATTACACAATATTCAGATTAATCTACGTACGAAAATAACATATTAAGTTGTCTTCATATTGTCGAGCATAATAAAAATTAACGGCAATTTTACAATTAATGTCACTAATTCCACGAAGGTGGGAATGGACCCCATCTATTATCCGACCAGTAATGACTCTTATTTCCTCTACGTCGGACCAACCGCCTCCGAGTTGGGGCCGTAGCACTGACCCTTTTTTTGATTCAATACAATAGGGTAAAAGATCGTACAGTTCCCTACCGAGACAAACTCTCAACGGATCCTCGGCGCGGTGGGCATACCTCTTCCGCGCGTCTTTCTCGTGGCGGGAACAGAACAACAGGGAAAGACCCGGCCGACCGATAGAAGAGGAAGAGAATCTAGGATGAACGCTTTTTTCATTCGCTATGCGCTGACTGGATGCGTACTCGCGTGATCAATCGATGGGGGTACCGCATTGGGCAGAAGACGATCCAAAAAATGAAGGCTCACCCAGCTAAAGGAAGGAGCTTTGAGAAACATTGAGAAATATTAAAATGATGGATCTGAAAATTGTGAGTGATATTATTTAAACTCAAATTAGGGTATACAAAATAATAGCATGACCCAATACTATTAAAATAAAATCGAATTTTATTGCGTTAATTTTGACTGGGAAATGCCCATTGGTCCAAAAAGCAGTAATTAAAGAAAAGAGGAGAGAAGACAGCCGCAAAAAAAAAAAAAAAAGAAGAAGAAAGAAAAGAAAAGAAGAAAGAAAAAATCGACAGACAGAGGAGAGAGAAATAGGGGGAGTAGAGTATTTTTTGAAACTTGGTAAAAATGGACTACAGCCCATAGTTTCATGAAACTTATTACGAAAAAGAATACTGTTGCTGCAAATTTCGAAAATCTAATGGGTTGTTTGTCTCACGTTTCGAAAAGATGAATTTTTTTTTATCGAAACGCGAAACATACGGGCCCTATATGTTTCTAAAATTTCCATCACTTCAATGCTTATCTATACAATATCTTTAAATTAATTTAATACAGATCATAGATGATAACAATATATTCAAAAACTCACGTGAAATCCATTATATGCAATTGCGCCGACTTTCCTTGAATAGTAATATATTTACAAACTCAGGTGAAATGCATTATATGCAATTTAAGTTGTCAATATTTAAATGGTAGTCAAATTGACTATAAAATCATTATATATAATTGTCAATCAAAATGACAGGTTAGCACACAGTTATTGTCCCTAGGTGTCACTTTAAAATTGGGTTATTTGACTTACACCCCTTGAACTATCGCTATTTGACAGTTATCCCAAATTTTTTATTTTTTGACAATCAAACCCATTATGTTACCAAACAATCCATTCCACTTATTAAATATATCCACTTACCCTTTTCCCTTAACAAATATTGATTCCTATTACCAAAAACTGTAAATTAATGGCCCATTAAGAGTAACCCATTAGGATAGGCCCATAGATAAAGAATCCCTAAGTAGTGAGGATTAGGGTTCTACATCTATATAATGAGGAAACTGGTCCTCTCTCTACACACTTTTAGAGCAGTTAAATTCCCTCATAGTTTAACCGCATTCATAGAAACTCGAATATGTGGCAAGAGAGAGAAACCAGAGATTCCATACCTTTTCCGCATTGATGTCTTTTACGATGGAATCAGGTATCTCTAAACCTAATTTACTTATTGAGCAATTAATGCATGTTAATGTCGATCCTTTAATGTTTCATGCCTTACGTACTTAATTGCTAACAGTGGTATCAGAGCCCGTGTTTGGGCTAACTTTAATTCGATTAATTTTGATCTAAAATTTATGTTTACTTTTAGATCTGTCTTTTCTGAAAATTTAGATCTATCTTTTCTGAAAATTAAAATACGTGAACTACATGATCTAATAATCATGACTCTTTTGTTAGATCCTTTATTATGTTCAAACTGTGCTCACATGAATTAATTTTCTATGTAGTTTATTTATGAAATTCATGTAATCAGTCATGGTTTGATATGTTTGATATACATGATGTCTGTAATCAAAATTTATGTTCCGATTTTGTTTTTTGATAAGCATGTTTGTTTTGATGGAGCACGAGGATTTATGTAGATTCCGAAGTCTTTCATCAGTACTAAAAGTCGGATTTATGAACTTAAGTGAAAAAAAAGAAGAATTAAGTGAATTCTGAAATTAAGTCTTGCTGTTCGGCGCCCTTCACTCCCTTCAGAATTTGCTGTTTTTTTTTTCTTTTTCTTTTGGGCCTTGTGTGACTTATGGCCCTGGTGTTAATTTTTTTTATATTCCAAAACTATAATCTGATTTTATGAAGTATTTGGGTAAAATTAAAAGCTCATTACACGTATTTTTTGGCTAACCTCACTGTGTATTATTTTGTAAAATTTCTTAACCAATTTCCTTTTACTACCTATAATAATCTTGGTTTTATAAAATGGAAATCAACGTTTAAGAGGCTAGTATGTATGGTCTTCCCAAATTCATTTGCAAAATTATTTTTTAATTTTGGCCAAATCATCTTAAAGTGGAATTATGGGTATTTATAATGAAAATTATAAATTTAATGTTTTCTGGGTTTTCCCTTTATTTGTGAATTTGATGGAGTTAAATAATTATATAATTTTCCAACTATGTAAACAAATTCACAATCTCAATATATGCATAAAGGTTTGAAATTTACATTATGTCGATTTGTTAGTCACCAAAGTGGCCTGATCATTATGTTTAGTAAATTTCGAAGCACATTAAATTTAATTTTTGTCACCAATATTTAATTGTACATTTATGAAAAAGGATTTCAAAAATTATATTGATTTGTTAGTCACCAAAGTGGCCTAATCTTATAACTAGTAAACTTCCTTATGTATGATTTATATTTAATGGAATAATGTGACATACTATTTAAAATTCATATTATGATGATCTGTTAGTCACCAAAGTGGCCTGATCAATAGAGTTAATGAATTTTGAGTTACAATAAATCTATATATTACCGATATCTAATTTACATGTTATGAAAGGGCAAATGAGTAGTATATTAGTTTGTTAGTCACCAAAGTGACCTGATTGATATATTTACCAAATTGTCCTGTGTAATTAGTTTAATTGGTGAAATTATATGATTTATTTTTGATTTATTTATTACCAAATATTAAATTAGCATATTACGTAAAAGAGATTTACAAAATCATATTAGTCTGTTAGTCACCAAAGTGGCCTGACTGATATATTTGTTGAATTTCTTCACATGTTAATTTTTTTTTTATTTGGTTATTGATAAATTCGTATGTGTATATATTCCTATTATGATGATTTGTTAGTCACCAAAGTGGCCTGATCAATATTGTTAGTGAATTTATATGCACAAACCTTAAGTTTAAATTATCAATTAAAAGATATATAAATCAGTTTGTTATAAAATGGCATAAGAGTCGACCCAAAGGAGGCTTGGTCATTTTCTAGCAAACATTACGAGTTAAGCCAATAAAGTATTTTTTATGTGTGTTCCAGCATTTGAATTAATTATTCTATAATCTGGATTTATGATTAATGTGAGCTTATTCCTTGTAATTTTTCAGTTGAACAGTCTCAAACGAATTATTGTGCTAAGTCTGTTGTTTCCTTTAATGGTAACAATTTTTCTGAATGGAAGGAGCAAGTCGAGTATGAATTGGGTTTACAATATCTCGACATTGCCCTCCTTGATGATGAGCCCCCTGTTCCCACCGAGGAATCCGGTGAGGAGGAAAGAAAGGCTCACAGAATTTGGACAAGGGCCAACAGACTTAGTATGAAATTCCTAAGCATGACTATCGAACCGAATATCAAAAGTACTCTTCCTGATGATCTGAAGAGTGCTAAACAATTCGTTGAATATTTGGAAGAACGTTTTCGAAACACAGATAAGTCGCTCGCCTTGACCCTCGTTCAGAAATTACTTGCTACCAAGTATGAGTGGTCCAAGGGCATGCAAAACCATGTACTGGAGATGACTAATCTGATCAAGAAGCTATCTTCATTGGGTATCGTAATGGATGAGTTTTTCCTTGTTAGTTATATATTGGCGTCGTTACCTTCTGAATATGGGGCTTTTCAAATCAGTTATAACACTTCAAGGGAGAAGTGGTCACTGGAGGAATTGTCTCGAATGTTAATTCAGGAGGAAACGCGACTTAAACAACAAGGAACTCATTCTGTTAATATGGTAACCCAAAGAAATGTGAAGCATAAGAAGGGAGCCAAGAAAGGAAATAAGCCGATGTCTAAGGGCAAGGAGCCAATGAAAGCTATATTGGCACCTAAGAAGGACCTGGGTAAAGATAAATGCCACTTTTGTAACAAACGTGTGCACTATCAGAAAGATTGCCCTAAACGCAAGGCGTGGTTTGAAAAGAAGGGTAAGCCTTTGGCTTTAGTATGTTTCGAATCAAATCTTGTTACTGTTCCTTCTGATACTTGGTGGCTTGATTGTGGTTCTACTATTCACATTTCTAATACCATGCAGGGATTCCTTACAATCCAGAAACCTCAACCAAGTGAAAGTTTCGTGACTCTTGGAAATGGGGATAAAGTTCCAGTTGCTGGAGTTGGGACTTACCGACTTATTTTAGATACTGGTTTTCATCTGGATTTATATAAGACACTATTTATTTCCAATTTTTGTCGTAATTTGATTTCATTGTCTAGACTAGACCTTATGGGATTTCGAATTACTTTGGGAAATCAAAGTTTTAGTTTATTTAAAGGTAGCCGTTTTGTTGGTTCTGGTTTACTTTCTAATGGTTTATATCAACTAAAACTTAATGGTGTTTATGATGAATCTCTAATTACAACTCACAATTATGGTGGTGTGAAACGTAGTATGGTAAATGAATGTTCTGCTTTCTTGTGGCATAAACGTTTGGGTCATATATCCAAAGAAAGAATGGAAATATTAGTAAAGGATGGGACCATTTCTGGTCTAGATTTTACTGATTTTGACACGTGTGTGGATTGCATTAAGGGTAAGCAAACCAAACACATTAAGAAATCTAAAACCACAAGAAGCACTGAGCTTCTTGAAATTATACACACCGATATTTGCGGTCCTTTTGACACTTCCTCATTTAATGGTGAACGATATTTCATCACTTTTATCGATGATTTTTCACGTTTTGGTTATCTCTATCTACTTCATGAAAAATCTCAATCTGTAAATGCTCTTGAGGTGTTTGTTACTGAAGTTGAGAGACAATTAGATAGAAAAGTGAAAATCGTTAGATCTGATAGAGGTGGTAAGTATTATGGGAGATCTATTGAATCGGGACAATGCTCTGGTCCCTTTGCAAGATATCTCGAAAAACATGGCATATGTGCCCAATACACTATGCCAGGCACACCACAACAAAATGGTGTTGCCGAAAGGCGTAATCGAACTCTAATGGATATGGTTAGAAGTATGATGAGTAATTCATCATTACCTAAATCCTTATGGACTTATGCGCTTAAAACTGCCATGTACGTATTGAACCGAGTTCCCAGTAAAGCGGTTCCAAAAACTCCTTATGAGCTATGGACCGAAAGGAAACCCAGTTTAAAGCACCTGCATATTTGGGGTTGCCCGGCAGAAGCTAAGCTATATAATCCATATGAAAAGAAATTGGATTCTCGTACTGTTAGTGGTTACTTTATAGGTTACCCAGAGAAATCCAAAGGATTTAGATTTTATTGTCCTAAGCATACTCCAAGAATTGTTGAAACCGGAAATGCAAGGTTCATTGAGAATGGTGAGATCAGTGGGAGTGACAGTGGACAAACTGTTATTAACGAGGTAAGAGAGCAAGGTTTACCACCTGCAATATTCCATGACATTACTCCCGTATTGGTTGAGCAGTTTCATGCTGAGCAACAAACTGAAGTACCAATTCATAATGAAATCATTCAAAATGAACTTGTAGAAGAAGAGCCACAAGGAATTGCATTAAGACGGTCGCAAAGGGAAAGACGATCTGCAATACCTGATGACTATGTTGTTTATTTCCAAGAATTGGAGAATGATATTGGGATAGACAATGATCCGATTTCATATTCACAAGCCATTGAAAGTGAAAATTCTGAGAAATGGATCAATGCCATGAAGGAAGAATTGAAATCTATGGAAACCAATCACGTATGGGAGCTAGTCACATTGCCGGAGGGATCAAAGCAAGTCGGTTGTAAGTGGGTCTTTAAGACCAAACGCGACTCAAAAGGCAATGTTGAACGATATAAAGCAAGATTGGTTGCCAAAGGTTTTACTCAGAAAAGCGGCATTGATTACAATGAGACGTTTTCACCTGTCTCTAAGAAAGATTCTCTCGGAATTATTCTTGCACTTGTAGCTCATTTTGACTTAGAGTTACATCAAATGGATGTGAAAACAGCCTTTCTTAATGGAACATTAGAGGAAGAGGTTTATATGGACCAACCTGAGGGTTTTCGAGTTGAAGGACTCGAACACATGGTGTGTAAATTGAATAGGTCAATATACGGACTTAAACAAGCCTCACGACAATGGTACATTAAATTCAACGATATAATTGTTTCCTTTGGATTTAAGGAAAACATTGTTGATCAATGTATATATCTGAAAGTCAGTGGGAGTAAGTTTATTTTCTTGATTCTGTATGTTGATGACATTCTTTTGGCTAGTAGCGATCTTGGCTTGCTACATGAGACTAAGAAATTTCTCTCTAAGAATTTTGAGATGAAAGACTTGAATGAGGCATCTTATGTGATAGGGATTGAAATATCCCGTGATAGATCACAAGGATGGATTGGGTTGTCTCAAAAGGCTTATATCAACAAAATTCTTGAAAGGTATGGGATGAAAGATTGCAATATTAGTGTTGTCCCAATTAACAAGGGAGAAAAATTTAGTCTCAAACAATGTCCGAAGAATGATTTCGAGAGGAAACAAATGGCAAATATTCCGTATGCCTCGATAGTCGGAAGCTTGTTATATGCTCAAACATGCACCAGACCTGACATAAGCTTCGCTGTTGGTATGCTTGGCCGTTACCAAAGTAATCCAGGCTTGGATCACTGGAAACTTGCCAAGAAAGTTCTACGCTACTTGCAAGGAACTAAAGACTATATGCTCACATATAGACGATCTGATCGGTTGGAGGTGATTGGATATTCCGATTCAGACTTCGCTGGATGTCTGGATAGTAAAAAGTCCACTTTTGGCTATTTGTTCCTTTTGGCTGAAGGGGCAATATCATGGAAAAGCGCAAAAGCAACTGTTCTAGCCGCATTTACTATGGAGGCTGAATTTGTGGCGTGTTTCGAGGCCACAAATCATGCATTATGGTTGCGGAACTTCATTTCAGGACTTGGAATTGTCGACAATATTGCCAAGCCGCTAAAACTTTATTGTGATAATTCTGCAGCCGTCTTCTTCTCAAAGAACGATAAGTATTCCAAAGGTGCAAAACATATGGATTTGAAGTTTCTTATCGTGAAGGAGGAAGTTCGGAAACATATAGTGTCAATTGAACACATCAGTACTAATCTAATGATTGCTGATCCTTTAACTAAGGCAATACTGTAAATTAATGGCCCATTAAGAGTAACCCATTAGGGTAGGCCCATAGATAAAGAATCCCTAAGTAGTGAGGATTAGGGTTCTACATCTATATAATGAGGAAACTGGTCCTCTCTCTACACACTTTTAGAGCAGTTAAATTCTCTCATAGTTTAACCG
This sequence comes from Penstemon eatonii, assembly GCA_038501285.1. Classification (NCBI taxonomy): domain Eukaryota; kingdom Viridiplantae; phylum Streptophyta; class Magnoliopsida; order Lamiales; family Plantaginaceae; genus Penstemon; species Penstemon eatonii. The sequence continues at coordinate 63,561,725 of CM076715.1, read as the reverse complement.
CATTCATAGAAACTCGAATCTGTGGCAAGAGAGAGAAACCAGAGATTCCATACCTTTTCCGCATTGATGTCTTTTACGATGGAATCAGGTATCTCTAAACCTAATTTACTTATTGAGCAATTAATGCATGTTAATGTCGATCCTTTAATGTTTCATGCCTTACGTACTTAATTGTTAACAGTGGTATCAGAGCCCGTGTTTGGGCTAACTTTAATTCGATTAATTTTGATCTAAAATTTATGTTTACTTTTAGATCTGTCTTTTCTGAAAATTTAGATCTGTCTTTTCTGAAAATTAAAATACGTGAACTACATGATCTAATAATCATGACTCTTTTGTTAGATCCTTTATTATGTTCAAACTGTGCTCACATGAATTAATTTTCTATGTAGTTTATTTATGAAATTCATGTAATCAGTCCTGGTTTGATATGTTTGATATACATGATGTCTGTAATCAAAATTTATGTTCCAATTTTGTTTTTGATAATCATGATTGTTGTGATGGAGCACGAGGATTTATGTAGATTCCGAAGTCTTTCATCAGTACTAAAAGTCGGATTTATGAACAAAAAAAAAAATTAAGTGAATTCTGAAATTAAGTCTTGCTGTTCGGCGCCCTTCACTCCCTTCAGAATTTGCTGTTTTTTTTTTTTTTCTTTTGGGCCTTGTGTGACTTATGGGCCTGGTGTTAATTTTTTTTATATTCCAAAACTATAATCTGATTTTATGAAGTATTTGGGTTAAATTAACAGCTCCTTACACGTATTTTTGGCTAACCTCACTGTGTATTAATTTGTAAAATTTCTTGACCAATTTCCTTTTACTACCTATAATAATCTTGGTTTTATAAAAATTTTACCAAAAATCGCAGTTGCTAACTACGATTTTAGGTAAATATTTTTTTTTTCATAATTTCATAAAAATGAAAATCGCAATTGTCAGTTGCGATTATTTTGAAGAATCACAGTTGGTAGCTGCGATTTTTCACAAAAGATACATTTAGAAAAATAGTTTTAAATTTGAGTCATTTTAAAAAATACTTTTATATAATAGGCTATATTGAAAAAAAAATTCTAAAATAGCAAAGTCGGCCCACATGGACCCAAAATTGAGCATCTTGGAAATTGGGTGATTTAAATTTCAACGCACAGCCCCCACTTTGTCGTCTCAAAAAGTCAAACCATTTTTTTCAATCCTCTTTCTTCAAGGATTGGCCATTTTTCCGATTTCATGAAACAGATGTCTATATTTAATTGTTTCATGAAACACATGTCTATATATTTTTTCTAAAAATAGATGATTATTAACAGGACACGATTTTATAATAAAAGCAATAAAATTATCTCTCTCTTTATCTACACAAAAATCGTTCATCATTTTAGAAAATTAGGAGAATTTTTCTTTCTTTCAATTATTAGTTAATTAATCAAATTTAAAAGGCTAGTAAGAGCACACACTTAGCCAGTAAAACGGGTTTGTAGATCAAGAATTAAAAAGATCAATGAATTTTAATCATCAAATTTCTGAAAGTTTGAAATCAAAAGTTCACCAAAAAGAACTAAAGACAAGTTTTCAGTATGATATTTTTTTCCCTTTTTTGGCATAATTGAAATAATTGTGTTATGATATTAATTGTGAATATATTTGAGTAATTTTTATTAGCTTAATTAACTAGGTTGTGGAGTTTCGTAAATTAGAGTTGATTCCTAAAATGAATAATTAAGTTGAGAATTATATAGGATAGAAAATTAAATCACATATTAAATTCAAGATAGAAATTCTGACCGAACATATTTTTGGTCCCAAGTGGTCAGATGAGAATAGACCTCTGAAAATTTTAAACAAAGTTTAACTTTAAAACTTTTGCTTAACTGTAAGCAGACTAAGTTGTTACAGAATAGTAAGCTAACAATGCTGATCGTGAACAAGTCTTTGAACAGCTTTGTTGACCACTAGTCTGATAGTTACTTAGCTAATTTTAGTCAAAATCAGTTTTAATATCAGAATACTTGCAGCGGATTTATAAAGTGTTTTTCACAAGTATACTTGGTAGTTTGAAAAATTTTATCCCCAGTTTTGTAAAACCTTCTTTAAGCCTTTTTCAAACAGTTTTATAAAGTGTTTTATGCAGTTTGAAAGTATGCAAATGAAATGCAGTGTAAAACACAAGGATTTTTATAGTGGTTATATGAATGTAAATATCCTTTAGTCCACTCTTCCAAGTCACGAAAATCTTGGGTTATACTAAGAACACACAGTAATTAGTACACTCCACTTACGCCAAAACAACAAATGAATCTGGCCAAGCTCGCAATAGAAAATCACAAAGAAATCCTATTCTACAGAGCCTTATCACTCACAAAGATGGATAAGTACTCCTCACAACACTCTAACAGATTTCACTCAGAAAAATGTATCTATCTTTTATCTTCAGCTTCAGCTTGAGTCAACAAATGACAAGGCTGATTAGTGAGCTGTTCTTGAGCTTTTGAGACTTAGAAAATATTTGCTTTGAAATCAATCTCTCAGTTGTTGTGTATTTTTTCTTCGTCTCTTCAGCTATTTATACTCACTCATTTGAATTATGTCCGTTGAAGGGAGACACAATTCAAATTTCTCGATTTCTGGTCCTTAATTTCCGCGAACGGCTCTCTGCACAGTGACAGTACTGCAGACTGTACTTTCTGTCAGACAGCATTAAATGCACTGAGCTGATACGAGTTATTTCTTCAATCATTTGCCATTGATAGCCTCGGACTTCAGCATTTATTACTTCAGTGGCATTTATTACCGTTGGGACGACTTCTTGATCATTTCCACTTGGCTGATGAGAGTACAAGTCTGATGATGAACAGAGTTGATCTCAAACTTGAACAAAACTGATTTGAGTCGGCTGATTTTCACCAGTCTGATTTCTTCCCTTCAGCAAATCAGTAGTCTTCTGGACCTTGAATATTTGACCCTTCTTATTTGTCTTCATACTTGGTCAAAATCCTTCTAAGGGTTTTAAACTAAGTTTTCCATACTTAGCTGATCTTGATGAGTTTTGGAAATCATCAAAACCTCCCTTAACTATTCTAGATTCAGTACACTCAATCTTCATCTTCATCCAACAACATGAATACCTATGGCACAAATATATTTTACCTGATTATAGATAAACATGACTGATAAGAATGTAGTGGACACTTGATTTATTATTTATAAATATAAGACATAACGCAAAGTCATACTTATACTGAAATGGAAGACAAACATTTCATTTAAAGTACTATTACTAATATAAATATCAAATACTTACGGAACTCAAGCCATTTTATAAAAGAAACCAAAAAAAAAAAAAAAAAAGAATTTACCAAAAATCGCAGTTGCTAACTACGATTTTTGGTAAATATTTTTTTTTTCATAATTTCGTAAAAATGAAGAATCGCAATTGTCAATTGCGATTATTTTGAAGAATCACAGTTGGCAGCTGCGATTTTTCACAAAAGATACATTTAAAAAAATAGTTTTAAATTTGAGTCATTTTAAAAAATACTTTTATATAATAGGCGATATTGAAAAAAAAATTCTAAAATAGCAAAGTCGGCCCACATGGACCCAAAATTGAGCATCTTGGAAATTGGGTGATTTAAATTTCAACGCACAGCCCCCACTTTGTCGTCTCAAAAAGTCAAACCATTTTTTTCAATCCTCTTTCTTCAAGGATTGGCCATTTTTCCGATTTCATGAAACAGATGTCTATATTTAATTATTTCATGAAACACATGTCTATATATTTTTTCTAAAAATGGATGATTATTAACAGGACACGATTTTATAATAAAAGCAATAAAATTATCTCTCTCTTTCTCTACACAAAAATCGTTCAATCATCTTAGAAAATTAGGAGAATTTTTCTTTCTTTCAATTATTAGTTAATTAATCAAATTTAAAAGGTTAGTAAGCACACACTTAGCTAGTAAAACGGGTTTGTAGATCAAGAATTAAAAAGATCAATGAATTTTAATCATCAAATTTATGAAAGTTTGAAATCAAAAGTTCACCAAAAAGAACTAAAGACAAGTTTTCAGTATGATATTTTTTTCCCTTTTTTGGCATAATTGAAATAATTGTGTTATGATATTAATTGTGAATATATTTGAGTAATTTTTATTAGCTTAATTAACTAGGTTGTGGAGTTTCGTAAATTAGAGTTGATTCCTAAAATGAATAATTAAGTTGAGAATTATATAGGATAGAAAATTAAATCACATATTAAATTCAAGATAGAAATTCCGACCGAACATATTTTTGGTCGAAAATTTGAGAATAAATTTCGACAGAACTAAGTTGGTTTTGGTCATATTTTTAAACTAATTTTCAAATGTAAATTACGATCGAACCTGTTTCGGTCATAAATTTAACCAGCTTTTTAAAAAAATCCAACTGAATTGGTATTGGTAGGAAATTTAACCGCCTTTTTAATATAAATTCCGACCGAATGGATTTCGGTAGAAATTCAACCAAAATTCCCACCGTTATGTTTTTCTAGTGATGTTTAATTCGATATTCCTAAACAAATTACATATATAGAACAACGAAAGAGTGTATACTTGACTAATCTTTTCCATGGAAAAAATTGTTACTATTAGTGACAAAATTATAACTTATTACTAATGGGAATAGTATTCCTCGATGATCGCAACAAATTACCACCAAAATTGCAAAAAAAAAATTATTTGTGGTTGCAATTTTGTTGTCAAATTGTTAAAAAAAAATAATAGAAGAAACTAGCTTATATTTTGTGTGATTTTTCAAAGCAAAACTGCAACATAAATAAAATAATATTCAATATTCACGAGTTCATATTACCATAATCAATTCAAGTAGTTTTTGATAATAGGAATCAATTTTTGTTAAGGGGAAAGGGTAAAATGGATATTTAATAAGTGGAATGTATTGTTTTGTAACATGAGGGGTGTGATTGTGAAAAAATAAAAAGTTTTGGAGATAATTGTGAAATATCAATAGTCCAAGGGGTGTAAGTGCAAATAACCCAATTTTATGTGACAACTAGTGACAATAATTGTGTGTTAACCTGTCGTTTTGACAATTATTGATAAATTTAAAGTAACAATTAAAATATTTTCAACATAATATATAGTGATTTTATTGTCAATTTGAGAACATTTAAATACTGACAACTTAAATTGCTATATATAGATGATAGATAATTAATAGTGCCAATCTAATGGATTTCACGTTTCTAAAAAAAAAAATCTTATGGTTTTTACATGGGTTTGTATATATATTATTCAAGTTTAGTCGGTGCAATGCGCGGAGGGTGACATGCAAATATGTTATATTGATATTGTTATCATTTATGATCCGTATTAAATTAATTTAAAGATATGGTATAGATAAGTTTTGAAGTGAAGGAAATGTTAGTTTTTATTTAATTGAATCACGACTAATTCGATTTAGTTGAATAAAGCAAGATAAATCATATTTAAATATAAGTGTGGAATCTGGTGGACTTTATGGGCCTATTTATTTGGATTTTGGGAGAGTGATTTGGGAAAACGGTAGAGGTTTGAGAAATAATCTCGATTTGCGTTTGTTGTTTGTTTGGGTTTTGGGAGAGTTGTTTGGAAAAAAAAAGTAGGTTTAAATTTTTTTTTTTAGGTTTGAGTTAGTTAATTAGGTGTAAGATAGTGTAAGACTTTATGTCACATCATTTAGTTATATATAATTAATTTATTGGTGTATATATTATATGTAATATATGTGATAAATAATATTTTATAATTAGTTATTTGTGCTTTCTAAAATAATAAAAAATAAAGTAGATTAATTTTCATTTTTTTGAATTTTTTTATAAAATATTATAATAAAATTATTTTAATTATTTTATCTCACCGACGAAATAAAATATTTCCGAAAATACCCTCATATTCAAGTGGTAATTAATAGCTATGGTTGCAGCATTTTCCAAATCAGCACATTAATTGAGAATCCTCTATAATTAATTATCTGATTTACTTCAATTGTCTTGAGTCCCACATGATTATAGACTTCATGTTATCTTAAAAAAGGAAAAACTATTTAAATTAATTTTTCTCAACTATTTTAGTTCTGAAATATTTAATGTTTTTAATCTTAAACTTGAAAACTCATTTATGAATTTTTTTCTATAATTTTAATTACTTGAAATTAATAATTTATAATTATGTGGGTTTAACAATTAAAATTCAAGTATATTAAAATTATAGAAAAGATGAATTTTCGGGGTTTTATAATAATTATTGTCTATGGCTTCATCAGATCATGGTATTAATATTTACCCTTCCACATTTTCATGGATTCTAGTTTTATTTGTCCAGAATTGTTTTAAATTAACTGTCATTAAATTTTAGATCATCTATTTTTTTTAATCTCAAAGCGGTTGTTTCTTCTTTTCTTCTTCTACTCCATTCGTACAAATGGGACATATTTTTTGTTTACTTATTTATGGGAGACTTCCTGGTGCAAGTGTGCGTAATCTGGTTGTTCTACTTTTTATTTTTTAGACTAGCTACTTGTTCTTCTCTAATCTGGTTGGAAAAATGAAGGGCTAATTTGGGTGAAGGAGAGGCATGAAGCAATGGTGGTGGTGATTGTAGTTTAGTAAGGAAGAAGAAGTAATTTCTATGTTTAATAAAATTAATTATAGAAGCTCCTCAATTAGTGTGCTGATTTGGAAAACGTAGCAGTCATTATCTATTAATTACCATTTGAACATGAGGGCATATTTGGAAATATATTTTTTTTGCTCTGGCAGCAACAATTGCCGCTCTGGCAATATCGCTAGCCTTTGGGAGAGTTGTTTGGAAAAAAAAAGTAGGTTTAAATTTTTTTTTTAGGTTTGAGTTAGTTAATTAGGTGTAAGATAGTGTAAGACTTTATGTCACATCATTTAGTTATATATAATTAATTTATTGGTGTATATATTATATGTAATATATGTGATAAATAATATTTTATAATTAGTTATTTGTGCTTTCTAAAATAATAAAAAATAAAGTAGATTAATTTTCATTTTTTTGAATTTTTTTATAAAATATTATAATAAAATTATTTTAATTATTTTATCTCACCGACGAATTCATTCAAATAACATATTAAATATGCTAAAAATTACACAATATCCTTAAAAGATTAACCTAATAGTTATTACACAATATTCAGATTAATCTACGTACGAAAATAACATATTAAGTTGTCTTCATATTGTCGAGCATAATAAAAATTAACGGCAATTTTACAATTAATGTCACTAATTCCACGAAGGTGGGAATGGACCCCATCTATTATCCGACCAGTAATGACTCTTATTTCTCTACGTCGGACCAACCGCCTCCGAGTTGGGGCCGTAGCACTGACCCTTTTTTTGATTCAATACAATAGGGTAAAAGATCGTACAGTTCCCTACCGAGACAAACTCTCAACGGATCCTCGGCGCGCTGGGCATACCTCTTCCGCGCGTCTTTCTCGTGGCGGGAACAGAACAACAGGGAAAGACCCGGCCGACCGATAGAAGAGGAAGAGAATCTAGGATGAACGCTTTTTTCATTCGCTATGCGCTGACTGGATGCGTACTCGCGTGATCAATCGATGGGGGTACCGCATTGGGCAGAAGATGATCCAAAAAATGAAGGCTCACCCAGCTAAAGGAAGGAGCTTTGAGAAACATTGAGAAATATTAAAATGATGGATCTGAAAATTGTGAGTGATATTATTTAAACTCAAATTAGGGTATACAAAATAATAGCATGACCCAATACTATTAAAATAAAATCGAATTTTATTGCGTTAATTTTGACTGGGAAATGCCCATTGGTCCAAAAAGCAGTAATTAAAGAAAAGAGGAGAGAAGACAGCCGCAAAAAAAAAAAAAAAAGAAGAAGAAAGAAAAGAAAAGAAGAAAGAAAAAATCGACAGACAGAGGAGAGAGAAATAGGGGGAGTAGAGTATTTTTTGAAACTTGGTAAAAATGGACTACAGCCCATAGTTTCATGAAACTTATTACGAAAAAGAATACTGTTGCTGCAAATTTCGAAAATCTGATGGGCTGTTTGTCTCACGTTTCGAAAAGATGAATTTTTTTTATCGAAACGCGAGACATACGGGCCCTATATGTTTCTAAAATTTCCATCACTTCAATGCTTATCTATACAATATCTTTAAATTAATTTAATACAGATCATAGATGATAACAATATATTCAAAAACTCACGTGAAATCCATTATATGCAATTGCGCCGACTTTCCTTGAATAGTAATATATTTACAAACTCAGGTGAAATGCATTATATGCAATTTAAGTTGTCAATATTTAAATGGTAGTCAAATTGACTATAAAATCATTATATATAATTGTCAATCAAAATGACAGGTTAGCACACAGTTATTGTCCCTAGGTGTCACTTTAAAATTGGGTTATTTGACTTACACCCCTTGAACTATCGCTATTTGACAGTTATCCCAAATTTTTTATTTTTTGACAATCAAACCCATTATGTTACCAAACAATCCATTCCACTTATTAAATATATCCACTTACCCTTTTCCCTTAACAAATATTGATTCCTATTACCAAAAACTACTTGGATTGACTATGGTAATGTGAAATTGAGAACAATGAATATTGTTTTATTTATATTGCAAGTTTGCTTTAAAAAATAACACAAAATATAGTTTTTTCTATTATTTTAACCTAAAAATTCATACATTGGTTGAAGTCTGAATACGGAGGTACTCTTTTATTTAAAGTAGTTATCATGAGCTTCAACGGCAGTCTGAATACGAAGGTATAAATCGCGCTTCATTCGAAACCTCCTGTGAAATAAACACACATGATACCTAGGACGTTCAGTGAAATAGTCCTTCGAAATTGTCTCATGGCCTTCTTCTCTGTTACTTGTTATCACTTCAGGACCAAGAGCCAACCCACACTGAAGCGATTGTCGTTGCCTTGCGCTTTCTTATTCTTCTTGTTCTAAATTCACAACTTCAAGAAGAGGAATACTTCCATTCCACCAAAAAAAAAGGTTCAAATCTAATGGATCCATTGTATATAGAGATTTCAATTATTTTTAGAGAGAACTTATGATAAATATGATGAAATGAGAGAACAAATGATTACTATCTTATAGAGATGTATAAATATAACCCTTGAAAATAGAGCCGTTAGGAATAGAGCTGTTGAGGATATAATCGTGAATAAAAACTATAATTAAATATTTTATTAAATCGTTATTTAAAGCCATTTATTTCAAAAAAATAAGTATTTTTATTATTTTATTATATTTAAATAAGAAACATTAAAATATGTATTAATTATTTATATTTTACGTGAAAATGTAATAAAACATTATTTATAATGTTATTTATAAATTAATATTGAAAGAAATTAAATATAATAATTCTGAAATTTTAGATGATGATTGTTGGAGACCTGGAGTGAATAGCTAAAACTGAGTAGCTAAAACTATATATAATTTGATATAAATGACCACTTATAGAAGACACTGCTGGAGATGCTCTAACAGGATATAATTATTTTCAGGAAATTTTGCATTTTGCACCCCCGAAACTTAGATTTAGCACTTTGCATCTTCGAAATATGAAAAATACAGCACTTTGCATAATTCTTTTGTAGATCTTTGGCACTCCCCCCCCCCTCCCCACCAAAATAAAATTATATTAGCACTTAACACTCCCCAATTAAGAATAAATTAACAACTTGCACATTCGAAATACAATAAATAGACACTTTGCATCCCAAAATACAAAATTAACACTTAACACCCTCAAATTAAAAAAAAAAAAAAACTCAATCCCCTCATTTTTTGGGGCAAAGTTGACCATTAAGGTGAAATTTTTTTAAGGCAAAATAGGTAATTATTTATGGGTCTTTGATATGTTGAAGTAGACAATGGGTCTTCGAGAAGTTTACTTGTACTTTATTTAATTATTTATGGTTATATAGTTGAAAAGAAAGATTTACAGATAAATGGGTATTCGAGTATTTATAATTGTATTTTGCAAAATTTGAGTAAAAAAATGAATTACCTATTTTGCCTTAGATTTTTTTTACTCCAATAGTCAACTTTGACGAAAAAAAGAGGGGTTTGGGTTTTTTAAATTTGAGGGTTTTAAGTGTTAATTTTATATTTTGGGGTGTAATGTGCCCATTTATTATGTTTTGGGGGTGGAAGTTGCTGATTTGATCTTAATTAAAGGGTATTAATTGCTAATTTTATTTTGGGGGTACAAAGTAAGAAATTCTCAAGTTTTGAGGGTGCAAAGTACCAATACTATTGAATTACCTATTTGCCCTTGATTTTTTACTTGTAAATAAAAGAGGGTGCAAAGTGCTGTTATTTTCATATTTTGAGGGTACAAAATGCTAAATTTTAATTTTAAGGGTATAAAGTGCTTATTTTCCATGTTTTAGGGGTGCAAAGTGCAAAAAAACCCTTATTTTCATTCTTCAATTCAATTGGCAAACAGATGAGTCGGTGGTTAGCTGTCGCGCACCTGTCCTTTTCTTCTTTTTTTTTTTTTTTTTGTTCTATTAGTAGGTTCAAATTATTATTTTTTTTTAGATAAAGTAGTTTCAAATTAATTTGAAACGTAGCATATAAAAGATCCAAATCAAATGAAAATATTCACATACAAAATGGGAAGTGCATTACTTATCTGGCGTTGCTTATGTGTGATCAAGAAACCTAATTATGGCTACAGACGATTTACCTCTCTCTCCACGACCAACACTGAGATTAACGAGAATTTAGTCAGTTTTTCTTTCACACATCTAATTTCGTTTTCTTTATTTTTTCTTTCAAAAAAAATGAAATCATGATTTCGACTAATTAATGTGCAGGTGATTGTTGAAGGTAAAGCTAATTCAAGAACAGCAATTCTCAACAGACCCGCTTCACTCAATGCTCTTAACACCTCTATGGTCATTTTTCTTTTCCCTTTAATTAATCCGTATGCTTAATTAATTAATGTGTGTTAATTTCGAGCCCTTTTTTTTTTCCCCATGCTTCTGAGTTTATGCTTACGTCATGGATTAAAATACTTTTCGAGTATATATTTCGGCCAGTCGAATATTAAAAACTTTTCAAAAATATTTCGAAAATACTAAGGAAAAATTATAAATATTTTTTTAATCAAATTAAGAAAAAGAAGAGAGTCTCATGCAAATAAATAGTTCCAGAATTAATCTTATTTTCGTTTCGTTTAACGGAAATTTTTCGATGTTTTCGATGAAAATGATTAAAATTTTGATTCATGGCTTACATGTGACTTGGGCCTAACACACCTCAAAAACTAACTTAACAAGTTAGGCCATCTCCAACCGAAGCCATTGCCCAATTGCCTGCCTAATTGCCCAATTGCATTGCCCTCTTGTCTTGCCCTCATGCTTTTTCGACCCACCTAAAAAACTCATCTCCAACCGAAGAGAAATTAACATCTATTAATTCAATTTCACAAATTTCCCTACTCTCACTCTCCCCCTCTCCCCACTCAAACTTATTTTAATAATAATAATAATAATTTCATCTTATTCAACTATGATAAGTGGAATTAACTTTGTTTTTGCATGCGATCTGACAATTAAGATTCTACTTGAAGGACTTCAATCTGATAAGTGGAATCATAGAAATATAACTGGAAACGATCAGGTAGAACATGATTGGAATTAAACTAAACCCCCCTCTTATACAAAATTGATGTATGTTCGAAATTTAGCGGAATTATACAAAATTTAGCGGAATTATATTCTACTCCGTGAGTAGATTAAAACGGTATATTGTATGTTCGAATTGGAGTACCAGTGAATGAGAAATTGAAACTCAAAGATCACCATTTGAAATGGAAAAAAAAATTTATCCCACATTGAAAAATGAGTAAAAAAATTGAGGTTTATATATGATTTCTCAACTAAGATGTGTAACAACTAGCAACCGAAAGTCTCTTCTCTCACGCGCGCGAATGTTTAATTCCTTTAGAGCGGGTTGAACTCATTAATGAGGATATCTCTCCAAACAAAGATTTGAGCCTGAATCCACTACTTTGTAATAAATAATTATTTTCACTAGACAAATATACTAATATATATATATATATATATATATATATATATATATATATATATATATATATATACGCGCCATGTTATGCACATGCATATAAAAATAATTATTGTATACTTGTAAAAGTGAACTTTGATTAATACATCAATGCTGGCAAGCTTAATTATTTTATAAGTTTGAAAGTCTATAAAAATCTTTTTCATATAGATAAAGCACCTGATGAACTAACTGTTGACCATGTGCAAATTTGTAGACAACAAAATAAAAACAGAGTCAAAAGAATATTAATATTTAATTCTTAATAGTCAGAGCAGAAGTTGATGGCCAGAATTAAAAAATTAAACCTCGTTTTAAAAATAGAAACAAATGGAACAAATTGATTCGGGGAGATTGGCATAGGATTTGATTTATTTCTATGTTTATCAAAGATTAAGGGATTATCAAGCTCCGGTTTGCTATAAGCGACTATTATTTATTATTTCGGTAAAGTTGACTGATCAACTGTATTTAAAATATTTAAGACGGAAGTACGTAGTATTATATTCAAATTTTCTTTTAGCTGCGAATTTCTTTTTCTATTTTTTCCAGAAGTAGTATTTTTTTGTTTCCCAAGAGTATAATCCATTTTGAGGCGGACTAAACGCATTAAGTTGATACCTCTTCTAACAGGGATTCGAACATGTGTCCGTTATTTTGGTCAATTAAACTGTTCACAACTTCAAATTTTTATTACTATTTTGGTCTCAATTTATGATTATTCAATTTAATGCACCATATATCATTTGCACCTATTCATTAAAATATAATTGACATGAAATTCACTATAATTTAAGGTGATATATTATAAACCATTGTTCATAATATAATATGATCACTACAACATTTAAAGACTTTCCTGCTTTTTTTGGTTCGTTTTGGTTTTACATTAATTTGGTGAAATATTTATTTTGTTTAGATGGTGAATACATTATTATATCAATTATCACAACATTAATTATTATATCGAATCTATTATAATGATATCAAAGTTCAAAGATAAATAAATAACAAATGCTAGTATTAAACTAAATAAAATACCTATATTCTGTTTATTTTTGGCAGGTGTATGCAACACTCGCGTTTAGTGAAACTGAAATTTTAATTAAAAAAATTCACAAAACTTTCATGTGTTATGATAAACTTCCAAAGCTATGTTTTATTGCACTAAGTTCCAGACCTTTTTTTTTTTTTTTAAATTTTAATTAATTGATAATCATATTATCTTAGTGTAGACATAAATAACATTTCTAACTTATAAACTAATTAAGTAAATTTATTTAATTTATTATTAAAGTATAAAATAGATTGTTAGTATAAATATAAATAAGATTTATTTATAATTTATAAAACATTATATTATTTTATTATTATTTTGATAAATAATATATACAATTTTCTTTAATAAACATTTAAATAAGATTCAAATTATGGGTTGAATTGAGTTACGTTGGACCGAACAGATCGCGACCCATAAATATAATCTTTAGGCAAGATTGTTAATTTATTTTGTTATTGATTGTCCATTTATGAAAATTCAATATAATGTATTCTTTTTGTTATAGTTTGGTTGAGGTTCTTGAGGAGATTTTAATGTAATATTTTGTGTTACAAATATATAGGTTGGCAGGCTCCATAAGTTGTACGAAAATTGGGAAGGTAACCCTGACGTTGGCTTTGTAGTTTTGAAGGGTGGAGGAGGCAGAGCATTTTCAGCCGGTGGAGATATTGTTTCATTATATCATTTGATAAAAGAAGGTACTTTTACACAACTTTCTCCCTCTTTTTATTTTTATTTTTATTTTTTTAAATACATTTATTATCAATTATTATAGCAAAAGCTATTAAAAAAATTGATCAAATACTAAGAATTACAAATAATAAACAACTATCAAATACATGTATTAAAACTACACAAGTTAATGTTAATAGAGGAAAAAAACAGTTTTGATATCAAACTTTAATCCAAAAAAACACATTTCATACCAAGTTTTTTGCACTCTCTTGACAAAATTAGTTTTCATGATCAATTTTCGGACGGAATTCAGCACGTGCCCGTCAAGTTAATAATGGTGGATCTTTGAAACCCGTGTATGTTGTACATCTCCTTCAACATAATGGGCACGTGAGCGACACGTGCTGAATTACATCCGAAATTTGACGACAAAACTAAATGTGTATTTTAGAAAAGCTTGGTACCAAGTATATTTGTGGACTAATATTTGATATTAAAAATGTTTTTCCCTCAATGTTCATATTGTATTTTAAACTTTAATGAATTGAATAGACAAAAGTTACCCCTAGAAAAAAATAATAATCTTTTGAAAAAAATGGAGAAATATACTTTATATTTTCGACTGGACATGCATTTTTTTTATCTGACCAAATAAAAGATTGAAACCAATCAGATCTGAAAAAGGAACTGTATCGCAAAATACTCGAACTATCAAGGGCGGCCCGAGATATACCTGGGGGTTTAAAAAATATTTAAATAATAGTGAGGAAAGTGCACTTAACCCCTCCCAATTTACATGCTTTTGCACCTTTACCACCCAAAAGTACAAAATAAACACTTTACCTCCTAAATTATTAAAAGAAGTTATACTTTCCCCTCCTCAAATGATTTAAGCCATCTTTTGTTGATCGAAAAATGCACATATGTGCCTCACATATGTTTTCTAAGAGTAAAATAATCACAACATTTTATATGTGATATAAAACGAAAGTGAAAATAGTCAGACCAATGTCAAACTAGGAAATTTTATTCTCAAAACAAAGAAAATAATCAAAGTTCATAAAAACAAGAGTAAAAGTTGTCTTCATAGGCTTACAGAACTTTAAATAGACACAAACCCTAAAATAACAAAATTAAAAAAGAGAATAAATGCCTAATCTGATGCCTAATCTGATTGACAGTAGAATCCTAACAAAAGTAATATTTCTATGGAAAGTAAAAAGCACCCTAATAATTATCAAACAGAGTCTCAAGTCACAAATTCAACATATCTCGGACTAATATAAATTATCTCAAAATACTGCCACTTTTCCCTACATCACTATCAGTCCAAACATTTCACTCTCGCACAATTTTCATCATCTTTTATGCATGTACAAAATCTCTTTTGATTTCAGATAGGGTTTTGGTTTACAACACATGAGTGAAATGTACTGGCAAACAAAAATTGTTGTGACTAATTTATCCTTAGAAAATACATGGTCCGGGGTGGACCTAGAGGGTTTGGTTGGGGGGGGGGGGCGAGATTTTTTTTAATGGCAAATGACACGGAATTAGGGGATGAATTGGAAGAGGGAACACAAGCGAACACCTCGGGAAAATAAACTCGTCACTCAATGGAATCCACCAATGAGATAAGAGTAAAATCACTCAACTCGCCACTTTATAGAATCCACTAAAGAGATAAGAGATGAAAATATGAAGAATCACTCTTCAAAAAATAACTTTCTTATTACTTTTCAATTCAATTGTTTAGACTAATGGGGAATGCGTATTTATAGGATATCATGGACATCCCCCATGAATAGGTTCATGTATGGATCTCAAAAGTTATACATGAATCTAATGATACATGCATGAAGACAAAGGACATACATGTATTTTATTTATTACTACTTAGGTAAATAAATTGAAGTTCATGAATTAATATTTAATGGCTAGATTCTGTGTCAGACGCTTCTGCTGTGTGATAACTCGTCCTCGAGTTTTCTTAACTGTACTCTTTCCATCAAATGGTTCCCACGTCGATTTTGCTTTGTAGGAGAAAATTCGTCCTCGAAACTTGATCAACTTCTTCATTAATGTAAAGAAGAACTTCAGTAATTCAAGATAAGAAAATATGATATTAACGTCACGGACTTAAAGTACTCCATCCAATAAGCGTAGTGACATCCCCAAAACAAATATGTTTCTTGAAGATATATTGTGCCAATAATGAAATCAATATATTCTTGACTTTTTCTCACCAAGGAAACATCAACCAAAAATCCTTCTGCCATCTGATCTTGAAACTCGCATGAAATATCATGGGCATATTTATAATTATCAAAAACCATTGAATTGAATAGTTTGTTGCATAGATGAGAATCCTCTTCCACGTAAGTAGCAGTACGACAAATCAATAATGATTCATCAAAATCATCTAAAGTAAAATCTTCCTCTTCATCAGATTCGTCATTAATAGGTGCACTCTCATAAATAACTTCATCAAAAGATTATGTATCTTTTAATTCATACTCCGCATCATGACGGGAATCATCATGATCTAGAGGTTCGTAGCGTTTTAGACGCTCCTGCAGTTGTTGCACTTGCCTCCTTAATTCATCCATTTTGATGTCACGAAGCTCTCGCTCACGGTTAAGTGGAGGTCCACGGCCTCCATCGCAACCATGATCGTCAATCCACTTTGACACGGAATAAGGGGAAGAATTGGATTGGAAGAGGGAACACAAGCGAACACCTCGGGAAAATAAACTCGCCAATCCAACAATTAGATAAAAGTAAAACCACTCAACTCGCCACTCTATAGAATCCACTAAAGAGATAAGAGATGAAAATATAAAGATTCACTCTTCAAAAAATAATTTTCTTATTACTTTTCAATTGAATTGTTTAGACTAATGGGGAATGGGTATTTATAGGACATCATGGACATCCCCCATGAATAAGTTCATGTATGGATCCCAAAGATTATACATGAATCTAATGTGCATGAAGACAAAGGGATATACATGTATTTTATTTATTACTACCCCGGTAAATAAATTGAAGTTCATGAATTAATATTTAATGGCTAGATTCGGTGTCAGCAAACTCGATATTTTTCTGTTATATTGATAAAATGACAACTAAATAAAAATACACTACAAGAAAAAGAAAAATGAATTTTAGTGACAAAATATTAAGTGACATTGTTGAAATTGTCACTTTTTGCGTACATTTAGTGATAAGAATATTAGTTTTGTCACAATAATAATAGTGACAGTGACAAAATATATTTTTAAGTTGTTACTAATGGCTATTAGTGACAAGTTTATGGAACTTAAGTTGTCACTATTGACAATTAGTGACACCATTTCAGTGACAACCTGGTGACAATAAATATTGTCACTGTAATTTAGTGAGAACTTTGTAGTTGTCACTATTGGGGTATCACCAAATGTCAATAGTGACAACATTTTCACATTTCTTGTCACTAATGTGTCTATATATATCATTTTAGTGACGATATTAAAATTCTTGTCACTTTGTCATTTACTATTTTGTCACTAAAATTTAAATTTTTTGTAGTGATAAGTAATGTTGTATATTTAATAAATGTTGTACTATAAGTACCAAAATTAATAGTAAACTTTCTTTTTACTGCAGTGCATTTTACAAAATCAAAAATTTAATGTTAATACATATGACCATATTAATATTTATATATTGATCCATATATTAATAATCTAGATGAAAGAATTAAAGAAGAATAGCTTATAAGTTATAACTAAAAAAAGAAAGAAAATTACATAACAAGGTATTCGAACCCCAGCTTCCTTGATATGCATTCACAATCCCAACAACTATTCCATTGCCTTCTATTCAATATATCTAACAAGTGTCTGTATAAATATTTGATCTGTATTTTTCTTGTGGGGGGGGGGGGGGGTGAAGCCGGGCAGAATAATGATTATTCTGCAGATGAGTTTTCATCATAAATCTACAAATTTAAAATGCATAAAAATGAACCCAAGTTGGGTAAAAACCCGAGAAAGAAAAAATCTCTTCTATTTTTTAAATATCAATAATCAACTCACTGAAAATAAGTCCACATGCCGGACTTTTATAGCTAAAATAAAATAACCACTGAAAATAGATAAACTTCTAAAGGAAACAAGATAATTACTAAAACTTCAATGAAAATGAAATAACTAAAAGAAAAATATCTAATAGACTTCTAAGTAAACAAAATAACTTAAATTAGTAAACTAATCTACAAGATTTGATCTTCAATATTATTCTAATATACTCCTGCATCATTCTCCCCCGTTTAGAAAGAACTCGCCCTCGAGTTCGAATAGAGAATGAACCAGAGTAGGAGAAGATTCTTCCTCGAACTTTTGTAAGCTTCTTCATCAATGCAAAAAGAAAGTTCAATCTTGAGCTGCCGAAATTTAGATTTGGGTATGATATATATGTAATGTACTTAGCCCAATTATCACGGTAACATTCCGAAAATGTACCAATAATGAAATCAATGACATTTTGGGAATTTTTGTCATCCTGAATAACAAAATCCTCCAAGATTGCAATATTCTTATTTTCATCAATTTGACTAGACAAAGCCATAACTGTAATAAACTTATTTCCTTCTTTTGATTCATAGCAAGTAGCTACTTCGTCAAAATAATCTTCATCAAAAGATGAAACATCGTCTTCACCATAAGATTCATCAAATATTGGAGGCCCTTCATAAAGAAAATGAGAATCCTCTGCAACTGACTCATCAAAAATTGGGGGATTTTCGTCCATAAGAGAAACATCTTTCTCTTCTGATTCATCATAAACCGAAAGTTCTTCATTAACATAAGGAATGTCTTCAGTTTCAGATTCATCATAATTAAGAAGATTCATCTCGATTTCACTCGATAACTCGGGAAGATCAACTGGAAACTCGAATTGTCGATGTCGCTCCTCCCGGTCATGGTGCTCTCGAAATACTTGACGTTTGTGATATCTTTCACGCGCCGCCAAACGCCGGGACAAATATGCAATCTTTCTCTGTAGATCCTCAATCATCTCCATCGTAGCGAAACGCTTATGGTGTTGGACTTCCTCTTTCGGAACCTGCCCATGCCGACCATGAACCTTGCCACCAGGAAAAGAATGCGGCTCCGATGCCAACTGACGAGTTTTCATCATAAATCTACAAATTTAAAATGCATAAAAATGAACCCAAGTTGGGTAAAAACCCGAAAAAGAAAAAATCTCTTCTATTTTTTAAATATCAATAATCAACTCACTGAAAATAAGTCCACATGCCGGACTTTTATAGCTAAAATAAAATAACCACTGAAAATAGATAAACTTCTAAAAGAAACAAGATAATTACTAAAACTTCAATGGAAATGAAATAACTAAAAGAAAAATATCTAATAGACTTCTAAGTAAACAAAATAACTTAAATTAGTAAACTAATCTACAAGATTTGATCTTCGATATTATTCTAATATACTCCTGCATCAGGGTGGAGGAGGAGTTGTTTGGAAAGTGCAACTAGTTCTAATATTTTAGAGGGTAAAGTGTTTTACTTTTTGTTTTCTTATGAAAATAGTTATATATTATGTTTCATTTTATGCAGGGAATCTAGAAAAGTGCAAACAGCTCTTCCAGACTGTTTCCAGATTTGTATACCTTCTTGGCACTTATTCAAAACCTCATGTGAGTATATATATCAGTTATTTATTGTGCTTTTTTTTTTTGTCGTTCTCAGTTTATTGAATGTTTTATTTATCAATATAAATAGAATAATATTTTTCAGGCATGATTTAAGATTATTATATACTTCAGCAGTCAACTTATAGTTATAGTACGCATTGCTCTAAATTTGATGCAGGTGGCTCTCTTAAATGGGATTACTATGGGTGGTGCTGGTGGAGTTTCAATCCCCGGCACATTCCGGGTTGCAACTGATAAAACTGTATGATATATATATGTTCATTAACATCAAATACATTCATGATCAGTCATAATCACGTCAATAATCATTTCAATAACTATACATGTATTAGACCTTGGTAATTTTTTTTTTATATACTAGACTGTGTATATAAAGCTCGGACCAAAGAATGCAAAAGGTATAGGTCCTTTCCAGTGTGGTGTCTTCAGTAGGATTCGACTTGAGTTTCGCCTCTGGGGGTCGAAAGTCACTACCAGTTGGCTCAACCACTTTGGGTATTAGACATTAATATTAAACTACTGGACCCAGAAGT
Organism: Penstemon eatonii; assembly: GCA_038501285.1. Taxonomy (NCBI): domain Eukaryota; kingdom Viridiplantae; phylum Streptophyta; class Magnoliopsida; order Lamiales; family Plantaginaceae; genus Penstemon; species Penstemon eatonii. The sequence continues at coordinate 63,541,570 of CM076715.1, read as the reverse complement.
CCAGGACCTCTTGATCATGTGACCTCAGCTTTGTCGGTAATTATTAAAGAGGATAAAGGAAAAGAACCAAAGACCTTAGAATCAGCCAAATAAATCCCAACAAATCAGCAATGTCGATTCTGTAATATTTTGTAATTGATTCTATAATATTTTGTAATATTTCACTAACTATACAAATATTGTATCTTGTACACTATAAATATATATTGTAAATGAAAAGCAAGGATCATCGAGTGATTCCATTTTCTTCAAATCTTGTGTCTCTCATCCCCTCTAAAATCATTTTTCCTATATGGTACCAGAGCTCTTCGGAGCCAACGCTCAAAATACCGATCCTACCAACCAAATGGAAAACACACCTAAATCTGGAGAATCGAGTAATGTTGATATGTCAAAGTTGATTTCTGAAGTGTCAAAACTTGCTCCACCTTCATTCTCATCTATGTCTTTACCCACTTCATATAACATCTCATCCCTCTTTCCTATTCCCATGGACAGAACCAACTACTTAAGTTGGAAATCTCAATTTGAAGATGTGCTGGAAATGCATGGCCTTGGAGAGGTCATTAAGAAAACCACAGACCCACCAAAAATACAAGAAGATGGCTCAGTGCACCCTGAGTATGCTAGAGACAAATTGGTTCTAAGTTGGATCAAAGCGACTTCTTCTCCTTCCGTCAAGATGCTTCTCATCCCTTGCAAAACTGCTCACCAAGCATGGAACCTGCTGGCCAAACGTCTCTCACCTCTTACTAGTGGTCGTGTACGCTTTCTTCGAGATGAAATTCGTACCATCCGAAGGGACAACAACACAATGGTAACTGACTATCTCAACCATGCCAAATCCCTATTTGATTCTCTCAAACAAGCTGGTGGAACAATGGATGATGATGAATTCATTAGTTATGTTTTGGATGGACTTGGCCTCGAATATAAGGATTTAGCCACAACTCTACACATGCATCCAGATATTGACTTTGATCGATTCTACGATCTAGTCTTACGAGAAGAAAACTTACAGAAACGTATGACCCTCAACGTCGCCTCCGGGGTAGCTATGGTTGTTGATCGGAAGCAAAATGAGGGCCACTCAAATCCAAATACCAATGGTCGTAATCAAAACCAGCATCACGGTTTCGGGAGAGGACGTGGACGTGGTAGACAGTGGAATCAAGGGCACGGAGGGCGTGGAATAGGGCGAGGAAACCACTGGGAATCAACCCAAGGGAATTGGACTCCACATAATGCTCTTCAGCCACACAACTTTCAATCTCAACTGCAGCAGATTGCTCCAATTCCTACACCTCACGCTATCTTATCTGATGGACGTCCCCCACTCCTTCCCACACCACCTGTAAATTCTCAAAATGCCCCACGTACTAATTTGATTTGTTTCAGGTGTGACAAACCAGGCCACATAGCTCGTTTCTGTCCAGACCGTGCGCCTCATGCTTACATGGCAGAAAACAGTTCACACTTATCAAATCCGAATGAAGAGAATCAGAATTGGTGTTTCGATTCCGGTGCCACCCACCACATGACAGCTAACACAACTTCTATGCCATATGCTCAACCTTATACAGGTACTGATACTATTATTGTTGGAAATGGAAATGAGTTAGCTATAACACATATTGGTAATACAACACTGAATGGATTGCATAAATCTTTGAAACTTAATGAAGTACTATGTGTGCCTGCTATACGAAAAAATTTGATATCCATTCGTCGTTTCTGTCGTGATAATGATTGCTTCTTTGAGTTGGATGCTAATGGTTTTCATGTGAAGGACAACAAGACGGGGACGGTACTCCTTACTGGCAATAGTTCCGATGGACTTTACCATATTCAGACGACCCCACATATTGCTCGTCAGATTGCATTCTATGGAGAACGTACCACACAAGACATTTGGCATGCTAGACTTGGACACCCATCTCATTCAGTTTTTACTACCTTGTTGAATAAAAATCATTTACCACTTGATGGTACAGTTACTTCTAATAAAATTTGTCATATTTGTCCATTGGGAAAATCTTGTAGATTACCTTTTGAATACAGAAAGTTTCATGCTCAATCTCCTTTACAACTATTACATCTTGACTTGTGGGGTCCTGCACCTGTATCTTCAAATTTTGGTTATCGATATTACTTGTCTATTGTCGATGATAACACTCGTTTCACTTGGTTATATCCCTTGGCAAAGAAATCAGATGTGTTCTCTACATTTATTACATTTAAAAAGCTGGTAGAGAATCTTTTCAATTCGAAAATAAAACAATTGCAGATTGATGGTGGTGGAGAATTTACTAGCAAGCTATTCCTCACATTTCTACGTGATCATGGCATATCACATCAGATCTCGTGTCCATACACTCCTCAGCAAAACGGAGTGGTGGAGAGGAAGCATCGACATATTGTCGCAATGGGTCTTTGTTTACTAGCCCAATCTCGATTGCCCCCTAGTTTTTGGGTTGAAGCATTCTCTACTGCAGTTTTTTTAATCAATCGGTTACCAACTCCTCAGCTTGATAACTTGTCACCTTATGAGAAGTTGCTCCATCGAACACCGGATTACAGGTTTCTTAAAAGTTTTGGATGTGCTTGTTTTCCTCACATGGTGCCTTACAACAAGCATAAACTATCTTTCAAGTCCATCCCATGTGTGTTTATTGGCTATGATGATCGTTATAAGGGTTATCGTTGTCTTGATACCTCAACAGGACGTGTCTATATATCCCGGAATGTGACTTTTGATGAAACGAGTTTCCCATACAAGCAGCCGCAAGTGTCATCTGTGCTGAAATCCAGTGGACTTCATTCTCCATCAACCACCAACCATCCCACTACATCTGATCTTGGAGCCATTACAAATTATCCCATTAACCCTCATACAGAAGAACTGAAACAAGACACGACTCATTCTACAAAGCCGCAAACATTATCCCCTCCATCAGACCACCATACCCTTACACCACCTTTATCGCCAAGCTCGTTGACACCTAATTTATCCTCCACGCAGCAGCCTCTTGTACCCACCACTGAAATCCAACCTTCTTCACCACTTACACCTTCCTCACCTATTGACCCGTCACTCATTCCTAACTCCCCTGATACACCGAATCCCCCAAAAAAATTTAAAAGTCTAAAGTCCATCATACTTTTCGGCCCTGAACTAAAACCTCTTTACTCCAAAATGACTCCACATCCTCTCCCTCATGCTCTCTCTGCCGAACTCGCTGATCCTATGTCTTTTGAGCCAACATGCTTCACTCAAGCCTCAAAATTCAGTCATTGGCAATCTGCAATGCAAGATGAATATAATGCTCTAATGCATAATCAAACATGGTCCTTGGTTCCGGCAACTCCTCGTATGAATATTGTGGGCTGCAAGTGGGTTTTCAAGGTTAAGCGAAAAGCAGATGGATCTATTGACCGCTATAAGGCTCGACTTGTCGCCAAAGGGTTCAACCAAAAGGAAGGTTTTGACTACGATGAAACATTCAGTCCGGTTGTCAAACCCGCAACAATCAGAACTATTTTGGCTCTTGCTATATCCTATAATTGGTCTCTTCAACAACTTGATGTTCGAAACGCATTCTTGAATGGTTACTTACAAGAAGAAGTTTACATGAAACAACCCCCAGGCTTTCATGATTCTTCTCAACCTCATCATGTTTGTCGCCTCCATAAAGCTCTCTATGGCCTAAAGCAGGCACCCAGGGCTTGGTTTCAACGTCTCAGCTCATTTCTTCTTGCTCAGGATTTTCTTCACAGCCAATCAGATGCATCCTTATTTATTTATCGTTCTCATTCTTGCACGATGTATGTTCTCGTGTATGTGGACGATATCATTATTACTGGGTCTGAAAAACGCAGCGTTGATAGGTTTATTGATCGATTATGTTCAACTTTTGATAGTCGGAGGTTGGGTGAGCTAAATTTTTTTTTTGGGCATGGAAATTAATCGAGTTTCTGACAACTTGTTTCTCTCTCAATCAAGGTATGCTGCTGATTTACTAAAACGCTTTAATATGAGCGAATGCAAACCATGTCCTACCCCATTGGCTTCTGATATTAAATTGTCTTGTACGGATGGTGCTCCTTTGTCTGATCCGTCTCTGTATCGAAGTATGGTGGGGGGCTTGCAGTATCTTACCTTGTCACGGCCTGATATATCATTTGCTGTCAATCAGGTTTGTCAGTTTATGCACAACCCTCTAACTTCACATTTTCAAGTTGTCAAACGTATTTTTCGATACATTAAGGGGACGATTGAGCAAGGACTTGTCTTCTACAAGTCCAATGACTTTAATTTAAGAAGTTTTTCTGATGCTGATTGGGCTGGTTCTGTGGATGATCGACGTTCTACTACTGGTGCTTGTATTTTCCTTGGTCCAAATCTTCTCACATGGACAGCAAAGAAGCAATCTACTGTTTCCCGCTCTAGCACCGAAGCTGAATATCGAGCTCTTGCTCATACTGCTGCTGAACTCCGTTGGTTTGGTTACTTATTTCAGGAACTTGGCATTTCTCTTTCGTCCACACCGAGCATATATGTTGATAATATGTCTGCTATCTATATGGCTGCTAATCCTATATTCCATGCTCGGACTCGTCATATCGAAATCGATTATCACTTTGTTAGAGAGTTGGTTGCTCGAAAAGCTCTACGTACTCACTATGTTCCATCGTCTGATCAGCTAGCCGACATTTTCACCAAAGGTCTCAATCGTGATCGTTTTTCTCTCCTTAGGAACAAGCTTAATCTTCGCGTTGCTCCGTTACGCTTGAGGGAGGGTAAAGAGGATAAAGGAAAAGAACCAAAGACCTTAGAATCAGCCAAATAAATCCCAACAAATCAGCAATGTCGATTCTGTAATATTTTGTAATTGATTCTATAATATTTTGTAATATTTCACTAACTATACAAATATTGTATCTTGTACACTATAAATATATATTGTAAATGAAAAGCAAGGATCATCGAGTGATTCCATTTTCTTCAAATCTTGTGTCTCTCATCCCCTCTAAAATCATTTTTCCTATAATTATCAATAGGCCGCAACTCATTGACATGATTTTCCATATCTCTTAATTCATTGTCATTTTTCAAGATTCAAGAAATATATTGAGTGAAATGCAAAAATAACCCCTATAATTTACCTCATAACTAAAAACCCCTCTTTGTTATTTTAAATTGCAAAAAGCCCCTATGTTATTTTTAGTGGGAAAAAATCACCCTTTAATCTGGATTCTGGAATACGTACTTTCTAAAAAAATAATGATTATATCCCTCAAAAAATACGAAAATTCCCTTCTTAATCTAAAAAATATCTATATCACCTTGTTGACTTTTGAAAATGCATCAATAACCCTCGTGTTCACCTAAATAATTGACTTTAACCTTCCAAATAGGCAAATGGGGTATTTTTGCATTTAGGTCGTATACTTGTTGCAATTTTGATTTTGGTAAACTATGTTTACAATTTAGATTATATGCCTGAAAATTAACTGCAGATATTTGCCACACCTGAGACGTTAATTGGTTACCATCCAGACGCCGGGGCATCCTTTTACCTCTCCCATATGCCTGGCTATTGGGGTAAATTATTTAAATGTTTCATCTCTCTCACATAATATATACACGATTATTAATTTTTTTTTTTTAAATTGTGGCATGTGCATTTCTTGTTTAGCTCTTTGTGAATATTTTAGTGAAAAATATATACTCTCTATGTTTTTGTCTAATTATCAAAAGATGATAAGCCCTCCTGTTAGGATTGTCAATCGGGCCTTGTGAGCCGAGCTTTAAATAACTCAAACTCAAATATCATCGGGCTTTATAGTTATAGGCTCAAGCTCGGCTAAATTTTTTAATTGTTTCGGCTCGAACTCAGCTCATGTAACGTTTCGGGCTTCGGGTTTATATCGGGCTTATGTCGGGTTTATTAATACTAGCAAATGTTACTCCATAAATAAAAACCACTCTTACTTAATACACATGAGACAATAATATGTAAATTCCACACTTGTTCTTCATAATATTAAACATTAAATAACATTAAATTGTATTACTGTATTAGATAAAAACTTTTCATCTTCCTAGAAATAGAATTATTGATATACGTTTTTTTTACTCCATGTAAGTAGAGTTTTAGTGTTCCAAGACTTCCAAATTCTCAATCTTGATCACTTTCTTTTATCTTTTTCCTTGTTTTTTTCCTTTATGTTTTTCATTTGGCTTGTACAAATGTATGTAATTGATTTTGATATTTGGTACATAATAATTTTGATATAAATAATTAGCAGTAGTATTCGGTCGGGCTTTATTCGGGCTGAGCCTTATTAGGCTCAAACTCGACTCATAAATTGATAGGGTTTAATATAATAGCTCAAAATCGGCCCGGCTCACAATTATTCGGGTTCGCGTCATATTTAATCGGACCAAGCCATCGGGCTTCGGGTAGGCCCGGCTCAATTGACAGTCCTACCTCCTGTATTATTTTTATTATCAAAATTCCATCTGTAATATATTTTTATAAGTTAAAAATCCCCTTTCAAATCAAAATCACAAATATACCCCATCAAAGGATTAAAAAAAACCCCTATCTCTATATACCTAAAAAGTTGGTAATAATACTCATATACATTTTAAAAATTGACAATAATCCCCTGTTCAATAAAAAAGTTAATAATAACCTCCCTATAATTTATGAACGAGTTTCAAATGGGTTTTTTGTTATTAAAAAAAGAACACAGGATTAATATTACTACTCCCTCGGTTTTTTGTTTCATAAATAGTCACTTTTTTGAAGCAGAAATTTTAAAATATCCTTTTAATCAAATAATCTTAACATTAATGATAAATAATAGGGTTTCTATCTCTTGTTAGGAGAGTACCTGGCCTTGACAGGAGATAAGCTTAATGGGGCAGAAATGATGTCATGTGGGCTTGCTTCTCACTATTCACTTATTTCGGTCCACCCTCTACACCCCATTTCAATTAATTAATAACTTTTTACCCTTAATTAATACCTGCTTTTTGTAATTTTATTGCGAATTAAATTCATACTTGCAGAATCTTCATTTGGTTGAGGAACAACTTGGAAATTTGGTAACTGAAGACCCTTCTGTCATTCAAACTTGTTTAAGAAATCTTGGAGATACAGTTCATCTGGACCAAACTAGTGTAATCCACAGGTACTTCTTTCTCTGGCTGCTAAATTCTTAACTCAATTTAATCTCTTTTAAGTGCTAATTTTTTTTAGGGCAAGCAATTTTAATAGATTGACATGCAAAAATATCCCCTATGTTTTGTTTAATTATGTAAAAAAAAAATCTTGTGTTATTTTGTTAGAAAACCCCCTCTTGTACCAAATTAATGCTGCTTTAATTGTTGGGTGTTTAAGATATGAAAGGCTAAGAAAATAATTTTAGCAAGACAAAGTAGACTTATTATTTCATCAAGATAATAAAGCTACAATTTTTTGAGGCTTTTTGCACTAAACCTTCATACAAGAGAATACATTTTCTTCTCAAAACTAACTTGCTAATTGGGTGGTTTTTTCTATCTATTAAAATTCTACACACTACATACATATATATAGGCATATGAACTACCTTTCTACTCTATACTAGAACCAACTAGATTAATGTTGAATACATGAATTTAATTTAAACTTAGTGGCTAAACATGATGATTAATGCTTCTTGAGAGTTCTTCAATGTTAAGTCTTTCATCTCATTGGTTGGCCTTGATGACTTGAATGTAATTCTAGATAATGTGTTGCAAACTTTGACTTGAATGTAATTCTAGATAATGTGTTGCAAACTTTGACTATAGTTCATCCAAGTATGAATTATTCATGCTTAAGGAACTTCATGGTTAAGTAATTATGAATTAATTTTAACACCCCCTCTTAATTCATAATTCGAACACCATTTCGGAATTGCTCCAACTTCTCTGAATTGACTGCTTTTGTAAAGCTATCTGCAAGTTTATCCTTAGTGTTCACAAACTCCAATTGAATTTCTTGATCTTGAACGAGACTTCTAATGTAGTGGTGTCGAAGTTCGATATGCTTTGTTCTGGCATGAAAAACTGGGTTGTTTGTCATCTCTATACTGGACATATTGTCACAACATATTGTTGTAGGAGTATCTTGTCTTTGTTCAATGTCTGTCAGAAGTCTTCTAAGCCAAACAACTTCACGAGCTGCGTCTGTGGCAGCAATATATTCTGCTTCTGCTGATGAGAGTGACACAGTTTTTTGCTTCTTTGATGCCCATGATATAATTTTTGAACCTAAACAAAATACATATCCAACTGTACTTTTTCGATCATCAACTAATCCGGCCCAATCACTGTCAGTGTATCCGATAAGTCTGTTTTCTTTTTCCTTGACATATTTGATGCCAAAATTTCTCGTACCTTGAAGGTAGCGTAGAATTCTTTTTGCTGATGCATAATGCAATTTACTCGGGTCGTGCATAAACCGCGAGATTAAGCTCACCGAATAGACAATGTCAAGTCTGGTATGTGTGAGATAGATTAGAGAGCCTACTAAGCTTCTGTACATTTTTGTATCAACTTTTGCAGCACCATCATTTAGCATCAACTTTTCATTTAGTGCCAGTGGAGTAGATATGGGTTTGCAATTTATCATCTGGAACTTCTTCAATAAACTCTCAAGATATTTTTCCTGAGAGATAAATATTTCCCCTTTGGTTTGACGAACTTGAATTCCAAGGAAATATTTCATTAGACCCAAATCAGTCATCTCATATTCTTGCATCATTGCCTTTTTGAATTCTTCTATCATCAATGGATTTGTACCTGTGTATATCAAATCATCTACGTAAAGACAAATAATGAGAAAATCTTTTTTACCTTCTTTATTCACGTATAATGACGGTTCACTTTGACTTCTTTGAAATCCATTTTTCTGAAAGTAATTATCAATCTTGTTGTTCCAGGCTCTTGGTGCTTGTTTTAACCCATATAATGCCTTTCGGAGGCGATACACTTTATCTTCTTTGCCTTGGACAATATAACCTTTAGGTTGTTCGACATAAACTTCTTCACTCAAATCTCCATTGAGAAATGCTGATTTGACATCCAATTAATTGATAAACTGAAAGTTCCATTTGAGCAGCTAATGCTAGGACAATTCGTATTGTCTCCATTCGAGCAACTGGTGCAAACGTTTCATTGAAATCAATTCCTAATTGTTCAGAATAGCCTTTTGCTACTAGACGTGCTTTGTGCTTTTGAATTGAGCCATCTTCTTTGTACTTCGTTTTGTAGACCCACTTTAATCCAATTATACTTTTATTCTTGGGTAGATCCACTAGTTCCCATGTTTTGTTCTTTTCGATGCTTGCTATTTCTTCATCCATAGCATTTGTCCAGATTTCTTCTTTCACGGCTTCTTCAAAAATCTGTGGCTCACAAGAAAAAAATGCCACGTCACATGATTCATAAATTTCTCTTAAACTTCGTACCTTACGTACTGGACTTTGTGATTCTGGATAGAATTCCTCAGATGCTCCTGGAGAACTTGAACTTGGACTTGAAATTGGACTCGAGCTTGGACTTGTCAGATCATTTTGATTTAATGATGAGCAAGACAAATTCGCATTATTTGTATTTGTATCTTCTCCCCAATTCCATGATTGTTTCTCATTGAAAATAACATCTCGAGATATAATAAGCTTATTTGTGTTTGGGTTTAGTAAATGATATCCCTTGGATTCGTCACTATAACCAACAAAGATAAGATTTTCTCCTTTTTCATCAATTTTTTCTCGTTTCTCTTTAGGAATATGAGAATAAGCTAAACACCCAAAAACTTTGAAGTTGTTTACCTGTGGCTTTCTCCGATGCCATACTTCATAGGGAGTCTTGTTCGGAACTGCCTTAGTTGGTGAACGATTTAAAATATAGACTGCTGTAAGTAAAGCTTCTGCCCAAAAAAATTTTGGAAGTCCTTTTTCAGCCATCATGCTTCTTGCCATTTCAATTATCGTGCGGTTTTTACGCTCTGCAACTCCATTTTGTTGTGGAGTATATCGCACTGTTAGTTGTCTCTGGATCCCTTTTTCTTTGCAATAATTTAAGAAGGCTTTTCCAATATATTCTCCTCCTCGGTCTGTTCTAAGAATCTTTATTTTTCTGCCACTTTGATTTTCCACATTCGTTTTGAACTCCAGAAATTTTGATGCTTCTGATTTTTGCTTCAAAATATAAGCCCACATCATTCTGCTATAATCATCCACAAACAATAGAAAATATCTATTGTCGTTAAGAGACGGAGTTCAAGTTGGGCCACAAATATCGGCATGTATTAGTTCAAGAGGAACTTTGGCTCTGTAGGATGTCTTTTGAAATGGTAGGCGATGCATTTTTCCATAAATACATCCTTCGCATGTTGTGTCTCGATCTGTAATATTTGGAAGACCAAAAACCATATTTTTTCTTTTTAATAGATTGAGACCTTTGTAATTCAAATGTCCATACCTCAGATGCCATAGCTTATGATCTTTTTCTGTTGTGCTCTCGAGAATAATTTTCTCGATCAATGGCAGATTAAGAGGAAATACATTATTTGAGCTCTTCTGAATATTTGCCATTGTGAGATTCTTCTGCTTATCAATAATGATACAATGATCATTATTAAACTCCACTTTATAATTCTTCTCTAATAGTTGACCCACACTCAACAGATTTTGAGTCAAATTTGGAACATAAAAAACATCTTTGATAAAATTTGTTGTCCTTTCTTTGTCTGGACTGCTATTGTTCCTTTCCCAACGATTTTATGTTCCTTACCATCTCCAAGTTTTACTTCAGATGAATAGGTCTCATCAAGCTCCACAAACATTTTCTTATTTCCACACATATGATTACTGCAACCGCTATCAACATACCACATATTCTCAAGTAGTTGTTGAGAATTCAAACATGAATAAAATACTTGATTGGTATCTTTTTCTTCAGTGTAGTTGGCCTCATTTTTCTCACCATCATCTCTATGCCAACAATCTCTTTCTGAATGATTGGCGTTTCTGGATCTTTTACATTTGTAGCGGCAATCCTTTGTGTCGTGGTTATTTTTTCTGCATATTCGACAAAATAAATCTGAATTTTGATTTGCATTTCTTTGGTTAAAGAAACCTCCTCTTCCTAGACCTCATCCTCGGAAGTTTTGATTTCTTCCACGACCTTTGCCTCTTGATACTCTAGATGTGGAGGCCATATTCTTTTCTGATTGGCCATCTCCTTTTTTATTTTTCTGGTCTGCCAGATTAAGCTTTGCTTGAAAAGCTTGTTCCAAACTGTGGTTTGAAAATCTGCTCATTCTTTTCTCATGAGCTTCTAAAGATCCCATGAGTTCGTCTAAAGTAAGTTTTGATAAATCTTTAGACTCTTCAATCGCAGCAACTATGTGCTCAAAATTTACTGGCAAGCTTCGCAAGACTTTTTCTACAGTTCTTTTATCTTCGGCAGAATCACCGTAGCCTCTAATTTGATTTACAATTGTAGAAACTCTAGAAAAATAATTCTTGCATAGTCTCGCTATCTTTCATGAGTAGATTACCAAATTCTCTCCATAAATTTTGCAATTTCATGGAGATAATTTTTTCATAGCCACCAAATTATTTTTTCAAAATATCCCATTTATCTTTTGAAAATTTAACACCCGTAATACGCAGAAGTATAGATCGACTTACCCCTTGGTGCATAAATGACAAGGCTCTTGCATCTTTGGTCTTGTTCTCTTTATGCTCCTTCTTTTTTGCTCAAGTCAACGTAGCTTCTTCCCCCGGAGTATATATTTCATACCCCCTCTTCTACGATATCCCAAAGATCATGGGACTGGAATAACGTCTTCATAAGAACGCTCCATAACTCGTAGTCTTGACCAACAAAGATCAGAACACCTTGTTGGGAATATGTGAAGGCAAGTTCATTGCTATTGCTTGGATTCATTTTTTCAATATATATGGGGGGTTATCAGGCCAAGGGTGGCTCTGATACCATAAGTTGTTGGGTGTTTAAGATATAAAAGGCTAAGAAAATAATTTTAGCAAGACAAAGTAGACTTATTATTTCATCAAAAACAATAAAACTACAATTTTTTGAGGCTTTTTGCACTAAGCCTTCATACAAGAGAATACATTTTCTTCTCAAAACTAACTTGCTAATTGGGTGGTTTTTTCTATCTATCTACATACATATATATAGGCATATGAACTACCTTTCTACTCTATACTAGAAGCAACTAGATTAATGTTGAATACTTGAATTTAATTTAAACTTAGTGGCTAAATATGATGAGTAATGCTTCTTGAGAGTTCTTCAATGTTAAGTCTTTCATCTCATTGGTTGGCCTTGATGACTTGAATGTAATTCTAGATAATGTGTTGCAAACTTTGACTTGAATGTAATTCTAGATAATGTGTTGCAAACTTTGACTAATTGATCCAAGTATGAATTCTTCATGCTTAAGGAACTTCTTGATTAAGGAACTTCATGGTTAAGTAATTATGAATTAATTTTAACATTAATTATGTACAATATTCCTACTTTTGGATTAATTTAATTTTTAGGGAAACACACTTTTGATACAAAACTTTAGTAAAATAACACATTTCATACCATGATTCACACCATTTTGGCACATTTACTTTTTTCGTTAATTTTTGGACGAAATTCAGCACGTGCCGTCAATTGTGGGTCTTTAAAACCCCGTGCATGTTTTCTCTCCCATTGTCAATTTAACAGGCACATGAGCGGCACATGCTGAATTTCGTCCGAAAATTGATGCAAAACTAAATGTGTCAAAATTGTGTGAATCATGGTACCAAATGTATTTTTTGAACTAAAGTTTGATATTAAAAGTGTTTTTTTTTTCCTTGTTAGTTTGGTGATAATCCAATATGATTACTAAAATTTCATGATTTTCTCTTAGGATCAAAACAATTGACAAATGTTTCAGCCATGACACGGTCGAGGAAATCATTGACTCTTTGGTAAGCATTATGTACATTTTCAAGTGCAGCATTATTAATTATTATATCGTTTCAACTCCATGAAAACTGTTGGAATTTCAACTTGATGAGAATTCTTTGGTTGGCAAAAGATAAGGGATATCCTTAAGAGAGTTATAGATAGTAATTGCTAAGAAATAAGGTTATCCTTAAGAAGTTATAGATAGTTTTCTAGTAGTATAAGTATGAGTAGTATATTATATTTCATATGTAAATAAGAGAAAATAAAAGAAAACATAATAGAATTAAAATAGAAGAGTCGAGTAGAGCGTGAGTTTTTTGTGTAGAAAGAAAAAATTGAGCGAGTAATTAAAGATTTGTTCTCCTCATCCTTTTGTTCTCGTAGTCTATTTCTCTGCAAATCTACCATATTATTTTGTACCACTACTCAACAATGTGGTATCAGAGCCACGTTAATCAAGATCAACGGATGCTGGTTAGGTTAGATCTAGAGTTTAGATAGCGACCTCAAGACCGTTTCAGTTCCATATGTAAAATAACAGAAAAGAAAAGATAATAGAGTTAGAAATGAAGAGTCGAGTAGAGTCGTGACTTTTTTGTAAAGAGAAAAAACTGAGTGAATCGATTTATTTTCCTCTTCCTCCTATTTATTTCCGCTGCGTATTTACTACATTATTTTGTACCACTACACAACAAAAGCAATTGAAATAGTAACTGTATACATGCAGGATAATGAGGCTGCCAAAACCAACACAAATTTTGCTTGGTGCGTCTCAACTTTAAAGAAACTCAAAGACGCCTCACCATTGAGCTTGAAGGTTTCCTTAAGATCAGTAAGTTTCTCTAACATACATTTTTCTCTGTTGCGCGCTTCGTAAATTTTTTGTCATTCTAGTCGAGCTTCAATTAATTTCGTTAATGTCTGGTTTAGATAAAAGAAGGTAGGCTTCAGACCCTTGACCAATGCCTTGCTCGTGAGTATAGAATGTCACTGCAAGCCGCGTGTGGGAATATAAGCAATGACTTTTGTGAGGTATAATACACAACTAAATAAAATTTTAATAAGCGCAAATATTTTTCTTCTTTAATTATCGCGACATTTACTTCTAATCTTTATTAGGGTGTTCGAGCAAAGCTAGTCGATAAAGATTATGCACCTAAGGTAACTTAAACTTATTTATAGAATCACTAATTTTCTCTCTGAGTTTTACGGTTAAATAATAATAATAATAATAATAATAATAATAAATGCAGTGGAATCCTCCAAGGTTGGAGCATGTACCTCAAGAAATGGTTGATCAATATTTTTCTCCTCTCTGTGCATTTGAGCCTGAACTTGAGCTACCCACAAAGCAAGTACATGCATTCTCACAATCGCTTAACCCTGCCGTACAAGCTCTGGGTTCACTCTAGAAGAAAACTACTATGTAATGTAACCTATATATTTTACTATGTAAACTTTATAACTTACCTTTTTTTGTTATTATTCTCAACTTCTTTAATGGTGATCGATCTCATCTCATAAGCATAGGATGATATAACAAGTGTAGCCTAGGATGGTCAATGAAATTTTATTATGTTTATGTATATATATATATATATTAATTAATAAAATAAAGGCAAAAACTAATAATCTAAACTAAAAACATGGGAATCTAGAACCCCATTGTACAAAATATTGTTTGGTAAAGAGCAAAAAAGGGCATCCCCACTAAACTTGGAGGATTCGGCCGGAGCAGCTATGTTATGTGACACCCAATTTAATTTGAATTTTCATTTTGGTCAATTTCTTGTCAATAATGTGTCTATGTATATTATATTAGGGACTAAATTTAAATTCTTATCACTTTGTTTTTAATATTTTTGTCACTAAAATTTTAGTTTTTTGTAGTGTATTAACATTGGAGATAAAAATATTTTTATCCCTTTTAGTCAAGCTATTATCCAAATTATATCTCCATTATGGCCGACTATACACAAGCCTCCAATATCTTGTCTAACATTTCAAACAATAAACAATAACACACCGTAAGTACCGGCAATGCTTAATTAGTGCTTATTATCGTCGAATTAAGAACAAATCAGCAACTTGCACCCCCGAAATATAATAAATGGACACTTTGCACCCCGAAACACAAAATTAACATTTAACACCTTCAAATTAAAAAAAAAAAAAACCTCAAACCCTTATTTTCTCCGGCAAAGTTGACCGTCGGGGTGAAAAAAATCAAAGGGAAAGTTGAACTTACCAACTTTTATACATTCAATTATTGTGCATAGTACGTTTAATTTGTACAAGGTATAATTCATGGCTTGTTAATTTATTATATGATGTAATCAATCCAAATTCACGGTATTTAATTTGTATATGTGTATATAAATGTAGGTTGTTCAATCGGATCGGAAATTTACCTATTTTGCCTTAGATTTTTTTCACCCCGATGGTCAACTTTGCCCAAAAAAATGAGGGGTTTGAGTTTTTTTTTTTTTTTTTTTTAATTTGAGGGTGTTAAATGTTAATTATGTGTTTCGGGGTGCAAGTTGCTAATTTGTTCTTAATTTGAGGCTGATAAGTGCTAATTTTATTTTGGGGGTGCAAAGTGTCAAATATTTATAATTGAATTACCCATTTTTTCCTTGATTTTTTGCCTGAAAATAAAGAGGGTGCAAAGTGCCTATTTTTCATATTTTGGGGGCGCAAAATGCAAAAAATCCAATTAGGTATCTTAATTAAAGAGTTAATTAGCTTTTCTCTTTATTGAAGTTTCAAATTACATGTCCATATGTCCGAATCACGACTTCTGTTATTCTACGATTGAACATACAATAAGAACGATTAAACTCTCGGTTGAAAATTTGATGTTAAAAAATTGTACGACATTTACTTGATCAATTGTGAATTAATCAATTTAAGATATCACAACTAATTACTTGATCAATTGGATGTTGGAAATTGGGTGATTTAATTTTCAACGCACAGCCCCCACTTTGTCGTCTCAAAAGACAAACCATTTTTTTCAATCCTCTTTCTTCAAGGATTGGCCATTTTCCGATTTCATGAAACACATGTCTATATCTAATTATTTATTTTTCAATATTTTGCTTAGTTATTACTCCCTCTGTCCCATTTTAAGTGTCGTTTTAGATGTTTTCACACATATTAAGGAACCTACTTAATTACCTCAATTTTAGGAAAAAAACAAATGATATTCCTAAAATACCCTTAACTCTTTCCCTCTCTTTCTTTTTCTCTTATTCTCTCTATCTTTCTTTTTCTATCTCTCTTGGAGTAATAAAGTAAGAGAAAGAAAGAAAAAACAAAGGGCATAATGGGAAAATGTGTAATTAATAGTGCATTGAAACTCTAAAGTGATAATTCTCTAAAACGACACTTAAAATGGAACAGAGGGAGTATTTGTTAAGGGATAAAGCCATTTTATTGACATTTCTTCCTTATTAAAAAAACCTTCTACACCAAGGAATCGAAGTCATAATTGACGACTCTCTTAACCTTCTACACATGTCTATATCTAATTATTCTATTTTTCAATATTTGCAAGCTACCAGACACTGCGCAGTTGCCGACAGTCTAAAATAATAATATATGCACAAACTCATGTTTTCTACATGCCTATATTAACTATTAATTATCTATATATAGCAATTTAAACATGTGGATAAATGAATAAAAAACAAGTACAATACGGGTCTATAAATAAGTAACTAGCCATCAACATTTTAGTATTTTACTGCAAAAAATTACAACAAAGTACAACAATTAAGTTCCAAAGGCAACCACTATTTGCGACGGATTTCAGTCCGTGGGCTAAGATTCGTATCTAGTGAAGGTGCCATGGATAGCCTTACACTTAACCAATATGCTATGAATTCTGGAGAAGGACAACATAGCTACGTCAAAAATTCCTCTTACCAGGTTTCTATCTGTCCATCTCTTTTTTCTTATCATAAAATCTAACATTTTAGGCTGTGTTTGGATGGGTTTTGGCCCGGTCTCGCGGGTTTCGTGAGATCGAGTCAAAACCCTTTCAAATGAGTTTTCGCCAAACTCATAAAACCATCGAGAACCTATTTATAAACTCACACTCAAACTCTTCAAACCTATAAACCATTGATTTGACACATACCACCTGCTTTTTCCCCCAATTTCTCACTAAAAAAGACATTGATTTGACACCTATCACCTACTTTTTTCCCTAAACCCCAACATCTGAACCCAATCCAAGTGGGGTTTCAACTTATTTAAACCACAAAATTCAAGAGCCAAAACTCATCCAAATGAAGTCTCAAAGGTTTCATCGAAACCACCAAAACCAATTTTTTTAAACCGAGACCCACGAAACCGAGCCAAAACCCATCCAAATAGACCCTTAGTGATCAGTTGAATTAAATAGCAGTGCTGTTTTTTAATTTTTTTACTTAATAATAATTATAAAAATAATAAAAATTAAAGTAATTTTAAGACTTTTTCGATCTACTTGGAGGATGTACCTCACTTGCAGGTCTAACCTGAATTTAATTCATGGGATTTGGAACAAGATTTAAAAGAAAAAGGAAATAAATTGATATGGGTCAATGTGCCGCGCATATGACCCATACAAAATCGTTTTTGCGATTATGATCGTGATTTTGAGACAACAAAATTACCTCATCTACCTAATGGCGATTTTGAAAAAGAAAAAACAATTACACGATCTTCTCAATTACAATATTCAACATTTTTTTACATGGTCTTCCTAATTATAATCTTCAATTATTCCTTTTCACCAGGTTTTCATAATTTTGAATTAGGACAAATAAATTGTTTTTCTACAAGGTCTTCCTAATCGCGATTTAAAAAAAAAATAAGATTGGTGTTTCAAAAATTGCGATTATGAAGAACATGTAAAAAATGAAAAAAAATCTTTCCAAATAGCAAATAGGAAAACCGTGTTAAAAAAATTATGTTTCCAAAATAGCGATTACAAAAACGAGGTAATTTTGTTTTTTCAAAATCGCGATTAATCAGACTATGTAAGAAGGAATTCAAAATTGCGATAAAGAAGACATGAATGTTTTTTTTTTCTTTTCGAATTTCAAAATCATGATCAGAAAAGCTTCTAACTGAGAAAATAAAAATTGTATTAGTGCGTACGACAGGAATATTCTTGCATAGACCTGGTCTATGAGATTTTTATAGACCTTGTGGTGGTAAATAAGCCACATCATACATTTTGAGAGCATGACATCATCAAAATGTATGATGTGGCTTATTTACCACCACAAGGTCTATGAAAATCTCATAGACCAGGTCTATACAAGAATTTTCCCGTACGACACATGACAATATTAATTTATTTTCCTTTTTTAATAAGATTTTTTTTTGTCATAATCTCCTAATTTAAATTCAATAGGCCGCATATGAGGTACACTCCTCCGATTTGGTCGAAAAAGTTTCAAAAGCTTCGATTTTGTAAATTATGGAGTAAAATTATCAGCCCGAATACAACTGAGACCAATGTTTTCCCTTTTTCCTACTAACATGTATGTATATATAATATATTTGTGTGTGTGTTGTTGTAATTAAGAGAGGAGTTGTGGATGCTGCAAAGTCGATAATAGAAGAAGAGATTGCTAAAAAACTAGACAAGCAAGTAGGATCTTGCATGAATTCCTTTTGCATAGCGGATTACGGGTGTTCAACGGGCCACAATTCTTTTCCGGTCATGAAAATTATCACTCAAGCCATTACCAAAAAATTTAGTATTGAAGCAAATTCAAAAAACGAATTTTTCGTCTTCTTTAGCGACAACGTCACCAATGATTTCAACACCCTTTTTAGATCTCTTTCAATATTGCCTGAATATAATAGTTATTACAATGCGGTTGGAGTGCCGGGCGATTTTCACAATCGTCTCTTGCCCAAATCGTCACTCCACTACGTGTACTGTTCTTGGTCACTTCACTGGTTGAAGGAGGCGCCGACCACAATTTCGAACAAAGGAGCACTTTTATATTCAGGAAATAGAAAGGATCAAGTTTATGATGCTTATTTGTGTCAATTTGGTAAGGACTTGGGTTCATTCTTGGATGCTAGGGCTCATGAGCTGGTGAGTGGAGGATTAATGACACTTCTAATTCCTACAGTCCCTAGTTTTTGGGATCCTCAAAAGGAGTATACTCTTACATGTGATCTCAATCTTATGGGCTCTTGTCTCATAGACATGGCTAAGAAGGTCCGTCAATTTAATTTTCCAAAAACACTTCTATATCCTATATATTACTGTTATGTTATGGGATTATTGCATTTTTTGTGCCGTAACTATAGTTCATTGGCGTTTCTACCCTGTATTGAGGTTTAACTTCAAAATTGACTTGAAAATCCCCCTAAGTGTGAGCCATTTGACATGAAAATTGAAAATTTTGACCATTCAACGTTTTTTGTTGAAAAAAAAATTCAAATTCTGAAAATTAAAACCAAACACACCCAAACGTTCATACCCACTCCACCAGGCTTGTAATTAGCATACACCAAGCTTCTAATTTGCAGAAAAAACCAGACAAATAATCCCGTAATTAGGAATGCACCAAAAACAGAAAATTGCCCTATGTTTGCTGAAAAAGTTGATTATCTTTTTGCAGAAACAACCTTACCATAGAATTTTTGCAGAATTGCACCAAAATTGCCACCGATGTTAATGTTTTGGCACCAAATATACCATCTCGTAAAGATACGGGATAGAAACGTTAGCGAGCTATAGTTGTGGCATCAAAAATGTAATTTTTCATTATATAGTACTAATTAGTTATTCTTGTTACAGGGAATAATTGATGAAGCTAAGGTAGACGCCTTCAACCTACCATACTATTTTGCCACTCCAGAAGAATTGAAGACCATTATAGACAATAATAATAATTATAGTATTGAAAGATTGGAGATACTAAATAATCCAGGAAAGAACACTTTGCCTACTGTGAGTGCCCGAGCTGCATTCTTTAGAGCGGTGACAGAGAAATTGATAGCGGACCAGTTTGGAAGTGAAATCATCGATGAATTGTTCGACCGGTACATGAAAAAACTTGAAGCTTCATTGGTTTTTAAGAACGCAGGCAACGATAAAACGATTATGACGCTAATTGTACTCAAGCGCAAAACAACTTAATAACAAAATGTGATTAATCTGGGTTAAAAATAATAAATGTATATTTTGTTGAGGTTCCATATATGTTCTTCAAAAATCAAAATGTACAAGTACTGTAATTCGGTTTTTGTTCATTGTTGTGTTTACCAGTAACATGTGGTATCTTTGAAGTTCCCTAAGAATTCAAATTTGTGAATGAATTTGTAATGTTCAGTTGCTATTTGTTAGAACTTGGGAGAGCTTTAAATTTGTTTTTAATTAGTTCGTATTTTATCTAGACCCAAACACAATCGAGTTTTGTCCAACAGATCTTCACTAGTATTCGACCCCCACATGACAGGTCTCTGACCCGAACCCATCCCAAAAGCTACGTGTTTTTTCCCCCATTTTTTAGGCCATCAATTCGACCGAAGAGGCATGAGGGGGAGCCGTCGGCCGTCTCCAGACGACAAAGGATGGGGAAAATTTGGGAAGCCATGAGTGTGTGCGTGTGTGGGGGGGGGGGGGGGGGGTGTGGAAGGGGGAGGAAGGGGGATATTGGTCAAGTAGACGGTGGTTAATCCACCGCATGCTTGCCCTCGGGCAAGACGCCCTGCTCGTCCAATTAATAGGTGACTGCAAGATTTAATTAAATTGTATATTTTAGTTCAAATTAATGCTTAACTTCGAAAATAAAAAGTAGCACATAAAAATTTGATTTACAATCCAATCAAAACAGTTCGCAATTTTCGGGGGCGTTACAATCATCCATCCTTAAAAGAATTTGATCCCCAAATTCGCTCTTTGGGATTCCAATAGTCCGAGTAGCGACGACGTGTCTCTTTTTCGAGCTCCGGAATTGTTTCTTACATACTTTGTGTGTGTCATAAAATTTTTACTTGTGGAATCTGCATGACTAAGTGATAATGAGACTTTAAACTCAAATATCCTTTTAATTTCATCATCATGCTTAGGCTCCCAATAGTAATCCTTCTGCAATTCGTTAGATAATTTTATGAATAAACAATATACTAGTTGATATTAATTATTAAACTACAATATATATCCTAAAATAATTTAGATAAATACCTTAAAGATATTAAAAACAGTCTTAATTTTATCATGAAGTTCGTTATACGTGTGATAAGAACCTTCCCAATCTTTTCTAACAGTTTTTCCCACACTACGAACGACTTTCGTATGATTTGTAAACATATGCCGAATCACAAAAATATTAAAAATATATATACTCAATTAATAACATTTATGCAACATTTTAAAAGCCATGAAAATAAATACATACTCATTAAGAAATTTCGTAGGAGCAATTAGCTCATTCCCATTAAAAAACCCCTTACTAGGACTAGCAGTCGAACTAGCACCAACTTAAGAGCTCCCATGTAAATGGCTAAGACCCGATAAGAAAATATTTAATCCTAGAGCGCTGTATGAGGGCTAGGAGTATTATTAGCCGAAGGCATGAAAGACTCATGGTCAGCTGAGTCGGTGGGTAAGGCAGCTATCTTTAACCTCTTGTTTGGTGCCATCTAAAAAAATAAGAGAATAAAATACAATAACATATTACAATAAATCTTAAACTATGAATTAAGAATAAAGCTTTCCAATATCAATATAAAGCATTAATAGTGTATCACAGTATCACGTAATTAATAAGAACTTAAATATTTATCAAATGTGCGTACAATAATATTACAAATTCAAAGAAAATATCATTATTCATCATCTTCTTCTTCGATGTCTGATTTAACCGAATTTCGTAGGGTTAATTATATCAGTAAAATTGTGATGTTGGGGATTCTCAATATATTTGAAATATAGGGCTCTGTTACTTTATTCAGGATGGATCAAACTCAAGGAAGAACAAATTCAGAGGAACAATTAGTAATATAGGCAATCTCAACCATAAAGACAGTGTGATTATGATAATAAGTAATTCTTATTGAATATTCTGGGATTATGCTGTTATGTAAGCATAAACTCCGTACCTTTTTATGTCCGTAATACAATAATTAACTAGGTATTTATATCACCATTAACCTAGTGTTACAAGGAAACCTAGTTCTAATGGCGGGATTCGGCCCATTGGTCCTTCTTGAGTCCGGATTGTATCCTGATCGTTGAGGAGGGTCGTATCCTGCTGGGTCGATAGATGCTCCCGAATGGGTTTATCTGGTCGAAACGATTCCATAACCATAAGTCGATCCGGATATCATAAGAGGTGCGAAATAGCCCCCATCAGTACTCCCTCACTTCTTCGAGCGTATATGTAGTAGAAGCTCGTAGAAGTAGAAGGTCAATATCGACTGTAATTTCTATGAATTGTGCCTCGTTAAAACCTTACTTAAGAAAAAACCCTGTGGGAAAAAATCTTAAGTAAGGAAAAGAGTACTACGCCTCATAGATAGTCGTTTTTTTGTTCCAATTGTGAACCGCTTACGTGTCCCTTTGGGAAGCGTTTCACTCTTTCCCATTTGGAGGGAATGTGATCAGCCGTGAGAAGTTCGAAACGTCTTTTCACTTTTTCCTATAAATAAGTGACTGTTATATAAATCATTCTTTTACTTCATGCTTCCTTTGATCTTGCAGTAATTTTCTTGACTGGTTGTTTGTCTTTCCGTAATTCATTCTATCGATTCATATCTTCCGAGAATCCCAAAAATGGCCTCTATAAGAAAATCTTCCTCGTCTTTAAGCGAAGGAGTCGCTCCCACGATCGAGGAAGTTCTTAGGTCCAATCCTTTAGGCGAGCAGGTCGGGGTTTCTGAGTTCGTTGTTCCTACTGAGGATACTTTTCAGGTGCAGATTTTATCTGACACCGTTGTTGCTGCTAGAGCTAAGAAAGGCAAAGGTACAGATCCTCAAATTTCTGAACCGATTGAGGATCTTGCCTGCGCTTATACCGTGGATAATTTCTCTGAGGTCGTGAGCAATTACACCAAATATTTTCCCGTCGGTTCTGAAATAATTCTCCCTTCTCCCACTGACAGGGTTACATCTCCGCCGGAGGGATGTCGAGCCTTTTACACAACCCATTTTAATAGTGGTCTGCGTCTTCCGTTATCTGCCCTTTTTCTTGATATTTTGAAAATATTCAGTGTTTCCCTGACTCAATTAGTCCCAAATTCCGTGGCATTCGTAGTATGCTTCTCTGTTTTGATGATAGCGAAAGGATTCCAACCTTCCTTTCGTAATTTCACGCAATTGTTTCGTTTTAATATTTCTAGTTCTTCGAATCGTGGATATTTCTTTGCTAGTCAGAAACCAAGTCGCGCAATCTTCGACTCCCCGGTTTCTAGCAACCCTTCCTGGAAATCACATTTTTTCTTCGTTCGTCCACCACCTGATCTTCATTTGGCAGACGGTTCGACTATTCCCTTTTCATGGGATCATGACTCCAAATGGGTTTACGGAGGTCGCCATTCGACTGGCGAGCTTATTCCCGACGATCCTCAGTTTATCGGAGAAATCCAGGCTATTCGTGCCAACAAATATCAAAGTGCTCTTCTTATAGGAGAAGTTTTTCTTCGCAAAGCGGGATTAAGTGCTCATGTTTTTCCAATTCCTTCGTCACCTGATTCGCTTAGTAAGTGTTTACTTTAGTACAATGTTGGGATGATTCCCTTTTTTGCAGGAAATCTAACTTTGGGCATGCTTCTTTTTCAGTTCATATGGTAGAAAATTCCCGACATTCTTCAATAGGAAAAATGGTTTTGTCCGAATCTAGCAAGAAATAGAGAACGTTCCAATCGAGCAGAGAGCATCTCGAAAGAGAAAATTGGAGTTGAGTCATGAGTCTGAGGAGAATAGAGAGGAATCTCCAGATTCTTCTCAAGAATCCCCTGTTCGTTCGGGAATTGGATCTGGTTATCCCCCTCTCCAACTTAGGACTTCTTTGGGCATACGTGGATGTCGTAGCTGGTCGATGCCTCATCCTAGCGACAACCCGGTGGATAGGAAAAGGTGTTACTATGGTCGTTCTGGTGACGATCTTTCTTTACTTGGCGATAATCATCCGAAGCCTACTTTGGTTGAAATGATAGAGGATCATTTAGAGGGAAAAAGAGCTGCTGGCTATCCCGAGAATGATTCTCTGGTTCACGATGAGAGCGAAAACGCAGTGGATAAGGTCACTCGTGTTCTTTTGTCCGGCGTTTTTACTCGTGACATGAATAAGCTTCTTCGGAAAGATCCTTTAGAGAAATTTCAGCGAGCTTCTCTTTATGCTGAAAAGGTGATATTTTTTTGATGGCGCTAATAACGTAACTTTCTTTAAGGATTATTTTAATTCGCTAATCCATTTTCTTTCTACTCCCTTTGTTCTTTCAGACTAAGACATGTTTGGCATCATATGCTTATGAAACCGCACTTTGGAAACAACAGTGCGAATTCCTGGAAGAGAAGTATAGAGTTTTACTTGGCAGGACTTCTGGTTTAGAGGCCGGTCCCTCAACGACTCCTTCTGTTCCGGTCGTAGAGACTCGGGCCACGGGAACAGATGACCAGCAGATTATAGACAGAGTTCTGGAGACTTCTCGTGCTCAAGAACAAGCCGATCAATTGGCTAGAAGATTAGAAGAGCTCCAAGTTCAGAGTACTGCTCGGATTAGTGAGTTAGAATCTCAAGTATCAAGTCTCCAAGTTTCATTAGAGGAGTATGAGAAAGACATTCCTCTTAGCGGACTCAGGGATCGTTATGGTCGTAATTCCGATGAAAAAGTGATTCGTGAATTCCTCAGTTCTCCCGTTCATACGGCGCTGGTAAATCAAATGGTCGGTCCGCTTTTAGAAAATACTTTCAAGAAGGCAATTCATCAGTTGGTCGCTTTTGGAATGATCGATGATCGTCGAAAGGAATATTTTAAGGCGGCACATATTCGGCTGAACCGATATGGTGAAGTATATTCTCCTACCGATCTTCCTGATGTCGTTTATCAAAATTTTCCTTTGGCTCACCTTGTTGAAGAGTTTGGGAAACCGTTGCCGATTCCTCTCTCAGATATCAATGATGAGCTCGATAATACTTTCATCGATCCAGATGATGAAGAAGAAGATATTGACGAAGCGGAGGAAGGAGAAGTCGGTAGCGAACAGAAAATTCCAGATAGCGACCAAGCCGTAATATTACATTTTCTACCCTTTGTAAAATAGACGTATTGTATTCTGACAGTCACGTCCTTTCGTGTTTTCTGTAATAATTCAGACAAGTCATTAATTTCGCCGTAATCATTATGCGTATGTCGTTTCAAATTCTATTGTTTATTCCAAGGCTATCTTCAGTATTTCACGCCCTTTCTTTGAGTCCGTCGCGTCATTTCGTATAGTATAAATATAAAAGGTAAAAACTTGACTTGGTTTTTACTGTTTTACTCATCTTTTCTAATAGAATACTTTTTCCTCAGCTAGTCGATAAGCTTTCTCGATATTTAATTTGTACTTTTCAACAATCCGATCATGAGTAATCTTTTTGGCAATACTTCGAAGCGACCTTCTCGTGAGGGCGCTAGGGATACCAGACCGAAAAGGTCTCGAACAGAGGGGCCCTCAATAGAACCTCCTCGTTCGTCTTCAATAACTAGGTCGGTGATCGACACTCCTGTTATCCCTTCTGAACCTTTTTCTGTAATTAGTTCGTCTTTTGTACAACCAAATTTTTCTTCTTCTACTGAAGTAGGAAGTAGGCCTTCCCCTGGTCGGGTGGCTTTGGGTGATTCGTCCAATGTGGAGCAGACTTTCGATATACCTGTTTCTTCAGGAGTTTCATCTTTTGAGCATGGTTTTCATGGAGGGGATTTTGTTAATTCCCTTCCTTTTTCTACCTCTACTGCCCCGGTCGTCAGCGGAGGCCGAATTGATGAGGGCTCCTTTGTTAATCCCTCCACCACACAATCTATTTTCCAAGATTGTCCTGATTATCTGTTTAATGATACTACCGTTATGACTACTTCTTTCGAATCTGGTGGGCCTTCTGGAGGTCGGATTGGGTCGAGGTCTGGTCGTCGAACCATTATTTCTGCTTCGGGCAAGGAGACCTCTGTTAGTCCCGACGAGAGGGAATCCCCTCGTCCATTAGATGATCGTTGTGTCCTTGAGCAGGTTAAGGATATTCTGTTGTCGGAGAATCCACGTCCCGACGGTGTCCCTTCTACTAGCGAACTGCCTGGCTCTGTTGAGCCTGACGCTTTGTCCTGGGACTTAGGCATGAGCACGATTTTGCCTGGCGAGTTGAGGAAACTCGAGGGCACCCCCAATATTCGTCTTGTTCAATCGCTGGTGAAGCTATGTGAGCAGGTAAACATATTTTGATTATTTTCCCGCTTTTATCTTAAATGCCTTGTTGTGTTGGCGGTTTTTCTTACTCTTTCTCCTTTCTAGGCCAAATATTTTGCACTCCAGCTGGGTGTGCAAAATGATGAACTGTGGAATGGTAAGGATGCTCATCAACGTCGTTTGGAGTCTGAAACGGCGAAGGCAATAGGGCTGACTCTCCAGCTGCAACTTGCCAATGATGATCTAAAAATATTGCAAGAAGAGAAGTCTGCTTGGGAGAAGGAGATAAGTGAGCTGGTTCGGGCTGTTGCTCTAGCAGAGGAGTCTTGACGGCAGGCCTATGAGGAAGGTTATGATGCCGGTTACCTGAAGCGTCAGGATGAGTTGATGGCGTTTGCGGGTAACTTAACTCCCCTGAAGAGTGCATCTGCTAGGCGTTCTGATAATAGCAATCCTCCTCGAAGATCCGATTTCGACCTTGCCGTTACCTTGAGTTTCTTCTCTCTTTTTTTTTTTTTTTTTTTTTTTTTTTTTTTTTTTTTTTTTTTATATCCCAATCTTTTGCGTATGTGCTTGGGCTGCGGCTTTTTGTATGGTTGGATTTAATTGAGACTATGATCATTTACAGGTAGATCCATGCCTTGATGAATTTCAATCCGTAGATATATATTGTTTTGTTCATATTTTGCTGTTATGCATAACTATAACTTCTTGAAGTAATCAGTATAGATTAGTATACTTATCTCATGTTGATCTTCTCGGAGGACGTCTAGTCTCTGATAATGTAGCTTCAGTCTTGCTTGATCAATGTTTAAGTAACTAAATGATACGACATTTGTTTCTGCAAATCGAATTCTTTAAAATGAAATGTAAGAATAATGATCAACCAAGCATGATTCCTTATGGTCTTCCCGAAGTCGTTTTAGACATAAAAATATGAATAGCGAGGCCTCCATGTTGATAGTTGATCGAATATTCTCAACTTTGTCGTCGCTGTTCGACCAGTCCCTCTGTAAATTTGTCTTTTAGTTGAAGATATTTTATTTAAGGACGTTATTTCTACTGTTGAGCTCTGCTCTTCTTTTTTCTGAAACTACAAAATCGTGGAGAGATAAGCTCTTAAGATCCATGTTTCTCTGTAGAGCTTGTGAGTTCCTTATTTTTCGAATAAAGCAACCATTGCATCAATATATCATCTCTTTGATATGGGAGGAATTGGACAACGTAGGATTATTAGCCAGATCTAGCTTGTTCAGACCCCCTTTAGCAATTCTTTGGAATTTTAGGCAGTGTCTTCTTTGAAATCTTGAGTTATGACGGCTATTCTCCAGATTTCCCTGTCAGGTTTCTTGGATTCCATATGAGGTCCGAACATGATTAGCTAATAATTATCCTCTGTGATATATGAGGCAGTTACGACCTCGTAGGTCCGAACACCATATGAGCGAATAGCATACGTGAGTGTGTAAATTTCCTTAGTCTGGAGCTCTTTTAGATCTGCTTTCTAGTACATTGATCGAAGCGATCTACTTTTGATTTTATCTCTGGTTCGATGAGTCGATCAGTGAGGCGCCGTTCCAACTTACTTGCATTAATTACGGATAGTCAAAAGGTCGCATTTCCGTCCCTTGATTAAATTTCTATCCAGCCGTAGGATCTTTTTGCACGAGTGCCTATAAATAAGTAGGTAGTTTCCATATCTTTATTTTTCTCTCAGAAAAGATGGAGATCTCAGTTTCCTTAGATTTCATTTTGCCTTCTGATCCCATAATATTCAAAAAGTCACATTATCGTGATTTATATCACAATGGCTTAAATTTCACTTGCCTTGTACTGACGGGTCCCATGGAAGCCCTACCTTGTACTAACGGGTCCCATGAGGCCTCGAACTTTGTATACACGGGTTTGAGGTCCGTGGTTTCTGTTTGCACATGGAGGGTTCCTATTTGCCGGTCACCCCTGCTCTTGGATGTTACCTCCGGAGTGATAGACTACCGGGGTGTGCTGGTAAAGTACTTACCGCGACGGTCCTTGCGAGATGCTGCTTCAGAGTAAAATGTTTTAATTCTTAATGTAAAAACAGTATCTTGTTGTGGGTGAATGAGTATTGCTGGTTATCTGGCTGGTAATGCTCATTTCATCTGGAAGAACATTTGATCTTCAGAGCCTGGCCATCGAACCAAAGAAGTCGACCATCCTAAGCAGCATGCTTCTTAGGTGGTTAATTCCGACCCTCGAGGTACTAGGGAGGAGATTGATGTTTCCGTGGACATTGTCGTGAAGATTGCCGATCTATAGTGTAGGATCGTTTCATCTAAACCAATGTAATCGTATATAGACTTTGTAATCCAGTTTTTGTAACTCTTTTTCATGAAAAAAGATGAATAAAACTTTATTTTTATTCCTTGCATTCTTCCTGTTGTTGTGTTCGGTTTAATCTTATTTGTGATTGTCATCGAGGAGTGTTTATTGAACGGATCAATGTTTACTTAACTCCTTTTAGTTTAGACTTAGGTTTTTAGTACCAGAAGTATATTAATCGTTGAAAAATAATTGAGGAGTGTTTATTGAGCGGATCAATGTATACTCGACTCGTTTTTGCGTAGACTTAGGTTTTAATACCAAAAGTCTTTTAATCGTTGAAAAATAATCGAGGAGTGTTTATTGAGCGGATCAATGTATACTCGACTCATTTTTGCGTAGACTTAGGTTTTAATACCAAAAGTCTTTTAATCGTTGAAAAATAATCGAGGAGTGTTTATTGAGCGGATCAATGTATACTCGACTCGTTTTTGCGTAGACTTAGGTTTTAATACCAAAAGTCTTTTAATCGTTGAAAAATAATCGAGGAGTGTTTATTGAGCGGATCAATGTATACTCGACTCGTTTTTGCGTAGACTTAGGTTTTAATACCAAAAGTCTTTTAATCGTTGAAAAATAATCGAGGATTGTTTATTGAGCGGATCAATGTATACTCGACTCGTTTTAGACTTAGGTTTTTATACCAAAAGTCTTTTAATTGTTGAATGTAGATCGAGGAGTGTTTATTGAGCGGATCAATGTATACTCGACTCGTTTTTGCGTAGACTTAGGTTTTAATACCAAAAGTCTTTTAATTGTTGAATGTAGATCCAGGAGTGTTTATTGGGCGGATCAATGTATACTCGACTCGTTTTTGCGTAGACTTAGGTTTTAATACCAAAAGTCTTTTAATTGTTGAATGTAGATCGAGGAGTGTTTATCGAGCAGATCAATGTATACTCGACGCGTTCGTTGTCAAATCGAGGAGTGTTTATTGAACGGATCAATGTATACTCGACTCGTTCGTTGTCAAATCAAGGAGTGTTTATTGAACGGATCAATGTATACTCGACTCGTTCGTTGTCAAATCGAGGAGTGTTTATTGAACGGATCAATGTATACTCGACTCGTTCGTATTCAATACTCACCATGGTATAGTGAGGAGTTTTTTAACGAATTAATCGTTTTATACTCAATCTTGATTAAAAATTGCTAAAAAATCTTTTTCAATAATCAAATTGTAGGCTAAGGCCTTTTTATTACAAAGAATAAAACTTACCAAAATAAAATGAAGTAAAGTAGCATGTTCTACTGAAATTTATTTACCATAGTATTTTCTAAGGTTGACTGCATTCCAGGTTCTTGGTAAGGCTGTTCCGTCCAAGTGTGCAATTTTGTATGAACCTTTCTTTCCTAAACCAATGACAATGTAAGGTCCATCCCAATTTTGTTGTAGCTTTCCCACATGCTTGGATACTTCTACCTTTTTTAAGACCAGATCTCCTTCTTTGAAGGTTCAGATGCGTACTTTTTGGTTGTAAGCCTTTTCCATATTCGATTTAGTGGCTTGCAATCGTACGACCGCTTTTTCTCTTAGAGCTTCGGTCAAATCAATATCATTTTCTCTTATCTTTCTATTTTCCTGATCGTCGTACATTTCAATCCTCGGTGTTGGAATTAATGTTTCTATGGGAATAACAGCTTCCGAGCCATATACTAGACTGAATGGGGTTTCCCCTGTTGAAGTCCTGACCGTGGTTCGATTGGCCCAAAGCACTCCTGGGAGTTCATCAAGCCATTTTCCTTTGGCTGCTCCTAATCTTTTTTTCAAAGATTTTATTATTTCTCGGTTTGCTACCTCAGTTTGTCCGTTCGCCCTAGGATGTCCGACCGAAGTGAAATTTTGCTGAATTCCTAGGTTTGAACACCATTCAATTCCCTGTTTTCCCGCGAATTGGGTTCCATTGTCGGAAATCAAAATTCTCGGGATGCCGAATCGACATACTATGAATTTCCAAAGAAAGTTAATCACTTGGAACTGAGTTATCCGGGCAAGGGCAATGCATTCTATCCATTTGCTGAAGTATTCTACAGCGACCAGGACATAAGCTTTCTTGGATCTGGCCATTGGGAATGGTCCTATAATGTCCATTCCTCGTTGATCGAATGGCCAACATATCGGTATTGGGTGCATGTTTTCTGCTGGCTGATGACATATATTAGCATGGACTTGGCAATGATGACATTTTTGGACATATTGGATGGCATCGTTGTTGATATAGGCCAATAATAACCTGTTCGGAGGCATTTTAAAGCTAATGCCCTTGCTCCGCTGTGATTTCCTGCATCTCCTTCATGTACCTCTCGTAGGATGTCGGAGGTTTGCGACTTGGAGATGCATTTTAGAAGAATTCCTGATATCGATCTCAGGTAAAGTTTTCCCTCTACCAATGTATATTTTGGAGCCCGATACTTTATTTTCCGAGCTTCATTTTGTTCGAGCGGCAATTTTCCTTCTCGAAGATAGTCTATCATTGGGGTCATCCAATTTTCTTCAGCTTCTTCGATTTCCATTATTCCGATGACTGGTGTCTCATCGATATCGATTGCTGGTGCGTTGGAGATTAACCAGGTGATCACCCTTTCGGTTTTTCCATCATGGGATCCAATGAACCTGGAAAGTTGATCAGCCCATTTATTTTCCGATCGCGGGATGTTTTGTATACTGAAGCTCTCGAATTTCTAAGCCAATTCTTTCACTTTGGCGAGGTATTTTACCATATTAAACTCCTTAGCCTCATATAGGCCTTCTATTCGTCTCTGTACTAACTCTGAATCGGTTAATACTTTAAGGTTTTTGATGTCGGCTTTTATCGCCATCTGCATCCCTCCGATCAGCGCTTCATATTCCGCTTCATTGTTTGTTACAACGAAGTCCAATGTTATCGCATAATTTATATTCTCTTTATTTGGTCCGGTGAAGTTGATTCCGGCACCTCCTCCGTCTCGGCACGAAGCACCGTCAACATGCATTAACCAGGACTGGTTTTCTATGATTAATACATCGTCGTCAAGGCTTTTTATCGGTTCGGTTGCTTGTGTCGGAGTTTCCAGTAGGAAATCGGCTAATACTTGGGCTTTAATTGCGATTCTTGGTTTGTACTCGATTTCGAATTGACCGAGTTCGATCGCCCATTTGATCAGTCTTCCAGAGGCTTCTGGTTTTGCTAAGACCTGCCTTAGCGGTTGGTTCGTTAAAACCACTATCTTGTATGTCAAAAAGTAAGGTCGGAGTTTTCGTGCTGCCACTACTAAGGCCAAAGCGAATTTTTCAATCTCCAAGTAGTTCCTTTCTGCCCCTTGTAATAATTTGCTTAGGTAATAGATAGGCTTATGTTCCAAACCTTCTATTTTGACTAAGATTGAGCTAACGGCCGCGTCGGAGATCGAGATATAGATATATAACGGTTCCCCCTCCGTTGGTTTAGCCAACAACGGGGATGTCGTCAGGTATTCTTTTAGCTGGTCGAAAGCACGATCACATTCTTCTGTCCAAACAAAGTTTTTTGCCTTACGAAGGGTTTGGAAGAAAGGCAAACTTCTGTCAACCGATTTGGATATGAATCTGTTCAATGCTACGATCTTCCCTACTAAGCTTTGTACTTGGGAGATGGTTTTGGGCGGCTTCATTTCAGTTATTGCTCGAATTTTTTCTGGGTTGGCCTCGATTCCTCGTTGATGTACCAAATAGCCGAAAAATTTTCCCGACTTAACACCGAAGGTGCACTTTGCGGGATTCAGCTTCATGCGGTACTTCCTCAATATTTGGAAGCATCAATCAAGATGTCTTATGTGATCCGCTTCATTCATACTTTTGACTAGCATGTCGTCCACGTAAACTTCCATTATTTCTCCAATTAATTCTTTAAACATTGGGTTTACTAACCTTTGGTAAGTGGCCCCGGCGTTCCTTAACCCAAATGGCATAACTATAAAGCAATATACTCCTTGCTCGGTTATGAATGCAGTTTTCTCCTGGTCTTGCTCATTCATGTATATTTGATAAAAACCTTGGAAAGCATCCATCATGCTCAAGATTGCAAAGCCAGCGGTTGAGTCGACTAACAGGTCGATCCTTGGGAGAGGATACGGGTCTCGGGGACACAATTTGTTGAGGTCGGTAAAATCGTTGCACATCCTCCACTTGTTGTCTTTCTTATCCCCTTTTGCTACTAGAACAACATTACATAACCATTCCGAGAAATGTATTTCTCGAATTTGTTTTGCTTTGAGTAGTCTTTCTAATTCTGCTTTGATGATTTTATCTTTCACTGGCCCGTGATTTCTCTTCTTTTGTCTAGCTGGTTTAGCTAAAGGGTCGATTTTTAGCGAATGGTTGATTACTCGAGGATCAATCCCTTCGATGTCATTTGCACTCCAAGCGAAGACATCCATATTATTTCTGAGAAAGTTGATCAACATTACTTCCCCTTCCTTGCTCAATTCTGTACCTATTCTTGTTGTTTTCGATGAGTCCCCTTGTACCAGAATAACGTCCTTATGTTCTGGTGGTTTTAAGGCTAAATCCATCGGCTCCTTTCCCTTTTTATCTATTCGGTCAGTGCTAGGGATTTCAACCTCGTTTCTACCAATAGTTTCTTCGAGCTTTCTTTTGCTCGGGGTAATTGCTTCAGGGGGTTTTCTTAAAGTTAACGATGTGCTGTAGCAGTCCCATGCCATACAATGGTCATTTACTATTTCCCCGATACCTGTGTCGGTCGGAAATTTTATCTTCTGATGATAAGTTGAGACAACAGCTCGGAATAGGTTGAGGGCAGGTCGCCCTAAAATTGCGTTGTAGGCGAATGGAGTTTCTACTACTAAAAATTTTATCAGTTTTACTGTTCGATATGGTTTCTTTCCAAGCGAGACGCTCAGAGTTATTGTTCCACTGAGAACAATTTCGGATCCTCCAAACCCCACCAATGGTGTAGCTACCTTTTGCAATCTTATTCGCCCCAAGTTCATCTGGGCTAGGACTTCTCTAGAAATGATATTGGCTGAGCTTCCGTTATCGATCAGGATTCTTTTGACGTTGTAGTTCGCTATTTCCAGTGATACCACCATCGGGAAATCGGGGCTATCTTCTTTAGTGTCCCAAACTAGACTTTTGGGTACTTCGCCCTCGTTAAAACTGATTAGCTGGTTGTTTGATGACTTGTTTTCTAGAGTCCATACTTCTCTCGTGAATTTCGAGCTTCCGATTATGGATCTAGCAGTCCTTCGTCGAGCATTACGACTATCCCCGCCGGCGGGTCCTCCGGAAATTGTATGGATGGTACCATTGACTTGGTCATGGTTTACTTCTTGTGCAGGGCCATCCTCGGGTGACTTTCGATGGGAATTCCTCCTTTGATTATTATGCCGAGGGCTCCTACTTCTTCCTCTTTTGCGGTTATCCCGTTCTAAATAGTCGTTTAGTTTTCCTTGCTCGATTAATTTTTCTATTTCCCTCCTAAGGTGAAAACAATCTTCGGTGCGGTGCCCATGCGCCCTGTGATATTTGCAGTACCACTCGTAGTTTCGAGCGCCAGGTCTAGGTTGAGTGATTTTCTTTGCTTCCGGGATCCAATTGTTCCTCTCCAGGACGGGCAGGATTTCTTCTATCGGAATATTTAATCTTGAGCGTTCTACTTGATTACTCCGGCTCCTAGTTGCCGGTTCCGCGGTTCGAGGCCTTTGATAGACGTTAGGTCGTCTGTCCTGGTCACTCTTATTGTATTCCAATCGCTGAAAAACGTTGCCTTTTCTAAATGTCCCTTCATAATCTATGGATCGCTGTGTAGGGATTCTATCTTGTCGTTTGGGGCCCGAGCCTGAAACTTTATTCTTGTTCTTATCCTTAAAAGAGTTCATCTCTTCCTGGGTCATATACTTAGATGCTAGGCTCATGATGTCCGCGAACGTTCTTGGTTGTTTTCGGCTGAGGGCATTTCCGAACTGCCTATTCTTTGTGAGATCGAAGAGGATCGAGATTATGTAATCAATATTGGGGGAATCGATTTTGAGTAATTCGACATTAAATCTTGCCAACCAATTCCTTAAGGATTCCCCTTCTTGTTGATAAATGGTTCCTAAATAGCTCATCGGCAATTTTTGTCTTTTTTGACTGGCGAATTGTTGCGTTAGCTTGTTGCATAATTCTCGAAAACTAAATATGGAGTTGGCTGGTTGTTTAGCGAACCAGTCCAAAGCTAATCCTTCTAGTGTGGTCACCATCAGCTTAGCGGTGAATTCCGCCGAGTGAGAATACAAGTTCATTGTGTTGGTGAAACTAAAGATATAGTCATCCGGGTCAGTGGTTCCGTCGTATCTGGGTAGTCTACCCGGAACCTGTCCGATTGACTGTGCCTCTTTTATTTCTCTGCAGAAGGGGGAACACGCCGCTAGGCTCTCCTGGAGTTCTGTGGTTCTGTTCCACGGGTTTTGAGCGGATCGTAAGCGTTGCTCGAGTCGTTCTTGTACCATTTTTTCGATTTCTGTTTTCGAGAATCGCATTGTTCTTGGTCGATTCGGGATCGCCTCGTCAGCGTCTTCCTCTATAGGGATTATGGTGTGTTCCTTTGATTCGTTGCATTGTGGTCTCCTTCGATCCGCTTTTCTTCGGATGTTGTTATCGGAGGGTTTTGAATTCCCCTGCTATGGGCTGTGTAGCGAGCGTCGCTCGCTCGCCGGGCTGTCAGCTTGTTGAGAGATTTGATCGTTCTGCCTCGGCGTTCTTTGGGTGGGATTTACCCTAGTAGTTCTAACGTTTCGAGGAACTTGTTCGAGTACGAGTAATTCCTCTGGGGAGAGTGATTTAAGGAGCATAACCATCTGTCGAAATTTCTCCTGAGCATCTGACAGGGGAACTGGGATTGTTGGAGCCACATGTTCTTCTGGTATTGTGCCAGTAGGGATCCCTCGTGGTTCCTCCTGATTCTGATAATGCTCATTCTGTTGCTGGTTGTCATTGGATACTCGGGCGTCATTATCGGTATTGCCTGGTAGATCCTCAGATGCATCACGTTGGTTGGTCGTGTTACTTCTTGCTCCGTTAC
Organism: Penstemon eatonii; assembly: GCA_038501285.1. Taxonomy (NCBI): domain Eukaryota; kingdom Viridiplantae; phylum Streptophyta; class Magnoliopsida; order Lamiales; family Plantaginaceae; genus Penstemon; species Penstemon eatonii. Next base: position 63,505,746 of record CM076715.1, on the reverse strand, counting down.
GAGCGCTCTTCCTTGGGCGAGCCATATGTCGATCGAATAATTAACCTAGCCCCACGGTGGGCGCCAACTGATTTAACCGAATTTCGTAGGGTTAATTATATCAGTAAAATTGTGATGTTGGGGATTCTCAATATATTTGAAATATAGGGCTCTGTTACTTTATTCAGGATGGATCAAACTCAAGGAAGAACAAATTCAGAGGAACAATTAGTAATCTAGGCAATCTCAACCATAAAGACAGTGTGATTATGATGAATAAGTAATTCTTATTGAATATTCTGGGATTATGCTGTTATGTAAGCATAAACTCCGTACCTTTTTATGTCCGTAATACAATGATTAACTAGGTATTTATATCACCATTAACCTAGTGTTACAAGGAAACCTAGTTCTAATGGGATTCGGCCCATTGGTCCTTCTTGAGTCCGGATTGTATCCTGATCGTTGAGGAGGGTCGTATCTTGCTTGGTCGATAGATGCTCCCGAATGGGTTTATCTGGTTGAAACAATTCCATAACCATAAGTCGATCCGGATATCATAAGAGGTGCGAAATAGCCCCCATCAATGTCGTCGTCATCATCGTCTCCTTCTTCTTCATTCTCCAACACTTCTTCGTTTTCTTCTTCTTCTTCAACATTCAAATCCATTAGTTCATCATCAACAACTAAACTTGGCATGTTAGGTGGTTCTTGCAAAGTCGTGACTTGTACATTATACCTAGTATCAACTCTACTCATTGGTCTCGTATTTACTACAACACGCCAATTAATTTTGTCTTTTTTCTTCCCCGGCTAAGGGACAAAGTATACTTGAGATGTATGTTGAGCAAAGATCACAAACGGGTCAAATTTAGGATATGTGCTTTTTATGTTAATCTCAACAATTGTATCCTAATTCCTCTGGGAGAAACCGAGTTATACCACTTACAATGAGGTTATTCGAAATACAATCAATAATCGGCTCATAATTAATTAATCAGTCATACTAATTCAAAATTATTGAGTATAGGGTTATGTATATTGAAGTTATTCGAAATCAGATCGATTGATTCTCGATTTGTAACATTAATTGACCAAAGTCAATATGTTGACCATATGATTATGTACATTGAGGTTATTCGAAATGAAATCGATCGATTCTCGAATTGAAGGTCTAATTGACCAAAGTCAACACTGTTTTCCTCGGGGCTATGTACGTTGAAGTTGGTCATAATCAGATCGATCGGTTCTCGATTTGAAGGTCTAATTGACCAAAGTCAATATTGTTGACCTCGGGGTTATGTACATTGATGTTATTAGTAATTAGATCGATCGATTCTCGAATTGGAGGTCCAATTGACCAAAGTCAACACTGTTAACCTTGGGGTTATGTACATTGAAGTTATTCGTAATCAGATCGATCGATTCTCGATTTGAAGGTCTAATTGACCAAAATCAATAATGTTGACCTCGGTGTTATGTACATTGAGGTTATTCATAATTAGATTGATTGATTCTCAAATTGAAGGTCTAATTGACCAAATTCAATATTGTTGACCTCGGGATTATGTACATTGGGGTTATTCCGATTAGCTTTATGAATCATAAAGCTTTCCATCCAATAGTAGATTAAGGTTTAATGACATTCCCATACATGGAATTAGCTTGATACGGATACCACAATATATTGTAGGAGATGTGCTAGAAAATCATACAAGTACAAGATGGTAAAGCTACTGAACATATCGAGATTTGGAATGAGTTGGATCGAAGTCATTAAATCCTCTATCAAGCTAGGCCAGAAGGTGAATTCGATAAAATGTCTTACGGTCAATGGTATACCGTTTTGAGTAGCATTCTAGCCTGAAAAATGTGAGCGCTTCAATAAAACGTTGTGAAAACTGAAAGAGTAACTGATTACTAATGGAAACGGTATTACTATCAGTGACGAATTTATAATTGATTATTAATGGAAACGGTATTCCTCGATGATAGCAACAAATTACCAACGGAATTTCAAAAAAGAAATTTTGGTTGGAATTTTTTTATTAAGTTGCCGGAAAAAATTCGTTGCAATGCTTGAATACCAATGGAAATCGAAGCTTCATAGACAAAAACATCTGTTACTGAAGACTCCTTTTCTTGTAGTGTTGTATTAAAATTTTCTGCATGTAACTATTTACGATTCTCCCTGTGCGTGATTCATATTATTTTATAACTATTTGCATATAATTGTCTGCGATACTTGCAATATGTAATAATTGGAAGAATATTGAGTGTAATATTTTATCTCATCTCGTAATTTTGATTGACGGTACCAATGTGAAGTGCTTTATCGCACCCTATGTAACAATTATATGTGCATGGTTATTTTAGCTCTCATTTGCTCACGCTTGATGGTATTTTCCGAACAATTTGGGTAGTTGGGGGAGGGGGGCTACAGAGTTGCTCAGAGCTCTGCAATTGATCGGACTCACAAATCATATATTATAGCCCCTTGGAAATTTATTCACATGTTGTTCAGCTACGACATGGCAATGCCAATTTTATAAAGGTAGGTTGCACCTTACCCATCAACTAACCGGGTATTGATCCCCTCGCTTGATCGTCTGGTATCATTTTGAAGTGGATTGATGGTTGTTTCGCCCGTGTTGATGGGCGTATGATTGTTGTTTGACCCATCTTGGAGTCTTACATGTTATATAATTTTTATAGGAATTATTGTTGGATGAAGATGAAGATAGAGTGTACTGAAGTTAGATTAGTTAAGGGAGGTTTTGATGATTTCCAAAACACATCAAGATCAGCTAAGTGCATTGAATGCTGCCTGATAGAAAGTACAGTCTGCAGTACTGTCACTGTGCAGAGAGCCGTTCGCGGAAATTAAGGATCAGTAACCGAGAAATTTGAATTGTGTCTCCCTTCAACGGACACTTTTTGAATCTGTGAGAATAAATAGCTGAAGAGACGAAGAGAAACAGAGAACACAACAACTGAGAGATTGATTTCGAAGCAAAATATTTTCTAAGTCTCAAAAAGCTCAAGAATAGCTCACTCATCAGCTTCGTCATTTGTTGACTTAAGCAGAAGTTGAAGATCAAAGATATACACATATTTCTGAGTGAAAAACTGTTAGAGTGTTGTGAGGAGTGTTTATCCATCTTTGTGAAGTGATAAAACTCTGTAGAATAGGTTTTCTTTGTGATCTCCTATTGCGAACTTATAGCCATTTCATTTGTTGTTTGGCACAAGCAGTATATACTGATTACTTTGTGTTTTTAGTATAACCCAAGATATGTGTGACTTGAAAGAGTGGACTAAAGAATTTACATCCATATAACCACTATAAAAATCCTTGTGTTTTTACCTTGCATTTTATTTGCATATTTTCAGTTTGCATAAACACACTTGATAAAACTGTTTGAAAAAGGATTAAAGAAGTTTTATAAAGCGGGGGATAAAATCTTTCAAACTACTAAGTTTATTTGTGAAAAACACTTTAAAAATCCGCTACAAGTATTCTGGTATTAAAACTGATTTTGACTAAATCAGCTAAGTGACTATCAGATTAGTGGTCAACCAAGTTGTTCAAAGATTTGTTCGCGATCAGCTTTGTTAGCATACTGCTCTGTAACAGCTTAGTCTGCTTACAGTTAAGTAAAAGTTTGATTAAAATCTTCAGATGTCTATTCACCACCCCTCTAGACCTCATCTGACCACTTGGGACCAACAAGTGGTATCAGAGCAGGTGGTTCATTAGAATCAGCCGCCTGATCAACGAGCTTGATCCTAGTGTTTTTCAAAGGTTTTCAAACTTTTTCAAAAGAGCATATTTTTGAAAAATAAAAACTTTTTGAAAATGGATTGTATCAGCCATGTTCCCCACATTGCTGGTATGAGTTTTGAGGACTGGAAGATCAGAATGGAGATCTTCTTAGCTGCCTACAATGATAACATGTACACATGTATCATCAAAGGCCCATTCAAATTCACCAAGACTATAAAGGTAGATGAAGTCGACATAGTGGTGGAAAAAGATTTAAACGAAATGACAGCTGAAGAAATCAAGCTGTTCAATCTGGACAAAGTTGGCCGTTTCATCATGACCAAGGCCCTGGACAATGATAGATTTGACAAAGTCAAGCATTGCAAGACTGCCAAAGAAATGTGGGATAAGGTTCGTGATATGAGCGAAGGAAACAACACCATCAAAGAGCATCAACTGAGTGTTGCTCTGGAAAAGTTGGATAACTTCAAGATGAAGTCTTCTGAAACCATTGACCAGATGGATACAAGGTTTACAAGGACATTGAATGAAATTCTAAAGCTTGGAAAAACCTTTACAGACAAGGAGATAACCGTCAGGGTGCTGAAGGCTCTACCTCCAGAGTTCAACATGAAGGTGACATCCATGGAAGAGTCAGGAGATTTGGGAAAGATCTCACTCGCCGAGTTGTTCTCAGTACTCAAGGCGTATGAGTATAAACTGCCAAGAATGGGTGTTGAGGAAACCTCAACTTCAAGTCCCACAGCTGCCCTGGTTGCTGCTGAAAATCCTAGAAAACCAGCATACAAAAGCAAAGATGTGGACTCATCTGATGAAGTCACAATACTCAACAAAAAGGAGTACACAGCTGGAGACGTTGCATTGCTGATGAACAACTTTAAGAAGTTCTACAATAGAAAAATGAAGAACAAATACAACAATGCTTCTACTTCTAACCCTACATCTTCTTCTCAAGATAAGTATTCTTATAAATCCAAAATGATGTGTTATAATTGCAGGAAATTGGGCCACTTCATCAGAGACTGCCCATATCCTAAAGTTGAGAAGTACACAGAAGAGGAAAAGAGAATCAGAAAAGAAAGAAAACATCAGAAAGGCAGGGTGTTGTTAGCAGAAGCTGAAAAGTTGGCTGCTATCTACTCATCAGATTCAGACTCAGACACTTCTGATGAAGAGTCTTCTGAAGAAGAGAGTCCTGCTCTTCTCTGCCTGATGGCCAAGGAATCTGATAACTCTGAGACGATGAGCTAACTCCTCTTGATAATGAATTATTTAATTCATTTGAACAAATGATGCTTAACAATACTACAATTGCTGAAGCATTTACTAAGCTTAAGGAAGTGATGATATTGCTAAGAGAGCAAAACAGTTCACTGAAACTTAAAGCTGAAAAGCCAAAAGAATCAGTTGAGTATAAACTGCTTGAGCAAGAGAATGAATCTCTGAAAGCTGAATGTGAAGTCCATAAAGGAAAAATCATGGAACTTGAAAAGTTAATTAAGTCTCATGAAAAGTCATCTGTTGCATCCACTCTTATCTCTAGTAAACAGAAGACACCTTTAGAACAGGATAAGTTAGAACTGAACCATACTGAAAAATTTATATCAGCTGACAACAGTAAGGTCATCTTATATGTTCAGACTACTAAACCTACTTCACTTGAGAAAGTGCTAAAGGAGAAGAAAACTCATAAGGCTAAAAAGAGAAAAGAGCCTAATGTAGGTAAACAGACTGGTGAAATCAAACAGAAGAGTCCTAGGAAGTCTTATGATAAGGTTAAAACCAATCAGACTAGTAAAACTAAGTCGTCTGTTAATGAGCAAGTATCTGGTAAACCAAAGATGCATAAAAACAAGAAAAATCAAAATGCTTGGTATGGAAATGAGTCTTATTATGTGCAACCTGCTGCATATCCTCCTATGTATCATGCACCTCAATTTCCAACTTACTATGCACCATATCTTGCTCATCCAATGCATGCATATCCTGCTTATCATGTATCTTATTATGCTTATGAACATTATCCTTATCATGATGATTATCAACAACATAGAAAATCTGATAAACGTGATGAAGATGAAACTGTTCATGCTCCTGCCAAAAATCAGAAGCCTAAGACTTCAATATCTTGGGTTGTTAAAGGTGGAACTAATCCTTCAGGACCCTCTCAATAAGGGTACCTAAAACAATTTTTATTTTGTTTCGTAGGTTAGGATTTGGAGTAGGATTAAAGTAGAGAAGATTTGGTACTTGGACAGTGGCTGTTCAAGACACATGTGTGGAAGCATACATGAGCTTACTGATGCTGTTGCTGTGGATGGTCCGAAAGTTACTTTTGGAGTCAGCAAGGAAGGCAAGATTGTAGCAAGTGGAAAGCTGACCAAAGGCAACATTGAGATATCTGGCGTCTCTTATGTTAAAGGCCTCAAATACAATTTGCTGAGCATAAGTCAATTTTGTGACAAAGGATATTCAGTCATCTTCTCAACAGATAAGTGCTATGTTGAACAGATTGGTACAAAGAAGGTAATTTTATCTGGAAGACAACAAGGAAATGTCTACACAGTGGACTGGAATTCTGTTGACAAGAGTTCAAGTATTTGTTTGATGGCATCAACACCAAGTGAAGTCAGTTGGCTGTGGCACAAAAGGATGAATCATGTGAATTTCAAGACCATCAACAGACTTATCAAGAATGATCTGGTAGAAGGAATTCCAAAAACAGTCATGAGCAAAGATAAGCTATGTTACGCCTGTCAGAAGGGTAAACAAATCAAGTCATCATTCAAAAGCAAGAAGCACCAATCATCTGGAAGGATCTTGGAGCTGCTACATATGGACTTATTTGGACCCATTGATCCAATCAGCAATGGTGGAAAGAAATACTGCCTAACTGTTGTGGATGATTATTCAAGATACACTTGGGTGATTTTCATGAAGAAGAAAAGTGAAACCAATGAGCATATTACAAATCTGATGGAACTTATCCAGAATAAGAAGAGTATGAAGATATTAAAGATCAGATCAGATAGAGGGACTGAATTTACAAACTCTACTGTTGAAGAGTATTGTAATGCCAGAGGAATCAGTCATGAATACTCTGCTGCCAGAACCCCTCAACAGAACGGAGTTGCTGAAAGGAGAAACATAACTCTGAAAGAAGCTACCAGAACGATGACAGCTGAAGCAAAGCTGCCTCAATGATTTTGGGCAGAAGCAACAAATACAGCATGCTTTACCCAAAACAGATGCATGATCAACAAAAATCAAAACAAGACTCCATATGAAGTTTGGAACAACAGGAAGCCAAACATTCATTACTTTAGAATTTTTGGTTGTAAATGCTTTGTTTTAAACAATGGGAAAAATCACCTTACTGCTTTTGCAGAGAAGGATGTTGAAGCAGTATTTGTAGGATACTCTACTTTTAGTAAAGCTTATAGAGTCTTTAACAAAAGAACTTTATTTGTAGAAGAATCCATTCATGTAGTATTTGATGAACCCAATCAATCATCTGAAAAGAATCAAAGTACTGGTCAAAAGTTGTTTACTGATTTTCAGAAATTGAGTGTTGAAAAGAATGAAGAATATGTTCCCATCATACTACCTGATCTCAACTCAGCTGCTAACTCAAGTATTGTTCAAAATCACAGTGCTGATTGTCTAACAGAGGAGTTGCAAACATCTGACAGACCAGAGAATGATCAACAGACAACTGATGTTCAACAGACTACTACTGGAACTCCAACAGTAGTGTTGCAAGATCACAACAGAGGACAACATTATGATTTGCAACATGATCTTAGATGGCTCAAGAATCACCCACCAGAGCTGGTGATTGGTGATCCTTTGGATAGAGTAAAGACAAGGAGAGCTGCTGCAAGTGAAGCAATGTTTGTCAGCTTCCGATCTCAGATTGAGCCCAAACAGATTGAAGAAGCTCTAAATGATTCAAACTGGATTGAAGCTATGCAAGAAGAGCTAAATAAATTTGAAAGAAATGAAGTATGATACTTAGTTCCTAGACCAAGTCAACAAAGAGTCATTGGCACTAAATGGGTATTCAGGAATAAAATGAATGAAGATGGTGTGGTCACCATAAATAAAGCAAGATTAGTTGCCAAAGGGTATTGTCAAGAAGAAGGTATTGACTTTGATGAAACTTTTGCACCAGTAGCAAGATTAGAGGCAATCATACTCTTTCTTGCCTATGCTGCTCACAAGAATTTCACAGTCTATCAAATAGATGTGAAATCAGCTTTTCTCATTGGAGAATTGCAAGAAGAAGTTTATGTTGAACAACCACCTGGATTTGAAGCTTATCAAGAAGAAGACAAGGTGTATCGTCTGAAGAAAGCTCTCTATGGACTGAAACAGGCTCTAAGAGCATGGTATGATACCCTATCTGATTTTCTTTTAATTAAAGGATTTCGTAAATGTAAGGTAGACAAGACCCTGTTCACTATTGAATGGGAAGAACATATTTTGCTTGTGCAAATATATGTGGACGACATCATTTTTGGTTCAACAAATCAACAGATGTGTGATAAGTTCTCAAAGCTGATGCAGAACAAGTTTGAAATGTGCATGATGGGAGAACTTAACTATTTTCTTGGCTTGCAAGTAAGACAGTTGCCTGATGGAATTTTCATCAGCCAAGCAAAATAGACAAAGGATCTGTTCAAGAAATTTGGTATGGAAACTAGCTCTACTGCTAATATTCCAATGTCTACTAGTCTTCGTTTGGATAAAGATGAAGATGGAAAATCGGTGGACATAACCAAGTACAGAGAAATTATTGGGTCACTGTTGTACTAACAGCTAGCAGACCTGATATTATGTACTCTGTTGGGGTTTGTGCGATGTATCAATCAAATCCTAAGCAATCTCATCTCTTAGCTGCCAAGAGGATACTTAAATATCTTAAAGGTACTGAGATTTGGGATTGTGGTATCCTAAGAAATCTGGATTTGAACTTATTGGATATTCAGATTCTGACCTTGCTGGCTGCAAGATTGATAGCAAAAGCACTACAGGTGCCTGTCAGTTCTTAGGTAGTCGTCTGATCTCTTAGATGAGTAAGAAACAGACTTCAGTATCCATATCAACTGCTGAAGCTGAATATATAGCTGCTGGAGCTTGCTGTACACAAATATTATAGTTGAAGCATCCTAGAAGATTACAACATAAAAATCAGTGGAATACCCATCTACTGTGACAATACAAGTGCAATCAGCATTACTCAGAATACTACAAGTCATTCAAGGACTAAACATATTGAGATCAAACATCATTTCATTAGAGATCATGTGGAGAAAGGAAATGTCATGATAGAATATGTGTTTACTGAAAATCAGATTGCTGACATCTTCACAAAACCTCTAAGTGAGACAAGGTTTTCAACTCTAAGAGCTAGGTCTATTAAAATTGGATGCATAAGCTGAGGGGGAACTCATCAGAAGACTGAAATTCATCAGCTTACCCATCTTATTATCTTCAAGATTAACTCTCAACAGACTAGTTAACTTATGGATTCTTAAAGTCAGGGGGAACGTGTAAGACTAGCGGTACTTCTGATTAAAAGATGAAATTTGTTGATGAAAGTTAGTTGAAGTTACGTTTTCATCAGAAGATTTGAAGTTTGAAGATTGAAGATTAATTATCTAGCTGGATTGACAAACAGCCGAGGAAGGTTATCAGTTATTGGCTTTCACTGATAACAGTCTGTCATCAGGACTCTAGTCCTATTAGATAAGTATTTAAGTTTACTCGTCTGATCAGCTATGTAAAAGCTTTGTATTTTTAAAACGTATTATTCAAAAACGCACTTTTACAAGTATACTGAGGCGGTTCGCATTCCCGCCTGACATTTAATGCTTTTTGAATTTTAAATCGCGTAACTGACGCCCCACGATCAGAACTGACACAAAACGTATCTAACGGTTAGCATGTCTCACGGAAACCGAAATACCCTAACCATAACCTCTATAAATTCAGATTTGATCAGCCTTGTGACTCTTTACGCACCCAAAAATATTCAAATTGTGTTTCTTCACTAATCCTCTACAGAATAAAAAATGACTACTCAACAAGAAGCTAAGGCTGAAGGTATGTATCTAGTTTATGATACATATCACCATTCTGGCACCCCTGTAATGAAAGAAATCTTGGAGAAGTTCAAGGCTGCAACGCTTGTGAAGTTCATGGAATCTCATGAAGAAATGGTCTGGAAGGACCAAATAATGGAGTACTACAACGCTAAGGACGCCGTTGATTTTGAAAAACGAGAAATCAAAGCTACTGTCGGAGGACAAGCAGTCGTCATCACTCCTGCTCTGTTGCACGAAAAGTTTGGACTGTCAAATCAAAGTAGAACTGATGTGTCTTCAATGGCCGAAGACAAAATCCAAGAGTTCTGGGCTATCTGTGCCAAGGAAGGAGAAGTCATGTCTGGCAACATAAAGAAGAAACAACTGAAGGATGAATATCAGCGCCTGGCTGATATGGTCTCAAAGCTGATAGAGAATTGTACCTTTTCTCTAGACAGTGTCACCATGAAACGCTATTGCATAATGATGGCCATTTACTACGGCTATGAGGTGAACTGGTCTGTTGTGATCTGGTATTCTGGCGCACTTTCACCAGAAGAAGCAAACCAATCACAGAATTACTCTGAGTTACCTGTTTCATCAGCTGGGATGTGGAATGACTCATGGGAAGGAGATTCACAATGCCAAAGCTATGGCTACATATCAAGCTGTTAAGGGAGTAACTACGAGGAAAAATGATGAAGAGGAAGAAGCTGAGGAACCTAACGACAAGGTTCCTGCAAAGAGGCAAAGGAAGTATGTTCAAACAGCAAAGCCTGCTGATGAAGCCAGAGCGACAAGAAAAAGCAAGCTGCTGCTGACACTGCCATAAAGAATGTTACTGACGAAGTTTTGGAGATATCAGCTGATTCTCCATCAAGAACAGTGTCAGAAGAAATGTCTGCTGACAAAGTAGCAAAGAGGACTAGAAGCCAGTTGAGAGACACTGCTACTTCTAAACCTGTCAAAGAGAAGCCTGCTACAAAGAAGTCTGCTAAGAGGAAAGTGGTTTTTGAACCATCTCCTGCTAAGCCCTCAGACTTAGTCAGACAAAGTCCTCAATCAGCAGAGAGGCCTGCTGGAGCTGAAGAAGAGTCTGTTGTTGTTGATCAAATTGCTCCACAGACTACTTCGACCGCACCAACAGCTGAGGTTGCCAAACCTCATGATGATCCTGAAGTGCAGATCATCATTCTTGTTGCAGTTGCACCACTTGCATCTGCTGGTCCTGAACCTTCTGCTAAGGGAAGAAGCAGAGCAGAGGAAGAGGGATGATGAAGAAGAGCAAGGGTTATTGAACTTAGCAAGATCGAGGCTGAAAAAGAAGAGCAAAGAAGAAAAATGTCTGAGGCTGAACGCAAAGCTGCTGAAGATGCAGAATTAGCACTTGTGCTTGAGCTCAGCAAGAAAGACGCTCATGGTCCTAACGTAGCTGGTGGCATTGAAATTGGAAAATCAATGAATGCAAAGAAGAAAATGCCTGCTAGTGAAATACCTAAAAAGAAAAAGTTTGAGGTTAGGAAAGCTTTCGAGATTGTTAATACTGACCCTGCTGTTTTCAAAAGATTTGAAGCAGCCCTGTCTCACATTGATATGAAACTTCAACGTCAAACCCTGTTCACCCTAGAAAAGGAGAGATATATGAAGTGGAGGGTTTACAGGATGACAAAATCTGTTGAAGAAGTCCAGAGCTGGAGAAAGTTTGCTGATGAGGAAAAGTGGGTCCTCAGCTGGTTGCAAACTTCTTCAATCACTAAAGCACTGGATCCTGATTATGTCAGAGATATGATGCATAAATATGCCCAAGAAGCTGTTACTGCTGAAGCTAAAACTATCTCTGATGCATTGCCAGCCAAGAGAAGAAGGCAAGATGATCCCATCAAACGAGCTGTGCAAATTGCTGTTCATACTGCCTTGGAGAAATGGACTAAAAGATCAAGATATGAACCAGGTTCTCCAAGTGATCTGCCTGCTATGCCCAATATACAGCAGATCACATTTGGCAAAAGGGTAAAAGATTATCAAGAGTTGCCTAAAGTGAATACATCTGCGGCAAATAGTTTGCCTGTTGTAAGGAGAATCCGCCAGACTACTGTTTTCACTGATGATGGTACTGTTGTTAATAAGATCTTTGAAGATGTCACAGATCTGACTGCTGCTGCAAAAGAGCCCTTAGCCATTGAGTGGACTGCTAAGAAAAAGCCTGAAGAAGAAGCTGATCTGAAAGACACTCCTGTTCAACAGGAAGAAGATCAAATTGCGTCAACTCCTATTCCAACAGTTGATATGCACTCATCACTGATTGAAGCCTTCCAAATGATGCTTGAAAACTCCTTGAAGGAAATGAAAGAGAGGAACAGACGGTAGTTGGAGCAAATGCAGAAGGAAAATGCAAAAATGGTTAAGGATGCCATTGACAACTTCCCATTGCCAGAAGATAATACTCTGAGGATGACACATAGTATCTTAGACATGAACAGAAGCATTGAAGATGTCAAAGCTGATGTTAGTCATCTTCATGCTGCCTTGAAGAGAAATGAAGATAGTATTGTTCATCTGACAAACACATTCATCAAAGTTGCTGATGAGGAGACTGCAAAGAACCATCTGTTGGTGGAAGAAGTTCACAAAACTGCCACCAAAATTGATGAGGAAATCTCTACATTACAACTCAACATTGACTGCATCAATGATCAAGCTGACAACATCACTACTGCTTTAAATCATCTTAACTCAAGCCAAGACTTAATGAACCAGAACATCAAGACCTTGTGTACTGCTGCCAAGATCCAAGCTGTTGGACTCAACCCTCTTGTTAACCCTGATGATGACAAAAAGGGGGAAGAGAAAAGGGAAGAGACAACCGTTCAAGCTGCTGTTGAAGACTCTGCTGCTGCTTAAGAAGAACCAAAAGAGCTAGAGAACCAAGCACTTGAAGAAAAGGCTGAAGGAAATGGAGAAGCTGAAGCCAAGGAAACTGATGCTGCTGAAGAAGATGGAAAGGTTGATGGCAAGGAAGCTGCTGAAGAAGAACCCGAAGGACCAGTAAAGTCTGATAAAGAATTGGCTGCAACCAAAGACACTCCTGAAGAGCAACTGGAGCCATTCACCAAGTACAAGAACACAGAGCGTCTGAAGAGAAGGATTGATGAAGCAGAAAAGGAGCTGAAACGTGAACAAGAAATGAAGCAGAAGATGGAAGTTGCCAAGGCAAATCTGCTTGCTGATGATGCATTTGATGAAGATGATGATGATGAATCAGAGTATGAATATGAGGAAGTTATTGAAGAAGGATGTGAATAAGCTGGTGATTAGATTAGACTATTCATTGTAATCAGTTTTCTTTATATCTCCTTTCAGTTATCTAATCTGAAAGACTTGTACTGTGTAACAATTTTCAAATATATATAAAAGTTCAAGTTCTTTTCCAACACATTTTTCTATCTCAGAAAATTTGAGGATCAAAACTTTAGTATAGGTAAACAGGTACTAAGCTGAAGTTTTGTCATCATCAAAAAGGGGGAAATTGTTGGATGAAGATGAAGATAGAGTGTACTGAAGTTAGATTAGTTAAGGGAGGTTTTGATGATTTCCAAAACACATCAAGATCAGCTAAGTATGGAAAACTTAGTTAAAACCCTTAGAAGAATTTTGACCAAGTAAGAAGACAAATCAGAAGGGCCAAATATTCAAGGTCCAGAAGACTACTGATCTGCTGAAGGAAAGAAATCAGACTGGTGAAGATCAGCCGACTCAAATCAGATTTGTTCAAGTTTGGGATCAGCTCTGCTCACCATCAGACTTGTGTTCTTATCAACCAAGTAGAAAGGATCAGGAAGTCATCCCAACGGTGATAAATGCCCTTAGAGTAATAAATGCTGAAGACCGAGGATATTAATGGAAAATGATTGAAGAAATACCTCGTATCAGCTAGGTGCATTAAATGATGCCTGACAGAAAGTACAGTATGCAGTACTGTCACTGTGCAGAGAGCCGTTCGTGGAAATTAAGGACCAGTAACCGAGAAATTTGAATTGTGTCTCCCTTCAACGGACACTTTTTGAATTTGTGAGTATACATAGCTGAAGAGACGAAGAGAAACAGAGAACACAACAACTGAGAGATTGATTTCGAAACAAAATATTTTCTAAGTCTCAAAAAGCTCAAAAACAGCTCACTCATCAGCTTCGTCATTTGTTGACTTAAGCAGAAGTTGAAGATCAAAGATATACACATTTTTCTGAGTGAAAAACTGTTAGAGTGTTGTGAGGAGTGTTTATCCATCTTTGTGAAGTGATAAAACTCTGTACAATAGGTTTTCTTTGTGATCTCCTGTTGCGAACTCGTGCCCATTTCATTTGTTGTTTGGCACAAGCAATGTATACTGATTACTTTGTGTTTTTAGTGTAACCCAAGATATGTGTGACTTGGAAGAGTGGACTAAAGGATTTACATCCATATAATCACTATAAAAATCCTTGTGTTTTTACCTTGCATTTTACTTGCATATTTTCAGTTTGCATAAACACACTTGATAAAACTGTTTGAAAAAGGATTAAAGAAGTTTTATAAAACTGGGTATAAAATCTTTCAAACTACTAAGTTTACTTGTGAAAAACACTTTAAAATTTCGCTGCAAGTATTCTGGTATTAAATCTGATTTTGACTAAATCAGCTAAGTGACTATCAGATTAGTGGTCAACCAAGTTGTTCAAAGATTTGTTCGCGATCAGCTTTGTTAGCATACTGCTCTGTAGCAGCTTAGTCTTCTTACAGTTAAGTAAAAGTTTTAAAGTTAAAATTTGATTAAAATTTTCAGAGGTCTATTCACCCCCCCCCCCCCTCTAGACCTCATTTGACTACTTGGGACCAACAATTACTATAATTTTTGTACCACAACTATAGCTATTTGACATTTCTATCCCGTATCTTTTTGGGCTGGCATATTTGGTGCCACGACTTAAACATCGATGGAAATTTTGGTGCCAATTGAGCCCAATTCTAAAATTAGCCTGAATCCCCATGTGCGGGCTAATTTTCATGTCACGTGGCCAGCACATGGGGATTTCGGGCCAATTTTGGAATTAGGCCTCAGCTGACACCAAAATTGTCACCGATGTTGAAGTTGTGCACCAAATGTGTCAGGCCGAAAAGATACACTAATCCCCATAATTCAGGCCAATCATGAAAAAGTTGTCTCAGGACAATTATTAAAAGTTGTGCACCAAAATTTTCACCGATGTTTAAGTTATTTAATGGAGTTACGCGAAATTAATAAATTGTGTATGTTAATTAAAGAGTTAATTAACTTTTTAATTTATTGGAGTTTCAAATTGCATGTCCATATGTCTGAATCACTGCTTCAGTTATTCTACGATTGGAAATATAATAAGAACGATTAAACTCTCGCTTGAAAAATTAATATAAAAAAATGCAAGTCATTAATTAATTGCGATATTTACTTGATCAATTGTGAATTAATCAATTTAAGATATCACAACTAATTAAATCAAATTTAATCAATGAATTGAATTTGTGTAGGAATTTTCTTATTAGGAAAATGCACTTTTTTTTTTTTTATTATGTATGATATACTCATAATAATATGACAACATAAGAGTTAAACAAATAATGCAATTATTAACATGTGATTGGCCTGTGAAAGAGACTAAGGTTGTGTTTGCAACCTCAATTGCAAACTGATTCTGAGTTTTTCTTATCTCGAAAATCGTGATTGGGTTTTTGCAAAAATAGCTTTTGCTTGAGCTTTTCTTAAATTAAGCTGTTTTGGCCTCATAAGCTAGAAGCTTGTGTTGAGGTGCTTCTCCGGTTGATGGCATATTTGTAAATTATGAGAAGCTGATTTTTAAATTTTTGAGACAAAATTGTCCTCATGAATTTTTCAATATTCCAAAATTGCCCCTTCCATTTTATACAAAATTAAACGTTTTCTTCTCATATTTATCCCTCCCCTTTCTTCTCCAACCAATCTAGGGTTTTAGGATTTTTGCAGCAATTTCTGAAGACAATCTTCAAGGTAAACAATGATTTATCCAATATTCATACATACTACTACTATTAATCATTATCTAGGGCTTTTATGCTATCAATTTTCTCTCTTTAGTTCGATTCTTGTTTATGGTTCGATTTTTCTAATTTCTTCCAAATACGTCTTTTTTTCTTTGCGATTGATGTTAGAATAAGGAAGTTTTTGCTGCTATTTGTCAAACTACGGGGCCTGTGTGCCATGATTTCTTTGTGTTGTTTTAACCTTGCAAAATTAAGATGTATCAGTTCTTCTATATCATCACTGTAATGGAGTACTATTGTATGTTAACATTTTCTCAACAAAGTAACAAAGTAGTAGTGATTAGCGCTTAATAATCATCAAGATATCTCTTTTCTCTTCAAAAGTTGTTCAAACACGTACACCCAATTCCTAAAGACAACACTTAGTCTGAAAATGGTATCATTTTTTTTTTGTGTGTTTTGGCTTACCCATTTTTTTTATGTTTCTTTGGAGTACTTGCTTAATGGTTGATTTTTCATATGACCTAAGGATTTTTTTTATTTTTTATAAATGAGTGTCCAAACACTATCTTTGAGACAAGTATTAAAGAATGTAAATTAAGTTTAGATATTTCATGCTTTATGTGTTGATTGCAGATTTTTAGAATATTTCTTTCTTTCAATCAAGTGATACATGATATCAATGTAGGTGTTTGATTATGGCTTATCAATTTAACTCTCATGACCCATTCCACAATGTTTCTGAGACACCATACCCCTTAAAGGTCCAAATTCATGCCCCAAGTAACCTCACTAGTACTAGAGTAACTACTAAAACAAGAGCTACAGAATCTGTGAAGGCAACCTGGGATAACAATACTACTGAAGTGTTTATTCATTTGTTTGTACAAGAAATGGGGTCGGAAAATCGACCCGGAAGTCACTTTAATAAAAATGGTTGGGATAACCTTGTCAAAAAAAATTCACTTGCCACGAACCGCAAATACACAAGAATTCAACTAAAGAACAAATGGGATACAATGAAAAAGGAATGGAGCCAGTGGCAATCTCTTTTGCGTGGAGAAACAGGATTAGGGTGGGACAATAACAAGAGGACTATCGATTCTCCACCTGAGTGGTGGCATAGAAATATACAAGTACTTTATGATAATGTTATCCATTAAATTTGATGTATTTTTTGTAAATCACTAATACAAATATCATTTTCTTTGTAGGCCAATCCGCATGCAGCTAAGTTTCGGGAAAAAGGTCTAGTTTGTCTTAATGAACAAGAGATTCTATTCTCTGATGTAGTTGCCAATGGAGAGAACTCATGGACCCCAAGCTTCGGTGTGCTGCCACCTCATATGCAAGATAAAACAGAGGAAGGTGAATCTGAACATGAGCCGATTGATGATTCCGAAATAATCCCACCATCTCATCTTCCACCAAGTAAAGGACCAATTGATCCACCAACCGAAGCGCCCACTGTAACGCCAACTGGTCCAAGTGTAAGGAGAAAAAGCACGGATTTTCTGAATCGGATCCGTACGAAATCGAAGAAGATCTCTATTGCAAATAAAATTGCAAGGTGTCTTGAGCGTATGGTGGACACAATGGAGCATGAGTCGGCATCAACTCGCACTTCAACCGATACGGGACGTCATTACAGCATACATAATTGTCTTCAGATATTGGGTAAGATGTCGGGAATTAATCGAGGTGATCCATTGTACATGTATGCTACTCGTCTCTTTTTGAAGCCGGTTGTCCTTGAGTTGTTCTATGAATTAGATGATGATGAGATTCGTTTGCAGTGGCTTGAGAAGCAAATGGAAATTGGTACGAGACGTTGTGATAGTAATTATTACTCCGGTCAAACATTCCGTGGCTAAAAATTTACTTTATGTAATCTGAATCAAAATTTGGATTCTACGTTGTTTTTTGTATTGTATATGTATGTGGCATTTGCCATTTGATTTTGTTTACTAATTCACTGGGAATGGCAAATGTATTGGTCCTATTTGATAACATGTACACGTTTTATAATTAGATATGGTTTGATATGTTATCAAATATTATTGTTTAAGTTGAAATTTCATAATGATATAGTGAGCCATTAAAATCTATCATAGCTGACCATTTTTCACTTTCCCATTTACCATTTTGCACCACAAAATCACTCACTAAATATGTGTGTTCTTTCCTTTGCAACTATTTCCTTTGCATCCCATATGTACTGATTTCTTGAGCTTCTTTTCTGTTCAATAAAATTAGTTGCAATGTCGAATTTCAACAAATTTTACTAAAAGTGACATAGTTATTGAAAATATAGCTTAAGGGCTATTTTTTTTGCACATACATGTGAAACAATCCCAACATGCCTTAAACATGCAAAATTACATAAAACTAAATAAAAACATTATATAGTGTTGGACAATATTGGAAACGTTAAAATACAAAATATTCAATGTTTTTCTTGCTAGAAAGTACTCAATATTTTCCATATACTTTATAAAGTCGAACATTAATCTCAAGTTTTGCACCACATTAGACCCTAATAAATGTTTACTCCAATTCTTGAAAACGCAATAGAAGTGCAGATATTATCTCGAACACTATCCATCCCAACATCGGTAACTCCTATGGAATCACCTCTATGTTGTCATTGTTTCGATCACTATAAGCATCTTCGGGCAAATAATTGGGGTCACGATCATAGTCTAAGAAATCTTTGTCTAGTTTTTCCACTTTACGAATGAAATTATGGATTGCCATCGTAGCTGGGACAAGTGCCACCTGATCCTCCCATCGAAGATTGACCTGTATATCTTTGATCATATAAAACATGTTCTTCCAACAACCAAATGTCCGTTCAATTGTAGTACGTAATGAGTAGTGTCGATGGTTGAACATTTCATACTCATTGTTATACGTATTGGTATACGTTGCCGCACGTCGAAAATCCGGAAGATGATATTTTTTACCCTTGTATAGCGCAAGAAACCCTTTTATGTTCGGATACCCGACATCTACCAAATAATTTTTTTCTGTAACAAAAGTTTTAAAACATAAAACTTAGACATTTACTAACATTTAAAAATAAAATGTTCATTCTATTATATGAAATTGGTATTTAACCGAACCTGGAGGTGGCATTGAGAACTTTTTGGCAGGATTTTTAATAGTATCGTAGAAAATTCGGGTATCATGGGCACTTCCCTCCCAACCTGGTAATACATATGTGAAACACATGTCAAAGTCACACACGACCAATATATTTTGAGTTGGAAGTTGTTTTCTTCCAATAAACCGAGTTGAAGTTCTGTTGGAAGAGCGGCCTTAATGTGAGTTCCATCTATTGTTCCAATACAATCCTGTAAGACAAATATTTAATAATCAATTAGATGTAGAATTCTACCACAATTTTATGTAATATAATGCATATAAAGCGATTTACCTTAAAGTGAGGATAATGTCTATCATTTGACCTAATGTATTCATGAGTTACCGAATTATTTGTGAATGGAATAATCCAATCCATGGACATCAATGTGCATGCTTTCAAAACTCTATGAAATGACTTGCTTATTGTAAATCCAGATCGTTGCATAGCTTCTTGGCACTGTCTATTTCCCATTCTAGGCCCTACTAGCATGAGGAATGTGGCAACTTGTTCCTCAATAGTGACGTGTGGCATTGGCTTAAGACCATAATCCTCAACTAATAGTTGGCAAAACTGAAAGAAAGTCTCTATTCTCATATGAAGACTGTTTTTACAACGTTGAGCATTGCCATTCAAATTAGATAACAAAGCAGCCCACCCACTGTATTCTCTATTGTAGCATGGGGTTTTATGTACATGTGTATTATAATGATTAGCGGCGCAAACAGCTAGAGAAAACATAACCTCAAATTTTGCTTTTTGAGATGTAGGATGTGGACTTTCATTTTCATCTCCTTTCATCTCCACTGCTTAAATCATCCAAAATGCTAGTACTCGAAGATTTTGAAAGAGAAGCCAAATTTGAGTCAACATCTAGTGTTTCCATTATGTTTCAATTAAAAGATTGGGGAATCCAAATTGTTCAAAGGCACCTATGTCAATATAAAGGTCATCTAGTTTAACCAAAAAAAACCACACACAAATATATCAAGACATGAGTGTCCATGTTTCTGAAAAATCTCATAATATTTTATATCCACATTCTCTAAGAATCCTTAAAACATTAATTGTTTGTAAGCACTGCAATTAAAAATATATCTATAACAATCTGTATTTTACAATACTTAAAAGCAATTAATGAACTCAATATATATGTGTTTTCACACTGACACTTACTACAATAAAGTAAATAGATACATAATAAGAGTGTTAAAATTCCATTAAACTTCAAAAATGCAAGTGTAGGCAAAGTAAGATTCAAATTGAAACATACCCCAGAACCTAGTTTGCTGGATGAATACAAAAAGAAACTCCCTGATTTGTTTCCCAAGGGAGCTTGAGCTATACGAATTTCCCTGAAATCAAACAAGAAATGGTGGAAAATTGGAGGAAAAAGGTTAGGGCTTTCGGTTTGTGAGTTCAATTGGTCATATTTATGAAATTAACCAAGGTTGGTGAACAAAATTTAATGCCTACACTTACCTCAACCACCATATCGCTGAATTTGTGGAGTAATTAATGGCAATTTGATGTCTGAAATCTGCGGTAATTAATGGGGTGGTTGAAAGAATGATAGAGAAGAAGACGTGATTTTGAAAACATTTATTAAGATCTGACAAAAGTTGTTACTTTAATGAGGGTAAATAAGACATTTTATGAAAAATTACAAAAAAAAAAGTTGGCACAAATTTTGGGTCTCAAACACTACTTCAAGTGCTTTAAGTTTTACTTATAGTGATTTTACAAACACACTCAACTTATTCCATAAGTGATTATTTTAAACTTAACTCACAATCTCTAAACTCAACTTTTTCAATAGAGTTTGCGAACATAGCCTAATACTGTTGGTCCCAAGTGGTCAGATGAGGTCTAGAGGGGGGGAGGTGAATAGACCTCTGAAAATTTTTGACTTTAAAAACTTTTCAAGTATTCTGTCAGCAGATTAAGCTGATCGAGAATTGTAAGTTGACTAAGCTGGTCACGCACAAAGCTTTGAACAGCAGAGTTGACCACTCTTCTGATTATGACTTAGTTGATTTCAGTAAAATCAAGTTTTCAATCAGATTACTTGTAGCGGATGTTTTAAAGTGTTTTTCACAAGTAAAATTAGTCAAATTAAAGATTTTATCCACAGTTTAAAACTCCTTTCAAATCTTTAAAACAAATAATTCAAGTGTTTGAATGCTCTTTGAAAATATGCAAAGGTAAACACCAGAATTTTTATAGTGGTTAGATGGATAAAAATCCTTTAGTCCACTCTTCCAAGTCACGATGATCTTGAGTTATACTATAAACACACAGTTTACAATATACTCTGCTTACGCTTTACAACAAATGATAAGTCGTAAGTTCACAGCAGGAAATTACTAAGAAACTCCTACTCTCTGAAGTAATATCACTCACTTAGCACTCTTCTAATAAAGATTCACTCAGAAAGATGTAATCTTTTTGCTTCAACTTAGCTTCTGTCAACAAATGACTTCAGCAGACGAGTGAGCTGTTCTTGAGCTTATGAGACTTAGAAAGATTTTACTTCGCGAATGAAATCTCAGTTGTTGTGTTGTCTCTAACTCTTGAATCCTGCTCTATTTATACTTGTTTTTTAAATCTATTCGTTGAAGATGAGACAAATTTCAAAGCTACAAGTACTGGTCCCCCATTTCCTGGAACGGCTCTTTGCAACTGTTGCACTGTACACTCTACTGTACTTTTTTGCCAATCGCATTAAATGCACCCTGCTGATCCGAGAATTTTTTCAATCATTTGCCATTAATACCCTTCTCCAGCATCATTTATTACTCCAAGTGCATTTATTACCGTTGGGCAGACTCCTTGATCTTTTCCACTCTGCTGATCGAAATGACCCATCTGATAGATACCCTGCTGATCCAAATTTGAACTAATCTGATTTGAGTCAGCTGAAAGCTATCAGTCCGATTTCGAACTTCAGCAACAAATTGGTAGTCTTCTGGACCTTGAACTTTTGACCCTTCTGATAGTCTTCGTACTTGGTCAAAATTCTCTTGAGGGATCTAAGCATTTCTTACTTAGCTGATTTTGATGTTTAAAAGTCATCAAAACCTCCCTTAACTTTTTGCATTCTATCTTCATCTTCATCCAACAAATACCTCCAAAATGAGGAATCCCTGTTGAGAGAAATTGTCATATAATACGTCCGATGCACGAGTCAAAAGAAATTAAACCTCGGAAAATCTAAAATAAATACAATTACCTAGAATGACTGAGATGAAATCCTATTTATGATATATCAAATTCGATCACTAACTTGGCATACTCCACGTCATATAAATAAATCAATATCAGGATTAAAACTCTTAGTCTATATACAATGAACATGATTATATTTGACATCCTGTTCAGATTAATCTGTTCTGTTCGACATCAAGTTTATAGTTCAGATTAATCTGTTCCATTCGACATTCAATTTTGATTATTCTGGTCTATTCGACATTGAATCCTAGTTAAATCTGGTTTGTTCGATACATATCAGAATCTGTTCCGTTCGACATTCAGACCAGACTAATCTGTTCAAATCGACATCAATATACCATTTGATCCGACCCGAAAAGATCCGACCCAAAAGATCCGACCCGAAATATCCAACTTGGAAATCTATAAATAGAAGGCATTTATGGATTTCCAAAGGTAAGTTTTCTTCAAACGACGACAATTATACTTCTGCTATTCTGATCATCAGACTGTACTGACTTTATCATCGGAGGGTTTTCGCCGGATCAACCAACCGGCAAACACCTAACGAGTTCCTTTGAACGCAGGATTAGGATCCTAAAGAGGAGTTCCGTTTGATTTGACCGACAAGAGCTCCTTACTGAAGAACAGGTATTATCATCCACGTGGCGAGATATAATTGGACCAAGTGTTCAGACGAAATTACCTTTCATCAGTTGGCGCCGTCTGTGGGAAACATCTAATCAGTGTTCGAGAAGGAATGACAACGAGATCAAAAGCAGCAATGGCAGCAATGGCAGAAACTGCAGCACATGAGCGGGAGGAACAAGGAGACAATATCGAAGGTGATCATGTTAGCATGCATGAGGAGCGGGAAGCTGCTGGACCTTCAGGTCCAGCTGAAGAAATTTTCAAATTTACTCGAGAAGAGCTGCAAGAACTGATCACTACAGCGCATAAAGAATGTTTGAATAAATCGAAGCTATTTGATGTCGAAGGTCGAACGCCTAAGTCTCCAGAACATCACTCGGGGAAGGAAAGGAATCAACAAGCAATTTCGGACGAAGTAGATAGCAGACCAAAAGAGAAAGGATATCGACCAACTGATCGAAATAAAGCAAGACCAGTGGAATTCTCCATCGAAGTAAATAAACTTGCATCTCAGGTCAAATGCTTAACCAAGAAGTTAGAAAATCAAGAAAGAAGAGTTGAAGAGGAAACTCCAGTCATTCGATCAAACAAGAGATCCCCATTCTGTGATGAAATATACTTCGAAAGATTGCTCTCAACACAAAGAATGCCAACAGGATTACCTAGATATAGGGGTGGGCATTGGGTTCGGGTAACCCAAACCCGACCCGTCCCGTTTTTAAAATACCCGAACGGGACGAATATTTTTTGGGTTTGGGTACCCGAACTTAAATACCCGTATTTTATTACGAAACTACGGGACGGGTTTGGGATTGGTCTCTCCAACCCCGAATACCCGAACCCGCCTATCTAATATTATTAATTATATAATTTATATACTTTACTAGTTTACTTGTATAACATTATTTAATAAATGAACTTTTTTTATTTTACCCTAATATTCCTTTTAAATCCTACATTAGTTTAGTAATTAATATTAAGCCAATCCTTAAAAGTTAAAAACTCTCAATCTCTCATAATCCTTGTAAGTTGTACGGCTCTTCCTCCCCCACATCTTCTTCCACGGCAGCACAACACAAGCCACAAGGTAGTTATTTTTTGCTTTTGTTCTTCTAATTAAATCATACTCTAGTACCTAATACATATGAAATTAGTTTAATAATCTAATCTATAAAGTACTGTACGGAAATTTGTAACTTTTATCATATCTTATGCATGGATTCTATTGGAGGATTTTTTTGTTTAGTCCCTTGAATTTTAAATAATTGTAAATTTGACCTTTGCAAATTGCAAGAGTATTTTTATTTTTTAGTGTGTTGTTTTGGTTTGATTATTGATTTACAAAATTTTGTAGTTACTTATTTGGTTACATGCAGTAGATATAATTATGAAAGATGACCATGAAAAATGGTTTTGAACTTTTGATTTAGTGTTTAAAAAATCAAAGTTCTAACAATAACTTCTTTCGCAAAATATAATTGTTAAATATTAATGTTTTTTCAAATTTTAGATGTCAAGGTTGAATGAAAATGATGCAACTTCAGAATTTCTATCAACAATTCATTCTCCTGAGGCTACACAAAGAACGGGTACTCAAAATACTATGCCGAATCAAAACGAGTCAGCACCTAAAGAGGTACCTCCTAACCCATTAGCTGGTGGTGATAATGTGACTGAACCTTTGGCTTCACCAGTGAATCAGAATAATTCAGATGATGGAAATAAAAAAAGAAAAAAAATTGATCATAGGTCGGAGCTTTGGGCTCACTTTGAGGAAGTGAATGTTAACAATATTAAAAAGGGTAAATGCAATTATTGTGGGGCTCTAATATGTGCAAGCTCAAAAAGTGGAACTAATGGTCTTAGGAACCATTACACTGCTTGTAAAAAGAAACCCCATGAAGTGGCAACAAATCAAATGCGCCTAAACATGCAAAAAATCGCAAATGGTGATGGTTCTAATCGACTCTCTTCATGGAAATTCGATGAAGAAAAAGCTAGAAAAGCCATTTGCATTTACTTTTTGCTCGATGAGCTTCCATTCATGCATGTTGAGAAATCGGGGTTTAGATATTTGATGTCTGTTGTTTGTCCTATTTTTAAACTCCCATCAAGAAAGACGGTTGCAAGAGATATTTTTAAAATGTATTTAGATGAAAAAATTCTCCTCAAGGCATTTTTAAAAAGATCTTCTCAAAGGTTTTGCATTACAACTGATACATGGACTTCAATTCAGAAAATGAATTACATGTGTCTTACAGTTCATTTTATTGATAATGATTGGAAGTTGCAAAAGAAGATTTTGAATTTTTGCCCTATCAATAGCCATAAGGGGGAGGATATCGGGAGAGAAGTTGCAAAATACATTCATGAGTGGGGGATTGAGAATATTTTTACTGTGACCGTTGATAATGCATCATCAAATGATGGAGTTGTGGCTCACATAAAATCAAAAATGGCAACTTCTTGGCATACAAGCATTCTAGGTAATGAATATGTGCATATGAGATGCATTGCTCACATAATTAACCTAGTAGTGCAGGATGGTTTGAAGGGGGAAGAAGAACACGAAGCCATTAATTGCATTAGAGGGGCTGTTAGGTATATTAGGGGTTCTCCAGCAAGGTATCAATCTTTTAAAGAATGTGCTGAAGTTGAGCAATTGGAAACTAACAAATTGTTGAGCCTTGATGTACCTACTAGGTGGAATTCCACCTATTTGATGTTGGATGCTGCCACAACCTTGGAGAGGGCATTTATATCCTATGATGATACTAATTCTAGTTTCAGAAGGGACCTTGAAAGAGGGTTAAATGAAGGTGTTCCTTCGGATTATCATTGGGCTAGAGCTAGATTATTGCTGAAATTTTTAGGCCACTTTTATGATCTTACTTTGAAAATTTCTGGTTCTTTATATGTGACAGCTAATATGGTTTTTCATGAAATTAGTGCTGTTCATTTGCTTCTAAGGCAATGGTTGGAGAGTGATGATATTGAGTTGAAATTAATGGCAAAAAGGATGAAAGATAAATTCGATAAGTATTGGGGTTCGGTTGATAAGATGAACAAGCTTCTATATTATGCTGTAATTCTTGATCCTCGACATAAATTAGATTTTCTTGAGTATTCTTTTAATATGATGTATGGTGATGGTAGTATTACGTGTGAAAATTTGAAGAGGGACGTCCGGAAGGGAATCTATGCTATGTTTGATGAGTATAAAAGAAAATTTGATGGTGTTGGTTTGTCAAATACTTCATCGAACGGGTCTTCTTCTTCCTCTATTGCCTCAATCCCTTCACAACCTAATTCTGAAAAGAGACAAATGGTTTATTTGAAAAATGAGTATAAGAAAATGAAGAGTGGAAGTATGGGAGTACAAGTGAAGTCTGAATTAGAAAGATATTTGGCAGAAGAACAAGAGATTGAGGATGGAGATTCTTTTGATATTTTATTGTGGTGGAAATCAAATGCTCATAGGTTTCCAATTATGTCTAGAATAGCTCGAGATGTATTGGCAGTTCCGGTATCGACTGTTGCTTCTGAGGCTGCATTTAGCACGGGAGGACGTGTTCTTGATGCATTTAGGAGCACATTGTTACCTAGAACTGTTCAAGCTCTTGTATGTACTCAAGATTGGCTCCGTGATCATACACATCCAATTTGCATTGAGGATGACCTTTGTGAAATTGACCGATTAGAGAATGGTACTTATTATTTATAGTTTACATTTAGTCTTTTTTTTTTTGCTATAATATGATTTATAATGTTCATATTTCACGAGTTTCTTATGAGTGTCCATATTTGGTTGTTTAGAATTTATACAGGTAAGTCTTGGTTCGAGTACGAGTATGGTTGAGGAATGACGCCTTGATTAACACATTGGTTGCTTGCAAGGTAATTTGATTTATGCAACAACTTTTTGTTCTTAATCTCCATTTTTTTTCCTTTTTCCTTTTGCATATAGATGTAAAATCCTAATTTATCAAGTCTGTTTTTATTGCATTGCAGGAGATCATTACAATACGTTTTCAACATCAAAGTTATTGTTTGGTTTCAGTTGTGAAGCACTTTGGATTTTGAAAGTGGTGGAGTTGGTGAAGGCTCATTATATGATTTTAGAATTTAGTTGTTTTAAAAATTTATAATTTTTGCGTAATTTAATTGTGGGCTTGAATAAATTATTTTGGTATCAACTATAGATAGTATATGGATTGAATTTTTTTTATTGATGCTTGATGTAGATCGTGTTTTATCATTAACTCATTATATGAGTTTAATTTTTGTTCGTATTTGGATATATTTGAAATAATCGTTATGATGACTTGATGATATGTTTTATGTATTAATGAATTAAAAAGTGATACGATTTAGCAAAAGAAAAATGACGAAATATAATTATGTAATATTATATTATTTTGTTAAATGGATGAAGAATTAATGAATTAAAATAATATGGGACCCGTAATCCCGTCCCGTCCCGACCCGCAATAATTCGGGTACCCGCATCCGGGTACCCGAATTATTACGGGGCGGGTTTGGGATGAAAAGTGTCAACCCCGAAATTTAGTATACCCATATCTTTAACCCCAAACCCGTCCCAAACCCGCCCCGTGCCCACCCCTACCTAGATATGACGGAAAAGGAGATCCTAAAGAACATATCATACAATTCACACATATAGTGCAATTACATGATCTTTCGGACAACCTTTCAGCTAAGCTATTTACTACGACTTTATCAGATGTGGCGCAAAGATGGTTTGGTCGATTAGAAGGAGGTTCCATCAGTTCAATTGACCAGTTATATGATAAATTTGTTCATCAATTTGCAAGTGGAAAAGCAATCAAGCCACCCGCCAATCATCTATATTCAATTATTCAACAGAATGGAGAAAGTTTCAGAGCGTTCATGCAAAGATTCAACACAGAACTTCTAAAAGTCGAAATGCCGAGAATCGACTTTCTCATAACAGTATTGTTTCAGAATGCTAAAAACAGAGATTTTGCCAATACCATTGTGAGGGAAAATCCAGAAACTTACGAGAAATTGATGGACACAGCAAGTCAATACATGACGCAAGAAGAAATGAACATCATGAGAGGGAACTTCTTTGGCATAAATAGAGCAAGTGAACATCATTTCCAACAGCATAATCTTGACAGACAAACGGATTTCAAAATAGCAGACAGAAGATTCGATCAAAGAAATCAACGGAGGGCAAGATCACCGAATAGAAGATCGAACATTTTCACTCCATTGACTAGCAACCAGTCACAGATTCTAAAGGCAATTCAGGATCGAAATATGCTAAGAAAACCATATCCGTTGAGAAATCAGCCTCAATCAAATAGATATTGTCGATTCCACAAACAAAATGGACATGACACAAATGACTGTTTTCAGTTAAGAGATGAAATCGAAAGGTTAATATCTGAAGGACACTTAACAGATTATGTGAAGAGAGACGGTGCAGGATCCCGTGCAATAAAAGCTCCCAGCTACATAAATGGTTGACAAAGATCAAAATCACCAGATAAAAATGTGAGAGAGCAAAGCAACCAAGGGCAACCTGCTCGAGTTGTGATCAATATGATATCTGGTGGATCGGCAGGTGGAGACAGCAAAAACTCAAGGAGACAAGTTTCAAGGTCTTTACAGACCAGGCAGTTCGATAAAAGAAGTAAAATATACTCTATCAATTCGATCTCGAATTGGAAAAATAAAATTACTTTCGATGACTCCGATCTACATGTTGATTATCTGTTATATAAAGATCATGACGTCCCGGACTGGCCAATGGTTATAACATCTGGAATCGGGAATTGTACGGTAAAAAGAATCCTTATTGATTCAGGCAGTTCAGCCAACATTCTATTCCTCGACGCACTTACCCAAATGGGAGTAAGTTCTTTACAACCTATCAACACACCTTTATCTGGTTTTGGAGGAGCAGAAGTCACGCCATTACGAACATTAACTTTATCTACAACTCTTGGTACTGAAGATAATTGCAGAACAAGGATGATCAAGTACTTGGTAGTAAACTCGCCATGCGCATACAATGTTATCCTAGGAAGACCAGCCTTGAACGTCTTCCAAGCAGTTTTGTCCACTTATCATCAAAAAATGAAGTTCCCCACCAAGCTAGGTGTCGGAGAAGTGATTGGAGATTCCAAAGAAGCTTGGGATTGTTACACTATTTCGGTGGATAATAAGAAAGTCACTCAGCACCGGGTGATCTCGAACGAAGGAGCAGAAGACCCACACTTAACAAAAAGAGTAAAAAAGGGATAAGATGTTGTTAAATCACCCCATGTCGAAGAACTCTGCTCAAGAAAGCAAAAATTCGAAGCTCCAAGAGTTGAACCAGGCGAAGGTTTTAAAGAAATCGAACTCATCCCTGGAGAATCAAGCAAAACAACCAGAATAGGAACACAATTGAGCGAAGGGTTGGAAGTCCTCTTAATACAGTTCCTTCGAAAGAATATCGATGTGTTTGCTTGGTCTACCAGTGATTTACAAGGCATAGATCCAAGTATAATAGTTCACAGATTGAACATAGATCCTTCGGCCCGACCGGCTAGACAAAAGAAGCGAAATTTTGGACCTGAACGAAATAAGATATCGAAGAAGAGGTGGACAAACTTCTGAAGGCGGGGTATGTGGTCGAAATACAATTTACGGACTGGCTATGCAATGTAGTTTTGGTTCCGAAGAAAGAAGGAAAATGGAGAATGTGCAATGACTTTACAGATCTAAATAAACTTTGCCCAAGAGATCCATATCCACTACCCAGAATTGACACTTTGGTCGATTCAACCGCTGACTGCGCAATACTGAGTATGATGGATGCATTTCAAGGATTCTATCAAATTTTTATGGCTTTAGAGGATCAAGAAAAAACTGCTTTCGTCACTGACAAAGGCGTGTATTGCTTCAAAGTGATGCCATTCGGTCTAAAAAATGCAGGTGCGACCTATCAAAGACTGGTGAATAAAATGTTCGAGCCACTAATAGGGAAGTCAATGGAAGTTTACGTCGATGATATGCTAGTCAAAAGCTTAAAAGAATCAGATCACTTGGCTCATATTAAGCAAGCATTCGACATAATGAGAAAGTATGGAATGAAATTAAACCCATCAAAATGTACCTTTGGAGTACGAGCCGGAAAATTCCTAGGTTATTTGGTAAACGAGCGAGGAATTGAGGCTAATCCGGAAAAAAATCAAGCTGTCATTGATATGAAGTCACCAAAAAATGTCAAAGAAGTGCAGATACTCGTTGGAAGAATAACTGCGTTAAATCGATTTATATCGCGATCAGCTGACAAAAGTCTGCCATTTTTTAAGATACTGAAAAATGTAAAGAAGTTCAATTGGACCGAAGAATGTGACCTAGCATTCGACCAGCTAAAGTTGTACTTAACCTCATCACCATTACTGGCAAAACCTATCGCAAACGAAGTGTTATACCTCTATGTGGCCGTATCAGATCAAGCTATCAGTTCAGTATTAGTAAGAGCAGAAGGAAAGGAGCATCAACCTATATAATATGTTAGCAGAGTGTTGCAGGGACCTGAGAAAAATTATATGGAGATTGAAAAATTTGCGCTCGCCTTTATGACGACGGCACGAAAGCTTAGACCTTATTTTCAATCCCACAAAGTAATCGTCCTAACAAATTAACCATTGAGGCAAGTTCTATCCAAACCAAATGCATCCGGAAGGCTTATAAAGTGTGCAGTCGAACTAGGAGAATATGATATCGAATTCCAACCAAGAACAGCTGTGAAGGCTCAAGTATTGGCAGATTTCATATCAGAAAACTCATCGCCTGAGCCGATGACCCCAACAGAAACCTGGATGTTACGTATCGATGGATCCTCTACCACAGCTGGAGGAGGAGCCGGAATCTACTTCGAAGGACCAGATGATATTGAGTTGGAATTCGCTTTGAAGTTGGACTTCGTCGTTACCAATAACGAGGCAGAATATGAAGCACTGATATCTGGTCTAAAAATGGCAGTCGAGACCGGCATAAAACGTTTAATGGTTTATATCGACTCACAGCTAGTAGAAAAACAATTCAAGGGATTGTTTGAAGCCAAGGAAAAATCTATGATCAAATACTTGGCCATGGCGCATGAATTAGCTGCAAAATTCGATAGCTTTCAAATCGAATACATTCCAAGAGAAGAGAATACTCGGGCAGACGCACTTTCAAAATTTGGAAATCTAATAGAAAGCATTAAACAAAGAAAGGTCACCCTGATATGGTCTACTAAATCGTCAATTGAGGTCGAAACCAAGGATATTGCGAACATTGAAGAAACAGAGCAAAATTGGAAGACCGAATTTATCAACTATCTGAGGGACGAAACTTTACCTGAAGACAGAAATGCAGCAAGACGTTTGAAATATCGAGCACCTCGATATACACTTCTAAATGGAGATTTGTACAGAAGATCGTTTTCTGGTCCTTTGGTGAAATGCTTGGCCCCGGCGCAGGCCAAAATAGTTTTGAAAGAGGTACATGAGGGTTCATGCGGAATTCATTCGGGAGGTAGATCGTTGGCCTTAAGAATATCCAGACAAGGTTATTACTGGCCAGAGCTGACTCGCGAAGCAAATGAGTATGCACAAAAATGTACAAAATGTCAATTTCATGCTAATATCCCTCATCAACCTGCTCAAAATATGGAACCAATATCGATTGCATGGCCATTTGATCAATGGGGAGTCGACTTAGTCGGACCACTTCCCATGGCTAAGGGGCAAATTAAATATCTGCTCGTTGGAGTCGAATATTTCATTAAATGGATCGAAGTTGAACCACTTGCTACCATCTCTCAGACTCAGATTATCAATTTTTATTGGAAAAATATTGTATGTCGATTTGGATTGCCAAGAACTATTATATCTGATAACGGTGCACAGTTTGTCGGAGCTAGAGTCGTTGCATGGTGTACCAAGCTTGGAATAAAACAAAGATTTGCCTCAGTAGGATGTCCACAAACAAATGGTCAAACGGAAGTTACTAATAAAGATATTATCCAACTATTGAAGAAAAGACTTGAAAAAGCAAGTGGAGCATGGCTAGATGAATTACCCTGGGTAATTTGGGCTAATCGAACCAAGGAAAGAACAGCCACGGGAGAAACTCCGTTCAGTTTGGTATATGGTTCTGATGCTGTGGTTCCAACTGAGATACAGATACCAACAACAAGAGTCGAATTATATGGAGAAGAGGCAAACGAGGAGCAAAGAAAATACGAAATAGACAATGCCGAGGCTAGAAGAGAGAGAGCTTTAACTAAAATACAAGCATATAAATCCACAATGGCTAAAGCTTACAACAAAAATGTACGTTTGAAGACATTTCAGATCGGGGATCTAGTGTTAAAGAAAATCGAAGTAACCAAGAACACTGGAAAACTGGACCCAAAATGGGAAGGACCTTTTAAAGTCATCGAAATTGGAAGAAAAGGAGCGTATAAACTCGAATATCTTAATGGAAAGCCCGTACCAAGAACTTGGAATGGAAGAAATTTGAGGAAATACTATACGTAGGATTTTCTTTTGTTAAGATAAGACTGTCACTTACGACTAGCTCTTATATTTTGTACTATTGATCGTTATATCGATCGATATTTTGTGAACTTGTACTATTACGGAGTACGATCAATGGAAATGAATTATCTTTTTTGCAAAAATATAGTGATTATTCTGACAAGACATTTGATAGCTTTCAAAGCATCAATCATTAAAACGACAGCTTTCAAAGCGTCGAATCCTTACACTATAAAAGTGATAAGTGACATTTGATAGCTTTCAAAGCATCAATCATTTAATCGACAGCTTTCAAAGCGTCGAATCCTTACACTATAAAACTGATAAGTGACATTTGATAGCTTTCAAAGCATCAATCATTTAATCGACAGCTTTCAAAGCGTCGAATCCTTACACTATAAAAGTGATAAGTGACATTTGATAGCTTTCAAAGCATCAATCATTTAATCGACAGCTTTCAAAGCGTCGAATCCTTACACTATAAAAGTGATAAGTGACATTTGATAGCTTTCAAAGCATCAATCACATAATCGACAGTTTTCAAAACGTCGAATCCTTACACTATAAAAAGTGATAAGTGACATTTGATAGCTTTCAAAGCATCAATCATTTAATCGACAGTTTTCAAAACGTCGAATCCTTACACTACGAAAGTGATAACTGACAATCGTTAGCTTTCAAACATGATCAACACGATATCTTCGAAACATTAAACAAAGTATTCGACCAAAGTGTATTCGACCAAAATGTTACGTGTTTTGTTCGACCAAAATTTCGACTAACGCGTCCTCAGGCTGTTGTGTTCGATCCAAATTTCGACCAAAGTATTTAAAGCATAAATTTGTTCAAAGAAGTAGGTCGAACAGGAATAGGTTGAGCGATGCATCTTCAGGCCGTCGCGTTAGACCAAAATAATGTTACTCATGTTTTGTTCGACCAACAATTTCGACCAAAGTATTCAAGCACAAATTTTGTTAACTTGTATTCATATGTCGTCGACCAAAGAGTTGCAAAATCAAAATAATTAACAAGCTCGAACGAACAGCTGAAACAGGTTAAATTCGACCAAAAAGGTATTCTCAACATTTGGTATGCTAAATCTCGTCTTCAGGATGTACTCTAGTAGAGTGAACATTTTATGTTCGACCTAAACATATCAGGTAGTTCAAATAATGAATAAAATTGTTTATATACTTATCTTGTCTAAGTGGTTCGACCAAAACATATCAAATTCGACCAAAATGATATAAGTTAGATTTGATTGTTTGTTCAAAAAAGAACTTCAAAGGTACATTTCAACGAACTGTTTAATCGAATTAACAATTGTTCTACCAAAAGATTAAAGTCTTTTATCAAACCAGTTTTTCGTAAATAAAACCGAAAATTCGAATCATTGAATATTTATCAGGTTTAGTTGGATAACAAAATTACGAAATTCTCCAAACTAACAAAGCATAGATTACAATAGCATAAAGTTTACGGATACATCAAAAAGTGCATATTACAAAATAAGTTCATTCTATAAAGGCATCGAAAGGCCGGGCACAATCGACACGGGGAGTCGTCCGCTCGAGGCACTAATTCAGAACATCTAGCCACTCCCTCAACAACGCGCGACATCATTCAGCGTTGTGAGAATCAGTCCCCACCAAATCAGCAACATCGAGATGATCGAACGTATCAGTGTTCAGTGTAGCTTCATTACCAATACCTTCGTCGATCATACTGTCAATTTGTTCACCCGTGATGACATTATCCTGCGCAGATCGATCAGGCTCGGTTCGATCAACTTGAACCTGCTCTGATTCGACCAAAGCATTATCTGTTACTTGTTGAGAACCTTCTGGGCACGTTGCTTCGAGAAAAATAGGATAAAATATATCATCTTCAAGGGCTGGACCTTTTTCAACATTATCACTGACGGGGAACGGTTCACAATCATCGTCCTTTTCTGGATCCAAGGTTTCTGCGTCAAAACGCTCGTTCAGAAAGCCGAGTTTTCTGCATTCTTTCCAACATTTTTCGAAGACAGGAAGCAGTTCTAAACCTGCTTTCAAATCTGATACGGCATCATAAGTAGGAGAACGCCAAAACTCTCGAGCGATTTCAAGTTTCTGTTCGATGCCAGGCACAGTCATTCGACCTTTTTCAAAATTCTGGTCAGCCTCAACTTTCAAACGTTCGATCTCCACGTTTTGATCCTCCACCTTCTTGTCTAGCCTCTCGACATCAGCATTTCGAGCAGTAAGTTTCTCTATGGCATCCGTCAACTGATTATCTTTTCTTTGAAATTCAGTTTCAGCATCCTTCTGCTTCTTTTCAGCATCTCTCTGCTTTTTCTCAGCATCCTTTGCCCTCTCAGTTAAGGCTTTGATCATGTTATGCTGTTCCTTCAACTTCATTTTCATCTTCTCAATATCTTTAAAAGAACGCTCAGCAAGAACATAACCTTGGTACATCACATTGCATGCCTGAAACAATCATCAAAGATTGTTAAAATACATATAAAGATTCAACATAAACCAACTGTAATAAAATACACTTTCGACCAGAAACTCACAGAAATAAGATCGTGAGATCCTTTCTTCAAATTCTTTTTTATCTTCTTTCTGCCCATTTTAATTTGGTCCTTTTTAAATATCACGGACTTGAACACTTTCCAAGCTTTTGCTTCATCTTCTGGATCAATAATTGAGGAGTTAGGAGCAGCTCCTCCTGCACGAGGCTGCACAGAGTTCATTACACTCTCAATTTCTTCATCAGAAGAAACCTCGAGGACAGGTTCCTTTCCAGGTCGTTGAGACACAACTTCAGTTTCTTCTCTGGATCTTTTGCTACCTCGACCAGTGTCAGGAGTCGAAGAACCTATTTCTTTCGATCTAGTACTTCGAGGTGGGGTTGCTTGTGAACGTCGAATTGTTTGATGGGCAGCACCATCTGTTAAACTTCGAACAGGAATGCTTGGATGATTTGAAGAAACATTTAGTGGTCGGTTAGGTTGGTTCGACTGACCAGTCTGGTTCTGATTTTCGGGACGAGGTGCTGGATTCGACGTTTTTCCCCGAGCCAGCGCGAACATTCTTTTTGTTCGATGTGACATGGTAGCAAAAACAGATTGTTCTGCACAAAATAAAAACTGAATTAGTTGACATATAATTTTCAAACACTTTGCAAATAAATCAAAATATCTGATTTTCACTACCTAAAGTGGGATCACTTCTCCGAGCCTTCGAGCTAGACATACCCCCTAGTCGAAGCACAGGTTCTTGAAGTAACTTCTTAGGATTAAACTTATTTGCTGTTAACTGACTCACAAACTCAGAACCCCACGACGGATTTCCTATATTATCAATCCTAATAGGCCCCGTACGCCACTCGGCTCGAACATTCCATACGTAACCTTGAGGAGGAGCAATGTATACAAATCGGTGTTTCCACTCCTTGCCATACCCAGATTGAATTTGATCCAAAAAACTTTTCTTATTTTTCGCTTTGATATAATAAAATCCAATGTTCGATTTTGCTGACTCAGTAACGACGAAAAGGTTGTTAAAATTGGCAAAAGAAGGCGGTTGGCCAAAGGTTTTCATTATTATACAAAATGCGATAATATAAGCCATGCCGTTAGGAACTATTTGAATCGGAGATAGGGATAATTGGTTTAGAATATTAGCAACTTCAGCAGGTATAGGAAATCGCAGACCAAGTTCTAGGAGATGACGATTGATAGCTCTACAGTTATCAGGTGGGGTATTCATTCGATCAGTACCCACTGGTTCAATAACAGACCAACCGTTTGGAAAAGAATAAGTCTCTGCTAAAGAAGAAACTGAACCTCTCAAGAAAGCAGGAGCAATTTCATCATATCGATCTACCGTTTTATAACGATCAGAAGGCCCAGCTTCTTCGACTTCACCCCCTTCGAAATTTTCAATCTCATCGAATTCCCCTAATTCGACATCACACGGACCAGAATTACCAAATAAAACAGAATTAACCCTAACCCTATCTACTTCATCGTCGCCAGTAATATCGATATAATCAGTAGAAGAAGATGAAACAGTAGGGGAGTCATCTGAATCGGTCTCAGTGCTCGCACTAATAGAGGAATTTAAAGACATTCTTAATCAAAGTACGAAAAAAAAAGAAAATTTACCCGAAAAAGGAGTATTCGACCAGTTCTCTCGGCCTCTGTTCTCGACCACTCTACTTCTCTATCGACCGTTTCTCTCTACTTCTCTCGACCATTTCTCTCGACCTCTGTTCTCGACCTCTCTCGACCAGTTCTCTCGACCAGAGTAATTATTTTGTAGAGGTAAAAGTAAAAGGGGGGGGGGGCGGGGCTTTATATAGGCAGATGAAAAGGGTAAATTGCAAATTTAACCCACCTGTTATGAAAAGGTTCGACTTCCGGAACCTTTAATTTTTCGATCAGCAAATTTCGACCATAAAAAATTTGAAAATTACATTTTTGACCCGGATAAATATTCAAGATGTTCAATCGAATAAGGTAAGGAAAATTTACCCGGATTAAAGCCAAATAGAATATCTCACTAATTCGATCAAAATCTCGGACCTGCTCTTCGTCAACCAAATTCAAGTGCTCTTATTCGACCAGTTTTGGGTGTACTTCAATTCAGGTTGCCTTCTTCGACCAAGTTCAAAAATTTCTCCTTCTAAAGAGTGCTTCGATGAATCTGTTCGACCAGAGCTAGAAAAATTAATAATTGAAAATTCGACCAAAGGTGGAAAGATAATTGAGAGGTGGAAGATATTTTTTATAATCATCGAATAATTATATATTCAGATAACTTATTAAATTAATCCCACTTTATATTATTTAATGTGGATGAGTGCTTAGACTTTGATTATATCAGAAATGTTTGTCACACAAAATTTTCGTTATTTACTTCACAAACTCGATATTATCACATCGACTTCATGAACTTGGGGGACTATTGATATACCACACAAATTGTGCTGAAATACCGTATCCTTTTATCGGGTAATAGCATGACGTGTTGCCACATTGATTGGTTTTAACTCCAGTGGTATCAAATCTTTGTCTAAGACACTCAATGTTCAAAATGTTGTATTGGATGCTACATTGTTTATGAAGAAGTCGCTCAACGATCATTTCAAATTACACGTATAATTGATATACCACATATAAATAAAAACCTTTCATAAAATTCAAAGATTTTGATATTTTAAATATCAAAAGACTTGAACTTGGGGGACTATTGATATATCAAATATTCGATCACTAACTTGGCATACTCCACGTCATATAAATAAATCAATATCAGGATTAAAACTCTTAGTCTATATACAATGAACATGATTATATTCGACATCCTGTTCAGATTAATCTGTTCTGTTCGACATCAAGTTTATAGTTCAGATTAATCTGTTCCATTCGACATTCAATTTTGATTATTCTGGTCTATTCGACATTGAATCCTAGTTAAATCTGGTATGTTCGATACATATCAGAATCTGTTCCGTTCGACATTCAGACCAGACTAATCTGTTCAAATCGACATCAATATACCATTTGATCCGACCTGGAAAGATCTGACCCAAAAGATCCGACCCGAAATATCCAACTTGGAAATCTATAAATAGAAGGCATTTATGGATTTCCAAAGGTAAGTTTTCTTCAAACGACGACAATTATACTTCTGCTATTCTGATCATCAGACTGTTCTGACTTTATCATCGGAGGGTTTTCGCCAGATCAACCAACCGGCAAACACCTAACGAGTTCCTTTGAACGCAGGATTAGGATCCTAAAGAGGAGTTCCGTTTGATTTGACCGACAAGAGCTCCTTACTGAAGAACAAGTATTATCATCCACGTGGCGAGATATAATTGGACCAAGTGTTCGGACGAAATTACCTTTCATCAATTTAGATTAACATAAAGTAGTTGAGAGATAAGAAAATAGGATATGTATGATATACCCATATATATGAGATATATATTTATTCAAACTTAAAAGGTTAGTAATCACACACTTAGTAGTAGGAAAACGGTTGTGTAGATCTAGAGTTATCAAATACATAAATGTCTGAAATCAAAAGTTCAACAAAAAGAACTAAGGACAAGTTTTGGGTATGACAGTTTTTCCCTTTTTCTGAATAACTAAAATAATTGTTGCTATGATATTTTCGTGTTATTATGTGAATTATATTTGAAATATATAGGAAATATAAAATCCACCATATTCCGCATTTAGATTTAAATTTGTTTTATCCAATGTTATTAAAATCGGATCGGACCGGCCGGTTCTATTGGTTCGACCGTGAACCGGAGGTTGGTCCGGTCAGGTTTACCCCTTTAAACCGTCTGAGTCAAAAATCAGTTTGAACCGGGTTGAACTGGTCCAAAATCGGTGAACCGGCGAACCGGTTTTGGACCGGTTCAACTGAATTTCCTTTTTTTTTTTCAATTATTTTAATGTTAAAAATAAACAAAAAATTCTTGTAAAAGGTGGAATTTGAACACCTAACCTCTAAACTTTAAAGTGAAACATAACATCCTTACCAATTGAGCTATATCATTTTAATATAAATTAAATTTTATAAATTATAGAAACTTGTAGCCAAATTTATTTATAAATTAGATAATTAACTCATATTAACATCTTACACTTACACATTATGAATGAAAATTAATACTCAAATAATATTTTTTTTATTAAAATTTATTCTATAGAATATTTCTTTTCAATATTATTTTTAGGATAAAGAGTCAAATCGTTATTTATGCAAGTTTGAATTTGATTATTAGACTCTTATACATAATCATATTTTAAAATTTATGAATTTCTTAGTTTGTTGTATTTTTAACTTAAAGAAATATAATCATACTATATATATTCGAGCTTACAAATTAGTATCATATTACCGTTATGATATAAGTCAAATAAATATTATATGATTTAATTTAAATATATTATAAGATTTTATATGTTTTTAATCAATTGTAGGATAATGTTTAAATTTTATGCATATTACATATACTTTAAAATCAGTGGCCAGTCGACTTGTCGGTTCACTGTCCGGTCCGATTCTGAAAACATTGGTTTTATCGTGCTTTATTTAACTAAATCCAATTGTTTGTGATTCGGTTGAATAAATACTAACATTTCCTTCACTTCAAAGCTTATCTATACAATATAGATCATAGATGATAACAATATCAATATAAAATTTGCACGTCACCCTCCGCGCATTGCGTCAACTGTCCTTGCGTATGCACAAACCCATGTGAAATCAATTAGCTCTATATAGCAATTTAAGTTGTCAATATTTAAAGTTACTCAAACTGACAATAAAATTACTATATAATTTGGTGAAAATTAAATATTTTAATTGTTATTTTTAATTAATATTAATCGTCAAAATGACAGCTTAACACAGGATTATTGTTCCTAGTTGTCACTTTTAAATTGGGTTAGTTGCACTTGCACCCCTTAGACTATCGCTATTTGGCAGTTGTCCCTAAGTTTTTTTATTTTTTAGCAATCACACTCCTTATTTTACCAAACAAACCACTCCACTTATTAAATGTTCATTTTACCCTTTCCCCTTAACAACTATTTGAATTGATTTTTTTTTTCAAAAACAATTTGGATTGATTCTAGTAATATAAACTTGAGAACACTAAATATTATTTTATTTATATTGCAATTTTGCTATAGAAAATTACACAAAATATGAGCTAGCTTCTTCCATTATTTTAACCAAAAAATTCAGACAATGGTATTGAAAAGCATATATTTGAAAAGAGCATCAAAATAAAAACAACATATACGACAACATCATGCCTAATATTTCCAAGAATTTGTGCTATTTCATATGATGTTTGTAAGAGATATGTAACCGGGACATATTCAGCGCGGTATTATTACATATGAATTATAATATTTTATTTTGATGCCCTGACCGGTTACAATTTTCACATGACTTTTCAACAACAATGTCTAAGTTTGTGGGTTAGAATAATGGAAAAAACTAGCTTATGTTTTATATGATTTTTTAAATTAAAATTGCAATATAAATAAAATAATATTAACGTTCTCAAGTTCATATTACTAGCTCACTACAAAAAATGTAAGCTTAAGTGACAAAAAAATTAAGTGATAATGTGGAAGTTGTCACTCTTTGTATGCATTTAGTGATAAAAATAT
Source organism: Penstemon eatonii (assembly GCA_038501285.1). NCBI lineage: Eukaryota > Viridiplantae > Streptophyta > Magnoliopsida > Lamiales > Plantaginaceae > Penstemon > Penstemon eatonii. The sequence continues at coordinate 63,465,086 of CM076715.1, read as the reverse complement.
TAATTTTGTCATAATAATAATTGTGACAAGTGCAATAGTGACAAAATATGTTTATAAGTTATCACTAATAGCTATTAATGACAAATATATGGTGACTTAAGTTGTCACTATTGACAATTAGCGATACCCTTTTAGTGACAACCTAGTGACAATAAATACTGTCACTATAGTTTAGTGACAACTTTTTTGTTGTCACTTTTGGGGTATCGCTAAATGTCAATAGTGACAACTTTTTTACAATTCTTGTCACTAGTATGTTTATGAAAACTATTTTTGTGACAACATTTAAGTTCTTGTCACCTAATATTTATAAGAACTAACAATTTTAACATTGTCACATAAAATTTTATCACTAAAATTAATTTTTTTTGTAGTATAGAATCAGTCCATGTAGTTCTGAAAAAAAAGAATCAATTCAAATAGTTGTTAAGGGAGAAGGGTAGAATGGACATTTAATAAGTAAAATTGATTGATTGTTAATAGAAGGGGTGTGATTATAAAAAAATAAAAAGTTTTGAGGATAACTTCCAAATAGCGATAGTCCATGGGGTGTAATTGAGTAAATAACCCCTTTTAAATTTATCCATAATTCCAGATCTCTCTACTAATTACTAAATCACCGACTCCTCAAATGTCAACGGCTACTTTTTTTTTTTGAGAGAATTTCACTTTTGATACCGTAACTCAACCTACTTTAGGGATTTGATACCACAACTTTTTCTCCCGACACATTTGATACCATAACTCAACCTACTTTAGGGATTTGATACCACAACTTTTTCTCCCGACACATTTGATACCATAACTCAAATCAACTCGACACATTTAATACTTTCGTCAAATTGGAAACGGAATTGTCACGTGATTGTCACGTGGCCGTTAAAACTTTGCACATTTGATACCATAACTTATCTTGACTGATAATTTTACCCCATAACATTTCAGGTTATCAAAAAAGCCCCACATCTCCAAATTTAGTGACGATTTTAGTCCACATTGTTGCAAAATTTCCAAATTGACTCGAATAAGACCACGTGCTGACCAATTTAGAACTTTACACATTTGATACCATTACTTATGTTGACTGATAATTTTACCCCATAACATTTCAGGTTACCAAAAAAGCCCCACATCTCCAAATTTAGTGACGATTTTAGTCCTCATTGTTGCCAAATTTTCAAATTGACTCGAATAAGATTACGTGCTGACCAATTTAAATTTTTTTACTTATTTTATTTAAATAACTAATTTAATTTATAAACAATATTAATAAATTAAATAATACATTAAGATAAATATCACCAAAATTAAGAAAATATATTCTTTTTAAATATAAAATTTACATAATAGAATTAATATATTTAATATATATTAAAATAATAAATTATATAATTTAAAACTATTTAATATTTATTAAAATATTAAATAATAAATAATTATAATTTTAAAAAAAAATCCCCACCCCACCCACCTAACCCATCCCAACCCGACCCACCCCTCCCCTACCCCCAGATTCCCAGGATGCCGGCGGCCTGGGTCTTCTCTCCCAGGCCAACGCCGGCCTGGGACCGAAGATCCCAGGCTGGCAGTGGCCTGGGATCGAAGAACCCAGGCCGGCGGTGGCCTGGGACAGAAGACCCAGGCCGCCGACGGCCTGGGAATCGGGGGCTAGGGGGGAAGGGTGGGGAGGTGGTGGGTGGGGTGGGGATTTTTTTTTAAAATTAAAATTATTTATTATTTAATATTTTAATAAATATTAAATAGTTTTAAATTATATAATTTATTATTTTAATATATATTAAATATATTAATTCTATTATATAAATTTTATATTTAAAAATAATATGTTTTCTTAATTTTGGTGATATTTATGTTAATGTATTATTTAATTTATTAATATTGTTTATAAATTAAATTAGTTATTTAAATAAAATAAGTAAAATTTTCTAAATTGGTCAGCACGTGGTGTTATTCGAGTCAATTTGGAAATTTGGCAACAATGTGGACTAAAATCGTCACTAAATTTGGAGATGTGGGGCTTTTTTGGTAACATGAAATGTTATGGGGTAAAATTATCAGTCAACATAAGTAATGGTATCAAATGTGTAAAGTTCTAAATTGGTCAGCACGTGGTCTTATTCGAGTCAATTTGGAAATTTTGCAACAATGTGGACTAAAATCGTCACTAAATTTGGAGATGTGGGGTTTTTTTGGTAACCTGAAATGTTATGGGGTAAAATTATCAGTCAAGATAAGTTATGGTATCAAATGTGCAAAGTTTTAACGGCCACGTGACAATCACGTGACAATTCCGTTTCCAATTTGACGGAAGTATGAAATGTGTCGAGTTGATTTGAGTTATGGTATCAAATGTGTCGGGATAAAAAGTTGTGGTATCAAATCCCTAAAGTAGGTTGAGTTATGGTATCAAATTTGTCGGGAGAAAAAATTGTGGTATCAAATCCCTAAAGTAGGTTGAGTTATGGTATCAAAAGTGAAATTCTCTCTTTTTTTTTTTTAAGCAAGTACATATAACACTTTATACAGTTCACACATTCATTGCAAAAAAATTACAACAATTAAGTCAAAAAGCTAGATGGCTCAAATATGTTCCAAAGGCAACCACTATTTGCGACGGATTTCAGTCCGTGGGCTAAGATTCGTATCTAGTGAAGGTGCCATGGATAGCCCTATACTTAACCAATATGCTATGAATTCTGGAGAAGGACAACATAGCTACGTCAAAAATTCCTCTTACCAGGTTTCTATTTGTCCATCTCTTTTTTCTTATCATAAAATTTCACATTTTATCAGCATCAAAAAGGCAAAAATGATCCCATAATTGGAAAGAAAATAAGACTGGTCTTCCTTATAGCGGTTTTGGAAAGAAAATAAGACTGGTGTTTCCCAAATTGCGATTATGAAGAACAGGTGAAAAAATGATAAAGTTTCTTTCCATATTGCAATTAGGAAAACCATGCTAAAAAAATTCTTTGTCCAAAAGAGCGATTAAAAAAATGAGGTAATTTTAATTTTTCAAAATCTGGATTAATCAGACTATGTAAGAAAGAGTTCAAGATCGCGATAAAGAAGATATATGAACATATTTTTTTTTCAAAATCACGATCAGAAAAAGCTTCTAATTGAGAAAATCAAATTTGTATGACTCATGCTCAAGACACATGATCGTATTAATTTATTTTCCTTTATTAAAATGATTTTCTTTGGTCAAAGTCTCCTAATTTAATTACAATAGGCTCGCAGCTGAGGTACACTATTAAAATTAGGCCAAAAAAGTCTCAAAAGCTTCGATTTTGTAAATTATGGAGTAAAATTATCAGCCCGAATACAACTGAAACCATTTATTTGGCCTTTTCCCTACTAACATGTATGTATATATACGTTGTTGTAATAAAGAGAGGAGTTGTGGATGCTGCAAAGTCGATAATAGAAGAAGAGATTGCTAAAAAACTAGACAAGCAAGTAGGATCTTGCATGAATTCCTTTTGCATAGCGGATTACGGGTGTTCAACGGGCCACAATTCTTTTCCGGTCATGAAAATTATCACTCAAGCCATTACCAAAAAAATTAGTACCGAAGCAAATTCAAAAAAAGAATTTTTCGTCTTCTTTAACGACAACGTCACCAACGATTTCAACACCCTTTTTAGATCTTTTTCAGTACTGCCTGAATATAATAGTTATTACAATGCGGTTGGACTACCAGGCGATTTTCACAATCGTCTCTTGCCCAAATCGTCACTTCACTTCGCGTACTGTTCTTTTTCACTTCACTGGTTGAAGGAGGCGCCGACCACGATTTTTAACAAAGGAGCACTTCTATATTCAGGAAATAGAAAGGATCAAGTTTATGATGCTTATTTGTGTCAATTTGGTAAGGACTTGGGTTCATTCTTGGATGCTAGGGCTCATGAGCTGGTGAGTGGAGGATTAATGACACTTCTAATTCCTACTGTACCTAGTTTTTGGGATCCTCAAAAAGAGTATACTCTTACATGTGATGTCAATCTTGTGAGCTCTTGTCTCATAGACATGGCTAAAAAGGTCCGTTAATTTAATTTTCCAACAGCACTTTTAAATCATATATATATATATATATAGATATATATATATATATAGTACTATTATATTGTGGGATTATTGAATTTTTTGTGCCAAAATTATAGTTCATTGGCGTTTTTAACTTGTATTGAGGCTCAACTTCAAAATTGACTTGAAATCACGCTACATATATGTGATATGAAAATTGAAAATTTTGATCATTTGAAGCTTTTTTTTTTTTCTTAAAAATATTCAAATTCTGAAAATAAAACTAAAAACACCCAAACGTTCATACCCACCACTTTTCATCCACCAGGCTTGTAATTTGCACACACCAAGCTTCTAATTTGCAGAAAAAAACAAATATTTAATAATCCCGTAATCGGGAATGCACCAAAAAACAAAAAATTGCCCCAACTTTGCTGAAAAAGTTGATTTTTCTTTTTGTAGAAACAACCTTGCCATAGAATTTTTGCAGAAATGGCACTAAAATTGTCACTGATGTTATTGTTGTGGCACCAAATATGTCATTCCGTAAAGATACAAGGTAAAAATGCCAGTAAGCTATAATTGTGGCACAAAAAATGCAATAATCTTACTATATTGTACTAATTAATTATTCTTGTTGCAGGGAATAATTGATGAAGCTAAAGTAGACGCATTCAACCTACCATGCTATTTTGCCACTCCAGAAGAATTGAAGACCATTATAGACAATAATAACAATTATAGTATTGAAAGATTGGAAATACTAAATAATCCAGGAAAGCACACTTTGCCTAGTGTGAGTGCCCGAGCTGCATTCTTTAGAGCGGTGATGGAGAAATTGATAGCGGATCACTTTGGAAGTGAAATCATCGATGAATTGTTCGACCGGTACATGAAAAAACTTGCAGCTTCATTGGTTCTTGTTAACTCGGACAACGACAAAACGACTGTTACACTAATTGTACTCAAGCGCAAAGTAACTTAAAGCACTTTGATAGTGTATGCAAGTAAGTGCTTGCGCTATTGTTTCTTCAACTGAAAAGCAGGTAAAACCTCGTTGGCAAGAAGCAGCTAATGAGGTGCTTCTTCTAGGCGACATTTTTATAATAATAATAATTAAAACTGCTTTTTTTATATATTTGCAAACACCTCTTACTTTTGAATAAAAATACTTATTTTTTACTTTTGCTTTGAAGCAACTGTTTTTGGATTTCCAAAAGTAATTGCAAACACCCCTTTATTACACAATGTGATTAATCTGGGTCAAAAATAATAAATGTATAATTTGTTGAGGTATTACATATGTTCTTACATATGTTCTTCAAAATGTACGATTAAGTAGTGTATTTCGATTTGTGCTCGTTGTCGTGTTTACCGGTAAAATGTGGTATCTTAGAAGATTTCTAATAATTCAAATTTGTGAATGAATTTTTAATGTTCAGTTGGTAGTTATTTGGATTAGGAGAGCTTTAAATTTATTTTTAATTAGTTGGTATTTAATTTGTCAACATATTTGCAATTAAATTGGTTTGTCAGGAGCAGGATTTTATCCAGATCCGAACACAGTCGGATTTTCTTTAATTTATAAGCTAAGTTAACTAAAGAATCGAAAATAGGAAACTGAATAGATAGAGAGAGTCACACCAATTTAACGTGGCACTTAAAAATATTAGTATTATCGCAATAATAATTTTTTTAATGATTGTTTAATTAATTAAAATTCGTGATGATTAGTCTTAATATTTTTGGAAACCTGGTAGAGAAAGGCGACTTTAAAACCAAAAATATATTTTCAACTTAATCTAAATTAGATTGGAAATAAGAATTTCCAAAAGATTTAAAATTTTCATTTTGGTAAAATAATTGCTGATTTTTACTAAGTTGCCCAAGTATCTATTTTATCTTCTAGGTAAAAGTGTTTAATTATCTTAACTCTTAAGATTATCTAGACTTTTGTTGAAACTAGAAAAGTGCACATACGTTTTTCATAAATTTGAGTAAAATTAGCCCTTTTATGTCATAAAATATTATATATTTATGGCTGATATTCAATTTAATTTTAATAATTATTATTGTTTTACCCAAAAATATGATGACTTTAAATAGTTTTAATAAAATATATATAAAATGATGACTGATTAGTCATGACATCTTATAAAATTAGTTCTAAAATAAGATCATAAGAACATTACTTAGTTCATTCCATCATAGCAGTTGTCATGTCAAGTTTATTCGTTATTCACTAATGACACATGTTTCATCAGTTTCTTCACAAATTTCACCCGAACTTTCATCGATTTCACATATACTCATCAATTTCACGAACTTTTTTTCTTACTGGTTTCACCATTTTTTCACCAACTTCACCTGTGCTCACCAATTTCACCCGAAGTTTCATCAATTCATATATTTTCACCGTTTAATTTTTTACCAGTTAATATATTTATTTTAGCGATTTTTTCACTTTTTTTTTTATCGATTGTAATCTTTTTAATTGTTTTCCCTTTTTCGACGGTTTTTTTTTCTGATTTAAACCATTTTCACCTTTTTTTTGTCGGTTAAAGTTTCACCTATTTCACTGATTTCACATGTTATACACCTGAATTTTTCATTGATTAAAAATGTTTTCATTGACTTTAAGCTTTTTTGACTGATCCTACCCCTTTTCACTGATTTTATCCGTTTCTATATAAATTTCACCCAAATTTTCATCTATTTATATGTTCTCATTGTTTAATTTTGTTACCGATTTATATTTTTTTTAGCGAGTTACCCCTTTTTTTATTGGTTATAATATTTTTCAATGTTTTCCCATTTTTTGTCGATTTTTTTTCTGGGGTTTAAACCATTTTTCTACCAATTAAACTCTTTTTTTAACTGATTTCACTATTTTTTATCATTTTAACTCGTTTTTACCTATTTTTCATATTTTTTCACTAATTCCACATGTTATTCACCTGAATTTTCATTGATTTGTTTTTATCGACTTTATGTTTTTTTGACCAATTTTACCCTTTTTTCACAGCTTTTACCCATTTTTACTAGATTTCACTGGTTTCATCATTTTTCTTACAAATTCCACTCAAATCAATTTTCATCAATTTCACATATTTTCACCAAAATTACCTTTATTAAATCGATATTGGTCCCAAGTGGTCAGTTGAGGTCTGGGGGGTGAATAGACCTCTGAAAATCTTAGATTTTAAAACTTTTCGAGTCGTCTGTCAGCAGACTAAGCTGATCAGGAATTGTAAGTAGACTAGACTGATCGCGCACAAAGCTTGAACAACAGAGTTGACCACTCTTCTGATGATAACTTAGCTGATTACAGCAAAATCAAATTTTCTATTAGAATACTTGCAGCGGATTTAAAACAGTGTTTTTCACAAGTAAACTTAAAAAGAATTTTATCCCCAGATTTTACAAACTCCTTTTGAAAAATTCTTCTAACAGTTTTCTAAGTAATCTAATGCAATTTGAAAATATGCAAGGAAATAATGCAAGTTGAAAATACAAAGAATTTTTATAGTGGTTATATGGATAAAAATCATTTAGATCTTGGGTTATACTATAAACATACAGTTTACATTATACTCTGCTTACACTCTACAACAAATGATGAGCCGTAAGTTCACAATAGGAAATAACAAAGAAACTCCTATCCTCTGAAGTTAGATCACTCACTTAGATGGATCTACACTTCTCACAACACTCTTCTATTACAGTTTCACTCAGAAAATGATTTATCTTTTTACTTCAACTTAGCTTCTGTCAACAAATGACTTCAGCAGACAAGTGAGTTGTTCTTGAGCTTTTGAGACTTCGAGAAATTCTGCTTCGCCTATGAAATCTCAGATTGTTGTGTTGTCTCTAACTCTTGAATCAAACTCTATTTATACTTGTTTTTGAAATCTATCCGTTGAAGATGAGACAAATTTCAACGCTACAAGTACTGGTCCCCCTCTTTCTGGAACGACTCTCTGCAACTGTTACATTGTACAGTCTGCTGTACTTTTCTGCCAGTCGCATTAAATGCACCCTGCTGATCCGAGAATGTCTTCAATCATTTGTCATTAATACCCTTCTCTTGCAGCATTTGTTACTCCAAGTGCATTTATTACCGTTGAGCAGACTTCTTGATCTCTTCCACTCTGCTGATTGGAGTAACCCTTCTGATAGATAATCTGCTGATCAAACTTGAACTAATCTGATTTGAGTCAGCTGATAACCTACCCTTCTAATTTCGAATTCAGCATAAGATCAATAGTCTTCTGGACCTTGAAATATTGACCCTTCTAATAGTTCTCTTACTTGGTCAGAATTCTTCTAAGGGATCTAAGCATTCCTTACTTAGCTGATTTTGATGTTTTGGAAATCATCAAAAACCTCCATCAAATCCTTGCACTCTATCTTCATCTTCATCCAACAATCGATTTTACCTGTTTTCATCCATTTTTCATAATTTCTCACCCGATTTTTTTTATCGATTTCAAACGTAATTACAATTACACATGCATTTTTTCACATGTTTCACCTTTTTTAACTAACTTTACCTATGTTCACCAATTCATCCGAACTTTCATCGACTTCACATGTTTTCACTGATTTCATATATTTATTTCAGCAATTTTCATCGATTTCACCAATTTTTTCACAAATTTCACTAATTTTTACATAAGGAATTCCATGAAAGTACAAGTTTATGCATGTCTCGGTATTCTTTATATTTTGCTTCTCTAGCCAAATAAACATTAAGCACTTAGCTAAGTTATAAGTATTTTTTGTTCATTTATAGGTAAGATGCGATTCTATTTTAACTTTTAACTTTTCATTTTTTAGTTTTTTTTCCTCTTCTGTATAACATAATGGTATTTAAGAGAATTTAATTTTAATATTTTGTTTATAAAGGATTTTATATGACTTATATTGTACTAAATCTTTCAATGCAAATAACATGTTTTTAATTAAAACATATTCTTGCTAGATTAAAATAATTATACATATATAATTTAGTAGGTATTTAAAATAACAATATTTTATCTTATGGTTTTTTATATGTTATATGAGAATAATATTGAAATTAAAAAAGTTAATGTAAAAGATAATTTTTAAATTGTAGGAGTTATTGTAGGAGATAAATATAATAAGATTCCAATTATATATTTACCATAATTAATATGAGAAGATTTCATGTCTAATTATTCATCTTCAACTATTTTTACATATTTATTATTTAATTAAATATCACTTTACAAATCAAATAAAGGTATATTAATTTTAAATTAAAAAAAAATTAAATATTCACACTTTTATAATATAGTATAGAGAGATAGATAAAGTGACTAACAATTGAGTAAGGTTTTATGGACTTAAAGCCCATGAAAAGGATATAATTTCAATGTGGGCTTAAGTTTAAAGTAATTGGGCAGATGAGTCTAAAGCTAAATTCAAAATATGGGCCTAGTGGTTTATCAATTGTGAGCTTATCTTAAATCCAATGAAAGTGCATTTTCCTAATCTAATTTGTTAATTAACGTCTATGTTCACATTAAAAGCTTAGTTAATTATAAGGCCATTTTTCTTCATTTTGGCTTAATATTCTGAATTTTAAGTCTTTTATTCTAAAAAATTAAATCATTTGATCAACTCACTTTCCAAAATTTTAATATTAGACACATATTTCATGATAAGATCCTTATATTTCAATTTCAATTTTATTAAATAATATGTACTGAAAAAAGGATAAAGCTCTTGGGGGAGCTTCTAGTTCGACTCCTTTAATAATCACGTTGATAGCTTAACCTGAAATAAATAAGAGAGAGCTCGACGCTGCAGATTCTTTTATGAATGTAAAATGAATATTTATAGGGGGGACAAAGAGGTGAAAAATCATGTCACCTTGTTCAGTAAAATGACAGAAATGGCCACTCCACATACATGGCTATTAATAGGCAAGGGTAAAATTGTCATTTTATGAAATCATAGTAAATGCAAGGCAAAATTGCAAAAACGTCCCAAACTAATTAGTAATTTTGAATTTTCGTCCCAAGCTATATCACTTAGCCAAATTCGTCCCATAATTTTATATTCTTTTGGAATATCGTCCCACTTGCCACATGGAATCTTTCATGTCAACATGTGGCAAATTTTAGCATAAACAATTATATAAGATTGCAGAATTCGTCCCAAACTTATTACAAATTTTGATTTTTTGTCCCAAACTATATCAACACGCCGACTTCCTTCCCGTAATTGAAATGACATGGGAAAAAAGAATTTGTTCCAAACTAATTAAAAATATTTACTATTCATTAATACAAAAAGGAAAATGCACAATTTTTTCCTAATGATAATGTGGCGGTTTACACCCTTGTATTGTGATAAATGTGGCAATTTATCTCATGTTTATAATAGATGTAGCAATTTACCCTGTATGTTATAAAACACTTTGCATGCTCTCAATTTATGCAATTGAGTTACACTCACCGGTTCAAGAGGATAATATACTTTTTTTAAAAATTTCACAGGACGGTAAATTGCTCATTTTCAAATTACATGGGGTAAATTAAACATTATTCATATCACAGGGGATAAATTGTCGTTAGTCCCTTAAAAAGTAAAAGATGAATCGTCATTTTCATTAAATTATAAATTTAATAATTGACTAAATTCATGCAAAATGACAAATTGTAAAACGAAATTCTGCGAATTAAAATAGTTTATTAGTTTGAGACGAATACTGCAATCTTATGTAATTACTAAAATTTGCCACATGTTGACATGTAAGCAGCCATGTGGCAAGTGGGACGATATTCCAAAAGAATATAAAATTATGGGACGAATTTGGCTAAATTATATAGCTTGGGACGAAAATCCAAAATTACTGATTAATTTGGACTGTTGTTGTAAATAATTCAAAATTATATGGATGTCCATAACTCCCAAATAATATTCTTACAATTAAGCATAATCTTGTAACCCCCAATTTTGTAATCCCCAACTTTGTAAATCCCTAATAAATTGTATATTCTCATTTATGTTATTTTTGTAACCTACACTTTGTATTTGAAATTCAAGGCCTATAAACAGTGCCTATGTATTATGCTTGTAAAACCAATTTCATATGAATGAGACATACTTTTTCTCCTACTTTATTCTCTACATTGTTAGTTGTCTTATTATTTTTGAATAATTTCATAACACGTTATCAGCACGATTTAACTCGAAGTTGGAAGTTGGAAGTTCTTGATTCATCACAAGTATTGCTACTGCATATTAATCTAAGGTATAATTTATTATTTATACATAAACACTTATCATTGATTCTTTGTGCTTGCAATCCGCACAATCCAAGAAAAGCAAATCATTCATCAAGTAATACTATTCCCGAGTGTTCATATTCTATCTGCCTTATGTTAAAGAAAAAAAATATATAATAAAACTGATCTAATGGAGATCAACTTTTCACCCTTTTGCATATGCAATACATAACTATTAGTTTTCTTTTTCTGTATAACTACTGAAAATTCTGGTTTAAATTGTTTGTAAAGAATATTAAGCAATTTCATATAAGGCCATTTATATAAAGGATTTAGAGGATTAAAATGAATGAATTGGGTAATGATGTGACTACTTTGTTCTAACATACACGAAAAAAAATTCAATACATGAATTGATTGAACATTGAAATATTAGGCCACACTAATTCAATCTTGAAAAGAAATCAATTTTATTGTTCATTGTTGAAAATAATGCCTTCAAAACAACTTCAAAAACTGAAGGTCATTCATTTTAATATGTTCTAATAAAATATTATTGGAGACATCTAAAGATATTTGGTTTATCCATTAATACTTGTAATGCATTATTCTAACTATTCTATTTATTTGATATTAGCTTGCACTATGTCGAATCTCACAAAACTCGAGTTCGCGGCCCTTGACATTTCGGGCAAGAATTATCTATCTTGGGTACTAGATGCTGAGATTCACCTAGACGCTAAAGGTCTAGGAGATGCAATTGTGAAAGGAAAAGAAGCATCCAATCAGGATAAGGCAAAAGCAATGATTTTCCTACGTCATCATCTACATGAAGGATTAAAAGCAGCTTACTTAACTGTCAAAGATCCGCTCGAACTATGGAATAATTTGAAAGAACGTTACGACCATAAAAAAACGGTAATCTTACCTAAGGCTCGTTATGACTGGATACATTACGGTTACAAGACTTTAAGACCATAAGTGAATATAATTCAGCAGTTTTTAAAATTAGTTCTCAATTAAAATTATTTGGAGAAAAAATAACTAATGAGGACTTGTTAGAGAAAACATTCTCAACTTTTCACGCTTCTAATGTGCTCCTGCAGCAGCAATACCGTGAAAAAGGCTTTAAAAAATACTCTGATTTAATTTCATGCCTCTTGGTGGCTGAGCAAAATAACGAGTTGTTAATGAAAAATCATGAAATAAGACCCACTGGATCTGCTCCATTCCCAGAAGTGAATGTAGCAGTGCATGGTAATTTTGACAATGGAAGATACCCTGGTCGCGGTCGCGGTCGCGGTCATGGTCGTGGCCTAGGACGTGGTCGTGGCCGTGGTCGAGGAAGTAACAATTACCATTATTATGGTGGTAACAATAATTATGGCTACAAAAAGAATAACAATAATGAAATAAAAAAGAAGGGTGGTCCAACAAACCCTTCAAAAGGTGGTCCGAAATATCCTTCAAAAGGCACTAGAAACATATGTTTTAAATGCGGCATGAAAGGGCACTGGTCACGTACCTGTCGTACAGCTGAACATCTCGTAAAACTTTATCAAGCATCAATCGGGGAAAATGCGGAAACTAATTTGACATGCAAAAATGATGATGTGAATGCCCCTTTTGGATATAAAGATGATGACCTCGGTTATAATGTTGAAGCAAATTTTGCCTACAAAGATGATAACTTTAACAACCTTGATGATTTTTCTCACTTGGATGTTGAAGATTTTCTTGAGAATCAAGGTGGAAGAATTGGGGATAAAAATGCTTAAGAATAATTAAATTATTGGTTTCATTTAAATTTATATTTCAAAAATAAAAAATTTTATTTGTTTTCAGTATTTCTTTTCTGATGTTTTTAGTTGTAATTTCATTTTTTTTAACATATGAATAAAATATCTCTTACGATGTATTGTTTTCTTTATGAAGAATATGGATTCCCCCAGTTCTTTGGTTGGACCTGTTTACAACAAATTTTAAAGTCTGCAAAAAGCTTAAATAGACAATAAAATAAGAAGTAACAAATAATATTTATTTAAAATTTAAAAGCGGTTACAAATCTCTATGTATGAATCCTCTGATTCTTCTCTTCGTTGAACGTATGGATTCAAGTGCACTCGGCTTGTTCTTGAATCGTGTGATGCAACTTTCTCCTTGATTTGCGGATTCGTCGAGTATTTGGATTCAAGGGCTTTGAGCGTGTTCTTGAATCGTTTGGTGTGACCTTCTCCAATATTTGTGGATGGAATCACGGATTTGAAAGTCGAAGACTTAAACTTGCAGAACTTGACGGAGCTTCAAAGCTTGATGAGAATCTCCGAGAGTATATATCTATATATGTGTATATATATGCCTGTAGATCTATTCACAAGACTCCTTTATATAAGATTTGAAGAGTCTTATTCACAGCAGCTTGATGACGTGGCACGATCTAAGTGGCCTTTACTTCCTTGGAATGGAAGACTTCGTTTAATTGGCCAAAACACCTCATCTTGACATGTGGCACATTTTGAGTGGCCACTGGCTTATAAGGCCAATATATGATTTGATTAGCTTTAAATACATCACTTTGACACATGGCGTATCATTATTGACCAGTAAATAAATATTAAAAATCAATTAATATCATTATTTACTTTCGGGATTTAATATAATAAAATCCCAAAATAGAAAATTAATTGATTATTAATAAATTATTTATAAGTGTCATTATTTAATTGGGCGTAAATTTCATGTATCTACAAATGCCCCTTCGAGACTTATTCATGAATAACGCTCTAGAAGCACTTTGAAGTGAGTAAGTCGCGACTTCAACATAAAATGGACTTGAAATTTGAAAAATATTGCGACACGATCAAAACTTTGGATGACCGTAGCAAATTTCATGAACTTTGAGATAATGCCAACTAATTGTTCTCATTGAACGTTTAATCCATAATTAACCCCGGGCTCACTTTAAGTTGGCATATTAAATCTTCGGTTTGAAGTGAGTGTTTGGCATTTTCTTACTCCATATCATAACTAATGGGCTGCTCTTTTATATAAATACCCATTCTTTTAAGCATTCTCAGTTTGGCCCATTAACAAATGTAGATAATTATGCCACTTCATCTTCCCAAAGTTTTCTGATTTGCAGAGATTTCTTTCACACATACTCCGTAAATCCCTTTGGTATCTTAATATGTGAATTTCTTCTCCATTTCTTTTCTTTCCATATCATGATACAATCAAAGACTTTTATCAATTGATCAGGGCAATTATATATTGCATAAAAGAAGATTCACGAATCTTGACTTTAAGAAATAAATTGAATCAACTCCTAAAATTTGGTATGTATGCTCACGAAAATCTCTTTAAATTTTGGGAAACCCAATTAATATCTTACAACAAAAATATAAAACTTTCTTCAGAATTTTCATATCTTTGTCTATCGCCGGAAGTTCGAGCAGCCTTTAGGAAGCAAATTGACTTTCCAAGATTGAGAATTTGAGAATAATAGAACTTACATCCAAATTTGAACAGATTCTAAACATCTTTGAGCAACTCCATCATACTATAGGAAATAAATTAATTGAGAAAATTTTCCACGGATTCTTCTAAATTTCCCATCCAAATCTCCCAATTGTATCTATAAAAGGATTGCTTCAAACTTCTTGATTCGTATCAGTAAAATTCAGAGAGTTTGTGTTGGCATTGATTTTGTGTAACGCAACCCCTACTCTTTTTTCCTCAACTGAAAATCAAATATATTTTTTTTTTGGTTCTATGACTTGGCCGTACTAGAGGCTTTTTGGAGTAGCACTTTTACTTGTATATGGTGACAAAAGATCTTAGATCAAGCTTGTGCTCTTGGACTCCATTACCTCTTTTTCGCATTCTGCATTTTTTTTTCTTTAACCAAAATTTGTGTTTATTTCAGATATTTTATCATGGTGCCAATGGAGTTTATCGATTGCAAAGTTCTATGCACGAGCCTTTACGTGATCAACAAGAATGATACGAACATAACAAACGAACTACTTTAGTTGTGTACCCATCGTCAGTTGGCCAACTCCCCCAAAGTATATTTTGTCCAAAGAGACATACTCGTCGAAGGTTTTCGTAACGGCTTCAAAGGATGTCAACGTCCTTTCCTCGTATTTACCGAAGTGACAAAAAAAAAGTGTCTTTTGACAGTCCAGTGCATTCGACGGAGGTTCATCGTCTAGTTTTTCGCATCCTATTCGTTCATCGGCTTCATGGGAAATTCCACTGTAGCTTTCAGAGCCACTTTTGGTGAGCTCTCAACATTGCATGTTATCGCACGTGAGTAGGTGCCTATTCGACAAGGAACGAAAGTCTTCTTTAAACTGAAATATTCGATGCAATTTGGACCTCATTCTTCACCTATGATGTCGACGAGATCATCATCAACACATTCTGCGATGTATGGAGTCTGTCCACCAACTCGCTCCACACGGTAGCTGCAGAACTATC
This sequence comes from Penstemon eatonii, assembly GCA_038501285.1. Classification (NCBI taxonomy): domain Eukaryota; kingdom Viridiplantae; phylum Streptophyta; class Magnoliopsida; order Lamiales; family Plantaginaceae; genus Penstemon; species Penstemon eatonii. The sequence goes on along the minus strand of CM076715.1, from coordinate 63,449,295 downwards.
CATTTTTCTGCCGGATCTACATACACTCGGCATGCTTCCTCTTCGTGGTTCATTCTATGACGAAGTGGTCCCATCAGCCAAGGAGCTTCTTGAAGTCGATGGAGATGGCAAATAATTACTTCGGAGTTGACTTCTTTGAGCTATGTAGCTAACCTTTTAAAGCTAACAATGACGACAATTGTTTCTGTTGGATGAAGATGAAGATGAAAGAAGACAAGTAATTAAGGGAAGGTTTTGATGATTTCCAAAACATCATAATCAGCTAAGTATGGAAAGCTTAGTTCCCTTAGAAGAATTTTGAACTGGTAAAAGAAGACATCAGAAGAGTTCAAAGTTCAAAGCTCAGAAGACTAGTGATCTCTTGCTGAATCAGCGAACAGAAGGGTAGATCATCAGCCGAGTCAAATCAGATGAGTTCAGTATTTGATCAGCAGAGTATCTATCAGCAGAGTAGTTTTGATCAGCAGAGTAGAAGAGGTCAAGAGATTAGTCCAACGGTAATAAATGCACTTGGTGTAATAAATGCTGTAAGAGAAGGGTAGTAATGGCAAATGATTGAAGATATCCTCGGATCAGCAGAGTGCATTAAATGCAGCATTAAATGCGATGGACAGAAAGGTACTGTACACAGTACGGAATGCTGCAGGGAGCCGTTTCAAAAAGAGCTGAAGGATGGATTTGAATTGTGACTTGCCTTCAACGGTCATAATTTCATCTCCATGTATAAATAGAGCTGAATTTCAAATCGAGCAAAAACACAACAACAATCAGAGATCGAAATTTTGAAGCAGAATTTCTCTAAGTCTCAAAAGCTCGAACAGCTCACTCGTCTGGTGGAAGTCATCTGTTGACAGAAACCCAGTTGAAGAAATCAGAAAAACATTATCTGAGTGATTTTGTAATAGCTGAGTGTTGTGCGAAGTGAGAATCCATCTGTGTGAGTGATTCTACTTTAGAGGATAGGTTTTCTTTGTGAATTCCTATTGTGAGCTTACAGCCTTCTCATTAGTTGTTTAGGTGTAAGTGGAGAAATATTGTAATCTTTGTGATTATAGTATAACCCAGAATCTGTGTGATCTGGAAGAGTGGACTAAAGGATTTTTATCCATATAACCACTATAAAAATTCTTTGTGTTATCTTGCATTTAAAGTTTTCTTGCATATTTTAAAGTTTGCATTTTAAACACTTTGAATCAATCAAAAAGATTTTATAAGGAGTTTTAAACTAGGGATAAAATCTTTTTAGAACTTAGTTTACTTGTGAAAAACACTTTCAAACAATCCGCTGCAAGTATACTCTTGGAAAACTGTTTTGCTGAAAAACAGCTAAGTCATTGTAAGAAGAGTGGTCAGTCGTCTGTTCAAGATTTGTTCACGATCAGACTAGTCTGCTTACTGTTCTTCATCAGCTTAGTCTGCTGACAGAAGACTGAAAAGTTTTTAAGTTCAAAAATTTTCAGAGGTCTATTCACCCCCCCCCCCCCTCTAGACCTCATCTGACCACTTGGGACCAACAAGTGGTATCAGAGCAGGTGGTTCATTAGAATCAGCTGCCTGATCAACGAGCTTGATCCGAGTGTTTTTCAAAGGTTTTTAAAAACTTTTCAAAAGAGCATCTTTTTGAAAAATCAAAACTTTTTGAAAAATGGATTGTATCAGTCATGTTCCCCACATTGCTGGTATGTCCTTTGAGGACTGGAAAATCAGAATGGAGATTTTCCTTGCTGCCTATAATGACAACATGCACACATGTATCATTAAAGGTCCATTCAGATTCACAAAGACCATAAAGATAAATGAAGTAGATACGGTTGTAGAGAAAGACCTTCATGAGATGACTCCAGAAGAGATAAAGCTTTACAATCTAGATAAAGTTGGGAGATTCATCATGACCAAAGCCCTGGATAATGATCGGTTTGACAAGGTCAAACATTGCAAAACTGCAAAGGAGATGTGGGACAAAGTCAGAGACATGAGTGAAGGAAATGATGCTATTAAAGAGCATCAGCTCAGTGTTGCATTGGAAAAGCTGGACAACTTCAAGATGAAGTCTGGAGAAACCATTGATCAGATGGATACCAGATTCACCAGAACTCTGAACGAAGTTTTGAAGCTGGGAAAGACCTTCACTGACAAAGAAATCACTGTCAAAGTACTGAAGGCTCTACCTTCCAAGTTCAACATGAAGGTGACAGCAATGGAAGAATCAAGAGATCTGGGCAAGATTTCTCTAACAGAGCTGTTCTCCGTACTCAAGGCTTATGAGTATAAACTGCCAAGGATGGGAATTGAAGAAACCTCAACTTCAGGACCCACAGCTGCACTTGTTGCTGAAAACACCAGAAGACCAGCCCAGAAAAGCAAAGAAGTGGACTCATCTGATGAAGCCACTCTACTCAACAAAAAGGAGTACACTGCTGGAGATGTAGCATTATTGATGAACAACTTCAAGAAGTTCTATAAGAGAAAGATGAAAAACAAATACAATCATGCTGCTTCTACTTCTAAACCTAACTTTTCTTCTCAAGATAAAGAGGATTATAAATCAAAACTGATGTGTTACAACTGCAGGAAATTGGGACACTTCATAAGAGACTGCCCATATCCAAAAGCAGAGAAGTACACTGAGGAAGAGAAGAAAATGAGAAAAGAAAGAAAGCATCAGAGAGGCAAGGCAATGATGGCTGAAGCAGAAAAGCCAGCTGCTGTCTACTCATCTGATTCAGACTCAGACTCGTCTGATGAAGAATCGTCTGATGAAGAAAAACCTGCTCTCCTGTGCCTGATGGCAAAGGAATCTGATGACTCTGAGGATGAGGTAACTCCTCAAGAAAATGAACTGTTTAATTCTCTAGAGCAAATGATGTTGAATAATACTACTATTGCTGGAGAGTTTGTTAAGCTTAAGGAAGAGATGAACTTGCTAAAAGAGCAAAATAGTTCACTGAAACTTTTAGCTGAAAAGCCAAAAGAATCAGCTGAATATAAACAGCTTGAGCAAGAGCATGAATCTCTGAAAGCTGAATGTGAGGTTTATAAAGGAAAAATCATGGAACTTGAGAAAATCATTGAGTCTCATGATAAGTCAACTGTTGCACCCATGCATACATCTAAGAAACAGGAGACACCTTTAGTAAAGGATAATCTAGAATTGAATCATACTGAAAAATTTATTTCTGCTGACAATAGTAAGGTCATTCTGTATGTTCAAACCTCTAGACCTACCTCATCTGAGAAAGTGGTAAAGGAGAAGAAATCTCCTAAGGCTAAAAAGAGCAAAGAGCCTAGTGTAGGAAATCAGACTAGTAAGACCAAACAGCAGAGTCCTAAGAAGTCTGCTGATAAAGCTAAATTGAACCAGTCTGTTGGTAAAGCTAAGTCTAAACAAGTTGAGCAAGCACCTAGTAAACCAAAGAAGCATAAGAATAAGAAAAATCAAAATGCTTGGTATGGAAATGAGTCATATTATGTGCAACCTGCTGCATATCATCCTATGTATCATGCACCTCAGTTTCCTAATTACTATGCACCTTACCCTGCTCATCCAATGCATGCATATCCTGCATATCATGCACCTTACCCTGCTTATGAACATTATTCATATCATACTGATCATCAACATGACTTATCTGATAACTATGATAAAAATGAAACTGTTCATGCTCCTAAAACTCAGAAACCTAAGAAGCCTAAGACTTCAACATCTTGGGTTGTCAAGGGTGGAACTAATCCTTCAGGACCCTCTCAATAAGGGTACCTAAAACAATTTTATTCTTGTTTTGTAGGTTAGGATTAGGAGTAGGAGTAAAGTAGAGAAGATTTGGTACTTGGACAGTGGATGTTCAAGGCACATGTGTGGAAACATACATGAGTTGACTGATGCAGTTGCTGTGGATGGTCCAAAAGTCACTTTTGGAGACAGTAAAGAAGGCAAGATTAAAGCTAAAGGAAGATTAATCAAGGGAAACATAGAGATATCTGACGTCTCCTATGTTAAAGGACTAAAATATAATCTGCTGAGCATAAGTCAATTTTGTGACAAGGGATATTCAGTCATCTTCTCAACAGATAAGTGCTACGTTGAACAAATTGGTACAAAGAAGGTAATTTTATCTGGAAGACGACAAGGAAATATCTACATAGTTGACTGGAATTCTGTTGACAAGAATTCAAGTGTTTGTTTGGTGGCATCTGCACCAAGTGAAGTCAGTTGGCTATGGCACAAGAGGATGAATCATTTAAACTTCAAGACCATAAACAGACTAATCAAGAATGATTTGGTAGAAGGGATTCCAAAAGCAGTCATGAGCAAAGACAAGCTCTGTGATGCATGTCAGAAGGGTAAACAAATCAAGTCATCATTCAAAGAAAAGAAGCACCAATCTTCTGGAAGAATATTGGAGCTGTTGCATATGGACTTATTTGGACCCATTGATCCAGTCAGCAATGGTGGAAAGAAATACTGCCTAGCTGTTGTGGATGATTATTCAAGATATACTTGGGTGATTTTCATGAAGAAGAAAAGTGAAACCAAGGAACATCTTACCAATCTGATGGAACTGATTCAGAATGAAAAGAGTATCAAGATATTGAAGATCAGATCAGATAGAGGGACAGAGTTTACAAACTCTACTGTTGAAGAGTATTGTAACATGAAGGGAATACATCATGAGTATTCTGCTGCAAGAACCCCTCAACAGAATGGTGTTGCTGAAAGGAGAAACAGAACACTAAAAGAAGCTGTCAGAACCATGATAGCTGAAGCTAAGCTGCCACAAAGATTTTGGGCAGAAGCAACAAATACAGCATGCTTTACCCAGAACAGATGTATGATCAACAAAAATCAGAACAAGACTCCATATGAAGTTTGGAACAACAGAAAGCCAAACATTCATTACTTTAAGATTTTTGGTTGTAAATGTTTTGTATTGAATAATGGGAAAAATCACCTTACTGCATTTGCAGAAAAGGCTGATGAAGCTGTCTTTGTAGGATACTCATCTGTTAGCAAGGCTTATAGAGTTTTCAATAAAAGAACATTGCTAATAGAAGAATCTATCCATGTAGTATTTGATGAGCCAAGTCAATCTTCTGAAAAGAATCAAAGTGTAAATCAAGATCTGTCTGCTGATTTACAGAAGTTAGATGTTGGAAGAAATGAAGAATATGTTCCCATCATACTACCTAATCTAGGTTCAGCTGCTAACTCAAGTGCTGTTCATAATCACAGTGCTGATTGTCTAACAGACGAGTTGCAAACAGCTGACAGACCAGAGACTGTTCAACAGACCACAAATGTTCAACAGACTACTACTGGAACTCCAACAGTAGTGTTGCAAGATCATAACAGAGGACAACATCCTGATTTGCAACCTGATCTCAGATGGCTCAAGAATCACCCTCCTGAATTAGTTATTGGTGATCCTTTAGATAGAGTGAAAACAAGAAGAGCTGCTGCACAAGATGCTATGTTTATCACATTCCTATCTCAAATAGAGCCCAAACAAATTGAAGAAGCTCTAAATGACTCCTTCTGGATAGAAGCTATGCAAGAAGAGTTGAATCAATTTGAAAGGAATGAAGTCTGGTACATAGTTCCTAGACCAAGTCATCAAAGAGTAATTGACACTAAGTGGGTTTTCAGAAATAAAATGAATGAAGATGGTATTGTCACCAGAAACAAAGCAAGACTAGTGGCCAAGGGTTATTGTCAAGAAGAAGGAATTGACTTTGATGAAACTTTTGCACCAGTAGCAAGACTTGAAGCAATCAGACTGTTTCTAGCCTATGCTGCTTACAAGAACTTCACTGTCTATCAGATGGATGTGAAGTCTGCTTTTCTCAATGGAGAATTGCAAGAAGAAGTGTATGTTGAACAACCTCCTGGATTTGAAGTCTATCAAGAAGAGGACAAAGTATATCGTCTGAAGAAAGCCCTTTATGGACTGAAACAAGCTCCAAGAGCATGGTATGATACCCTATCTGATTTTCTTTTAATTAAAGGATTTCGAAAAGGTAAGGTAGATAAAACCTTGTTCACAATTGAATGGGAAAATCATATATTACTTGTGCAAATATATGTGGACGATATTATTTTTGGTTCAACTAACCAACAGATGTGTGATAAGTTCTCCAAGCTGATGCAGAATAAGTTTGAAATGAGCATGATGGGTGAACTTAATTACTTCCTTGGATTGCAAGTTAGACAGTTGCCTGATGGAATATTCATCAGCCAAGCAAAATACACAAGAGATCTGTTCAAGAAATTTGGTATGGAAACTAGCTCAACAGCTACCATTCCTATGTCTACAAGTCTTCGTTTGGATAAAGATGAAGATGGCAAATCAGTGGATATAACCAAATATAGAGGCATTATTGGTTCATTGTTGTATCTAACAGCAAGCAGACCTGACATAATGTACTCAGTTGGAGTCTGTTCAAGATTTCAATCAAACCCCAAAGAATCTCATCTCTTAGCTGCCAAGAGGATATTGAAGTATGTTAAAGGCACTCAAGAATTGGGATTATGGTATCCTAGAGAATCTGGATTTGAACTAGTTGGCTATTCAGATTCAGACCTTGCTGGCTGCAAGATTGACAGAAAGAGCACAACAGGTGCCTGTCAGTTCTTGGGCAGTCGTCTGATCTCATGGATAAGTAAGAAGCAAACCTCAGTTTCTATATCTACTGCTGGAGCTTGTTGTGCACAGATACTTTGGTTGAAGCATCAACTAGAAGACTACAACATCAAGATCAGTGGAATTCCAATCTACTGTGACAATACAAGTGCAATTTCACTTACTCAAAACACTACAAGTCATTCAAGGACTAAACATATTGAGATTAAACATCATTTCATTAGAGATCATGTTGAAAAAGGCAATGTTTTGATTGAGTATGTTCATACTGATAATCAGATTGCTGATATCTTCACCAAACCTCTAAGTGAAGCAAGGTTCTCAACTCTAAGAGCTGAGTTAGGATTACTTAACCTGGATGCATAAGCTGAGGGGGAACTCATCAGAAGACTGGAGTTCAACAGCTTAGTCATCAGTTATTTCATTCAAGAATTAACTCTCAACAGACTAGTTAACTTATGAATTCTTAAAGACAGGGGGAACGTGTAAGACTAGCGGTACTTCTGTTCTAAAGATGAAATCTGTTAATGACAGTTAGTTGAAGTTATGTTATCATAAAGATGTGTTCTTAATTCTTGAAGATTGAAGATTATTTTATCTTGCTGGATTGACAAACAGCAGAGGAAGATTACTAGCTATTGGCATTCTCTAGTAATATCAGATAACAGATCACTCGTCTGTCAGATAAGTTAAACTCTACTCATCTGATATCTTATATAAGCATGGTCATAAATCGCACTTTAAAAACGCGCTTTTATAAGTAAACAGATTAGTGTCGATAGAGTTTCCCGCCCATCTGACATTAAAATAATAAAATTGAAATCCGCGACTCTCATCCGCTCGATTAAAAACTGTCAGATTAGATCAACGGTTTAGATAAATCACGAAAACCAAATCAAAAGGAAACCTATAAAATCCGATCTGAACAGAATAGTCATCTTACGCACTCAAAAAACTCTCAAACTCTCTAACTCTCAAACCCTACTGCTTCGAAAGTTCACTGTTCTTTTGCAGAATCTACTCTCTAATCTCTGAAAATGGACAAGATTGTTGAGGGAAGATACTTCAACTACAGCAAATTTCATTTCTCTGGCACTGATTTGATGCGCTCTCTACTGGTAAAGATCAAAGAAGCATCATTGGTTCCTGTTTTGGAGGCTCACGAAGAAAGAGTCTACTTAGAGGATGTCTACCACTTCTACCTGACCAGAAAATTCAACGATGATGACACTGTTATGACTGCTGTCATTGGTGGTAAGAAAATCGCTGTATCTGCTACTGTTCTTAGTGAAGTTTATAAGTTGTCAGACAAGGGAGGAGATGTGACCTCGTTAGGGTCAGAAAAAGAAGAGGAATTTTGGGAAATTTGTGCTAAGAAGGGAGAGAAGATGACTGGGACTTTGATGAAGACCCAGCTGAAGGATGAATACCAAAGATTTGCTGATATCATAGCAAAGGTTCTGGATTGTGCTACGGGTTCTCTGGATGGTTTACCCAGAAGAAGGCTTTACACCATGATTTGCATTTACTATGGGATGAAAGTGAACTGGGCTGCTCATGTATATGAGCTGTTAAGTGACAAAAGGCATTCTCATGCCATTCTGCTGAGCAATTTGTTTGCTTCTCTGCAATGCCCTATGGGTGGAGGAAAGCAAACCCATGGAAGCAAAGAGTTCAAACTCTACGAACCAGTGAGGCAACTGGTGGAAAAACCAAAGAGAAAAGCCTCCAAACAATCCAAGAAGACCCCTTCTAAGAAGAGCAAGAAGGAAGGTCAGACTAGTCAGTCTGCTGAGCCAACAGCACAGTCAGCTGTTGTGTCTGGATCAGCAGAACCCGAAATTGAAGTCTCTAAGAAGGTGGTAGATGACTTCACTGTTGAAATTGAAAATATGAAGACAGGGTCATCCTCTGAAGAAACTGAATCTGAAGAGGAAATTCCACTTCAAAGATTGAAGAGACTAAGGACTAGGAGTGAAGCAAGGGGACCTCCTACTGCCAACCCCCCTGCTGTCAAGAAAATTCCTAAGTCAAAGGCTAAGAGAAAGGTCACTTTCCCTGAAGAGCCTGTTGAAACTGTGAGGAAAACAACAACTGAAGCAGAAAGGCCCTTAAATGTTGAAGAACCAGTTGTTGAAGCTGCTAAGGCTGCTACTGCTGAGCCTGAAAGTATTCCTACAGTTGAAGTAACAACAGAAGCCTCAACTGCTGCACTATCTGCTGATGTAGAAAAGGAACAGCAGACTAGTACACCACTAGAGGGTAAAATTCTGTTGATACATCCTACTCCATTTGCTGCAACACCTATTCAAGCAGTTGAAAGCCCTGAATCTAGAAGAAAGAGGTTAGGCAAAACCTCAACTTATGTGACTGCTGCAGAGAAGATGAAACTGGACGCTGCTGAAAAGCAAAGGATTGCTGCTGAGAAAGCAGAAGAAGATAGGCTGAACAGCCTAGAGTTAAAAAGGCTGGAAGAAGAAGCCAGCAAAATGACTCAAGAGCAGAGAGATGCTTTTGAGGCAGCAGAGTTGGCTGCTGTCATTGAAGCAAGCATCAAGGATGCTCATGGTCCTCAGCGTACTGGTGGGATAGTTATTGGTGAACCTAGGGATCCAAACAAACCAATCCCAGCTATGCCTGCACCTAAGATTAAGGAAAAGAGAAGAGAAGAAATAAGATTATCTCTTGAAATTGTCAGGGAAGACCCTGCAATTTTTGAAGAATTTCTCAGAAGACTGGACGCTGAAAATGAAAGAGTCAACCGTCTGACACTCTTCCATTCTGAAAAGATTAAATACAATAGATGGAGAGAATTCAGATTAACAAAGAGTCCTGCTGAAATGGCCAAGTGGAAAGAATTCAAGGCTACAGAAAATTGGGTGTTGAAATGGCTTGAAACAGATTCACTTATTCAAGCACTTGATTCAGAATTCTTTCTGGACAGGTTAAGGATGAGGATATGTCACATAGTCAAGGAAGAGGCTAAGAAGATCTTTGCATCCATTTCTGAGGATTTTGATGACTCAGTAGATCTCAAAGAAAGATCTATTAAGTTGGCTATTGCTCAAGCAATGGAGCTTTGGGCCAAGAAAGCAAGGAAGTTAAGGGGACAACCAAGCTCACTGGTCCCACTTCCTAACATCAAGCACATTGTCTATGGACCAAACATCAAACCCTATGAAGAGCTGCCAGAGGAACCAACAACTACTTTTATTCCTCTTGACAATTTTACTTGGATTTGTAACAGGTCAGCAGTGGACAATGAAGGACTGATGCAGACAGTTGAAACTGTCAAGAAGATAATGTCACCTGCTAATGAAGAGAAGGACAAGTCTTCTGATCAACCAAGGCAATTAGAGGGTACATCAGACCCATCTGATCAGAATCAAGCACAAGGTGATAAGTCTGATGCTGCTGATGAATCAAAGAAGGAAGAAGAAATTCCAGCAGATCAGTTAAAGGAAAAAGAAGTTGCTGATAAAGGAGATGATCAGGCTAAGGAGAAGGAAAGCACTCCAAGCCTTGCTGATAGCTCAGCAGATCAGTCTCTTGCACTGACAATTCAACCAACAGAGCAACTTACCAAAGAAACACCTGCTGCTACAACAGAGACAAATCTGTTAGACTCCATTCATCAAATGTTTACCAAATCCATGAAGGAGATGAAAGAAGAGTTAAAAGCAGAAGTGTTAGCTGCTGTTCATCAACCTATTCAGAAGGTTGCTGCTGCTGTTCCTACTGATTTAATGAAAGATACTGCTCAGAATGTACAATCTATATGTCAGGATATGGATATACTAAGGAGAAGGACACAAAGCACTACTGAAGGTTGGAAAAACATTGAACAGACTGTTGAATTGGCACTCCAAGCAGAAGATGAAGTCATGGGCAACATGATGAAAGACTTCACTGCTTCATCAAATTGGATTCTGGGAACGCAAATTCAATTAGGTGATCAAGGAGAAGATCTGCTCAAGGAGATGAGAACATTCAAAGCCAATCAACTCAGACAGCAAGCTCAGATCAATGCAATGGAGGAGAACATCAAACTTCTATGTGATTCTCTTCTAATTACACCAGTTGCACCACAATATCCACCTGTCCCTGCTGATGATGACAAAAAGGGGGAAGAAAGGATATTTGGACAGATGAGAGTTGGAACTTCCTATGAAAGAGTCAGAAGATCTGTTGAAGAGGAAGAAGACAACCAAGATGAAGCAACTGAAGTGTTAGAAGAATCTGCTGGTGAGACTGCTAAAAATATGGAAGAATCAAGCAGACCAACAGATGAGAAGATCACAGAAGAAGAAGACCAAGCTGAAGAGGAAGAATCTGAAGCAAAAGCCAAGTCAGACAAAGAACTAGCTGCTACCAAAGATTCAGCTGAAGAACAGCTTGATCCAGATGCCAAGAAAAGGAAGTTAGAGCTGCTGAAGAAAAGATTCATGGAAAATTTGGAAGCTGAGACTTCTAAATTATCTGAAGAAGAATCTGAGAAAGAAGACAAGGAAGAAAAGAAGACAGAAGACTAGCTTGGCTAGATTTTCTTTATATTAAAAATCCTTGTAATCTTTTTTTAAATATTTTGTACTTCTCATCTTTCAACTTGTAAAATGTAATCAGTTCAATATCTATAAAATTGCAAGTTTGACTCCAACATATCATTTCTATCTCAGAAATTTTTGAGGATCAAAACTTTAGTTTAGGTACAGGTACTTAGCTGGAGTTTTGTCATCATCAAAAAGGGGGAAATTGTTGGATGAAGATGAAGATGAAAGAAGACAAGTAATTAAGGGAAGGTTTTGATGATTTCCAAAACATCATAATCAGCTAAGTATGGAAAGCTTAGTTCCCTTAGAAGAATTTTGAACTGGTAAAAGAAGACATCAGAAGAGTTCAAAGTTCAAAGCTCAGAAGACTAGTGATCTCTTGCTGAATCAGCGAGCAGAAGGGTAGATCATCAGCCGAGTCAAATCAGATGAGTTCAGTATTTGATCAGCAGAGTATCTATCAGCAGAGTAGTTTTGATCAGCAGAGTAGAAGAGGTCAAGAGATTAGTCCAACGGTAATAAATGCACTTGGTGTAATAAATGCTGTAAGAGAAGGGTAGTAATGGCAAATGATTGAAGATATCCTCGGATCAGCAGAGTGCATTAAATGCAGCATTAAATGCGATGGACAGAAAGGTACTGTACACAGTACGGAATGCTGCAGGGAGCCGTTTCAAAAAGAGCTGAAGGATGGATTTGAATTGTGACTTGCCTTCAACGGTCATAATTTCATCTCCATGTATAAATAGAGCTGAATTTCAAATCGAGCAAAAACACAACAACAATCAGAGATCGAAATTTTGAAGCAGAATTTCTCTAAGTCTCAAAAGCTCGAACAGCTCACTCGTCTGGTGGAAGTCATCTGTTGACAGAAACCCAGTTGAAGAAATCAGAAAAACATTATCTGAGTGATTTTGTAATAGCTGAGTGTTGTGCGAAGTGAGAATCCATCTGTGTGAGTGATTCTACTTTAGAGGATAGGTTTTCTTTGTGAATTCCTATTGTGAGCTTACAGCCTTCTCATTAGTTGTTTAGGTGTAAGTGGAGAAATATTGTAATCTTTGTGATTATAGTATAACCCAGAATCTGTGTGATCTGGAAGAGTGGACTAAAGGATTTTTATCCATATAACCACTATAAAAATTCTTTGTGTTATCTTGCATTTAAAGTTTTCTTGCATATTTTAAAGTTTGCATTTTAAACACTTTGAATCAATCAAAAAGATTTTATAAGGAGTTTTAAACTGGGGATAAAATCTTTTTAGAACTTAGTTTACTTGTGAAAAACACTTTCAAACAATCCGCTGCAAGTATACTCTTGGAAAACTGTTTTGCTGAAAAACAGCTAAGTCATTGTAAGAAGAGTGGTCAGTCGTCTGTTCAAGATTTGTTCACGATCAGACTAGTCTGCTTACTGTTCTTCATCAGCTTAGTCTGCTGACAGAAGACTGAAAAGTTTTTAAGTTCAAAAATTTTCAGAGGTCTATTCACCCCCCCCCCCCTCTAGACCTCATCTGACCACTTGGGACCAACAGTTTCCATTAAGAGCTTGGGAGTTCACTGGAGATACGTACAATCAACTGAAGGGGCAATTCTTCATGTGACGTCATAGTTTGAAGAGGCTTTTAAAACAAAGAGACATGACTTGGTGATTGAAGCAAAAACTTGACGTTCGAATTAACATCTTGGATGCGAGAAATTTTAACTTGAAAATGCTTGAATCTTCAACTGGGAGAACATAAGTTCGTAGCTTGAAAATATACGAGACGCACATTTGAAAGTTTGGAGCGCCACTTTGGAGACAAGTAGCAATAACTTGAATAGATGCAAAATCAAAACTTGAAGATCGAGCAACATATTGAAAAATTCTTTAGTTATAGGAACTTGGATTTTTTTTTGTATCGAATTCTTCGACATGAATAAAATTCAATTATTCCTCCCATCTTGATATAACTTTGCCCCTTGCTCTCGTTTTGAAGTCAATTTCTCCATTGTTGCACTTAACCAAATTCAAGATCACTTCTTAATTTAAAACCAAGAAATTATTCTAAGTATTAAATGAAGATTTCAATACACACATTATGAAAACTTGTAAATGTCTCGAAGATTTTTTTTTTTTTTTTTTTTTTTACATGACTGAACTTAGAATTAGCATCTAAGCTGCCTACGTATCTCGTAAAGAGAATCAAGTCATAACGTAGTTCAAAACATAAAATTTTATTTGAAAAGTGTCGTGCATATTTTTATACTCATGAGGTCCAAGAGTAACATGCAGTTTTAAGCTCGTGCGTCAAGGAGCATTTTGATTTCAAGATTTCGTAGACCTTTTTCGTCTCGTCTACTAGAGGCTTTGACTTGAACTTTAACAAATTTGCAGACAGTTTTGACTCGTATCTGGGAGAAGTTGATTTGAACTTGTAGACCTTTTCGTCTCGTCTACTGGAGGCTTTGGCTTGAACTTTGAAGATTTGTAGACAGTTTTGACTCGTGTCAAGGAGTTTTCAACATGAAGACTTGTAGACAGTTTTGACTCGTGTCAAGGAGTTTTCAACATGAAGACTTGTAGACAGTTTTGACTCGTGTCAAGGAGTTGTTTGAAAGTTTATACTCTTATCAAGGAGTGTGGCGATTATTTTGATATCAATGGAGACATCCAGATTTCTGACTATATCTATGGAATCCATCGATCAGAAGTTCTGGATCAGGTAATGAAAAATCATTGGGAGCATCTACATTCTCAAAGTCGACACAAAGTTGAATTTGGCGAGTTCCTTTACGTAAAGGCACGATTCTAGGGACCCATGTAGAATTCTCTACTTCTTGTATGAAGCCAACTTTTATAAACATGTTCATTTCAACTTTGATGAATGGAATCGACCCAGATCTAATCTTTAGTTGAGTTTGCTTACCTTGACGAGTTTCCTTCTTCAAAGAGAAATTTTGAACCTCCACTTTGGGGATTAAGTCATCCATCTCTAATTTGACTTGATCAATTTCATCAATGGTTGCTTTAACACCTTCCACGAGTTCCAGTGAAGTAGTCTCAGCTTCTTCTTTCTTAGCAACATGAACTTTTCCTTGAGTAGTGTAAAACAACGACATCACATCCTCTCGGTCTTCTATGCTAGGTCGGTATACTTCACCCATAGAAGTGTTTTGTTCTTGTATTGCATTACACGAAACAACATCATAAGAATCTTCATCATGAAGCCCATTTGGCAATTGCTCCGCGTTTATTGTTGTTTCAAAATATCCAAATGAAATTGTGACAAGATTTGCAGTTGCATCATCTTCATCAAGCAGGATCTTACCTTCTCGAGCTAGTTGCAGGATTTTATCCTTCAAAATGAAGCATTTTTCAATGGGATGCCCAACCAAGCGGTGGTACTTGCAGTAATTGCGGTCATTTATTCTTCCAGCCTCTTCGGGTCGCTTCATTTCGGGCAACTCAATGAGTTTGGCTTCGAGCAAATCATCAAGCATTGGAGCAACGTCAGAATCAAGGAATGGGTATTCCTTCTTTTGCATATCCTTCAAAGTCAGCTTCTTTTCAAAGCTTCGTTGGAATGAATCATTTTTTATTTCATCGTTCTTCTTTGACTTGGATCGAGAGACATTGACGGTCATGGATTCTTCGCTTTCAACTTGGGGAAAAAGCTTGCCCCCTTTCTTGATATAATGTCCATCTTTGGGATTTTTTGAATCTTGAATGGGTAAAAAGTTTTGATCTCCCCTTGAAGCAAGACTAAGTTCCATGTCGTGCGCACGCGTAGCTAACTCTTCGAATGTTCTAGGCTTTATGCCTTGAAGAATATAACGTAAGCCCCAGTGCATCCCTTGGATGCACATTTCTAGGGCAGAAGTTTCACACAAACGATCCTTGCAGTTTAAGCTTAGATTTCTCCATCGATTGATATAATCGATGACCTTTTCTTCTTTCCATTGATGAGTGCTTGTGAGCTCGATCATGCTTACGATTCTTCTTGTGCTATAAAATCGGTTGAGAAATTCTTGTTCAAGATGTTCCCAACTATCAATGCTTTCAGGCTCCAAGTCGGTGTACCAGTCAAAAGCATTCCCTTGAAGCGAGCGGACAAATTGTTTCACGAGGAGATCTCCAGTAGTTCCAGCATTATTACAAGTTTCTATGAAGTGAGCGACATGTTGCTTTGGATTCCCTTTCCCATCGAATTGTTGGAACTTTGGCGGTTGATATCCAGTGGGCATCTTCATTGTGTCGATGCGACGAGTGTAGGGCTTCACGTAAGTAAGTGAAGATTTTGAACCTTTCTCCAATTTGCACTTGATGGTTCCAGTGATGAAGTCTTCCAGTCGATCCACATGAATCATGCCGTCGGGTGAGACTTGAAGACCCTTAGTCTTCTCAGTCGAAGGTCGTCCTAAGAGGATGTCGTCCTCCTCAGAATCCTCGAGTTGGTCCTCGTTCACTTTTGAGTATCGTTTTGTTGATATCTCATCTTCTTCGGGATCCATAGGTCATTTTCCCATCGAGTGATTTGCCTTGGCAAAGAGTCCTTGGCTGAGAAGTCTCTCAATCTTTGCATCTTGCTCTTGCGCACGCTTGTTGAGCCCTTCTATGGCCTTAGTTAGAGCCATGAGTTGTTCTTCCATAGTCGTAGCGTTTGTTGTCATAACATGCGCTCCAGTCGAATAGTGAGAAATGGGTGAAGACCCACCGCTTTGGGAATCATCATGTGCCTTCTTTTCAATGAGCATGGTGCTTGGGTCATTCATCAAATCAGTCATAGTTCGGTACTTTGTAGGACGAACCATCTTTTGAAGAGAAGAGATGAGAGGTAGAGATGTCCCACTGGGCGTGCCAAAAATTTGTTTACAACAAATTTTAAAGTCTGCAAAAAGCTTAAATAGACAATAAAATAAGAAGTAACAAATAATATTTATTTAAAATTTAAAAGCGGTTACAAATCTCTATGTATGAATCCTCTGATTCTTCTCTTCGTTGAACGTATGGATTCAAGTGCACTCGGCTTGTTCTTGAATCGTGTGATGCAACTTTCTCCTTGATTTGCGGATTCGTCGAGTATTTGGATTCAAGGGCTTTGAGCGTGTTCTTGAATCGTTTGGTGTGACCTTCTCCAATATTTGTGGATGGAATCACGGATTTGAAAGTCGAAGACTTAAACTTGCAGAACTTGACGGAGCTTCAAAGCTTGATGAGAATCTCTGAGAGTATATATCTATATATGTGTATATATATGCCTGTAGATCTATTCACAAGACTCCTTTATATAAGATTTGAAGAGTCTTATTCACAGCAGCTTGATGATGTGGCACGATCTAAGTGGCCTTTACTTCCTTGGAATGGAAGACTTCGTTTAATTGGCCAAAACACCTCATCTTGACATGTGGCACATTTTGAGTGGCCACTGGCTTATAAGGCCAATATATGATTTGATTAGCTTTAAATACATCACTTTGACACATGGCGTATCATTATTGACCAGTAAATAAATATTAAAAATCAATTAATATCATTATTTACTTTCAGGATTTAATATAATAAAATCCCAAAATAGAAAATTAATTGATTATTAATAAATTATTTATAAGTGTCATTATTTAATTGGGCGTAAATTTCATGTATCTACAGGACCCAAGATCAAACATGACGACATATGTCTCGCAGACTGCGCAACAACACATACTATACTTAAATATAAAAAATAATTTTCTGAATGATAGCAACTAATGCAAACGTTAACACTATATCGGGTAGCGCAAAACTAATTGAAGGCTCAGGAAGAGCTACTATATTACTACCCGAAGGGACCAAAATTGTTATAAATGATGCTTTATTCTCTAGTAAGTCCAAAAGAAACTTGTTGAGCTTTAAAGATATCCGCCGAAATGGATATCATATTGAGACTACAAATGAGAATAATAAGGAGTACTTACATATCATAGTTGTGGAATAAAACGTGTATTGGAAAAACTATCCGCATTATCTTCCGGTTTGTACTATACTACTATTATTACAATTGAAACGCATGTTGTAGTAAAAAAAAGTTTAATGACCCAAATGCATTTATTATTTGGCATGACCGGTTAGGCCATCCCGGATTAACTATGATTCATAAAATTATTGAGAATTCGAATGGTCATTCATTGAAGAACCAGAAGATTCTTGAATTTAAAGAATTCTCATGTGATGCTTGTTCTCAAGGTAAATTAATAAGTAAGCCATCTCTAGTGAAAATTGGGATTGAGTCTCCAGCATTTCTGGAACGAATTCAAGGTGATATATGTGGGCCTATCCATCCACCATGTGGACCATTTAAATATTTTATGATTTTGATAGATGCATCCACAAGATGGTCACATGTGTGTTTATTATCGACTCGCAACCTTGCGTTTGCGAGATTACTTGCTCAAATAATCAAATTAAGAGCACAATTTCCAGATTATGTAATCAAGACAATTCGTCTTGATAATGCTGGTGAATTCACATCTCAGGCTTTCAACGATTATTGTATGTCAATTGGAATAACAATTGAAAGTCATGTTGCCCATGTTCATACACAAAATGGACTAGCCGAATCTTTCATTAAACGCCTCCAATTAATTGCTAGGCAATAACTTATGAGAACAAAACTCTCAATTTCAGCGTGGGGATATGCCATTTTACATGCAGCAGCACTTGTGCGCATCAGGCCAACAAGTTATCATAAATTCTCCCCATTGCAATTAACTTTTGGCCAGGAGCCAAACATTTCCCATCTTAGAATTTTTGGATGTGCGGTATATGTTCCAATTGCCCTACCATATCGCACAAAGATGGGTCCCCAAAGAAGGTTGGGAATATATGTTGGTTATGAATCACCTTCTATAATTAAGTATCTTGAACAAATGACGGAAAATTTATTTACAGCACGGTTTGCCGATTGTCATTTTAATGGAACAATATTCCCAACATTAGGGGGAGAGAATAAAGAGCTGGTAAAATAAATTACATGGAATGCACCGACATTATCTTATCTAGATCCTCGAACAAATCAGTGTACACTAGAAGTTCAAAAGATAATTCATCTGCAACAAATCAACTGCCAGATGCATTTACTAATCTAAAAAGAGTTACTAAATCTCATTTACCAACTGAGAACGCTCCAATTCATATTGATGTCCCAGTAGGACAATCTGCTAGTGCAAATGAAATTAAGCCATCTAAAACGTGGTAGACCAATCGGTTCCAAGGATAAAAATCCTCGTAAAAGAAAAGGAGCAAACACTGAAGATGGTCATATTGTGGAGACAAATACTCATGAAGAGTCGTATGACATAACTAATGATAATACCCCAGAAGAGCTTAAGGTACCTGAAAATAATGAAAATGAAGAGATCTCAGTAAGTTATGTCACTACGAGAGAAAGATGGAACCGAAATAAAACAGTTGTCGACAACAAATTTGCATATAATGTTGCTGTGAAAATTATAAACCAGAATGAGGATCTTGAACCTAAATCTGTTGAAGAATATAGTCATAGAATAGATTGGCCAAAATGGAAAGACGCAATTCAAGCAGAATTAAGTTCACTTTCAAAACGTGAAGTCTTTGGACCAGTAGTCCAAATACCCAAAGGAGTAAAATCCGTTGGGTATAAATGGGTATTTGTGCGAAAACAAAATGAGAAAAATGAAGTTGTTAGATACAAAGCACGACTAGTAGCACAAGGGTTTTCGCAGAGACCTGGAATTGATTATGAGGAGATCTATTATCCTGTTGTGGATGGAATTACGTTTAGATATCTTATTAGTCTGGCAGTCCGTGAAAAATTAGATTTGCGTCTAATGGATGTTGTTACAACCTATTTATATGGCTCACTGGATACAGAAATTTATATGAAAGTCCCTGAAGGATTTAAAATATCCAATGCATGTGGAAACTCCCGGGAAAATTGTTCAATACGCTTGCGTAAATCTTTATATGGACTAAAACAATCTGGGCGTATGTGGTATAATCGACTTAGTGAATACTTGTCAAAAGACGGTTATAAAGTGATCCGATATGCCCATGTGTATTTATAAACAGATTCAGATCAGAGTTTGTTATAATAGCTGTTTATGTTGATGATCTGAATATTATTGGAACTCCAGAAGAGCTTCAAAAAGCAGTTGATTATTTAAAGAAAGAATTCGAGATGAAAGATCTTGGAAAAACAAAGTTTTGTCTAGGTCTGCAGATCGAGCACTTATCAAATGTAATTCTTCTTCATCAATCAACTTATATAGAAAAGATTTTAAGACGATTCTATATGGATAAAGCACATCCGCTAAGTACCCCAATGGTTGTAAGATCGCTAGATGTAAAAAAAGACCCATTTCGTCCTCGTGAGGATAATGAAGAACTCCTTGGTCCTAAAGTACCATATCTCATTGCTATAGGAGCATTAATGTATCTTGCTAATAGTACACGTCCTGATATATCTTTTGTTGTAAGTTTATTAGCAAGATTAGTTCTTCTTCTACTCGTCGACATTGGAATGGAGTGAAGCATATATTTCGATACCTTCGAAGAACAATTGATATGGGGTTACTTTATACCAATAATTCAAAATCTCAATTAGTTGGCTATGCTGAAGCGGGATACTTATCTGATCCACATAAAGCCCGCTCTCAAACAGGTTATGTGTTCACAAATGGAGGAACGGCCATTTCATGGCGTTCTACTAAACAAACTTTAGTTGCCACTTCATCAAATCATGCAGAAATAATCGCAATGCATGAGGCAAGTCGAGAGTGTGTTTGGCTAAGATCGATGACTCATCATATCCAAGGGATGTGTGGTATATTATTTGAGATAAAAACCCCATCAATTTTATATGAAGATAACACAACCTGCATAGCTCAACTAAAAGAATGTTACATTAAAGGAGATAGAACGAAACATATTTCACCAAAATTCTTCTTCACTCATGATCTTCAGAAGAATGGTGACATAGATGTTCAACAAATTCGTTCATCTAAAAATCTAGCAGATTTGTTAACCAAGGCATTGCCAACTACCACATTTGAGATATTGATTAATAGAATTGGGATGTGTCGACTTAAATCCATTAAGTGATTTTGTTATCAGAGGGAGTAAATACATGTTGCACTCTTTTTTCCTTGACTAGGTTTTTGTTCCACTGGGTTTTCCCTAATAAGGTTTTTAACGAGGCACATAACTATTTTATGGACATCCAAGGGGGGGTGTTGTAAATAATTCAAAATTATATGGACGTCCATAACTCCCAAATAATATTCTTACAATTAAGCATAATCTTGTAACCCCCAATTTTGTAATCCCCAACTTTGTAACTCCCTAATAAATTGTATATTCTCATTTATGTTATTTTTGTAACCTACATTTTGTATTTGAAATTCAAGGCCTATAAATAGTGCCTATGTATTATGCTTGTAAAACCAATTTCATATGAATGAGACATACTTTATCTCCTACTTTATTCTCTACATTGTTAGTTGTCTTATTATTTTAGAATAATTTCATAACAGGGACGTTTTTCTGCCTAAAAGCAATTATTATCATTATTATGTCATTATTTTAATATCTTTATAAATAGAAAATATGACTAAAACGTCTTTAAGTGCAAAATTACCCTCGTCATTAAAGTCAATAATGAATCTTAGCTTTGTTGATAATTTCATTTTGTTTTAACATATAGAACATGTTATTACCAATAACCTGGCCTTTGATTTTTTTTTCTTTTTCTCATGGTTTAATTCATTTCGAGGCGGGTTGGACACATTAAGTGGAGACCTCTCCCAACAGGGATTCGAACTTAAGTCCGCTAATTTGTAGGGACTAGTCCCTTCCACTACAAATAATGTAACTGATTTGCACTGCATTTCAATAAATAATTAAATTTATAGACAAAATATTTGGATTAATAAATTCGGGAAGAAACCATAATATATTGTTTGGTTGTCGATAAATTGAGGGAAATTGAAGGAAGCCAGTTTTTTTTTTCTCCACTTGTTTGGATAATAGAAAAAGAAGTTATTATTTTCATTCACCTTTCCTGCAGAAAAAATTTGTGAAGAAAAAAATTTCCCACCAATTTGATGGGAAAATCCTAGGAATTTTTTAGAGTAAATTGCAAAACACCCCTTGTACTTTGTCTAATTATCAAAACCTCTCATTTGTGATTTTTTTAACCAAAATGCCCTTTGTGCTTATATATTATTATCAAAAAAATACTCTTTCAAGTCATAATAGCAATTATATCCTCCACAAAATATCGCTAAAATATAATACCCATTTCAAACGTAAATAACCCAAATAAATGTAATTCTTATCTGGAAACTAGCAAAATACAATATCAACTAAATTTACATAAATCTCAACCAAAGAAAAAGTTAAAATTTTTAATTATATATATAGATAAAAATTAATGTATATATATATATATGCATGTGTGTGTATGCATACAAATCTTATATAAAAGTGTATATAGATGTACTTTATATTTCTAGAGATAATTTTATAATTTTTATTTTACAATCAATTTTAATATATTTTATAATTTTGAAAATATTTATAATTAAACAGAGATATTTATCAAAAATATTACTTCTTTTCTAAACTTTCCTGACAATCAAACATCGACAGAAAAATAGTTCCCGACAACAAAACTTATTGAAGAAACTGACTTTCTTTTTCAATTTCACACAATTTCCCCCCGTTTTACTTTCAAACAAATAAGGACTAAAGACAAACCGTGGAAAATTGCACAAGTCCACTGTTCGGAATTTTTCCCTTTTCTCTAATTCTTTTAAGTGACTGTTCCTAGTTTTCCGACTGTCTAAATTGCGTCAAATCATAAAATAGTAATGTTTACCGATTTCATTATTGGGGTAGATAGAAATAGAATTAAAGAAACGTTATCCTCTCAACTGTATATTTATTGCAGCAACTCATAATTTTTATTGAAATTTAATACTACCAACTGTATTATTCGTGATCGTGGCACTTGGCAGTTCTCTTGTTATGATTTTCCCTTGAACTTTAATACTACCAACCGCGGAAGCTTTAGCTATGTGGCGTGGTATTTCAAAGGGATAGTGACATATTAGTTTTGAAGGGGGACTGCAAATCCGCTGTTATCGGCATAACGGGTCATCAAGTTCATAATTCGTTTCATCCGGTTTGGACGTCATATTTTTGAAGATATCAAGCATCTAGCTAGGAGTTTGGATTCTTTTTCTCGTGCTCATGTATTTTGTGAAAGTAATTCTGCTGCTCATGCTATAGCGAAAGTAGCTTTTAGTATTTCTCCATCTTCTATTGTTCTCCACAGTTTTATTCCTGATTTTGTAATATAGGAGGATACATTGCCATATTTATCATTGCACATGGGATTAACTACAACATTTAACATATCACATGGGGGTAAACTGTCACATTGCCACACATAAATAATGTCAAGAAGACAGTGTGAAACTTTTATAAAATTACAGGGGGATAAAATGCTTCTTTTTATATCACATGAAGGTAAATTGAACATTTTAAATATTATTGGGAAAAATTGCCACTAACTCATCAATTAAGTGGCAAACCAACTGCCAAAAGGTAACAATTGGAGATTTTGGCATTGAATGTGGTTTATAAATGTGAGCCATATCCTTTCTTGATAAGCTTCATTTTTTTTTTGTCATATGTTGGAATTTTCATCCACACCGTTTGAGCAATTTATGTGATGGATTCTTACTTATATGTCGTAATTAAAATGGTTGATCTTTAATAATATCATATGTTGAGGTTTTTTTTTTCACACGTTCAGTTCATTCGCATATAAAGGGAAAGTGTTGAGACGAAAATGTCTTATATGAATCGGATATCAGGATTAAACACTCTTTATAAAGTCTGGGATAAAACTTACCATTTAAGATAACTTTTGAGGTTAGTTATGTCCAAGTTATATGGACCTTAACCCAGTTAATGTTCGTTTAATAGCATCAGTTTTCATTTACAAACAATTATTAGAATAATAATAGAATAAATTGCTAATTAAAGGAAAACTTAATATGTTGATAAGACCTCTTCAATTATAGCCAATTAATTAATATTGGTAAAATTGAGGTCCCAAAGCCTGTCTTGAGTTCGATTTGGTGGTTGTTATTCTTTGTAATTTATTTGTAAGATTGATATTCCTCATAATTTATTGATAATTCAATAAATTTCTGATTTAGTGATATTGATATATGTATTGTTTCTCTCAAAGTTATAGCTCGTGACACTTATCCACTAAATTTTCTAAGTCCAACATTCATTAAAGTCCCACACGATAGCTTGAGTTAAAATTTTATGCATAAGTCCAACATTCACTAAATCTAATTAATTTCTAGAGTGAATAACATTTTTGTCCTTTTATGGTCAAATTTTGCATTTTCGTCCCTTTTAAATTTTTTATAGCGTATTCGTCCCTCTTATCAATGTAGTGTAACACATTCGTTCATCTTAAATTTTTTGTAGCAAATTTGTCCCTTTTATCAATATAGTATATCACATGTATCCCTCTTAAATCCAAAATACATCAACTTTCATCCATTTTAAATATATTTTGAATTTAAGTGATGTATTTTGTATTTAAAAGGGATTTATGTGCTACACTACTCGGGTAGCTTGATATTTTACATGTATTTTTTCTTTTAATTTTTAGTTTAGTGAGTCGAGCTCAAGCCGATCTTTAAAAGTTATCGAACGAGAAATGATGTTCAAGCTTTTTTGATTTGTCTGAGAACCGAACTTGAATGAACTTTTATCAAACGAATTCGAGACTAGTATCGAGCAGCTTGATTTGATTTTCAACCCTAGTTTTAAAAAAATTGATATGTTATTTAGGTTGAAGTTTGTAAAAGAAAAGTATGTGATAGATGTCAAATCAATAACTCTATATGTTTAACAAAAAAATGACAAATGTCAAATCAATAATTTTATTGATTTCAAATAGAGTTTTACAGATTTCGATCGAAATTAGATCTGAATTAAATCGAGACTTTTTCATACTCTTTACATAATTTGAGTTACACAATGCTTAAGTAGGACCAAAATCAATCGAACTAACTCTATACTCACACGCATCTACTCCCCATGTATTAACTTCTCACGTTAAATCACTTGTCAATCTCAATGTGTCAATCGACGACTTATTGCAGAAACAAATTGGTATTCAAATGTTTTGAAGTTTTAGTTCAAATTTCGGTCCGTACGCATCTCTAAAGAAATTAATTTTGAAGTTTGATAAAATTTGTTCAATTGGAGAACCAATTATCTAGAAAACTCGGAAGGGTTGAAATATTTGTATCAGATTGAAATATTTTCACATTAGAAAATCCTTGAGGAAAAAACTATAATTTTTTTTGAGGTAAGGAAAAAACTATAATGATTCCAATAATATTTTATAAGTGAATTATTGAAAATAAAATTTTGATATCATATTCTAATTATACAATATACATGGACCTCGTTATCTTTGAATTTTCAATCTTAATTGGGATTTTTGCACGTCACCCCCCAGTTTTTTTCAATTTTCGCACTCCCCCCCCTCCGTAACGCCTTAAATGTGACTGTGCCCCCTGCTTTTATGTATGTTTGTGCACTTACCCCCCTGAAATGCCTTAAATGTGACTGTGCCCCCTGCTTTTATGTATGTTTGTGCACTTACCCCCTCCCTCCATACCAAATTTCAGCCAGATTTTCCACCGGAACTAAAGCACCTGCAAAGCACACAAATTTAAGAGGACAAAGGGTAGATTATACTTATTTCCTACAAACCTAAACATCAGTTAGAAACGTGAATTGAAATTGAGAAAATAAATTATGGTTTATCTCAGTTGGGCTCGATTTCTCCTCCATTTACTGAAATTGAGTGAATCATGAACCATTTTACAAATAAATAATCGTCTCTCTCTCACACCAAACTCATGATTTGGAGAAATCAATATTAACATTTCTTGTTGCTTTCTTATTCCTTTTTTATGGAGACCCCTTCATTACATACACCGAAAAATCAAGTCACCTAGGAATTGGAACTGGATATGGAATATTGTCGCACCGTTGGTAATATTACCCTTTTGCCATCTTAAATTTTGTGTGCTTTGCAGGTGCTTTAGTTTCGGTGAAAAATCTAGCCGGAATTTAGTATGAGGGGGGGTAAGTGCACAAATATACATAAAAGCAAGGGGCACGATCACATTTAAGGCGTTTCGGGGGGGGGGGGAGGGAGTGCGAAAATTGAAAAAAATTGGGGGTGACGTGCAAAAATCCCATCTTAATTACTTTTGCATAACGTAAGACAAATAAAATTATAAATTATATTGAAAATTACATCTATTATAATTAAAAAAAATTATACAAAACCTAATCAACAAACTATCTCTAAATTATTCTAATAATATTTATTGTGATTAGGTTGTGATAAATAATTATTAGTGATAATTTAAAACTAACTTTTGTCACTTTCGAACTCGTCACCATTATTATTGTGACAAAACTAACACTGACAGAGTTACAACTTTTATTCTATCATATATATATATATGTTTTTTCACTAAATACACATATTTCTTGTAATGAAACTAGTAAAATACTTTTCTTTTATAGAGTAAAACTAGGGCTGTCAATGGGGCGGATTTCAATCCAGATCCGATCCGAATCCGGTTCGATTTATTAGGATAATTGTCCGATTAGTGATCCGATGGACCTGATCCGATTAAGAAGATCCGTAATCCGAATTATATGGAGCGAATATGGATCTAGGCTGATCCGATCCGGTACATACCCGTATCCGATATATATTACTATATGTTGTTTATATATTATGTATTTAAATAAAAATAAAAATAAAACTATATATGTTCCACTAAAATCTTTTACTATATTAAAAATAATTTTAAAAAGAAATGCATGAGAGATGTTGGTGGACTGACCAGATAACTAATTGGGTCTACAATATATTAATTTATACTATTTAATAAGAAAAATCAAACCATAACCATTCATCCTTCAATTTTTATCTTCTCTTCCATTTCTCAATATTGAGTTTTCTTCTTCTTTGTCCCAATTTATATCTTTTTTACTTATATTTTTGTTTATTCTTTTGTTCTAATTTTTATTGTTTATATTTGTCCATCATATTCCATCTT
Organism: Penstemon eatonii; assembly: GCA_038501285.1. Taxonomy (NCBI): domain Eukaryota; kingdom Viridiplantae; phylum Streptophyta; class Magnoliopsida; order Lamiales; family Plantaginaceae; genus Penstemon; species Penstemon eatonii. Next base: position 63,422,925 of record CM076715.1, on the reverse strand, counting down.
CTACAATTTTTAGGCAATAGTTTCGATGAAGTAAGTAAAATTTTACATTTTTAATTCATGATGGTGGAATCTGCAAGTGATTTGGAGGAAAACGGAAAAAAAAATTAGCTTGCTAAATGGATCCGGATAATTTATCCGGATCCGGGATATCCGTCGGATTCGGATCCGGTTGCTAATATTCCAAATCCGAGCGGATCCGAATCCGGATAGAAGAAATGGAAATCGAACTCGGATCCGAATTTGCCCTGATCCGGTCCAAGTCCGACCCATTGACAGCCCTAAGTAAAACTAGTACACAATAAATTTACTATATTTATAACTGGTCTTCTATCTTTAGGTTTTAAACGAATTTCGATGCAGTAGATGTTTTCTCTCTAAATTTACTATATTTATAATTGGTCTATCTTTATCACATTTTTTATGTGGTAGAACAAATTTACTATATTTTCAAAGTTCATGAACGCATATTTTTTGTGCTTTCTCTTGTAACTCATTTGATTAAATTTGTTTGCAGAATAATTGCTATTTTTCCCAGACTTCATATATGTAACATTTATGAAAGTAAAAACACTAATTATTTTTACCCTTTCTAAAATTAATAAGGTCTTAGAGAGCATCTAATTTGATCTCTCACTATGTCGTAACTGATACTACATTCGTTCCATAATAATCGTCATTTTAAAGTTTTGCACGAATATTACCGAACCTAATAAATAGCATGAATTATTTGGAAAACAAAGATGTAACTAAAACACCCTTAACAAATAGCAAGGAGGTGATAATATATAGTTTTTAGATGTAATAAATAAGGAAATAATTAAAAAATGGGTAATTATTATTGCTTTGAATCATAAAGTAACAGATATTTTGAAAAAAGAAAAATATCTACATCGGCAATTATTATGGAACGAAGGAGTAGTATTTTTATAGCATGATTAATCAATAAACATATAAAAATATACTTATTCTGTGATTGAATAAATATAATTAAATTGAATTCAACATGAACTTCCCCCATGATTTGTGACTCGTATATTCGAAAACTTGTTATCTTAATGAACAATAATAATACATAATTCAGGGCCGGCCCAAAGTGCTAGGCAACTTGGGCCGGCGCCTAGGGCTCTCAGTTTGGAGAGCCCCAAAATTTATATTTAGGTTTTTAGAAAATTTAAAAAATAAATATTTTTAATTTAACTTTATTATATTGGCTCACTTGGTAAGATTTTCTCTTGATGAGTGGGAGGTCGAGGGTTCAAATCTCAAAATTGAGTTTTTTTCTTTTTGATTGTTATATTTTATTTAACTTTTTTTTTTTGTAATAATTTTTTAGTTTCCTTTCGTAGTAATTATTCTTTTAGTCCTTTTTCTTACTTAATGATTTCCCTTTCGTAGTAATTATTCTTTTAATCCTTTTTATTACTTAATGATTTCTTGTCAATCTTTTTCTTAATAAGTGCTTTAAAAAAAATTCTTTCTTAATTATTATAAAAAGAATACAATTTTTTTTCTTTATAATATAACTTTTCTGCTTATTACTTTCTCACTTAGTACATTGCAAAAAAGAATTTCACCCTCAATAAAATTGGTCTAGCCCCGTCCATATTTTTATATATATGTGTATCTTTTTCTTAGTTTTATATATGATATATAACTTTTTTCTATACATGATAATAGAGTTAAGAATGTCACGAAATAAAATAAAGTCATCCAATCAATTATTATATTTGAAAATTTTGCTTCGGCTAAAATAACATTTTTAATATTAAAAATTATACAAAAAAATTCACGGTTGAATCTTTTAAAAGTTAAATAAGTTTTCGATTTGATTATTTTTCTAAAAAATAATATGTTAGAGAAAATAATATATTAATATTTAATTTATATTTTTGCCTTTAAAAAATTAATTGATTATATATTTTTTTTTATAACAAATGGTCCTAAATTTGAAATTTGCTTAGGGACCCTGAATGTATAGGATCAGCCTGACATAATTATACTTGTATTGTGATTTGTGAATATGTGATCCAATAAGAGTACTCAAATTAAATTTAACATAAAAACCTTTGTTTTTATAGTAATCTTTTTATACATCTCTTGCATCTCTTGCACCATTGACATGATACAACCCTTCAGAACTAAACGTGCACTAAAAATATTCCAAAATTTCAGTTGTCAGCGATAATCAAATTAAATGCACCGTTTGCCGCTGCACAAATACATCTAAAATTATAAAAACAAAATAAAATAATATATATATATATATATATATATATATATATATATATATATATATATATATATATATATACTAAAAGAAAAGCTAGTATAAGCCAGAATCTTCATCAATTAATAACTCCCCACCTTTCTATTTAATAACTCGGTCCAAACTCTCAACTTCGACCTACATTTTCACCCTCTAATTAAAATCCCTTTTTCTCTTTAATTTCTTGAAAATTTGCAACAGAGAGGAGAAAAAAGAAAAAGGAAAAAAAGGAAATGGATTCCCAATACAAATCTGAAGGAATTGAAAATGGTGTAACAAATGATAGAGCAAAACAAGTGGCGGTGGGTAAGAAGAGGAAAATGAGAGGATGTGATTTGGTTTTGAGGTTTCTGGCGTTGGCGTTCAGCCTAGCCGCCGCGGTGGTTCTCGGCGTTGATAAGCAGAGCACTACGGTGGCAGTGACGCTCGTCTCGTCGCTGCCTCCGGTGAATATTCCGGTCACTGCCACGTGGCATCACTTATCTGCCTTTGTGTAAGTATATATAAATTTCTGTTCCGGTGAATATTCCGGTCACTGCCACGTGGCATCACTTATCTGCCTTTGTGTAAGTATATATAAATTTCTGTTCTAAACTGACTAAATCTCTTTCGAGTAAACATATTTTATTTTGAACTGACTAAATAAATAGACGAATATATATCATTTTTTTTAATGATTGAAAATGAGTAAATAAAAAGTAAAACAAAATCAAAAAGTGGGGAACCGCATCACAAAACACCCTAATCGGGAGAGAACGAAAATATCAATATGTCACGTTAACAGATTTAGTGTCATTGTTTTAAGTGAATCGTATTTTTAATAGAAAAAACAAAAATCATCTTTTTATTTTTCTTCTACATAATGAATAAGTAATAGTCACATTTACTGTCATGTACTACAGAATGACTGTAAACGAAGTAATATATTGCAGTAGAAAAGCGTTTGCAAAATTGTCGGTGGTTTGGTTCATTTGATAATTTACCTTGATAACATTTTATAGTTCATCATTTAATAGTTTAATTGACTAAATATGTATTTGTTTTACTTTTTATAAATAAATTAATGTAATAACTGAAATTTTTTTGTCCAAGTCTGGTTTGACAAAATTCATCCAACCACCACTTGCTTTATGATTGGTCACTTTCCTAAAAGTTATATCCAATCCAAAAGCAAGTGTATTACACTTGTCATGTAATTACTTTGATTTCGGCCAAATCCAGTCTGGATAAGAATTTCCTATAATAACTTATATCTGGGAAATTCTTGTCTTTTGGTTAGTTGTTTGAACTCAAAACATGCATCATTTCAATGAGAAATTGCAGTTGTATTTTGTTAAAGTACATATTTATATATATATATATATATATATGATTTTTGGCATTTTATCTCCATGTGTTATATTTAATAGTACTTCATGTTATATAAAATTAAGCATATTATCTGTCGGTAATATATAATAATTAATGAGCATGCATTTTAACTCTTTTTCTAATGGAAGTGTTGCATACACGTTTCAAATTGTGACTAGGACTTTATTTTGGTATCAAAAATGATAAATTTAACCATACATTGATAATATAATAGACAATTTATCCCCTGCAATATTATATAATGAACAATTTACATTCATGTGATATTGTCGAATTGACATTTTATCTTCTCATGATATTGCCTATAATTAAGAGGAAGTTGGTGTAAGTGTGCTTCTTTTACAAGGGAAGGTATTTTGTCTTTTTATTAATCACATATAGTTAAATTATAATTAACGGTAACACATGAGGAAATTAGTTATTCACTCTATAAATGTATGTATAAATTTATTATTTTGTGAGTTGGTATGAACTTAAGTTTCAACAATTAATATTTATAACCACCAGGTATGATCATGCAATTCAATGCGACAAATGAACAGGTAAATTTTCAAATGTCTGCTGAATACATAATTTCATACCACAAATTAAATTGAAGCTAGTAATTTAAGTTGGTCCTTGCCATGTGCTGAAATTTTAAATGACCGGTAACCATTAAACCACATCGGACTGCTAAGTTGTAGGTAGGGCTGTTAATGGGTCGGATTCTGATCGGATCAGGCTCGTCCAAATCTTGCTTAATTTATATTGGATCGAATTCTGTCGGTTTTAGATTTCGAATTGTTCTCGAATTTAGATTTTTTTAATCTAATGGATTTTAGTCGGATTTGGCCGGATAATGGATCTTTTTTGGATCCAATAAATTTTCTGTTAAAAAATTACATTATTTTTTTTTTTCTAAAAACAAGTTAAATAACTTTACAATCTTATTTAATTTTAGCTCACATTTCAAACACCCTTTACTAATATTCATATTTTAGATGAAAATATTGGTTTAATAGTTTTATAAATTACTATCATATTAAATTGATAGTGAAATATTAGTGGTACTTACTTTTATAAAACATTTATATATATTTATCATTCTTATTATTTTTCATCGGATACTGATCTTTAATGGATCAGATCAACCTAAATTTATATTCGCTCCATGAATTTTGGATTACGGATTATTATAATCAGATCAGGTCCATCGAATCTCTAATTATACAATTATCCTAATAAATCAGACCAAATTCGTTCGGATCCGAATTAAAATCCGCCCTATTGATAGCATTTGTTATAGGGGGCTAGGGAGCATTTCATATTGATTGTTAAAACTTATATAATATATCAATAAATAACATAGGTCGACCCTTATAATTTATTCTTAAAATTAGTACTTATGGCAATTAGACACGGCTCGTGTGACCTAATTAAAACTAATATTTGTAATTTGTTGTATGGCATGAATGGTCCTCATCACCACATCCACTTATATAGTATTCTTTACTACATTGTAAAGTATAATTGGTAACTTAATACTTTGTATCATATCCTTAATATTTTTTTTAAATAAGTCATGCCAAGATAGCCACATTTCCCTCTTATACTTTACATCATGCCTAATTCTTGACATGATATCTTATTTTAGGTACTTTGTTATAGCAAATGCTATAGCATGTGCTTATGCAGCCATTTCATTACTCCTAACATTGGGAAATAAGGGTGGAAAGAAGGGTCCTGCCACGATGATCGTCGTATTTGACCTAGTGATGGTGGCGCTACTCTTTTCTAGCGTTGGAGCCGCCGGGTCCATTGGGCTTATGGGCTACCAAGGGAACTCACACGTGCAATGGAAGAAGGTGTGTAATGTGTTCGACAAATTTTGCAATCAAGGGATGGTTGCTATGGGCTTTTCAGGAGTTGCCTCGATCTTGTTCTTTTTGTTGGTGGTTCTTGCCACCTAGAAATTTCACAAAAGTAATTAGGCTATATGCTTCCTAAATTACTATACTATTGTGCTTGTAACTAGGTCTTTTGTGTGTTGATTTTGGCATGGACGTAATTGCACTAGCCTCCTTGAATTTTAAACTATTTGCATCGCTTCTCCTGATTTTCGTAAAATTTTATTAAGAGGGGGATGGAAATCGTTCAAAAGTCAAGGAAGGTCAATGCAATTCATCCTAATTTAGCATGTATTATTTCCTTGTTGGATGGTGATATTTTTGTAATATTTTTCTTTTACTTCTTTATGTAATTATGTTAATGTGATGTTGTACTTAGGTATTTGATTATGAATATTTCAATGTTTTTGAAATGATGATGAAAGCTATAATTTGTTGTTTAACATGGACTATTGACTTGTTCCGGTGATGACGACATATAGATTCGAAGCCCACCAAAAGTATTTTACGGGAATTGTTTCTTAACTTGGGCTGAAATATTTTAGCTGAAAATTGATTGCTTGGGCACTTTTGGTTTAAAGAAAAAAGATATATTGCATTTGCATTGTCCTGTCTCAATAATTTTGTTTTCTTGTAATTCAATTTGTATTTATTGTTCATTATTGACTAATTCAACTTTAATGCATGCTACTTTCTTCTGAATTCATGTAAAATTACGTAATTGAAAATGCATGCCAAAATTAGATTTTTCATATTAATGAATATAGTTTATATATATGACCTTATTTGTTCATAATAATACTCCTAGGGCCCGTTTGGTAGGGTGTATGAGAATAAGGTTGATTAAATTGGAGCTGGATTGTAGATTTGACTGAGTCATATTACATTAAAGCAATAAGCTGTAATATGACTGAAAATTCATGTAAAATTGCACGCCAAAATTATTATTAGATTTTTCATATTAATGATTATATTTCATAAATATGACCTTATTTGTTTATAGGGTAAACACCACTTTTGGTCCCTCTTATCATTAACTTTTTACAGAGTGGTTCCTTTTATGTTTTTTTCCCACTTTAGTCCCTACTATGAATTATTTGTTTCACTTTAGTCCTTTTCAAGTGGTCCAAGGCGATTCCGATAACATGTGATATGCTCATGAGGGCAATTTTGTCATTTCAAGTAAACTAACATGAATATTTTCGTCTTTCTAATTATTTAAAAAAAAAAATCTAAATTTCCAAACTAGGCTTCCATTCCAATCGAACTTAATCGTACATTTCGTTCCAAACTAAAGTTTTTTCCTAAAATCTTTTTCAAACACCAAAACTGCTCACCAATAAAACAATATCTCAAATAGTCTCAATAGTGAACGGACGAAAATGCCCTAAAAAATATTCATATGCATGTCACGTGTTATCGGAACCACCTGATAAGGACTAAAGTGAAACACATAATTCATAGTAGGGACTAAAGTGAAACAAATAATTCATAGTAGGGACTAGAGTGGGAAAAAAATATAAAAGGGACCACTCTATAAAAAGTTAATGATAAGAGGGACCAAAAGTGATATTTACCCTTGTTTATAATAATACTCCTATAAGATATTTTAAGATTCTCCTAACTTTTGAAAGAATTCTTTTCATTCTCATCATATTTAATTTGTGCATTGTAAGATATGCATGAGTGTATGTAAACACATCTAAATTATTAACAAGACAACTATAACAAACATTTTATTTAAGTAATCTAATTGGTTAACTCTCAAGAAAAAAAAAAGAAAAAAAAAAGTAAACTCCTTGTTTCTATTTAATTTGTGCAACAGAACAAAATTTCCATACACGAAGAGTGTGTGAATTTTGATTAAATGAAAATCAAAGAGAATCAGAATGTCATCATTGATTGGTTGATTTCTATCTCTCACACACAATAGTGATATTATTCTGTCTATCTTTCCTCTAACAATATATGCGTGCAGCAGATATGCTAAAAACTTTCTTGCTCATAAAGAATACCCAAAACAATAAAGTCTCTCTCTCTTTTTTTTTTATTTTTTTTTATATATATATAATTAAATAAATGCTCTATTACACTCTGACTTTAACCAAGATAAAATAGGAACCATCAAAATATACTCAAAAGTTTCACATCTTTAACAATATTCTCAATCTTGGACATAGTCGATTGGATCCAAAATTTCATTAAACAATATTCCTATACACTATCATCAAATAGAACTTTAGATTCGTTATGTTTTACAATTTTTAGTATTACACAAGTGATACTTTGTGCTAACTTTCAATTTTGCTATGATTGATCACATGCGGTTGAAGTCTAAACTCATATATAAAATATTCATTATCTTAAGTGACATTCATAAATTATGATCTAGTCAAACTACAAATATAATAAGTCAATCAATGACATGTCGACACGAGGTCATCGACACTTGAACTAGCTTTTGTCGACATCAGAACGATGTCGGTTGCCCCAAATATCATGACCTCGATCAGGATTGTCCTTGCCCCACAAATGCCATGATATTCACTAAACACTTCAAGATCCGCAAGTATTTACACAAGTTAATCCTTATTCGATCTGATTGACTATTTGCCACTTATAAATAACCCTCATTGATTAATACATTAAAAGATGCATTTACTACAGCCACCAAGGTTCGATTATCTGCATTCTTGCTCGATCTCGAACCGACGTAAATATCAGAGAGCTATCGTCGGGTCAACCACATCCACATACATATCCTACTGAGTTTCTTTGACTACACATTAGATTCCGAAAGTGGAGTGGAATTCGATCTGACCGACTTAACTTCATATTAAATCATGTTACATACATATTCATCGATACATCGAACAAAAAGTACCTTCATCATGAATATATCTGTTTATCCAAAACTTAGTAAACTAAAGAAATAAATATTTTAAAATTCCCCTACCTACAGAAAATACTTATATGAAAACATCCATACTCAATTTTTTAAACACAAAATAACATGCATCAATAAACATTAAAAATTAATACCTATCAAAATACATCTAATTGTATAGTGATTAATTTAATTGAAAACAATAAAATCAGAATGTCATCATCCATTGGTTGATCTCTCTCTTTCACACACACACATACACACACAAAACAGACGCAGTGATTTTATTCTGTCTCCTTTAACAACATACCTGCAGCAAATATTCTAACAGCTTTCTTGCTGAAAAAACTACCCCCCTTTAATAACCAAATACTATTTCTCTCTCTCTTTGCATATACATACACGGAAATGCATATATATTAAACCCATTAAAACCTTAACGATTGAAATGGATGAAAAGGGAAAAGCGAAGTTGATAAAGCAAGAATCCGAAGAAGAGGAAATAAAAACATTGTTTCTGGGAATTATGGAAGGGTACAATGATTCTGCAGTACCTCCATTATCTTATTTTTCACCTTCGATTAATGAAAATGGCTCAAGTTTAAGAAAAACAGAGAAGAGTGAAGAATCAAGAGTTAGGAATTTAGTGAATGAACGCAAAAGGAAAGATCGAATGAGTGACAATTTCTCTCTTCTCCAATCTATGGTGCCTAACCTTTTCAAAACAATTAAGGTCAATTCTCTTAACTATGGATTTATTATTTACATGTATTTGTGTAATTGAATCGTGTTAGAAAATGATTATTGATTATTAACTTAGTCTAATGAATCTGTGTATTTCTGCTGTATGTAACTATGTTTTTGGGTTCTGGGCTTTGGTTAAATCACCTTATTTCGTTTGATTTATCTTAAATACTGTTCTAAAATAATTTTTTCTATGGATATATTACTTCTTAGATGGTTATTAATTTGATTTAGTGTGTGTAATTGTATTATTTGATTAAGTAAATTGTGATCAGAATCTAGCTTCTAATAAGACTCTGTTTGTGATTATAATCGGATTTTGTTAGAGGGTTTTTGTGAATTTTACTCCAGAATAAGAAAATTGATTGATAGAGCAAATTCTGAGAAATTTTGGGGTAGAGCTTTCATTTGTGTTCATTGATGCTCTGTTTCTTGATTCTGCCCAATTACACTTATAACCATATAATGTTGGTGAATTTTGCAAAAGAGATTTGAAATGTACTTTTCTTGATTGATAGAAATAAGTATTTACTGAAAATCCCAATTGAGAATTGGGCGATTTATAGTGAGACTAAAGACCTTGTTTGGTTGTATAATTAGACTCATTTCATGGTGTAATGTTTTGTAGTGAGAATAAACATAGTAACATGGTTTGGATGAAAGAAATTAAAAGAGTAATGTAATATTTTATGGGAAACATGAGGGGCAATTGAAAATTGATGTTTTGTGTATGTTTGAAAATGCAAATATAGATTTGAATGTATTTTGGGCTTGCATTGGGAAACATTTAGGACCATTAAAGTTTTTTACAATATGAAAATATGAATGTGTTTGAATATGTTTTAAATGTTCTGTATTTTAGTAACACGTGGGGCAATTTTCTTTTCTTTTTTTGAAAAAAAAAAGACGAGTTTTGAGTTCAAATTCAAAACGGTTGATCAAGCCAAAATACATCCAACTAGTGTCATAGAGTTTGGTTGCATTCTGTTTAAGTAAATCATTTTCCAGCTACACATATCCTTCATATTAATTCTTGAAAACCATGTTATGTTGTTAATTGTTATGCATTAAATATTATTAATATTGTTCACATGTTAGAGTTCTATTTTTTCGTATAAATGTTAACTGCTCTGCGAATTGCAGCGTCCAAGAGAGACGATCTTAAGCGAAACTATATGGTACATAAAATTTCTTGAAGAAGAGGTACAAAGATTGGAGGATCTAAAGAAACCTCAATGTGAAGAACCAAAGTTGTCAAAATTTGTGTTATCAAAATGTACAAATGATCAGAACTTATCTGTTAAAGTTGCAGTCTCCAATGGTGCCACATTCTTTGCAACTCAACTACCCTTTAAACGCGGTTTAGTCCCGGAGATTGCGAAGGTTCTTGAGAAGTATAAGGCAGAGGTTTTGGAGGCAAGATTTTGTGTTAATGAACAGAGGCTATTAACATTCACAGCATCAATAATTCTTGGAAGTGATGATGGAGGTAATACAATTGAGAAAATTAAGGATGAAATATTAGTTTTATAATATACATGATTATATATAATTATTAATTAATCGAATTTATAAACGTAAAACATACGACGGTTGAGTTTAGGGGAAGATAGTTTTTGATCACTCAATTGATATACATAAACTTAATGAGTTATAGACTACTCTTGTGTTCATTTCAATTGACAAATATATTGATTTTGTAGAAATATTTCAAGGAAATCAAATAGATGTATTGTTCCTCTTGACCTGTGAATGGGACTAGTATAGAGCTCTAATCATGATTTTGACATTTCATATACTCATATTAAGATTAACAATCCAATCTTATTTAGTTTTTTGAGTTTTTGTACATGTTTGAATGTATTTTATTTCCAGTCTTTACTTAAATGTTAAATCACATTATATTACAACGTATGGTTATCGAGTGAAATGCAAAACACCCCTTTTATCATTCTTGATTGGAAAAATAAATGGTAAAATAATTATGTTTATTTCTATTACAAAAAACTCTCCGTGTTAATAAGTCAAAAATATTTATCTCCCACCGAGACCGCAATGTGTTTAACTCATTCTAAGTACGAGTATTTTGTGTGATTTGAAAGAGAAAAGACAAATAAACCCCTATATGTTGTTTTTCTCTAGAATAAAATGTGAAAACCAAACCAACCCATTTAAACTTAGTAATTTAACAATAATCCCCTTGTTGTCAACTCTTAATTTTCAATATTTTTTTGCTAATGAAATATTAACATGAAGAGTTTTTATCTAATAAAATAAGATTGAGGGTTTGCCAATTAAAAATAACACATGGTGTTTTTTCATTTTGTTCTATGGTTTCCATACATTGAAAACAGAACCCACCATAAGTGCCTCTGTAGATCACATCTTGAACAACACATAAAAATCGAATAGTCATCTTGACAAAAAAACAAAAACTAACTTCACCAAAAAGAAAGAAATGTCATCTTGACCAAGAAAACAAAATCTAACTTGACCAAAAAGAAAGAAATGTCATCTTGACCAAGAAAACAAAAACTAACTTGACCAAAAAGAAATAATTTGTATTTGCTGCATTCTCGAGATTCTATAAAGGCAAAAAGTGATCAATATTTTTCTTTATTCCAACATAGATGGATTCAAAATCAAGTTTCAGAATTCTAGTGTTCCCATGGCTAGCTCATGGACATGTATTCCCTTTTCTTGAACTATCAAAAAAACTCTCCAAAAAGAATTTCCAAATTTACTTTTGTTCTACTTCTATCAATCTTGACTCAATCAAAAAAAGTTTCAATCTTGATGAATTTTCAATAGAATTAATTGAACTCCAATTACCTTCAATCCCAGAGCTCCCTCCACATTACCACACAACCAAAAACATACCTCCAAATCTATTCCCAATTCTAATGCAAGCATTTCAAAGTTCAAGTTCCAATTTTTCCGATATAATAACCAAAATCAAGCCTGATTTACTCATATATGATGGATTCCAACCTTGGGCTGCAAATTTTGCTTCATCACAAGGTATCCCCTCTGTTCTTTTCTGCATTTCCGGTTCAACGCCAATGTCGTTTTTCCATCATTTGCATACACATAAAAGTTTTGACACTTACCCTTTTCCTGAAATATACCTACATGGATATGAGATCATGGATCTTATGAAACAACGTGAATCATTGAAGATAGGAGACGGTGATGAAGATTTTCTTAATGGAATCATGAAACTATCTCACAATATTATTCTTGACAAAACATGTAGAGTGATCGAAAACAAGTACATCGATTATTTCTCCGTGTTGTGTCACAAAAAAGTTGTTCCTATTGGTCCACTCATTACACGTAACAACGAAAAAGAAAGCGAATCAGAGATCTTGAAATGGCTAAGTACAAAGAACAAGTGTTCGACTTTGTACATATCGTTTGGTAGTGAGAACTACTTGTCTAAGGAACAAATCGAAGAGATAGCAAAAGGGTTGGAGTTAAGTAATGTCAATTTCATCTGGGTTATTCGGTTTCCGATTGGGAGTGATACTAGTATAGAAGATGCATTACCTAATGGATTTCTTGAAAGGGTGCAAGATAGAGGGATAATTGAGGAAAAATGGGCACCACAAGCTGAGATTTTGGCACATGAGAACGTAGGCGGTTTTATGAGTCATTGCGGATCGAGTTCGGTTATGGAAAGCATTTATTTTGGTGTTCCAATTGTGGCCGTTCCATTGAAGTCCGATCAACCGGTGAATAGTAGGCTAGTGGTGGAAATTGGTGTTGGTGTGGAGGTGAAAAGGGATGAGAGTGGAAAATTTAGTGGAGAAAATGTCGTAGAAGCTATAAGTAAAGTGATTGTGGAGGAAAGAGGAGAAGGATTTAGATCTAAAGTTAGAGAATTGAGTGAGAAGGTGAAAATGGAGGAAGAAAGTGGATTTGATGAAGTGGCTGAGCAATTGTCAAGTATTTGTATGTAGAAATGAAATGAGGGGTAGTATTAGTTTTAGTTTTAGAATGCAGATATATATTTCAGTTAGTTTGTTTTTCTTCTTCATGAAATAAAAAGATTTATATCAAGATCTTCATTCATGTTTTCCTTTTAGAAAAAAGATTGAGCATTCAAATTTATTGGGTAACTCTTTTTCTTTATCTATTTATTTTTTATAAGAAGAGATCATGTATGGAAGAAGCATGTTTTAGCAATTCGAAATTCATTAGGGGCCTTGTGGATATTTTTATTCTTGCTTTCTAAAGTTGATCCATAAAAATAAAAGCATAAGCTAAAAAATATCAAAGTTGATCATAAAGAGAGCAAAGCAGTCCATTGAGCTGGATCCCAATGGCCCAAAAGGGTGTAACATGTAACTAAAACTCCATGTGGAGCATATGGTCCCAAACTGGTGACATCATTCTAAACCTAAGGATGGTTGTGAAAGTTTTTTTTTTCCCCTAGTGTTCATTTGATTTGAAGGATTTCAAAATTTCAATATGTCAAAACAAGGTAATTTCAATTTATTAGGAGTTATATTAAATTGTATATTAAGTAATAGTAATGTATTTAATCAATAAGGCTATGTTCGGTTTGGACTATAATTAATTGGGTCTAATTATACTTTGGGCCAATATGTAATCTAATTTGTCACTTTATTCACCGTTTGGCAAATAAGTAATGGCCTTATTAATATTGGGTCAATTAAAATAATGCCCAGTTCGGTTGGCCCAATTAGGTGTGGGAAAAGTATAATGTCAATTTTACCCTTGATAAAATCTGAGACATCTTCATCTCAGCCGTCCATAAATCCGATTTATTTCGTAATCAAATATGTAAATTCAATGTCAAGTTAGTGATGTCAATAAGAAGACAATCCATAAAAAATTGATTTTTCATATTTTTGTTAAGTTTATAGAAAACTTAAAATTACTCGGGCTATTTTGCATTGCATAAGAAAACCTAGATTGCACGGATACGGAGACGGCGATACGCTATAATACGATACGTATACAGCAATACGGATTTTTAAAATTTATAGGATTCGATACGGCAAATATACGCATATAAAATAAAATAATTTTATATTATGCATAACAACATAATTAATTTGATTATTCTATTATACCACAAAAGCAAAAGATTATATTCAAAATACGTATAGTCTACTAGTTTAATTTCGGGTTGGATAACATCACATAAAAGTTTTACACTAAAATTGTCCAATACCATTCAAAATACACAAAAGTTATATATCAAAAGTTGATAAAGTTAGACAAAACCCGTATTGATTTAAAATTTTCAAGTAAACATCACGAATATTGATACTCGTATCCAAGATCATTCAAAATACACATTTTTTTTAAATTTTAATATATTAATTTTTAATCCATAACTTTGAAAAACTAAAAAATCACCCACGGCGTATCCAAGACGTGATCAAAACCTGCAGGATACTCCAAAAAAATGTATTGTACCCGTATCCAAATTATTTTTTTTATTTAATTTAATTAGGACATGCACTCCATATGGCGTATCATACGCGTATCCCACGCGTATCGGACGCATATCCGTATCCCTGGAGTACTGGATACTGCACGGGGCAATTTTTCGGAGTATCTGTGCAACCTAGAAGAAAACTTATTTGTCCCAACCTCTGATACACGAATACTAAAAAAAATACAAAGTATTGTATCGGATATACGAGAAATAATGATACAGTAAGATACGTGTGGGATACGTTAATAAATCCAAGACTTTGTTTGTTCCTTTCAAGATTTCTCCGCCATGTTGCTTTGCGTATTTATTTGTTATTTTTCCTTTCTTTTTCTTGGTAATAATGTACTCCTAAATATAATAGTTTGTTTTCCTTTTCTGGTTTGGAGGGTTCATTTAAATGGGGTAAATTCATTCTTTTGCTTTCTCGTCATCTCTGCTTCAGTGAACATCAAAGCTAGATTAAGGAACCACACATGTAAATCACTAAATTGTAAGGCTTGCAAGATCAAGTTGATGAGTATGATTTACATGTAAATTGTAAGAGTACTGTACGTTTAATAAATTGGAGTAGGAATCCCCTAACCGACACCTCGTCAGAATAAAACACTCCTTATCTCCAATGTTTTCATAACCGGACCGGACAGTAAACCGATGAGTCGACTGACTACTGGTTTATTGGTAGAACCATTCGGACTTGATGACGTCATAATAATGTAATAAATATATTTAATTTTAAAGTATAAGTAATATGCATAAAATTTAAACATTAAATCATATAATATTTATCTAACTTGTATCATAACGGTAATTTGATATTAATTTGTAAGCTCATATAAATATAATATGATTATATTTCTTTAAAAAAATTAAAGTGTAAGTTAAAAATACAATAAACTAAGAAATTCATAAATTTAAAATATGGTTATGTATAAAAGTCTAATATTCAAAATCAAACTTGTATAATATATCGATTTGACTCTTTATCCTAAAAATAATATTGGAAAGAAATATTTTATAGAACAAATTTTAATAAAAATTATTATTTGATTATTAATTTTCATTTATAATGTGTAAAATGTTAATTTGAGGTAATTATCTAATTTATAAATAAATTTGGCTACAAGTTTCTATAATTTATAAATTTTAATTTGTACTAAAAGTTCAACAATAATGATGTAGCTTAAATGGTAAGGAAATTATCTTTCACCTAAGAGGTTAGGTGTTCAAATCTCACCTTTTACAAAAAAAATTAGTTTATTTTTAACATTAAAAAAATTTAAAAAATCGAAAAAAAAATTTCAGAATCTGGTTGAACCGGTTTATATTGGGGTTCAATCCGGTTCAATCTGATTTTTAAGTCAGGCAGTTTTAGGGGGTAAATCGGACCAGATCAACCTCCTATTTGCGGTCAAACCGGTCAGTCCGGTCCGATAACATTGCTTATGTCCCGCTATTTTTGCTCACTTTTGGTCTTGTCCAGAGTTTTAGGTAAGAGTTAAACATGTAGTTTCAGTAGATCCAGTGTCGTAAAAAGTAGTGATTGAGAACTGGTTAAGGCGAATCGTTATTTTATATGAGAGGGTAGTTTTGAGGGAAAAAGATATAGGAAGGGATCTTTAATTTGAGACATCTGAAAAAGGAAATAAGACTATAAAGCGGTTAAATTTTTTTAACTAAAATATTCTACTCTTGATTCTTCCTCTTACTTAGCAATCGAAACAATTAATAAGGAACTTTAGACTTAAACACGAATAGAGAAAGAAAAATCAAAAAACACGTTCACAATGATTACTATTAAAACTTGATCAAGATTAGGCCGAATCCTCTGCTCTACTTGCTCTCTGTTATCACTTGCGACAAACTGTGCATCAACAATGCTACTTCTTCTGCCTAAATGAAAGACGTGACATTTTTTAATATTTTCCCAAGAAACAGAATTAAGGAACACTGACAACATGGCATTCAAACTCATATTCTTCTCTACCAGTTGAAAATTAAGGAACACTGATATTGTAAGAACTTAAATTATTCAGCAAAACTTCTACTTATATAAATGTTTCTAACTTAACGTGCAGCAGTGTTATGGTACTGTAACCAGGGGCGGACCTCTTTGGGGACTGGGGGGCCATGGTTCCCCAGAAGAAAAACTATATAGCATATATAGGTAATTGTTTAGAAAAAATGAAAGTGGCCGAGTGGTAGAGTTCCTACCAGAGCTGAGAGGAGTTTTTCTCATGTCCCAGGAAACTTGATAAGCTCAATATTTGTATGTTTGATTATTTAGTATTTAATTTTTTCTCATGCATTTTTATTTTTTTCCTTATGCGCTAGTTTCTATTTTTTTTCATTATAAAATTTTAATTATTTTTGGATGTTATATACTCCTACTAGCATATATTATCTTGTGTTATATACAACTTTGTAATAACTAACATCTACTTTGTAAATTGTTCTTGTATTTTTTGAGTTCCTCAATTTCTTATATCATTAATTGTGTAGTTAGATCTTCTTATATAATATGCTAAAAAAATTAGAGTTTATTTTAAAGTTCATTCTCGAATTAAAAAGTCGAGGTAATTTTATTTATTTTCTCCATTTCATGTACCACCGAGTTCATTGAACTCCTCTTTTATGTTGTATCGTTAATCAATGTTTTTCATGATCACTTCGTTCACCTTTTATCTTTATATTAATGTTACAATTTTGCCTTTATATTACACAGATTAATTATACATTGGTCCTTTTCATATATTTCTAAGCAACATTAGTTTGCTTTCAGTTCATCTGAATTGTATTGCATCATAAACTTTCATATTGACTATTTAAGAATCCTTATTATTAAATTTTTCATCTTTTGTTAGATAAAATCATTTTTAGTAACACTTCATTGTAATTTTTTTTTTTGTTATTTTATTAAAACATCGAATTTGCTACCAAAAAAAATTTCGGCCCCCCTCAAACACAGTCTAGGTCCGCCCCTGACTGTAACCGTCAATATTATATTATATATAAGTTAATGGTAATTTTTTCTGGGACATTAATACATGATCAAAGCATAAAGACCCCCAAATTAGAAAATTAATAGTATATTTTTAAGATCCACTTGATCACTGATTCTTTTCTCTTCACCAAAATAAAATGATCCTAAACCAGAAACTTTTCCATTACCAGTAAGGACTTGATTTCGGATTCGATTTGAATCCGGTCCAATATATTAGGATAATTGTTCGATTCGTGACCCGATGGAACTGATGCGATTAAGAAAATTTGTAATTCGAATTATATGGAACAAATATGGATCTAGGCTGATCCGATCCGCTAATAAAGATTTGCGTTCGATTAATATAATACTATATACATTTAACTTTCCTTTTTCATAAAATTATTTTTAATGTTCACTTCTTTTTGGTAATTTATTATGTTTACTTGAATTTGTAATAGCTACAAGTGAATTTTACCTTACTTAATTAAAAATTAGCATTATCATATTGTTTGATAAATACTTCACAAAAGAAGGAAAAATACTGCTACTATATATTGTAGTATGGTAAAACTATGTACAAATTAAACATGTTCATTTATGAAGTTAGTATTACCAACAAGCTAATCTCTATTCAATTATAAGTAAAGGTGTTTAGTATTTTGGATCTTTCTAGGGTGCGGGCGCCCGAGTTACGCCCTCACATGCGGGAGGGTTAATCGGGCCATTCATCTGGATCAGATTAATTTAGACCGTTGATTTGGTAACTTGGTCAAAGTCAATTGGTAACTATTAACTTTTAATTAATTTACAATATACCTAAATTATCCTTTTAATTAAATTTAAAAAAAAATTAAAAAAATCGGCCAGTATTGTTAATTACCACTTTACCCCTATCTTATTAATTGAGTTTGACAATTTTGCAAATTGGCCCTAATGTTCCGCCATTTTACGAATTTAATAATTTAGCTTGTAAAAAATACAAAAAACCCCCTTTCATATAAAAAGACATCGTTACCCCCAAATTTGATAATAATTAACTTTTACAATTTTACAAATTGACCCCTATGTTCCACGATCTTACGAATTTAATTATTTAGCTTGTAAAAAATATAAAAAAACCTCGTTTCATATAAAAAGACCTCGTTTCCCCCAAATTTGATAATAATTGAGTTTGACAATTTTGCAAATTGACCCCAATGTTCCGCAATTTTACAAATTGAATTATTTTGCTTCTAAAAAAATATAAAAAAACCGCCTGTCATATAAAAAAGACCGCTTTACCCCCAATTTTGATAATTATTGACTTTGACAATTTTGCAAATTGACCCCTATGTTTTTTGATTTTACGAACTGAATTATTTTGCTTCTAAAAAAATAAAAATAAACGCCTCTTATATAAAAAAGACCGTTTTACCCCCAATTTTTATAATAATTGACTTTGACAATTTTGTAAATTGACCTCTATATTTTACGATTTTAGGAATTGAATTTTTTTGCTTCTAAAAAACAAGAAAAAAACAAAAAACCGCCTGTCATATAAAAAGACCGCTTTAACCCCAATTTTGATAATAATTGACTTTGACAATTTTGCAAATTGACCCTTATGTTTTCTTATTTTACGAATTGAATTACTTTGCTTCTAAAAAAATAAAATAAAAACGCCTCTAATATAAAAAGACCGCTTTACCCTCAATTTTGATAATAATTGACTTTGACAATTTTGCAAATTGACCCATATGTTTGCGATTTTACGAATTGAATTATTTTGCCTCTAAAAAAACAAAAAAAACAAAACAAAAAAAAAAACCGCCTGTCATATAAAAAAGACCGATTTACCCCAAATTTTGATAATAATTGACTTTGACAATTTTGCAAATTGACCACTATGTTTTCCGATTTTACGAATTGAATTATTTTGTTTCTAAAAAATAAAAAATAAATGCCTCTAATATAAAAAAGACAAGTTTACCCCCAATTTTGATAATAATTGACTTTGATAATTTTGCAAATTGACCCCTATGCTTTGCGATTTTACAAATTGAATTATTTTGCTTCTAAAAAAATAAATAAAAAACCTCATGTCATATAAAAAAGACCTCTTTATCCCCAATTTTGATAATAATTGACTTTGACAATTTTGCAAATTGACCCCTATGTTTTCCCATTTTACGAATTGAATTATTTTGCTTCTAAAAAATAAAAATATAAACGCCTCTAATATAAAAAAGACCGCTTTACCCCCAATTTTGATAATAATTGACTTTGACAATTTTGCAAATTGACCCCTATGTTTTACGATTTTACGAATTGAATTACTTTGATTCTAAAAAACAAATAAAAAACCTCCTGTCATATAAAAAAGATCGCTTTACCCCCAATTTTGATAATAATTGACTTTGACAATTTTGCAAATTGATCCCTATAATTTCTGATTTTACGAATCAAATTATTTTGCTTTTAGAAAAACAAAACAAAAAAATTCCGCATCTCAAATAAAAATGACATCTTTACCCCCAATTTTGATAATAATTGACTTTGACAATTTTGCAAATTGACCCCTATATTGCGACTTTACGAATTGAATTATTTTGGTTCTAAAAAAACAAAAAAAGCGCTTGTCATATAAAAAAGACCGCTCTACCCCCACTTTTGGTAATAATTGAATTTCACAATTTTGCAAATTGACCCCTATATTTTCCGATTTTACGAATTGAATTATTTTTCTTCTAAAGAAACCAAAAAAAAAAACCGCCTTTCATATAAATAATTCAATTCATAAAATCGAAAAATATAGGGGTCAATTTGTAAAATTGTCAAAGTCAATTATTATATAAATTGGGGGTAAAGCGGTCTATTTTATATGACAGACGTTTTTGTTTTTGTTTTTTTAGAAGCAAAATAATTCAATTCGTAAAATCTAAAACATAGGGGTCAATTTGCAAAATTTTCAAAGTCAATTATTATAATTGGGGGTAAAGCGTTCTTTTTTATATGAGAGGCGTTTTTTTTTTTTTTTGTATTTTAGAAGCAAAATAATTTAATTCGTAAAATTGCAAAATATCGGGGTCAATTTGCAAAATTGTCAAAGTCAATTATTATCAAAATTGGGGGTAAAGCGGTCTTTTTTATATGATAGGCGGTTTTTTTTTCAGAAGCAAAATAATTCTATTCGTAAAATCGGAAAATATGGGGGTCAATTGGTAAAATTATCAAAGTCAATTATTATTTAAATTGGGGGTAAAACGGTCTTTTTTATATAGTAGGCAATTTTTTATATTTTTAGAAGCAAAATAATTCAATTCGTAAAATCGCAAAACATAGGGGTCAATTTGCAAAATTGTCAAAGTCAATTATTATCAAAATTGGGGGTAAAACGGTTATATGACAGACGGTTTTTTTATCAGAAGCAAAATAATACAATTCGTAAAATCGGAAAACATAGGGGTCAATTGGCAAAATTGTCTAAGTTAATTATTAACTAAATTGGGGGCAATGCGGTCTTTTTTATATGATAGACGGTTTTTTTATATTTTTTTAGAAGCGAAATAATTCAATTCGTAAAATCGCAAAACATAGGGGTCAATTTGCAAAATTGTCAAAGTCAATTATTATCAAAATTGGGGATAAATCGGTCTTTTTATATCATAGGTTGTTTTTTTATTTTATTTTTAGAAGCAAAATAATTCAATTCGTAAAATCGTAAAATATAGGGGTCAATTTGCAAAATTGTCATAGTCAATTATTATCTAAACTGGGCGTAAAGCGGTCTTTTTATATGACAAGCGATTTTTTTTTAATTTTTTAGAAGCAAAATAATTATCTTCGTAAAATATCAAAATATAGGGGTCAATTGGCAAAATTTTCAAAGTCAATTATTATCTACATTGGGGGTAAAACGGTCTTTTTATATGAAAGACAGTTGTTGGATGAAGATGAAGATGAAGGCACTGAAGAAAGTTTGATAAGGGAGGTTTTGATGCATTCCAAAACTTCGTAAAATTGGCTAAGTATGGAGTGACTTAGCTGATAAGCTTATCAAAGAATTTTGACTAAGTAATGAAGACATCAGAAGAGTCAAAGTTTCAAGGTCCAAGACTTCTGATCTGCTGAAGAGAAGTTATCAGACTAGTGAAGATCAGCCGACTCAAATCAGATTTGTTCAAGTTTGAGATCAGCCGAGTTCGTCATCAGACTTATACTTTCGTCAGCCAAGTGAAGAAGATCATGAAGTGTTCCCAACGGTAATAAATGCCCCTTGGTGTAATAAATGCTGAAGTACGAGGATATTTAAGACAAATGATTGAAGAAAAGCTTCGCATCAGCCGAGTGCATTTAATGCTGCATTTAATGCTGCCTGCAGAATAGTACTGTTTACAGTACGGACAGACTGCAAAAGAGCCGTTCGCGGATTTTAAGGACCAGTACTCGAGGAATTTGAATCCTGTCTCTCTTCAACGGACACTTTTCAATCCTCAAGTATAAATAGCTGCAAGAGACGAAGAAGGAACAAGCAACACACTTTCTGAGAGAAATTTCCGAAGCAAAATTCTTTAAGTCTCAAGAACAGCTCACTCATCAGCTGAGTCATTTGTTGACGAAAGCAGAGTTGAAGAATCAAGAAAAATACATCTTCTGAGTGATTTTGTAAACAAGAGTGTTGTGCGGAGTTGTGATCCATCTTTGTGAGTGATCAAACTTCAGAGGATAGGTTTTCTGTGTGATCTCCTATTGCGAACTTGTGGTCGTTTCATTTGTTGTTCGACGCAAGCAGAGTATACTGTAAACTTTGTGATTATAGTATAACCCAAGATCTGAGTGACTTGGAAGAGTGGACTAAAGGATATTTAAATCCATATAACCACTATAAAAATTACTTGTGTTTTTACATTGTTTCAAAACTGCATATCTTCTGTTTGCATAAAAACACATTAAGTTAACTGTTTGAAAAAGAACAAAAAGGAGTTTATAAAACTGGGGAAACATTTTTCAAACTGCTAAGAATACTTGTGAAAAATACTTTGAAAATCCGCTGCAAGTACTCTAAGTATTAAAACTGATTTCTGCAAAATCAGCTAAGTAACTATCAGACGAGTGGTCAACAAGACTGTTCAAAGATTTGTTCGCGAACAGAATTGTAACTTACAAATCTGATCAGCTTAGTCTGTTCAGTTGGAGTAAAGTTTTAAAGTTAAATTTGAAAGAAAATTTTAAAGAGGTTTATTCACCCCCCCCCTCTAAACCTCTTCTGACCACTTGGGACCAACAAGTGGTATCAGAGCAGGTGGTTCATTAGAATCAGCTGCCTGATCAACGAGCTTGATCCGAGTGTTTTTCAAAGGTTTTCAAAACTTTTCAAAAGAGCATCTTTTTGAAAAACAAAAACTTTTTGAAAAATGGATTGTATCAGCCATGTTCCCTACATTGCTGGTATGTCTTTTGAGGACTGGAAAATCAGAATGGAGATTTTCCTTGCTGCCTATAATGACAACATGCATACATGTATCATTAAAGGTCCATTCAAATTCACCAAGACCATCATCGTAGATGAAGCTCAAATAGTGGTGGAAAAAGACTTAACAGAAATGACAGCAGAAGAAATAAAGCTGTTCAACCTGGACAAAGTCGGAAGATTCATCATGACCAAAGCCCTGGATAATGATCGGTTTGACAAAGTCAAACATTGCAAAACTGCAAAGGAGATGTGGGATAAGGTTCGTGACATGAGCGAAGGCAATGATGCTATTAAAGAGCATCAGCTCAGTGTTGCCTTGGAGAAGCTGGACAACTTCAAGATGAAGTCTGGAGAAACCATTGATCAGATGGACATCAGATTCACCAGAACTCTGAACGAAGTTTTGAAGCTGGGAAAGACTTTCACTGACAAAGAGATTTCTGTCAGAGTACTGAAGGCTCTACCTCCCAAGTTCAACATGAAGGTGACAGCAATGGAAGAATCAAGAGATCTGGGCAAGATTTCTCTAACAGAGCTGTTCTCCGCACTCAAGGCTTATGAGTATAAACTGCCAAGGATGGGAATTGAAGAAACCTCAACTTCAGGACCCACAGCTGCACTTGTTGCTGCTGAAAACACCAGAAGACCAGCACAGAAAAGCAAAGAAGTGGACTCATCTGATGAAGCCACTCTACTCAACAAAAAGGAGTACACTGCTGGAGATGTAGCATTATTGATGAACAACTTCAAGAAGTTCTATAAGAGAAAGATGAAAAACAAATACAATCATGCTGCTTCTACTTCTAAACCTAATTTTTCTTCTCAGGATAAAGAAGATTATAAATCAAAACTGATGTGTTACAACTGCAGGAAATTGGGACACTTCATAAGAGACTGCCCATATCCAAAAGCAGAGAAGTACACTGAGGAAGAGAAGAAAATGAGAAAAGAAAGAAAGCATCAGAGAGCCAAGGCAATGATGGCTGAAGCAGAAAAGCCAGCTGCTGTCTACTCATCTGATTCAGACTCAGACTCGTCTGATGAAGAATCGTCTGATGAAGAAAAACCTGCTCTCCTGTGCCTGATGGCAAAGGAATCTGATGACTCTGAGGATGAGGTAACTCCTCAAGAAAATGAACTATTTAATTCTCTAGAGCAAATGATGTTGAATAATACTACTATTGCTGGAGAGTTTGTTAAGCTTAAGGAAGAGATGAACTTGCTAAAAGAGCAAAATAGTTCACTGAAACTTTTAGCTGAAAAGCCAAAAGAATCAGCTGAATATAAACAGCTTGAGCAAGAGCATGAATCTCTGAAAGCTGAATGTGAGGTTTATAAAGGAAAAATCATGGAACTTGAGAAAATCATTGAGTCTCATGATAAGTCTACTGTTGCATCCATGCATACATCTAGTAAACAGGAGACACCTTTAGAAAAGGAAAAATTAGAGTTGAACCATACTGAAAAATTTGTATCAGCTGACAATAGTAAGGTCATTCTGTATGTTCAAACCTCTAGACCTACCTCAACTGAGAAAGTGGTAAAGGAGAAGAAATCTCCTAAGGCTAAAAAGAGCAAAGAGCCTAGTGTAGGAAATCAGACTAGTAAGACCAAACAGCAGAGTCCTAAGAAGTCTGCTGATAAAGCTAAATTGAATCAATCTGTTGGTAAAACTAAGTCAAAATCAAATGAGCAAGCATCTAGTAAACCAAAGAAGCATAAGAACAAGAAAAATCAAAATGCTTGGTATGGAAATGAGTCATATTATGTGCAACCTGCTGCATATCATCCTATGTATCATGCACCTCAGTTTCCTAATTACTATGCACCTTACCCTGCTCATCCAATGCATGCATATCCTGCATATCATGCACATTACCCTGCTTATGAACATTATTCATATCATACTGATCATCAACATGACTTATCTGATAACTATGATAAAAATGAAACTGTTCATGCTCCTAAAACTCAGAAACCTAAGAAGCCTAAGACTTCAACATCTTGGGTTGTCAAGGGTGGAACTAATCCTTCAGGACCCTCTCAATAAGGGTACCTAAAACAATTTCATTTTTTGTTTTGTAGGTTAGGATTAGGAGTAGGAGTAAAGTAGAGAAGATTTGGTACTTGGACAGTGGATGTTCAAGGCACATGTGTGGAAACATACATGAGTTGACTGATGCAGTTGCTGTGGATGGTCCAAAAGTCACTTTTGGAGACAGCAAAGAAGGCAAGATTAAAGCTAAAGGAAGATTAATCAAGGGAAACATAGAGATATCTGACGTCTCATATGTTAAAGGCCTAAAGTATAATTTGCTGAGCATAAGTCAATTTTGTGACAAGGGATATTCAGTCATCTTCTCAGCAGATAAGTGCTACGTTGAACAGATTGGTACAAAGAAGGTAATTTTATCTGGAAGACGACAAGGAAATATCTACATAGTTGACTGGAATTCTGCTGACAAGAATTCAAGTATTTGTTTGGTGGCATCTGCACCAAGTGAAGTCAGTTGGCTATGGCACAAGAGGATGAATCACTTAAACTTCAAGACCATAAACAGATTAATCAAGAATGATTTGGTAGAAGGGATTCCAAAAGCAGTCATGAGCAAAGACAAGCTCTGTGACGCCTGTCAGAAGGGTAAACAAATCAAGTCATCATTCAAAGAAAAGAAGCACCAATCTTCTGGAAGAATATTGGAGCTGTTGCATATGGACTTATTTGGACCCATTGATCCAGTCAGCAATGGTGGAAAGAAATACTGCCTAGCTGTTGTGGATGATTATTCAAGATATACTTGGGTGATTTTCATGAAGAAGAAAAGTGAAACCAAGGAACATCTCACAAATCTGATGGAACTGATCCAGAATGAGAAGAGTATCAAGATATTGAAGATCAGATCAGATAGAGGGACAGAGTTTACAAACTCTACTGTTGAAGAGTATTGTAATATCAAAGGAATACATCATGAGTATTCTGCTGCTAGAACCCCTCAACAGAATGGTGTTGCTGAAAGGAGAAACAGAACACTAAAAGAAGCTGTCAGAACCATGATAGCTGAAGCTAAACTGCCTCAAAGATTCTGGGCAGAAGCAACAAACACAGCATGCTTTACCCAGAACAGATGTATGATCAACAAAAATCAGAACAAGACTCCATATGAAGTTTGGAACAATAGAAAGCCAAACATTCACTACTTTAAGATTTTTGGTTGTAAATGTTTTGTATTAAATAATGGGAAAAATCACCTTACTACATTTGCAGAAAAGGCTGATGAAGCTGTCTTTGTAGGATACTCATCTGTTAGTAAGGCTTATAGAGTTTTTAACAAAAGAACATTACTAATAGAAGAATCTATCCATGTAGTATTTGATGAGCCAAGTCAATCTTCTGAAAAGAATCAAAGTGTAAATCAAGATCTGTCTGCTGATTTACAGAAGTTGGACGTTGGAAGAAATGAAGAATATGTTCCCATCATACTACCTAATCTAAGTTCAGCTGCTAACTCAAGTGCTGTTCATAATCACAGTGCTGATTGTCTAACAGACGAGTTGCTAACAGCTGACAGACCAGAGACTGTTCAACAGACGACACGTGTTCAACAGACTACTACTGGAACTCCAACAGTAGTGTTGCAAGATCATAACAGAGGACAACATCCTGATTTGCAACCTGATCTCAGATGGCTCAAGAATCACCCACCTGAACTAGTTATTGGTGATCCTTTAGATAGAGTGAAAACAAGAAGAGCTGCTGCACAAGATGCTATGTTTGTCACATTTCTATCTCAAATAGAGCCTAAACAAATTGAAGAAGCTCTAAATGACTCCTTCTGGATAGAAGCTATGCAAGAAGAGTTGAATCAATTTGAAAGGAATGAAGTCTGGTACTTAGTTCCTAGACCAAGTCATCAAAGAGTAATTGGCACTAAGTGGGTATTCAGAAATAAGATGAATGAAGATGGTGTTGTCACCAGAAACAAAGCAAGACTAGTGGCCAAGGGTTATTGTCAAGAAGAAGGAATTGACTTTGATGAAACTTTTGCACCAGTAGCAAGACTTGAAGCAATCAGACTGTTTCTTGCCTATGCTGCTCACAGGAACTTCACTGTCTATCAGATGGATGTGAAGTCTGCTTTTCTCAATGGAGAATTGCAAGAAGAAGTTTATGTTGAACAACCTCCAGGATTTGAAGTCTATCAAGAAGAGGACAAAGTATATCGTCTGAAGAAAGCCCTTTATGGACTAAAACAAGCTCCAAGAGCATGGTATGATACCCTATCTGATTTTCTTTTAATTAAAGGATTTCGTAAAGGTAAGGTAGATAAAACCTTGTTCACTATTGAATGGGAAAATCATATATTACTTGTGCAAATATATGTGGACGATATTATTTTTGGTTCAACTAACCAACAGATGTGTGATAAGTTCTCCAAGCTGATGCAGAATAAGTTTGAAATGAGCATGATGGGTGAACTTAATTACTTTCTTGGATTGCAAGTTAGACAGTTGCCTGATGGAATATTCATCAGCCAAGCAAAGTACACAAGAGATCTGTTTAAGAAATTTGGTATGGAAACTAGCTCAACAGCTACCATTCCTATGTCTACAAGTCTTCGTTTGGATAAAGATGAAGATGGCAAATCAGTGGACATAACCAAATATAGAGGCATTATTGGTTCATTGTTGTATCTAACAGCAAGCAGACCTGACATAATGTACTCAGTTGGAGTCTGTGCAAGATTTCAATCAAACCCCAAAGAATCTCATCTCTTAGCTGCCAAGAGAATATTGAAGTATGTTAAAGGCACTCAAGAATTGGGATTGTGGTATCCTAGAGAATCTGGATTTGAACTCATTGGTTATTCAGATTCAGACCTTGCTGGCTGCAAGATTGACAGAAAGAGCACAACAGGTGCCTGTCAGTTCTTGGGCAGTCGTCTGATCTCATGGATGAGTAAGAAGCAAACCTCAGTTTCTATATCTACTGCTGAAGCTGAATATATAGCTGCTGGAGCTTGTTGTGCACAGATACTTTGGTTGAAGCATCAACTAGAAGACTACAATATCAAGATCAGTGGAATTCCAATCTACTGTGACAATACAAGTGCAATCTCTCTTACTCAGAACACTACAAGTCATTCAAGGACTAAGCATATTGAGATCAAGCATCATTTCATTAGAGATCATGTGGAAAAAGGCAATGTAATGATTGAGTATGTTCATACTGATAATCAGATTGCTGACATTTTCACCAAACCTTTAAGTGAAGTAAGGTTTTCAACCTTAAGAGCTGAGCTAGGACTACTTAATTTGGAAGCATAAGCTGAGGGGGAACTCATCAGAAGACTGGAGTTCAACAGCTTAGCAATTCGTTATTATCTTCAAGGATTAACTCTCAACAGACTAGTTAACTTATGAATTCTTAAAACTCAGGGGGAACGTGTAAGACTAGCGGTACTTCTGAATTAAAGATGAAATTTGTTAATGACAGTTAGTTGAAGTTATGTTTTCATCAGGAGACTCAAGAGAACGAAGCTGATGCTTCTACTTCATCAGGGGATGAACACTCATCACTGATGGAAGCCTTCCAGTTACTTATTGAAAATCAAATAAAAGATATGGAAGAGAGGAATAGTCTGCAGTTACAGAAGATGAAGACAGAATTGATTGAATCTCACACTCATCAAGTGGAAAGAACGCATCTTCTAACCAGCAGTTCTATCAAGTTAGCTATTGATCAGATTCCTATTCCTCAAGATCATTCACTAGAGTTAGTGAATAGCTTAAGAGAGCTGAACCGTAACGTTGAAGATGTGAAGGGTGATGTAAATCATCTTCACACTGCCTTGAAATCAGCTGAGCACAAGATTGCTGATTTAACTGCAACTTTCATTAAAGTCAGTCATGAAGAGAAGGAAATCAATCTGGGGATGTTGCAAGAAGTAGCAAAGGCTGCACAGGAAGTTCAAAATGAAATTGCAACTATCAACCTAAACATTGACTACTTTAATGATAAGACTGACGTCATCAGCACTGATATACAACATCTAACAGCAAGTCATGACGTTGTTAATCAGAACCTAAAAGCTTTATGTGCTGGAGCAAAAATTCCAACAGTTGCCCTCAACCCTGCTGTTGAACCTTCTACTGTCATCAGAGTTGATGATGACAAAAAGGGGGAAGATAAAAGGGAAGAACCAGCAAAGGAGTTTGCTGCTGAAGAATCAGCTATGGAACCTGCTGCTGAAGAACCAGCTAAAGAGACCATTACTGATGAACCAGCAAAGGAGTCTGCTGCTGAAGAAACAACTTTGGAAGAAACTGATGCAACTATTAAAGCCAAGGAAACTGAAGACACTACTGACAAGGCTGAAATGCTTGGAAAGGTGGAAGAAGAAGATAAGATTGAAAAAGAAGACACCAAGTACAAGAATACAGATTCTGCCAGAAAAGCTATGGAAGCTCTGAAAGCTCTTCAAGAACAAGAACTTAAAGAGAAGATGGAAGCTGCCAAAGCAACCCTGGAAGAAGAAGTTGATGAAGAAGATGATGATGAAGAATCATCATATGAATATGAAGAAGTGCTCGAATCTGATGAAGAAGCTGATAGTTAGAAATTGAAAAATCAATTGTAATCAGTTTACTTTTTCAGAAATCTCATCTGATGAATTTGTACATGTAATTCACTTTCTATATCAATAAAATGTTCAAGTTCAATCCAATAAACTTTTTCTATCTCAGAAAATTTTGAGGATTACAATCTTTAGTTTAGGTATTCAACAGGTACTAAGCTGAAGTTTTGTCATCATCAAAAAGGGGGAAATTGTTGGATGAAGATGAAGATGAAGGCACTGAAGAAAGTTTGATAAGGGAGGTTTTGATGCATTCCAAAACTTCGTAAAATTGGCTAAGTATGGAGTGACTTAGCTGATAAGCTTATCAAAGAATTTTGACTAAGTAATGAAGACATCAGAAGAGTCAAAGTTTCAAGGTCCAAGACTTCTGATCTGCTGAAGAGAAGTTATCAGACTAGTGAAGATCAGCCGACTCAAATCAGATTTGTTCAAGTTTGAGATCAGCCGAGTTCGTCATCAGACTTATACTTTCGTCAGCCAAGTGAAGAAGATCATGAAGTGTTCCCAACGGTAATAAATGCCCCTTGGTGTAATAAATGCTGAAGTACGAGGATATTTAAGACAAATGATTGAAGAAAAGCTTCGCATCAGCCGAGTGCATTTAATGCTGCATTTAATGCTGCCTGCAGAATAGTACTGTTTACAGTACGGACAGACTGCAAAAGAGCCGTTCGCGGATTTTAAGGACCAGTACTCGAGGAATTTGAATCCTGTCTCTCTTCAACGGACACTTTTCAATCCTCAAGTATAAATAGCTGCAAGAGACGAAGAAGGAACAAGCAACACACTTTCTGAGAGAAATTTCCGAAGCAAAATTCTTTAAGTCTCAAGAACAGCTCACTCATCAGCTGAGTCATTTGTTGACGAAAGCAGAGTTGAAGAATCAAGAAAAATACATCTTCTGAGTGATTTTGTAAACAAGAGTGTTGTGCGGAGTTGTGATCCATCTTTGTGAGTGATCAAACTTCAGAGGATAGGTTTTCTGTGTGATCTCCTATTGCGAACTTGTGGTCGTTTCATTTGTTGTTCGACGCAAGCAGAGTATACTGTAAACTTTGTGATTATAGTATAACCCAAGATCTGAGTGACTTGGAAGAGTGGACTAAAGGATATTTAAATCCATATAACCACTATAAAAATTACTTGTGTTTTTACATTGTTTCAAAACTGCATATCTTCTGTTTGCATAAAAACACATTAAGTTAACTGTTTGAAAAAGAACAAAAAGGAGTTTATAAAACTGGGGAAACATTTTTCAAACTGCTAAGAATACTTGTGAAAAATACTTTGAAAATCCGCTGCAAGTACTCTAAGTATTAAAACTGATTTCTGCAAAATCAGCTAAGTAACTATCAGACGAGTGGTCAACAAGACTGTTCAAAGATTTGTTCGCGAACAGAATTGTAACTTACAAATCTGATCAGCTTAGTCTGTTCAGTTGGAGTAAAGTTTTAAAGTTAAATTTGAAAGAAAATTTTAAAGAGGTTTATTCACCCCCCCCCTCTAAACCTCTTCTGACCACTTGGGACCAACAACAGTTTTCTATATTTTTTTAGAAGCAAAATAATCCAATACGTAAAATCGCAAAATATAGGGGTCAATTTGCAAAATTGTCAAAGTAAATTATTATCAAAATTGGGGATAAAATGGTCTTTTTATATCATAAGTGTTTTTTTTTTATTTTAAGAAACAAAATAATTCAATTGGTAATATCATGAAACATAAGGGTCAATTTGTTTTTAGTTTTAATTATTTTGATTCAAAGGTTATAAATGTCTTTTATTAATTGAAGATTATCTAAACTTTTAATTAAATTTTTTAGAAAAAGGGTAAAAGTGTCTATTTACAGACCGAGTCAACTCGCCGAGTCACATACTAATTACGCACGCCATATGGCATCATTTCAGGGCCATCCCGCATGTGAGGGCGAGTTACGGTGCCCGCACCCTAGAAGCCCCGTAGTATTTTACCATTTATTATAGAATTTGTAAACTTTGTATTATGACACTACAAATTACTTGCAATGATTTTCATTCCTTTTTAACTTGTATAATTTTTTTATCTTTTTAATTAAAATTATACATAAAAATATTTTTTATTTGGATTCAGGTCTTTGAGCCGGATATCAAATTTTTTACGAATTCGGATTTGGTAGCATTTTTAAATATTTGATAGGATATTGGATCGGATCTGAATACACTTTTTGATTTTCGAATTCGAACTCCACCATGATCCGCTCCGAGTCCGCCTATTGACAGCCCTAGTTTGAGATGTATTGTATTTATATAACTTGGGAAAGACTATCGATTTTGGCCCATAATGGACCTCCGTCAAGCCAATTCTGCAAGTCTCATTATTGAAAGGACTAAAAGATTGCGTAGGTTGTATAGGCATTTTTCATCCTCCATCAACATTAGCAAAGGAAGCAGTGAAGGAAGCAGCTTGCACGAATATTATTATTATCTTTGCCCGCCACGACTGGCAGACCATACGAAATCTTATAAAATCAGCAATAAAGTTTATTCGTCTTACAATAAGGATTAGAAGATCAAACGGTAATTTATACCAATCTGCCATAATCTGAAAAGAGAAAAGTAATGATAGTTATAAAAAAAGATAAGTAATTCCAGGAAACAAAGTTCAAATATCTCAATGTAGCAATTCTTTAATATGAAGAGGAAAAAGACCCAATAGATACATATATACGTACATACATGATACATACCAATGAATCACAATAAGATAAAAAGAACAAGAAAATTCAATCCACGAATTAGAGAAAACGAATCTAATTTCACAACTCCCAAACCGACCCAAAAAAAAAATTACAATAACAAGGAGATGGAAAATTTACCTTACTTGGTTGGAGACCGAAATTTAGACTGACCAAGAACAATCGGATTCAAATTTTTGTTCCTTTTTACAGTGGGTTCTCTCCACTTTTAACCTAATTGCTCATAAGGAAAGAAAAATTCCTTTTTCTATAGTGTATGGTCGGTCTGGCCCAAATATTTCGGCCAGCCCGGCCCGTTCCCACCGGTTGTGGTTTTAATTTTTTTCATTTTTCCTTAATTATTTCAAATAATTGGATACTGTTTTATGGCCCGCCCGCAAGAATGACTGAGAATTTTTTATAGTGAATATATTTATTTGATTTTTTGTTGAGGGAGGTTGTCATATAATATATGTTCGACACGTTTTGAAAAAGATTAAACTCTTAAAAAATCAGAAAAAGAAAAATAGTACTCCATTCGTTTCAAATTAATTGACACATTCATTGTTTTCACTTAAATTTAGAAACCTCGTAATGAATCTTTTTCTATGGTAAATATAAAAAATGCACTCTTTAATGATTGCTATCACTTTTGTCATGAAGTACTTCATATATTTTCTAATTTTTTTTATTGGTGACCCTTGAGCTTATCAAGAAAGGAAAAAATTAGAAAAAATTGCATTGAACCAAATATGCCAATTAATTTGACACCTATAAATATAGGGTTTGTTTGTCTTGTATTTGAGAGAGCAGTTTGAAAGAGTAGTGGGGGGTTTGTGACATAATTTTAATTTGTAATATTGTTTGTTTGAGTGGTTTGGAAAATAAGGTTTTTTTTGGAAGAGTTTAGGTTATGCGTAAGACTTTATGTCGAATTATGTTTGTTATGTGGGACAAATTGTATAAGAGATATGCTCTTTAAGTCAAATCAAAATAGAGTGTGTGTAAATTTTTTTAAATATATGAAAAATGTTGTTTGTTTGACTATTAATAAAATAATTTGAAAAATTTGAGAGAAAATAAAATTATTTCATAAAGTTAAAAACATGTTCATATATTTTCCTGAACATATATTTTTCTCGGAAATGCGAAACATGCCCACATTGTTTATAAATGTGAGAGACAAAAAAGCCTCACACTGATATAAATTAAGTGAGATTTGTCAAAATGATTTTACGAGACATTACAAAGACTGGTCAAATTAAAATAAATTAATCAATATACATTATCTTAAGCCCACCATTATGCCTTGGTATAAATATCATTTTAATGTTAGTTTTAATTAATATCATTGAATTTTGTGAATTTGTACAATAAAGATGCCAATTAATTTGTACAACAAATATGTCAATTAATTCCAAACATAATTTTTTTACAAATGTGTCAATTTATTTGAAACAAAAGGAGTAGTAGTATACAAACATATTTTAATTTATTTATTAACACTACTATGCCGATTTACATGGCTCTTAGACCTTTCTCCAAGTATTTTCATAGAATTTAAAGTCGAAAGCTTTAATCTTTGCTGCATTTTTTAGATTTTAAAAAGGCAAAAAGTGATCAATATTCTTCTTTATTCAAACATTGATGGATTCAAGTCAAGTTTAAGAATTTTAATGTTCCATGGTTAGCTCATGGACATGTATTCCCTTTTCTTGAACTATCCAAAAAACTCTCCAAAAAGAATTTCCAAATATACGTTTGATCTATATCCATCAATCTTGACTCTAATAAAAAAAAAAAAGTTTCAATCTTCATGAATTTTCAGTGGAATTAATTGAATTCAAATATAGCTTTTTACTTGTCAGAATCTGTTGGAATCTATATTCTATATTTGAATAAAATTAGTTGAGAGTAAGGGGTCGTGTCTGTTCGATCTGAAGAGGTACCCTTTGGATCGAAACAGTACAATCCAAACATTGTGTCTCTTGCGAAAAGATATTTTTGAGTCTATAAATAGGAGACTTAATCTGGCCAATTAAGTATCCTATTTTTTCCGACAATAATAAAAAATTACTCTCATCTCAACTTTTAAGTTTATGTCGAATTTTCTATTTGCTTCGGTTCGCCGTGGGTTCATTATTTGTGCAAATAATGAACAACAGACTGTTGTATCTTGGGAGACTACCGGGAATCAAACTGTATGCACCGTGGCAGCCCCGGAAATATTGTCTTAAGGAAATTTGTTTCGGCAAGCCTCAGTCTAATTTCCTTATTTTTTACGTAAAGATTGAAGTGATCTTTGGTTTCGATACAAGTAAGTATTTCTCACTATTTTTTTTTTGTGTTAGATTGAAATATTTAAGTACACAGATTGTTAGACACCAACAATCTTAAGACAATATATAATTTGTTTAACATCTGTGTCAATATTATAATGATTAATTACGATCATTTATTCTGTAAAAATCACAACATGTAAAGTTGATAAATTTTTGATAAAATTAAAACTGAGTTTGTATGAACTGAGATAACATGTTGCGTTGGATATTGTTTACTAATCATACGTTATGAAACTCAAAAGTGTGAAGACAGAATGTTTCGAACCATTAAAACTTAATTCGGATTGTGTAGGCTTTATATTAATATGCCATTAAGTTCTGTTAGTGGAGGAATTAAGATCATTATAAAATCATTAAACACTCCGAAAAGAATGAAGATTGATTCCTCTGTGTTAATGAATGAGTGCAACCCTTCATGAATAGATGTTTATATTTTATTTGTGCACTAGCATTTAAATTTTATACGGTGAGATACTAATAGAAATAAACATATTTTTAAAGTTAAATCTGATATATATGCAACTAATTAAATGAGTTGTTTAACTAGAGTAAGTCAGCGAATATTTCTGAAAAATCTATTTTCGGAAAATTGAACTAATAATTTTATGAATGAGCGTATTTATGAAGAGGTGTCTTTAATTAAAGATTATGTTCCTTTTAATCATTATGCATATGAGTATATGCGAATCGGTGTGTAGGTTACGAACACTTGCGAAGAGGTTCAATTAGAAGAAACATTATTTTCAACTAATTAAAAATATTCTTGAGGACATTAGTGACCATTAATGAAGTGGTGCATTATTTGGACTCTAATTTTTTAATCAAGTCCAATGTGTATTCTCCTTTTTCATGAATGATGCCTATGTTTCTGATTCATGATAGTACAAGTTTTCTGATTTGATAAAATGAACTTCATTAAATTGTTATATGAGTTCGATAAGGATATGATAATCTGGAGTGAGTATCATTAAATGAAATTAAGGACGAAGAGTCGTCATGATTATCTATTTCAAATTGTTAGAACGCGATTCAACAAGAAATGATAAGAAATCGTAATATATGTTATATCTGAATTGCGAATTCAATATATAGACGAGGAGGATTATTAAGTTATTCCATGAAGGTAATGATTTGAGTAAAATTTAATGACATGAGCATGAAATTATGAACCTCATATGAATATATGATTCTTAGCTTGTGTACATTTATTTGTGTGATTATGCATATGTAAAGCATAGGAAAGGAGTAAATTACTAATAGCTTTATGTGAAAATAAAGAATTAATTAGTAATTATAATCATATCAATATTTTAATGAGAAAATATTGGTAATATATTATTGAAAAATAATTAAAATTGTTTGCAAAATATTTGTAATTCATATCGATATTTTAATGAGAAAATATTGATAACTTCTTATATGTAAAAGTAATTATAATTCAATTGTGGAAGAATTATAATTTGCTATGGTATCAATATTTTATTGAAGAAATATTGATTATATTTATAATTTATTCGTGAAATAAATATCAATATTTTATTGAGGAAATATTGATTCTATTTATAATTTATTTGTGAAATACATATCAATATTTTATTGAGAAATTATTGATAATATTTTATTTGTAAGAAATAATTATAAATTATTTGAGAAATAAATATCAATATTTTATTGAGAAAATATATATTGAACTTATTTGTGAAATAATTATTATTTATTTGTGAGAAATAAGTATATAATTATAATTTATTTGTTTGCGAAACAAATATGTAAAAGTTCAATTTTTTTGAACTAATCCAAATTAATTATGTGATTTTAAATCATTACTAACTCGTGAAGTTTAAAATGTATTTGATCACATATATTTTATTGCGCTATTTATTGAATAATAAATAAGAGGCAATAAAAGTATTTTCGAAATACAAAGAGATGCATTTGTGAACTACAAATCTAGAAAATGGAATAAGAAAATTTTAAATTCTTATATCCAAATTGTGGGGGGTATTTAGGTCAGATTTCAGTTTCACCACCGAAAAAGAAAATAACTTAAAAATATTAATTACTACTAGCTTATGCGATAAATAGTAGCAGTTCATATTTTTTGTGTTTAAATCTGAAATAAATGTAATCATGTGAACTGAGTCACGTGATGTAACATTAATTGAGAATGTAAGAAGGATTTGAGAGAATCTTTTCTTATAAAATTGATCCTTCTTTTGGCTCAGATTTATTTTCAGTAAGCATGATTTACTGATATTAAAATATGATAAAGTAATATTATTTATTATATTACTTACATAAACCTTTTTATAATTAGAGTTAATTATAATTTTTTTTTTATTCTGGGAGAATAAACATTATAGTCTAACCTTTTTTTTAGACTAGAATATTTTGCGAAAATATTTAATTAATTTTGATCAAGGGGGTCAAATTTGTGAAGTTTATAATTATTCTGCGAGAATATACATATGAATCTTTAACTTCAACATGAGTTTGTTGATGAGTTGAAGAGACATATAAGTTAAAGGCTCGAACTTATTCGATCAAGATATTCCAACTTATATGTTAAAGAATTAACCTCGAACATATAAATAGATTATGTCACGTTCCAATACCGTGGATGGAAAGAGGCGATTGAAAGCAAGTTACATTCATAAAATTGGTAGACCTCAAGGAGTGAACCAATTAGATGTAGATGGGTTTTTAAATTAAAGAATTTAAAAACTTTGATAAGTCAATCGATAAAAAACTAGGCTAGACTAGCAGCCAAGTTGCCTTATAAAAGAAATAATTTTATTTATTTGACTCATATTCACTAGCGATTAAGATAATATCCATTTGAATGTTAATAGCTCTAATAGCTATATACAATGGATGTTAAAATTATCATCATTAATGGTGAATTAAATGAGAAAATTTATAAGGAGTAACTAGAGAGTTTCATTGTTAAATAAAAAGAAAACATAGTTTGCGAAACTTATGTATTTTCTTGTTGACGTTTAACAAACGCCTAAATAATGACACGAAAAATGTGATAGTGTCACTAACAAATTTTGACTGTCATATTAATAAATATGACAAGTGTGTCCATATAAACTAACTAGATAATTGAGTATCAGAATTTGTTTATATGATATATTTGAGACTAATACTATGAGTATTAAATCCATTGAGAAAATATTAACTTATGATATGAAAAACTTCGGTTTAATCAATCATGATTAAGAGGTCATGTGATGATATTAAACTATCTCAAGCACATTAAGTGAGATGAGTTATAAATAATTTAATACTTATGAAAAGGGATTTCATAATTCTATTTAATTCATACCTTGTGTGCAATAGGAGAATAAATGTGATATAGTATCACAATTTGAGTATGCTCATAAAATTAGATGTCACGCATATATCGTAAAATGCAAGAGGCTAGACATCGTCTCTTTAGTTAATAAACTAAGGAGATACATGAGCAATCTTAGCAAGATTCGTTGGGATGCATTAATGAGAATGCTTGAAGCTTGATAGAATACATACATATGTGCATTAGATTTGGAAAATTTTCAAACGATCCAGGAGGGATATAGTAATGCAAATTAAACTTCTGATTTAGATGAATCAAAGTTTATAAGCGGATATGTATTCAATTTCGGAGGCACCGCTATTTCCTGAGAATCTTCCAAACAAACGCGTATAGCTCAATCCACTATAGAGTGCATAGCATTGGATAAAGCTAGTAAAGAATTTGAGTGACTTAACAAAATTCATGGAAGATATTTTAATATGACTGAAAATTGTGTTAGTCATACATAAAATGCGATAATCAAGCGGTGATACTCAGAGCTCAACAAACTCTATGTATAATGGTAAATTCAAGACATAATTGTTGTCATTGATACAATACCTAGAGACATCTACTTTCAAATAGAATGGACTTTATAAAGTCAAGAGATAATCCTAATTCCGGATATTAAAGGTTTATCTAGAGAGTAGTATGTGCATCGAGGGGAATGGGCTTAAAGCCTAAATTAGACTAAGTTACCTCGTACGGAAACCTAACCTGGCGACTGGAGATCCCACGGACCAGGTTCAATAGGACAACCAGTCTTGGCTAACTTAAAAGAAAGCACTTAAGAGTATAACTCTATCCCATTCTTATGATGCAATAAGTGCAAGCCTACCGCGTTTATAAGGTTAAGCAAATGCTTTTAATGACGTCTATACCTTGTCAAGAACAAGTAGAGTATGGTAGGATACTCTTGATAGATGCGGTCACCTATGTTAGTGTGAGCTGGGTCGGCTCGTTGAGAATTTCTTTATAGGTTGGAATTCTCTAAAGCACTCGCATAACCAAGAATGTTCAGGGCCAAAACGAACACAACCGAGAACTTGAAGCAGATCGGTTTAATGCTGTGTTAAGTTTATTGTCTTGGTTTACACCAACAGCCGACGGTTCAAGATGAAATATTTCACCGATTGGCTAAGTAAATCCGATAAGCTTTAACTAGGGAAGGTTCAAGATGAAATATTTCACCTATCTCGATGCGGTATTATTCCTAAAGAAATTTCGACATGATGTCTTATGTGAAGGAACTAGGAGAACTATTTTATTCATGTGGGGGATTGTTGGAATCTATATTCTATATTTGAATAAAATTAGTTGAGAGTAAGGGGTCGTGTCTGTTCGATCTGAAGAGGTACCCTTTGGATCGAAACAGTACAATCCAAACATTGTGTCTCTTGCGAAAAGATATTTTTGAGTCTATAAATAGGAGACTTAATCTGGCCAATTAAGTATCCTATTTTTTCCGACAATAATAAAAAATTACTCTCATCTCAACTTTTAAGTTTATGTCGAATTTTCTATTTGCTTCGGTTCGCCGTGGGTTCATTATTTGTGCAAATAATGAACAACAGACTGTTGTATCTTGGGAGACTACCGGGAATCAAACTGTATGCACCGTGGCAGCCCCGGAAATATTGTCTTAAGGAAATTTGTTTCGGCAAGCCTAAGTCTAATTTCCTTATTTTTTACGTAAAGATTGAAGTGATCTTTGGTTTCGATACAAGTAAGTATTTCTCACTATTTTTTTTTTGTGTTAGATTGAAATATTTAAGTACACAGATTGTTAGACACCAACAGAATCAATAATAGATAAAATGTGAAAATAAAATATTCATGTTCTCGAGGATTGGACAAATGTATTTAAAATGTCAAGTTATTAAAGTTCATGTCAATTAAATTTAATACTCTTTCGAACAATGTTGTCTAAATATTGAATTCAAATGCACTCTCAAACCTGACATGAAAATCAAACTAATTTTGACAATGTGTTGTTCAATTCGACATATTAAATCGATATTTAATCCTACGTAATATCATATACTCATGCAAAATAAAAATAAATTACTAACATAAAAAATTACCCGCATAATAATAAAAAAAAGCCCCCAGGGCATATCTCCAACTGGCTGACCAAGAATTCATAATGCTTGCTCCAGCGGCAAGGGTGGGGGTTCGAATCCCATTTGAAACTTGGATGGAAGCATTTCTATGGGTCTATCTAAGGGTCATTTGTGGTGAAGACCCCTTTGTACGCAGAGTGTACAGCAGTATGGTGGGATCCCGAGACTTGGTGGAGGCACATCCTGCAATTTACATCCTTCAGGGTTCTAGGACAAGGGTTCTGAGGGTCCAGAATTAGTCTAATTTAAGCTTGTACACCTGAGTTATAAAAAAAAAAAAAAAAAAAAAAAAAAAAAAAAAAAAAAAAATTCAATCCGAGACCCTTTGCAGTCAGGGTCCTACAGGATGCTTAAAATGCCTTAACTTTAGGTCGGCTATGTTGGCAAGCTAAATATTAAAAAATTATAAAAATATCAAATTATTAGTATTCGTCTTAATTAAATTCTTTAAAGATTGATTCGTTAAAAATAGCATATGAAATTGATGGATTTTTCTAAGAGTGTTACTTCTTGTATCGGATGGATATTTCTGAGAGTGACCCCATAGGTTGTTTCTTTCATTTATCTCATATAATAAATATGATTTGACATAGAGTTTTATACATTTTACACCTACAACATAATTCTTTAAAAAAAAAATTACACTTATTTTATTTCTCAAACTACTCTCTCATAACCCAAACAAACAATATTACACAGATCAAGATTATTTCACAAATCACCACTACTCTTTGAAAAGCCCTTGAAGTTTTTACTTGCAAAAGTATTTTGGAAGACAAAATCATACTATGGCAATGATTGCTTCATATTATTTAGGAAAATGAGAATATGACAGCTAGGGCTGAGCAAACGGGCCGAACCGGACCGAACCGAACTGAAGTTCGGTTATGGCCCGGTTCGGTCCCAAAAAAACATGGACCGATTACCGGACCGAAATAGTCGGTCCGGTTCGGTCCAAATATGTACCGAATTTCTTTTTTTTTTTTTTTTTTAAAAAGAGCTCAGCTTTTCATTTTCTGCTTCCAAAAAAAAAAAAAAAAGCCCAGCTCATTTTCTTCGTCTTCTTCTTTCTTCATTTTTTTCCATTTTCTTCTTTCTTCTTCTTTCTTCTTCTCTTCTAAAAACCAAGATCCATCAAAGACTCAAAACCGAAGTAGGAAAAATTGTTGCTTTGAGTCAAAGCAACAATTGTGGCAAAGTATACCTAACTAGAGAGATTCAAGAGAGTAGGGATTGATGTTCAATATTACCTTACTATAGGGTGCTGTCGGCGACTTGACGGACGGAGGAGGTGGGGCCGCGACCGGAATCTGGTGCTGGAAGCGGACGGAGGCGGCGCGGCTACGGGTTTTTAGTTTGGGGGTGGAGAGTATTTGAAATCGGGTGATTTGGGACTAGGGTTGAAAGAGGAGAGTACTTGGTTGAGTTGGTTCGGTTATCCAAGTGAAAGAGGACCGGGTTCGGGTAGCATAATAAGGGAAAAAAAAAATATTCTAAGTGGGTTCGGGTCTTCGGTTCGGTTCGGAAAACCGTCGGTTTTTACCGAAAACCGAATAGATGCTGGTTCGGTTCTCACGCTAGAACCGATTACCGAACCGGTTGGCCGGTTCGGTAATCGGTCCGGACCGAACCGTCGGTTCCGGTTCGGTTCGGTCGGTCCGGTTTGTTTTGCTCAGCCCTGATGACAGCCCATTATATCACAGTCCATGTACAGCCAAATATAATTGGTTGGAGAAATTTTGTTACATGTGGCAACTTGTTTAGTAGGTTTTTTTTTCTTTCAATTTTCACCCCCAAAATTTTGATTTGTGAAAGACTTTTGCAATTTTCACTCTCACAAATTTGTGTAGTAGAAATCTTTTGCAACTTTTATAACTAAATTTAGATTTTATTATGATGTGACATTCTATAATTTTAAAATCGTAAAATACATTAAAAAAAGTTTAAAAAATATCTCAACTTTAAAAAATTACAACAGAACACCTAAATTATGCGATATTACTCATATAAAAATTAATTCATTACTTTCAAAATGTTAATTTATCATTTTTCAATATTTGAATATAAATATTTCGAAAATTATCATAAAAATATAAACTCATAATTTAAAAGTATTTGCAATGCATATAATTTAGAGTTTATGACATAATATTTAATTTAGGGTTTAGGTTTTATTTTATAAATAGGATTTATTTTTATTTGATGATTAATTATGGGTTTTTTTTGTAATTTTATTTTATGGGGGTTTTAGGGTTTAGGTTTTAGGTTTTAGGGTTTAGGGTTTTAGGGTTTAGGTTTTATTTTATAAATAGGATTTATTTTTATTTGATGATTAATTATGGGTTTTTTTTTTTGTAATTTTATTTTATGGGGGTTTTAGGGTTTAGGGTTTTAAGATCTTTGGGTCTAGGGTTTTAGTGGTTTAGAATTTATTTTATAAATAGGATTTATTTTAATTTATTGATTAATTATGGGTTTGTTTTGCAATTTTGTTTTACTATTTATTTTTCAGAAAGAAAAGTCATACCATGTACAGCCGGTTGAGGGCTGTTATGCTAGCAGTATCCTATTATTTATACCTCATGTACAACCGGTTGAGGGCTGTTATGCTAGCAGTACCCTATTATTTATTCCTCTCTCGTAGAGTTGTATGTGGTACAGTTTTATGTTTTTTCAGTGAAATAAATATCATATCACTTTTGTTTAAATATTCAACTTAAATATGAACTTCTGAATACCAAATTATTATATTCAGTAGGGTGCAGTTTCGTTATTGATCATTTTATAAAAAAATTACAAGATTACATTTTATAAAGTATTGAGTTTTAGTAGTCAACATTTTAAACTCAATAACAATAAAAGCTACTTTCCAAAAAAAAAAAAAGGAAGAAGCTTCTTAAATAGTAACTTGTTCTTGCTTGATCTTTCTAACGAAGATTACTATTTGGATGTGTACAATATATTACGGTGATTACCTTTTAGACACATACAATCCAAGTACAATTTTGACTCTATTTGGCAAAATAGCAATTTACGTTCCTTAACTTTCATTGATCCGCAGAATCATGACACTTAATTTTCCAGCAAGCATTTTACGTCCATTAACTTTCACTGGTCCACGAAATCAGGACACTTAATTTTTCAGCAAACATTTTACATCCCTTAACTTTCACTAGTCTACGGAATAAGGACTCTTAATTTTTCGGCAAGCTAAATACGTACTATAACTTTTTATACCTGCAATTTTAGTCCACTTGACCGCAATTTCAGTCCACAACTCGCTGAAAATTACATAATTGCCAACTGGACAAATAGTTTGGGTATTTGAATTAATATTGATTTTGTTAAATAGTTGTAGATAGTTTGTCAAGTGATTATCAAGTCGGTATTTGTTTGTCAAGTGGAATTTAATGTCATGTAACCAAAATATGTCAAATAGGTCATGAAATTTTGCAGTTTAAAAGTTACACAGGTTTTGTAAAGTAATTATGAGAAATGAAGTAGTAGAATGTACAGTATGCTTTCCAATTCATTCATAACATTAAGTAGTACAACTATTGAAAACAATGCATAATGCTCTATAAATACGAATCTACATAAGCTCGACTAAAAATAGAGGAGCATAATTGATATAAAGTTATAGGATGCCCGAAAAATTTATAAGACTGAAATTGCGGTCAAGTGGACTAAAATTGCGTGTATAGAAAAGTTATAGGACATATTTTGCTTGTTAAAAAAATTAAGTGTCATAATTTCGTGGACCAGTGAAAAGTTAAGGGATGTAAGATGCTTTCTGAAAAATTAAGTGTCCTGATTCTGCGGACCAATTAAAGTTAAGGGACGTATAATGCTTACTGAAAAATTAAGTGTCCTGATTCCACGGACTGAAAAATTAAGTGTCCTGATAATGTGGACTGCCGACTCTATTTTATATAAGCCTTTTGAATTCTTAAGAAAAAATGGAAACTTCAATACGATGTGATGTAGTTTTGAGAAACAAGTGCACCCATTATCTTGGATTTAAAACTTGTAATTACTTAAGAGCAATGTTTTAAAAATTGGACCGGACATCAAACCGGTAGCTTTGCTGGTTACTGGTTAGATCGGTTTAACAGTTTTAACTACTGGATCAATCGGTGTGACGTCATTACAATATAATATTTTAATTTAAATTTTAATGTATGTAATCAACTATTTAAAAAGATATAATATTAATTTTTTTAAGTTTATCCCATAAACTAAATGTTTATCTCATGATCAATTATTTTTCCTACAAATTTTGAG
Source organism: Penstemon eatonii (assembly GCA_038501285.1). Lineage (NCBI taxonomy): Eukaryota > Viridiplantae > Streptophyta > Magnoliopsida > Lamiales > Plantaginaceae > Penstemon > Penstemon eatonii. Next base: position 63,378,423 of record CM076715.1, on the reverse strand, counting down.
TTGAGAATGAATAATAGCAAGAAAATTACAAGTATGATAACATGATATCAACACAATAATTCAAATTATAATAAACACCATATGAAAAATGATAATTTTATTACTAATCACCTATGAAAAAGAGAAATCATTTATGAATTTCGTCATTGAATTATATAAGAAAAATAAAAATATTTGAAGTTTGAGAAAAATGATTTTTCTAATGAAATTGATGCTCAAATTTATTTATTTAACTTATTATATAAAATATTTTTTTTGTTTTTGTTTAATTCAAAGTGAAAAATAGAAGAACAGATGTGAGAGTATTGTTGAAGTTTAAAGGTCGCAGAAGAGAAATAAAAATCCGTAGTATAAACTTTTTATATTTAGAAGTGAACCAGTGGTTCAATTGGTTCACTGGTTCATTGGATTTACCTATTTTTGACGGATTTTTTTTCTGTTCGAACAGGTCAGAAACAAAACTGGTTTTGGAGGATTAATCGGACCGAATTGACAGCTAATTATCGGTTAAACCAGTTGAACATGCCGATCCAGTCCGATTTTTAAAACACTGCTTAAGAGTACTAAAATATTCCTTACTTTCCTTATTATTTTGTATTTTTTATTTCGAATTCGAATATTATAAATTAAAGTTGACAACTTTCAAGATAAACTCAAAGATGACAGATCTATAATAACTTAACAAGCAATACTTTGTGTAGGGTCTATCATATATCAGTTTTTAATTTTTAATTTTTAATTTTTTAATTTTTTATAATTCTATTATAGATCAGTTTAGGTTAAGACATTTTCTTCACTAACCAAACCATAGTTGACAAATTAACAAATCAAAGAGGCAGCAAATTAACACCCCGTGAAATAAAAATAGGCACATTAACTCACTGTTAAAAATAAAAACGAGCATTTTACCTTCTTCATCAGTCCAGTGTTGAACAAGCATTTTCTATTACAGTTGGGGATTCAATTTGATGCATAAAATGACCAATTTAATTCTATCTTAATGGACATTTTACTTCCATGTGATATGTTTAAATAGACACTTTATGCTAGTATGCTTAATTATATAAACGAGGGTGGTATTGTCCTTTTATATTTTCTGGAGATACAAAAAGTAGAGGGAGTCAGTGAGTTTATTTTATAAAAATTCATGGAATTAAAATGTCTTTTAACAAGAACACAAAGAGTTAAATTGATATTCACTCAAAAATACACCATGGGATTAATAATAATTGACATAAGGCCCCAAATTTTTTGAAATCCAAATTTGCACTTTTGGTCGCTCAATTTTGAAAAATTATAATTTTGCCCGTAATCAATTTTTGCGATTTTATCCCGATATCAACAACAAATAACGAGCAAGAATTAAAACATAGAACAAGTTAAGGTATGATTAGGAATTTCAAGTACCACAAGTTATATATACCAAACAATGGATTTCAAAGTAATGGGTTTGAAAATTAAGGGACCAAAAGTGAAAATATAGATTTTTGAAAATTAAAATCTTCTGAAAATTATGGACTGAATTGCAATTCTGGGTTTTCAAAAATAGGGGTCAAATTGCAATTTCTAAAAATTAGGGGACCAAAAGTGAAAAATTGAATTTCTAAAAATCAGGGTCGAATTGAAAATTTTAATTTTCCAAAAATTATGGACTGAATTGCAATTTCGGGTTTTTCAAAATTCTAGTGTCAAATTGCAATTTCTGAAAATTGAGGGACCAAAAGTCTAAATTTGGACTTCAGAAAATCTGAGGCTGAATTGAAATTTTTAAATTTTATGAAAATTCTGGACTGAATTGCAATTTGAGTTTTTCATATATTTTGGGTCAAATTGTTATTCCCAAAAATTGAGGGACCAAAAGTGCAAATTCAAATTTCTGAAAATCAGGGGCGAATTGAAAATTTTAATTTTCTGAAAATTTAGGAATGAATTGCAGTTTTGGATTCTACAAAAATCTAGGGTCAAAATTGTAATATCCAAAAATATAGGGACCAAAAGTGAAAATTTGATTCCTGAAAATTAGCTTCCGAATTGAAATATAAAAATTCTGGACTGAATTATAATTTTGGATTCTTCAAAAGTCTAGGGTCAAAATTGAAATTTCCAAATATTGAGGGATCAAAAGTGCAATTCAAATTTTTTGAAAATAGGAGCTGAATTGCAAATATTAATTTTTTGAGAATTCTAGACTAAATTGCAGTTCTAGGTTTTTAAAAAATCTGGTATCAAATTGCAATTTTAAAAGTATACAATGTGGAGTTTTCATTCAAATGATTATTCATTGAATTGAACTAAAAATCCAAGAATTCAAATGAAAGAATTAAATTTTGTATCCAAATAACCTGAAGAATTTAACAAGAGATTTCAAATCCACCCAACCCAAATCCATCCATCCTTCCAAATGGCCCTAAGACAAAAGAAAGAAATATTTCCAAAATTTTAATGTTCGCATGGTTAACTCATGGCCATATATTTTTTCTTTTATAATTCTAGATTTTAGAAGCAAAATAATTCAATTCGTAAAATCTAAAACATAGGGGTCAATTTGCAAAATTTTCAAAGTCAATTATTATATGCGGTCTTTTTTATATGAGAGGCGTTCTTTTTTTTTTTTGTTTTTTAGAAGCAAAATAATTTAATTCGTAAAATTGAAAAATATAGGGGTCAATTTGCAAAATTGTCAAAGTCAATTATTATCAAAATTGGGGGTAAAGCGGTCTTTTTTATATGATAGGCAGTTTTTTTTCAGAAGCAAAATAATTCGATTCGTAAAATCGAAAAATATAGGAGTCAATTGGTAAAATTATCAAAGTCAATTATTATTTAAATTGGGGGTAAAACGGTCTTTTTTATATAGTAGGAAATTTTTTATATTTTTTAGAAGAAAAATAATTCAATTCGTAAAATCGCAAAACATAGGGGTCAATTTGCAAAATTGTCAAAGTCAATTATTATCAAAATTGGGGGTAAAACGGTCTTTTTTATATGACAGACGGTTTTTTTTATCAGAAGCAAAATAATTCAATTCGTAAAATTGGAAAACATAGGGGTCAATTGGCAAAATTGTCTAAGTTAATTGTTAACTAAATTGGGGGGCAAGGCGGTCTTTTTATATGACAGACGGTTTTTTTATATTTTTTTAGAAGCGAAATAATTCAATTCGTAAAATCGCAAAACATAGGGGTCAACTTGCAAATCGTCAAAGTAAATTATTATCAAATTTGGGGGTAAAATGGTCTTTTTATATCATAAGTTTTTTATTTTTTTTATTTTTAGAAACAAAATAATTCAATTGGTAATATCATGAAACATAAGGGTCAATTTGTTTTTAGTTTTAATTATTTTGATTCAAAGGTTATAAATGTCTTTTATTAATTGAAGATTATCTAGACTTTTAATTAAATTTTTTAGAAAAAGGGTAAAAGTGTCTATTTACAGACCGAGTCAACTCGCCGAGTCACGTACTAAGTTACGCACGCCACATGACATCATTTCAGGGTCATCCCGCATGTGAAGGCGAGTTACGGTGCCCGCATCTTAGAAGCCCCGTAGTATTTTACCATTTATTATAGAACTTGTAAACTTTGTATTATGACACTACAAATTACTTGCAATGATTTTCATTCCTTTTTAACTTGTATAATTTTTTTATCTTTTTAATTAAAATTATACATAAAAATATTTTTTATTTGGATTCGGGTCTTTGAGCCGGATATCAATTTTTTTACAAATTCGGATTTGGTAGCATTTTTAAATATTCGATAGAATATTGGATCGGATCTGAATACACTTTTTGATTTTCGAATTCGAACTCCACCATGATCCGCTCCGAGTCCGCCTATTGACAGCCCTAGTTTGAGATGTATTGTAATTTATATAACTTGGGAAAGACTATCGATTTTGGCCCATAATGGACCTCCGTCAAGCCAATTCTGCAAGTCTCATTATTGAAAGGACTAAAAAATTGCGTAGGTTGTATAGGCATTTTTCATCCTCCATCAACATTAGCAAAGGAAGCAGTGAAGGAAGCAGCTTGCACGAATATTATTATTATCTTTGCCCGCCACGACTGGCAGACCATACGAAATCTTATAAAATCAGCAATAAAGTTTATTCGTCTTACAATAAGGATTAGAAGATCAAACGGTAATTTATACCAATCTGCCATAATCTGAAAAGAGAAAAGTAACTTAAAAAAGGTAAGTAATTCCAAGAAACAAAGTTCAAATATCTAAATGTAGCAATTTTTTAATATGAAGAGGAAAAAGACCCAATAGATACATATATACGTACATACATGATACATACCAATGTATCACAATAAGATAAAAAGAACAAGAAAATTCAATCCACGAATTAGAGAAAACGAATCTAATTTCACAACTCCCAAACCGACCCAAAAAAAAATTACAATAACAAGGAGATGGAAAATTTACCTTACTTGGTTGGAGACCGAAATTTAGACTGACCAAGAACAATCGGATTCAAATTTTTGTTCCTTTTTACAGTGGGTTCTCTCCACTTTTAACCTAGTTGCTCATAAGGAAAGAAAAATTCCTTTTTCTACAGTGTATGGGTCGGTCTGGCCCAATTATTTCGGCCAGCCCGGCCCGTTCCCACCGGTTGTGGTTTGAATTTTTTTCCTTTTTCCTTAATTATTTCAAATAATTGGATACTGTTTTATGGCCCGCCCGCAAGAATGACTGAGAATTTTTTATAGTGAATATATTTATTTGATTTTTTGTTCGGAGAGGTTGTCATATAATATATGTTCGACACGTCTTGAAAAAGATTAAACTCTTAAGAAATCAGAAAAAGAAAAATAGTACTCCATTCGTTTCAAATTAATTGACACATTCCTTGTTTTCACTTAAATTTAGAAACCTCATAATGAATCTTTTTCTATGGTAAAATATCAAAAATGCACTCTTTAATGATTGCTATCACTTTTGTCATGAACTACTTCATATATTTTCTTCTATATTTTCTAATTTTTTTTATTGGTGACCCTTGAGCTTATCAAGAAAGGAAAAAATTAGAAAAAATTGCATTGAACCAAATATGCCAATTAATTTGACACGTATAAATATAGGGTTTGTTTGTCTTGTATTTGAGAGAGCAGTTTGAAAGAGTAGTGGGGGGTTTGTGACATAATTTTAATTTGTAATATTGTTTGTTTGAGTGGTTTGGAAAATAAGGTTTTTTTTGGAAGAGTTTAGGTTAGGCGTAAGACTTTATGTCGAATTATGTTTGTTATGTGAGACAAATTGTATAAGAGATATGCTCTTTAAGTCAAATCAAAATAGTGTGTGTGTAAATTTTTTTAAATATATGAAAAATGTTGTTTGTTTGACTATTAATAAAATAATTTGAAAAATTTGAGAGAAAATAAAATTATTTCATAAAGTTAAAAACATGTTCATATATTTTCCTGAACATATATTTTTCTCGGAAATGCGAAACATGCCCACATTGTTTATAAATGTGAGAGACAAAAAAGCCTCACACTGATATAAATTAAGTGAGATTTGTCAAAATGATTTTACGAGACATTACAAAGACTGGTCAAATTAAAATAAATTAATCAATATACATTATCTTAAGCCCACCATTATGCCTTGGTATAAATATCATTTTAATGTTAGTTTTAATTAATATCATTGAATTTTGTGAATTTGTACAATAAAGATGCCAATTAATTTGTACAACAAATATGTCAATTAATTCCAAACATAATTTTTTTACAAATGTGTCAATTTATTTGAAACAAAAGGAGTAGTAGTATACAAACATATTTTAATTTATTTATTAACACTACTATGCCGATTTACATGGCTCTTAGACCTTTCTCCAAGTATTTTCATAGAATTTAAAGTCGAAAGCTTTAATCTTTGCTGCATTTTTTAGATTTTAAAAAGGCAAAAAGTGATCAATATTCTTCTTTATTCAAACATTGATGGATTCAAGTCAAGTTTAAGAATTTTAATGTTCCATGGTTAGCTCATGGACATGTATTCCCTTTTCTTGAACTATCCAAAAAACTCTCCAAAAAGAATTTCCAAATATACGTTTGATCTATATCCATCAATCTTGACTCTAATAAAAAAAAAAAGTTTCAATCTTCATGAATTTTCAGTGGAATTAATTGAATTCAAATATAGCTTTTTACTTGTCAGAATCTGTTGGAATCTATATTCTATATTTGAATAAAATTAGTTGAGAGTAAGGGGTCGTGTCTGTTCGATCTGAAGAGGTACCCTTTGGATCGAAACAGTACAATCCAAACATTGTGTCTCTTGCGAAAAGATATTTTTGAGTCTATAAATAGGAGACTTAATCTGGCCAATTAAGTATCCTATTTTTTCCGACAATAATAAAAAATTACTCTCATCTCAACTTTTAAGTTTATGTCGAATTTTCTATTTGCTTCGGTTCGCCGTGGGTTCATTATTTGTGCAAATAATGAACAACAGACTGTTGTATCTTGGGAGACTACCGGGAATCAAACTGTATGCACCGTGGCAGCCCCGGAAATATTGTCTTAAGGAAATTTGTTTCGGCAAGCCTCAGTCTAATTTCCTTATTTTTTACGTAAAGATTGAAGTGATCTTTGGTTTCGATACAAGTAAGTATTTCTCACTATTTTTTTTTGTGTTAGATTGAAATATTTAAGTACACAGATTGTTAGACACCAACAATCTTAAGACAATATATAATTTGTTTAACATCTGTGTCAATATTATAATGATTAATTACGATCATTTATTCTGTAAAAATCACAACATGTAAAGTTGATAAATTTTTGATAAAATTAAAACTGAGTTTGTATGAACTGAGATAACATGTTGCGTTGGATATTGTTTACTAATCATACGTTATGAAACTCAAAAGTGTGAAGACAGAATGTTTCGAACCATTAAAACTTAATTCGGATTGTGTAGGCTTTATATTAATATGCCATTAAGTTCTGTTAGTGGAGGAATTAAGATCATTATAAAATCATTAAACACTCCGAAAAGAATGAAGATTGATTCCTCTGTGTTAATGAATGAGTGCAACCCTTCATGAATAGATGTTTATATTTTATTTGTGCACTAGCATTTAAATTTTATACGGTGAGATACTAATAGAAATAAACATATTTTTAAAGTTAAATCTGATATATATGCAACTAATTAAATGAGTTGTTTAACTAGAGTAAGTCAGCGAATATTTCTGAAAAATCTATTTTCGGAAAATTGAACTAATAATTTTATGAATGAGCGTATTTATGAAGAGGTGTCTTTAATTAAAGATTATGTTCCTTTTAATCATTATGCATATGAGTATATGCGAATCGGTGTGTAGGTTACGAACACTTGCGAAGAGGTTCAATTAGAAGAAACATTATTTTCAACTAATTAAAAATATTCTTGAGGACATTAGTGACCATTAATGAAGTGGTGCATTATTTGGACTCTAATTTTTTAATCAAGTCCAATGTGTATTCTCCTTTTTCATGAATGATGCCTATGTTTCTGATTCATGATAGTACAAGTTTTCTGATTTGATAAAATGAACTTCATTAAATTGTTATATGAGTTCGATAAGGATATGATAATCTGGAGTGAGTATCATTAAATGAAATTAAGGACGAAGAGTCGTCATGATTATCTATTTCAAATTGTTAGAACGCGATTCAACAAGAAATGATAAGAAATCGTAATATATGTTATATCTGAATTGCGAATTCAATATATAGACGAGGAGGATTATTAAGTTATTCCATGAAGGTAATGATTTGAGTAAAATTTAATGACATGAGCATGAAATTATGAACCTCATATGAATATATGATTCTTAGCTTGTGTACATTTATTTGTGTGATTATGCATATGTAAAGCATAGGAAAGGAGTAAATTACTAATAGCTTTATGTGAAAATAAAGAATTAATTAGTAATTATAATCATATCAATATTTTAATGAGAAAATATTGGTAATATATTATTGAAAAATAATTAAAATTGTTTGCAAAATATTTGTAATTCATATCGATATTTTAATGAGAAAATATTGATAACTTCTTATATGTAAAAGTAATTATAATTCAATTGTGGAAGAATTATAATTTGCTATGGTATCAATATTTTATTGAAGAAATATTGATTATATTTATAATTTATTCGTGAAATAAATATCAATATTTTATTGAGGAAATATTGATTCTATTTATAATTTATTTGTGAAATACATATCAATATTTTATTGAGAAATTATTGATAATATTTTATTTGTAAGAAATAATTATAAATTATTTGAGAAATAAATATCAATATTTTATTGAGAAAATATATATTGAACTTATTTGTGAAATAATTATTATTTATTTGTGAGAAATAAGTATATAATTATAATTTATTTGTTTGCGAAACAAATATGTAAAAGTTCAATTTTTTTGAACTAATCCAAATTAATTATGTGATTTTAAATCATTACTAACTCGTGAAGTTTAAAATGTATTTGATCACATATATTTTATTGCGCTATTTATTGAATAATAAATAAGAGGCAATAAAAGTATTTTCGAAATACAAAGAGATGCATTTGTGAACTACAAATCTAGAAAATGGAATAAGAAAATTTTAAATTCTTATATCCAAATTGTGGGGGGTATTTAGGTCAGATTTCAGTTTCACCACCGAAAAAGAAAATAACTTAAAAATATTAATTACTACTAGCTTATGCGATAAATAGTAGCAGTTCATATTTTTTGTGTTTAAATCTGAAATAAATGTAATCATGTGAACTGAGTCACGTGATGTAACATTAATTGAGAATGTAAGAAGGATTTGAGAGAATCTTTTCTTATAAAATTGATCCTTCTTTTGGCTCAGATTTATTTTCAGTAAGCATGATTTACTGATATTAAAATATGATAAAGTAATATTATTTATTATATTACTTACATAAACCTTTTTATAATTAGAGTTAATTATAATTTTTTTTTTATTCTGGGAGAATAAACATTATAGTCTAACCTTTTTTTTAGACTAGAATATTTTGCGAAAATATTTAATTAATTTTGATCAAGGGGGTCAAATTTGTGAAGTTTATAATTATTCTGCGAGAATATACATATGAATCTTTAACTTCAACATGAGTTTGTTGATGAGTTGAAGAGACATATAAGTTAAAGGCTCGAACTTATTCGATCAAGATATTCCAACTTATATGTTAAAGAATTAACCTCGAACATATAAATAGATTATGTCACGTTCCAATACCGTGGATGGAAAGAGGCGATTGAAAGCAAGTTACATTCATAAAATTGGTAGACCTCAAGGAGTGAACCAATTAGATGTAGATGGGTTTTTAAATTAAAGAATTTAAAAACTTTGATAAGTCAATCGATAAAAAACTAGGCTAGACTAGCAGCCAAGTTGCCTTATAAAAGAAATAATTTTATTTATTTGACTCATATTCACTAGCGATTAAGATAATATCCATTTGAATGTTAATAGCTCTAATAGCTATATACAATGGATGTTAAAATTATCATCATTAATGGTGAATTAAATGAGAAAATTTATAAGGAGTAACTAGAGAGTTTCATTGTTAAATAAAAAGAAAACATAGTTTGCGAAACTTATGTATTTTCTTGTTGACGTTTAACAAACGCCTAAATAATGACACGAAAAATGTGATAGTGTCACTAACAAATTTTGACTGTCATATTAATAAATATGACAAGTGTGTCCATATAAACTAACTAGATAATTGAGTATCAGAATTTGTTTATATGATATATTTGAGACTAATACTATGAGTATTAAATCCATTGAGAAAATATTAACTTATGATATGAAAAACTTCGGTTTAATCAATCATGATTAAGAGGTCATGTGATGATATTAAACTATCTCAAGCACATTAAGTGAGATGAGTTATAAATAATTTAATACTTATGAAAAGGGATTTCATAATTCTATTTAATTCATACCTTGTGTGCAATAGGAGAATAAATGTGATATAGTATCACAATTTGAGTATGCTCATAAAATTAGATGTCACGCATATATCGTAAAATGCAAGAGGCTAGACATCGTCTCTTTAGTTAATAAACTAAGGAGATACATGAGCAATCTTAGCAAGATTCGTTGGGATGCATTAATGAGAATGCTTGAAGCTTGATAGAATACATACATATGTGCATTAGATTTGGAAAATTTTCAAACGATCCAGGAGGGATATAGTAATGCAAATTAAACTTCTGATTTAGATGAATCAAAGTTTATAAGCGGATATGTATTCAATTTCGGAGGCACCGCTATTTCCTGAGAATCTTCCAAACAAACGCGTATAGCTCAATCCACTATAGAGTGCATAGCATTGGATAAAGCTAGTAAAGAATTTGAGTGACTTAACAAAATTCATGGAAGATATTTTAATATGACTGAAAATTGTGTTAGTCATACATAAAATGCGATAATCAAGCGGTGATACTCAGAGCTCAACAAACTCTATGTATAATGGTAAATTCAAGACATAATTGTTGTCATTGATACAATACCTAGAGACATCTACTTTCAAATAGAATGGACTTTATAAAGTCAAGAGATAATCCTAATTCCGGATATTAAAGGTTTATCTAGAGAGTAGTATGTGCATCGAGGGGAATGGGCTTAAAGCCTAAATTAGACTAAGTTACCTCGTACGGAAACCTAACCTGGCGACTGGAGATCCCACGGACCAGGTTCAATAGGAAAACCAGTCTTGGCTAACTTAAAAGAAAGCACTTAAGAGTATAACTCTATCCCATTCTTATGATGCAATAAGTGCAAGCCTACCGCGTTTATAAGGTTAAGCAAATGCTTTTAATGACGTCTATACCTTGTCAAGAACAAGTAGAGTATGGTAGGATACTCTTGATAGATGCGGTCACCTATGTTAGTGTGAGCTGGGTCGGCTCGTTGAGAATTTCTTTATAGGTTGGAATTCTCTAAAGCACTCGCATAACCAAGAATGTTCAGGGCCAAAACGAACACAACCGAGAACTTGAAGCAGATCGGTTTAATGCTGTGTTAAGTTTATTGTCTTGGTTTACACCAACAGCCGACGGTTCAAGATGAAATATTTCACCGATTGGCTAAGTAAATCCGATAAGCTTTAACTAGGGAAGGTTCAAGATGAAATATTTCACCTATCTCGATGCGGTATTATTCCTAAAGAAATTTCGACATGATGTCTTATGTGAAGGAACTAGGAGAACTATTTTATTCATGTGGGGGATTGTTGGAATCTATATTCTATATTTGAATAAAATTAGTTGAGAGTAAGGGGTCGTGTCTGTTCGATCTGAAGAGGTACCCTTTGGATCGAAACAGTACAATCCAAACATTGTGTCTCTTGCGAAAAGATATTTTTGAGTCTATAAATAGGAGACTTAATCTGGCCAATTAAGTATCCTATTTTTTCCGACAATAATAAAAAATTACTCTCATCTCAACTTTTAAGTTTATGTCGAATTTTCTATTTGCTTCGGTTCGCCGTGGGTTCATTATTTGTGCAAATAATGAACAACAGACTGTTGTATCTTGGGAGACTACCGGGAATCAAACTGTATGCACCGTGGCAGCCCCGGAAATATTGTCTTAAGGAAATTTGTTTCGGCAAGCCTAAGTCTAATTTCCTTATTTTTTACGTAAAGATTGAAGTGATCTTTGGTTTCGATACAAGTAAGTATTTCTCACTATTTTTTTTATGTGTTAGATTGAAATATTTAAGTACACAGATTGTTAGACACCAACAGAATCAATAATAGATAAAATGTGAAAATAAAATATTCATGTTCTCGAGGATTGGACAAATGTATTTAAAATGTCAAGTTATTAAAGTTCATGTCAATTAAATTTAATACTCTTTCGAACAATGTTGTCTAAATATTGAATTCAAATGCACTCTCAAACCTGACATGAAAATCAAACTAATTTTGACAATGTGTTGTTCAATTCGACATATTAAATCGATATTTAATCCTACGTAATATCATATACTCATGCAAAATAAAAATAAATTACTAACATAAAAAATTACCCGCATAATAATAAAAAAAAGCCCCCAGGGCATATCTCCAACTGGCTGACCAAGAATTCATAATGCTTGCTCCAGCGGCAAGGGTGGGGGTTCGAATCCCATTTGAAACTTGGATGGAAGCATTTCTATGGGTCTATCTAAGGGTCATTTGTGGTGAAGACCCCTTTGTACGCAGAGTGTACAGCAGTATGGTGGGATCCCGAGACTTGGTGGAGGCACATCCTGCAATTTACATCCTTCAGGGTTCTAGGACAAGGGTTCTGAGGGTCCAGAATTAGTCTAATTTAAGCTTGTACACCTGAGTTATAAAAAAAAAAAAAAAAAAAAAAAAAAAAAAAAAAAAAAATTCAATCCGAGACCCTTTGCAGTCAGGGTCCTACAGGATGCTTAAAATGCCTTAACTTTAGGTCGGCTATGTTGGCAAGCTAAATATTAAAAAATTATAAAAATATCAAATTATTAGTATTCGTCTTAATTAAATTCTTTAAAGATTGATTCGTTAAAAATAGCATATGAAATTGATGGATTTTTCTAAGAGTGTTACTTCTTGTATCGGATGGATATTTCTGAGAGTGACCCCATAGGTTGTTTCTTTCATTTATCTCATATAATAAATATGATTTGACATAGAGTTTTATACATTTTACACCTACAACATAATTCTTTAAAAAAAAAATTACACTTATTTTATTTCTCAAACTACTCTCTCATAACCCAAACAAACAATATTACACAGATCAAGATTATTTCACAAATCACCACTACTCTTTGAAAAGCCCTTGAAGTTTTTACTTGCAAAAGTATTTTGGAAGACAAAATCATACTATGGCAATGATTGCTTCATATTATTTAGGAAAATGAGAATATGACAGCTAGGGCTGAGCAAACGGGCCGAACCGGACCGAACCGAACTGAAGTTCGGTTATGGCCCGGTTCGGTCCCAAAAAAACATGGACCGATTACCGGACCGAAATAGTCGGTCCGGTTCGGTCCAAATATGTACCGAATTTCTTTTTTTTTTTTTTTTTTTAAAAAGAGCTCAGCTTTTCATTTTCTGCTTCCAAAAAAAAAAAAAAAGCCCAGCTCATTTTCTTCGTCTTCTTCTTTCTTCATTTTTTTCCATTTTCTTCTTTCTTCTTCTTTCTTCTTCTCTTCTAAAAACCAAGATCCATCAAAGACTCAAAACCGAAGTAGGAAAAATTGTTGCTTTGAGTCAAAGCAACAATTGTGGCAAAGTATACCTAACTAGAGAGATTCAAGAGAGTAGGGATTGATGTTCAATATTACCTTACTATAGGGTGCTGTCGGCGACTTGACGGACGGAGGAGGTGGGGCCGCGACCGGAATCTGGTGCTGGAAGCGGACGGAGGCGGCGCGGCTACGGGTTTTTAGTTTGGGGGTGGAGAGTATTTGAAATCGGGTGATTTGGGACTAGGGTTGAAAGAGGAGAGTACTTGGTTGAGTTGGTTCGGTTATCCAAGTGAAAGAGGACCGGGTTCGGGTAGCATAATAAGGGAAAAAAAAAATATTCTAAGTGGGTTCGGGTCTTCGGTTCGGTTCGGAAAACCGTCGGTTTTTACCGAAAACCGCATAGATGCTGGTTCGGTTCTCACGCTAGAACCGATTACCGAACCGGTTGGCCGGTTCGGTAATCGGTCCGGACCGAACCGTCGGTTTCGGTTCGGTTCGGTCGGTCCGGTTTGTTTTGCTCAGCCCTGATGACAGCCCATTATATCACAGTCCATGTACAGCCAAATATAATTGGTTGGAGAAATTTTGTTACATGTGGCAACTTGTTTAGTAGGTTTTTTTTTCTTTCAATTTTCACCCCCAAAATTTTGATTTGTGAAAGACTTTTGCAATTTTCACTCTCACAAATTTGTGTAGTAGAAATCTTTTGCAACTTTTATAACTAAATTTAGATTTTATTATGATGTGACATTCTATAATTTTAAAATCGTAAAATACATTAAAAAAAGTTTAAAAAATATCTCAACTTTAAAAAATTACAACAGAACACCTAAATTATGCGATATTACTCATATAAAAATTAATTCATTACTTTCAAAATGTTAATTTATCATTTTTCAATATTTGAATATAAATATTTCGAAAATTATCATAAAAATATAAACTCATAATTTAAAAGTATTTGCAATGCATATAATTTAGAGTTTATGACATAATATTTAATTTAGGGTTTAGGTTTTATTTTATAAATAGGATTTATTTTTATTTGATGATTAATTATGGGTTTTTTTTGTAATTTTATTTTATGGGGGTTTTAGGGTTTAGGTTTTAGGTTTTAGGGTTTAGGGTTTTAGGGTTTAGGTTTTATTTTATAAATAGGATTTATTTTTATTTGATGATTAATTATGGGTTTTTTTTTTGTAATTTTATTTTATGGGGGTTTTAGGGTTTAGGGTTTTAAGATCTTTGGGTCTAGGGTTTTAGTGGTTTAGAATTTATTTTATAAATAGGATTTATTTTAATTTATTGATTGATTATGGGTTTGTTTTGCAATTTTGTTTTACTATTTATTTTTCAGAAAGAAAAGTCATACCATGTACAGCCGGTTGAGGGCTGTTATGCTAGCAGTATCCTATTATTTATACCTCATGTACAACCGGTTGAGGGCTGTTATGCTAGCAGTACCCTATTATTTATTCCTCTCTCGTAGAGTTGTATGTGGTACAGTTTTATGTTTTTTCAGTGAAATAAATATCATATCACTTTTGTTTAAATATTCAACTTAAATATGAACTTCTGAATACCAAATTATTATATTCAGTAGGGTGCAGTTTCGTTATTGATCATTTTATAAAAAAATTACAAGATTACATTTTATAAAGTATTGAGTTTTAGTAGTCAACATTTTAAACTCAATAACAATAAAAGCTACTTTCCAAAAAAAAAAAAGGAAGAAGCTTCTTAAATAGTAACTTGTTCTTGCTTGATCTTTCTAACGAAGATTACTATTTGGATGTGTACAATATATTACGGTGATTACCTTTTAGACACATACAATCCAAGTACAATTTTGACTCTATTTGGCAAAATAGCAATTTACGTTCCTTAACTTTCATTGATCCGCAGAATCATGACACTTAATTTTCCAGCAAGCATTTTACGTCCATTAACTTTCACTGGTCCACGAAATCAGGACACTTAATTTTTCAGCAAACATTTTACATCCCTTAACTTTCACTAGTCTACGGAATAAGGACTCTTAATTTTTCGGCAAGCTAAATACGTACTATAACTTTTTATACCTGCAATTTTAGTCCACTTGACCGCAATTTCAGTCCACAACTCGCTGAAAATTACATAATTGCCAACTGGACAAATAGTTTGGGTATTTGAATTAATATTGATTTTGTTAAATAGTTGTAGATAGTTTGTCAAGTGATTATCAAGTCGGTATTTGTTTGTCAAGTGGAATTTAATGTCATGTAACCAAAATATGTCAAATAGGTCATGAAATTTTGCAGTTTAAAAGTTACACAGGTTTTGTAAAGTAATTATGAGAAATGAAGTAGTAGAATGTACAGTATGCTTTCCAATTCATTCATAACATTAAGTAGTACAACTATTGAAAACAATGCATAATGCTCTATAAATACGAATCTACATAAGCTCGACTAAAAATAGAGGAGCATAATTGATATAAAGTTATAGGATGCCCGAAAAATTTATAAGACTGAAATTGCGGTCAAGTGGACTAAAATTGCGTGTATAGAAAAGTTATAGGACATATTTTGCTTGTTAAAAAAATTAAGTGTCATAATTTCGTGGACCAGTGAAAAGTTAAGGGATGTAAGATGCTTTCTGAAAAATTAAGTGTCCTGATTCTGCGGACCAATTAAAGTTAAGGGACGTATAATGCTTACTGAAAAATTAAGTGTCCTGATTCCACGGACTGAAAAATTAAGTGTCCTGATAATGTGGACTGCCGACTCTATTTTATATAAGCCTTTTGAATTCTTAAGAAAAAATGGAAACTTCAATACGATGTGATGTAGTTTTGAGAAACAAGTGCACCCATTATCTTGGATTTAAAACTTGTAATTACTTAAGAGCAATGTTTTAAAAATTGGACCGGACATCAAACCGGTAGCTTTGCTGGTTACTGGTTAGATCGGTTTAACAGTTTTAACTACTGGATCAATCGGTGTGACGTCATTACAATATAATATTTTAATTTAAATTTTAATGTATGTAATCAACTATTTAAAAAGATATAATATTAATTTTTTTAAGTTTATCCCATAAACTAAATGTTTATCTCATGATCAATTATTTTTCCTACAAATTTTGAGTTGAGAATGAATAATAGCAAGAAAATTACAAGTATGATAACATGATATCAACACAATAATTCAAATTATAATAAACACCATATGAAAAATGATAATTTTATTACTAATCACCTATGAAAAAGAGAAATCATTTATGAATTTCGTCATTGAATTATATAAGAAAAATAAAAATATTTGAAGTTTGAGAAAAATGATTTTTCTAATGAAATTGATGCTCAAATTTATTTATTTAACTTATTATATAAAATATTTTTTTTGTTTTTGTTTAATTCAAAGTGAAAAATAGAAGAACAGATGTGAGAGTATTGTTGAAGTTTAAAGGTCGCAGAAGAGAAATAAAAATCCGTAGTATAAACTTTTTATATTTAGAAGTGAACCAGTGGTTCAATTGGTTCACTGGTTCATTGGATTTACCTATTTTTGACGGATTTTTTTCTGTTCGAACAGGTCAGAAACAAAACTGGTTTTGGAGGATTAATCGGACCGAATTGACAGCTAATTATCGGTTAAACCAGTCGAACATGCCGATCCAGTCCGATTTTTAAAACACTGCTTAAGAGTACTAAAATATTCCTTACTTTCCTTATTATTTTGTATTTTTTATTTCGAATTCGAATATTATAAATTAAAGTTGACAACTTTCAAGATAAACTCAAAGATGACAGATCTATAATAACTTAACAAGCAATACTTTGTGTAGGGTCTATCATATATCAGTTTTTAATTTTTAATTTTTAATTTTTTAATTTTTTATAATTCTATTATAGATCAGTTTAGGTTAAGACATTTTCTTCACTAACCAAACCATAGTTGACAAATTAACAAATCAAAGAGGCAGCAAATTAACACCCCGTGAAATAAAAATAGGCACATTAACTCACTGTTAAAAATAAAAACGAGCATTTTACCTTCTTCATCAGTCCAGTGTTGAACAAGCATTTTCTATTACAGTTGGGGATTCAATTTGATGCATAAAATGACCAATTTAATTCTATCTTAATGGACATTTTACTTCCATGTGATATGTTTAAATAGACACTTTATGCTAGTATGCTTAATTATATAAACGAGGGTGGTATTGTCCTTTTATATTTTCTGGAGATACAAAAAGTAGAGGGAGTCAGTGAGTTTATTTTATAAAAATTCATGGAATTAAAATGTCTTTTAACAAGAACACAAAGAGTTAAATTGATATTCACTCAAAAATACACCATGGGATTAATAATAATTGACATAAGGCCCCAAATTTTTTGAAATCCAAATTTGCACTTTTGGTCGCTCAATTTTGAAAAATTATAATTTTGCCCGTAATCAATTTTTGCGATTTTATCCCGATATCAACAACAAATAACGAGCAAGAATTAAAACATAGAACAAGTTAAGGTATGATTAGGAATTTCAAGTACCACAAGTTATATATACCAAACAATGGATTTCAAAGTAATGGGTTTGAAAATTAAGGGACCAAAAGTGAAAATATAGATTTTTGAAAATTAAAATCTTCTGAAAATTATGGACTGAATTGCAATTCTGGGTTTTCAAAAATAGGGGTCAAATTGCAATTTCTAAAAATTAGGGGACCAAAAGTGAAAAATTGAATTTCTAAAAATCAGGGTCGAATTGAAAATTTTAATTTTCCAAAAATTATGGACTGAATTGCAATTTCGGGTTTTTCAAAATTCTAGTGTCAAATTGCAATTTCTGAAAATTGAGGGACCAAAAGTCTAAATTTGGACTTCAGAAAATCTGAGGCTGAATTGAAATTTTTAAATTTTATGAAAATTCTGGACTGAATTGCAATTTGAGTTTTTCATATATTTTGGGTCAAATTGTTATTCCCAAAAATTGAGGGACCAAAAGTGCAAATTCAAATTTCTGAAAATCAGGGGCGAATTGAAAATTTTAATTTTCTGAAAATTTAGGAATGAATTGCAGTTTTGGATTCTACAAAAATCTAGGGTCAAAATTGTAATATCCAAAAATATAGGGACCAAAAGTGAAAATTTGATTCCTGAAAATTAGCTTCCGAATTGAAATATAAAAATTCTGGACTGAATTATAATTTTGGATTCTTCAAAAGTCTAGGGTCAAAATTGAAATTTCCAAATATTGAGGGATCAAAAGTGCAATTCAATTTTTTTGAAAATAGGAGCTGAATTGCAAATATTAATTTTTTGAGAATTCTAGACTAAATTGCAGTTCTAGGTTTTTAAAAAATCTGGTATCAAATTGCAATTTTAAAAGTATACAATGTGGAGTTTTCATTCAAATGATTATTCATTGAATTGAACTAAAAATCCAAGAATTCAAATGAAAGAATTAAATTTTGTATCCAAATAACCTGAAGAATTTAACAAGAGATTTCAAATCCACCCAACCCAACCCAAATCCATCCATCCTTCCAAATGGCCCTAAGACAAAAGAAAGAAATATTTCCAAAATTTTAATGTTCGCATGGTTAACTCATGGCCATATATTTTTTCTTTTATAATTCTAGATTTTAGAAGCAAAATAATTCAATTCGTAAAATCTAAAACATAGGGGTCAATTTGCAAAATTTTCAAAGACAATTATTATATGCGGTCTTTTTTATATGAGAGGCGTTCTTTTTTTTTTTTTGTTTTTTAGAAGCAAAATAATTTAATTCGTAAAATTGAAAAATATAGGGGTCAATTTGCAAAATTGTCAAAGTCAATTATTATCAAAATTGGGGGTAAAGCGGTCTTTTTTATATGATAGGCAGTTTTTTTTCAGAAGCAAAATAATTCGATTCGTAAAATCGAAAAATATAGGAGTCAATTGGTAAAATTATCAAAGTCAATTATTATTTAAATTGGGGGTAAAACGGTCTTTTTTATATAGTAGGAAATTTTTTATATTTTTTAGAAGAAAAATAATTCAATTCGTAAAATCGCAAAACATAGGGGTCAATTTGCAAAATTGTCAAAGTCAATTATTATCAAAATTGGGGGTAAAACGGTCTTTTTTATATGACAGACGGTTTTTTTTATCAGAAGCAAAATAATTCAATTCGTAAAATTGGAAAACATAGGGGTCAATTGGCAAAATTGTCTAAGTTAATTGTTAACTAAATTGGGGGGCAAGGCGGTCTTTTTATATGACAGACGGTTTTTTTATATTTTTTTAGAAGCGAAATAATTCAATTCGTAAAATCGCAAAACATAGGGGTCAACTTGCAAATCGTCAAAGTAAATTATTATCAAATTTGGGGGTAAAATGGTCTTTTTATATCATAAGTTTTTTATTTTTTTTATTTTTAGAAACAAAATAATTCAATTGGTAATATCATGAAACATAAGGGTCAATTTGTTTTTAGTTTTAATTATTTTGATTCAAAGGTTATAAATGTCTTTTATTAATTGAAGATTATCTAGACTTTTAATTAAATTTTTTAGAAAAAGGGTAAAAGTGTCTATTTACAGACCGAGTCAACTCGCCGAGTCACGTACTAAGTTACGCACGCCACATGACATCATTTCAGGGTCATCCCGCATGTGAAGGCGAGTTACGGTGCCCGCATCTTAGAAGCCCCGTAGTATTTTACCATTTATTATAGAACTTGTAAACTTTGTATTATGACACTACAAATTACTTGCAATGATTTTCATTCCTTTTTAACTTGTATAATTTTTTTATCTTTTTAATTAAAATTATACATAAAAATATTTTTTATTTGGATTCGGGTCTTTGAGCCGGATATCAATTTTTTTACAAATTCGGATTTGGTAGCATTTTTAAATATTCGATAGAATATTGGATCGGATCTGAATACACTTTTTGATTTTCGAATTCGAACTCCACCATGATCCGCTCCGAGTCCGCCTATTGACAGCCCTAGTTTGAGATGTATTGTAATTTATATAACTTGGGAAAGACTATCGATTTTGGCCCATAATGGACCTCCGTCAAGCCAATTCTGCAAGTCTCATTATTGAAAGGACTAAAAAATTGCGTAGGTTGTATAGGCATTTTTCATCCTCCATCAACATTAGCAAAGGAAGCAGTGAAGGAAGCAGCTTGCACGAATATTATTATTATCTTTGCCCGCCACGACTGGCAGACCATACGAAATCTTATAAAATCAGCAATAAAGTTTATTCGTCTTACAATAAGGATTAGAAGATCAAACGGTAATTTATACCAATCTGCCATAATCTGAAAAGAGAAAAGTAACTTAAAAAAGGTAAGTAATTCCAAGAAACAAAGTTCAAATATCTAAATGTAGCAATTTTTTAATATGAAGAGGAAAAAGACCCAATAGATACATATATACGTACATACATGATACATACCAATGTATCACAATAAGATAAAAAGAACAAGAAAATTCAATCCACGAATTAGAGAAAACGAATCTAATTTCACAACTCCCAAACCGACCCAAAAAAAAATTACAATAACAAGGAGATGGAAAATTTACCTTACTTGGTTGGAGACCGAAATTTAGACTGACCAAGAACAATCGGATTCAAATTTTTGTTCCTTTTTACAGTGGGTTCTCTCCACTTTTAACCTAGTTGCTCATAAGGAAAGAAAAATTCCTTTTTCTATAGTGTATGGGTCGGTCTGGCCCAATTATTTCGGCCAGCCCGGCCCGTTCCCACCGGTTGTGGTTTGAATTTTTTTCCTTTTTCCTTAATTATTTCAAATAATTGGATACTGTTTTATGGCCCGCCCGCAAGAATGACTGAGAATTTTTTATAGTGAATATATTTATTTGATTTTTTGTTCGGAGAGGTTGTCATATAATATATGTTCGACACGTCTTGAAAAAGATTAAACTCTTAAGAAATCAGAAAAAGAAAAATAGTACTCCATTCGTTTCAAATTAATTGACACATTCCTTGTTTTCACTTAAATTTAGAAACCTCATAATGAATCTTTTTCTATGGTAAAATATCAAAAATGCACTCTTTAATGATTGCTATCACTTTTGTCATGAACTACTTCATATATTTTCTTCTATATTTTCTAATTTTTTTTATTGGTGACCCTTGAGCTTATCAAGAAAGGAAAAAATTAGAAAAAATTGCATTGAACCAAATATGCCAATTAATTTGACACGTATAAATATAGGGTTTGTTTGTCTTGTATTTGAGAGAGCAGTTTGAAAGAGTAGTGGGGGGTTTGTGACATAATTTTAATTTGTAATATTGTTTGTTTGAGTGGTTTGGAAAATAAGGTTTTTTTTGGAAGAGTTTAGGTTAGGCGTAAGACTTTATGTCGAATTATGTTTGTTATGTGAGACAAATTGTATAAGAGATATGCTCTTTAAGTCAAATCAAAATAGTGTGTGTGTAAATTTTTTTAAATATATGAAAAATGTTGTTTGTTTGACTATTAATAAAATAATTTGAAAAATTTGAGAGAAAATAAAATTATTTCATAAAGTTAAAAACATGTTCATATATTTTCCTGAACATATATTTTTCTCGGAAATGCGAAACATGCCCACATTGTTTATAAATGTGAGAGACAAAAAAGCCTCACACTGATATAAATTAAGTGAGATTTGTCAAAATGATTTTACGAGACATTACAAAGACTGGTCAAATTAAAATAAATTAATCAATATACATTATCTTAAGCCCACCATTATGCCTTGGTATAAATATCATTTTAATGTTAGTTTTAATTAATATCATTGAATTTTGTGAATTTGTACAATAAAGATGCCAATTAATTTGTACAACAAATATGTCAATTAATTCCAAACATAATTTTTTTACAAATGTGTCAATTTATTTGAAACAAAAGGAGTAGTAGTATACAAACATATTTTAATTTATTTATTAACACTACTATGCCGATTTACATGGCTCTTAGACCTTTCTCCAAGTATTTTCATAGAATTTAAAGTCGAAAGCTTTAATCTTTGCTGCATTTTTTAGATTTTAAAAAGGCAAAAAGTGATCAATATTCTTCTTTATTCAAACATTGATGGATTCAAGTCAAGTTTAAGAATTTTAATGTTCCATGGTTAGCTCATGGACATGTATTCCCTTTTCTTGAACTATCCAAAAAACTCTCCAAAAAGAATTTCCAAATATACGTTTGATCTATATCCATCAATCTTGACTCTAATAAAAAAAAAAGTTTCAATCTTCATGAATTTTCAGTGGAATTAATTGAATTCAAATATAGCTTTTTACTTGTCAGAATCAATAATAGATAAAATGTGAAAATAAAATATTCATGTTCTCGAGGATTGGACAAATGTATTTAAAATGTCAAGTTATTAAAGTTCATGTCAATTAAATTTAATACTCTTTCGAACAATGTTGTCTAAATATTGAATTCAAATGCACTCTCAAACCTGACATGAAAATCAAACTAATTTTGACAATGTGTTGTTCAATTCGACATATTAAATCGATATTTAATCCTACGTAATATCATATACTCATGCAAAATAAAAATAAATTACTAACATAAAAAATTACCCGCATAATAATAAAAAAAAGCCCCCAGGGCATATCTCCAACTGGCTGACCAAGAATTCATAATGCTTGCTCCAGCGGCAAGGGTGGGGGTTCGAATCCCATTTGAAACTTGGATGGAAGCATTTCTATGGGTCTATCTAAGGGTCATTTGTGGTGAAGACCCCTTTGTACGCAGAGTGTACAGCAGTATGGTGGGATCCCGAGACTTGGTGGAGGCACATCCTGCAATTTACATCCTTCAGGGTTCTAGGACAAGGGTTCTGAGGGTCCAGAATTAGTCTAATTTAAGCTTGTACACCTGAGTTATAAAAAAAAAAAAAAAAAAAAAAAAAAAAAAAAAAAAAAATTCAATCCTAGACCCTTTGCAGTCAGGGTCCTACAGGATGCTTAAAATGCCTTAACTTTAGGTCGGCTATGTTGGCAAGCTAAATATTAAAAAATTATAAAAATATCAAATTATTAGTATTCGTCTTAATTAAATTCTTTAAAGATTGATTCGTTAAAAATAGCATATGAAATTGATGGATTTTTCTAAGAGTGTTACTTCTTGTATCGGATGGATATTTCTGAGAGTGACCCCATAGGTTGTTTCTTTCATTTATCTCATATAATAAATATGATTTGACATAGAGTTTTATACATTTTACACCTACAACATAATTCTTTAAAAAAAAAATTACACTTATTTTATTTCTCAAACTACTCTCTCATAACCCAAACAAACAATATTACACAGATCAAGATTATTTCACAAATCACCACTACTCTTTGAAAAGCCCTTGAAGTTTTTACTTGCAAAAGTATTTTGGAAGACAAAATCATACTATGGCAATGATTGCTTCATATTATTTAGGAAAATGAGAATATGACAGCTAGGGCTGAGCAAACGGGCCGAACCGGACCGAACCGAACTGAAGTTCGGTTATGGCCCGGTTCGGTCCCAAAAAAACATGGACCGATTACCGGACCGAAATAGTCGGTCCGGTTCGGTCCAAATATGTACCGAATTTCTTTTTTTTTTTTTTTTTTTAAAAAGAGCTCAGCTTTTCATTTTCTGCTTCCAAAAAAAAAAAAAAAAAGCCCAGCTCATTTTCTTCGTCTTCTTCTTTCTTCATTTTTTTCCATTTTCTTCTTTCTTCTTCTTTCTTCTTCTCTTCTAAAAACCAAGATCCATCAAAGACTCAAAACCGAAGTAGGAAAAATTGTTGCTTTGAGTCAAAGCAACAATTGTGGCAAAGTATACCTAACTAGAGAGATTCAAGAGAGTAGGGATTGATGTTCAATATTACCTTACTATAGGGTGCTGTCGGCGACTTGACGGACGGAGGAGGTGGGGCCGCGACCGGAATCTGGTGCTGGAAGCGGACGGAGGCGGCGCGGCTACGGGTTTTTAGTTTGGGGGTGGAGAGTATTTGAAATCGGGTGATTTGGGACTAGGGTTGAAAGAGGAGAGTACTTGGTTGAGTTGGTTCGGTTATCCAAGTGAAAGAGGACCGGGTTCGGGTAGCATAATAAGGGAAAAAAAAAATATTCTAAGTGGGTTCGGGTCTTCGGTTCGGTTCGGAAAACCGTCGGTTTTTACCGAAAACCGAATAGATGCTGGTTCGGTTCTCACGCTAGAACCGATTACCGAACCGGTTGGCCGGTTCGGTAATCGGTCCGGACCGAACCGTCGGTTCCGGTTCGGTTCGGTCGGTCCGGTTTGTTTTGCTCAGCCCTGATGACAGCCCATTATATCACAGTCCATGTACAGCCAAATATAATTGGTTGGAGAAATTTTGTTACATGTGGCAACTTGTTTAGTAGGTTTTTTTTTCTTTCAATTTTCACCCCCAAAATTTTGATTTGTGAAAGACTTTTGCAATTTTCACTCTCACAAATTTGTGTAGTAGAAATCTTTTGCAACTTTTATAACTAAATTTAGATTTTATTATGATGTGACATTCTATAATTTTAAAATCGTAAAATACATTAAAAAAAGTTTAAAAAATATCTCAACTTTAAAAAATTACAACAGAACACCTAAATTATGCGATATTACTCATATAAAAATTAATTCATTACTTTCAAAATGTTAATTTATCATTTTTCAATATTTGAATATAAATATTTCGAAAATTATCATAAAAATATAAACTCATAATTTAAAAGTATTTGCAATGCATATAATTTAGAGTTTATGACATAATATTTAATTTAGGGTTTAGGTTTTATTTTATAAATAGGATTTATTTTTATTTGATGATTAATTATGGGTTTTTTTTGTAATTTTATTTTATGGGGGTTTTAGGGTTTAGGTTTTAGGTTTTAGGGTTTAGGGTTTTAGGGTTTAGGTTTTATTTTATAAATAGGATTTATTTTTATTTGATGATTAATTATGGGTTTTTTTTTTGTAATTTTATTTTATGGGGGTTTTAGGGTTTAGGGTTTTAAGATCTTTGGGTCTAGGGTTTTAGTGGTTTAGAATTTATTTTATAAATAGGATTTATTTTAATTTATTGATTAATTATGGGTTTGTTTTGCAATTTTGTTTTACTATTTATTTTTCAGAAAGAAAAGTCATACCATGTACAGTCGGTTGAGGGCTGTTATGCTAGCAGTATCCTATTATTTATACCTCATGTACAACCGGTTGAGGGCTGTTATGCTAGCAGTACCCTATTATTTATTCCTCTCTCGTAGAGTTGTATGTGGTACAGTTTTATGTTTTTTCAGTGAAATAAATATCATATCACTTTTGTTTAAATATTCAACTTAAATATGAACTTCTGAATACCAAATTATTATATTCAGTAGGGTGCAGTTTCGTTATTGATCATTTTATAAAAAAATTACAAGATTACATTTTATAAAGTATTGAGTTTTAGTAGTCAACATTTTAAACTCAATAACAATAAAAGCTACTTTCCAAAAAAAAAAAAAGGAAGAAGCTTCTTAAATAGTAACTTGTTCTTGCTTGATCTTTCTAACGAAGATTACTATTTGGATGTGTACAATATATTACGGTGATTACCTTTTAGACACATACAATCCAAGTACAATTTTGACTCTATTTGGCAAAATAGCAATTTACGTTCCTTAACTTTCATTGATCCGCAGAATCATGACACTTAATTTTCCAGCAAGCATTTTACGTCCATTAACTTTCACTGGTCCACGAAATCAGGACACTTAATTTTTCAGCAAACATTTTACATCCCTTAACTTTCACTAGTCTACGGAATAAGGACTCTTAATTTTTCGGCAAGCTAAATACGTACTATAACTTTTTATACCTGCAATTTTAGTCCACTTGACCGCAATTTCAGTCCACAACTCGCTGAAAATTACATAATTGCCAACTGGACAAATAGTTTGGGTATTTGAATTAATATTGATTTTGTTAAATAGTTGTAGATAGTTTGTCAAGTGATTATCAAGTCGGTATTTGTTTGTCAAGTGGAATTTAATGTCATGTAACCAAAATATGTCAAATAGGTCATGAAATTTTGCAGTTTAAAAGTTACACAGGTTTTGTAAAGTAATTATGAGAAATGAAGTAGTAGAATGTACAGTATGCTTTCCAATTCATTCATAACATTAAGTAGTACAACTATTGAAAACAATGCATAATGCTCTATAAATACGAATCTACATAAGCTCGACTAAAAATAGAGGAGCATAATTGATATAAAGTTATAGGATGCCCGAAAAATTTATAAGACTGAAATTGCGGTCAAGTGGACTAAAATTGCGTGTATAGAAAAGTTATAGGGCATATTTTGCTTGTTAAAAAAATTAAGTGTCATAATTTCGTGGACCAGTGAAAAGTTAAGGGATGTAAGATGCTTTCTGAAAAATTAAGTGTCCTGATTCTGCGGACCAATTAAAGTTAAGGGACGTATAATGCTTACTGAAAAATTAAGTGTCCTGATTCCACGGACTGAAAAATTAAGTGTCCTGATAATGTGGACTGCCGACTCTATTTTATATAAGCCTTTTGAATTCTTAAGAAAAAATGGAAACTTCAATACGATGTGATGTAGTTTTGAGAAACAAGTGCACCCATTATCTTGGATTTAAAACTTGTAATTACTTAAGAGCAATGTTTTAAAAATTGGACCGGACATTAAACCGGTAGCTTTGCTGGTTACTGGTTAGATCGGTTTAACAGTTTTAACTACTGGATCAATCGGTGTGACGTCATTACAATATAATATTTTAATTTAAATTTTAATGTATGTAATCAACTATTTAAAAAGATATAATATTAATTTTTTTAAGTTTATCCCATAAACTAAATGTTTATCTCATGATCAATTATTTTTCCTACAAATTTTGAGTTGAGAATGAATAATAGCAAGAAAATTACAAGTATGATAACATGATATCAACACAATAATTCAAATTATAATAAACACCATATGAAAAATGATAATTTTATTACTAATCACCTATGAAAAAGAGAAATCATTTATGAATTTCGTCATTGAATTATATAAGAAAAATAAAAATATTTGAAGTTTGAGAAAAATGATTTTTCTAATGAAATTGATGCTCAAATTTATTTATTTAACTTATTATATAAAATATTTTTTTTGTTTTTGTTTAATTCAAAGTGAAAAATAGAAGAACAGATGTGAGAGTATTGTTGAAGTTTAAAGGTCGCAGAAGAGAAATAAAAATCCGTAGTATAAACTTTTTATATTTAGAAGTGAACCAGTGGTTCAATTGGTTCACTGGTTCATTGGATTTACCTATTTTTGACGGATTTTTTTCTGTTCGAACAGGTCAGAAACAAAACTGGTTTTGAAGGATTAATCGGACCGAATTGACAGCTAATTATCGGTTAAACCAGTCGAACATGCCGATCCAGTCCGATTTTTAAAACACTGCTTAAGAGTACTAAAATATTCCTTACTTTCCTTATTATTTTGTATTTTTTATTTCGAATTCGAATATTATAAATTAAAGTTGACAACTTTCAAGATAAACTCAAAGATGACAGATCTATAATAACTTAACAAGCAATACTTTGTGTAGGGTCTATCATATATCAGTTTTTAATTTTTAATTTTTAATTTTTTAATTTTTTATAATTCTATTATAGATCAGTTTAGGTTAAGACATTTTCTTCACTAACCAAACCATAGTTGACAAATTAACAAATCAAAGAGGCAGCAAATTAACACCCCGTGAAATAAAAATAGGCACATTAACTCACTGTTAAAAATAAAAACGAGCATTTTACCTTCTTCATCAGTCCAGTGTTGAACAAGCATTTTCTATTACAGTTGGGGATTCAATTTGATGCATAAAATGACCAATTTAATTCTATCTTAATGGACATTTTACCTCCATGTGATATGTTTAAATAGACACTTTATGCTAGTATGCTTAATTATATAAACGAGGGTGGTATTGTCCTTTTATATTTTCTGGAGATACAAAAAGTAGAGGGAGTCAGTGAGTTTATTTTATAAAAATTCATGGAATTAAAATGTCTTTTAACAAGAACACAAAGAGTTAAATTGATATTCACTCAAAAATACACCATGGGATTAATAATAATTGACATAAGGCCCCAAATTTTTTGAAATCCAAATTTGCACTTTTGGTCGCTCAATTTTGAAAAATTATAATTTTGCCCGTAATCAATTTTTGCGATTTTATCCCGATATCAACAACAAATAACGAGCAAGAATTAAAACATAGAACAAGTTAAGGTATGATTAGGAATTTCAAGTACCACAAGTTATATATACCAAACAATGGATTTCAATGTAATGGGTTTGAAAATTAAGGGACCAAAAGTGAAAATATAGATTTTTGAAAATTAAAATCTTCTGAAAATTATGGACTGAATTGCAATTCTGGGTTTTCAAAAATAGGGGTCAAATTGCAATTTCTAAAAATTAGGGGACCAAAAGTGAAAAATTGAATTTCTAAAAATCAGGGTCGAATTGAAAATTTTAATTTTCCAAAAATTATGGACTGAATTGCAATTTCGGGTTTTTCAAAATTCTAGTGTCAAATTGCAATTTCTGAAAATTGAGGGACCAAAAGTCTAAATTTGGACTTCAGAAAATCTGAGGCTGAATTGAAATTTTTAAATTTTATGAAAATTCTGGACTGAATTGCAATTTGAGTTTTTCATATATTTGGGGTCAAATTGTTATTCCCAAAAATTGAGGGACCAAAAGTGCAAATTCAAATTTCTGAAAATCAGGGGCGAATTGAAAATTTTAATTTTTTGAAAATTTAGGAATGAATTGCAGTTTTGGATTCTACAAAAATCTAGGGTCAAAATTGTAATATCCAAAATTATAGGGACCAAAAGTGAAAATTTGATTCCTGAAAATTAGCTTCCGAATTGAAATATAAAAATTCTGGACTGAATTATAATTTTGGATTCTTCAAAAGTCTAGGGTCAAAATTGAAATTTTCAAATATTGAGGGATCAAAAGTGCAATTCAAATTTTTTGAAAATAGGAGCTGAATTGCAAATATTAATTTTTTGAGAATTCTAGACTAAATTGCAGTTCTAGGTTTTTAAAAAATCTGGTATCAAATTGCAATTTTAAAAGTATACAATGTGGAGTTTTCATTCAAATGATTATTCATTGAATTGAACTAAAAATCCAAGAATTCAAATGAAAGAATTAAATTTTGTATCCAAATAACCTGAAGAATTTAACAAGAGATTTCAAATCCACCCAACCCAAATCCATCCATCCTTCCAAATGGCCCTAAGACAAAAGAAAGAAATATTTCCAAAATTTTAATGTTCGCATGGTTAACTCATGGCCATATATTTTTTCTTTTATAATTCTAGATTTCTAGTCATCCTCATCACGCAATATATACTGCAGCTGCCGACGATTTTGCCTAGTAAAATGAAACCACGAGCCTTCCTCACCTACCATTACTTCACCAAACTATTTGATATTTACCAAAAAAAATCTAAAATGAAATTCCCATATGTCTATTTGATATTTACCAAAAAAAGTTCCCATATATATAGTTGAATAGTTGATTAAATTGTACCAAAAAAAAAAAAAGAATAGTTGATTAACAGAAGACATATCTCATTTCCTACCTCGCTGAATATTTTTTATAAAATTTTCAAATTCTTACCCTTTCATCCTCCATTTTTTTTATATCATAATTTTGATTAATGGAGAAAGAAAGACCTATGTCCAAAATTTTAATGTTCCCTTGGTTAGCTCATGGCCATATATTTCCTTATCTTGAACTAGCCAAAAGAATCATAAAAAGAAAAAACTTTTACATATACTTTTGTTCAACTTCCATCAATTTTAGTTCAATCAAGAACTTCATTGAAAAAAACTCTTTAAATAATTCCATTGAATTAGTAGAAATCCATTTAAAACCATCCCCTGAACTTCCTCCTCATTACCACACCACCAAGAATTTGCCATCAAATCTCAATTTTACCCTTATCAAAGCTTTTCAGACATCAAGTTCAAGTTTTTCAGACATTGTAAGTACTCTGAAGCCTGATTTGGTAATATATGACATTTTGCAACCTTGGGCTGCAAAAATTTCTTCATTACAAGGTATTCCTGCTGTTCATTTTGCTGCTTTTGGTGCAGCAACAATTTCATTTGTTTATCATTATTATACTAGTTTTGATGCTAATTTTCCATTTAAAGAATTATTTTTTAAGGATCATGAGAAGAAAAGTCTTGATAATATGCTAGATTTTTATTATGCTAATATTTTTGAAGAGGATAAAGACATAAGTTTCGTGAACTTTAAACTATCTCGTGATGTCGTTTTGTTAAAAACAAGTAAAGGGTTTGAAGGGAAGTACATAGATTACGTTTCTAATAAATGTAAGAAGGAAATAGTACCGGTGGGTCCACTTGTTTCGGATATAAGTGAAATCGAAGAGGAGAGTTTAGAGATCTTGGAATGGTTAAGTACGAAAAATAAGTATTCAACTCTTTACATTTCATTTGGTAGTGAGTACTTTTTGTCTAAGGATGAGATTGAAGAAATAGCAAAAGGGCTCGAGCTTTGTGGTGTTAATTTTATTTGGGTGATAAGATTTCCAATCGGAGAAACGGTTAACATAGAAGAAGCTTTGCCAAG
The DNA here is from genome assembly GCA_038501285.1 of Penstemon eatonii. NCBI lineage: Eukaryota > Viridiplantae > Streptophyta > Magnoliopsida > Lamiales > Plantaginaceae > Penstemon > Penstemon eatonii. Next base: position 63,347,470 of record CM076715.1, on the reverse strand, counting down.
GGGATTTCTTGAAAGGGTTAAAGAGAGAGGTAAAATCGTAGAAGGATGGGCCCCACAAGCGAATATTTTGTCACATGAAAGTAGTGGTGGTTTCATGAGTCATTGTGGATGGAGTTCGATAAATGAAAGCTTGTACTTTGGGGTCCCGGTTATAGGAATGCCGATGACGCTTAATATGTTTATAGATGCTAGGATGTTAGGAGATGCGGGTGCTTGTGTTGAAGTTTTAAGAAATGAAAATGAAGTTTACAAAGGAGAAGAGATAGCAAAGGTTATAAATAAGGTGATTTTCGAAAAGAATGGTGAAGAATTGAGGCGTAGGGCTCAAGAGTTAAGTGAAAAGATGAAAATCGAAGAGGAGCAAGCGTTGGATGAAACGAGTGAGCATCTATGGCGGCTTTGTTTGAAGAATAAGTAAGCTACATGGACTAAAACACTATTCTATGGTATTTCTATGATGTGTTGCTTGTTTATTATGGAGATTTTTTTTCTATATGGTTTGTTAGCTAATGAAATTCAAAAAAATAATTGTGAGAAAGAATGTGCTTTGGAATTATTTACCTTTGTTAAAGTTTGAATATTTTGTTACTTTTTATGTTCTTTGCTAGTTAAATAACTTATCATACCCTTTCTCCATTTCTAATGTTGGATTTTTGTAGAGAATAATACCAAGAACAAGAGTAAAAGAAAGGCGAAAAAGTGAGACAACTTTGGTCTAAATTGAGAGGCCGAAATTGAAATACCCTCATCAAATACTACTGAAATATAAGAGTGAATCACACTTTTGGTCCCTCTTATGGCATGACTTTATTAGTTTTGTCCCTTTTAAATTTTTTCATAGAAGATGCTTCCATCTTATTAATGTAGTATATCTTATTAGTCCATCTTATCAATGTAGTGTAACATATTCGTTACTTTTAAATTTTTCGTTGCAGATTCATCCCTCTTATCAATGTAGTGTAACACATTTGTCCCACTTATTAATGTAGTGTAATACATTTGACATTAATTTTCGTCCATTCTAGGCAAAAATTCATTTTTGGCCCTTTAAAGTGTCTACATTTAAAAAATTGTCCTTTATTGTGGTACATTGATAATATACGTTGTTTATTGTGTCATCATCATTAATTTCAGTCTTTATCACCGGAAAATTTTAATTATCACCGAAAATCATCAATTATGTCAAATTCGACCGAAAAAATAATTTTTTCGCATAAATCATTAATTTATTACCAATTTGACCGAAAATTTTAATTTTAACAAAATATGTCATTTGAAGAGTGACACTTAAAAATTGAGAATTTCATATTTTGACTCCAAAATTTGCAAGTCCAAATCACGTGATAGGTCTGTAACTTCAAATTTTATTTTAGATTATAATTGCTCAATGAAATTTGTATAAATTTGAGGCAAATGTGATATGAATTTGACCTATTCATTTCTTTTATAATAAATAGATATCTTCGATTTATGGGGAATGAATTTTAACCTTTTTTCATCAAAAATTGAAGTTATAGACCTATCACATGACTTGGACTTGTAAATTTTGAAATCAGAATATGAAAGTTTTAATTTTTAATTGTCATTCGAGAAATGATATTTTTGGATAAAATCAAATTTTCGGTCAGATTGGACATAAATTGGTGATTTTCGACCAATAAAATTAATTATTTAGTCAAATAAGACATAAATTGATGATTTTTGGTGATAAGTACTGAAATTATGATGATTACAGAATAAATAATGTATATTGTCAAGGTAAGACAATAAATGGTCAATTTTGAAACGCATTAACTTTAGAGGGTCAAAAATGAAATTTTGCCTCCATTTTATGATGTATTTTGGATTTAAGAGGGACCAATGTATTGCATTACATAGACAAGAGGACGAAACTGCTACGAAAAATTTAAGAGGGTCTAATGTGTTACAATACATTGATAAGAGAGACTAATGTTATACACATTGAGAAGAAGAACGCATCTGTTACGAAAAATTTAAAAAGGACGAAAGTGATAAAGTCATGACACAAGAGAGACCAAAAGTTTGATTCACTCGAAATACAAGCACCCAATTAACACTCTTGATACCATCATCGAGGAAAATACCTTCTCGATCATGAAACAATAAACTTACGTAATGTTATCAAACCATTCATAATAAAGCTGATATAAAATTCTGCATCGGGGAGGCGCTGAACTTCTTGTGACATTGTTTTGTCCATTTGTTCAATATTCGAAATTTCGAGTTAATGTCAATTTATTCTCCAATGAAATGCATAATGTTTAATTTATGTCTGAGTAATTTGAAAAAAAAAAAATTATTACCCCTGTTAAAAATTTAAAGAAGCAGTTTACCACCTTCAATTGGATAGTATAACTCATATGATAATTTAACATAAGAGGTTAAAGTGTTCCCATATATAATAATTTACCACAGGGGGCATGGAATTAGTTTTTATAACATAGAAGGTAAATTGACATATTTATCATAATGCAGGGAATTAGTTCCCACATATGATAATTTAGTTTAAAGCAGTTTACCACCTTGAGAGTGGGCATCGAATTAGTTTGTATAACAAGGGTAAATTTTGATATTTATCATAACGCAGGGGGTAAATTCCCATATTATTATAACATAGGATGTTAAAGTGTTACATATAAAAATATCGTGGAGGCGGAATGAAATTTTTATAAGTTGTCCATAAGATTACTCTTGATGAATTGATGATCCTCTAGTTGTTATAGGGATGATGGATTTGTAAACCCATTATTATTAAAGTGGATTAGTTGGATCGGATTTCGATCCTGTGGATTTTCCCAATTTTGTTTTCCACGTAAAATTTGATTTGTGCGTAATTATTTTTCTCACACCTTTAATTATTGTTTAGTTCAATGAATTACGGTTTGGGTTTTAGCTTGATCCTGTAAACCCATTTTTAATCCATTGTTGTTTGTAGGAAATAACGCATAATATTAGTCGTCATTAATTTGGCACTCTTTACCAACATGGGTTTTGCTCTGGATTCGTTTTGTTTTTTCTTTCAAAAATTGGTTTCTTTTGAAGCATGATTTTGGATTGTTTTGATAGGTAGAGATGGTAAGATATTAACCTGCAATTGTTCGTCCGTTTTAAAATTTTGAAAAATGATTTGGATTGAGTTTCGGATGTTGGGATTTGAATAAGAAAAATATGTGGTATCATTAAATTTAAAAGAGATAAAAATATTTGAAAAATGATTTGGTTTGAGCTTCGGATGTTGGGATTTGAATAAGAAAAATATATGGTATCACTATGATAAAAATATATGGTACTTGTTAAATCAGATATTCCAAATTTGAGAGGAATTAAGGACAGGTTGTATTAGGTGTGGACATGGGCGGATTTGTGTACAGTCTTGGGGGGGCCTTGGCCCCCCCAAGACTTTTGAAATTTCCTTATATATATATATATATATACTAGGGGATTGCACCGCGCAAGGCGCGGTGCTGTGTGCCTAGTTCATGTGTTAATATTTGATGATCTTGTTAAATTGGTCTACAAGATGTGTAAGTAAATGAATTCTATATTGAAAGTGATTTTAATCTCAGGGTAGTTTGAATAACATTAATAAATCAAATACCTCAATATTTATTGAGAATAATGATTTCAATACATCGAGGATAGCTTGAATAACATTAATAAATACAATACCTCAAGATAATAATAATGATTTCAATACTTCAGGGTAGTTTGAGTAATTTCTCAATAACATCACACATCAACAAAAAAATTAAGCGTTATAATTCAATTAGATTACACTTGTTAGAACAAAAAATTCAAAACATATATGCTTCATATATACTTATATAAAGCCAATGAATATCCCAAAAGGTTGAATTAGTTGTCCACCGGGAACAAAAATAAGACAGTACTTTTGTCGAAACAAGACAAGTTAAATTACAAATATTTGAAATACCTTCACATATGTTCTTCATAAGAAGCCTTCAAAACTTTTAAAATGGATGAGGAAGACCTGATTTAAAAAGGACTTTTATTGACAAAACTTATTCCATAAAAAACAATAGAGCACTTAAGTATTTTCTTGCAAGGCAATTAATTAATAAAGAATTGTTCGATTTTTTTAGATAAATTGCACATTAGCATACCATGGGAATCCTGGAGTTCAAAATAGGAACCATCATTAGAAAGACATCATTCAAATCTGTGGTTGTCACTATTTCTCCCATCTTCAGTTTGTACAATATAGTGGTCTTACCAGCAGCATCAAGACCTACCATAAGAATTCACATCTCCTTCTTGTCAAACAGTCAACTAAACATCAAGGCTGCAAATTTGACATAAGTATGCAGGATAAACTTCCTCTACTATTACACAAAAAAAAAAGGCTTACAACTGGAACTTGTTTAAATTATTAAAAATTCTTTGTAATTTAACATTCAAAAGCACTTGATCAATCATACACATGAAAAGTAAGCAAAATGAAAATTTACCTTCTTCCTTTTATTGCTTTTGCAAACTGAAAGCAATGCAGCACACCGATAGAGCCTCTATTGGTCATCCTAAATGGAAAATATAATTGAACCTTATAAATTAATATCTCCATAGAGACATAAAAGCCATCGAACATGCTGTAGAAATTTAAAAAAAATAAGAATCTAGTTAAGTAACAGGTACGAAGTAGATTTAAATATTCTGACATCTATAAGTGCAAGAGCATTTGTTATACATCCTTTTACACTACCTAGAGAAGGGTAAAAAAAAAATAGACCAGGTAATAATACACCAATGGAAGAGATCCTCACACACCCATATGCAAATATCATTACAAAAAAATATACTTGCAATTACAGTTTTAAAAAAGTTTTGCAAAAATATCAGAATGACAGAACACTATAAGACAAGAAGAAAACTAAAAAGCAAAAAAATACATACCTTGCCAAAATACAAGAACTCGTAAACCTGCACAAATAGAGAAAACTAATAACATCAGTCATAGGATTTGACAATGACATAACATGTGAATTAAAACCACAACATACATCTTTATGAATAAACTTGAATTTCTCTGAATATGGAAAAGAGGAATAAACAAACCACCAAATCAAGTTCAAAATAGGTACGCCATAGCACAATCTCTTTAAACCAACTATGAATGCCTCACAGCTGAAAATTTCAGAGGATACCAATGCGTTATCTAAAATCACAGGATAATTACATAATGTATTTATTCATAAACTAAAAAAACAAGAATTGTTACAAAACAAAACATAACAAAACTATATCATACCTGTGTACAAAAATAAAATTTTCTCGGATGTCCCCGGAGGGACCTGTATATGGAAATAAAATAAGCACAATGGAAGTCATATTCAACAACCATCATATTAGATAGAAGAACACACAAATCACTTGGAAGAAGAAAGACGGCCAAAACAGGGAAGAATAGACTTCTAATTGACCGCACAATTTGGGGGAAAAAGGCGTCCTCCCTGCCATACAAATAAAAACCTAAAATAAAATGAAAATAGACCAAAAAATTAAAGTTACTATGCAAGAGTTCACACAAATATAATTAACAAACCTTACTTCAAATCTTACCCTCCAAAAAAGAAGAATCAGAACTGAAGGTAGCAGAAGTAGGCGTTGAAGATTAGTTCACACGAGGTCTTTCATTGAGAAAAGCTTTCCAATTATCAGTAGCATTACAAAGACCACCACCTACAATAAAAAAAAACATGTAAATGAAATAAAACAAATAAAAGACGTACCCACAACGCATCAATCAGTAAAAAACTCAACCTTGATAACCAAAATTATTAAACTATATCGAAAGGTAAAAGTATAAACAAAGGATATACACATAATAGAACCTCTGGAGAAAACGTTCCAACCCAAACAAAGAGTAGAACAAACAACACAGCATCATCCTTATATAAATTGGTAATGCTTAGAATGAGTTTTCCAAAACATATGACCAAAAAATATCAAATATTGAAAAAATTCCTCAGTAAAGTTGAGGAAGAGCACCACCTATAAAACAACTCAAACAAACAAACAAAAAGATATGAATTAAACCTAAAATTACGCCGAAGCAACCCAAAATTAATGAAATAGATTTATTTAGTTGATCTCAAACCACATGAACTTGAATTTAGGAAATCTAATGCCCCTGCACTACTAACAAACCTACAAATGCGGGAAAAAACAAACAAAAGAATCAAGGAACAATTGCAAATAAATATTACCTCTTCAAAATGAAAACAATATCCATTGTAGAAAGTTGAAAGCTGCAATCACAACTTCTGCATAATAAAACTATCACAAAAATTAAATCAAAATATAAATAATGAAAATAAAAATCAAATCCGAACCCAGCCATAATCGATAAACAAAACTATTGGAAAAATTAAAAAAAAAATACCACAAAGAAACATCGATTGAAGAAATCACCACCACGGCGGGAGCCCTATTTCCGAAACTCTCTTAGGTCATCTCTTACTTCTCTCTTTAGTCGAACCTCTCTCATCCACACCTCTAAGTGAGTTTGTTTTTCACACATTAATTGTGTTCTCTCTCCTCACAGTCTCTCCCCCTGGATTGATGTGGAGAAATGAGTAAATTTAATTATGTAGAAGAGATAAAGCGAGAGAATTGAGAGAGAAGGGTTATTGAGGAAGAAAGAGAAATTATAAAGGTGATGTGAACAGATACCTGAATCACAAGAAAAAGAATGAATTCGTAGTATGCAGTTATGCACAGGTATACAATCAATTACTGTTGTCAGAAGATATAATAATGGTTTTGAGACAGAGAAGCGTTATTTTATTGGAAAGATAACAACTTGGTGAGGATGGTCGGGAGATAAGGTCAACAAAGGGAGGAAAATAAAATACAATTAACACAAAAAATAGAAGAGAAAGAAATAAGTGGGCCCCATGGGGCAATGGAACGCGTTCAATATCGGGGAAAAATGAAATGGAAAAGAAATATGTTGGCAGTTCATTTTGAAAAAGTAATACATGAAACGGTGTCGTTTTTGGGTTAAAGGGCAAAAAAGAAAAAGGAAATAAAATAAAGGTTACTGTTTCCACTTGCCATACGATCTTATATAGAGTAATATATATATATATATATAATTATATAGGTAATTATATTATGTGTATATATTTATTATTTACTACCTAAATATGAAATAATTTAGGTATTTTCTATAATGACTATGTCTTTTTCAAATAAGATTGGCCTGGGCCCATAAACTAAAGTCCAAATTAAATTCCAACAACAAATTAATTGAATGATGATTTTTTCTTTGATATTAACTAATTGATTAATTTATCATATATTTGAGTTAAGAAATTGTGTCCTATTTTAGTTTCATTTGAGATATATAAGTATGATAGAAAATCATCATTTATTTTCATTTTTTTGCAGATACGATAAATAAAATATTGTGTTGTGTTTGTGGGAGTACTACTTTTGTTAAAGAGCATAAATAAAAATCATGACCATATTCAGTTATTAAATTGTATTTGTATTTAAGATTCAATGTATTATTATTGAAAATATATTATTTGTTATTATTATTATGGGTTTATCCAAATAAAATAGATCAAATATTAATTTTTAATGAATTACACTTTTTAAGTCCGGCCCCCCAACTCTCGGATCCTGGATCCGCCCCGGGTGTGGATAATTGATCGAGATTGTTTATGGAGTTTCAGTGGCATAAATAAACGGAGGGAGCTTAGTGTTGGACTCTTAATAATCTATATCATAATATGGAGGATTTCGTGCAATAAACAACTAGTTCCTCATCATAAAACTCAAAAATAGTTGAAGATGATATTTATTTCTCCAAGGAATCATACGTAGAACTAATTTATCAAGATTAAGAGATCCAATATACTATAGTCTATATATATATATATATGCATTTCAGGAATATAAACCGATCACATCTAATTAAAAACATCCTTAAATCCACCAAACTTAACATGCTCTTCTGGAATTCAACATCAAACTTACTACTAATTCTTCGCACGATCGAAGTCTCATTAGCTGCTCGGCTACTTCATCCACTTCACGTTTTTCTTTCTCTTTTATTTTCTCACTCAAATTTGTAGCTCTACACCTTAACCCTTCACAAAAAGCCTTATCCACGATCACCTTATCTATTGCTTTCGCTATCTCTTTGCCCAAATATTGCCCATTTCTTTCCCTTACAACCTCGACTCCAACACCAACCTCGACCATAACTCGAGCATTTAAAGGTTGTTCGGATTTCATATATAGGCATACCTGTAATCGGAACACCAAAATACATACTCTCCGTTATAGAACTCCACCCACAATGTCTCACAAAACCACCGACACTTAAATGTCCTAAAATCTTTGTTTGTGGGGCCCAATCAAAAAGAACTATTCCTTGATCTTTTACCCGCTCGATAAAATCTTTGGGCAATGCATCTTCTTTGTTAATTAACTTCTCGTTAGAAGGAAATCGAATGATCAATATAAAGTTAACATCGCAAAGGTCCAACCCTTTGGCTATTTCTTCAATTTGCTCTTTTCATAAGAAGTACTCTGCCAAACGATATATACAAAACTTCAATTTTCTTGTGGTGTATGTCCGTTGGAATATAAACATGAGAATATATTTTTTCAAATAATGAAAATTAATATTTTAAAAAAAAAACTATTTCTTATTATGAAATTAGATAAATAAGTTTATTAATATATAATAACTAACAAGCATTAATTTGTGTATGGTCTATCATATATCAGTTTAGGTTAGGCATTCCAAACCATAGTTGACTAATTAACAAATCAAAGAGGCAGCAAAATTAACACCCCGTGAAATAAAAAAGGGCACATTAACTCCTTCTGAAAAATAAAAACAAGTATTTGTCATGATCAAGATAGAAGTACTTGAACAATTGAGTAAGAAATGTTGCAAATATGATATTTTTGTGAAGAAAGTAGATAAAGGCATGATTTTCGACAAGTTAGGGATTTCTAGTGAAATTGGGGATCGAAATGAAGAATTGGGGATTTTTAAAGATAAAAAGGGAATATTAAGAGGAGGAGATAATGAGTGGTCCAAAGGACACTTGTCATCATCTGGGAAGGAACATGTGCCAATGAATTAACCGTAGGATGAATTTCTGTTAGGGGTCATCATCAATTCCTTTACTGTTATTCTATTTTAAATCAAAAATACAACAAAATAGATAATCACAATCAAACATTTTTTATTCTATTTTACCTCCTTCACCAGTCCGGGGTTGAACAAGCATTATCTATTGCGGTTGGGGATTCAACTTGATGCGTAAAATGATCAATTTAACCTTATCTTAATGGACATTTTACCTTTGTGTGATATATTAAAATAGACATTTTATCTTCATGTGATATGTTTATATAAACACACTATGCTAGTACTTTTAATTATATAAATGAGGGTGGTATTGTCCTTTTATATTTTCTGGAGATACAAGAAAATAGAGGGAGTAAGTGAATTTATTTTATAAAAATATAGGGAGTTAAAATGTCTTTTAACAAGAACATAAGGAGTTAAATTGATATTCACACCATATGATAAATAATTAATTGACTGAAGGCCCATCTTATATCCGTCTACCTTGGTGCATTTTTCTCAGCCTCTAAAACAAAAGAAACTGTCTTGAGTTTCTTCCCTTTTCATCCTCCATATTTTCTCATCAAATTTTTCATTAATGGATAAAGAAAGAAATATTTCCAAAATTTTAATGTTCCCTTGGTTAGCTCATGGCCATATATTTCCCTATCTTGAACTAGCCAAAAGAATCATAAAAAGAAAAAACTTTTACATATACTTTTGTTCAACTTCCATCAATTTTAGTTCAATCAAGAACTTCATTGAAAAAAACTTTTTAAATAATTCCATAGAGCTAGTAGAAATCCATTTAAAACCATCCCCTGAACTTCCTCCTCATTACCACACCACCAAGAATTTGCCATCAATTCTCAATTTTACCCTTCTCAAAGCTTTTCAGACATCAAGTTCAAGCTTTTCAGACATTGTAAGTATTCTGAAGCCTGATTTGGTAATATATGATATTTTCCAACCTTGGTCTGCAAAAATTGCTTCATTACAAGGTATTCCTGCTGTTCATTTTGCTGTTTTGGGTGCAGCAACAAGGTCATTTGTATATCATCATTATACTAGTTTTGATGCTAATTTCCCATTCCAAGAATTAACCCTTAAGAAGCATGAGAAAAAAAGTATTGATAATTTTTTTGAATTTCTTTATGCTAATGTTTTCGAAGAGGATAAAGATGTAGTTTTTGTGAACTTTAAACTATCTTGTGATTTTGTTATGTTAAAGACGAATAAAGGGCTCGAAAGGAAGTACATAAATTACCTTACTAATGTGTGTAAGAAAATGATATTACCAGTGGGTCCACTTGTTTCGGATGCAAGTGAAATCGACCAGGAGAGTTCAGAGATCTTAAAATGGTTAAGTACGAAAAATAAGTATTCAACTTTGTACATTTCATTTGGTAGTGAGTATTTTTTGTCTAAGGATGAGATTGCAGAAATAGCAAAAGGGCTCGAGCTTTGTGGTGTTAATTTTATTTGGGTGATAAGATTTCCAATCGGAGAAACGATTAACATAGAAGAAGCTTTGCCAAGGGGATTTCTTGAAAGGGTAAAAGAGAGAGGTAAAATCATTGAAGGATGGGCCCCACAAGCGAATATTTTGGCACATGAAAATACTGGTGGTTTCATGAGTCATTGTGGATGGAGTTCGATAAATGAAAGTGTGTATTTTAGGGTCCCTGTTATAGGAATGCCGATGAAGCTTAATATGTTTATAGATGCTAGGATGTTAGGAGATGCCGGTGCTTGTATTGAGGTTGTAAGAAATGAAAATGAAGTTTACAAAGGAGAAGATATAGCAGAGGCTATAAAAAAGGTGATTTTCGAAAAGAATGGTGAAGAATTTAGACGTAGGGCTCGAGAGTTGAGTGAGAAGATGAAAATCGAAGAGGAGGAAGCGTTGGATGAAACGAGCGAGCATCTCTGGCGGCTTTGTTTGAAGAATAAGTAAGCTACATGGACTAAGACACTATTCTTTTTTATTTATATGATGTGTTGCTTGTTTATTAAGGAGATGTTTTTTTCTTTTTCGTTTGTTAGCTAATGAAATTCATGAAAAATATTTACAAAAATCTATGGAGAATAAATGTGATTTTGAATTATTTACCATTGTTAAAGTTTGAATATTTTGTCACTTTTCATGCTACTTAATAACTTATCATTATCAAATATTATGGAGCTGGAAACACAAAAGATAGAAGAGGAAGACGACTGAAAGAAATGTCCAAATTCAATTTCAAATTAGGGCTCGGCTTATTAAGTTCAATTAAATATTAAATAAGTTTAAGTATTTGTTATTTCAGTTATTAACCGTCTTATTAGCATTTGTAATTTTACGTCTTTACCCTTCTGTAATTAGTCTATTTAAGCTGCCTTGGTCAGCCATCTTGTACACATATACATTCAATATACAATTATTTTCTCTTCAAAAGATTTCTCTACATTCTGTCATATTCAATATAGCAAATACATATATATATATATATATATATATATATATATATATATATATATATATATATATATATATATATATTATCAAGATTCATATGGTATCAGCAGAATTCAACAGCTTCCGCTTCACATTGATCATTAATTGATCAAATACTATCCTCTTCAGTACAATCTTCATCTTCTGTCATCTCCATCTCCGGTGATCTTATATATATATATATATATATATATATATTATCAAGATTCATATGGTATCAGCAGAATTCAACAGCTTCCGCTTCACATTGATCATTAATTGATCAAATACTATCCTCTTCAGTACAATCTTCATCTTCTGTCATCTCCATCTCCGGTGATCTTCCATTCTGAAAAACGGTTATAAACTTTAACAGCATCTTCTCCAGTTCTTGGTTTCCATTGACAGTTTCTTCATCACATATTCTGGTAATCTCCTTCGTTTTTCCTAATTTTTTCATATCTTTCTTCTCTAATTCCTTTCTATCAAATACTCTCAATATCAATTCAAGAACCACCATACATCCACTTTCTTGCACAATCAACTTCTGTTAAGAATTTTTTTTTTCCCAGCCCAGTACACTACTATTTTTTTCTCCACAAAACAGCCCCACTACCTCATTTTCATCAACTCTATGGCTTCTTCTGGACCAACCACAGATTCTACCACTACTTCTTCCACCACTTCAAGAATTAGGCCTGAAATTGAAGATCCATCCTCCATCTTTTATCTTCATCCAGCTGATGGCCCTGGAATTATTCTTGTTTCTGAAAAATTTGACAATAAAAATTACCAAACTTGGTCAAAAGCTATGGTTCGATCACTCACAGTTAAAAACAAACTTCAATTCATCGATCTGGAATTCATTAGACCAACAGAAGACCCAATCATGGCAAATTATTGGGATAGAAATAACACTATTGTCCTCACTTGGATATTGAATTCTTTAACCAAAGAAATAAATCACACTGTCCAATACCACACCCATGCCTCCCTCCTTTGGAAAGAACTAAAAATTAGATATCAACAAGCTAATGGACCTAGACTCTTTAAACTTCACAGGGATCTTATGAATCTTCCCCAGCAATCTCTTTCTGTTAGCACATATTTTTCCAAACTTAAAGTCTTATGGGATGAGATATGCAACTTTCGACCTAAATGTACATGTGGACAGTTAGATCAATACTTTGAGAACCAATATCTTATGATCTTTCTTATGGGACTACAGGAGTCCTTAGCTCATACAAGAAGTCAAATATTACTAATGGAACCTCTCCCTGATGTTACAAAGGCCTACTACCTAGTCTCTTAAGAAGAAGCTCAGAGGGAAATCCAAGACCTTCTTCCATCATCTGATCAGACCAACACTATGGCCTTTGCCACTAAGTCTGCTCCTGCATACTTCTCTTCCAGACCACCATCTCCATACAATCCTTCATCCTACACTAATCCTACTCCTTTCAGACCATCATCCAATCCCTACAGACCACCTTCTAGACCATATTTCTAATGTTGGATTTTCCTAGAGAATAGTACCAAGAACAAAAACAAGAGTAAAAGAATGGCGAAAAATTGAGACAACTTTGGTCCAAATTGAGAGGCCGAAATTAAAATACCCTCATCTAATACTGCTGGTATACAAAAGTTAATCGCATTTTGGTCCCTCTTATGACATGGTTTTATCATTTTCGTCCTTTTTAAATTTTTTCGTAGCAGATGCGTCCCTCTTTTTTAATGTAGTGTTTCACATTAGTCCATTTTATCAATGTAGTGTAACACATTCGTCCCTCTTGAATTTTTGTTGCACATTCGTCCCTATAAACTGACTGCATTTCCAAATTGGCTCTTTATTGTGATATCTTAACAATATACGTCATTTATTGTGTCAACATCAATTTCAGTCCTTATTATCAGAAATTTTAATTATCGCCACGAATCATCAATTTATGTCATATTCGACGGAAAATTTGTAGTATTATAAGTAACTCTCGAGCCCTACGCCTCGACACAAACACCGAATTCTCCCAATATCTTAACATTTATGAATTGATCAGTTCTCATCGGCATTCCTATAACCGGAACCCCAAAATACACGCTTTCATGAGTCATGAGCCAAAATATTACCTTGTGGTCCCTATTTTCCATCGATTTTACCTCTCTCTCTAACCATTTCAAGAAATCTTTTTGGCAACGTATCTTCTTTTTTAACCGTTTCTCCGACAGAAAATCTTATTACCAATATAAAATTATCCCAATCCCACATTGATTGTAGATGAATTGTTTGAATGATTAATACAGACTTGACCTTCTTCTACTTGTCAATGTTGGCTAAGCATTTTGGGCTAGTGGACTAGAGTCCAACAATATTGACAAGGCTAGAAGTGGATCAAGGTATTTACAAATGGTATCAGAGCCGACTTCATGGTGTTATCCATGAGGGCGGTCTTGCGCTAATGATCTAGACTCGACGAGGCCGATGAGTATTTGAGTTGGGGATATTGTAACATCCCAATCCCACATTGATTGTGGATGAATTGTTTGAATGATTAATAAAAATTTTACATACTTTTACTTGTCAATATGAGCTTAAGCTCCCTACCTAATATTTATCTCCCATAGCAATTGTATTCTTGTTTTTTGCGTCCTATTAAGTTCACCTTCATTACCTACTAGTTGAATCTACTGAAATAATATAAAATATTGTTTAAAAGTGAATTGATTTGAAAATATGTATGTATATAGTTTATATGTCAATTGAAAGGCTTACATTCTCGTGATAGTTATATATATATATACACACATATATATATACACATTATATATATATATATAGCGCTGCAACTACATAGGACTCTCCTTTAAAACTGATTTATTTTATGTTCTTTAATTTTTACCATATATTAATTTTATTATATGAAATAATATAAATTATTAATTGATATATTATACATGTATTTTTAAATCAATATATTATTAATAATACTATATAATAAATGGTGCTTTGAATTGATTTTTATGTAATATATGGGTCAGGGTATTTTTGTGAACTTTTTAATTATGTAATCCATTCTTTACAATTACCAACTATTTGAAAATAAATTCAATTAATTTTGTTGGTACAATCCCAAGCATAGTCGGACGTACATAGGAACACGAGGGGCTCCCCTGATTTTTTTTTAAGTATAGGAGTGGTGTATTTTTTTTTTTGAAAAAAAAAATTCAATAAATTAGCCCAAATATAATCTTAGTTCAATTAATATCACGCAACCCACTATAATAACTCACTCTACCCAATTTCTAAGCCCCAACCCATTGGAGTCTTGAATACAAAAAGGCCCAATTGTAAATGTTAGTAATTTTTTCTATATATATTTATGATATAATATGTTTGTGAAGTTGTGTTTTTGTAATAAACTAAGTGTTATATATTCATTATCAATGTTTATATTCACTTCCGAAAATCAATTTTTAGATTCAAGTTTCGTTTTTGTGTTTAAAGTTATATACTTTTTAAGATTTTCAAAACTATTAGATTAAGATATGAGGATACCTATTATATTAAAATATTATTATGATTAAATCAAGATGTAATAGAGTTAATAGTTTTCATTTACATATCAAACACTAATCTTAGTTGGTTAAAAGTTTTATTTTTTTATTTTTTACTTGAAAAGTGCATGACGTTGTACGTGTCTAATTTTAATTTCAAAGTTTTTTTTCCATAAATTAGTGTCAAATTAGCCATTTTTATGACATAGAATATTATATATTATGACTGATCAATTTATTTTAATGAGATTTATTTTTATTAATTATTATTGGTTTATAAAAAAATGATGGCTCTAAATAGTTGTAATAAAATATATAATGATGATTAATTTAGTCATTACATCTAACAAAATTGGTTCTAAAATAAGATCATAAAAATATTATTTAGAGCATTTCATAATAGTAGTTTTCATGTCAAGTTCATCCGTTATTCACCGATGACAAAGGTTTCATCCGTTTCTTCATAAATTTTAACGATTTCACGAGCATTTTTTCTTACTGGTTTCACAAGTTTTTTCACCAACTTCACAATTGTTTACCAATTTCACCCGAAGTTTCACCGGTTCATATGTTTTCACTGTTTAATTTTTTTTATCTAGTTTTCCTCTTTTAATCGATTATAACATTTTTCATTGTTTTCCCATATTTTTCGATCTTTTTTTTCAATTTAAATCATTTTCTTCCAATTTCACATTGTTATTATCGGATAAAATTTAACTCCTTTTCACCTATTTCACTAATTTCACATGCTATTTACCTAAAGTTTTCATCGATTAAACATGTTTTCACCGACTTCAAGCTTTTTTGACTAATTTTATTCGTTTCTTTACAAATTTCACCTAAACTTTCATCGATTTTTATGTTCTCACTATCTAATTTTGTTTACCCGGT
Source organism: Penstemon eatonii (assembly GCA_038501285.1). NCBI lineage: Eukaryota > Viridiplantae > Streptophyta > Magnoliopsida > Lamiales > Plantaginaceae > Penstemon > Penstemon eatonii. Next base: position 63,331,418 of record CM076715.1, on the reverse strand, counting down.
TTATTTTTTTTAGCGATTTATCCTTTTTATATCGGTTATAATATTTTTCATTGTTTCTCATTTTTGGTCGATTTCTTTGGCTTTTTTCTTTAGTTTAAACCAATTTTCCACCGATTTCACCAGTTAAACTCTTTTTTAACTGATTTCACTCGTTTTTACTATTTTAATCAGTTTTTATCTATTTTTCATGTTTTTTAAACTAATTTCACATGGTATTCACCTGAATTTTTCATTAATCAAATATGTTCTTACCAACCTTACGTTTTGACCGACTATATCCTTTTTTAACCAACCTTATCCAATTTTATTGGATTTCACTGGCTTCATCATATTTCTTAGAAATTTCATTCTTTCCATCGATTTCACACATTTTCACCAACTTTGCCTCTATTTTAATCGATTTTACCTTTTTTTTTTATCGATTTCAAATTTATTTAAGATTTCACATTCATTTTTTTCACTGGTTTAAAGTGCACATACATTGTACGTGTCTATTTAATTTATGTGGTATTTTGTTGTAAATCAGAATAAAATTAACTTCATTGTGTCATAAAAAAGCACATATAAATGACTGTTATTGAATATATTAACTTCACCATAGGTATTTTCATCGATTTCTTTAGTTTTTTCGGTTCGAGCCATTTTCCTAATAGTTTGACATTGTTTTTGTTGGATGAACTTTTTTCATTTTATTGATTTCATTTATTCTTACCAGTTAAACCAATTTTCACATGTTTTCGCCGACTTTAGCCTTTTTCACCGATTTTACCCGATTTTCACATATTTCATCATTAATATGTAATTTCATCGTTTCACCGATGTCATCAATTTTTTTCGCGAATTTCATTTGAATTTTCATAGATTTCACATGTATTTTGCCGAATTTTCAACTCAAATAATTATACATCTTCAATTACTTTTAAGTATATCTCAATTGTTTCACTTACCTTATCATTTGAAAAATATTTCTTTACCGATCTAAGCCATTTCACTTATTATATTAATTAGTATAATTCAATTTTCGTTAATTTTTACTGGGTTTTATATATTTTACTGATATACTCGTTCTTGATTAATTATAACCTATTATTCATTGTTTTTCCTATTTTTCATCAATTTCTTTTATTTTCTCCTATTAAAAAAAAAATCTACTGCTTTAGTTCACACGGTTATTACTAGTTAAACATTTTTTTTTCTCAGTTTAACTTATATTTCACATTGTTTTTTTTAACAATTTCACTTGAATATTCATTGATTTCACAAATTTTAACATTTGTTCAATGATTTAACCCATTCTTCATATATTTCTATTTCACCCATTATTCATTTGTTTCACCGATTTGTTTCCCATTTTTTAAGAAATGTCACCCGAATTTTCATCTTTTCACATGTATTTATCGATTTAACCGACACTTTTTATTACCTACTTCACCAGAGTTCATAAATTTCATCTAGATCGATTTCACATGTTTTCATCAATTACATATAATTTATTAGATCGATTTCACCAACTTTCAATGATTTCGTCATTTTTTTTAACTTATTTCACACGTTTTTCTCGAAAAGATTTTCACTAATATTTGAGGTAATGTTTCTCATGTCGAATAAAGATTACTTAGTCCACTAAAAGTTATAAGCATTTTTGTGCATTCATAGGTAGATGCGATTCTACTTTAACATATTTTATGATATATAAGCGAATTTGATTTTTTTAAGAAGTGACATATTATACTAAATCTTTAAATGAAACAAATAATTTTTTTTTATAACTATTCAAATAATAGTCTTTGTTTTTATTTTTATGTGTTATAGGAGTACAATAATGAAATTGTAAAAGTGATTTAGGAGTTAATTTCTTAATTATTGGAGTTAATGTAAGAAATAACTATGATAAGACTTAAGATCTAATTTGAATATACTTTTATTTTTCTTCCATATTCATAGTGCTTGGTTATGATGCAAGGAAGTTACAATTTTTTTTTTAAATATTTTCCTACCAAAATTTTGATGGGAAAATTTAAGGAAAATTAATGTCTAATTATATTTTATTAATATACTTTACAACATGAATAAGGGCATTTTTGGCTTCACAAAAATAGAAAAAAACTTAAAATTAATCACACTTTTAGTAGTAGTATAGATTGAAATGTCATTTATTGGCCTATTGGGATTCAACCTCTCTTGTTTTATCAAATCGAATGAAAAATAAGTCTTGTCATTATCATGTTTCTATTAGATTTAACTTCTACTTCATGAGTATGTCATTATTTTTGAGAAAGTTATGTTTTTCACATTTTATAGTGTTAGAAATATGGATAAATACTTTAAGGTTACACCTACACCAACACCTACACCTACACCTACACCTCACGATGAGTCTTCAAGTAATATTCACATTCAAAGTGTCCCGCATAGCTTCCAAACTTTCATATTGAAACTAACTTGCCCGAGCTTCCGAGTGATCCCGGTCTATGACCTCATATAACTTTATACGATTCTAACATTAGAAAGAGAGTTCGTAGAGCACACTTGCTCAAAGGTTTATTTTTGTCAAACTCTACCTTCCCATTTTTGTATTGCGTCATACATTTTTGGGTTAATTACAGGGACCTCGCCTGAGGTTTGGTCAAACTCGCGCCCATTCCCCTCCAAGAATGCTAATTACTCAGACCTCCCCGGAGGTTTGCAAAACCTTACAAAACCCTAACGGAGACTAACGGAGGTGGATGAAATGCATGAAATTACCCTATTGTCCTCATCAATTTTAATTACTTCGACCTCCCCTAAGGTTTACAAAACCTTACAAAAATTTATATTTGCCTATTAGTCCCCATACTTTAATAAAATTAAATTTACACATAAAAAGAAAAGAAAATCTAACCCCACCCCGATTTATATCACATAAAAAAGAAAAAAAATAGTTTATTAATTATGCAATTAATAGTAATAATAAATATGTAAATAAGATTTTATTTTTGTAGTTTATAATAAAATATTATTTAATTGTATTGTATTTAAGTAAGATATAAATTTATGATTTTATTGTTGAAAATATTAAACACTTATATATATATATATATATATATATATATATATATATATATATATATATATATATATATATATATATGTGTATTTAAGTTTAAATATGAAATAACCCATAAATTTAATTATTTACAAATATCTCATGGATAATTATTTTATAAAAGGGTATTTGAATTAGTATCTTTAAATTTTGTGAAAAAAATATTTATTGATTTTTTTAGTTAAATTTTTATAAAATTCATATTTCAATACTGTATAATTTATCAATAGCATAAAAAATAATTTTTAATTATGCAAACAAGATTTATTTTAGTATTTTATAGTAAATATTATTTAATAGTATTGGGTTTAAGTAATCAATAAATAAATTAATAATTATTATTTTATTAAATGTGTATTTGAATGAGTATTATTTAATTTTTTTAAAAAATAATTGATTTTCTTAATTATTAATATTTTAGCATTTTTATAATGCCTTTTCTGTTCAAATTTTTCCTTATTAATCATAATTTTTATTTATTATCCTTGTTGTTAAATTTTTTTTAAAATTATGAAAAGAAATTGATATTATTGAAATTACGGTTTGGATATGGATAAATATTAATATTTTTGCATTTTCATAACGATCTTTTTATTTATCTTTAATTTTTCTTATGATTAACAATAATTTATTCACTCTTCTTTGTACTTCAATTTTAAAAACATTATGAAAAAAGGTTGAAATTAATATATACACATTATTGTTAATTTATTCATTTTACATTTTAAATTACAAATTATATAAATTTTACATGCCTTCATTGAAATAATTTGTTATATAAGAGTTACTAGTGTATTTCTCTTTGCATATATTTTACAATAAGTTAGAAAATACTTTAGAAATATTTAAAATGTTATTTTAAATATGAATATACATTAATAAAGTCATTACCCATTATATATAAATTTAACAACATTTTAATCCACAAATGTCATTTGACATTACTATTAGATCCTTTCTCATGTAACAACATAACATTTGCTGAGAGGGGTAATATAGTCCATACAAATTTGCTACAGTAAGTTGGGGGCAAAATTGGCAATCGACCGAAAATTTTATGATGACGTAAGCAAAAATTAACGAAACCCTAACGGTTGTAAGGTTTTGCAAACCTCAGGGGAGGTCTGAGTAATTAGCATTCTTGGAGGGGAATGGACGCGAGTTTGACCAAACCTCAGGGGAGGTCACTGTAATTAACCCTACATTTTTTCGTGAATAATATAAACTTTAAGATTAACTGTTTGATATATTATCTTTTGGATAAGTCTAGCCCCCAGACCAAAAATCCTGATTCCGCCTCTGATCCCAAGTGATACCTAAACACAATAATGAAATCATATTTCTGAATAATATATTACTAGAAATAAAATAACCAAAAATTAAATTTCATTCGCTTCTACCAAACGGGTGTTATATATTATATGTATTAATGTATGCATTTCAGGAAGGGAAATTTACATAGACACTCCCTGACTTTTACCCTAATTACAAGAAATTACCCTACTGTTTAAAATATTACAAAAACACCCCCTCGAGGGGTGTATTTGTAATGATTTTAGGGACCAAATTGGTAATATTTTTTGTGTAACAAGGGGGTGTCCTTGTAATACAATTTTTGGTTGAGGGGGTGTTTTTGTAATATTTCAAACAGTAGAGTAATTTCTTATAATTAGGGTAAAAGTCATCAAGGTGTTGTGGTAAATTTCCCTTTTTGAAATATAAACTGATCACATTTTTTCTTGACGCTCTTGACGGGTGATAAAGCTTATGATGGGTGAGATTTCTCTGTTTTTTCTTTTTTCTTTTTTTTTTTTTTTTTTATGAATCTACTTTAATTTATTTTATTGTGATCATTTGCCGACTATACTAAACTATAATAAAAATAATTCAACTTGACCAATTCAAAGCGGTAGTAAGAATAGACTGGATATTCATGTATATGAAGCTGAACTGACTTGGCTAATAAACCAAAGAGAAATTCTTACATTGAAATTAATACCTCAAAATAAATTTCACTTGCTAATTAAAGAAAAAAGCCAAAATAATAAGCCAACACTATTAGGCCATGACATGTAGCTCAATTATTTATTATTCAAACAAAGTCGCCATAGCTGCTCAACCGTTTCGTCTATAGCTTGCTCCTATTCGATTTTCATCTCTTCACTTAACTCTCGTGCTTTACGTCTAAATTTTTCACCATTAAAATTTTCCGCAATCACCTTATTCATTGCCTTAGCTACTTCTTCCTCGTTAAAAACTTCATTTTCATTTCTTACGACCTCAACACAAACACCGGTTTCTCCTAACATCTTAACATATATGAATTGATCGCCTCTCATCGGCATTCCTATAATCAGGACCCCAAAGTATACGCCTTCATTTATTGAACTCCATCTACAATGACTCATTAAACCGCCCGTACTTTCATGCGCCAAAATATTCGCCTGTGGAGCCCATCCTTCTAGAATTTTACCTCTCTTTCACCCTTTCAAAAAAAATTCTTGGCAAAGCTTATTCTATGTTAACCGTTTCTCCGATTGGAAATCTTATCACCCAAATAAAATTAACACCACAAAGCTCGAGCCCTTTTGCTATTTCTCTAATCTCTTCCTTAGACAAAAAATACTCACTACCAAATGAAATGTAAAGAGTTGAATACTTGTTTTCGTACTTAACCATTTCAAGATCTCAGAACTATACTCATCGATTTGACTTGCCTCCGAAACAAGTGGACCCACCGGTAATATCATTTTCTTACACACATTAATCACGTAATCAATGTACTTCTGTTGGTCCCAAGTGGTCAGAAGAGGTTTAGAGGGGGGGGGGGGGTGAATAAACCTCTTTAAAATTTTTCTTCAAATTTAACTTTAAAACTTTTACTCTAACTGAACAGACTAAGCTGATCAGATTAGTTAGTTACAATTTTGTTCGCGAACAAATCTTTGAACAGCTTTGTTGACCACTCGTCTGATTGTTACTTAGCTGATTTTGTTAAAATCAGTTTTAATACTTAGAGTACTTGCAGCGGATTTTCAAAGTGTTTTTCACAAGTAAACTTAGCAGTTTGAAAAATGTTTCCCCAGATTTGTAAAATCTCTTTTTAGATCCCTTTTCAAACAATTAACTTAATGTGTTTTATGCAACTGAAAATATGCAGGTAAAATGCAAGTAAAAACACAAATAATTTTTATAGTGGTTATATGGATTTGAATATCCTTTAGTCCACTCTTCCAAGACACAAAGATCTTGGGTTATACTAAAAACACACAGTAATTAGTATACTCTGCTTACGCCTTACAACAAATGAACAGGCCGTAAGTTCGCAGTAAGAAATCACAAAGAGATCCTACTTCTCTGAAGTAATATCACTCACTTAGACGGATATCTACTTCTCACAACACTCAATGTTTACAAATTCACTCAGAAGATGTATTTGGCTTGATTCTTCAACTCTGCTTTTGTCAACAAATGACTAAGCTGATGAGTGAGCTATTCTTGAGACTTAAAGAATTTTGCTTCGAAAATTTCTCAGAGATTGTGTTGCTTATTTCTTCTTCGTCTCTTTCAGCTATTTATACTTGAGGATTGAAAAATGTCCGTTGAAGAGAGACAAGATTCAAATTCCTCGAGTACTGGTCCTTAATTTCCGCGAACGGCTCTTTTGCAGTCTGACCGTACTGTGAACAGTACTATTCTGCAGGCAGCATTAAATGCACCCAGCTGATGCGAAGCAAATCTTCAATCATTTGTCTTTAATAACCTTGTACTTCAGCATTTATTACTCCAAGGGGCATTTATTACCGTTGGGAACACTTTATGATCTTCTTCACTTGGCTGATAAAAGTACGCGTCTGATGGCGAACAAAGCTGATCTCAAACTTGAACAAATCTGATTTGAGTCGGCTGATCTTCACCAGTCTGATAACTTTTCTTCAGCAGATCAGAAGTCTTGGACCTTGAAACTTTGACTCTTCTGATGTCTTCTTTACTTAGTCAAAATTCCTTGATAAGTTTATCAGCTAAGTTACTCCATCCTTAGCCAATAATGAAGTTTTGGAATGCATCAAAACCTCCCTTATCAAACTTCCTTTAGTGCCTTCATCTTCATCCTTATCCAACAATTTCCCCCTTTTTGATGATGACAAAACTTCAGCCAAGTACCTGTTGAATACTTAAACTAAAGAATGTAATCCTCAAAAATTTTCTGAGATAGAAAATAGTATGTTGGAATGAACTTGACTTTTTATTGATATGATAAGATTGTTACAAATACAAGTACAAGTTCTTCAGATGAGATGTCTGAAAGATAGATAAAAGCAAACTGATTACAAGATTTTATCAATTTTAACTATCAGCTTCTTCATCTGATCCTTCAAGCACTTCTTCATACTCATAAGAAGACTCATCGTCGTCTTCTCCTTCTTCATCAGCTTCATCATCCAGGTCCATGTTTGCTTTGGCAGCTTCCATTTTCTCTTTAAGTTGCTGCTCCCTTAAAGCTTCCATTGCCTTCCTGGCTGATTCTGTATTCTTATACTTGGTAGTTTCTGCAAACTTCTCAAGGTCAATCTTATCAGCTTCCTTTGATTTGGCTTCCTTGGCTGTTTCTTCCTGTTTATCTTCCCCCTTTTTGTCATCATCAGATCTGATGACAGTAGAAGGTGCAACAACAGGGTTGAGAGCAACTGTTGGAATCTTCATTTCAGCACATAGAGCCTTCAGATTTTGATTGACAACATCATGGCTTGCTGTAAGATTAAGAATATCAGTGCTGATGATGTCAGTCTGATCATTGAAGTAGTCAATGTTAAGGTTTATAGTTGCAATTTCATTTTGAACTTCCTGTGAAGCTTTTGATACTTCTTGCAACATCCCTAAGTTGATTTCCTTCTCTTCTTTACTGACTTGAATGAAGGTTGCAGTTAGATCAACAATCTTGTGCTCAGCTGTTTTTAATGCAGTATGAAGGTGGTTCACATAACCCTTCACATCTTCAACATTCTTGTTCAGATCTCTTAAGCTGTGCACTAACTGCAATGAATTGTCTTGAGGAATAGGATTACTGTCAATTTCTTTCTTGATGATCTCTGCTGTTGATCCTTGAACAGTTTCCAGCTGAAGTCTGTTGGACTCTGCCAACTCTGCTTTAAGTTCATCCTTCAGCTCCTCTTTGACCTTTAGCAGCTGTTGATTATGCTTCTGTTCCAGTTCCCTTAGTGAGTCTTCCAATAACACCTGGAGTGCTTCCATCAGTGATGAATGTTGATCAGCTGATGAAGCAGAAGCAGCAGCATCAGCTTCCTTCTCTTCAGTCGCCTGTTGAACCGGGACTTCTTCCAAATCTGTCATCTGATGGTCTTCAGAGTCCTTAGCATTCCAGTCTATTGCTAGAGGCTCTTCAACTTTCTTTTCTTCAGTCTTCCTTTGTTCATCAGTGACATCTTCATACACCAGATTTGTGATGGTGCCATCATCATTGAAGCAGGTTGTCTGACGAATTTGCCTCACAATGATCCAAGGGTTGACAAACGCGTTGTTACCCTCTGGCACTTCACTAAAATCTTTCATTTCTCTGCCAAAAATTACATGTTGAATACTTGGCAGTTGAGGTAGTTCGCTTGAATGACCTTGCTGATATCTGGACTTCTCTGCCCACTTCTTCAGTGCAGTGATAACAGCAATCTTCACAGCCCTTTCTTCAACATCATCAGTCTTCTTCCTTTTGGCAGGCAGGGTGCTCTGTAACAGCTTGGCTTCCTCAAGGGCAAATTCCCGGGCATAGTGATGCATTGCATCCCTAACATGATGAGGATCCAAGGCTTTTTGGATAGAATCTGTCTTTAGCCACTCTAGTACCCATTTTTCTTCAGCAGCTAAATCCTTCAGATTCTGAAGTTCAATGATGGACCTGTTCAGCCTATTGTCTCTCCATCTGATATATCTAGGCTTCTCTTGTGTGAACATGGTCTTCAGCATTAACTTCTGGTTGTAGTAGGCTAAGGATTTTTCAAACTTCTGGAAAAGCTCTTTGTTGTCATAAATAATCTTGAAAGCTTTCTTAACTTCAAACTTTTCCTTTGGTTTAACTTCCCCAGCAGGCATCTTCACTTTTGGGGTTTCTTTTTCTCCTTCAGCCTCATTAATCTTGATGCCACCTCCATGGACAGGTCCATAGGCATCAACTTTGCTCATTTCCAAAACCATGGCCATTTCAGCATCTTCAGCAGCTTTCCTCTCTGCTTCAGACATTTTCCTTCTGGCCTCATCCTTTGCTGCCTGAGCTTTGCTTAGCTCAATAGCCTTCTTTTCCTCAGCCCCATCTCTCTTCCTCTGTTCAGCTTCCTCCCTTGCTTTCTTGTCAGCCTTGGAAATTTTCTTTTTCCTCAGCACTATTTTCCTTTTGCCTTTATCAACAGGGGCTGGTCCAGCAGATGAGATAGGATTTGCAGCAATTGGATGTATGATTTGGACATCTGGATCTTCTTGAGATTTTGAAGTCTCAACTGATTGAGTAACTGATCTTGGCTGTTGCTCATCAGCTTTGTTAGTTTCAGCAGTCTCAACTGCTTTAGCAGGCTCAACAGTTTCAGTAGCCTTTTCAGCATTTTCTGGGCCTTCTCTAGCTACATTTTCTAACTCCGTGGGTTCTTCTATAAAAGTCATCTGCTTTCTAGCAGACTTTTTGGTCCTTCCTTCAAGGTAAGTAGAGGTAGCTGTATCTCTCTGTTGGCTTCTTGTTCTTTGAGAGACACCTACAGCAGGTCTCTCTGCTGATGGAGTTCTTGATGGTGATGCAGGGGATCCAGTCCTTACATCAGCAGTGATAGTTTCTATGATCTTAGTGGCTTCAGCAGCAGAAGTCACTTTCTCCATCTGCTTGATTCCTTTCTTTTTAGGCTCATCAGCAGCCTTCTTCTTTTTAGTCTCAACAGCTAAGCTGGCTGTTTTGACTAATCTCCTTTGCCTTTTGGCAGGAGTCTCCTTTGCTCCCTCATCATCAGCTTCCTCAGGCTCATCAGCGTTTCTCTTTTGAACTGGCAGGTATTTGTTCATGGCTTTGGACTTGTGAATTTCCTTGCCATTCATCATAGTGCATCCCAGATGGGATAGCAGGTAACTGAGAGTAATTCTGTGGTTTGTGTGAGGTTCTTTTCCTTTCTTCACCTCAAAGAATTCAGCAAAGATGTACCAGATAATCATGGACAGTTGACTTCCAATCCATAATAAATAGCAACCATAATGCTGTACCTTTTCATAGTAACAGCATCAAGGGAAAAGGTGCAGTTTTCCATCAGCTTTGACACCATATCAGCCATCCGCTGATACTCGTCCTTCAGCTGTCTCTTCCTGATATTTCCAGACAGTATCTCCCCTTCCTTGGCGCAGATCGTCCAAAATTCTTGGTGTTTGGCTTCAGTCATCACAGTGACATCATGACGTCCACTGTTACGTAGTCCAAACTGCTCGTGAAGAACAGCGGGAGTGATGACAACAGATTTGTCACCTACTATAGCAGTAATCTCCATCTTATCGAAATCAACTTTAGCCGTCTGGTAGTATTCCATAACCTGGTCAGTCCAGATTATTCCTTCATTGTACTCCATGAAGTTTACCAAAGTTGCAGATTTGAACTTCTCCAGAAGTTCCTTCATCAGTTTTGTGCCAGATTGGTAATAGGAATCATACACAAGGTACATACCTTCGGCAGCCATTGTAGATCTGTAGAGATTATAGAGAAAAACAAAGAGATTTTTGCAGAAAAATTGCTCAAATTTCTCACAAGTACTTTTGAAAGTTTAGAGTGCGTAAAGAACTACACGACTGATCAGATTGGGATTTATAGAGTTGGGGTATGTTGATTTCCGTGATATCCGCCAACCGTTAGATCCGTTTTCCTGTCAGTGCTGATCGTGCGGCGTCAGTTACGACTTTTCAAATTCAAAAGATATTTAATGAGGAGCGGGAATATGTACCGCCCGTCAGTTACTTATAAAAGCGTATTTTTGATTAAAACGTTTTAAGTAGTTCCGCTTTTATATCAGTAATCAGATGAGTAAAGTAAACACTTATCTGATGGACTACTGTCCTGATGACATAGTTGTTATCAGAGAATGCCAATAGCTGATAACCTTCCTCAGCTGTTTGTCAATCCAGCTAGATAATATAACTTTATTCTTCGATAGTTGAGTCTTCTGATAAAAACATAACTTCAACTAACTGACATTAACAAATTTCATCTTTAATTCAGAAGTACCGCTAGTCTTACACGTTCCCCCTGAGTTTAAGAATTCACAAGTTAACTAGTCCGTTGAAAGTTAATCCTTGAAGATAACAGTGATGATTAAGCTGTTGAACTTAAGTCTTCTGATAAGTTCCCCCTCAGCTTATGCATCCAAATTAAGTAATCCTAGTTTAGCTCTTCAGGTTGAAAACCTTACTTCACTTAAAGGTTTGGTGAAAATATCAGCAATCTGATTGTTAGTATGAACATACTCAATCATTACATTGCCCTTTTCCACATGATCTCTAATGAAGTGATGCTTGATCTCAATATGTTTAGTCCTTGAGTGACTTGTAGTGTTCTGAGTAAGAGAGATTGCACTTGTATTGTCACAGTAGATTGGAATTCCACTGATTTTGATATTGTAATCTTCTAGTTGATGCTTCAACCATAATATCTGTGCACAGCATGCTCCAGCAGCTATATACTCAGCTTCAGCAGTAGATATGGATACTGAAGTCTGTTTCTTACTCATCCATGAGATCAGACGACTACCTAAGAACTGACAGGCACCTGTTGTGCTTTTTCTGTCAATCTTGCAGCCATCAAGGTCTGAATCTGAATAACCAATAAGCTCAAATCCAGATTCTCTAGGATACCACAATCCCAATTCTTGAGTGCCTTTAACATATTTCAATATCCTCTTGGCAGCTAAGAGATGAGATTCTTTGAGATTTGATTGAAATCTTGCACAAACCCCGACTGAATACATTATATCAGGTCTGCTTGCTGTTAGATATAACAGTGACCCAATAATGCCTCTGTATTTGGTTATGTCTACTGATTTGCCATCTTCATCTTTATCCAACCGAAGACTTGTAGACATTGGAATATTAGCAGTAGAGCTAGTTTCCATACCAAACTTTTTAAACAGATCTCTTGTGTATTTAGCTTGATTTATAAAGATTCCATCAGGTAGCTGTTTAACTTGTAAATAAAGAAAATAATTAAGTTCTCCCATCATGCTCATTTCAAACTTATTCTGCATCAGCTTAGAGAACTTGTCACACATCTGTTGGTTAGTTGAACCAAAAATAATATCGTCCACATATATTTGCACAATCAATATGTGACTTTCCCATTCAATAGTGAACAAAGTTTTATCTACCTTACCTTTATGAAATCATTTAATTAAAAGAAAATCAGATAGGGTATCATACCATGCTCTTGGAGCCTGTTTCAGTCCATATAGGGCTTTCTTCAGACGATATACCTTGTCCTCTTCTTGATAGACTTCAAATCCAGGAGGTTGTTCAACATATACTTCTTCTTGTAATTTTCCATTGAGAAATGCTGATTTCACATCCATCTGATAGACTGTGAAATTCTTGTGAGCAGCATATGCTAGAAACAATCTGATTGCTTCAAGTCTTGCTACAGGTGCAAAAGTCTCATCAAAGTCAATCCCTTCTTCTTGACAATATCCCTTGGCCACTAATCTTGCTTTGTTTCTGGTAACAATACCATCTTCATTCATCTTATTTCTGAATACCCATTTAGTGCCAATGACTCTTTGATGACTTGGTCTAGGAACTAAGTACCAGACTTCATTCCTTTCAAATTGATTCAACTCTTCTTGCATAGCTTCTATCCAGAAGGAATCACTGAGAGCTTCTTCAATTTGTTTGGGCTCTATTTGAGATAGAAAAGTGACAAACATAGCATCTTGTGCAGCAGCTCTTCTTGTTTTCACTCTGTCTAAAGGATCACCAATCACTAACTCAGGTGGGTGATTTCTGAGCCATCTTAGATCAGGTTGCAGGTCTGAATGTTGTCCTCTGTTATGATCTTGCAACACTACTGTTGGAGTTGCAGTAGTAGTCTGTTGAACATTTGCAGTCTGTTGAACAGTCTCTGGTCTATCAGTTGTTTGCAACTCGTCTGTTATACAATCAGTGATCTGATTTTGAATAGCACTTGAGTTATCAGCTAGGTTGAGATCAGGTAGTATGATGGGAACATATTCTTCATTCCTTCCAACACTTAACTTCTGTAAATCAGTAGATAGATCTTGATTGGTGCTTTGATTCTTTTCAGAAGATTGGTTTGGTTCATCAAATACTACATGAAAGGATTCTTCTACTAATAATGTTCTTTTGTTAAAAACTCTATAAGCCTTACTAACATTAGAGTATCCTACAAAAACAGCTTCATCAGCCTTTTCTGCAAATGCAGTAAGGTGATTTTTCCCATTATTCAAAACAAAGCATTTGCAACCAAAAATTTTAAAATAATGAATGTTTGGTTTTCTGTTGTTCCAAACTTCATATGGAGTCTTGTTCTGATTTTTGTTGATCATGCATCTGTTTTGGGTAAAGCAGGCTGTATTTGTTGCTTCTGCCCAAAATTTTTGTGGCAGCTTAGCTTCAGCTATCATAGTCCTGACAGCTTCTTTTAGTGTTCTGTTTCTCCTTTCAGCAACACCATTCTGTTGAGGGGTTCTAGCAGCTGAATACTCATGATGTATTCCTTTTTTGTTACAATACTCTTCAACAGTAGAGTTTGTAAACTCTGTCCCTCTATCTGATCTGATCTTCAATATCTTTATGCTTTTCTCATTCTGGATCAGTTCCATCAGATTAGTAAGATGTTCCTTGGTTTCACTTTTCTTCTTCATGAATATCACCCAAGTGTATCTTGAATAGTCATCCACCACAGCTAGGCAGTATTTCTTTCCACCATTGCTGACTGGATCAATGGGTCCAAATAAGTCCATGTGTAGCAGCTCCAAAATTCTTTCAGAAGATTGATGCTTCTTGCTCTTGAATGATGACTTGATTTGTTTGCCCTTCTGACAGGCGTCACATAGCTTGTCTTTGCTCATGACTGTTTTTGGAATCCCTTCTACCAGATCATTCTTGATTAATCTGTTGATGGTCTTGAAGTTTAAATGATTCATCCTCTTGTGCCATAGCCAACTAACTTCACTTGGTGTTGAAGCCACCAAACAAACATTTGAATTCTTATCAGCAGAATTTCAGTCGACTATGTAGACATTCCCTTGTCGTCTTCCAGATAAGATTACCTTCTTTGTACCAATCTGTTCAACATAGCACTTATCTGTTGAGAAGATGACTGAATATCCTTTGTCACAAAATTGACTTATGCTTAGCAGATTATATTTTAGGCCTTTAACATATGAGACGTCAGCTATCTCAATGTTTCCTTTGATTAATCTTCCTTTAGCTACAATCTTGCCTTCTTTGCTGTCTCCAAAAGTAACACTTGGACCATCCACAGCAACTGCATCAGTCAGCTCATGTATGTTTCCACACATGTGCCTTGAACATCCATTGTCCAAGTACCAAATCTTCTCTACTCTACTCCTACTCCTAATCCTAACCTACAAAACAAAAAATAAAATTGTTTTAGGTACCCTTATTTATAGGGTCCTGAAGGATTAGTTCCACCTTTGACAACCCAAGATGTTGATGTATTAGGCTTCTTAGGCTTCTGAGTTTTGACAGGAGCATGAACAGTTTTATTTTCATCATAGTTGTCAGATAAGTCACGTTGATGATCAGTATGATAAGAATAATGTTCATAAGCAGGGTAAGGTGCATGATAAGCAGGATATGCATGCATTGGGTGAGCAGGGTAAGGTGCATAGTAACTAGGGAATTGAGGTGCATGATACATAGGAGGATATGCAGCAGGTTGCACATAATATGACTCATTTCCATACCAAGCATTTTGATTTTTCTTGTTTTTATGCTTCTTTGGCTTACTAGTAGCTTGCTCATTAACAGACGACTTAGTTTTACCACTAGTATGATTGACTTTAGCTTTATCAGCAGACTTCTTAGGACTCTGCTGTTTGGTCTTACTAGTCTTTTTACCTAAACTAGGCTCTTTGCTCTTTTTAGCCTTAGGAGTTTTCGTCTCCTTTACAACTTTCTCAGGTGAAGCAGGTCTAGTTGTCTGAACATAAAGAATGACCTTGTTGTTGTCAGTTGATACAAATTTTTCAGTATGATTCAGTTCAAACTTATCATGTTCTAAAGGTATCTTCTGTTTACTAGATGTATGCATGGATGCAACAGATGATTTCTCATGAGACTCAATAACCTTTTCAAGTTCCATGATTTTTCCTTTATAAACTTCACATTCAGCTTTCAGAGATTCATGTTCTTGCTCAAGCTGTTTATATTCAGCTGATTCCTTTGGCTTTTCAGCTAAAAGTTTCAGTGAACTGTTTTGCTCTTTTAGCAGTATCATCTCTTCCTTAAGCTTTTTGTATGCTTCAGCAATACCAGTATTGTTAAGCATCATTTGTTCAAATGAATCAAATAATTCATTGTCAAGAGGAGCTACCTCATCCTCAGAGTCATCAGATTCCTTTGCCATCAGGCACAGGAGAGCAGGGTTTCCTTCATCAGAAGATTCTTCATCAGACGTGTCTGAATCTGAATCAGATGAGTAGACATCAGCCAGCTTTTCTGCTTCCGCTATCATAGCCTTGCCTTTCTGATGCTTTCTTTCTCTTCTCATTTTCTTCTCTTCTTCAGTGTACTTTTCTGCTTTTGGATATGGGCAGTCTTTGATGAAGTGTCCCAATTTCCTGCAGTTGTAACACATTAGTTTTGCTTTATAATCATCTTTATCTTGAGAAGAAAAGTTAGGTTTAGAAGTAGAAGCATTGTTATATTTGTTCTTCAATTTTCTCTTGTAGAACTTCTTGAAGTTGTTTATCAGCAATGCAACGTCTCCAGCAGTGTACTCCTTTTTATTGAGCAGTGTGGCTTCATCAGATGAGTCCACATCTTTACTTTTGTAGGCTGGTCTTCTTGGGTTTTCAGCAGCAACCAGGGCAGCTGTGGGACTTGAAGTTGAGGTTTCTTCAACACCCATCCTAGGCAGTTTATACTAATACGCCTTGAGTACTGAGAACAGCTCTGTAAGAGAGATCTTGCCCAGATCTCTTGATTCTTCCATTGCTGTCACCTTCATGTTGAATTTGGGAGGTAGAGCCTTCAGAACTCTGACGGTTATCTCCTTGTCTGTGAAGGTTTTTCCTAGCTTCAGAACTTCATTCAGCGTCCTTGTAAACCTTGTATCCATCTGATCAATGGTTTCTGCAGACTTCATCTTGAAGTTGTCCAGCTTTTCTAGAGCAACACTCAGCTGATGCTCTTTTATGGCGTCGTTTCCTTCGCTCATGTCTCTGACTTTGTCCCACATCTCCTTTGCAGTTTTGCAATGTTTGACTTTGTCAAACCGATCATTGTCCAGGGCTTTAGTCATGATAAATCTTCCGACTTTGTCAAGATTGAACAGCTTGATTTCTTCAGCAGTCATCTCGTGTAAGTCTTTTTCCACAACCGTATCAACTTCATTGATCTTTATGGTCTTTGTGAATCTGAATGGACCTTTAATGATACATGTGTACATGTTATCATTATAAGCAGCAAGGAAAATCTCCATTCTGATTTTCCAATCCTCAAACGACATACCAGCAATGTGGGGAACATGGCTGATACAGTCCATTTTTCAAAAAGTTTTAATTTTTCAAAAAGATGCTCTTTTGAAAATTTTGAAAACCTTTGAAAAAACACTCGGATCAAGCTCGTTGATCAGGCAGCTGATTCTAATGAACCACCTGCTCTGATACCACTTGTTGGTCCCAAGTGGTCAGAAGAGGTTTAGAGGGGGGGGGGGGTGAATAAACCTCTTTAAAAATTTTCTTCAAATTTAACTTTAAAACTTTTACTCTAACTGAACAGACTAAGCTGATCAGATTAGTTAGTTACAATTTTGTTCGCGAACAAATCTTTGAACAGCTTTGTTGACCACTCGTCTGATTGTTACTTAGCTGATTTTGTTAAAATCAGTTTTAATACTTAGAGTACTTGCAGCGGATTTTCAAAGTGTTTTTCACAAGTAAACTTAGCAGTTTCAAAAATGTTTCCCTAGATTTGTAAAATCTCTTTTTAGATCCCTTTTCAAACAATTAACTTAATGTGTTTTATGCAACTGAAAATATGCAGGTAAAATGCAAGTAAAAACACAAACAATTTTTATAGTGGTTATATGGATTTGAATATCCTTTAGTCCACTCTTCCAAGACACAAAGATCTTGGGTTATACTAAAAACACACAGTATTTAGTATACTCTGCTTACGCCTTACAACAAATGAACAGGCCGTAAGTTCGCAGTAAGAAATCACAAAGAGATCCTACTTCTCTGAAGTAATATCACTCACTTAGACGGATATCTACTTCTCACAACACTCAATGTTTACAAATTCACTCAGAAGATGTATTTGGCTTGATTCTTCAACTCTGCTTTTGTCAACAAATGACTAAGCTGATGAGTGAGCTATTCTTGAGACTTAAAGAATTTTGCTTCGAAAATTTCTCAGAGATTGTGTTGCTTATTTCTTCTTCGTCTCTTTCAGCTATTTATACTTGAGGATTGAAAAATGTCCGTTGAAAAGAGACAAGATTCAAATTCCTCGAGTACTGGTCCTTAATTTCCGCGAACGGCTCTTTTGCAGTCTGACCGTACTGTGAACAATACTATTCTGCAGGCAGCATTAAATGCACCCAGCTGATGCGAAGCAAATCTTCAATCATTTGTCTTTAATAACCTTGTACTTCAGCATTTATTACTCCAAGGGGCATTTATTACCGTTGGGAACACTTTATGATCTTCTTCACTTGGCTGATAAAAGTACGCGTCTGATGGCGAACAAAGCTGATCTCAAACTTGAACAAATCTGATTTGAGTCGGCTGATCTTCACCAGTCTGATAACTTTTCTTCAGCAGATCATAAGTCTTGGACCTTGAAACTTTGACTCTTCTGATGTCTTCTTTACTTAGTCAAAATTCCTTGATAAGTTTATCAGCTAAGTTACTCCATCCTTAGCCAATTATGAAGTTTTGGAATGCATCAAAACCTCCCTTATCAAACTTCCTTTTGTGCCTTCATCTTCATCCTTATCCAACAACTTCCATTCTAACGCTTTACTCATCTTTAACATAACAACGTAACAAGATAGTTTAAAATTCACAAAATCCACATCTTTATCCTTTTCAAAAACATTAACATACAAAAATTCAGTCACAATATCAATATCTTTTTTTTCATCCTCCTTAAGAGTTAATTCTTGGAATGGGAAATTAGAATCCCAATTGACATAATGATGATATATAAATGATGCTAATGTTGCACTTAAAGAAGCAAAATGAACAGCATGAATACCTTGTAATGAAGCAATTTTGGCAGCCCAAGGTTGGGAAATATCATATATTACCAAATCAGGCTTCAAAGTACTTATGATGTTTGAGAAACTTGAATTTGATGTCTGAAAAGCTTTGATAAGGGTTAAATTTAGATGTAAGGGCAAATTTTTGGTGGTGTGGTGTTGGTCCCAAGTGGTCAGATGAGGTCTAGAGGGGGGGGGGGGGAATAGACCTCTGAAAATTTTTAGACTTAAAAACTTTCAAGTCGTCTGTCAGCAAACTAAGCTTATATCGAACAGTAAGCTGACTATGCTGATCGTGAACAAATCTTGAACAATTTTAAAAACAGAATACTTGCAGCGGATAATTTAAAGTGTTTTTCACAAGTAAACTTAGTTTTTTATCCCCAGTTTTAACAAACTCCTTTTTAAAATCTTTTCAAACAGTTTTCTGAAGTTTTTAATGCAACTTTGAAGATATGCAAGAAAATAATGCAAGTTAAAACACAAAGAATTTTTATAGTGGTTATATGATGAAAATCCTTTAGTCCACTCTTTCAAGTCACTTAGATCTTAGTTTATACTATAAACACACAGTTTACAATATACTCGACTTACGCTCTACAACAAATAATGAGCCGTAAGTTCACAGCAGGAAATCACTAAGAAACTCATACCCTCTGAAGTAATATCACTCACTTAGATGGATATCTACTTCTCACAACACTACACAATAACAGATTCACTCAGAAAATGATTTTTCTTTTGACTTCAACTAGCTTCAGTTAACAAATAACTTCGGCAGACTAGTGAGCTGTTCTTGAGTTTTTGAGACTCAGAAGATTTTGCTTTGCAGGATTGATCTCGGTTGTGTTGTATGTCTTCTCTCTCAAACTCGCGAACTATTTATACCTTCAGATTTGAAAAGTGTCCGTTGAAGAAAGACAAGATTCAAATGCATCGGGTACTGGTCCTTAATCTCTGCAAACGGCTCTCTGTACTGCTACAGTACTGTCAACAGTACTTTCTATCAGCAGCATTAAATGCACCAAGTTGATACGAGGATTTCTTCAATAATTTGCCATAAATACCCTTCTTCTTCAGCATTTATTATTCCAAGTGCATTTATTACCGTTGGAGAGACTTCATGATCGTCTTCACTTGGCTGATAAGAGTCACTTGTCTAATGATGTAATGAGCTGATCCCAAACTTGAACAAATCTGATTTGAGTCGGCTGATTTTTACCAAACTGATTTTTTCCTTCAGTAGCAGATCAGTAGTCTTCTAGACCATTCTGAATTTTGACTTGTCTGATTTGTCTTTGGTTGATCAAAATTTTTCTAAGGGATTGTACTAAGCATTCCTTACTTAGCTGGTTATGATGTTTTGGCAATCATCAAAACCTCCCTTTAACTTTTAACTTCCTTGTTCATTAATCTTCATCTTCATCCAACAATTTCCCCCTTTTTGATGATGACAAAACTTCAGCTAAGTACCTGTACCTAAACTAAAGTTTTAATCTTCAAAAATTTCCGAGATAGAAATAATATGTTGGAGTAAAAACTTGAACTTTATTGATGATTGGAAATTCAGTACAAGTTACAAGCTTTCATCTGATGAGGTTACAAGGAAAGATAAACTTGATACAAGAAAACAGATAAGTCCTAGTAATCTGATTCATCATGAGTTACTTCTTCTTCTATTTCCACGTACTCTTCTTCTTCTATTTCCACGTACTCTTCTTCTTCATCATCAATCTCCTCTTCATCTTCTTCATCATTCACATCATTAGGCAGAAGGTTTTTCTTAGCAGCCTCCATCTTTTCTTGACGTTCTGCTTCTTCAACCCTTCTCTTGATGCGTTCCAGATTTTTATTCTTCACAAATGGATCTAGTTGCTCCTCAGGTGTATCCTTGGATGCAGCAAGCTCTTTGTCAGATTTTACTGAGTCCTTGGATTCTTCTTCCTTCTCTTTAGCAACTTGTTCAACAACAGTTTCCTCAGCATCTGCTTTGGCCTCAGCTACCTTTTCTTTAGTAGCATCAACTTTCTCCACTTCATCAGCTTTCTCTTCAACTTGTTCAGCTGGTTTTTCAAGTACAGGCTCTGACTTCTCTTCAGCAGTTTTCTCTTCTTTAGCAGAGTCCTTTTGTGGTTCTGGTACTTGAACAGCTGCAGTTGCAGTGGCTGACTTCTCTTCCCTCTTTTTATCATCATCAGCAGGGATGAGTTCAGCAGGTAGAATATTTATAGCAATGCAAATTCTTCTGATGTTGTCATCCATTGTGTCAAGTTGAGCAGTATGATGATTCAGAGTAGATCTGAGTGCGCCAGTCTGATCATTGAGGTAGTCCATGTTGAGTTGCAAAGTAGCCAATTCATAGTGAACTGTTGTCGCAGTGATGTCCAAATGGCTTATGAACCCAAGGCTCTTCTCTGTTTCAGCATTGGCAAGTTTGGTGATCAAGCCACGGACATCAGCAATGTCTCCTTCATGTCTCTGAAGAGCTGTGTGAAGGTGATTTACATCAGACTTCACATCTTCAACATTTTTCTTCACGCTGATTAGATTCTGAATCAGCCGAAGGGAGTGATCAGGCGGCAATGGAAAATTGTCAATAGCGTCCTTTATCATTCTTTTTTTTCCTCTTGCAGTATTCTATTTTCCTCTTGTATCTCTTTCATCAGCTGTTTATTCCTTTCTTCCAGAGACTGTCCAACAGCATTTGAATAGATTCCATTAAGAAAGAATGCTTATCAGCTGTTTGGTGGACTGGGATATCTGCTAGAACCTCTTCTTCATCCTTCTGTTCTGGTTCAACAGTATCTTGAACAGCTATGTGTACGACAATGGCTCCAACTTCACTCTGAACATTTCCATCATCAGTCTGAGCAACTTCTTGTTGAACAACAGCCTGTTCTTCCACCTTTATTGTTTCAGGAGTTCCATCTTCTGATATTGATGTAGTCTGATGGATAACCTTTGTAATTGAAGGCAGGGATCCTTTGGTAGGTGCCTTAACTACTTTTACCTCCTGAAAAGTGCTTACATCAGGACCAAATGCAATATGTTGCACACTTGGCAGAGTGGGAAGTTTACTTGGAGATCCCTTGAAGTATCTTGACCTTCCAGGCCACTTCTCCAAGGCCTGGTAAACAGCTATCTGCACAGCACGTTTGACTGGATCATCACTCCTTATTCTCTTTGTTAGCAGTGCTTTCTTGATTTTCTCTGCTTCCCTGGCCACAATTCCCCTAGTGTAGTCATGAAAGACATCTCTGACATGATCAGGGTATAAGGCTTTGGTGATAGAAGATGTTCGCAAGAAGTTTAGTACCCATTTCTCTTCTTCTTCAAACTCCTTCCAAGCCTTGATCTCTTTAACAGACTTGTTGACTCTGTAGTTCCTCCACTTATTGTATCTGATCTTCTCATGAACAAACAGAGTAGCCTATTGTAGTTTCTTGTCAAAATCAGCAAGGGTGGCTTCAAACCTTGCAAATGCTCTAGGGTGTCCATTGACAATGTTCAATGCCCATTTAACAGCAAATGGACATTTTTCCACCCTTTGACCAGGAGGAAGAATCTGCCTTGCATTTAAGGACTCTCCAATCTTGATTCCTCCAGCTCTTCTTGGTCAATAAGCATCCTGCTTGCTTAGTTCCAGAGCTTTGGCCAAATCAGCATCTTCTAAAGCTTTCAGCTGAGCTTTAGTCAGTTGTTTCTTTCTAGCAGCTTTCTCTGCTTCCAGCTTGCTTAACTCCACTGCTCTCTTGAAGTCATCTTCTGCCTTTTCCTTTTCTCTTTCTTCCTCCCTTCTCTTTTTCTCAGCAGCATACACTCTGACTTTTATTATTCTCTTTCTCTTTGGTTTGACAGATGTCTGAGCCGGTGCAGTAGGAGCAGCAGCAGATGGTTCTGGTGCAGCAACTGATATTGGAACAGCTGCTTTTGGTTCGATGATCTGCACATCAGGATCATCTTGAGGTTGGACAACCTCAGCTGTTGGAGTGATTTGATGAGTAGCCGATGCAGCAGCTAACTCCTTAACAACGAACTTCTTTTCAACTCCAGTAGGCGTCTCTACTGATGGAGGACTTTCCCTAACTAAGTCAGATGACTTGATGGGAGATGGTTTAAAGATCATTTTTCTCTTTGCAGTGGTCTTTTTGGTTACCACTTTTTCTTGAACAGGCTTAGACGCTGTTGTGTCCTTCAGTTGACTCCTTGTTCTTTTAGCAACATTTTCAGCAGGCTTATCATCAGAAATGGTTCTAGAAGGTGAACCATAAGCCATGTTCTCTATTTCCTTTACTGTCTGATTGATGATAGCATCAGCAACAACCTTCTCTTCTGTTCTGGCTTTAACAGTTGGCTTAGCTGTTTGAACAGAGGGTTTGGAAATTGTGACTTTCTTCTTCTTACTGGCAGCTTTCTTGATTTTCTTTTCAGGGGACTCCTCAGGTGCCTTTATTTTTGACATGTTTTTCACAAGCAGATAGAGAAGCATTGCCTTTGAGTTGTGGACGGGCTTTCCATTAGTCATACAGCATCAAAGACTAAAGAACAAATGACTTAGGAATATCCTGCGATGGGTATTCCCTTTCTTGTGATGGTTTGCCAGGATGTACCACACAAAAAAAGCCCAGTTCACTTCGACCATTTCTTCGTGTGGCTCCATATAGTCAACCAACGAGGCAGCCATGAATTTCTCCAGAATTTCTTTCATCAAATCCGTTCCTGTTTTGTGGAACGTCTCGTAAACAAGATATTGTCCTTCAACTTTTTCTTCTTGAGAACCCATGATCATTGTTCTGAAAAAGGTTAGTAGACAAGAGTAGATTTGCAGAAGTATGAGAGCAAAAATTCTCTTGAATGCCTTAGAAATTTTTAGAGTGCGTAAAAGATCAGTGAGCTGATCAGATCTATATTTAAAGAGGTGAGAACACTTCGGTTTTTGTGTTTCACGCGGATCGTTAGATCGGTTTACTGTCAGCTTTAATCGTAGGGCGAGATACGTGCGATTCAAATTTCAAAAAGCATTTATTGACTGGCGGGAATGCGAACCTCCTCAGTCGACTTGTAAAAGCGTGTTTTTAAATATAACATTTTTAGTAACAGTGTTTATACAAATAATCAGACAAGTAAGCTAATACTTATCTGACCAGACGTGTGTTCTGAAAACAGATATTACTAGTGAAAGCCAATAACTAGTAATCTTCCTCTTCTGTTTTTTAATCCAGCAAGATAATTTAGTCTTCAATCCTCAAGAATTAAGAGATCATCTGATGAAAACTTAATTTCAAATAACTGTCATCAACATATTTCATCTTTTAATCAGAAGTACTGCTTGTCTTACACGTTCCCCCTGACTTTAAGAATTCATAAGTTAACTAGTCTGTTGAGAGTTGTCCTTGAAGATGATAAGATGAGTGAGCTGATAAACTCTAGTCTTCTGATGAGTTCCCCCTCAGCTTATGCATCTAAATTTAATAGACCTAGTTCAACTCTTAGAGTTGAAAACCTTGCATCACTTAGTGGTTTAGTGAATATGTCAGCAATCTGAATGTCAGTATGAACATACTCAATTATAAAATTTCCCTTTTCCACATGATCTCTGATGAAATGATGTTTGATCTCAATATGCTAAGTCCTTGAATGACTTGTAGTGTTCTGAGTAAGAGAAATTGCACTTGTATTGTCACAGTAGATTGGGATTCCACTGATCTTATGTTGTAATCTTCTAGTTGATGCTTCAACCAAAGTATCTGTGCACAGCATGCTCCAGCAGCTATGTACTCAGCTTCAGCAGTAGAAATGGATACTGAAGTCTGTTTCTTACTCATCCATGAGATCAGACGACTACCTAAGAATTGACAGGCGCCAGTTGTACTTTTCCTATCAATCTTGCAGCCAAGGTCAGAGTCTGAATATCCTATCAGCTCAAATCCAGATTCTCTAGGTTACCACAATCCCAGTTCTTGAGTGCCTTTAAGGTATCTGAGTATCCTCTTGGCAGCCAGGAGATAAGATTCCTTAGGATTTGATTGATATCTCGCACAAACCCCAACAGAGTACATGATATCAGGTCTGCTGCATGTTAGGTATAGCAGTGACCCTATTATGCCTCCGTACTTGGTTATATCTACTGATTTGCCATCTTCATCTTTATCCATACGAAGTCCAGTGGACATAGGAACACTAATAGTAGAGTTAGTTTCCATAGCAAATTTTTTGAACAGATCTTTTGTGTATTTAGCTTGGTTAATGAATATTACATCAGGCAACTGTCTTACTTGCAAACTAAGAAAATAGTTAAGTTCATCCATCATGCTCATTTCAAATTTGTTCTGCATCAGCTTGGAGAACTTGTCACACATTTGTTGGTTAGTTGAACCGAAAATAATATCGTTTACATATATTTGCATACACAAGTAATATATGGTCCTCCCATTCAACAGTAAACAAGGTCTTGTCAACTTTACCTTTTCGAAATTCTTTGATTAAAAGAAAATCAGATAAAGTATCATACCATGCTCTTGGAGCCTGTTTTAGTCCATAGAGAGCTTTCCTCAGATGATACACCTTGTCTTCTTCTTTATATGATTCAAATCCAGGTGGTTGTTCAACATATACTTCTTCTTGCAATTCTCCATTGAGAAAGGCAGACTTCACATCCATCTGATAGACTGTGAAGTTCTTATGAGCAGCATAGGCAAGAAACAGTCTGATTGCTTCTAATCTTGCTACTGGTGCAAAAGTTTCATCAAAGTCAATGCTTTCTTCTTGGCAGTAACACTTGGCCACTAGTCTTGCTTTATTTCTGGTGACAATACCATCTTCATTCATTTTATTCATGAATACCCACTTAATGCCAATTACCCTTTGATGACTTGGTCAAGGAACTAAGTACCAGACTTCATTCCTTTCAAATTGATTTAGCTCTTCTTGCGTAGCTTCAATCCAGTTTGAATCACTAAGAGCTTCTTCAATCTGTTTGGGCTCTATTTGGGATAGGAAGCTGACAAACATTGCATCATTTGCAGCAGCTCTTCTTGTCTTTACTCTATCCAAAGGATCACCAATCACTAATTCTGGTGGGTGATTCTTGAGCCATCAGAGATAGGTTGCAAATCTGAATGTTGTCATCTGTTTTGATCTTGCAACACTACTGTTGGAGTTCCAGTAGTAGTATGTTGAACAGTCTCTGGTCTATCAGCTGTTTGCAGCTCGTCTGTTAGACAATCGACGGTCTGATTTTGAACAGCAATTGAGCTAGCAGCTGAGTTGAGATCAGGTAGTATGATGGGTGCATATTCTTCATTTCTTTCAACACTCAATTTCTGAAAATCAGTAGACAAACTTTGATTAGAGCTTTGATTCTTTTCAAAAGATTGACTTGGTTCATCAAATACTACATGAATAGATTCTTCTACAAGTAAAGGTTTTTTGTTAAAGACTCTGTAAGCTTTACTAACAGTATAGTATCCTACAAAAACAACTTCATCAGCTTTTTCTGCAAAAGCAGTAAGCTGATTTTTCCCATTATTTAAAACAAAGCATTTACAATAAAAAATTCTAAAGTAATGAATGTTTGGCTTCCTGTTGTTCCAAGCTTCATATGGACTATAGTTTTTAGGGGTGGGCGCGGGTAGGGTATTTCGGGTATTGGGTATTTCGGGTCGGGTACCCGACTTGGTGGGTAGTGAATTTTCATACCCGAAACCCTACCCGATTTGGCGGGTACCCAAAGTTCGGGTACCCGAAATTTTCGGGTATTTCGGGTATTGGGTATTGGGTACCCGAAATTTCACACTTTTTTTTTTTGTTCAAGAATTTTTTTCAACATATATGTACGTAAAATTGTAAATTAATGAATTCAAACATTAATTGCACACAATAACTTCAAAACAAAACAATATAAATGTCTAAATTACTAAAATTGATTTTCAGATTTGGGAGTTCAATTATTCAAATGTCGGCTGCTGCTGTGAGTGTGAAAGTGGAACTGTGAATTGGGGAGAGGTCGTCAATGAGTTAGAAGAGACTTAGGTCTTAGAGTTAGGCAGTTTATATTTTTTTTCCCTTTTCTAGCCCAACTAATTGTTAAAATAAATATTGGGCATATTTTGGGCTGTCAATTATTTAATTGGGCAAAAAATTTTTTTTTAAAATACCCGAACGGGTACCCGAATACCCGTTCGGGTGTGAAATTAATACCCAAAACCCAACCCGAAAATATATTTCGGGTTCGGGTACCCGAACCCGAATGTCAAAATACCCGTTTTTTTGTCCTAAACGGGAAATACCCAAACGGGTCGGGACGGGTCCCAAAATACCCGACCCAAATGCCCTCCCCTACTTGTTTTGGTGTTTGTTGATCATGCATCTGTTTTGGGTAAAGCAGGCTGTATTTGTGGTTTCTGCCCAGAATCTTTGGGGCAGCTTTGCTTCAGCTATCATAGTCCTAGTAGCTTCTTTCAGAGTTCTAATTCTCCTTTCAGCAACTCCATCTTGTTGAGAGGTTCTGGCAGGAGAGTACTCATGGCTGATGCCTCTGATGTTACAATACTCTTCAACAGTTGAGTTTGTAAATTCAGTCCCTCTATCTGATCTGAACTTTAATATCTTCATATTTTTCTCATTTTGAATCAGTTCCGAGATGCTCCTTGGTTTCACTTTTCCTCTTCATGAAAATCATCCAAGTGTATCTTGAAAAATCATCCACAACAGCTAGGCAGTACATCTTTCCACCATTGCTGATTGGATCAATAGGTCCTAATAAGTCCATATGTAGTAGCTCCAAAATCCTTCCAGAGGATTGGTGCTTCTTGATCTTGAAAGATGACTTGATTTGTTTACCCTTCTGACAGGCGTCACAGAGCTTATCTTTGCTCATGACTGTTTTGGGAATTCCTTCTACCAGATCATTCTTGATTAGTCTTTTTATGGTCTTGAAATTCACATGATTCATTCTTTTGTGCCACAGCCAACTAACTTCACTTAGTGTAGATGCCACCAAACAAATATTTGAATTCTTGTCCACAAGATTCCAGTCGACTATGTAGACATTTCCTTGTCGTCTTCCAGATAAGATGACCTTCTTTTTACCAATTTGTTCAACATAGCACTTATCTGATGAGAAGATAACTGAAAATCCCTTGTCACAAAATTGACTTATGCTCAGCAAATTGTATTTGAGGCCTTTAACATAAGAGACGTCAGATATCTCAATGTTTCCTTTGATTAATCTTCCACATGCTACAATCTTGCCTTCCTTATTGTCTCCAAAAGTTACTTTAGGACCATCCACAGCAACAGCATCAGCCAGCTCATGTATGTTTTCACACATGTGTCTTGAACATCCACTGTCCAAGTACCAGATCTTTTCTACTTTACTCCTACTCTTAATCCTAACCTACAAAACAAAATTAAATTGTTTTAGGTACCCTTATTGAGAGGGTCCTGGAGGATTAGTTCCACCCTTGACAACCCAAGATTTTGAAGTCTTAGGCTTCTTAGGTTTTTGAGATTTTACAGGAGCATGAACAATTTTATCTTCATCATATTCAGCAGATGTGTTATGTTGATAATCAGTATGATAAGAATGATGTTCATAAGTAGGATATGATGCATGATAAGAAGGGTATGCATGCATTGGATGAGCAGGGTAAGGTGCATAGTAAGTTGGAAATTGAGGTGCATGATACATAAGAGGATATGTAGCAGGTTGTACATAATATGGCTCATTTCCATACCAAGCATTTTGATTTTTCTTATTCTTATGCTTCTTTGGCTTACTTTTTACTTGCTCATTAACAGACGACTTAGTTTTGTTAATAGTCTGATTGGTTTTACTAGTTTCAGCAGACTTCCTAGGACTTTGTTGTTTAGTCTTACCAGTCTGTTTTCCTAAACTAGGCT
The DNA here is from genome assembly GCA_038501285.1 of Penstemon eatonii. Taxonomy (NCBI): domain Eukaryota; kingdom Viridiplantae; phylum Streptophyta; class Magnoliopsida; order Lamiales; family Plantaginaceae; genus Penstemon; species Penstemon eatonii. The sequence goes on along the minus strand of CM076715.1, from coordinate 63,302,937 downwards.
CTTTGCTCTTTTTAGCCTTAGGAGCTTTCTTCTCCTTTAATTCTTTCTCAGGTGAAACAGGTTTAGTAGTCTGAACATACAATATGACCTTACTATTGTCAGCTGATACAAATTTTTCAGTATGGTTCAGTTCTAACTTGTCATGTTCTAAAGGTAGTTTCTGTTTACTAGACATATGAGTGGATACAACAGAAGACTTGTCGTGACACTCAATAATCTTTTCAAGTTCCATGATTTTTCCTTTATAGACTTCACATTCAGCTTTCATAGATTCATTTTCTTGCTCAAGTAGTTTATATTCAGCTGATTCTTTTGGTCTTTCAACCTTAAGTTTCAGTGAACTATTTTGCTCTCTTATCAATATTATCTCTTCCTTAAGCTTAGCAAATGTGTCAGCAATACTAGTATTATTAACCATCATTTGCTCAAATGAATTAAACAATTCATTTTCAAGAGCAGTTATCTCATCCTCAGAGTCATCAGATTCCTTAGCCATCAGGCATATAAGAGCAGGGTTCTCATCTTCAGTAGACTCTTCTTCTGAAGTGTCTCAGTCTGAATCAGACGAGTAGATAGCAGCCAGCTTTTCTGCTTCAGCTATCAGCACCTTGCCTTTTTGATGCTTTCTTTCCTTTCTGATTCTCTTTTCCTCTTCTGTGTACTTCTCAGCTTTAGGATATGGGCAGTCTCTGATGAAATGTCCCAATTTCCTGCAATTGTAGCACATTAGTTTGGATTTATAAGCATCCTTATCTTGAGAAGAAGAAGTAGGGTTAGAAGTAGAAGCATTGTTGTATTTGTTCTTCATTTTTCTTTTATAGAACTTCTTGAAGTTGTTCATCAGCAATGGAACGTCTCCAGCAGTGTACTCCTTTTGTTTGAGTAGTGTGGCTTCATCAGATGAGTCCACTTCTTTGCTTTTGTTTGCTGTTCTTCTTGGATTTTCAGCAGCAACCAGGGCAGCTGTGGAGCCTGAAGTTGAGGTTTCTTCAATACCCATTCGTGGCAATTTATACTCGTATGCCTTGGGTACTGAGAATATCTCGGTAAGAGAAATCTTTCCCAAATCTCTTGATTCTTCCATGGCTGTCACCTTCATGTTGAACTTTGGAGGCAGAGCTTTCAGCACTCTGACAGTTATCTCCTTGTCAGTGAAGGTTTTTCCTAGCTTGAGAACTTCATTCAGCGTCCTTGTAAACCGTGTATCCATCTGATCAATGGTTTCCGCAAACTTTATCTTGAAGTTGTCTAGCTTTTCCAGAGCAACACTCAGCTGATGCTCTTTTATGGTGTCGTTTCCTTCGCTCATGTCACGAACCTTGTCCCACATCTCTTTTGCAGTCTTGCAATGCTTGACTTTATCAAATCTGTCGTTGTCCAGGGCTTTGGTCATGATGAAACGGCCAACTTTATCAAGATTAAACAGCTTGTTTTCTTCAACTGTCATTTCTTGTAGATCTTTTTCCACCACTATATCTACTTCATCAACCTTTATAGTCTTGGTGAATTTGAATGGACCCTTGGTAATGCATGTATATGTGGTATCATTGTAAGCAGCTAAGAAGATCTCCATCCTGATCTTCCAGTCCTCAAAACTCATACCGCCAATGTGGGGAACATGGCTGATACAATCCATTTTTCAATAAGTTTTAATTTTTCAAAAATATGCTCTTTTGAAAAAGTTTGAAAACCTTTGAAAAACACTTGGATCAAGCTCGTTGATCAGGCAGCTGATTCTCATGAACCACCCGCTCTGATACCACTTGTTGGTCCCAAGTGGTCAGATGAGGTCTAGAGGGGAAGAGGAGGTGAATAGACCTCTGAAAATTTTTAGACTTAAAAACTTTCAAGTCGTCTGTTCGCAAACTAAGCTTATATCGAACAGTGAGCTGACTATGCTGATCGTGAACAAATCTTGAACAGCAGAGTTGACCACTCTTCTGATATTAGCTGATTTCAGCTAAAACATTTTTAATAACAGAATACTTGCAGCGGATAATTTAAAGTGTTTTTCACAAGTACACTTAGTCTTTTGAAAGATTGTATCCCCAGTTTTAACAAACTCCTTTTTAAAATCTTTTCAAACAGTTTTCTAAAGTGTTTAATGCAACTTTGAAGATATGTAAGAAAATAATGCAAGTTAAAACACAAAGAATTTTTATAGTGGTTATATGGATGAAAATATTCTTCCAAGTCACTTAGATTTTGGGTTATACTATAAACACACAATTTACAATATACTCGGCTTACGCTCTACAACAAATGATGAGCCGTAAGTTCACAGCGGGAAATCACTAAGAAACTCCTACCCTCTGAAGTAATATCACTCACTTAGGTGGATATCTACTTCTTACAACACTCTACAATAACAGATTCACTCAGAAAATGATTTTTCTTTTGACTTCAACTAGCTTCAGTTAACAAATAACTTCGGCAGACTAGTGAGCTGTTCTTGAGTTTTTGAGACTTAGAAGATTTTGCTTTGCAGGATTGATCTCAGTTGTGTTGTATGTCTTCTCTCTAAAACTCGCGAACTATTTATACCTTCAGATTTGAAAAGTGTGCGTTGAAGAAAGACAAGATTCAAATGCATCGGGTACTGGTCCTTAATCTCTGCAAACGGCTCTCTGTACTGCTACAGTACTGTCAACAGTACTTTCTATCAGCAGCATTAAATGCACCAAGTTGATACGAGGATTTCTTCAATCATTTGCCATAAATACCCTTCTTCTTCAGCATTTATGATTCCAAGTGCATTTATTACCGTTGGAGATACTTCCTGATCGTCTTCACTTGGCTGATAAGAGTCACTTGTCTGATGATGTAATGAGTTGATCCCAAACTTGAACAAATCTGATTTGAGTTGGCTGATTTTCACCAAACTGATTTTTTCCTTCAGCAACAGATCAGTAGTCTTCTGGACCATTCTGAATTTTGACTTGTCTGATTTGTCTTTGGTTGATCAAAATTCTTCTAAGGGATTGTACTAAGCATTCCTTACTTAGCTGGTTATGATGTTTTGGCAATCATCAAAATCTCCCTTTAACTTCTAACTTCCTTGTTCATTAATCTTCATCTTCATCCAACATGTGGTAATGAGGAGGAAGTTCAGGGGATGGTTTTAAATGGATTTCTACTAATTCAATGGAATTATTTAAAAAAAAAAAATTCAATGAAGTTCTTGATTGAACTAAAATTGACGGAAGTTGAACAAAAGTATAAGTAAAATTTATTTCTTTTTATGAATTAGGATTCTTTTAGCTGGTTCAAGATAAGGAAATATATGGCCATGAGCTAACCATGGGAATATTAAAATTTTGGAAATAATTCTTTCTTTCTCCATTACTCAAAATTATAATTAAAAAAAAATGGATGCTAAGAGGGTGTTTGAAGGAATGGTAGGTGAAAGAAGGCTCGTGGTTTCGTTGGGAATTCCTGGAAAAATATATGTACTTTTTTTTTTTGGTCGTTAATACATTAGTATGTCAAACACCATATTGAATCGAAATTGTTATAATCTATCCTATATATATATCTATACGATAATTTAAGTTTTTTTTCTTTTTTTAGACAAAAATATCCTTATTCAAGTTGTAAGGTAATATTGATAAAATATAATTCGATATGAATTTTACTTAAATATTCTCACCAAAAAATAGATAAGAAAATTTTAACTTAATTCCTTTCTTTAATCAAACACCATATGAGAAAATAAAAATTAACTTTCCAAAAATTTGATATGGAAGAAGAACAAAATTATATATCCAAAACGTCATAATATATATAATTAGACATGGAGTCATATTATTGTTATTTCCTCCATTAACTCCAAAAGTTTAGAAATTAAGGGTGAGTTTGGCCCAGCGGTGGGAGCTCTGAAAAACACTTCTAGACATTCATTATGATTTTTGAAGTGTTTGGCCCCAATTATAGAAATTGCTTTAATTTTAGTCAATCGTGATTTTAATGGTTGTTTGGCCCTCACTATCATAATAACTTTTGGGATCTCCAGAAGCTAAAAATCAACTTATTTTAGAAGTAACTAAAGTGTTACTTTTGCAAAAGCTATTATCCAAAAGTAATTATTTTATAATTGAATTTTATCATAATCAATTATTGTTAAAATCCATTTTAGTAAAATTAATTTTCCTATAATTGATTTTCGAATCGCTAGGCCAAACTCACCCTAACTCTACATCACTTTTATAATTTCATCCTTCTTCTCCTATAATACAAAAAAATAAAAAAACACTATTATTTTTAAGAGTATCGATTATATATTTGTAATATTTTTATAATGTATCATCAATATATTTTTAACTAAAAAAAATATTATTTGTTTCATTTAAAGATTTAGTACAATAAAACACTCGTAAAAAATCAAATTCTCCCACATATCATAAATGCTACGAAAAATAAAGTAGAATTGCATCTTACCTATGACTGAACAAAAATTATTTACGACTAGAGAAGTAAGTAATCTTTCTTTGGCTTGAAAAATAAATATAAAAGTATCCAAGAACATGCTTTACCTTAAATTTCCATGGAAATATTTTCGCAAAAAACGTGTGAAATAAGTGAAAAAATGGGTGAAAATTAATGAAAATTGGTGAAATCAATAAAGTAAATTCCATGTAACTGATGAAAACGTATAAAATTGATTCGGGTGAAAGTTATGAATACTGGTGAAGTTGGTAATAAAATGGGTAAAATCGGTTATAAAAATTACCAGCAAAATCGATAAATACATGTGAAATCAAGAAAATATGGGTGACATTCATGAAAAAATCACTGAAAAATGGGTTAAATCGGTGAAAAAATCTAAGGTTTGTGAAGACATGTGAAATGAATGAACATTGACGTGAAATTCGTCAAAAAATATGTGAAATCAGTAAAAAATAAGTTAATCCTATAAAACAAGTAAAATTAGTTTTAAAAAAGTAACTAGCAAAAACGATGTGAAATCGGTAGAATTTTTTTTTTGCTTGACTAGGAGAAAACAAAAAACTCGATGAAAAACAATGAAAAATCGGTTATAACTGATTAATAAATGAATAAATCAATTAAAAAATATATTAAACCAATAAAATCAATGAAACCAAATAAAAATAATAAATATAAAAAATTGAAAATAGCTTAGGTCGATTAAGGAATGTCTTTTAAATGACAATGTAAGAGAAATAATTTGTATTTAATTAAAAGTAATTGAAGTTTTATAATTATTTTAGATGAAAATTCGGTAAATACATATGAAATCAATCAAAATCTAGGTGAAATTCGTGAAAAATGATTGGCATCATTGAAACATTGAAATCAAAGAAAAAAATGATGAAATAGGTGAAAAATGGGTAAAATCGATGAAAAAAAACTAAAGTCATTAAAAACATATGAAATAAAGCAAAATTCACGTGAATTTTGTGAAAAAAACATGTGAAAGTAGTGAAGATCGCGTGAAAATTGACTAAACTGGTAAAAACGAGTGAAATCAATAAGATGAAAAAAGTTCGACCAACAAAAATAAGGTCAACCCATTCGAAAAATTGCTTAAATCGAAAAAAAAAAAAAGAAATCGATTAAAATGCGAAAAACAATAAAAATAAGTTGTAATCGATAAAAAACCGGTAAAAAGATTTTTTTTCACTAAAAATGAATTTAAATCGACAAAAAGATGAATTAAACCAGTGAAAAACGAATTAAACTAATGAATTGAATAAGTGAAATTGACCTAGATCAGTAAAGAGATGTTATACCAGAAAAAAAAAATGAGTAAAGAGATGCATTTCGAATGATAGGGGAAGAAAAATAATAGAAATCTACTTAAAAATAGATCCAATTTCATTTGATCAAAAAACAGGATTTTACAATTTTTGTTGTCAAATAGTGCAAAAAATTTGGATTGGTTCTTAATATTTAAATCAACATAATTATTTTTTATTGTATCAGACTCGATGCCACATTCACATTATAATTTTTTATGATAAAAATTTCTCGTGCTTGACAGATACAAAGACAAATGATATTAATTTTATATTGGTAAAATAAAAAAAAATTAAAGACGTTCAATGATGTATATTCATTAAAACGGAATATGGAATGAGCTAAATAATTTTCTTATGATATTATTTTAAAAATAATTTAGAAGATTTCATGACTAAATCATTCATCATTTTATAATTGATTACAATTTGAAACCCATTATTTTTTTAATATAAAATAATAATTTTAATAAAAAATTATAGAAAACAAATTGAATATGAATCATTAATATGTGTTATTTTATGACATAAAGAACTTAATTTTACTCTAATTTACAACAAATATCAAGAAATTAAGTAGACACGTACAACATATGTGTCACTTTTTTAGTGATATCTAAGTGAACTAATTACTAGTATTACACTGGAGAAAGATTAGAATATTACACAAGTTCTGTAAAGTAATTATGAGAATTGAAGTAGTGGAATGTGAACTATTCTTTCCAATTCATTCGTAACATTAAGTGGAACAACTATTGAAAACAAGGCATAGTGCTCTATAAATAAGAATCTACATAAGCCGACTATAAATAGAGGAGCATAATGGATATAAAGTTATAGGACTACCGAAAATTTTATAAGACTGAAATTGCGGTCAAGTGGAATAAAATTGCTGGTATATAAAAGTTATAGGACATATTTTGCTTGTCGAAAAATTAAGTGTCCTAATTCCGCGGACCAGTGAAAGTTAAGGGATGTAAATTGCTTGCTAAAAATTAATTGTCCTGATTCTGCGAAACAGTGAAAGTTAAGGGACGTAAAATGCTTGCTGGAATTTTAAGTATCCTGATTCTGCGGACCAGTGAAAGTTAAGGGACGTATAATGCTTCCTGAAAATTAAGTGTCCTGATTATGCAGATCAGTAAAAGTTAAGGGACGGAAATTGCTATTTTGCCGACTGTATTTTGTGATATACCAAATATTCAATTAGTGACTTGACATATTACACGTCAGATGATAAATCAATATTCAATATTAAGATTAAAACTCTATCTTAATCAACGTAGATCAGATCTGGTTCTCTTCGACATGGTCCAGATCTGGTCGTAGTAAAACTGGTTCTCTTCGACATGGTCCAGATCTGATCGTGGTAAAATTGGCTCTTATTCGACATAGACCAAGATCTGCTCTTATTCGACATAGAACAAGATCTGCTCTTATTCGACATAGGCCAATATTTGCTCTTATTCGACATATAGCAAAATGGACCTATTCGACATAATTAATGCTCCATTATGATCAAATCTGGTCCATATGATCGACCTCATGTAGTTCGACATACCTATATGATCGACCTCATGCTATTCGACATACATCAAGTCTGCACTATATGATCGAACTATACTGATATGGGTATCTTCGATCATTCCATTCGACCAATAAGATCTCAATTGGATCGAAGCAATAAAGATCCGACCCAACCCGAAAGATCCGACCAATCCGAAAGATCCGCTTTACACTCCTATAAATACCCCTCATTTGTTACATTTAAAGAAAGATTCTGCTCGACTTAACTACTACTCTTCTTCTATATTCTGCTATACTTTGAATTGATCTGACTTAGGCATCGGAGGGTCAGCGCCGGGTCAACCACCGGCACAACCTAACGAGTTTCTTTGAGCACAGGGTTAGGAACCTTGAAGTGGAGTCCAGCTCGATCAGACCGGCTTAGGATTCCATACTCTGGAGCGGAAAAATATCATTACGTGGCACATTGGACGTGGACCAGACACTTAGACGAAAATTCCCTTCATCAGTTGGCGCCGTCTGTGGGAACTTCTAACCAATGCTCGAACAAGAGCGTTGATCAGATCAAGGATGGTAGCAGCAACGCTAGAGTATGATCAGATTGGAGACAACATATAAGTTGATTGAATAAGCTTATGCAATGAGGAACAACCAAATATAAAGACCTTCGGTACCAGAACAAAGCTTTATCAAGTTACTCGACCAGAACTGAACTCATCGACGACACCCACTCATATTTTATGAACATAAAAGCAAATACACATCAGATGATCGACCATAAAGGTCTTGATTGACCACATAGATGGATGAGCTCGATGATGAAGCAAACAAAAATGTCATCAAAATAAAAAGAGGTTTTGTTCGACATGCATTGTTCGACATAAAAGCCTTGTTCGACATCATTGATGAACAAATCAATGAAATGCTTGATAATGAAGAAGCGAAATGCCTTGTTCGATGTAAAGGCCTTCTTCGACGTAGAATCCCCTGTTGTTCGACAAACTCGATGATGAAAGAAAAATGTCATCAACATAAAAAGAGGTCTTGTTCGATGTGCATTGTTCGACATCAATGCCTTGTTCGACATAAACGTCTTTGAAAAGCATTCGATCAACTTCATCGATGATCAAATCAATGAAGAGGAGCAAAATATCATGTTCTTCGACATAAACAAAATCAATGAAGAGCAGAGCAAAATGTCACAAGCAGCTTCAAAGCCTTGTTCGACATAAAGCATCTTTGAAAAACATTCCATCGACTTCATCGATGATCAAATCAATTAAGATGGTGTGCTGTCGTACGCAACCAAAAATAAAACTTATACTCCTAATAATGTAGTAGAGCGAGTAAGGGTCGATCCCACAGAGAATATCTAGTCTAATTTTATGCTAAATGGATTAAAACAAATGGGGGTTTAAGTCTGATGGAATTCAATAATTAAGAAGTGATGAAAATTAAATTTAATCAACGTAACAAATATTGGTCTAAGTCAACATCCACTGTCGGAATCATATAACTGATCATCGATGCAAATATATATAACAATTCACACTTTGAATATTCACCGTGGAAACTAATCCCCTATCTCTCCTTAGTTTTAATTAATCAGAAGAAGAGATCCAATTAATCCTAACTACTAAATAACCCAAGATAAGTACTAAAGGTTTAATATAGCAGATGCTTTAAGAATTAGAGAGATCAATGAAATTAAACAATTCAAACACAAGCGGTTGGATTTAATTTAGTCGATTTATCTTCTTAAGATTAACAATTTCTGACGCAGCAAATTATTGAATCTTAGATGCTTCACAAAATTAGATGGATCAAACAATTACGGATTTGATATCTAATCAAGCAGTAAATTGAAAAGAATAATATACTAGTAGGCCTCCTAGCAATTAAACAAAACAACCATATTAATTATGACAGAAGAGCAATCGATATTCAAAACATAAATCGTATAATAAAACTAATTAGATCTCACAGTTTTCTTGTTTCCGAAGCTTCAGTTTTCTTCGACCAATAACAAATATTTAGCCACGTAAGGCCATTAATAATTCTAAGTATATGTTGGGGAAAAGAATAATCTAGGTGGTCTTCTAAAGTCCTATTTATAAAAGAAGCCAACACAACCCTAAAAGAATCCTCTAAAATTGATATCCAATCTTTATATTATAAGAATAATATAAAAATTAGGATATTATCTCAATGTAAATAGGAGAATTCTGATTTAGTCCTTCCAAATTCGTCCATCAAGGATTGCCCCAATATCAAGTCAATATATTAGACTAGATATTTAGGAAACTTTCCATAAAACAGGTACAACGACTTTAAGTCCGATTTCGTCTAGGATCCCTTCAGAATCTTGAAAATCCCCAAAGATGAAAGTTGTATACATTCCTCTTGCCGATCTAAAGCATCTTGAATCATCTCATTTGGATTTCGTATGAGGATTTTACGCCCTTAATACGAAGTAGTGTCAAAACTGTCCAGAAATTGTCTACTTAACTTCTTTTGCACTTAATGCCTCCAATTGTATCCTAGATCAAAATATAAGAATAATGAGTGTGATTCGGTGTCAAATAAATATTAAATAGTAAATAATAATGCATAAAAACTTGACACTTTGTATTCTTATCAGAAGAAGAGAGCAAAAATGTCACAGCTGCTATAAAAGCCTTGTTCGACATCGACGACCATGAAGGTGTTGTTCGACATCATTGATGATCAAATCAATGAAGAGGAGAGCAAAAAGTCACAAGCAACTTTGAATGCTTTGTTCGACATCTACGACCATAAAGGCGTTGTTTGACTATATCGAAGAAAGTGATATTCGACATCATTGATGATCAAATTCGTCAGCTGCTATGGAGGTATTGTTCTACATCATCGAAGGAAGTCTTGTTTGACGTCATCGATGAATTGATGAAGAAGCCAAATGCCTTGTTCGATGTAAAGGCCTTCTTCGACATAGGATTTCCTGTTGTTCGACATCATCGATGAACAAATCAATGAAATGATTGTTGATGAAGAAGCTAAATGCCTTGTTCGATGTAAAGGCCTTCTTCGACGTAGAATGTCCTGTTGTTCGACATCATCGATGAACAAATCAACGAAATGCTTGTTGATGAAGAAGCCAAATGCCTTGTTCGATGTAAAGGCCTTCTTCGACGTAGAATGTCCTGTTGTTCGACATCATCGATGAACAAATCAATGAAATGCTTGATGATGAAGAAGCCAAATGCCTTGTTCGATGTAAAGGCCTTCTTCGACGTAGAATGTCCTGTTGTTCGACATCATCGATGAACAAATCAATGAAATGCTTGATGATGAAGAAGTCAAATGCCTTGTTCGATGTAAATGCCTTCTTCGACGTAGAATGTCCTGTGTTCAACTTCATCGATGATCAAATCAACGAAGAGGAGCAAAATGTAATGTTCTTCGACTTATCAAGGAAGAGGAACCAAATCTCATGTTCTTCAATATAAACAAATTCAATGAAGAAGAGCAAGATATCATTTTCTTCGACATATCAAACAAATAGGAGCAAACTGTCATGTTGTTCACATAAACAACCATACTGATCAAATCAATGAAGAGGAGCAAAATGTCACAAGCAGATTTTGAAAATCTTGTTTGACATCAAACAACCATAAAAGCGTTGTTCGACATCATCGCAGACCAGATCGATGAAGAGGAAATCAAAATTTATCAGTTGCCTCAAAGCTCTTATCGACCTATTTAAAGGGGAGCTCGACGATAATCATCGACGAGGAAACCAAGATCATAAGCAGCTATGGAAGCATCGATCGACCTCATCATTGACGAGATCGATGAAGAAAGCCAAAGTTCATTGACCAACTTTCTAGAAATACTAATTATGTAACAAAAGAAGAAAAAAGAAATCAAATTTTCATCGACAAACGCGAAGAATTCTATCTACATCTTTCAAAACATCGAATTCTGAACAGTCGACAGCTTTCAAAGCTTCGATCCCTTGTACTATAAAAGTGCTAAGATGAACTGATCTACAGCTTTCAAAGCTTCAATTCCTTACACTATAAAAGTGATAAGTTGAACAGTTGATAGCTTTCAAAGCATCAATCATTTCGACAGCTTTCAAAGCATCGAATCCTGAACAGTCGACAGCTTTCAAAACTTCGATCCCTTGCACTATAAAGGTGCTAAGATGAACTGATCTACAGCTTTCAAAGCTTCAATTCCTTACACTATAAAAGTGATAAGTTGAACAGTTGATAGCTTTCAAAGCATCAATCATTTCGACAGCTTTCAAAGCATCGAATCCTGAACAGTCGACAGCTTTCAAAACCTCGATCCCTTGCACTATAAAAGTGCTAAGATGAACTGATCTACAGCTTTCAAAGCTTCAATTCCTTACACTATAAAAGTGATAAGTTGAACAGTTGATAGCTTTCAAAGCATCAATCCTTTCGACAGCTTTCAAAGCATCGAATCTTGAACAGTTGATAGTTTTCAAAGCATCAATCATTTCGACAGCTTTCAAAGCATCGAATCCTTACACTATAAAAGTAATAAGTCGACAAATCAAAAGCTTCAAAGCTTCAATTCCTTACACTATAAAAGTGATAAGTAGAACAGTTGATAGCTTTCAAAGCATCGACCAGAATTTAGGTCGAATAGCTTTAAAAGCATCGACCAAAAACACTATAAAAGTGTTAGCGAAGTATCTGGTCGACATCAAAGCATCGACCAGAAAGACTGATCGATAGCATTAAAAACATCGACCAAAATTAGGTCGACATCAATTATCGACAAAGAATAGGTCGAACACCGACCAAAAATGCGATCGACAACTTCAAAACTTAGGTCGACCTAAAAGGTCACCAAGTACTATAAATGCCTCGAGCTTCTCAACCAATGAGAGCCTCAATTACATGCTCGATCAAGAAAGTAAAATTGAACACCCATTGAATGGACAATTGCATCATAAAATTCAAAATTATAACTTCCAGACTTCGATTTACAATCGAACTCTTGAACTTGGGGGACTATTGATATACTAAGAATCGAAAATTCAAAGTTACAAACTTCAACTGATTCGACCAACAGGTTAGTCAATTTAATTCATATATATAAAGTTGATTGTTTGTAAATGATCAAAATGATTCTCCTTCGACCATACTAAAATGGTTTGTTCGACCAAAGGAAAAAATTGTTCGACCTACAAGTTGTTTGTTCGACCAGAGTGATAAAATTGTTCGACCTACAAGTTTATTGTTTGTTCGACCAAAGGTAAAAATTGTTCGACCTACAAGTTTGTTGTTTGTTCGACCAAAGGAACAAATTGTTCGACCTACAAGTTATATTGTTTGTTCGACCAGAGTGATAAAATTGTTCGACCTACAAGTTTATTGTTTGTTCGACCAAAGGTAATATTTGTTCGACCTACAAGTTTATTGTTTGTTCGACCAGAGTGTAATTGTTCGCCCTACAAGTGATCCCAACTATTTTGTTCGACCAAAGTGCTATTTGTTCGACGTATAAATAGTTCAAATTAATCCATGTTCGATCAAAATGCTAATTGTTCGACGTATAAGTCGTTCAAATTAATTCATGTTCGATCAAAATGCTAATTGTTCGACGTATAAGTTGTTCAAATTGATTCATGTACGACCAAAGTGCTATTTGTTCGATGTGTAAGTTGTTCAAATTGATTCATATTCGACCAAAATGCTTGTTTGTTCAAATTGATTCATATATATAATCAAAGATAAAAAACTAAAGACAGAATATATAATAATTATATATATATATATATATATATATATATATATATATATATATATATATATATAGCATAGATCGAACAGGCATACACATATGTATTATATATATATCAGAGAATATATGTTCATCGAATATATTATAATATTTGATAAATATTTCATAGATCGAATAGGCATTATATATGCCTATATATATATATATCAAACAGGCTATATAGGGATTGTTCCACATCGAATAAATATATATACAGATAAATTAGTAAATTAATCTTCATCACTTTGTATTATTCGATGTTGATGAAAACTTCTACATTAAGTATATATCAAAATTGAAGGCTTCGATGATGGTTAGGGCTGAAAATCAAACCAAGCTACTCGATACTCGGCTCGAGCTCGTTCGATAAAAGCTCGTTTGAGCTCGGTTCGTCAAATAAATCAAACAAGCTTGAACAAGATTTCTCGTTCGATAACTTTTGAAGCTCGGCTCGAACTCGACTCGATAAGCAAAAAATTGAAAAAATACATGTAAAATACCAAACTACTCGATACTCGGCTCGAGCTCGTTCGATAAAAGCTCGTTTGAGCTCGGTTCGTTAAGAAATCAAACCAAGCTCAAACACAAAATTTCAAGCTCGATAAAATTCAAACCAAGCTTGAACAACGTGTCGTTCGATACTACTCGGCTCGTTTACACCCCTAATGATGGTAAGTGCTTCAATGATAAATTAGGAAATTAACTCCTAAATGTATATCAAAATTGAGTGCTTCGACATTAAAGTGCTTTTTATATTAATTCATCGTAGTGTTTCCATATACATCAATATTCGATATATATCATTCGATATATATGCCTAAAATAGTTTATAATTTATTCTCGTTATTTATTTCACAAATTCTCATATCGAATTCCTGAACTTGGAAATTCAAGTTACAAACTTCGAAACTTCGATTTGACAATGGAACTCTCGAACTTGGGGGACTATTGATATACCAAATATTCAATTAGTGACTTGACATATTACATGCCAGATGATAAATCAATATTCAATATTAAGATTGAAACTCTATCTTAATCAACGTAGATCAGATCTGGTTCTCTTCGACATGGTCCAGATCTGGTCGTAGTAAAACTGGTTCTCTTCGACATGGTCCATATCTGATCGTGGTAAAACTGGCTCTTATTCGACATAGACCAATATCTGTTCTTATTCGACATAGGCCAATATCTGCTCTTATTCGACATATAGCAAAATGGACCTATTCGACATAACCAATGCTACATTATGATCAAATCTGGTCCATATGATCGACCTCATGTAGTTCGACATACCCATATGATCGACCTCATGCTATTCGACATACATCAAGTCTGCACTATATGATCGAACTATACTGATATGGGTATCTTCGATCATTCCATTCGACCAATAAGATCTCAATTGGATCGAACCAATAAAGATCCGACCCGACCCGAAAGACCCGACCGATCCGAAAGATCCGCTTTCCACTCCTATAAATACCCCTCATTTGTTACATTTAAAGAGAGATTCTGCTCGACTTAACTACTACTCTTCTGCTATATTCTGCTATACTTTGAATTGATCTGACTTAGGCATCGGAGGGTCAGCGCCGGGTCAACCACCGGCACAACCTAACGAGTTTCTTTGAGCACAGGGTTAGGAACCTTGAAGTGGAGTCCAGCTCGATCTGACCGGCTTAGGATTCCATACTCTGAAGCGGAAAAATATCATTACGTGGCACATTGGACGTGGACCAGACACTTTGACGAAAATTCCCTTCATCATTTTGTATAAGCCTTTTGAATTCTTAAGAAGAAAATAGAAACTTCAATACGATGTGATGTAGTTTAGAAAACCAAGTGCACCCTTAATATCTTGGATTTAAAACTTGTAATTACTAAAGAGTACTAAAATATTCCTTACTTTCGTTATTATTTTGTATTTTTAATTTCGAATTTGAATATTATAAATTAAAGTTGACAACTTTTGAGATAAACTCAAAGATGACAGATCTATAATAACTTAACAAGCAATAATTTAGTTACGGTGTATCATAGATCATGAGTTTAGGTTAAGACATTTTCTTCATTTACCAAACCAAAGTTGACAAATTAACAAATCAAAGAGACAGCAAATTAACACCCCGTCAAATAAAAATAGGCACATTAACTCACTGTAAATAAAAATGAGTATTTGTTAGCTGAATGATTAATGATTAACAAATAACTTGATATTTGAGCTTGTTTCTTGAGTTTAATCTTATCAGGAATTATTGAGAAGCTCATTATTTGAATAAAGAGGTTCATTTACGAATAAAGCTTAATTGAGAAGAAAATGCCCCATAAAGATCTTACAAGTCCATCAATAAAGAAAAACCAAGTTGAAGAATAGTTTGAAGGCCCATGCACCCTTTGGAAGGGCCCAATTTTCGACACAAGAAAATTGAGGTCTCGTAAGTATCTTATGTCTCAAACTATTAAGAGCAAGAAAAATTTCTTATAGCCCAAATATTATCTAAGCCCTTTTAATTTTTTTTTTGGCCCAAAACTCTTTTTAATAGCCAAAAAAAAAAAAAAAAAACTTATTCTTTAAAATCTTGATTCAAGTAATTACTTGATTAAAATATGATTTTCTTTACATATTGGTCATGGTATGTTACGGCTAATGAAATCAAGGCAATATCTTTTTGTAATGCCTTTTGCCACAAACTTGTTTAAAAGGTTAAATAAATAAAATCTTTTTACAAGGCAAGATGTTCCTTGATTGTTTTCTTGAAAAATCAGCATTGTGACTGAAATCTTACATCTTTGAACTTATTCTTGTAAATCTTTTTTTAAGGTAAGATTTATTCAAATCTTGGACTTGCTTTAATGCTTTATTAATACAAAATTTTCCAAGTTCATTTTGCTTGTTAAGCACACAAAAATCGGATCATATATTCTAAATTGTGTCAAAATCATTTTGAATTAAAGAATGACTTTTTGAAATCTTGCTCTTTTTGGATCCGAATTTTTTCCCCATAAATTGAGCTCTCTTCAATCATTTTACACACAACAATTTTGAGAGAAAAATAGAGCTTTACTTTGAGAAAATTACTCTAGCTTTTTCATGCTTTAATTTGTGAAAATCTTTTGAAAAGCAAAATTCGTTTTTGAATTACACTTGCGAAAATATTTTGTGAAAAAAATAAATCTTTTCTTTAACCCTTGCTCTTGAGAACTTTGAGATATTTTGAGAGGTTAAAGAAATACGAGTGAGCATATTTTTGTACATCTTACTCGAGAGGAGTGTTCATTGTACTACTTTAAAATCATCTTGTAATAGTGCGATAGGAAGTGTCCTAGCAAACAAGATTGTTTAGTGCGATAGGTTGTTTACCTAGCAAGCACATTTTTGGTGCGATAGAACAGAGGGTTCTAGCAAGCACATGTAGTGCGATAGGCCGAGGTCTAGCAAGCACATTGTTGGAGCGATAGGAGGTGTCCTAGCAAGCTCGTATGGAGAGTAAGAATTGGTATCTTGTAATCTCGAGTGGCGAAGGTTAGTCCTGCAAGCCACGATCTATTAGTGGATTTTACCTAGGGGTGCTGGAAGAGAGGAAGTAGGCTGTTGGGGCGCGAACCTCTATAAATTGTGTTTGATTTCTTACTTTATTTATTATTGGCACTTTACTTCCTTGGAACTTGGAACTTAATCATATCGTAACTTTAATCTTAAAATCATTGGAACAATTAATTTTTATTTAAAGTTACTGAAACTTTTCACTAATTGTCATCTGGGAAAAAACTCATTGAAAAAGTTATATACCTAATTCACCCCTCCCCCCCTCTTAGGTATCAATTGGTACCAGAGCAGGTGCTCTATTATTTATTTAACTGTGCGGGTTAACCCCCGAGAGCTAACGATCTTATGTCTACCTTTAGCAATGATGTTTTCGCAGAAGGACAATCACATAACATGCCTCCACTATTCGATGGAACTGCATACTCAATATGGAAGAACATAATGGAAGACTTTATGATTTCCATCGATTGCGAACTGTGGAATGTGATTCTTGAGGGACCATCCATACCTATGGAAACCGAAGGTAAAAATCAAATCCCTAAGGCTTGGAAAGAACTCACCGATGAAGATAAAAGAATGGTGTTAATAAATTCAAAAGCCAAAAATTTGGTGGCATGTGCCCTCACCAAATCTGAGTACAATCGGTTATGTTCGTGCCCTACCGCAAAAGATATGTGGGAGATGATTCAAGTCACTCATGAAGGTACAAACCAAGTAAAGGATCAACGCATCACTATTATCGTACACCAATACGAGATGTTCACCATGGAAATCGATGAAACTATCATTGACATGTATGCTCGGTTCATGGAGATTGTCAACCCTATGTCCGCACTTGGAAAAGTCTACCCTCAAAGTGAACAAGTAAAGAAAGTACTAAGGCTTTGTGTGGCTGGGTTTTGGCTCAGTCTCACGAGTCTCGCGAGACCGGGCCAAAACCCATCCAAATGGAATTTATTCAGACTAGTGAGACTTAAACCCAAACCATCTTGAGACTAGAGCCCAAACCTTTGAGACCATCAGCTTTTTTATATTAAAACTTATTAATTAAAATTGTTATTACAATTATTACACAATACGATATCATATTTAAAACTCCATAACAAACATTGATTTGACATATTATTTACTTTTTCTCTCCAAACCCCAACATCCAAACTCATCCAA
Organism: Penstemon eatonii; assembly: GCA_038501285.1. Taxonomy (NCBI): domain Eukaryota; kingdom Viridiplantae; phylum Streptophyta; class Magnoliopsida; order Lamiales; family Plantaginaceae; genus Penstemon; species Penstemon eatonii. The sequence continues at coordinate 63,285,135 of CM076715.1, read as the reverse complement.
ATGAGGTCTCAAAGGTTTCAACCACAAAAAATCCAAGAGCCAAAACTCATCCAAGTGAAGTCTCAAAGGTTTCAACGAAACCATCCAAACCAATTTTTTTAAATCGAGATCCACGAAACCGAGCCAAAACCCATCCAAATAGACCCTAAGATCTCTTCCTAGAGAATGGACACCAAAAATTACTGCAATACAAGAGGCGAAAGATCTTAATAACATGTCGATGGCTGAACTAATTGGATCTCTCATTTCTCATGAGCTCATTATCCTTTCTAAGGATGAGGTAAAACATATTAAAGATAAAAATATTGCTTTTAAAACTAACAATGTGCCGGAAGACGATAGTGACATTGAAATGATGGACGAAAAAGAAAGAAACGAGGAAATGGCAACAACAATCAAAAGATTAAATCAGTTGGCCAATCGAAGGTTTCACAAAAGGTTCTCAAAAGATCCCAAGAGAACTTTCAAGATCAAATGCTATGAGTGCAATGAAGATGGACACTTGAGTCCGAATGTCCCCTACTCAAGAAATCCGAGAAAAATTTCAAAAAGGGAAAAAGCAAGGGGATGATAGCATCATGGGATGATCTAGAATCCGAAGAAGAACAATCGGAAGACGAATCCAGAAACCTATGTTTCATGACTAACGAAGAGGTACACGCTTTTTACGATTTTGAAAGTTGTGATGATTTAGATGATGATTTCGATTGTGAAGATGAATGGAATAAAATGTTAATCGAATTTAAAAAGGATCTCGAAAATCTTGCTTCTAAAAATGAAAAACTTAAAAAGAAGATTTTCTCATTGAATAAAGAAAAAGAAGAGTTTGATATAAATTTACAAGAAAGTCTTGAAAAGCTTGAAATTTTGAAAAAGGAATATTCTTCTCTTTCGAAAGAAAATTTGAGTCTCAAAGCAAAAGTGGTTGATTTAACTAGAAGCATAGAAAAATTTACAAAAGGAAAAGAGAACCTTGATAAACTTCTTGGCATGCAAAATGTTTATCTAAATAGAGCCGGAATTGGATATGGACATTCATATGATAAACTAAGTAAACTTGCTAAAAACTCTTCATTGTCGTATCATACTTGCAATTTTTGTGGAAAAATTGGTCACAAATCTTTTAACTGCATTTACAAAAGGAATACCGTGAATAAACTCATATGGACACCTAAAGATGTTTTGTCTAACCCGCAAGGACCCAAGAAAATTTGGGTACCAAAAATGCGAAAGTGATTTTTTCTTAACAGGTACAAAAGGCTCCTCATTGTAACTTTTGAAATATGTTGCAAAGCTATGGTGGCTTTGATTAAGAACCAAAATCAGAAGAAGAAAGTTCCGAAAAACTTCCGGAACAATATATTGAAACAAAAAACAGAAGAAGGAAGTTACAAGAAAATTTTCGAAAAATGTCTAGCAGAACTATCCCAGAAGGATTTCAATTCTGAAATGGTTAAATCTATCCTAGGGGGATTTCAAGCATCTAGCGAACAAAGAGATATCATAAGAATGAAAGGTAAAAATATTCCACTTCGAGGTGATCAAGGTAATAGGACGGTAAGTAAATACCAAAATATCCCTTGCATTTGCTTAAATATCCGCACATTTCTGAAGTATAGCCTCATGACTTATATTACAAGTTGAACATTCCATGACCGTAAATGATTTACATGCACTTCGCTTACATAAATAAATGCTTTTTTGTGCAATAATTTAGGAAGGAAATTCCACACATGCTAATACTTGACATATTATATTGTGGATTTGATAATTATTATGAGATTAATTGCTAAATTGAAATTATATTGATGATAATCATTCTTGTATGAAGACATATAATTGAGGGGGAGCATTATATGTTTATCTGGTCTATCTTTGAACTTTACTATCATGAGATTGTTATATGTGCTACATGTGATATTTGAGCTTCGGAACATGAAACTAAAAATCCTTCGAAACATGTTGTTCCAATATACTATTGCTTTGAATAATCAAATGTTTGAATTGTTCATCTTGGAAAATGTTCTTAAACTATGCTCAACTGAATTCCGCTGAAGATATATTGTTACTCTGATTGAAGAACTTTTCTAAGTGGGGAATAAAAAGAATATGTTTGATTGACAAAAAAGGGGGAGGAGTTATTTGATGCATTTACTTGATATAATTGCCTTAACACTTGTTATAATTGCCTCATTATATTTGCTTCATGAATGCATACATTGAGGGGGAGTTCCTCCAAATAATTTATTTTATTGCATCAAAGTTGTTTGTCAATCAAGGGGGAGATTGTTAGCCGAATGATTAATGATTAACAAACAACTTGATATTTGAGCTTGTTTCTTGAGTTTAATCTTAACAAGAATTATTGAGAAGCTCATTATTTGAAGAAAGAGGCCCATTTACGAATAAAGCTTAATTGAGAAGAAAATGCCCAATAAAGATCTTAAAAGTCCATCAGTAAAGAAAGAACAAATTGAAGAATAGTTTGAAGGCCCATGCACCCTTTGGAAGGGCCCAATTTTCGACACAAGAAAATTGAGGTCTCGTAAGTATCTTATGTCTCAAACTATTAAGAGCAAGAAAAATTTCTTTTAGTCCAAATATTTTCTAAGCCCTGTTAATTTTTTTTTTGGCCCAAAACTCTTTTTAATACAAAAAAAAAATTATTCTTTAAAATCTTGATTCAAGTAATTACTTGATTAAAATATGATTTTCTTTACATATTGGTTATGGTATGTTACGGCTAATGAAATCAAGGCAATATCTTTTTGTAATGCCTTTTGCCACAAACTTGTTTAAAATGTTAAATAAATTATTTTACCAAATCTTTTTACAAGGCAAGATCTTCCTTGATTGTTTTCTTGAAAAATCAGCTTTATTTATTTTAGTAAGTGTTTGAATTCTTTTCAAATCATTGTGACTGAAATCTTACCTCTTTGAACTTATTCTTGTAAATCATTTTTTAAGGTAAGATTTATTCAAATCTTGGACTTGCTCTAATGCTTTATTAATACAAAATTGTCCAAGTTCATTTTGCTTGTTAAGCACACAAAAATCGGATCATATATTCTAAATTGTGTCAAAATTTTGAATTAAAGAAAGATTTTTTGAAATCTTGCTCTTTTTGGATCCGAATTTTTTCTCTATAAATTGAGCTCTCTTGAATCATTTTACACACACCAACTTTGAGAGAAAAATAGAGCTTTACTTTGAGAAAATTACTCTAGCTTTTTCATGCTTTAATTTGTGAAAATCTTTTGAAAAGCAAAATTCGTTTTTGAATTACACTTGCGAAAATATTTTGTGAAAAACGAATTTTTTTTTTTTAACCCTTGCTCTTGAAAACTTTGAGATATTTTGAGAGGTTAAAAGAAATACTAGTGAGCATATTTTTGTACATCATACTCGAGAGGAGTGTTCATTGTACTACTTTAAAATCATCTTGTAATAGTGCGATAGGAAGTGTCCTAGCAAGCACGATGTTTAGTGCGATAGGTTGTTTACCTAGCAAGCACATTTTTGGTGCGATAGAACAGAGAGTTCTAGCAAGCACATGTTAGTGCGATAGGCCGAGGTCTAGCAAATACATTGTTGGAGCGATAGGAGGTGTCCTAGCAAGCTCGTATCGAGAGTAAGAATTGATATCTTGTAATCTCGAGTGGCGAAGGTTAGTCCTGCAAGCCACGATCTATTAGTGGATTTTACCTAGGGGTGCTGGAAGAGAGGAAGTAGGCCGTTGGGGCGCGAGCCTCTATAAATTGTGTTTGCTTTCTTACTCTATTTATTATTTGCAGTTTACTTCCTTGGAACTTGGAACTTAATCATATCGTCACTTTAATCTTAAATCATTGGAACAATTAATTTTTATTAAAAGTTACTGAAACTTTTCACTAATTGTCTTCTGGGAAAAAACTCATTGAAAAATGTATATACCTAATTCACCCCCCCCCCCCTCTTAGGTATCAGTATTTTACCTTCCTCATCAGCCCGGTGTTGAACAAGAATTTTCTATATTGCAGTTGGGGATTCAATTTGATGCATATATTAACCAATTTAATTCTATATTTACCTTCATATGATATGTTTAAATAAACACTTTATACTAGTACGCTTAATTATATAAATGAATCTATTTTATAAAAACACAGGGAGTTAAAATATTTTTTTCACAAGTACATAAGAAGTTAAATTGATGTTCACTAAAAAATACACCATATGATTAATAATTAATTGACATAAGGACCATCTTATATCCTTCTACAATGGTGCATCTTAGTTTCTTCCCCTTTCATCCTCCATATTCTCTCATCATATTTTTCATTAATGGAGAAAGAAAGAAATATTTCCAGAATTTTAATGTTCCCTTGGTTAGCTCATGGCCATATATTTCCCTATCTTGAACTAGCCAAAAGAATCATAAAAAGAAAAAACTTTTGCATATACTTTTGTTCAACTTCCATCAATTTTAGTTCAATCAAGAACTTCATTGAAAAAAACTTTTTAAATAATTCCATAGAGTTAGTTGAAATCTATTAAAACCATCCCTTGAACTTCCTCCTCAATACCACACCACCAAAAATTTGCCTTCAAATCTCAATTTTACCCTTCTCAAAGCTTTTCAGACATCAAGTTCAAGTTTTTGAGACATTGTAAGTACCCTGAAGCCTGATTTGGTAATATATGATATTTTGCAACCTTGGACTGCAAAAAATTCTTCATTACAAGGTATTCCTGCTGTTCATTTTGCTGCTTTTGGTGCAGCAACAATGTCATTTATATATCATCATTATACTAGTTTTGATGCTTATTTTCCATTCAAAGAATTATTTTTTAAGGATCATGAGAAGGAAAGTATTGATAATATGCTAGATTTTCATTATTCTAATATTTTTGAAAAGGATAGAAACGTAACTTTTGTGAACTTTAAACTATCTTGTGATGTGGTTTTATTAAAAACAAGTAAAGGGTTTGAAGGGAAGTACATAGATTACATTTCTAATGAATGTAAGAAGGAAATAGCACCAGTAGGTCCACTTGTTTTGGATGCAAGTGAAATTGACGAGGAGAGTTTAGAGATCTTGAAATGGTTAACTACGAAAAATAAGTATTCAACCTTTTACATTTCATTTGGTAGTGAGTATTTTTGGTCTAAGGATGAGATTGAAGAAATAGCAAAGGGCTCGAGCTTTGTGGTGTTAATTTTATTTGGGTGATAAGATTTCCAATTGGAGAAACGGTTAACATTGGCAAAACTTCTTCTATGTTAACCGTTTCTCCGATTGGAATACCTTGAAATGAACATAGAAGAAACGGTTAAAACTAGAATAATAATGATAAATAAATGACCATGTTGCTGCACCCAAAGCAGAAAAATGAACAGCAGGAATCCCTTGTAATGAAGCAATTTTTGTAGACCAAGGTTGGAAAATATCATATATTATCAAGTCAGGCTTCAGAATACTTACATGATTGAAAAACTTGAACTTGATGTCTGAAAAGCTTTGAGAAGGGTAAAATTGAGATTTGATGGCAAATTCTTGGTGGTGTGGTAATGAGGAGGAAGTTCAGGGGATAGTTTTAAATGGATTTCTCCTAATTCAATGGAACTATTTAAAATTTTTTTTTTCAGTGAAGTTCTGGGTTTTTTGCAAGTTAACTCCATGTGATATGTCTAATGGGCAATTTACCTCCCTATGAAATAAAAATAGGCAATTTAACTCTCTGTCAAATGAATAATGAGCAATTTACCTCCTTTTGATATAAAAATAGGCAATTTACCTCCCTGTGAAATAAAATAATGAGCAATTTACCTCCCTGTGATATGAATAAATGAGCAATTTAGAGGGAGGCAATGTGCTTCTTTTATAAAAACACATGGAGTCATTTTGCCCTTTTTCTTATCACAGGGAGTTAAATTGCCTATTTAAGATATCACAGGGAGGTATTTTGCCCTTTTATTTATCACAGAGAGTTAAATTGCCTATTGAGAAAAACACAGGGAGTTAATTTGCTATTCACTCGTGAAGTTCTTGATTGAACAAAAATTGATGGAAATTGAACAAAACTATATGTATTTTTTTTTTTTTTTTAATGATTCTTTTGGTTAGTTCAAGATAAGGAAATATATGGTCATGAGCTAACCAAGGGAACATTAAAATTTTGGACATAGTTCTTTCTTTTTCCATTACTCAAAATTATAATTTAAAAAAAAAAGGGAGGCTGAAAAGATAAGAATTTGAAAAGTTTATAAAAAATATTCAGCGAGGTAAGTAATGAGATATGTCTAAGTATATACATGGAACAGTTTTTTAGATGAGATATGTCTTTTGTTAATCTAAGTATATACATGGAACAGTTTTTTAGATAATGCCAATTTGCCTAGTTTGAAATAACTAAACAATAGTTTACCTTTATGTGATTTAAAAAAAAACACTTTAATTTATAATGAATTTTTCAAAGAAGCAATTTACCTTCTTCAGCGAGAGAGTATAGTTGTATCTTATTTGTCTAAATTGAGAATGAGTATGAAAAATATGGTTGTGACAAGGGGAGAGATAAATCGATATTTTTAACATAATTCAGAGAGTAAATTGTCATATTTAATATAACATATGGAGGTAAACTGTCACATTATCATAATACAGGAGGTAAACTGTCATATATAAAAATATAAAAGTTGCGATGTAAAACTTTTATAAAATTACAAGAAGATAAAATGTTATTTTTCATATCACGGGAGGATAAATTAAACATTTGAATATCGCATATAATGAATTATCATTAATTCGAAATTATTTTGGTAAATATTAAATAAACATATGGGAATTTCATTTTAGATTTGTCATATATGGGAACATTGTTTGGCGAAGGAATGGTAGGTGAAGAAGGCTCGTGGTTTCATTTCCCTAGACAAAATCTACAGCAACTGTAGTTTTAACTTCAGATACTTTTCAAAGTTTAAGAAATAAGGGCCATTATAGATGGGTTTTGGCTATTTATTTACCAATAAGAAAAAATAGGGATATTTGGGGTTAATATGGAAGTAGTTTGAATGAGTTTGGTTTCAATAAGTGGTTTTAAAAGTTTGACGAAACTTTTGAAACTCGATTTAGATGATGGTCTCAATGGAATATAGAGATTATAAAATATTATTAAATAGTTAGTGGATTTTAAAAATTTGAGATTTGATTTGCATTAGAGTTTGGTTGTAGAGGTTTGGGGGGAGAAAAATAACTTTATATGTAAAAGGTTGATGATAGATGTCAAATCAATAATTTTATAGGTCTGTGTAGATTTCGTCATGAACTGAATCTTATGTTTGAACTAAGATTTATTTAACCTTTTTACCATATGAGGCAACTAAACCCAGTTAGTCTCATTCTATACAGACCCTGGTTTTGGGTCCAGCCCATTTGATTTGAGCCTATGAAAGAAAATTAGGTCTACAGACATGTATTAAAATGCACAAATACTTCCTTTTTCCTATAGGAAACCTACACACAAAAAAAAAAATTATCGCATCAAATTATTTTGTTCTTTGAGATCGCGCGTGATAACCCATTTTTAATCTGTTGTTGTTTGTAGGAAAGAACATGTATTAATTATCATTAAATTGACACTCTTTACCAACATGGGTTTTGACCTGGATTCGTTTTTTTTTTTTTTTTAAAAAAATTGGCTTAAATGTTTAAAGCGATACTTTGAAACATGATTTCGGATTGTTTTGGAAGGTTGAGATGATAAGATATTAATCTGCAATCGCTCGTCGGTTATAAAATTTCAAAAAATAATTTGGATTAAATTTTGGATATTGGAATTTGAATAAGAAAAAAATGTGGTAAATATTAAATTATTAAATTTAAAAGAGATAACAATATAAGGTATATATGGTATATATGGTATGTGTTAAATTAGATACATACCCTAGATTTGAGAGGAAGGTGGGGTTGAATTAGTTGTTGATAATTGATCGAGACTGTTTAGGGAATTTCAGTGGCATAAATAAACGAAGGGGGTTTAGTGTTGAACTCTTAATATTATGGAGGATTTCGTGCAATAAACAACTGGTTCTTTATAAAACTCAAAAATAGTTGAAGATGATATTTATTTCTCCAAGGAATCTACTTTTTTTTTATTGTGATCAATTGCCGACTATACTAAACTATAATAAAAATAAATCAACTTGACCAATTCAAAGCGGTAGGAGGAATAGACTGGATATTCATGTATATGAAGCCAAAGAGAAATTCTTACATTGAAATTAATACCTCAAAATAAATTTCACTTGATAATTAAAGAAAAATGCCAAAATAATAAGCCAACACTATTAGGCCATGCCATGTAGCTTAATTATTTATTCTTCAAACAAAGCTGCCACAGCTGCTCAGCCGTTTCGTCTATCGCTTGCTCCTCTTCGATTTTCATCTGCTTACTCAACTCTCGTGCTCTACGTCTAAATTTTTCACCATTATAATTTTCCGCAATCACCTTATTCATTGCCTTAGCTATCTCTTCCCCGTTGAAAACTTCATTTTCATTTCTTACAACCTCAACACAAACACCGGTTTCTCCTAACATCTTAACATTTATGAATTGATCGCCTCTCATTGGCATTCCTATAATCGGGACCCCAAAGTACACGCTTTCATTTATCGAACTCCATCCACAATGACTCATGAAACCACCCGTACTTTCATGCGCCAAAATATTAGCTTGTGGAGCCCATCCTTCTAGAATTTTACCTCTCTCTTTCACCCTTTCAAGAAATCCTATTGGCAACACTTCTTCTATGTTAACCGTTTCTCCGATTGGAAATCTTATCACCCAAATAAAATTAATACCACAAAGCTCGAGCCCTTCTGCTATTTCTCTAATCTCTTCCTTAGACAAAAAATACTCACTACCAAATGAAATGTAAAGAGTTGAATACTTATTTTTCGTACTTAACCATTTCAAGATCTCAGAACTATCCTCATCGATTTGACTTGCCTCCGAAACAAGTGGACCCACCGGTAATATCACTTTCTTACACACATTAGTCACGTAATCAATGTGCTTCCCTTCTAACGCTTTACTCGTCTTTATCATAACAACGTCACAAGATAGTTTAAAATTCACAAAACCCACATCTTTATCCTTTTCAAAAACATTAACATACAAAAATTCATTCACAATATCAATATCCTTTTTTTCATCCTCCTTAAGGGTTAATTCTTGGAATGGGAAATTAGCATCCCAATTGATATAATGATGATATATAAATGATGGTAATGCTGCACTTAAAGCAACAAAGTGAACAGCAGGAATACCTTGTAACGAAGCAATTTTTGCAGCCCAAGGTTGGAAAATATCATATATTACCAAATCAGGCTTCAAAGTACTTATGATGTCTGAGAAACTTGAAATTTAGATGTAAGGGCAAATTTTTGGTGTCTACTAACTTTATGGTATTATTTAAAAAGTTTTTTTCAATAAAGTTTTTGATTGAACTAAAATTGATGGAAGTTGAACAAAAGTATATGTAGAAATTTTTTCTTTTTATGATTCTTTTGGCAAGTTCAAGATATGGAAATATATGGCCATGAGCTAACCAAGGGAACATTAAAATTTTGGAAATAGTTCTTTCTTTCTCCATTACTAAAAATTATGAGGATGAAAGGGTAAGAATTTTAAAATTTTATGAAAAAGATTCAGCGGGGTTGGCAATGAGATGTCTTTAGTTAATTGACTACATATAAGGAAATTTTTTAGCTAATGTCAATTTAACCCCTTAAAAATGAATAATATCCAATTTATCATCCTGTGATTTAAAAAAGAGCACTTTAACCTCATGTGAAAATTTTGAAGAAGTAATTTACCTGCTTAAGACAAAGAATATGACTGTAACTCACTTATCGAAATTTAAAGAGCATGAAAAGTGTGGTTGTAACATATGGGGGGGGGAGATGATAAATTATTATATTTTTCATAATACAGAAGGTAAATTGTTACATTTATCCAATACATGGTGGTAAACTGTCACATTATCATAACACATAGGGTAAAGTATCATATATAAAAATATCAGAAGACGGTATGAAACTTTTATTAGATTTTAAGGAAATAAAATGCTATTTTTTCAAATCACAGAAATGTAAATTAAACGTTATGTAACTCGAATTTTTTTGGTAAATAATATAATAAAGAAACATATGGGAATTTCATTTTTTTTTTGGTTTCCCAAGGGTTTAATCCCTTTCGAGGCGGGTCGGACACATTATGTGGGTACCTCTCCCAACAGGGATTCGAACCTGAGTCCGCTACTTTGTAGTAACTAGTCCCTTCCACTAAACCAATCACATCATGGTACCATGGTTTGGTGAGATTTTTCTGCTTTTTATTTTTTTATTTAATGTGTCAATTCCGGACTTTATGTGCTGGCAAAACTATACTAAAAATCGTGTTAGAGATTCAAAGTATGAATCTGCATGATTGAAATGTGGTACTTGGACTATTGTACAAATTTAAAGATTTGAAATGCAAGTTTGATATTAGCTATACTTTCATTAATAGATCAAAATTTTCATCTTTTTTTTCGAAAACATCAAAAAGTTTCTGTTTTGAATTAAGCAAAATGAAAATATTATTTTCGAAATTATTTGTTTGCCTTAAATTATGTTATTTTTTAAAATTTAGTAACTTTTTTTTACAATTTTTCCTTAGTGTTTCCACAATATTTTTGGAAAATTCATAAAAATTTCAATATTTGACTATCCAAAACATACACTCGAAACGAAATTTTGATCCATGCTTTTACTATCATCATAAATATATATCGGTCCAATCCTAATGGATATTAGATCGAGCCAAGGTTTTTTAGTAGGATAGTAGGAGTAATTATTTGGTTGTAAATGCTTTGTTTTAAATAATGGGAAAAATCACCTTACTGCTTTTGCAGAAAAGGCTGATGAAGCTATTTTTGTAGGATACTCTACTGTTAGTAAAGCTTATAGAGTCTTTAACAAAAGAACTTTACTTATAGAGGAATCCATTCACATAGTATTTGATGAACCAAATCAATCTTTTGAAAAGAATCAAAGTACTAATCAAGACCTGTCTACTGATTTACAGAAATTGAATGTTGGAAAGAATGAAGAATATGTTCCCATCATACTACTTGATCTCAACCCAGCTGCTAACTCAAGTGCTGTTCAAAATCACAGTGCTGATAGTCTAACAGACGAGTTGCAAACAGCTGACAGACCAGAGACTGTTCAACAGACAACAAATGTTCAACAGACTACTACTGGAATGATAGAAATAGTGTCCTGCAAGCCAGCTGTATGGCTAGCATTAATTGTAATTAATGAGGAACTATTCAATTTAGATTAATGAATGCACTTTTATTAAATGGTCAACTTTATCTTATGTAATATTTGTCTACGCATAAGGATAGAAGTCCTTAGATCACAGGGCTATGGGACAACCCGTGGACTGATCTCTAAGGCCGTGATCTAGAATATATTCAAGAGTCGTAGAATCCAATCGAGATAGGACATCGTTGGATTCGGTTAGACTCTCACTATTGTGTATACTCCGATGAACTGGAGGACGCTGGGGTCCACGAGCGTGACTGGGATAGTCGATACACATAGGTGGGTGGCTTGCTGGGATGGCAAGCGCACTGAATACCCCAATTAGGAAATAACTCACCATGGAAGCGGTAGTCGCATATCGGGGTTGAAGTTATTTCAATTTACAATAGTATACGAGGAACGATCCCTAACAACTTGAGATGATAGGGTTTATCTGGTGCGAGAACGTCTATGCTTTGATGTGAGTTCCGACTGACTGGGGATCGCCAGAAAGTCTCTCTGTGGACTCATGTTGGGTATAGAGGAACTCGTATGCAGATTCATATCATTAACAAAGGATCCATTGACTCGACTTGATAGGTCGAGAAATTCTCCTATGAATTTCTGTGAGAAATTAATTCTGATGAAATCCTTGGCCAAGGTAACTGACTACTTTATGTAAGTAGCTCATAAAGAACAAGTCAGAGAGAATTTATTTCGAGATCAGAGAACATAAGGTCAAGACAAAAGATAAGGGAATCCGATGAAAAACCATACCCTTAAGTCTCGACTGGGAGATTGATCGATGGAGAGATTATGTCGTATATGGAAATTGTAAATGATAAAAGGTTCACTGAATTAATTCACCAGTGATTGGGCTCCATGGGCTTGTGACTGGACATCGACCGTGGAGTGTGGGAGAATTCCCAAATTAGCAGGGGTGCTAATTTTGGAATGATTGATCGACAGAGTGTTCGATTAATTTAGAGTATTAATTGCTCGAGTTATTAAATAATATTTAATTACAACCCACGGCCAATTATGTGGTGAACCTACGGGGGCATACACAATACACATGAAGCGAAAGCGAGGAAACAAGAACGAACCAGTCGACTGGGTCGACTGGGTCAAAATCGACTGGGTCGATTAAATGGGTGGGTCGACTGGGTCGACCCATGTGGAACGAAATTGGATCCAATTGGAATTGGATCAAGATTATAAATTAAATTGGAATTTAATTTATGAGTAAATTAATTAATTAGGATTTAATTAATTAATGGAATAATTAATTAATTGGACTTGAAGTTTAATTAATTAATTGGGAGATGATTTAATTAATTGGGCTATTTAATTGGGAGATTAAATAAAGTCCTGAAAGATTAATTAAAGTGGGCCATGAATTAATTAGAAGACTTAGTCTTCTAATTAAAAGGGCCATGGCCCATGTAGAAGAATTAGTATCCTAATCCTAGAAGGATTAGGGTATGGGAGATATCTATAAATAAGAGACTAGGTCTCATATCTCACACACAACTCTTCAAGCAAAATCAAGAAAAGCAAAAATTCTCTCTCCCTCTCCCTGTGATCGGCCGAACTGCTTTTCGACTTTGGAAGAATTTTTCGTCTTTGTTTTTCGTTTCAAAGTCGTTCTAAAACCTAGATATTAATATACCCTATGTTCTAGTCGATTAGGATATATTAATTTTCGTGATATTGTGGTGTATCAACTCGTAGAGGCGCAACACGTGGGGCGCTACCAAAAAGGTGTGGGTCGATCAACCGGGGTCAGAATTCAGAGCTCATCTTGCTAGCCAAGGATTTGCAGGGAGACAGGTATAAACGAGAAAACTTATACTGTCGTTTAATTATATTCATATATATACAACCAGAGAATATCCTGGCAAGATTCTTTAAGAGGCCCTAGAAAGTTTTTTATATTCCGCTGGGCCTAGGGCTGTTTTTCTTACCGAATCCCAACAGTGGTATCAGAGCCAACTCTAGGCTTTGTATATATATGAATTTGCGAATTCTGTGTTTATTAAATCATATGTTTGATTTATGTGGCTAGTTCTTTAACTTTGCATGTTTTAGAACGTATGTTTGGTTAACTTGGAGTTAATTTTGGATTGGGATTTAATTGACTGGGTTTGTTGAATTAAATCTAAAAGTAATCGAAACAAAAAAAAAATTTTTTGGTTCTTGAGTTCAACCGCGGTGGCACGCGGCGGTGCGCGGCAGCGCACCGCGGCTGGGCGGCCACCGCATGCTGCCGCGAGCAGCAGCGCGCAAACAGCGCGCTGTCTGCGCGTGCAGCACACGACAGCTGCCTTCGGGCAGTCTGTCGCGTGCTTGCAACGCGCAGCAGCACGCTGCTGCGTGCTGTTACGCGCGGCAGCAGCCGCTGCGTACGGCGCACGCGCGGCCTTCGTGGCCGCGTGTGTGCTGCCACGTGGCGGTGTCCTATTCGTCACTACTTGGCTGAATTTTGGTTGATCTCAAACATGCCTATTTTGAAAATTCTGGAAATTTAGAATTTTGGGAAGATTAGGAAACTTGGAGTTTTGGGATAAGGTAGTTATCTTGTTAGAATTAAACACTACCTTAATTAAACTAATCTAAACAAAATAGGATTATCTTGAGAATCTTGGAGATTTGGGAATATTGGGAAACTTAGAGTTTTGGATAAGGTAAGAATCTTAGAGATTTAGATTACCTTAATTAACCAATCTTAATCAAGATAGGATTTGTAGATTACTTGGAGCTCAAGTAAGAGCTAATTAATCTTAGAGGTTAATTGTTAATTCAAAATTAATTAACTTGGATAAATTTTATGAATTAAAATTAAAGGAGCCGGTAAATTTACATTTTTGCCCTTATGTGAATTTAAGCATGTTCTTGAGTGAATATGTGGATTGGTCGATTTTGCCCTTAAGCCCTGTGTTGTTTTTTGGTTTATTTATTTTTGGGTTGTAATTAAATGGGCCTGATTGGTGCCCTTGCTTGCGCAAACAAATGTAATAGAATAGGACCATTTAAATTATATAAGCTAGGCTTAGATTAGGCTTGGAGCCGAGAAGACCTCATGAAGACTTGGAGATCCACATGGAGGCCCATTTACCTTGGAGGACATGGAGGCCCAATTCATTACATGGAGGCCCAATCAAGCTGGATATTACAAGAAGGCCCATGATGTATGGGTTTAAAAATTGTAATAGTTAGGACATTTAATTTTCACCCTAGACTGACCAATTGATTCATCACGTGGCTCGTGATGGATCGCATAGGATGGGCAATCGACCAATCATATCTTGCTAGGTGATGGATGTTTACTTTTTCGCAAATTATTCTTTGATGTATGAGATGCATGCTTAGGATAGAAAACGTAAACAAGATAAGCATAATCTGATGAGACCTCGCACACTTAGAAACCTCCAATTGAACTTAAAATTCAATTAGAATATTAAATCGAATAACGGGCGCATATGAATAGTGTCTATGGTCCGAGCCTATCCAATTACTAGGTCTTAGGCATATTGCACGAATATATCTCGATGTCTCACGAGTCGTGGGTCGAGTTATAGGAAGATAATATGTCTATTGCCTCGATGCACGAGTTAAGTGCCAAGGGAGGGGATAGCAAGGTTTTAGGCGCTGTCTCACGAGTCGTGGGGCGTCTAGGATTGAACTATTTCTCTTCACGAGTATTGGACATGATTTAACGCTAGTAAGTATGGATGTCTCACGAGTCGTGGGTCCATATCGAAAAACGAGGCTAAATGAACTTAAGGGTTAGCTGCGATGGTTAACCGTTGACATAGTCGACCACCAAGTGGATCAAATAGTATGGCCAACGAGTCGTGGGTACTAGGAGATTGCATTTGGGCCTTAAGCCCGCTAGGATATTTTAAATTCCCGAAACTTATGTGGGGGCATAAGATTTTGATTAAAATAGTGGGAGTAATTTACAAATAAAATCCATGTTTGTGAATTGTGCATTTTAAATTAATCTTTCGCGTATTTATTTCTTCTATCGTCATTTTATAGATATGATGTCAAAAGAGCTTAGAGCACTTAGAGATTTGTCCATCTCATCACTTGAACGTAATATTTTAACTGGACCCAACTTGCATTTCTGGACGCATCATTTGAATGGATTATTTGAAGCTGAAAACATATCTTATGTTTTGTCTGTGCCACCACCCATTACTATTTCACATGACGTTCCTGATGAGCTCCGTAAAAGCATTACCAAGTGGAAACTGGATGATGGCTTAGCTCGTGAATACATGTTGGAATATATGTCACTTGATCTGCGTTTGCAACATGAGCATATGGCATCCGCGAAAGAGGTTCTCTCGAATCTCAAATTCCTTTATGGGATTAGAGATGGTCGTCGCAGATTCGCGATCACGAGGGAACTCTTGCAAGCAAGAAAGAGAAGGGAAACTCCTGTCGGAATCCACGTACACAAGATGATTCGACTTCTATCTGAACTCGATGATATGGGTGTCGTGATGGACAATGATTTCCGAGTGGATATTATTCTACAATCTCTTCCTAGATCATATGACCGATTTATCGCGGACTTGAATCTCCAGAGGCGAGAGATCACTATACATGTCCTGCGACAAATGCTCGAGGAACACGAAGCTTCTTTTGGAAAGAAAGCAAGGGTTGGCGAAAAGACTGGGCGGCGTTCAAAACCAAGACAAATGGAAACCAGAGCTCCTTACTGCACAAGGTCAAAGGAAAGGATTAAATTCGAACCTATGGAGAGTTCGAACAGGTATATTCCTTGTTAAAGTTAATTTTACAATTAACTGTGCATTTTTGGTGTTAGACACTGACTGGAGTTCTCATCCTTGTAGGTGATGGGAGCATTAAGGAAACTGGAGCCTGAGGATTGGATCCTTGAATAATGGCAATGGAGCTGGAGCTGCTACCAAGGCCGTAGGCAAAAGTAGATTTAGGTGGTTTGATAAAGTCATTAGGAAACTTTCATTTATGTACCTAGTTTTTTTGATGAAAAACTTTTTTTTTTATTCATGTTAATGAATAGTATTGATTTTTAATAAAAGCTCCTGTTTTAGTTTTTCATTTGGTACATTGAATTATTGACTTTACATCATAAAACCGCCTAAGTTAGTCATGCACGTACAACAAAACAAAAGGAAACAAGATAATGAAATATCTGCCCAATTATGGCACGCTAGACTTGGACATATATCTAAGTCAAGGATTCAAAAGTTAGCATCATCTGGCGCGATTGAAATCAATCGCATTGATGAAATGCCGACATGTGAACCATGTTTAAAGGGTAAAATGGCCAAGTTGCCGTTTAAGGGAAACCCTGAGCGAGCCAAGCAAACATTGGACTTAATACATACTGACGTATGTGGACCACTAAGAAAAAGCGCCCGAGGTGGCTATGACTACTTCATCACTTTCACTGACGACTTTAGTCGTTATGGATATGTGTTCTTGTTGAAACACAAGTCTGAAGCCTTTGAGCGATTCAAAGAATTCAAGATGGAAGTAGAGAATCAACTTGGTCATACGATAAAGGCTCTTCGTTCTGACCGAGGTGGAGAATTTCTTAGTAACGAATTTCTGAATTATCTTGTAGAGCATGGAATACTATCGCAGTGGACTCCTCCTGCAACACCCCAGTTAAATGGAGTAGCAGAGAGAAGGAATCGAACCTTGATGGACATGGTTCGATCCATGATGAGTGCCACTGACTTACCTCTTTCATTTTGGGGACATGCCCTCCTCACGGCAACGAAGATACTGAATATGGTACCTTCGAAATCCGTAGAAAAGACACCATACGAACTATGGTTTGGCAAGGCACCCTCATACGCATTCATGCGCATATGGGGATCTCCCGCTTACGTTAAAAAACTAGTGGGAGATAAATTGGAAACTAAATCCACTTTGTGCAAATTCGTGGGGTATCCGGAAAACTCAATAGGATACGAGTTCTACGATCCTACAAGACAAACAACGTTTGTCTCGAGGAACGCTCACTTCTTGGAGAAGGATTTCTTGGTGGACAAGAAAGAAAATAACGTAGAACTAGATGAGGTCACTGAAGCTGAAAAGACCTTAGAGGTCGATCGAGCTGACCCATCACCACAGGCAGTGGGAGAACAAGAGCATGAAAGTGCACCAGAAAGTACACCGATACTTCGTAGGTCAGAAAGACAACGTAGAGAACCCGAAAGGTACTACGGTCTGCTGCATGAGACTGGACAGTCTCTAACCAACCCAAGGACTTACGAAGAGGCTATGCTAGACATAGACTCGGGAAAGTGGCGCGAAGCCATGGAATCCGAACTGGACTCCATGCACTCAAACAAGGTCTGGGCCTTGGTAGATCCACCAGTGGGAGTGGCTCCCGTGGGTTGCAAGTGGATCTATAAGCGAAAGCTTGGAGTGAACGGAGAGGTGATTACCTACAAGGCGCGACTAGTGGCAAAAGGATACACTCAAAGACCAGGTATCGACTTTGAGGAGACCTTCTCGCCCGTCGCAATGCCCAAATCCATTCGGATCTTGCTGGCCATAGCTGCGTGGTATAACTACGAGATATGGCAGATGGATGTAAAGACTGCCTTTCTAAATGGAGACATTGATAAGGAGATCTACATGGAGCAACCAAAAGGATATGCATCCAAAGGAGATGAACACAAGGTGTGCAAACTCCAGAGGTCCATTTATGGACTGAAGCAAGCTTCCCGAAGTTGGAACATTCGTTTTGATGAGACAATCCAAACTTTTGGATTCATCAAGAACATGTTCGAGCCTTGCGTGTACAAAAGGATCAGTGGGAGTACAGTTGAATTTTTGGTGCTTTACGTTGACGACATTCTTCTCATTGGAAACAATGTAAAAGCATTGTCTGAAACTAAAGCATGGTTGTCTACACAATTCTCAATGAAGGATATGGGAGAAGCATCCTTTGTACTAGGTATAAGGATCTACCGAGATAGATCAAAAGGACTGCTGGGCCTCTCCCAATCCCAGTACATAGACAAAATCTTGAAAAGATTTAGTATGGAAGAATCCAAGAGAAGATTGCTTCCAATGAGACATGGAATTGCACTCTCCAAGTCTATGGCCCCAAAGACGCCAGAGGAGAGAAGCAATATGTCTCGAGTACCGTATGCATCCGCGATAGGAAGCATAATGTATGGTATGCTATGTACGAGACCAGACGTAGCGTACGCTCTAAGCGTTACAAGTCGCGAGTATGAAATTGGAAGGCTATACAGACTCAAGCTTCCAATGTGATGTAGATGACTTCAAGTCGACATCAGGATATGTTTTCTGCCTCAATGGTGGTGCGGTTAGCTGGAAGAGCTCCAAGCAGGAAACAACCGCAGATTCAACCACTGAAGCAGAATACATTGCCGCGAGTGACGCAGCAAAGGAAGGTGTTTGGATGAGGAACTTCATCCAGGAATTGGATGTGATACCTAGCATTGCTGAGCCCATTACTATCTTCTGCGATAATAATGGGGCAATAGCGCAAGCAAAGGAGCCGAGATCTCATCAGAAATCCAAGCACGTACAGAGACGATACCATGTGATAAGAGATATCATTGGTAGAGGAGACATTAAGATGGAACGTGTCGACTCGGAAGATAATACGGCGGACCCGCTAACGAAGCCTCTGCCTCAAAAGGCATTTGAGAAACATCTGCATAAGATGGGA
Organism: Penstemon eatonii; assembly: GCA_038501285.1. NCBI lineage: Eukaryota > Viridiplantae > Streptophyta > Magnoliopsida > Lamiales > Plantaginaceae > Penstemon > Penstemon eatonii. The sequence continues at coordinate 63,266,082 of CM076715.1, read as the reverse complement.
CTCAAGAACATAAAAGACTGGCTTTAGGACAAGTGGGAGATTGATAGAAATAGTGTCCTGCAAGCCAGCTGTATGGCTAGCATTAATTGTAATTAATGAGGAACTATTCAATTTAGATTAATGAATGCACTTTTATTAAATGGTCAACTTTATCTTATGTAATATTTGTCTACGCATAAGGATAGAAGTCCTTAGATCACAGGGCTATGGGACAACCCGTGGACTGATCTCTAAGGCCGTGATCTAGAATATATTCAAGAGTCGTAGAATCCAATCGAGATAGGACATCGTTGGATTCGGTTAGACTCTCACTATTGTGTATACTCCGATGAACTGGAGGACGCTGGGGTCCACGAGCGTGACTGGGATAGTCGATACACATAGGTGGGTGGCTTGCTGGGATGGCAAGCGCATTGAATACCCCAATTAGGAAATAACTCACCATGGAAGCGGTAGTCGCATATCGGGGTTGAAGTTATTTCAATTTACAATAGTATACGAGGAACGATCCCTAACAACTTGAGATGATAGGGTTTATCTGGTGCGAGAACGTCTATGCTTTGATGTGAGTTCCGACTGACTGGGGATCGCCAGAAAGTCTCTGTGGACTCATGTTGGGTATAGAGGAACTCGTATGCAGATTCATATCATTAACAAAGGATCCATTGACTCGACTTGATAGGTCGAGAAATTCTCCTATGAATTTCTGTGAGAAATTAATTCTGATGAAATCCTTGGCCAAGGTAACTGACGACTTTATGTAAGTAGCTCATAAAGAACAAGTCAGAGAGAATTTATTTCGAGATCAGAGAACATAAGGTCAAGACAAAAGATAAGGGAATCCGATGAAAAACCATACCCTTAAGTCTCGACTTGGAGATTGATCGATGGAGAGATTATGTCGTATATGGAAATTGTAAATGATAAAAGGTTCACTGAATTAATTCACCAGTGATTGGGCTCCATGGGCTTGTGACTGGACATCGACCGTGGAGTGTGGGAGAATTCCCAAATTAGCAGGGGTGCTAATTTTGGAATGATTGATCGACAGAGTGTTCGATTAATTTAGAGTATTAATTGCTCGAGTTATTAAATAATATTTAATTACAACCCACGGCCAATTATGTGGTGAACCTACGGGGGCATACACAATACACATGAAGCGAAAGCGAGGAAACAAGAACGAACCAGTCGACTGGGTCGACTGGGTCAAAATCGACTGGGTCGATTAAATGGGTGGGTCGACTGGGTCGACCCATGTGGAACGAAATTGGATCCAATTGGAATTGGATCAAGATTATAAATTAAATTGGAATTTAATTTATGAGTAAATTAATTAATTAGGATTTAATTAATTAATGGAATAATTAATTAATTGGACTTGAAGTTTAATTAATTAATTGGGAGATGATTTAATTAATTGGGCTATTTAATTGGGAGATTAAATAAAGTCCTGAAAGATTAATTAAAGTGGGTCATGAATTAATTAGAAGACTTAGTCTTCTAATTAAAAGGGCCATGGCCCATGTAGGAGAATTAGTATCCTAATCCTAGAAGGATTAGGGTATGGGAGATATCTATAAATAAGAGACTAGGTCTCATATCTCACACACAACTCTTCAAGCAAAATCAAGAAAAGCAAAAATTCTCTCTCCCTCTCCCTGTGATCGGCCGAACTGCTCTTCCACTTTGGAAGAATTTTTCGTCTTTGTTTTTCGTTTCAAAGTCGTTCTAAAACCTAGATATTAATATACCCTATGTTCTAGTCGATTAGGATATATTAATTTTCGTGATATTGTGGTGTATCAACTCGTAGAGGCGCAACACGTGGGGCGCTACCAAAAAGGTGTGGGTCGATCAACCGGGGTCAGAATTCAGAGCTCATCTTGCTAGCCAAGGATTTGCAAGGAGACAGGTATAAACGAGAAAACTTATACTGTCGTTTAATTATATTCATATATATACAACCAGAGAATATCCTGGCAAGATTCTTTAAGAGGCCCTAGAAATTTTTTATATTCCGCTGTGCCTAGGGCTGTTTTTCTTACCGAATCCCAACATGGAACTCCAACAGTAGTGTTGCAAGATCAAAACGAAGGACAACATTATGATTTGCAACTTGATCTTAGATGGCTCAAGAATCACCCATCAGAGCTGGTGATTGGTGATCCTTTGGATAAAGTAAAGACAAGGCGAGCTGCTGCAAGTGAAGCAATGTTTGTCAGCTTCCTATCTCAAATTGAGCCCAAACAGATTGAAGAAGCTCTTAATGATTCAAACTGGATTGAAGCTATGCAAGAAGAGCTAAATCAATTTGAAAGGAATGAAGTCTGGTACTTAGTTCCTAGACCAAGTCATTAAAGAGTAATTGGCACTAAATGGGTATTCAGGAACAAAATGAATGAAGATGGTGTGGTCACCAGAAATAAAGCAAGATTAGTTGCCAAAGGCTATTGTTAAGAAGAAGGTATTGACTTTGATGAAACTTTTACACCAGTAGCAAGATTAGAGGCTATCAGACTCTTTCTTGCTTATGCTGCTCATAAGAATTTCACAGTCTATCAGATGGATGTGAAATCAGCTTTTCTCAATGGAGAATTGCAAGAAGAAGTTTATGTTGAACAACCACCTGGATTTGAAGCTTATCAAGAAGAAGACAATGTGTATCGTCTGAAGAAAGCCCTCTATGGACTGAAACAGGCTCCAAGAGCATGGTATGATACCCTATCTGATTTTCTTTTAATTAAAGGATTTCGTAAAGGTAAAATAGACAAGACCTTGTTCACTATTGAATGGGAAGAACATATTTTGCTTGTGCAAATATATGTGGACGACATCATTTTTGGTTCAACTAATCAACAGATGTGTGATAAGTTCTCAAAGCTGATGCAGAACAAATTTGAAATGAGCATGATGGGAGAACTTAATTATTTTCTTGGCTTGCAAATAAGACAATTGCCTGATGGAATATTCATCAGCCAAGCAAAATACAACCAAGGATCTGTTCAAGAAATTTGGTATGGAAACTAGCTCTACCGCTAATATTCCAATGTCCACTAGTCTTCGTATGGATAAAGATGAAGATGGCAAATCAGTAGACATAACAAAGTACAGAGGAATTATTGGGTATCTGTTATACTTAACAGCTAGCAGACCTGATATTATGTACTCTGTTGGGGTTTGTGCGAGGTATCAATCAAATCCTAAAGAATCTCATCTCCTAGCTGCCAAAAGGATACTTAAATATCTTAAAGGTACTGAAGATTTGGGATTGTGGTATCCTAGGGAATCTGGATTTGAACTTGTTGGATATTCAGATTCTGACCTTGCTGGCTACAAGATTGACAGAAAAAGCACAACATGTGCCTGTCAGTTCTTAGGTAGTCGTCTGATCTCTTGGATGAGTAAGAAACAGACTTCAGTATCCATATCAACTGTTGAAGCTGAATATATAGCTGATGGAGCTTGCTGTGCACAAATATTATGGTTGAAGCATCAACTGGAAGATTACAACATAAAAATCAGTGGAATCCCTATCTACTGTGACAATACAAGTGCAATCAGCCTTACTCAGAATACTACAAGTTATTCAAGGACTAAGCATATTGAGATCAAGCATCACTTCATTAGAGATCATGTGGAGAAAGGAAATGTCATGATAGAATATGTGTTTACTGAAAATCAGATTGCTGACATCTTCACAAAACCTCTAAGTGAGACAAGGTTTTCAACTTTAAGAGCTGAACTGGGTTTACTAAAATTGGATGCATAAGCTGAGGGGGAACTTGTTAGAAGACTGAAGTTCATCAGTTTACTCATCAGCCTACTATCTTCAAGGTTAACTCTCAACAGACTAGTTAACTTATGGATTATCAAAGTCAGAGGGAACGTGTAAGACTAGCGGTACTTCTGATTAAAAGATGAAATTGTTGATGAAAGTTAGTTGAAGTTATGTTTTCATCAGAAGATTAAAGCTTGAAGATTGAAGTTTAATTATCTAGCTGGATTGACAAACAGCCGAGGAAGGTTATCAGTTATTAGCTTTCACTGATAACAGCTATGTCATCAGGACAGTAGTCCCATCAGATAAGTATTTATTTTACTCATCTGATCACATGCGTAAAAGCTTACTGTTTAAAACGTTTTAATTAAAAAAAAAAAAACAAACACGCTTTTACAAGTGAGAACAAGGCGGTTCCAATTCCCGCTCCTCATTAAATGCGATTTGAATTTGAAAAGGCGTTATTGACGCCGCACGATCGGAACTGACAGAAACGGATCTAACGGTTAGCTGGTATCACGGAAACCGAAATACCCTAACTCTATAAATCCAGATCTGATCAGCTTAGTCGCTTTTTACGCACCAAAATATTCAGAGAGCACTTGTGAGAAGAATACTTGCTATTTTCTGCAAAAATTTCTTCTTTTTCACTAACAATCAACAGAATCGAGATGGCTTCCGGACAAGAATCAAAGGTTGAGGGTATGTACTTGGTGTACGAGACTTATTACCAATCTGGTACCAATTTAATGAAGGAACTACTGGAGAAGTTCAAATCTGCTTCCTTAGTAAATTTCATGGAGTATCATGAGGATTTGGTATGGACTGATCAAGTTTTGGACTATTACCGTACAGCGACAGTTGATTTCACTACCCAGGAGATCAAGGCAACAGTTGGAGGTAAATCTGTAATCATTACCCCCACTTTGCTTCATGAAACTTTTGGACTTCCCAACAGTGGACGACATGACGTCACTGTTCTGACTGAGGAGAGGCATCAAGATTTCTGGGCAATCTGTGCCAAGGATGGTGAAATGTTGACTGGCAACATTAAGAAGAAGCAGCTGAAGGATGAATATCAGCGTATGGCTGATATGGTCTCTAAGCTGATAGAAAACTGCACTTTTTCGTTGGATGTTGTTACAATGAAGAGATTCAGCATCATGGCGGCAATTTACTATGAATTAGAGGTCAACTGGTCCGTGGTTATTTGGTATATCCTGGCTAACTTCCACGAGAAGAAGAACAAAAAGAGTCCCCAGACGAATCATAGAATCACTCTAAGTTATCTGCTATTTCACATGGGTTGTGATGTGACGAATGGGAAGGAGATCCATGCTGCTAAGGCAATGTCCAAGTACTTGCCTGTTCTTAAGAGGAAAGCTGATAAAGTTGACGTGGAAGAAGAAGCTGAGGAATCAAAGGAGGTTTCTGCCAAAAGGCCAAGGAGATTGGTTAAAACAGCTCAGCTGGCTGTTGAATCCAAAAAGCAAAAAGTTGATGAGCCTAAGGAGAAGGCTCCTGAGAAGATGAAAAAGGTGTCTGATGCTGAAGCTGATGAAATTATAAATCAGACCACTGCTAATGTCAGGAACATGTCTCCTGCATCATCTTCAAGAATTCCATCTGCTGAGGTACCTGATGAGAATGTCTCTCATAGGACCAGGAGTCAACTCAGGGATACAGGTGCTTCCCAACCTGCTCAAGGGAGAAGACCAAGAATAACAATCAGAAAACAAATGACATTTGTTGAAAAGCCCACTGAGCTGACAGACTTAGTGAGGAAAAGACCTCAATCAGCAGAGAGGCCTGCTGGTGTTGAGGAAGAGTCTATCAAGGAGAAGCAAGTGACTGATCAAGCTGCAAATCAGACTACTCCTCAAGAACCAATAGATGAGGTAATTCAGCCTCAAGATGATCCAGAAGTAATGATCATCGAACCAATAGCAGCTGCACCCATTGCATCTGCTGATCCTGCTCCTACTCCAGCTGATAAAGGAAAGAGAAAAATAATCATCAAAAGAAAGAAAATTTCTGCTGCTGAGAAGAGAAAGAGAGAAGCAGCTGAGCAAAGGAAGAGAGATGAACAAGAAGAGCAGAGAGCCATTGAACTTACCAAACTTCAAGCAGAAAAGGATGAACAAAGGAGAAAGATGTCTAAAGCAGAGCTGAAGGCTGTTGAAGATGCTGAAGTTGCTATGGTTATTGAGCTAAGCAAGAAAGATTCTCGTGGTCTTGAGCATGGCGGAGGGATCAAGATTGGAGAATCTTTACAGGCTAAGAAGAAGATGCCTGCTGGCATGACCAAGGAGAAAGAAAAATTTGAAGTAAGGAGGTCCTTTCATATCATAAATGTTGATAAATCTGTTTTCAACAGGTTTGAGAAAAGAGTTGAATATTATGATCAAAAGCTGATGCTCAAGACCTTATTCACTCAAGAGAAGAAAAGATACATGCAATGGAGAGACTACAGAGTGAATAGATCAGTGGAAGAGCTTCAGGCTTGGAAGGAGTCTGCTGAAGAAGAGAGATGGGTTCTTCAGTGGCTAAAGACCATCTCCATAACAAAAGCCTTGGACCCTGATTTTGTATGGGATGTCAAGGGAGTTTGCTACTGAGGAGGTAAAAATCATATCCAACTCCCTGCCAGAGAAAAGGAGAAAAACAGATGATCCTGTTGAAAGGGCAATCCAATTTGCTGTGCTGACTGCTTTGAAGACCCGGGCTGCCAAGTCCACATATCAGCAAGGTTCTTCAAGTGAGCTGCCAAGTTTGCCAAGTATTCAACAAGTAACATTTGGCAGGGAAGTGAAGGATTATGATGGTATGCTTAAGGTAAAGACTCAAGGCACCAAAGGTCTGTCAATCATAAAAAGGATTCGTCAGACTACAGTCTTTATTGATGATGGCAAAATCATCACAAAAATCTTTGAGGATGCTGATGATCAGCCTGCTGCCAAGGAGCCTTTAGCTATTGAGTGGAAAGCTAAGGAGACTGATGAAGAAGCTGAGTTGATAAATGCTCCTGTCCACCAAGCACCTCAAGATGAACCAACTGTTGCTGCTTCTGCTTCATCAGCTGATATGCATTCATCACTGATGGAAGCCTTCCAGACATTGATGGAGAATTCTATAAGGCAGATGGAAGAAAGGAACAGCCAACAGTTGAAGAAGTTGCAACAAGAACTGGCAGAGTCCAACAGATTCCAACTTGAGCAAATGCAACTGCTCACTACCAGGACAATAAAGGATGCAATTGACAATTTTCCTCTTCCTGAGGATCATTCTAAGGCACTGACTCAGAATGTTGTAGAGATGAACAGAAATATTGAAGATGTGAAGGTTGATGTAGACCATCTTCACACTGCTCTGAAGAGAGCTGAGAACAACATTGCTGACCTCACTGCTGCCTTCATCGACGTCAATGAAGAAGAAAAGAAAGTCAACATGATGATGTTGCAAGGAGTTCAGAAATCTGGAAAAGTTATTGAAGAAGAACTTGCTACAATGCAACTGAATGTGGACTGCTTGAATGACAAGAATGATATCATCAGCACAACTCTCGATCATTTGACTGCCAGTCACGATGTGGTTAATCAGAACATCAAAGCTTTATGTGCTGCTATGAAGATTCCTGCTGTTACACTTAACCCGCCTACTGAACCTGAAAATGTCACCAGAACTGATGATGACAAAAAAGGGGAAGATAAACGGGAAGAACCAACCAAGGAAACTCCTGCTGCTGATGAAGCTAAGAAGACTGATAATACTGCTGAACCTGGAATGGTTGAAGGTAAAGAAAAGTCTGCTGAAGTTTCTAAGGAAAAAGCCAAGTCTGATGAAGAAAAGGCTGCTTCCAAGGATTCTGAAGAAGATAAATCAGAGCCCTTTACCAAATTCAAGGATGAAGAGAGGATCAAGAGGAAGATGGACGAAATAGCTAGAGAAGAAGAGATCAAAGCTAAAATGAAAGCTGTTAAGTCCAATCTACTTTTGGATGAGGATGCTGCTGATGAAGATGAAGAAGAAGAAGATGATGAAGAATCTTCTTATGAATATGAAGAAGTGCTTGAAGGAGATGATGAAGAAGCTGATAGTTAGTACAGACAAATCTTTTGTAAACAGTTATCTTTATTTTCTATCAGACATCTTATCTGATCAGACTTGTACTTGTAATGAATTCAAAATCATAAATAAAATTTCAAGTTCTGTTTCCAACACACTTTTTCTATCTCAGAAAATTTTGAGGATCAAAACTTTAGTATAGGTAAACAGGTACCAAGCTGAAGTTTTGTCATCATCAAAAAGGGAGAAATTGTTGGATAAGGAAGAAGATGAAAAGCACCGAAGACAATTAGTAAAGGGAGGTTTTGATGATTTCCAAAACTTCAAATCTGCTAAGTAAAAGTTAACTTAGCTGATATCCTTTAAAAGAATTTTGACCAAGTAAGAAGACATCAGACGGGTCAAATATTCAAGGTCCAGAAGACTACTGATCTGCTGAAAGAAAGAAATCAGACTGATGAAGATCAGCCGACTCAAATCAGATTTGTTCAAGTTTGGAATCAGCTCTGTACATCATCAGACTTGCACTTTCGATCAGCCAAGTGGAAAGGATCAAGAAGTCGTCCCAACGGTAATAAATGCCCCTGGAAGAAATAAATGCTGAAGTATAAGGTTATTAAAGAAAAATGATTGAAGAAAGACCTCGTATCAGCTTGGTGCATTTAATGCTGCCTGACAGAAAGTACACTGTTACTGTGCAGAGAGCCGTTCGCGGAAATTAAGGACCAGAAATCAAGAGATTTGAATTTTGTCTCTCTTCAACTGACAAAATTCAAAGAGTGATTATAAATAGCTGAAGAAACGAAGAAAGAAAACATATACAACTTCTGAGAGATCGAAATCAAAGCAAATATTTTCAAAGTCTCAAAAGCTCAAGAACAGCTCACTCGTCTGCTGAAAGTCATTTGTTGACAGAAGTCGTTGAAGTTCAAGAAAACATTTTCTGAGTGAATCTGTGAGAGAAAAGAGTTGTGAGGAGTTCTTATCCATCTTTGTGAGTGATAAGACTCTGTAGAATAGGAGTTTCTTTGTGATTTCCTATTGCGCACTTGTGGTCGTTTCATTTGTTGTTCGACGCAAGCAGAGTGTACTAATTACTTTGTGTTCTTAGTATAACCCAAGATCTGTGTGACTTGGAAGAGTGAACTAAAGGATATTTAAATCCATGTAACCACTATAAAAATTCTTGTGTTTTTACATTGCTTTTACTTGCATATTTTCTGATCTGCACAAAACACTTGATTAACTGTTTGAAAAAAGACTTAAAGGAGTTTCTATAAAACTGGGGATTAAAATTTTCAAACTATTAAGTTTACTTGTGAAAAACACTTTATAAATCCGCTGCATGTATTCTGGTATTAAAACTGATTTTGACAAAAATCAGTTAAGATTTGTTCAAAGATTAGTGGTCAACAAAGCTGTTCAAAGATTTGTTCGCGATCAGCCTTTTAAACTTACTGTTTGGTAACAGCTTAGTCTGTTTAAGTTTAAACAACAGTTTTGAAGTTAAAATTTGTTAAAAAGTTTCAGAAGTCTATTCACCCCCCTCCCTAGACCTCATCTGACCACTTGGGACCAACAATACTTTTCTTTTCATGCTTCTTAAGGGTTAATTATTGGAATACCTTTTAATAAAGCCCAAGGTTGTAGAATATCATATATTATCAAATCAGGCTTCAAAGTACTTATGATGTCTGAGAAACTTGAATTTGATGTCTGAAAAGCTTTGATAAGGGTAAAATTTAGATTTAATGGCAAATTTTTGATGGTGTGGTAATGAGGAGGAAGTTCAAGGGATGGTTTTAAATGGATTTTTAATAATTCTATGGAATTATATAAAAAGTTTTTTTCAATAAAGTTCTTGATTGAACTAAAATTGATGGAAGTTGAACAAAAGTATGGAAAATTCTAGGGTGTCGCTATGTTAGGTGCCGCTAATACCACATTAGGTGGTATTACCACATAATGTATATCACATTGTATGGTACATGATCACATTACATAGTATTAACCCCATATATTTAGTATGACCCCCACATCATGTAGTATTTATTTCAAATTAAGTGGTAATACCACGCAATGTGTGTCACATTCTATGGTATAAATTGCACTTCTTATACCGTACAATGTGATACACATTGTGTGATAATACCACCTAATGTGGTATTAACGGCACCCTAGAATCCCCCAAAAGTATATGTAAAAGTTTTTTCTTTTTATGATTCTTTTAACTAGTTCAAGATAAGGAAAAATATGGCCATGAGCTAACCAAGGGAACATTAAAATTTTGGAAATAATTCATTCTTTCTCCATTACTCAAAATTATGATAAAAAAAAATGGAGGCTGAAAGGGTAAGACTTTGAAAAATTGATAAAAAGATTCAGCGAGGTAGGTAATGAGATAGGTAATGAGATATGTCTTTTGTTAATCTAAGTATATACATGGAATTTTTTAGCTAAGGTCAATTTGCCTAGTTTGAAATAACTAGTTTGAAATAACTATTGTTTAATTTACCTTTATGTGATTTGAAAAAGAATACTTTAACTTATAATGAATTTTTCAAAGAAGTAATTTACCTCCTTCAGCGAGAGAGTGTAGTTGTATCTCATATGTCTAAATTGAGAATGGGTATGAAAAGTGTGGTTTTGATAGGGGGGGGGAGAGATAAATCGATATTTTTACATAACACAGAGGGTAAATTGTCATATTTAATATAACATATCGAGGTAAATTGCCACATTATCATAACACAGGGGATAAAGTATCACATATAAAAATTTAAAAAATTACGGTGTAAAACTTTTATAAAATTACAAGAACGTAAAATGCTATTTTTCATATCACATTAGGATAAATTAACTCGCATAGAATAAATTATCATTAATTCGATCTTTTTTTGGTAAATATTAAATAAACATATGGGAATTTCATTTTAGATTTGTCATGGGAACATGGTTTGGCGAAAAAATGGTAGGTGAAGAAGGCTCGTGGTTTCATTTCCCAACTTCAGATACTTTTCAAAGTTTGAGAAATAAGGGCCATTATAGATGGGTTTTGGTTATTTATTTATCAATAAGAAAAAAATAGGGATTTATGGAAGTAGTTTGAATGAGTTTGTTCTCAATAAGTGGTTTCAAAAGATTTAGGTGTCAAATCAATAACTTTATGGGTAAAAGGTAGATGACATATGTCAAATCAATAATTTTATAGGTCTCAAGTGGATCTGTGTAAATTTCGTTTTGAACTGAAACTTAGGTTTAAGCTGAGATCCAACCCCGTTAATCTCATTCCATACAGACCCTGGTTTTAGGTCCTGGTCCAGCCCATTGATTAGAGCTATGAAAGACAATTAGGTCTACAAACATGTACCAAAATGCACAATACTTCCTTTTTCTATTGGAAACCTATACAAAACTATCATGTAAAAATTTTATCGCATCAAATTATTTTGTACTTTGAGATCATGTTAACCCATTTTTAATCTGTTGTTGTTTGTAGGAAAGAACAAGTATTAGTTATGATCATTAAATTGACACTCTTTACCAACATGGGTTTTGACCTGGATTAATTTTTTTTTTTTCAAAAATTGGCTTAATTAAATGTTTAAAGCGATACTTTGAAACATGATTTCGGATTGTTTTGGAATGTTGAAATGATAAGATATTAATCTGCAATTGCTAGTCGGTTATAAAATTTCAAAAAATAATTTAAATTAAGTTTTGGATATTGGAATTTGAATAAGAAAAATATGTGGTAAATATTAAATTATTAAATTTAAAAGAGATAACAATATATGGTATATATGGTATGTGTAGATATTCTAGATTTGAGTTGTATTACACTTTTATAATTAATCAAAACAAAAACTCATGGTGAAATCCAATTTTCTTTTTGAAAATTCGTAACCTCAATCTGAAACAATGCAAAATTAATCAAAAATAAGTTGTATTACAAGCTAGCCAGGCCATACAATCATATATATATATAAGTACCATGCACTAATCATTCTGTATAACATATATCAGACAATCAAACCTTACATCATAAGATATATCTGGTAATTAAGAAAACATTTTTATTTGATTTCAAACTCTATGAAAGAAAGAGTAGCAGAAACTAACATGCAAATTAAACATTCATCATATATAGGACTTAGAAAATGATAACATGCATATGATATCAAAATGGTTGTATTGTTCAATTCCCTCATTAATCCATCCTGCATCCGCAGCTAATTTAATTTATTTCCATGCTGACAATGGTGGAGTGTCGGAATTTTCCCATGTTCTAATAGCAGGCGTGTATCGTTCACCTTTAACGACAAAGTCAAGGTCGGCCATGTCTTGCGGTGTGAGTTTGACAGCCAAAGCTCCAATGTTTTCGTTCAAATTCTCGATTTTGGTAGTACCAGGTATGGGACACACATCATTTCCTTGATTATGGACCCAAGCCAAAGCAAGCTGGGAGGGTGTGCACCCCTTTCTAGTCGCTATTTCTTTAAGAAGATCGAACGACTTCTTGTTATGCTCCATATTTTCAGGTTGGAACCTTGGTAAATCCTACATGCATGTACTAAATTAATTAGTCAAATATATATATATATATATATATATATATATATAGATAGATAGATATAGATAGATACCTTTCTGAAATCTTGTTCAGAAAAAGTTTGGAACAACTTTGGACCTGAAGAGAAGAATCCTCGTGCTAGAGGGCTGTATGCCACTATACCAATCCCAAGTTCTCTAGAATAAATTAATTTCCATACGGATCGATCAATGCTTATTAAATATTATTACATCTATATATATTCAAAAATTAAGAATGAATTGGTTACCTGCAAGTTGGTATTATATCTTGTTCGACATCTCTTGACCACAAAGACCACTCCAATTGAACAGCAGTTATGGGATGAACTGCATGTGCTCTTCTGATTGTTGAAGCAGACGCCTCTGATAGACCAATGTACTTTATTTTACCTTCTTCCACCAATTTTTTCAATTCTCCAATCTTTCTTGTATGAAAATTAATTAAGAGAAGAAGTTTATTCATCGTTCACAATATAATTGATCATGACATGTTGTACTGCATCTCAATTTAATACTCACCGTGATTTCAATGGGCAAACGTGTGTCAATGCGATGTTGGTAATAGAGATCGATGCAGTTGACATCGAGTCGCTTCAAACTAGCCTCACAAGCAGCCCGCACGTAAGACGGGTCACCACATATATCCATTTTTCCATCTACAATTCTACACCCAAATTTTGTAGCCAACTCCACCTTTTCCCTTATACCATCCAGCTTCAAAGCCTATTTTATATATATATATATATATATATATATATTTCAAACCCCATACAAATATATACTATAACATATAGGAGTATAAAATTTAAACCACAGGAATAAGGAATACTAATCATATTATAATACAAAATTACGATGTGAAGATAGAGGGATTGGGGTGGCAATAATTGCAATTACCCTTTCTCCAAATTTTACGTCCAAATTTTAGATCTATTCTTCAAATATATGTGTTTGTCCACACATATTTTAAATTTATATACCCATCAATAGATCTATATGTGTATATGTAACATCAAAATGTGATAAATGATCCACTGAATGACAAAGCCAATATAGTTGCAGCTTTCCACATATATACCTCATAAGTAACATCTATTCATAAATAATCAGTCAGTTAATCATATTGGGATTGTTTGGTAGCCCAGGTGAGATTGAGAATCTAGCCAGATCGATACTCCGATCCAGTATATATATATATATATATGAAAGGGAAGCGAAGAAGTAGTTAAATATACAGTAATTACCTTGCCGATGAGAATTTCATTGGTGTGCGGCCCATAAACATCGGACGTATCAAGAAACGTGATACCAGAGCTTATAGCGTGGTGGATGAGTTTGATCATGTCGGGCTCGGGCTTGGGAGTGCCGTAGTACGCGGACATGCTCATACAGCCAAGTCCCTGGCCCGAAACTTCAAGGCCCTGTGAGCCTAACTTCATTCTTGGCACTGTCACTACTTTTTCACTCTCTGCCGCCATTAATTCTTAATGGGATTTGATTTATGGAAATTAATGGTTAAGGAAAAGAGTATGAAAGATATTGAGTCAACTGGTTTGTGCAAGTTATGTTAACAAGATTCGCTGTTTTATAGATAATGAGCCCCGACCAAAAAATTAAACTAATTAATGGGTATTATAGTAATATTAATTAGTGCATACTGCCTAGGGTGTGTATTAATTAGCCGACCAAAATTAGTGCATACTGCCTAGGGTGTGTATTAATTAGCCGACCAAAAAAGTAAACTAATTAATGGGTATTTTGTTAATTAGTGCATAGTGCCTAGGGAAGGTATATCATTGAGATTCTTCGCTGTTAGGGAATGCGGACAGGTCTCAACGAGTAATAATTGTCCAGCTAAAACGAAACTTTTTTTTTTTTTTTTTTTTTTTTTATTATGGTCAATAAAAAAAATGTGGTCCACGTAAATATAGATTAGATTAATTTTCTGGTATGGTAAGTTGACTAAAATTAATTAATTCCAATTAAATAGTCACAAGTGTCAAATTGACCTATATGTTGACCAAAATTGACTAATTCCAATGAAATCGTGAAAAATGTCAAATTGACGTGGAAAATTCTTGTATAGGCTTGGTCTATGGTCTTTTTATAGACCTTGTGGTTGTAAATGAACCACATCATACATTTTGAGAGTATGACATCATCAAAATGTATGACGTGGTTCATTTACAACCACAAGGTCTATGAAAAGCTCATAGACCAGGTCTATGCAAGAATTATCCAATCGACGTGTTCAAACAAAGCAAGTTCGTTTTTAACACTCCGAAAAAACTTCCAAAGAAACATATATTTCTATTAGAGTAATTTAAAAAAATCATAATATTTCAAATATGGTAATATTAATGGGTATTATAGTAATATTAGTTAGTTAAAAAAATGTAAACTAATTAATGAGTATTATAGTAATATTAATTAGTGCATAGTGCCTAGGGAAGGTAAACTAATTAATGGGTATTATAGAAATATTATTTAGTGCATATTGCCTAGGGTGAGTATTAATTAGCCGACCAAAAATGTAAACTAATTAATGGGTATTATACTAATATTAATTAGTGCATAATGCCTAGGGAAGGTATATAATTGAGATTATTTGCCAAGCTACCTGTTAGGTAATACGAACTGATCTTAATGAACAACAACTGTTCAGCAACAACGAAACTTCCTTTTTTATGGTAAATAAAAAAAGCGTGGTCCACATGAATATCAGTGTTTTAAAAACCAGACCGGACCGGCCGGTTCGACCGGTTTAACCGGTAACCAGTTACCAATCCGGTCCGGTTAACCCTCCAAAACCAGCTTTGTTTCTGACCAGTTTGAACCGGCAAAAATCGGTTAAAAACCGGTAAAACCAATGAACCAGTGAACCGATTGAACCACTGGTTCACTTATAAAAATAAAAGTTTACCCTATGGATTTTTATTTCTCTTCTGCGACCTTTAAACTTCAACAATACTCTCACATCTTTTCTTCTTTTTTTCACTTTGAAATAAAAAAATTAACAAGAAACAAAAAAATCTTATATATAATAAGTTATATAAATATATTTGAGTATCAAATTCATTAGAAAAGTCATTTTTTTCACAAACTTCATGTAATTTTATTTTTTTTATATAATTCAATGACAAAATTCATCAACAATTTCTCTTTTTCATAGGTGATTAGTAATAAAATTATTGTTTTTGATATGGTGTTTATTATAATTTGAATTATTGCGTTGATATCATGTTATCATACTTGTAATTTTGTTGCTATCATTCATTCTTAACTCAAATTTTGTAGGAAAAATAATTGATAATGAGATAAACATTTAGTTTATGGAAATAAACTTGAAAAAATGAATAATATATTTTTTTAAATAGTTGATTACATATATTAAAATTAAAATTAAAATATTATATTGTAATGACGTCACACCGGTTGAATCAGTGGTTAAAACGGTTAAACCGATCTAACCAGTAACCAGTCAGGCTACCGGTTCGATGTCCGATCCGGTTTTTAAAACATTGATGAATATAGATTAGATTAATTTTCTGGTATGGTATGGTATGTTGACTAAAATTAACTAATCCCATTGAAATCGTGCCAAATGTCAAATTGACCTGTTCAAACAAGATCAATTTTATGTTATTGTATGTTGACTAAAATTAACTAATCCCAATGAAATCGTGACAAGTGTCAAATTGACGTGTTCAAACAAAACAAGTTCATTTTTACCACTCCGAGAAAACCGCCAAAGCAACATATATTTCTATAAGTGTAATTTAAAAAATCATAATATTTCAAATATGGTCAAATCTTAATTAATCACTATTTGAGGAATATCTTACCTACTTTTCTATATATCACTTTTTTGTTTTTAACAGATACTTTCCTTCAAACTTTTTATTTAATCTGCAAATGTCCTATTTAAGATTTATCTTCCGCACACTTTAACTAAACTAAAAATCAAAGAATTAACCTATGCGGTATTATTTATTTTATAATTTATTCAAATATCAAATAACTAATGTAGAATCTTTATATGAGCTACCCTAGAGGCCTAGACCCATTGGAGTTATCCAACATCAGGATCTTGATAAAGTCGTGGAAACAAGCACATACATAATTGTATTTTCCTTGAGTGTTGCGTGCTTTAAGTATTTTTGGAGTCATTCTTATAGTGTTTTAATTCGTTTAAGTTGTTAGGATTTTTTTCGATAAATTAATGATTTAACAATAACTTTGAATTCAAAATAATTGGCATCCAATTGACTCGTAATATGGACCGCATATTATTGCAACCGTTTTAACCATCGAAGCTATTCCATCTCTTTAATTGGTATTTCGCAATCAAGAACAAACTATTTTGACATGACTTAAGACCCTGGAATCAAAATTGCCAAGTACTTTGTTTAAATAATATGCAATTCTATGGTTAAAGTGTGAAAATATAGTACTTTGATTCAAAACAAGAGTTGGTACTTAACCAATCAATTTACCTTAGAAATAATTTTTCATAACAAAATGAAAAATTACAAATGTTTAACAAATAATTTGTCTTTTTAGCTTCCGCAATCTTCGTGCCATTTTACGCTGGATTAGAAATCAGGCGCCATTTGTGGGATTTTAGTACTTAGTAAGAGATGCAACCAGTTTTCATCTGATCAAATGGCTTACCTCTCAAAGCCCGAATGGAAGTATATGTACGGTCGAGATCATTTCTTTATCGGGGGAAGAAATATCTCATGGGATTTTATAAGGTAAACGGATGTTGATTCCGATTGGGGTAACAAGTTATTGCTCTTGCCAGAAGCTAAGAACATGACAATGCTAAGTATCGAATCAAGTACAATCGGAGAGAATGAACTTGATATACCTTATCCATCGTACTTTCACCCCACAAGTAAAAGGGAAATCTTGAATGGCAAGAAAATATTCGAAGTAAAAAAAAGGCAATACTTGTATTCGTTTCTCGGGGCCCCACGTCCGAGGACACTGCACACTATAAGGGACAGATTATAACCCTTTGTTATTTTATATTGATTTTAACACTATTTTTAAGTTACATGAGTTTTATGATATACATGTTATATTTTTTTCCTCTTTGCATTATGTTTTTCCATCTCCAAATTTAATTTTTTTAATAAAAATCATGTTTATTAAAACTTCAAAATGTCCCATATGGATATACCACTATCGACTACTACTTTGTGGTCTCATGTCAAACTTTTTAGCAAGTCGTCATGTGATGTGTTGGTCATTATTGTAATTTTCACAACCAACAAAGGTAAAATGGGTATTTCACTATAAATGTTAGGGATGAAGTCACACGGTAAATGATATTAACAAGAAAAAATACAAAAGTAGGAGACGTTTAAATTATAATTATAACCAAAAGGAATATATGTATAATTTCATTAAATTTTAAGTTGCGTTTCTATAATTTTCTCTAGCAAATAGCTAGAAGTTGGATCACTTTAGGCTTTTCTGTCAAAATCATCTTACAATTTATCTGTAATACTCAAAGTCTCAAACTAAAATCCTACCATAGTTAAACTATTGTAGTAGTATTACCCCAGAAAAATCATTATACATGCACACGTATAAGACAAAAATAAAATACACCACTACTATAATTTTAAAAAAATTCAGGGGAGCTATCAATCCTTGATCGTAACACATGGGGTAAAGTGTCACATATAAAAATATCATAAGGCGGTATGAAATTTTTATAAAATTTCAAGAAAATAAAATACTCTTTTTTCAAATCATACAAATTTAAATTAAACTTTATGTAACTCGAAATTTTTTGGTAAAAAATATAATAAAGAAACATATGGAAATTTCATTTCAGATTTGTCATGGTACCATGGTTCGGTGAAAGGAATACTAGGTTGAAGAAGTTTCTTTTTTTCTCTCATAAATAAAACATACGGGTGAGATTTTTCTGCTTTTTAATTTTTTATTTAATGTGTCAATTGCGGACTTTATGTGCTGGCAAAACTATAGTAAAAATCATGTTAGAGATTCAAAGTATGAACCTGCATGATTGAAATGTGGTAGTTGGACTGTTGTACAAGTTTAAAGATTTGAAATGCAAGTTTCATATTAGCTATATTTTTATTAATAGATCAAAATTTTTATTTTTTTCGTCGATAACATCAAAAAGTTTATGTTTTTGAATTAAATGAAATAAAATATTATTTTCGAAACTATTGTTTGCCTTAAACTATGTTATTTTTTTAAATTTAGTAACTTTTTTTACAATTTTTCCTTAGTGTTTTCAAAATATTTTCGTAAAGTCCATAAAAATTTCTAATATTTGACTGTCCGAAACATACACTCGAAATAAAATTTTGATCCATGCTTTTATTATCGTGATAAATATATATCGGTCCAATACTAATGAATATTCGAGCAAAGGTTTTTTAGTAGGATAGTAGGAGTAATTTCTAAAATTTGAGTTGTACAGTTACTATGATCAGCTAAAATCTGAGAATAGACCATTAACTTCGACGTTGGTCTGATTAATTTGCATTTTTTTTTCCGTAGGTATTTCAACAATTCCCCTCATAGCGGATAATAAGGGTCTATTTGGATGGATTTTGGCTCGGTTTCGCGGATCTCAATTTAAAAAAATTGGTTTGGATGGTTTCGATGAAACCTTGGAGACTTCATTTGGATGGATTTTGGCTCCTGGGTTTTGTGATTTGAATAAGTTGAAAACCCACTTGGACTGAGTTTGGATGTTGGGGTTTAGGGAATAAAGTAGGTGATATGTGTCAAATCAATGTCTTTTTTAGTGAGATTTGGGGGAAAAGGTAGATGATATATGTCAAATCAATATTTTATATGTTTGAAGAGTTTGACTGTGAGTTTTTTAATAGGATTTTAGTGAATTTATGGGTTTGGCGAAAACTCATTTGAAAGGGTTTTGGTTCAATCTCGCAAAACCCGCGAGATCGGGCCAAAACCCATTCACATACACCCTAAGATGTGGGTTTATCCGTTCAAACATGGCACTTAAACTATTGGGTAAGTTTTATTAAAAAGAATTAGAGAAAGTTAAGTTTAATATTTTAAGTTTGATTGTAATTTAAGCATAGCAATTGCCTTTCAAGTTTCAACACAAAATGACTTTTTTTAATTTGCATTGTTTAGTTCCGTTGTTGTTGTCTACTACAAAGTTTAATCCTACACGAGTCTGTGATTGATTTCCCTATGAATAATCAAATTTAAAAAAGCTTCAATAAGTAATATATTATTTTTCTTCTACAAAATAAACCACACTTTTCTCAGTCTTTGCTAGATGGCCAATTCAAGATTGAATTCTTACTAAATAGTAGAAGATAGTAGAAAACATATATTTTCATTTAATAATTAAATACATCACATCAATTTCATAGATTTTCTTTTTTTCATATACAGAAAGATAAATTGAATATTAAGAGAATCACAAATGATAAATTGCCATTAACACTCCAAAATTAAGTAGACGTTGGATTGGATAACTATGACAAAAGCCAACTAGGGTACCTATCAAGTGAACATGTTTGTTTGGTTTTTGAGTGTTTGATTTTTGAGAGAGTAGTTTAAGAAAAAATTAAGATAGGTTAAATTTATTTTATAAAATAAAAAACATGTTTGTTTGATTTTTGAGATAGTAGTTTGGGAAAAAATAGGATCAGTGTAGTTTATATCGTACGATTCGCGATATGATTCGATTCCGACACAAAACGATACGACTCGGACTCTGTATCGTTTTGGGCCTTATTTCATAATGTACGTACCGGTCCGGTACGATGGGATATCGCATGCATCGCGATACGATAGCGATACAAGTAAAAAAGGATTTTTTATTCTGAACTGGGTCTGACCAACAAGATCCGACCAGATCCAGTTAGCGACCCCTTTTTTTAAAAAAAAAAGAAAGAAAAACTGAAAATAAAAGACATAAAAAATTAGAGGAATCAACAATCCATTAGACCCTAAATTATAATTACGATTCTTTTAAAACCCTAAATCTCTATTTCATTTTTCTCTTCAATTTTCTATAAAATCTCTACCGAAACCATAAATTAACAACTCAGGCAACCTAAACTCATAATTATTATTCTCTTTTTCAATTCATATACTTCCGTTGGTGAAGCCTTGATTTTCGTTGCTATTCATTCATAGCGACGCTTTTTTTTTTTTTTTTTTCCGTTAGTTGATTCGTAGGTGGAGGCCCCGTAGGTAAATGAAGCAACATTTTTTCCATTGGTAAATGTTGCGACAATTCGTTTTTGTTGGTGGAAAAAACATCGGATGAACGATTGGGCCCGAATATTTTTTGCGACAACTTTTGTTGTTGGAAATGCGTAGGAAAATTACTAACTGATTTTCAACGGCATAAATTTGTTGGTATTCTGTCGCCAATCCGTTGGAAACGTTGTGACGGAATATTGCATCAAAATTATTACGTTGGCTAAAATATATCAGTATTTTGTCGCCAATCGGTTGGAATCAGTCCGACGGATTTAGCATCAAAATATTTCCGTTAGTTTATTTTTGTCACTTATTTGAAGGAAATCAGTTCGACCCTAGTGACAACTTATTTGTTGCTGATTCCGTTACTAGTAATCGGATAGGAGCAAAAAGTTGAACCTCGACTTAGAATTGATTGAGTAGTTTAGGGGTGTGCCTGAGCCTGACCCGGGCGCCTAGGTCTCGCCTAGGCTTGAGTGAGGCGCCCAGGCGCCCGGGCTACTCATGGGGCTGCCCCGGGCACCTCTGTATCGCCTAGGCGCCAATGCCATTCCTAGTTCTGGCCTGGGTGCCCGGGTTACTCAATGGGCTGCCTCGGGCGCCTAGGTCTCGCCTGGGCTTGGCCTAGGCAATGTGCGCCCGGGCGACTAGGAAATGTATTTTTAATTAACTTTGTTGGATAAGGATGAAGATAAAGAGCACTGAAGACAATTAGTAAAGGGAGGTTTTGATGCATTCCAAAACTTCAAATCTGCTAAGTATGAATCAACTTAGCTGATATCCCTTTGAAGAATTTGTGACTAAGTAAAGAAGATATCAGAAGAGTCAAAGTTCAAGGTCCAAGACTACTGATCTGCTGAAGGAAAGAAATCAGACTGGTGAATATCAGCCGACTCAAATCAGATTTGTTCAAGTTTGGGATCAGCTTGGTTCGCCATCAGACTTGCACTTTCGTCAGCCAAGTGGAAAGATCATAAAGTCGTCCTAACGGTAATGAATGCCCCTGGAAGTAATAAATGCTGAAGTACAAGGCTATTAAAGACAAATGATTGAAGATAGCTGGGTGCATTTAATGCTGCCTGCAGAAAAGTACCGTTGACAGTACGGACTGACTGCAGAGAGCCGTTCGCGGAAATTAAGGACCAATACTCGAGGAATTTGAATCTTGTCTCTCTTCAACGGACATTTTTCAAACCTCAAGTATAAATAGCTGGAAGAGACGAAGAGAAGAAAAACAACACAATCTCTGAGAAGAATTTCGAAGCAAAATCTCTTAAGTCTCAAGAACAGCTCACTCATCAGCTTAGTCATTTGTTGACAAAAGCAGAGTTGAAGAACCACGAAAAATACATCTTCTGAGTGATTTTGTAAACACGACTGTTGTGCGAAGGGTAGATCCATCTTTGTGAGTGATCTAACCTCAGATAATAGGTTTTCTTAGTGATTTCCTATTGTGAGCTTACGGCCAGATTCATTTGTTGTTTTGGCGTAAGTGGAGTGTACTAATTACTTTGTGTTCTTTGTATAACCCAAGATCTTTGTGACTTGGAAGAGTGGACTAAAGGATATTCAAATCCATATAACCACTATAAAAGTTCTTGTGTTTTTACTTGCATACTTACTTGCATATTTTAAAGATTGCATAAAACACTTATAACTGTTTGAAAAGAGCTTTTAAAAAAGAGTTTATAAAACTGGGGATAAAATTTTCAAACTGCTCGGTTTACTTGTGAAAAATACTTTACAAATCCGCTGCAAGTACTCTAGTATTAAAACTGATTTTAGCAAAAATTAGCTAAGTGACTATCAGATTAGTGGTCAACAAAGCTGTTCAAAGATTTGTTCGCGATCAGCCTTGGAAAATTATTGTTCGATAACAGCTTAGTTTGTCTAAGTTAGAACAAAAGTTTTAAAGTTAAAAATTGATTAAAATGTTTTGAGGTCTATTCACCCCCCCCCCCCCCTCAAGACCTCATCTGACCACTTGGGACCAACAAGTGGTATTAGAGCAGGTGGTTCATTAGAATCAGCTGTCTGATCAACGAGCTTGATCCTAGTGTTTTTCAAAGGTTTTCAATCTTTTCAAAAGAGCATATTTTGAAAAATAAAATTTTTTGAAAAATGGATTGTATCAGCCATGTACCCCACATAGCTGGTATGAGCTTTGAAGACTGGAAAATCAGAATGGAGATTTTTCTGGCTGCTTACAATGATAACATGTACACATGTATTATCAAAGGTCCATTCAGATTCACCAAGACCATCATAGTCGATGAAGCTGAAATAGTGGTGGAAAAAGATCTAACATAAATGACAGCCTAAGAAATAAAGCTGTTCAATCTAGATAAAGTTGGCCGTTTCATCATGACCAAGGCCCTTGATAATGATCGATTTGACAAAGTCAAGCACTGCAAGACTGCCAAAGAGATGTGGGATAAGGTTCGTGACATGAGCGAAGGAAACGACGCCATCAAAGAGCATCAGCTGAGCGTTGCTCTGGAAAAGCTGGACAACTTCAAGATGAAGTCTGCGGAAACCATTGACCAGATGGATACAAGGTTTACAAGGACGCTGAATGAAGTGTTGAAGCTTGGAAAAACCTTCACTGATATGGAGATAACCGTCGGAGTTCTAAAGGCTCTACCTCCGAAGTTCAACATGAAGGTGATAGCCATGGAAGAGTCAAGAGATCTGGGCAAGATTTCACTCACCGAGCTGTTCTCAGTACTCAAGGCGTACGAGTATAAACTGCGAAGAATGGGTGTTGAAGAAACCTCTACTTCAAGTCCCACAGCTGCCCTAGTTGCTGCTGAAAATTCCAGAAGGCCAGCTCACAAAAGCAAAGATGTGGACTCATCTGATGAAGCCACACTACTCAACAAAAAGGAGTACACTGCTGTAGACGTTGCATTGCTGATGAACAATTTCAAAAAGTTCTACAGACGAAAAATGAAGAACAAATATAACAATGCTTCTACTTCTAACCCTACTTCTTTTTCTCAAGATAAGGATTTTTATAAATCCAAAATGATGTGCTATAATTGCAGGAAACTGGGTCATTTCATCAGAGATTTCCCATATCCTAAAGCTGAGAAGTATACAGAAGACGAAAAGAGAATCAGAAAGGAAAGAAAGCATCAGAAAGGCAAGGTGCTAGTAGCAGAAGCAGAAAAGCTAGCTGCTGTCTACTCATCTGATTCAGACTCAGACACTTCTGATGAAGAGAGTCCTGCTCTTCTCTGCCTGATGGCTAAGGAATCTGATGACTCAGAGGATGATGAGGTAACTCCTCTTGATAATGAATTATTTAATTCATTTGAACAAATGATGCTCAACAATACAAGTATTGCTGATGCAATTAAAAAGCTTAAGGAAGAGATGATATTGCTAAAAGAACAAAACAGTTCACTGAAACTTAAATCTGAAAAGCCGAGAGAATCAGCTGAATACAAACTGTTTGAGCAAGAGAATGAATCTCTGAAAGCTGAATGTGAAGTTTATAAGGGTAAAATCATTGAGCTTGAAAAAGTCATTGAGTCTCATGATAAGTCATCTGTTGCATCCACTCACATGTCTAGTAAACAGAAGACACCTTTAGATCAGGATAAGCTAGAACTGAACCATACTGAAAAATTTATATCAGCTGACAATAGTAAGGTCAACTTGTATGTTCAGACTACTAAACGTGCTTCACCTGAGAAAGTACTAAAGGAGACGAAATCTCCTAAGGCTAAAAAGAGCAAAGAGCCTAGTATAGGAAAACAGACTAGTAAGTCTAAACAGAAGAGTCCTAGGAAGTCTTCTGATAAGGCTAAGACTAATCAGACTAGTGATAAAACTAAGTCGTCTGTTAATGAGCAAGCATCTAGTAAACCAAAGAAGCATAAAAACAAGAAAAATCAAAATGCTTGGTATGGAAATGAGTCATATTATGTGCAACCTGCTGCATATCCTCCTATGTATCATGCACCTCAATTTCCAACTTACTATGCACCATATCCTGCTCATTCAATGCATGCATATCCTCCTTATCATGCATCTCACTCTGCATTTGAACATTATCCTTATCATGCTGATTATCATCAACATAGCAAATCTGATAAACATGATGAAGATGAAGCTGTTCATGCTCCTGCCAAACAACAGAAACCTAAGAAGCCTAAGACTTCATCATCTTGGGTTGTCAAAGGTGGAACTAATCCTTCAGGACCCTCTCAATAAGGGTCGTACCTAAAACAATTTTATTTTGTATTGTAGGTTAGGATTAGGAGTAGGAGTAAAGTAGAGAAAATCTGGTACTTGGACAGTGGCTGTTCAAGACACATGTGTGGAAACATACTTGAGCTGACTGATGCTGTTGATGTGGATGGTCCTAAAGTTACTTTTGGGGACAGCAAGAAAGGCAAGATTGTAGCAAGTGGAAAGCTGATCAAAGGCAACATTGAGATATCTGACGTCTTATGTTAAAGGCATCAAATACAATTTTCTGAGCATAAGTCAATTTTGTGACAAAGGATATTCGGTCATCTTCTCAACAGATAAGTGCTACATTGAACAGATTGGTACAAAGAAGGTAATTTTATCTGAAAGACGACAAGGAAATGTCTACACAGTGGACTCGAATTCTACTGACAAGAATTCAAGTGTTTGTTTGGTGGCATCAACACCAAGTGAAGTCAGTTTGTTGTGGCACAAAAGAATGAATCATGTGAATTTCAAAACCATCAATAGACTTATCAAGAACAATTTGGTAGAAGGAATTCCAAAGACAGTCATGAGCAAAGATAAGCTTTGTGACGCCTGTCAGAAGGGTAAACAAATCAAGTCATCATTCAAAAGCAAGAAGCATCAATCTTCAGGAAGAATATTGGAGCTACTACACATGGACTTATTTGGACCCATTGATCCTGTCAGCAATGGTGGAAAGAAATACTGCCTAGCTGTTTTGGATGATTATTCAAGATACACTTGGGTGATTTTCATGAAGAAGAAAAGTGAAACCAATGAGCATCTTACAAATCTGATGGAAAAGATTCAAAATGAGAAAAGTATGAAAATACTAAAGATCAGATCAGATAGAGGGACTGAGTTTACAAACTCTACTGTTGAAAAGTATTGTAATGCCAGAGGAATCAGTCATGAGTACTCTTCTGCTAGAACCCCTCAACAAAATGGAGTTGCTGAAAGGAGAAACAGAACTCTAAAAGAAGCTACAAGGACAATGATAGCTGAAGCTAAACTGTCTCAGAGATTTTGGACAGAAGCAACAAATACAGTATGCTTTACCTAAAACAGATGCATGATCAACAAGCGCCAAAACAAGACTCCATATGAAGTTTGGAACAACAGAAAGCCAAACATTCATTACTTTAAGATATTTGGTTGTAAATGCTTTGTTTTAAATAATGAGAAAAATCACCTTACTGATTTTGCAGAAAAGGCTGATGAAGATGTTTTTGTAGGATACTCTACTGTTAGTAAAACTTATAGAGTCTTTAACAAAAGAACTTTACTTATAGAGGAATCCATTCATGTAGTATTTGATGAACCAAGTCAATCTTCTGAAAAGAATCAAAGTACTAATCATGATTTGTCTACTAATTTACAGAAGTTGAATGTTTGAAAGAATGAAGAATATGTTCCCATCATACTACATGATCTCAACCCAGCTGCTAACTCAAGTGCTGTTCAAAATCACAGTGTTGATTGTCTAACAGACGAGTTACTAACAATTGACAGACCAGAGGCTGTTCAATAGACTACTAGTGGAACTCCAACAGTAGTGTTGCAAGATCAAAACAAAGGACAACATTATGATTTGCAACCTGATGTTGGATGAAGATGAAGATCAAAGTGCAAAGAAGACAAGAAATTAAGGGAAGGTTTTGATGATTTCCAAAACATCATAATCAGCTAAGTATGGAAAACTTAGTTCCCTTAGAAGAATTTTGAACAAGTGAAGAAGACAACAGAAGAGTTCAAAGTTCAAAGCCCAGAAGACTAGTGATCTCATGCTGAAACAGCGAACAGAAGGGTAGGTTATCAGCTGACTCAAATCAGATGAGTTCAGTATTTGATCAGCAGAGTGTCTATCAGAAGAATCGTTTTGATCAGCAGAGTAGAAGAGATCATGAGAAGAGTCTAACGGTAATAAATGCACTTGGAGTAATTAATGCTGAAAGAGAAGGGTATTAATGACAAATGATTAGAATTTACTCTCGGATCAGCAGAGTGCATTAAATGCTGCTACAGGAAAGTACAGCAGAAAAAGTACTGTAGCAGGTAGCCGTTCTGAAATCGGGCTAAGGCTATGGATTTGAAGATTTGATTTGCTTCAACGGTCTTATTTTCAAATTCAAGTATAAAAGGAGCTGATTTAAACGAGCGAGACACACAACAACAATCAGAGATTTCGTTCTTGAAGCAGAATTTTTCTAAGTCTCAAAAAGCTCAAACAGCTCACTCGTCTGGTGGAAGTCATCTGTTGACAGAAACCCAGTTGAAAAAAATAGAAAATTACGATCTGAGTGATCTTGTAATAGCTGAGTGTTGTGCGGAGTTGTGATCCATCTTTGTGAGTGATCAAACTTCAGAGAGTAGAATTTCTTAGTGATTTTCTATTGCGAGCTTATAGCCTTTTCATTAGTTGTCTAGGTATAAGTGGAGAAATATTGTAATCTGTGTGATTATAGTATAACCCAGAATCTAAGTGATCTGGAAGAGTGGACTAAAGGATTTTTATCCATATAACCACTATAAAAATTCTTTGTGTTATCTTGCATTTAAGTTTATTTTGCATATTTCAAAAGACTGCATATTTAAACACTTTGAATTATCAAAAGATTTTATAAGGAGTTTCAAAACTGGGGATAAAATCTTTTAAGAACTTAGTTTACTTGTGAAAAACACTTTCAAACAATCCGCTGCAAGTATACTCTTTGGAAAACTGTTTTGCTGAAAAACAGCTAAGTATTTGTAAGAAGAGTGGTCAGTCTGCTGTTCAAGATTTGTTCACGATCAGCTCAGTCTGCTTACTGTTCTTCATCAGCTTAGTCTGCTGACAGAAGACTGAAAAGTTTTTAAGTTCAAAAATTTTCAGAGGTCTATTCACCCCCCCCCCTCTAGACCTCATCTGACTACTTGGGACCAACACCTGATCTTAAATGGCTCAAGAATCACCCACCAGAGCTGGTGATTGGTGATCCTTTGGATAGAGTGAAGACAAGGAGAGCTGCTGCAAGTGAAGCAATGTTTGTCAGCTTCCTATCTCAAATTGAGCCCAAACAGATTGAAGAAGCTCTTAGTGATTCAAACTGGATTGAAGCTATGCAAGAAGAGCTAAATCAATTTGAAAGGAATGAAGTCTGGTACATAGTTCCCAGACCAAGTCATCAAAGAGTAATTGGCACTAAATGGTTATTCAGAAACAAAATGAATGAAGATGGTGAAGTCACCAGAAACAACGCAAGATTAGTGGCCAAGGGTTATTGCCAAGAAGAAGGTATTGACTTTGATGAAACTTTTGCACCAGTAGCAAGATTAGAGGCAATCAGACTCTTTCTTGCCTATGCTGCTCACAAGAATTTCACAGTCTATCAGATGGATGTGAAATCAGCTTTTCTCAATGGAGAATTGCAAGAAGAAGTTTATGTTGAACAACCACTTGGATTTGAAGCCTATCAAGAAGAAGACAAGGTATATCGTCTGAAGAAAGCCCTCTATGGACTGAAACAGGCTCCAAGAGCATGGTATGATACCCTATCTGATTTTCTTTTAATTAAAGGATTTCGTAAAGGTAAGGTAGACAAGACCCTGTTTACTATTGAATGGGAAGAACATATTTTGCTTGTGTAAATATATGTGGACGATATTATTTTTGGTTCAACTAATCAACAGATGTGTGATAAGTTCTCAAAGCTGATGCAGAACAAGTTTGAAATGAGCATGATGGGAGAACTTAATTATTTTCTTGGATTGCAAGTAAGACTGTTGCCTGATGGAATATTCAACATCCAAGCAAAATACACAAAAGATCTGTTCAAGAAATTTGGTATGGAAACTAGCTCTACTGCTAACATTCCAATGTCTACTAGTCTTCGTTTAGATAAAGATGAAGATGGCAAATCAGTGGACATAACCAAGTATAGAGGAATTATTGGGTCACTGTTATACTTAACAACTAGCAGACCTGATATTATGTACTCTGTTGGTGTTTGTGCGAGATTTCAATCAAATCCTAAGGAATCTCACCTCTTAGCTGCCAAAAAGATACTCAAGTATCTTAAAGGTGAAGATTTGGGATTGTGGTACCATAGGGAATCTGGATTTGAACTTATTTGATATTCAGATTCTGACCTTGCTGGCTGCAATATTGACAGAAAAAGCACAACAGGTGCCTGTCAGTTCTTAGGTAGTCGTCTGATCTCATGGATGAGTAAGAAACAGACTTCAGTATCCATATCAACTGCTGAAGCTGAATACATAGCTGCTGGAGCTTGCTGTGCACAAATATTATGGTTGAAGCATCAACTTGAAGATTATAACATAAAAATCAGTGGAATCCCTATCTACTGTGACAATAAAAGTGCAATCAGACTTACTCAGAATACTACAAGTCATTCAAGAACTAAGCATATTGAGATCAAACATCATTTTATTAGAGATCATGTGGAGAAAGGAAATCTCATGATAGAATATGTGTTTACTGAAAATCAGATTGCTGACATCTTCACAAAACCTCTAAGTGAAACAAGGTTTTCAACTCTAAGAACTGAACTGGGTCTATTAAAGTTAGATGCATAAGCTGAGGGGGAACTCATCAGAAGACTGTAGTTCAACTTCTTACTCATCTCACTCATCCTCAAGGATTAACTCTCAACAGACTAGTTAACTTATGAATTCTTAAAGTCAGGGGGAACGTGTAAGACTAGCGGTACTTCTGATTAAAAGATGAAATTAGTTGATGACAGTTAGTTGAAGTTATGTGTTCAACAGAAGATTAAAGTCTTGAAGATCGAATATTTATTAACTAGCTAGATTGACAAACAGCTGAGGAAGGTTATCAGCTATTGGCTTTCACTGATAACAACTTTGTCATCAGGACAGTAGTCCCATCAGGTAAGTATTTATTTTACTCATCTGATCGCTTGTGTAAAAGCTTACTGTTTAAAACGCTTTATTTAAAAACACGCTTTTAATGCGATTTGAATTTGAAAGGTCGTAACTGACGCCGCACGATCAAAACTGACAAGAAACGGATCTAACGGTTAGCTGGTATCACGGAAACTGAAATACCCTAACCTCTATAAATCCAGATCTGATCAGCTGTGTAGCTCTTTATGCACCCAAACATTCAAAGAGCACTTGTGAGAAATTTCAAGCAATTTTCTGCAAAAATCCTTCTTGTTTCTCTAACTTCCAACAGATTCAAAATGGCAGCTGAAGGTATGTAGTTAGCTTATGATTCTTATTACCGATCTGGTACCGATTTAATGAAAGAACTGCTGGAGAAGTTCAAGTCGGCCTCACTGGTAAACTTCATGGAGTACAACGAAGGGGTGATCTGGACTGACCAGGTTTTAGAATACAACAAGACTGCTACTGTTGATTTCACCACTCTGGAAATCAAAGCTACTGTTGCAGGCAAATCTATCGTCATTACCCCTGCTGTTCTTCACGAGACTTTTGGTCTTCCTAACAGTGGACGACATGATGTCACTGTGCTGACGGAGGAGAAGCACCAACAATTCTGGGCAATCTGTGCCAAAGAAGGAGAGATGTTGTCTGGCAACATCAAGAAGAGACAGCTGAAGGATGAATATCAGCGGATGGCTGATATGGTCTCTAAGCTGATTGAAAATTGTACTTTTTCTCTGGATGCTGTTACCATGAAGAGGTTCAGCATCATGGCTGCCATCTACTACGGACTGGAAGTCAACTGGTCTGTTATTATTTGGTACATTTTAGCAAGCTTCCACGAGGTGAAAAAGGGCAAGAGTCCTCAGACCAACAACAGAATCACTCTCAGTTATCTGCTGTTCAAGATGGGCTATGAGATGACAAATGGAAAGGAAATTCATAAATCTAAGGCAATGGTGAAGTATTTGCCTGTTCTAAAGAGAAAAGCGACGAGGCTGATGAGGAAGATACTGAGGAACCAAAGGAGGTTCCTGCCAAAAGGCCCAGGAGATTAGTCAAAACAGCTGACTTAGCTGTTGAGACTCAGAAGAAGAAGGCTGCTGAAAAGCCTAAGGAGAAAGCTCCTAAGAAAATGAAGACCGTGGCTGACGTTGCTGCTAACCAAATCATTGATCAGACCACTGCTGATGTCAGGAACATGTCTCCTGCATCATCTTCAAGAACCCCAACTGCTCAAGTACCTGATGAGACTGTTTCTCATAGGACCAGAAGCCAGTTGAGAGACACTCCTGCTTCCAGACCTACTCAAGGAATGACAAAGAAGACAGCAAGAAAGCAGATGACATTCGTTGAAGAGAACACTGAGTTGGAAAACTTAGTGAGACAAAGTCCTCAATCTGCTGAAAGACCTGTTGGAGCTGAAGAAGCTTCTGTTGCTGAACAGACTGATGCGTAACAGATTACTCAAGCTAAGCCAACAGTTGAGGTTGCTAAACCTCAGGATGATCCTGATGTGATGATCATCCAACCTATTGCAGCTGCACCTCTTGCATCTGCTGCTCCTCAATCTGCCCCAGCTGACAAGGGAAAGAGAAAAA
Organism: Penstemon eatonii; assembly: GCA_038501285.1. Taxonomy (NCBI): domain Eukaryota; kingdom Viridiplantae; phylum Streptophyta; class Magnoliopsida; order Lamiales; family Plantaginaceae; genus Penstemon; species Penstemon eatonii. Next base: position 63,234,663 of record CM076715.1, on the reverse strand, counting down.
TTCTGATAAAGAAGAAGAAGATCTCTGCAGATGACAAGAGAAAAAGGGAGGAGGCTGAGCAGAGAAAAAGAGATGAGCTTGAAGAAAAGAAGGCCCTTGAACTCAGCAAGATTCAAAAAGCCAAGGACGAAGCAAGGAGGAAGATGTCTGAAGCTGAGAGAAAAGCAGCTGAAGATACAGAACTTGCTATGGTCATTGAGATCAGCAAGACTGATGCTCATAGATCTGTTCATGGTGGAGGCATCAAAATTGATGAAGAAACATCAAAGAAGCCTAAGATGCCTGCTGGAGAGGCTAAGCCAAAAGAAAAGTATGAAGTCTGAAGAGCTTTTGACATCATCCATGCTGATAAAGCTCTCTTCAAAAGGTTTGAAAAGGCCGTGGCTTACTATGACCAGAAGTTAATGCTCAAGACTCTGTTCACCCATGAAAAGCCTAGGTACATGAAGTGGAGAGATTATAGGCTGAACAGATCTGTTGCAGAACTTCAGAGTTGGAATGAGTTGGCTGATGAAGAACAATGGGTTCTAAATTGGCTAAGGACTGACTCAATACAAAAAGCTTTGGATCCTCATTTTGTCAGAAATGCTATGCATCAATATGCAAAGGATTTTGCTTTAGAGGAGGCCAAGATCATCAAGAATTCCTTGCCTGCCAAACGAAGAAAATCTGATGATGCTATTGAGAGAGCAATCAACATAGCTGTTATGACCGCCTTGAAGAGATGGGCAGAAATGTCAAGATATCAGCAAGGATGCTCAAGTGACTTGCCTCAGCTGCCAAGCATCCAACAGATCATATTTGGCAAAGAAGTCAAATACTATTATGAAGTGCCTAAGGGAAACAATGCGTTCACAAATCCATGGATTATTGTGCGACAAATACGTCAAACAACATCCTTTAATGATGATGGCACTATCACTAACTTAGTCTATGATGATGTAACTGATCAGCACAAAGCTGCTGATGAACCCTTAGCAATTGAGTGGAATGCTAAAGCAACCAAAGCTGATCAGGAGACTAATCTAAAAGATGCCCCTGTCCACCAGGAAGATGAGGAAAGGGAAGCCGATACTTCTGCTTCATCAGGTGATCAACACTCATCACTGATGGAAGCCTTCCAACTGCTAATGGAGAATCAGATGAAAGAACTGGAAGAGAAGAACAGCCTGCAGTTGAAGAAGCTGAAAGAAGAGTTAGCTGAGTCCAACATACAACAACTGGAAAGCATGCAACTTCTAACTGCCAGAACTATCAAGAATGCAATTGATAGTTTCCCAATGCCTCAAGACAATTCAAAGTAGTTGCTGCAAAGCTTTGTTGAGATGAACAGAAATGTAGAAGATGTGAAGGCTGATGTAAATCACCTTCATGCTGCTTTAAAGAGAGCTGAAAACAACATAGCTGATCTAACTGCGAACTTCATTAGAGTCAGTGAAGAAGAAAAAGCTGTTAATGTTGCACTGTTGCAAGAAGTCTCAAAAGCTGAAGGAATCATTCAAGATGAACTTGCTGTAGGGATTTGGTAAGATAAACAGCCCTAGGCACAGCGGAATATAAAACTTTTAGGACCTCTTAAGGAATCTTGCCAGGATACTACTCTAGGTGTATATATATGAATGTAATTAAAACGATAGTATAAGTTTACACGTTATATGTTGGACCCAAGTGGTCAGAAGAGGTTTAGAGGGGGGGGGGGGGTGAATAAACCTATTTAAAATTTCTTTCAATTTTAACTTTAAAACTTTTTTTTAACTGTGAACAGACTAAGCTGATCAGAGTAGTAGGTTACACTTCTGTTCGCGAACAAATCTTTGAACAGATTTGTTGACCACTCGTCTGATAGTTACTTAGCTGATTTTGTTAAAATCAGTTTTAATACTTAGAGCACTTGCAGCGGATTTTTAAAGTGTTTTTCACAAGTATTCTTAGTAGTTTGAAAAATGTTTCCCCAGTTTTATAAATTCCTTTTAAGTTCTTTTCAAACAGTTAACAAAAGTGTTTTATGTAGTTTTCAAATAAGCAAGAAAAATGCAAACAAAAATGCAACTATAAAACACAGGAATTTTTATAGTGGTTATATGGATTTGAATATCCTTTAGTCCACTCTTCCAAGTCACACAGATCTTGGTTTATACTAGAAACACAAAGTAACCAGTACACTCTGCTTACGCCTAACAACAAATGAACAGGCCGTAAGTGCGCAGTAAGAAATCACAAAGAAATCCTACCCTCTGAAGTAATATCACTCACACAGATGGATATCTACTTCTCACAACACTCAGTTTTACAAATTCACTCAGAAGATGTATTTAGCTTTGTTCTTCAACTCTGCTTTTCGTCAACAAATGACTAAGCTGATGAGTGAGCTGTTCTTGAGACTTAGAAAATTCTGCTTCGAAAATTTCTCAGAGATTGTGTGTTGCTTGATTTCTCTTCGTCTCTTTCAGCTATTTATACTTGAGGTTTGAAAAATGTCCGTTGAAGAAAGACATGATTTAAATTCCTCGAGTACTGGTCCTTAATCTCCGCGAACGGCTCTTTGCAGTCTGTCCGTACTGTCAACAGTACTATTCTGCAGGCAGCATTAAATGCAGCATTAAATGCACCCAGCTGATGCGAAGCGTTTCTTCAATCATTTGTCTTTAATAACCTCGTACTTCAGCATTTATTACTCCAAGGGGCATTTATTACCGTTGGGAACACTTTATGATCTTCTTCACTTGGCTGATAAAAGTGCACGTCTGATGGCGAACTAAGTTGATCTCAAACTTGAACAAATCTGATTTGAGTCGGCTGATCTTCATCAGTTGATAACTTTCCTTCAGCAGATCAGAAGTCTTGGACCTTGAAAATTTTGACTCTTCTGATGTCTTCTTTTACTTAGTCAAAATTCCTTGATAAGTTTATCAGCTAAGTTACTCCATACTTAGCCAATATTTGAAGTTTTGGAATGCATCAAAACCTCCCTTATCAAATTTCCTTTAGTGCCTTCATCTTCATCCTTATCCAACAATTTTCCCCTTTTTGATGATGACAAAACTTCAGCCAAGTACATGTTAAAACTTAAGCTAAAGATTGTAATCCTCAAAATTTTCTGAGATAGAAAAAGTATATTGGATTGAACTTGTCTTTTTATTGATAATGAAAATATTACAATACAAGTTCATCAGATGAGATGTCTGAAGAATAGATAAAGTAAGCTGATTACAAACTGATTACAAGATTTTGCAAGTCCTAACTATCAGCTTCTTCATCAGATCCTTCAAGCACTTCTACATATTCATAAGATGATTCTTCATCATCGTCTTCTTCACCAGCTTCATCATCCAGGTTCATGTTTGCTTTGGCAGCCTCCATTTTCTCTTTAAGTTGCTGCTCCCTTAAAAGCTCCATTGCCTTCCTGGCTGATTTTGTATTTTTATACTTGGTAGGTTCTTCAACCTTTCCAAGATCCATCTTATCAGCTTCCTTAGCTTCCTTAGCTGATTCTTTAGTTTCCTTGGCTGATTCTTCCCTTTTATCTTCCCCCTTTTTGTCATCATCAGAACTGATGACATTAGAAGGTACAACAGCAGGGTTGAGAGCAACTGTTGGAATCTTCATTTCAGCACATAAAGCCTTCAAATTTTAATTTACAACATCATGGCTTGCTGTAAGATGATGAATATCAGTGCTGATGGCGTCAGTCTTGTCATTACAACAATCAATGTTGAGTTGCATGGTTGAAAGTTCTTCGTGAATAACGTCTCCAGCTTTCTGGAGTTCCTGCAGCAAACCAGCATTGATAAATTTCTCTTCTTCACTGACTTTGATGAAGGTTGCAGTTAAGTCAGCTATCTTGTGTTCAGCTCTTTGTAATGCAGTATGGAGGTGATTTACATCAGCCTTCACATCCTCCACGTTTCTGTTCATTTCAGTAAGGCTGTTCACTAACTGCAAAGAGTTGTCTTGAGGAATGGGGAAACTATCAATTTCTTTCTTGATGATCTTCTCTGTTGACTGTTGCATAGTTTCCAGCTGAAGCTTGTTTGATTCTGCCAACTCTGATTTAAGTTCAGTCTTCAGCTCCTCTTTCAACTTCATCAGCTGCGTATTATGCTTCTCTTCCAGTTCCTTCATTGAATTCTCCATAAGCATCTGGAAAGCTTCCATCAGTGATGAGTGAAGATCAGCTGATGAAGCAGAAGCAGCAGCTTCCTTCTCTTCGGTCTCCTGTTGAACAGGGACATCTTCCATAGTAGTCTCCTGATGATCTTCAGAAGTCTTAGCTGGCCACTCAATAGCTAAGGACTTATCTGCTTTCTTATGTTCATCAGTGACATCTTCATACACCAGATTAGTTATAGTGCCATCATCATTGAAGCAGGTTGTCTGACGGATCTGCCTCACAATGATCCAAGGATTTACAAAGGCATTGTTACCCTTGGGCACTTCACTAAAATCCTTTACTTCCTTGCCAAAGATTATCTGTTGAATACTTGGCAGTTGAGGGAGTTCACTTGAATGTCCCTGCTGGTATCTAGACTTGTCTGCCCATTTCTTCAGTGCAGTGATAACAACAATCTTAACAGCCCTTTCTTCAACATTATCAGTCTTCTTCCTTTTGGCAGGTAGGGTGCTTTTGAGCAGCTCGGCCTCCTCTAGGGCAAATTCCCTGGCGTAATGATGCATAGCATCTCTTACGTAATGAGGATCCAATGCTTTTTGAATTGAATCTGTCTTTAGCCACTTTAAAACCCATTCTTCTTTAGCAGCTAAGTCCTTCCGATTCTGAAGTTCTGTTATTGACCTGTTCAGCCTATTATCTCTCCATCTGATGTATCTTGGCTTCTCATGAGTGAACATAGTCTTTAACATTATCTTCTGGTTGTAATAGGCTAAGGATTTTTCAAACTTCTGAAAAAGTTCTTTGTCTTCATAAACAATGTTGAACGCCCTTCTGACTTCAAACTTGTCCTTAGGTTTTCGCTCCCCAGCAGGCATTTTCGGTTTTGGGGGTTCTTTTCCTCCTTCAGCCTCATTAATCTTGATGCCACCTCCATGGATAAGTCCATAGGCATCAGTTTTGCTGATCTCTATAACCATGGCCATTTCAGCATCCTCAGCAACTTTTCTTTCTGCTTCAGACATTTTTCTCCTGGCCTCATCCTTTGCTTCTTGAGCTTTGCTCAACTCAAGAGCCTTTTTCTCCTCCGCTTCATCTTGCTTCCTCTGCTCAGCTTCTTCTCTTGCTTTCTTGTCATCTTTAGATATTTTCTTTCTCTTAAGCACTATCTTTCTCTTGCCTTTGTCAGCTGGGCCAACAGATGAAATGGGGTTGGCAGCAATGGGATGAATGATCATGACATCCGGATCATCTTGAGGTTTGGCGACCTCAGCTGTTGCTCAACAGCTTTGTTAGTAGCAACAGCAGCCTCATCTGTTACAGCAGGCCTTTCAGCAGCTTCAGGATTTTCTCTAACTAAGTCTTCCAACCTAGTAGGCTCTTCAATGAAGGTCATCTGCTTTCTTGCAGTTTTCTTAGTCATTCCTTGGATAACCCTTGAAGTAGCAGTGTCCTTCTGCTGACTTCTAGTTCTCTGAGAAATATCCTCAGCAGGCCTTTCAGCTGATGGAGTTTTTGAAGATGATGCAGGGGATCCAGTCCTGACATCAGCAGTAACTTGGTTTATAACTTCAGTGGCTTCAGCAGCAGAAGTCACTGACTCCATCTTCTTTGAATCTTTCTTCTTAGGCTTATCAGCAGCCTTCTTTTTCGTAGTCTCAACAACTAAGGTAGCTATTTTGACTAGTCTTCTTTGCCTCTTGGCAGGAACCTCCTTTGGTTCCTCATCCTCATCTTCTTCAGGCTCATCAGCCTTCCTCTTCTGAATAGGCAAGTACTTGTTCATTGCCTTAGACTTGTGAATTTCCTTTCCATTCAGCATAGGACACCCCAGTTTGAACATCAGGTAACTTAGTGTAATCCTGTGGTTGGGGTGAGGGACTTTTCCTTTCTTTACATCAAGAAATTCAGCGAAGATGTACCAAACTATTATAGACCAGTTGACTTGCAGTCCATAGTAGATGGCAGCCATTATGCTGAAACGCTTCATTGTAACAGCATCTAGAGAAAAAGTGCAGTTTTCGATAAGCTTTGCAACCATATCAGCCATCCGCTGATATTCATCCTTCAACTGCTTCTTCTTTATGTTTCCAGTTAACATCTCCCCTTCCTTGGCGCAGATCGCCCAAAATTGTTGATGCTTGTCTTCCGTCAGCACAGTGACATCATGTCGTCCACTGTTGGGAAGCCCAAACGTCTCATGAAGTACGGCAGGAGTGATAGTTATGGAATTTTCTCCCACTGTAGCTTTAATCTCCAGCTTGTTGAAATCAACAGTAGCCGTCTTGTAATACTCCAGAACCTGGTCAGTCCAGATTACTCCTTCGTTGTATACCATGAAGTTTACCAAAGACGCAGATTTGAACTTCTCCAGAAGTTCCTTCATCAGTTTCATACCAGATTGGTAATATGAATCATAAACGAGGTACATACCTTCAGCGGCCATCGTAATCTGTTGAACTATTTGACAAACAAAAAGAATTTTGCAGAAAATTGCAAGTATTTTTCTCTCAAGTATGCTTTGAATATTTAGGGTGCGTAAAGAACTACACGGCTAATCAGATTGGGATTTATAGAGTTAGGGTATCTTGGTTTCCGTGATACCAGCTAACCGTTAGATCCGTTTCTTGTCAGTGCTGATCGTGCGGCGTCAGTTACGACCTTTCGAGTTCAAATCGCATTAAATGAGGAGCGGGAATTTGTACCGCCCTTCCGTTACTTGTAAAAGCGTATTTTTAGATATAACGTTTTAAACAGTAAGCTTTTACAACAACGATCAGATGAGTAAAATAAAACTTATCTGATGGACTACTGTCCTGATGACATAGTTGTTATCAGTGAAAGCCAATAGCTGATAACCTTCCTCGGCTGTTTGTCAATCCAGCTAGATAATAAAACTTTAATCTTCAATACTTTTAATCTTCTGTTGAAAACATAACTTCAACTAACTAGCATCAACAAATTTCATCTTTTAATCAGAAGTACCACTAGTCTTACACGTTCCCCCTGACTTTAAGAATTCATAAGTTAACTAGTCTGTTGAGAGTTAATCCTTGAAGATAATAACGGATGACTGTGCTGATGAACTTTAGTCTTCTGATAAGTTACCCCTCAGCTTATGCATCCAAATTAAGTAGTCCTAGCTCAGCTCTTAGAGTTGAAAACCTTACTTCACTTAAAGGTTTAGTGAAAATATCAGCAATCTGATTGTCTGTATGAACATACTCAATCATAACATTGCCTTTTTCCACATGATCTCTAATGAAGTGATGCTTGATCCAATATGCTTAGTCCTTGAGTGACTTGTAGTGTTTTGAGTAAGAGAGATTGCACTTGTATTGTCACAGTAGATTGGAATTCCACTGATTTTGATGTTGTTGTTGGGATTCGGTAAGATAAACAGCCCTAGGCACAGCGGAATATAAAATTTTAGGACCTCTTACGGAATCTTGCCAGGATATTCTCTAGTTGTATATATATGAATATAAATAAAAAAACGATAGTATAAGTTTACACGTTATACCTATCTCCTTGCAAATCCTTTGGCTAGCAAAACGAACTCTGATTTCTCCTCCAGCAAGTATCGATCCAAGCTCTGCAGCAGCGCCCCACGTGTTGCGCCTCTACCGGTTGATACACCACAATTACACGAAAATAATAAATCTTGATCAGCTAGAACACAAGATATATTATGATCTAGGATTTAGGAACGATCTTGGAACAAAGTCGAAAATGAAAAAATTCTTCCAAAGGAAGAACAGGGTTCGGTCGACTTTATGCTTGGGAGAGGGAGAGAAAATTTTGCTCTTGCTCAAATTTTGCTTGTTGAGTTGTGTGAAAAATAACTACAAGAAGGCTACTTATAGTTATCTCCCTAACCTAGTCCTAATAGGACTAGGTTTCCTCTCTCCTACATGGGCCATGACCCTCTTTAATTAGAAGACCAAGTCTTCTAATTAATTCATGGCCCAGTTAATTAATTTGACCAGGCTTTATTTAATCTTCCAGTTAAATAGCCCAATTAATTAACTTAATCTCCCATTTAATTAAATCAAACTCTAAGTCCATTTAATTAAAATCCCTTCTAATTAATTAAATCCAACTTAACTAATTAATCCACAAATTATATTCCAATTTAATTTATGATCCTGATCCAATTCCAATTGGATCCCATTTTGTTCCAATTGGGTCGACCCAGTCGACCCACCCATCATAATCGACCTAGTCGATTATTCACCCAGTCGACCCAGTCGACTCGGTCATTCTCATTTCCTCGCTTTCGCTTCATGTGTATTGTGTATGCCCCCGTAGGTTCACCACATAATTGGCCGTGGGTTATAATTAAATATTATTTAATTATTCGAGTAAGACTTACTCTAAATCAATCGAACACTCTGTCGATTGATCATTCCAAAATTAGCACCCCTGCCAATTTGGGAATTCTCCCACACTCCACGGTCGATGTCCAGCCACAAGCCCATGGAGCCCAATCACTGGTGAATTAATTCAGTGAACCTTTTATCATTTACAATTTCCATATACGACATAATCTCTCCATCGATCAATCTCCCAGTCGAGACTTAAGGGTATGGTCTTTCATCGGTCTCCCTTTTCTTTTGTCTTGACCTTATGCATTCTGGTCTCGAAATAATTCTCTTTGACTTAACCTTTATGAGCTACTTACATAAAGCCGTCAGATACCTCGGCCGAGGATTTTACCAGAATTAATTTCTCACAGAAATCCATAGGAGAATTTCCCAACCTATCAAGTTGGGTCAATGGATCCTTTGTTGATGAAATGAATCTGCATACGAGTTCCTCTATACCAAATATGAGTCCACAGAGACTTTCTGGCGATCTCCAGTCAGTCGGGACTCATATCAAAGCATAGACGTTCTCGCACCAGATAAACCCTATCATCTCAAGTAATTAGGGATTGTTCCTCGTATACTATTGTAAATTGGAATAACTTCATCCCCGATATGCGACTACCGCTTCCATGGTGAGTTATTTCCTAATTGGGGTATTCAGTGCGCTTGCCATCCCAGCAAGCCACCCACTTATTTGTATCGACTATCCCAGTCACGCTCGTGGACCCCAGCGTTCTCCAGTTCATCGGAGTATACACAATAGTGAGAGTCTAACCGAATCCAACGATGTCCTATCTCGATTGGATTCTACGACTCTTGAATATGTTCTAGATCACGGCCTTGGAGATCAGTCCACGGGTTGTCCCATAGCCCTGTGATCTAAGGACTTCTATCCTTATGCGTAGATAATTATTACATAAGATAAAGTTGACCATATATATAAATGCATTTATTAATCCAATCGAATGGTCCTTTCAATTAAATGCAGCCAAAACAGTTGGCTTGCATGACACTATTCTATCAATCTCCCACTTGTACTTAAAGCCAACTTTTCATACTTCTGATTCCCATCTTAGACAGATGTTTTCGGATGCCTTTGAGGCAATGGCTTAGACAGCGGGTCCGTCGTATTATCCCTTGAGGTGACACGTTCCATCTTTATGTCTCCTCTACCAATGATATAAATATCAAATGGTATCGTCTTAGTTCGTGCTTGGATTCTGATGAGATCTCGACTCTTTCGCTTGCGAGATGGCTCCATTATTATCACAGAAGATAGTAATGGCTCGACAATGCTAGGTATCACATCCAATTCCTGGATGAAGTTTTTCATCCAAACACCTTCCTTTGCTGCTTCACTCGCGGCAATGTATTCTGTCTCGGTGGTTGAATCTGCGGTAGTGTTTTGCTTGGAGCTCTTCCAGCTTACCGCACCACTATTGAGGCAGAACACGTATCCAGATGTCGACTTGAAGTCGTCCACATTACATTGGAAGCTAGAATCAGTATAGCCTTCCAATTTCAATTCTCCTCCACCGTATACCAAGAACAATTCCTTAGTCTTTCTCAGGTACTTCAGAATTGCCTTTACGGCTATCCAGTGCTGCTCACCTGGATCAGACTGGTAGCGACTTGTAACGCTTAAAGCGTATGCTACGTCTGGTCTCGTACATAACGTACCATACATTATGCTTCCTATTGCGGATGCATATGGTACTTGAGACATATTGCTTCTCTCTTCAGGGGTCTTTGGGGCCATAGACTTAGAAAGTGCAATTCCATGTCTCATTGGAAGCAATCCTCTCTTGGATTCTTCCATGCTAAATCTTTTCAAGATTTTATCTATGTACTGGGATTGGGAGAGGCCCAGCAGTCCTTTTGATCTATCTCGGTAGATCCTTGTACCTAGTACAAAGGATGCTTCTCCCAAATCCTTCATCGAGAATTGTGTAGATAACCATGTTTTAGTTTCGGACAACACTTTCACATTTGTTCCCAATGAGAAGAATGTCATCAACATAAAGCACAAAAATTCAACTGTACTCCCACTGACCTTCTTGTACACGCAAGGTTCGAACATGTTTTTGATGAATCCAAAAGTTTGGATTGTCTCATCGAAACGAATGTTCCAACTTCGGGAAGCTTGCTCCAGTCCATAAATGGACCTCTGGAGTTTGCACACCTTGTGTTCATCTCCTTTGGATGTATATCCTTTTGGTTGCTCCATGTAGATCTCCTTATCAATGTCCCCATTGAGAAAGGCAGTCTTTACATCCATCTGCCATATCTCGTAGTTATACCACGCAGCTATGGCCAGCAAGATTCGAATGGATTTAGGCATTGCGACGGGCGAGAAGGTCTCATCAAAGTCAATTCCAGGTCTTTGAGTGTATCCTTTTGCCACTAGTCGCGCCTTGTAGGTTATTACCTCTCCGTTCACTCCAAGCTTTCGCTTATAGATCCACTTGCAACCCACGGGAGCTACTCCCACTGGTGGATCTACCAAGGCCCAGACCTTGTTCGAGTGCATGGAGTCCAATTCGAATTCCATGGCTTCACGCCACTTTCCCGAGTCCATGCCTAGCATAGCCTCTTCGTAAGTCCTTGGGTCGGTTAGAGACTGTCTAGTCTCACGCAGCAGACCGTAGTACCTCTCGGGTTCTCTACGTTGTCTTTCTGACTTACGAAGTACCGGTGTACTTTCTGGTGCACTTTCATGCTCATGTTCTCCCACTGCCTGTGGTGATAGGTCAGCTTGATCGACCTCGTTGGTCCTTTCAGCTTCAGTGACCTCATCTAGTTCTACGTTGTGTTCCTTCTTGCCTAGCAAGAAATCCTTCTCCAATAAGTGTGCGTTCCTTGAGACAAACGTAGTTTATCTTGTAGGATGTAGAACTTGTATCCTATAGAGTTTTCTGGATACCCCACGAATTGCATAAGATGGACTTCACATCCAACTTATCTCCCACCAGCTTATTCACATAAGCGGGAGACCCCATATGCGCATGAATGCATATGAAGGTACAATACCAAAACTCATATCACGTGATATGTTTTGGATCTGGCTTCAGAGATACTTAGCTCAGTATCTTCGATTTTCTCGATCAAGTTTCATTTGTTTGAATAAGGAATTTCATGTAAGATTTCTTAATGGACATTTACATGTCCAGAATGCTTGATAACATACAATGTTTCGAGCGGGTCTTACATTTCGAGAATCTAATTCTCTATAAATAATCAATGGCGTACTGCCAATGCATGTTCGATTTTAAATCGATCCAAATCTCTTACATGCTTTCATTGATTAAGCTCTCTTCTTTTATTCCAAAAGTAATTTGGAATTGTACATCACAACGTACTTTTACCCATGAGGGTACTAGAGACGCCTTATCTCCCACTAATGCTTTAGTGTTTCTACACACTTGTAAATGGATTAAATCCATTGCAATTGTTTATGCCTCTTGGTTGCCTAGCAACCAATTACTAAATCTAATTTCCATTAAGCAAGATTCGAAAGTCGGTTACTATTTACAGCATCCCAGTCAAGCTCGACCTAGTCGAGCTCAGTCTTTGAATCTTTTAATTTGGAAATATGTTTTAGTACTCGTGTATTGCCTTTCGGTTTACAACGACTCAAGTGTGTGAAATCTTGATTATTTGTATTTTATTGACTATGCATATTATATTTAGTCATTATATGAGTATCCATACTCATTTGCTTATGTACATCTTTTGCGTATAAATATTATAGCGCAATCAGTTCCAACCATTATGGAACTATCACATCTCTTAAGACAAGGGATGGTATAAGCAAATTCTAATGATCTAAATAATTCATGGCTTTAGATGCATTCAATGCATCAATGAGTACTTCATCGGGCGTTCAACACCCTTATGCATTACTTGACCATAAGGTTAAGTTCAATAAAATGTGATCATCCTTTACGGGATGAATAGGTTCAATTCCCTCTTTCCCTTGATCTTAATCCATGGAAGAACAATTTTGATTGACTTTACAACTTATCATCCTTACAGAAAAACCTACAAGGTTATTTCCCTTCAGAGAGGATTAATTCCTCTTCTTCCATCTCGTAAGTCTTTTGAGCTTTTCAACGAGATGTTACTTCCCATTTATGGGAGACTTCATGTTTGCCTTCAAGAAAATTTGGGCTTGAGAACCATCCTCAACCCTCTGGTGAAACTTATCACCTTTCTTATTTGAAGAGTAACTTCGAAAAAGGCAGCTTGGTGAAACCTATCACCATTCCAGTCGAAGTGTAACTTCGAAAGGAAAACCAATGAAATCTTTGTAAGGAGATTAGTCCTTGCTTGGACTCGAGAATAATTTCTCAAGTTTCGAAGTCATTCAAAATTCATTTGTGTTCAGTCAATTTATTCGATTCAAGTATGATGGTAAATATTCATGGATACATCATTTATGAAAAATTATCATAAACATGACGATAAATACGCGGCAGATTAATATCAATGCATAATTTACAAACATGGTTTTCATTTGTAAATTACTCCCACTATTTTTTTCGAATACTTATGCCCCCACATAAGGTTCGGGAAATAAAAATTTCCTAATGGGCTTAAGGCCTAAATGCAATCGCTCAGTACCCACGACTCGTTGGCCATACCAATCGATCCACTTGGTGGGCGATCACGTCGCCGGTTAACCATCCCAGCTAACCCTTGAGTTCATTTAGCCTCGGTTTTTGTTATGGACCCACGACTCGTGAGACATCCATACTTACTCGCGTTAAATCATGTCCAATACTCGTGAAGAGAAATAGTTCAATCCTAGATGCCCCACGACTCGTGAGACAGCGCCTAGAACCTTGTTATCCCCTCCCTTGGCACTAAACTGTGCATCGAGGCAATAGACATATCATCTTCCTATAGCTCGACCCACGACTCGTGAGACATCGAGATATATTCGTACAATATGCCTAAGACCTAGTAATTGGATAGGCTCGGACCATAGACACCATTCATATGCGTCCGTTATTCGATTTAATATTCTAATTGAGTTTTTTAAGTTCAATTGGAGGTTTTAAGTTTTCTTCGTGCGAGGTCTCATCAGATTATGCTTTATCTTGTTTACGTGATCTATTCTAAGCATGCAAGACATACATCAAAGAATAATAGTAAACATATATCACCTAGCATTGCACATATGATTGGTCGATTGCCCATCCTATGCGATCCATCACGAGCCATGTGATGGATCAATTGGTCAGTCTAGGGTGGAAATTAAATGTCCTAACTATTACAATTTACAAACCCATACATCATGGGCCTTCTTGTAATATCCACCTTGATTGGGCCTCCATGTAATGAATTGGGCCTCCATGTCCTCCAAGGTAATGGGCCTCCATGTGGATCTCCAAGTCTTCATGAGGTCTTCTTGGCTCCAAGCCTAATCTAAGCCTAGCTTATAAAAAAATAAAGGCCCTATTCTATTACATTCGTTTGCGCAAGCAAGGGCACTAATCAGGCCCATTTAATTACAACCCATAAAATAAATAAACCAAAACTACACAGGGCTTAAGGGCAAAATCGACCAATCCACATATTCACTCAAGAACATGCATAAATTCACATAAGGGCATAAATGTAAATTTACCGGCTCCTTTAATTTTAATTCACAAAAATTATCCAAGTTAATTTAATTTTGAATTAACAATTAATCTCTAAGATTAATTAACTCTTACTTGAGTTCTAAGTAATCTACAACTCTTATCTTGATAAAGTTGGTTAATTAAGATAGTTACAAATCTTCCAAGATTACTATCTTATCCAAAACTCTAAGTTTCCCAATTTTACAAATCTCTAAGATTCTCAAGATAATCCTATTTTGATTAGATTAGTTAACTAAGGTAGTGTCCAAATCCTCCAAGATTTATACCTTATCCAAAACTCCAAGTTTCCTAATTTAATAAGATCTCTAAGATCTTTAATCTTGGTAACTTACTAGGAGAGATTAATTTTAATTAAATCTCTTATCACAATTGAAACTCTAAGTTTTCTTGTTTAATAAGATCTCTAAGATCTTTAATCTTAGTAATTAACTAGAAGACATTAATTCTAATTAAATGTCTTATCACAGATGAAACTCTAAGTTTACTTGTTAATTAGATCTCTAAGATCAATCCAGGATTCACCAAGATTCCATAACAATCAAATCTCCAAGAATTTCAGATTTATCAAAATAGGCAGAATTAGAGTCCAACCGAAAGTCAGCCAATATGTGACCAATCGAGGATTGCCACGTGGCCAACACACGCGACCACAAAGTCCGCGCGTGGGCTGTCTGTGGCAGCCGCGGCTGCGCGTAGCAGTGCACTGCGGCGCGCGGCTGTGCGTGACAGCATGCGGCAGACAGCCCGTGGGCTGCTGTCGTGTGCCGCACGCGCAGCCAGTGTGCTGCTCGTACGCTGCTGTGGGCAGCAGCTCGCGGTGGCCGCCCAGCCGCGCACCGCCGCGTGCCACCGCGGTTGGATCCAAAAAAATTTTTTGTTTGTGTTTCGATTACTTTTGATTTAATTAAACAGATCCAATTAATTAAATCCCAATCCAAAATAAAAATTAACATGATAAAATTTCGAATCAAAATTTTACATTAACTCTAAGTTAACAGATCTATGTTCTAAAACATGCAAAGTTAAAGAACTAGCCACATAAATCAAACATATGATTTAAATCACAGAATTTGCAAATTCATATATATACAAAGCCTAGAGTTGGCTCTGATACCACTGTTGGGATTCGGTAAGATAAACAGCCCTAGGCACAGCGGAATATAAAATTTTAGGACCTCTTACGGAATCTTGCCAGGATATTCTCTAGTTGTATATATATGAATATAAATTAAAAAAACGATAGTATAAGTTTACACGTTATACCTATCTCCTTGCAAATCCTTTGGCTAGCAAAACGAACTCTGATTTCTCCTCCAGCAAGTATCGATCCAAGCTCTGCAGCAGCGCCCCACGTGTTGCGCCTCTACGGGTTGATACACCACAATTACACGAAAATAATAAATCTTGATCAGCTAGAACACAAGATATATTATGATCTAGGATTTAGGAACGATCTTGGAACAAAGTCGAAAACGAAAAAAATTCTTCCAAAGGAAGAACAGGGTTCGGTCGACTTTATGCTTGGGAGAGGGAGAGAAAATTTTGCTCTTGCTCAAATTTTGCTTGTTGAGTTGTGTGAAAAATAACTACAAGAAGGCTACTTATAGTTATCTCCCTAACCTAGTCCTAATAGGACTAGGTTTCCTCTCTCCTACATGGGCCATGGCCCTCTTTAATTAGAAGACCAAGTCTTCTAATTAATTCATGGCCCAGTTAATTAATTTGACCAGGCTTTATTTAATCTTCCAGTTAAATAGCCCAATTAATTAACTTAATCTCCCATTTAATTAAATCAGACTCTAAGTCCATTTAATTAAAATCCCTTCTAATTAATTAAATCCAACTTAACTAATTAATCCACAAATTAAATTCCAATTTAATTTATGATCCTGATCCAATTCCAATTGGATCCCATTTTGTTCCAATTGGGTCGACCCAGTCGACCCACCCATCATAATCGACCTAGTCGATTATTCACCCAGTCGACCCAGTCGACTCGGTCGTTCTCATTTCCTCGCTTTCGCTTCATGTGTATTGTGTATGCCCCCGTAGGTTCACCACATAATTGGCCGTGGGTTATAATTAAATATTATTTAATTATTCGAGTAAGACTTAGTACTTACTCTAAATCAATCGAACACTCTGTCGATTGATCATTCCAAAATTAGCACCCCTGCCAATTTGGGAATTCTCCCACACTCCACGGTCGATGTCCAGCCACAAGCCCATGGAGCCCAATCACTGGTGAATTAATTCAGTGAACCTTTTATCATTTACAATTTCCATATACGACATAATCTCTCCATCGATCAATCTCCCAGTCGAGACTTAAGGGTCTGGTCTTTCATCGGTCTCCCTTTTCTTTTGTCTTGACCTTATGCATTCTGGTCTCGAAATAATTCTCTTTGACTTAACCTTTATGAGCTACTTACATAAAGCCGTCAGATACCTCGGCCGAGGATTTTACCAGAATTAATTTCTCACAGAAATCCATAGGAGAATTTCCCAACCTATCAAGTTGGGTCAATGGATCCTTTGTTGATGATATGAATCTGCATACGAGTTCCTCTATACCCAATATGAGTCCACAGAGACTTTCTGGCGATCTCCAGTCAGTCGGGATTCATATCAAAGCATAGACGTTCTCGCACCAGATAAACCCTATCATCTCAAGTAATTAGGGATTGTTCCTCGTATACTATTGTAAATTGGAATAACTTCATCCCCGATATGCGACTACCGCTTCCATGGTGAGTTATTTCCTAATTGGGGTATTCAGTGCGCTTGCCATCCCAGCAAGCCACCCACTTATGTGTATCGACTATCCCAGTCACGCTCGTGGACCCCAGCATTCTCCAGTTCATCGGAGTATACACAATAGTGAGAGTCTAACCGAATCGAACGATGTCCTATCTCGATTGGATTCTACGACTCTTGAATATGTTCTAGATCACGGCCTTGGAGATCAGTCCACGGGTTGTCCCATAACCCTGTGATCTAAGGACTTCTATCCTTATGCGTAGATAATTATTACATAAGATAAACTTGACCATATATATAAATGCATTTATTAATCCAATCGAATGGTCCTTTCAATTAAATGCAGCCAAAACAGTTGGCTTGCAGGACACTATTCTATCAGTTGTAATCTTCTAGTTGATGCTTCAACCATAGAATCTGTGCACAGCAAGCTCCAGCAGCTATGTATTCAGCTTCAGCAGTAGATATGGATACTGAAGTCTGTTTCTTACTCATCCATGAGATCAGATTACTGCCTAAGAACTGACAAGCACCTGTTGTGCTCTTCCTGTCAATCTTGCAGCCAGCAAGGTCTGAATCTGAATATCCAGTTAGCTCAAATCCAGATTCTCTAGGATACCACAATCCCTATTCTTGAGTGCCCTTGATGTACTTCAGTATTCTTTTGGCAGCTAAGAGATGAGATTATTTGGGATTTGATTGAAATCTTGCACAGACCCCAACAGAGTACATAATATCAGGTCTACTTGATGTTAAGTATAACAGTGACCCAATAATTCCTCTATATTTGGTTATGTCTACTGATTTGCCATCTTCATCTTTATCCAAACGAAGACTTGTAGACATAGGAATGTTGGCAGTAGAGCTAGTTTCCATACCAAATTTGTGTATTTTGCTTGGTTGGTGAATATACCATCAGGCAACTGTCTAACTTGCAAACAAAGAAAATAATTAAGTTCATCCATCATGCTCATTTCAAACTTGTTCTGCATCAGCTTGGAGAACTTGTCACACATCTGTTGGTTAGTTGAACCAAAAATAATATCGTCCACATATATTTGCACTAATAATATATGATTTTCCCATTCAATTGTGAACAAGGTCTTATCTACCTTACCTTTACGAAATCCTTTAATTAAAAGAAAATCAGATAGGGTATCATACCATGCTCTTGGAGCCTGTTTCAGTCCATAGAGGGCTTTCTTCAGACGATATACCTTATCTTCTTGTTGATAGACTTTAAATCCAGGTGGTTGTTCAACGTACACTTCTTCTTGCAATTCTCCATTGAGAAATGCTGACTTTACATCCATCTGATAGACAGTGAAGTTCTTGTAAGCAGCATAGGCTAGAAACAGTCTGATTGCTTCAAGTCTTGCTACTGGTGCAAATGTTTCATCAAAGTCAATTCCTTCTTCTTGACAATAACCTTTGGCCACTAATCTTGCTTTGTTTCTGGTAACAATACCATCTTCATTCATCTTATTTCTGAAAACCCATTTAGTGCCAATTACTCTTTGATGACTTGGTCTAGGAACTAAGTACCAGACTTCATTCCTTTCAAATTGATTTAACTCTTCTTGCATAGCTTCAATCCAGAAGGAATCACTAAGAGCTTTTTCAATTTGTTTAGGCTCTATTTGAGATAGAAAAGTGACAAACATAGAGTTTTGTGCAGCAGCTCTTCTTGTTTTCACTCTATCCAAAGAATCACCAATCACTAACTCAGGTGGGTGATTCTTGAGCCATCTAAGATCAGGTTGCAGGTCTGAATGTTGTCCTCTGTTTTGATCTTGCAACACCACTCTTGGAGATTCAGTAGTAGTCTGTTGAACATTTCTGGTTTGTTGAACAGTCTCTGGTCTGTCAGCCGTTAGCAACTCGTCTGTTAGACAATCAGCACTGTGATTTTGAACAGCATTTGAGTTAGCAGCTGAGCTTAGATTAGGTAGTATGATGGGAACATATTCTTCATTCTTTCCAACATCTAACTTCTGTAAATCAACAGACATATCATTTGTACATTGATTCTTTTCAGAAGATTGACTTGGCTCATCAAATACTACATGAATGGATTCTTTTACTAGTAATGTTCTTTTGTTAAAATCTCTGTAAGCCTTACTAACAGTAGAGTATCTTACAAAAACAGCTTCATCAGCCTTTTCTGCAAATGCAGTAAGGTGATTTTTCCCATTGTTCAATACAAAACATTTACAACCAAAAATCTTAAAGTAATGAATGTTTGGTTTTCTGCTGTTCCAAACTTCATATGGAGTCTTGTTCTGATTTTTGTTGATCATACATCTGTTCTGGGTAAAGCAGGCTGTATTTGTTGCTTCTGCCCAAAATCTTTGTGGCAGTTTAGCTTCAGCTATCATTGATCTGACAGCTTCTTTTAGTGTTCTGTTTCTCCTTTCAGCAACACCATTCTGTTGAGGGGTTCTAGCAGCTGAATACTCATGATGTATTCGTTTCATATTACAATACTCTTCAACAGTAGAGTTTGTAAACTCTGTCCCTCTATCTGATCTGATTTTTAGTATTTTCATACTTTTCTCATTTTGAATTCTTTCCATCAGATTTGTAAGATGTTCCTTGGTTTCACTTTTCTTCTTCATGAAAATCACCCAAGTATATCTTGAATAATCATCCACAACAGCTAGGCAGTATTTCTTTCCACCATTGCTGACTGGATCAATAGGGCCAAATAAGTCCATGTGTAGCAGCTCCAATATTCTTCCAGAAGATTGATGCTTCTTGCTTTTGAATGATGACTTGATTTGTTTGCCCTTCTGACATGCGTCACAGAGCTTGTCTTTGCTCATGACTGATTTAGGAATCCCTTCTACCAATTCATTCTTGATTAATCTGTTCATGGTCTTGAAGTTCAAATGATTCATTCTTTTGTGCCATAGCCAACTGACTTCACTTGGTGCAGAAGCCACCAAACAAACACTTGAATTCTTGTCAGCGGAATTCCAGTCGACTATGTAGATATTTCCTTGTCGTCTTCCAGATAAAATTACCTTCTTTGTACCAATCTGTTCAACATAGCACTTATCTGTTGAGAAGATGACTGAATATCCTTTGTCACAAAATTGACTTATGCTCAGCAGGTTGTACTTTAGGCCTTTAACATATGAGACGTCAGATATCTCAATGTTTCCTTTGATTAATCTTCCTTTAGCTACAATCTTGCCTTCTTTGCTGTCTACAAAAGTGACTTTTGGACCATCCACATCAACTGCATCAGTCAGCTCATGTATGTTTCCACACATGTGCCTTGAACATCCACTGTCCAAGTACCAAATCTTCTCTATTTTACTCCTACTCCTAATCCTAACCTACAAAAAAAAAAAAATTGTTTTAGGTACCCTTATTGAGAGGGTCCTGAAGGATTAGTTCCACCTTTGACAACCCAAGATGTTGATGTCTTAGGCTTCTTAGGCTTCTGAGCTTTGGCAGGAGCATGAACAGCTTTATCATTATCATAGTTATCAGATAAGTCATGTTGATGATCAGTATGATAAGGAAAATGTTCATAAGCAGGGTAAGATGCATGATAAGCAAGGTATGCATGCATTGGATGAGCAGGATATGGTGTATAGTAACTTGGAAATTGAGGTGCATGATACATAGGATGATATGCAGCAGGTTGCACATAATAAGACTCATTTCCATACCAAGCATTTTGATTTTTCTTATTTTTATGCTTCTTTGGTTTACTAGATGCTTGCTCATTTGATGACTTAGTTTTACCACTGTTCTTATTCAGTTTAGCTTTATCAGCAGACTTCTTAGGACTCTGCTGTTTGGTCTTACTAGTCTGATTTCCTACACTAGGCTCTTTGCTCTTCTTAGCCTTAGGAGATTTATTCTCCTTTAACACTTTCTCAGGTGAAGCAGATTTAGTAGTTTGAACATACAGTATGACCTTACTATTGTCAGTAGATACAAATTTTTCAGTATGATTCAATTCTAGCTTATCCTGTTCTAAAGGTGTCTTCTGTTTACTAGATGTATGCGTGGATGTAACAGTTGACTTTTCATGAGACTCAATAACTTTTTCAAGTTCCATGATTTTTCCTTTATAGACTTCACATTCAGCTTTCAGAGACTCATGTTCCTGTTCAAGCAGTTTATAGTCATCTGATTCTTTAGGCTTTTCAGCTTTAAGTTTCAGTGAGCTGTTTTGCTCTTTCAACAAGATCATCTCTTCCTTAAGCTTTTTATATGCTTCAGCAATGCCAGTATTGTTGAGCATCATTTGTTCAAATGAATTAAATAATTCATTGTCAAGAGGAGTTACCTCATCCTCAGAGTCATCAGATTCTTTAGCCATCAGGCACATGAGAGCAGGGTTTTCTTCATCAGAAGATTCTTCATCAGACGTGTCTGAATCTGAGTCAGATGAGTAAACAGCAGCTAACTTCTCTGCTTCCGCCATTATTGCCTTGCCTCTCTGATGCTTTCTTTCTCTTCTGATTTTCTTTTCTTCTTCAGTGTATTTCTCTGCTTTTGGATATGGGCAGTCTTTGATGAAGTGTCCCAATTTCCTGCAGTTATAACACATTAGTTTTGCTTTATAATCATCTTTATCTTGAGAAGAAAAGTTAGGTTTAGAAGTAGAAGCATTGTTGTATTTGTTCTTCAATTTCTTCTTGTAAAACTTCTTGAAATTATTAATCAACAATGCAACGTCTCCAGCTGTATACTCCTTTTTGTTGAGTAGTGTGGCTTCATCAGATGAGTCCACATCTTTACTTTTGTAGGCTGGCCTTCTTGGATTTTCAGCAGCAACAAGTGCAGCTGTGGGACTTGAAGTTGAGGTTTCTTCAACACCCATTCTTGGCAGTTTATACTCATACGCCTTGAGTACTGAGAACAGCTCTGTGAGAGAAATCTTGCCCAGATCTCTTGACTCTTCCATAGCTGTCACCTTCATGTTGAACTTTGGAGGTAGAGCCTTCAGAACTCTGACGGTTATCTCCTTGTCGGTGAAGGTCTTTCCAAGCTTAAGCACTTCATTCAATGTCCTTGTAAACCTTGTATCCATCTGATCAATGGTTTCTGCAGACTTCATCTTGAAGTTGTCCAGCTTTTCTAGAGCAACACTCAGCTGATGCTCTTTAATGGCGTCGTTTCCTTCGCTCATATCTCTGACTTTATCCCACATTTCCTTTGCAGTTTTGTAATGCTTGACTTTGTCAAACCGATCATTGTCCAGGGCTTTAGTCATGATAAATCTTCCGACTTTGTCAAGATTGAACAGCTTTATTTCTTCTGCTGTCATCTCGTGTAAGTATTTTTCCACAACCGTATAAACTTCATTGATTTTTATGGTCTTTGTGAATCTGAATGGACCTTTAATGATACATGTGTACATGTTATCATTATAAGCAGCTAGAAAAATCTCCATTCTGCTTTTTCAGTCTTAAAACGACATACCAGCAATGTGGGGAACATGGCTGATACAGTCCATTTTTCAAAAAGTTTTAATTTTTCAAAAAGATGCTCTTTTGAAAAGTTTTTGAAAACTTTTGAAAACACTAGGATCAAGCTCGTTGATCAGGCAGCTGATTCTAATGAACCACCTGCTCTGATACCACTTGTTGGACCCAAGTGGTAAGAAGATGTTTAGAGGGGTGGGGGGGGGGGGGTGAATAAACCTCTTTAAAATTTCTTTCAATTTTAACTTTAAAACTTTTTTTTAACTGTGAACAGACTAAGCTGATCAGAGTAGTAGGTTACACTTCTGTTCGCGAACAAATCTTTGAACAGATTTGTTGACCACTCGTCTGATAGTTACTTAGCGGATTTTGTTAAAATCAGTTTTAATACTTAGAGCACTTGCAGCGGATTTTTAAAGTGTTTTTCACAAGTATTCTTAGTAGTTTGAAAAATGTTTCCCCAGTTTTATAAATTCCTTTTAAGTTCTTTTCAAACAGTTAACAAAAGTGTTTTATGCAGTTTTCAAATAAGCAAGAAAAATGCAAACAAAAATGCAACTATAAAACACAGGAATTTTTATAGTGGTTATATGGATTTGAATATCCTTTAGTCCACTCTTCCAAGTCACACAGATCTTGGGTTATACTAGAAACACAAAGTAACCAGTACACTCTGCTTATGCCTAACAACAAATGAACAGGCCGTAAGTGCGCAGTAAGAAATCACAAAGAAATCCTACCTTCTGAAGTAATATCACTCACACATATGGATATCTACTTCTCACAACACTCAGTTTTACAAATTCACTCAGAAGATGTATTTAGCTTTGTTCTTCAACTCTGCTTTTCGTCAACAAATGACTAAGCTGATGAGTGAGCTGTTCTTGAGACTTAGAAAATTCTGCTTCGGAAATTTCTCAGAGATTGTGTGTTGCTTGATTTCTCTTCGTCTCTTTCAGCTATTTATACTTGAGGTTTGAAAAATGTCCGTTGAAGAAAGACAGGATTCAAATTCCTCGAGTACTGGTCCTTAATCTCCGCGAACGGCTCTTTGCAGTCTGTCCGTACTGTCAACAGTACTATTCTGCAGGCAGCATTAAATGCACCCAGCTGATGCGAAGCGTTTCTTCAATCATTTGTCTTTAATAACCTCGTACTTCAGCATTTATTACTCCAAGGGGCATTTATTACTGTTGGGAACACTTTATGATCTTCTTCACTTGGCTGATAAAAGTGCAAGTCTGATGGCGAACTAAACTGATCTCAAACTTGAACAAATCTGATTTGAGTCGGCTGATCTTCATCAGTTGATAACTTTCCTTCAGCAGATCAGAAGTCTTGGACCTTGAAAATTTTAACTCTTCTGATGTCTTCTTTTACTTAGTCAAAATTCCTTGATAAGTTTATCAGCTAAGTTACTCCATAATTAGCCAATATTTGAAGTTTTGGAATGCATCAAAACCTCCCTTATCAAATTTCCTTTAGTGCCTTCATCTTCATCCTTATCCAACATTATACCTATCTCCTTGCAAATCCTCGGCTAGCAAAATTGAGCTATGATTTCTGCTCCAGCAAAATCGACCCAGGCTTCTCAGGAACGCCCCACGTGTTGCGCCTCTACGAGTTGATACACCACAATATCACGAAAATAATATATCTTGATCGACTAGACACAAGATATATTAAGATCTAGGAATTAGGAACGATTTAGGAACA
This sequence comes from Penstemon eatonii, assembly GCA_038501285.1. NCBI lineage: Eukaryota > Viridiplantae > Streptophyta > Magnoliopsida > Lamiales > Plantaginaceae > Penstemon > Penstemon eatonii. The sequence goes on along the minus strand of CM076715.1, from coordinate 63,210,611 downwards.
AAAATCGAAAACGAAAAATTCTTCCAAAGGAAGAGCAGGGTTCGGCCGATCTGGTGAGGGAGAGGGAGAGATTTTTTTGCTCTGCTCAAATTTTGCTTATAGAGTTGTGTGAAAAACAACTACAAGTAAGCTACTTATAGTTATCTCCCTAACCTAGTCCTATTAGGACTAGGTCTTCTCTCTCCTACATGGGCCATGACCCTCTTTAATTAGAAGACCAAGTCTTCTAATTAGTTCATGGCCCAGTTAATTAATTTGACCAGGCTTTATTTAATCTCTCAATTAAATAGCCCAATTAATTAACTTAATCTCTCATTTAATTAAATCAGACTCTAAGTCTATTTAATTAAAATTCCTTCCAATTAATTAAATCCAACTTAATTAATTAATTCACAAATTAAATTCCAATTTAATTTATGATTCTGATCCAATTCCAATTGGATCCCATTTTGTTCCAATTGGGTCGACCCAGTCGACCCAGCCACTATAATCGACCCAGTCGATTATTCACCCAGTCGACCCAGTTGACTCGATCGTTCTTATTTCCTCGCTTTCGCTTCATGTGTATTGTGTATGCCCCCGTAGGTTCACCACATAATTGGCCGTGGGTTATAATTAAATATTATTTAATTATTCGAGTAAGACTTACTCTAAATCAATCGAACACTCTGTCGATTGATCATTCCAAAATTAGCACCTCTGCCGATTTGGGAATTCTCCCACACTCCACGGTCGATGTCCAGCCACAAGCCCATGGAGCCCAATCACTGGTGAATTAATTCAGTGAACCTTTTATCATTTACAATTTCCATATACGACATAATCTCTCCATCGATCAATCTCCCAGTCGAGACTTAAGGGTATGGTCTTTCATCGGATTCCCTTTTAATTCGTCTTGACCTTATGCATTCTGATCTCGAAATAAATTCTCTTTGACTTAATCTTTATGAGCTACTTACATAAAGTGTCAGATACCTTGGCCAAGGATTTTTCCAGAATTAATTTCTCACAGAAATCCATAGGAAAATTTCCCAACCTATCAAGTCGGGTCAATGGATCCTTTGTTGATGATATGAATCTGCATACGAGTTCCTCTATACCCAATGTGAGCCCATGGAGACTTTCTGGCGAACTCCAGTCGGTCAGAACTCACATCAAAGCATAGACGTTCTCGCACCAGATAAACCCTATCATCTCAAGTAGTTAGGGATCGTTCCTCGTATACTATTGCAAATTGGAATAACTTCAATTTCGATATGCGACTACCGCTTCCATGGTGAGTTATTTCCTAATTGGGGTATTAAGTGCGCTTGCCATCCCAGCAAGCCACCCACTTATGTGTATCGACTATCCCAGTCACGCTCGTGGACCCCAGCGTCCTCCAGTTCATCGGAGTATACACAATAGTGAGAGTCTAACCGAATCCAACGATGTCCTGTCTCGATTGGATTCTACGACTCTTGAATATGTTCTAGATCACGGCCTTGGAGATCAGTCCACGGGTTGTCCCATAGCCCTGTGATCTAAGGACTTCTATCCTTATGCGTAGATAATTATTACATAAGATAAAGATGACCATTTAATAAAGTGCATTTATTAATCGAAATTGAATAGTTCCTCATTTATTACAATAAATACTAGCCATACAGCTGGCTTGCAGGACACTATTTCTATCAATCTCCCACTTGTCCTAAAGCCAGTCTTTTATGTTCTTGAGTCCCATCTTTAGCAGATGTTTCTCAAATGCCTTTTGAGGCAGAGGCTTCGTTAGCGGGTTCGCCGTATTATCTTCTGAGTCGACACGTTCCATCTTTATGTCTCCTCTACCAATGATATCTCTTATCACGTGGTATCGTCTCATTACGTGCTTGGATTTCTGATGAGATCTCGACTCCTTTACTTGCGCTATTGCCCCATTATTATCGCAGAAGATAGTAATGGGCTCAGCAATGCTAGGTATCACATCCAATTCCTGGATGAAGTTTCTCATCCAAACACCTTCCTTTGCTGCATCACTCGCGGCAATGTATTCTGCTTCGGTGGTTGAATCCGCGGTTGTTTCCTGCTTGGAGCTCTTCCAACTAACCGCACCACCATTGAGGCAGAACACGTATCCTGATGTCGACTTGAAGTCATCTACATCACATTGGAAGCTCGAGTCTGTATAGCCTTCTAATTTCAATTCTCCTCCACCGTATACCAAGAACAATTCCTTAGTCTTTCTCAGATACTTCAGAATTGCCTTTACGGCTATCCAGTGCTGCTCACCTGGATCAGACTGGTAGCGACTTGTAACGCTTAGAGCGTACGCTACGTCTGGTCTAGTACATAACATACCATACATTATGCTTCCTATCGCGGATGCATATGTTATTCGAGACATATTGCTTCTCTCTTCAGGCGTCTTTGGGGCCATAGACTTAGAGAGTGCAATCCCATGTCTCATTGGAAGCAATCCTCTCTTGGATTCTTCCATACTAAATCTTTTCAAGATTTTATCTATGTACTGGGATTGGGAGAGGCCCAACAGTCATTTTGATCTATCTCGGTAGATCCTTATACCTAGTACAAAGGACGCTTCTCCCATATCCTTCATTGAGAATTGAGTAGATAACCATGCTTTAGTTTCTGACAATGTTTTTACATTGTTTCCAATGAGAAGAATGTCGTCAACGTAAAGCACCAAAAATTCAACTGTACTCCCACTGATCTTCTTGTACACGCAAAGTTCGAACATGTTTTTGATGAATCCAAAAATTTGGATTGTCTCATCGAAACGAATGTTCCAACTTAGGGAAGCTTGCTTCAGTCCGTAAATGGACCTCTGGAGTTTGCACACCTTGTGTTCATCTCCTTTGGATGCATATCCTTTTGGTTGCTCCATGTAGATCTCCTTATCAATGTCCCCATTGAGAAAAGCAGTCTTCACATCCATCTGCCATATCTCGTAGTTATACCACGCAGCTATGGCCAGCAAGATCCGAATGGATTTAGGCATTGCGACGGGCGAGAAGGTCTCCTCAAAGTCAATTCCAGGTCTTTGAGTATATCCTTTTGCTACTAGTCGCGCCTTGTAGGTAATTACCTCTCCGTTCACTCCAAGCTTTCGCTTATAGATCCACTTGCAACCCACGGGAGTCACTCCCACTGGTGGATCTACCAAGGCCCAGACCTTGTTCGAGTGCATGGAGTCCAATTCGGATTCCATGGCTTCGAGCCATTTTCCCTAGTCTATGTCTAACATAGCTTCTTCGTAAGTCCTGGGGTCGGTTAGAGACTGTCCAGTCTCATGCAGCAGACCGTAGTACCTCTCGGGTTCTCTACGTTGTCTTTCTGACCTACGAAGTATTGGTGTACTCTCTGGTGCACTTTCATGCTCATGTTCTCCCACTGCCTGTGGCGATGGGTCAGCTTGATCGAATTTTTCGACCTTTTCAGCTTCTGTGACCTCATCCAGTTCTACGTTATTTTCTTTCTTGTCCACCAAGAAATCCTTCTCCAAGAAGTGTGCGTTCCTTGAGACAAACGTAGTTTGTCTTGTAGGATCGTAGAACTCGTATCCTATTGATTTTTTCGGATACCCCACGAACTTGCACAAAGTGGATTTAGTTTCCAATTTATCTCCCACTATCTTTTTAACGTAAGCGGGAGATCCCCATATGCGCATGAATGCGTATGAGGGTGCCTTGCCAAACCATAATTCGTATGGTGTCTTTTCTACGAATTTAGAAGGTACCATGTTAAGTATCTTCGTTGCCGTGAGGAGGGCATGTCCCCAAAATGAAAGAGGAAGGTCAGTGGCACTCATCATGGATCGAACCATATCCATCAAGGTTCGATTCCTTCTCTCTGCTACTCCATTTAATTGGGGTGTTGCAGGAGGAGTCCACTGTGATAATATTCCATGCTCAACAAGATAATTTAGAAATTCATTACTAAGAAATTCTCCACCTCGGTCAGAACGAAGAGCCTTTATCGTATGACCAAGTTGATTCTCTACTTCCATCTTGAATTCTTTGAATCGCTCAAAGGCTTCAGACTTGTGTTTCAACAAGAACACATATCCATAACGACTATAGTCGTCAGTGAAAGTGATGAAGTAGTCATAGCCACCTCGGGCGCTTTTTCTTAGTGGTCCACATACGTCAGTATGTATCAAGTCCAATGTTTGCTTGGCTCGCTCAGGGTTTCCCTTAAATGGCAACTTAGCCATTTTACCCTTCAAACATGGTTCACATGTTGGCATTTCATCAATGCGATTGATTTCAATCGCGCCATAAGATGCTAACTTTTGAATCCTTGACTTAGATATATGTCCAAGTCGAGCGTGCCACAATTGGGCAGATATTTCATTATCTTGTTTTCTTTTATTTTCTTGTACGTGCATTACTAACTTAGGTGGTTCAATGGTATACGGTCCATCCTTTAATGTACCATTGAAAAACAAATTGTCATTCATGAATAATGAAAAGGAACCTTTATTAATTGTAAAATTAAAACCTTCATTATCAAAAACAGGAATAGAAATAATGTTTTTCACTAAACCAGGTACATAAAGAACGTTCCTAAGGACTAATTTATTACCACCTAAATCTAACTCCACTTCGCCAATGGCCTCGGCAGCAGCTCTAGCTCCATTGCCAAATCTCAGGATCCAATCCCCTGGCCTAAGTGGTCTTGTTGCTCCCATCACCTATAAATCATTACACAGATGAGAACCACAAGCGGTGTCTAGCACCCAAGATGCACAGTTAATTTATAAATTAACTTCAACAAGGAATATACCTTTCGAGCTCTCCAAGAACTCTTTACAGTTCCTCTTCCAGTGTCCAGGTTTCTTGCAGTAGAAACATTTCTGTTCACCAGACGAAGCTTTACGCTTCTTTCCCTTCCCTATGGGCCCAGATGGTGTTTTTCCTTTGCTTGAAGAAGCATTTCCTTTCCCCTTCCCTTTCTTTGTCCTTTTGGACTTGGATTGGGTCGAGGTAGCAACCATCACTGGCTTCTCTCTTCTCATGGAAGCCTCGGCAGTGGCGAGCATATTAGCCAACTCGTGAAGTTCAACATCCATCTTGTGCATGTTGTAGTTCACAACGAATTGCTCGAATGATCTTGGCAACGACTGGAGGATTATATCCTGGCAGTAGGTCTTGTCCATCTTTACGTCAAGATGACCAAGCTTTTCAATAAGCCCAATCATCTTGATGCAGTGAGATCGAACATCAGCACCTTCAGCCATCCTCGTTTGTTGCAAAGTCTTGGCAGTTTCATACCGCTCATATCTACTTTGCACCCCAAATAGACCATTCAGGTGCGTGTAGATTTCAAAAGAAGACTTCATATGCTCGTGCTGCTTTTGAAGCTCATTCGTCATGGATGCCAACATGAGACAACGTGACTGTAAGTCATCGTCAAGCCACATATCCACGGCTTCTTTCTCAGTATCATCGGCATCCTTAGCAAGTTCGGGAGGGGGCCCATCAAGGACAAAACTTCGCTTTTCAGAAGCGAGAATGATCTTAAGGTTCCTGACCCAGTCATGGAAGTTGGGTCCAGTCAATTTGTTTTGTTCAAGTATGATGGAAATAGGATTCTTAGACATTATATCTACAAAACGACGAGAGAAGAAATAAATACGCGAAAGATTAATTTAAAATGCACAATTTACAAACATGGTTTTTTATTTGTAAATTACTCCCACTATTTTAATCAAAATCTTATGCCCCCACATAAGTTTCGGGAATTTAAAATATCCTAGCGGGCTTAAGGCCCAAATGCAATCTCCTAGTACCCACGACTCATTGGCCATACTATTTGATTCACTTGGTGGTCGAATACGTCGACGGTTAACCATCGCAGCTAACCCTTAAGTTCATTTAGCCTCGTTTTTTGATATGGACCCACGACTCGTGAGACATCCATACTTACTAGCGTTAAACCATGTCCAATACTCGTGGAGAGAAATAGTTCAATCCTAGATGCCCCACGACTCGTGAGACAGCGCCTAAAACCTTGCTATCCCCTCTCTTGACACTTTCTCGTGCTTCGAGGCAATAGACATATTATCTTACTACAGCTCGACCCACGACTCGTGAGACATCGAGATATATTCGTACAATATGCCTAAGACCTAGTAATTGGATAGGCTCGGACCATAGACTCCATTCATATGCGCCTGTTATTCGATTTAATATTCTAATTGAATTTTAATGTTCAATTGGAGGTTTTAAGTTTTCTTGTGCGAGGTCTCATCAGATTATGCTTTATCTTGTTTACGTGATTTATTCTAAGCATGCATAACATACATCAAAGAACATACATCACCTAGCAGGATATGATTGATCGATAGCCCATCCTATGCGATTCATCACGAGCCAAGTGATGAATCAATTAGTCAGTCTAGGGTGGAAATTAAATGTCCTAAACTATTACAATTTTCAAACCCATACATCATGGGCCTTCTTGTAATATCCAGCTTGATTGGGCCTCCATGTAATGAATTTGGGCCTCCATGTCCTCCAAGGTAAATGGCCCTCCATGTGGATCTCCAAGTCTTCATGAGGTCTTCTCGGCTCCAAGCCTAATCTAAGTCTGACTTATAAAAATAAATGGCCCTATTCTATTACATTGATTTGCGCAAGCAAGGGCACCAATCAGGCCCATTTAATTACAACCCAAAAATTAAATAAACCAAAAACAACATAGGGCTTAAGGGCAAAATCGACCAATCCACATATTCACTCAAGAACATGCATAAATTCACATAAGGGCAAAAATGTAAATTTACCGGCTCCATTAATTTTAATTCTAAAAAATTTATCCAAGTTAATTAATTTTGAATTAACAATTAATCTCTAAGATTAATTAGCTCTTACTTGAGCTCTAAGTAATCAACAAACCTTATCTTGATTAAATTGGTTAATTAAGGTAATCTAAATCTCTAAGATTCTTACCTTATCCAAAACTCTAAGTTTCCCAAATATTCCAATCTCAAAGATTTTCAAGATAATCCTATTTTGATTAGATTAGTTTAATTAAGGTAGTGTTCACATCTAACAAAATAACTACCTTATCCAAAAACTCCAAGTTTCCTAATCTCCCAAAATTCTCCAAGATTTTCAGGATTCCAAAATAGGTAAGATTGAGATCAACAAAAATTCAATCACGGAGTGACGAATAGGACACCGCCACGTGGCAGCACACACGCGACAAAGCAGGCCGGCTGCTGCCGCGCGTAACAGCGCGCAGCAGCGTGCTGCTGCGCGTTGCCAGCACGCGGCAGACTGCTCGTAGGCAGCTGCCGTGTGCCGCACGCGCAGACAGCACGCTATTTATGTGTTGCTGCTCGCGGTGGCCGCCTAGCCGCGGTGCGCTGCCGCGCACCGCCGCGTGCCACCGCGGTTGAACTCAAAAAAAAAAAATTTATTTGTTTGTTCCGATTACCCACATGATTTAATTCAACAAATCCAGTCTAATTAAATCCCAATCCAAAATAAACTTAACATGATAAAATTTTCGAATCTAAAATTAAACATTAACATCAAGTTAATAGATCTATGTTCTAAAACATGCAAAGTTAAAGAACTAGCCACATAAATCAAACATATGATTTAATAAACACAGAATTTGCAAATTCATATATATACAAAGCCTAGAGTTGGCTTTGATACCACTGTAGGGATTCGGTAAGATAAACAGCCCTAGGCACAGCGGAATATAAAACTTTTAGGACCTCTTAAGAAATCTTGTCAGGATACTACTCTAGGTGTATATATATGAATGTAATTAAAACAATAGTATAAGTTTACACGTTATAACTATCTCCTTGCAAATCCTCGGCTAGCAAAATTGAGCTCTGATTTCTGCTCCAGCAAAATCGACCCAGGCTTCTCAGGAGCGCCCCACGTGTTGCGCCTCTACGAGTTGATACACCACAATATCACGAAAATAATATATCTTGATCGACTAGAACACAAGATATATTAAGATCCAGGAATTAGGAACGATTTAGGAACAAAAATCGAAAACGAAAAATTCTTCCAAAGGAAGAACAGGGTTCGGCCGATCTGGTGAGGGAGAGGGAGAGAATTTTTTGCTCTGCTCAAATTTTGCTTATAGAGTTGTGTGAAAAACAACTACAAGTAAGCTACTTATAGTTATCTCCCTAACCTAGTCCTATTAGGACTAGGTCTTCTCTCTCCTACATGGGTCATGGCCCTCTTTAATTAGAAGACCAAGTCTTCTAATTAGTTCATGGCCCAGTTAATTAATTTGACCAGGCTTTATTTAATCTCCCAATTAAATAGCCCAATTAATTAACTTAATCTCGCATTTAATTAAATCAGACTCTAAGTCTATTTAATTAAAATTCCTTCCAATTAATTAAATCCAACTTAATTAATTAATTCACAAATTAAATTCCAATTTAATTTATGATCCTGATCCAATTCCAATTGGATCCCATTTTGTTCCAATTGGGTCGACCCAGTCGACCCAGCCACTATAATCGACCCAGTCGATTATTCACCCAGTCGACCCAGTTGACTCGGTCGTTCTTATTTCCTCGCTTTCGCTTCATGTGTATTGTGTATGCCCCCGTAGGTTCACCACATAATTGGCCGTGGGTTATAATTAAATATTATTTAATTATTCGAGTAAGACTTACTCTAAATCAATCGAACACTCTGTCGATTGATCATTCCAAAATTAGCACCCCTGCCAATTTGGGAATTCTCCCACACTCCACGGTCGATGTCCAGCCACAAGCCCATGGAGCCCAATCACTGGTGAATTAATTCAGTGAACCTTTTATCATTTACAATTTCCATATACGACATAATCTCTCCATCGATCAATCTCCCAGTCTAGACTTAAGGGTATGGTCTTTCATCGGATTCCCTTTTAATTCGTCTTGACCTTATGCATTCTGATCTCGAAATAAATTCTCTTTGACTTAATCTTTATGAGCTACTTACATAAAGTGTCAGATACCTTGGCCAAGGATTTTTCCAGAATTAATTTCTCACAGAAATCCATAGGAAAGTTTCCCAACCTATCAAGTCGGGTCAATGGATCCTTTGTTGATGATATGAATCTGCATACGAGTTCCTCTATACCCAATGTGAGCCCATGGAGACTTTCTGGCGAACTCCAGTCGGTCAGAACTCAAATCAAAGCATAGACATTCTCGCACCATATAAATCCTATCATCTCAAGTAGTTAGGGATCGTTCCTCGTATACTATTGCAAATTGGAATAACTTCAACCCCGATATGCGACTACCGCTTCCATGGTGAGTTATTTCCTAATTGGGGTATTCAGTGCGCTTGCCATCCCAGCAAGCCACCCACTTATGTGTATCGACTATCCCAGTCACGCTCGTGGACCCCAGCGTCCTCCAGTTCATCGGAGTATACACAATAGTGAGAGTCTAACCGAATCCAACGATGTCCTGTCTCGATTGGATTCTACGACTCTTGAATATGTTCTAGATCACGGCCTTGGAGATCAGTCCATGGGTTGTCCCATAGCCCTGTGATCTAAGGACTTCTATCCTTATGCGTAGATAATTATTACATAAGATAAAGATGACCATTTAATAAAGTGCATTTATTAATCGAAATTGAATAGTTCCTCATTTATTACAATAAATGCTAGCCATACAGCTGGCTTGCAGGACACTATTTCTATCACTTGCCATTATGCAGATTAACATTGACTGTTGCAATGACCAGACTGACACCATCAACACCACTCTCCATCACTTAACTGCAAGTCATGATGTAGTTAATCAAAATTTGAAGGCTCTGTGTGCCGCTATGAATAATCATTCTGCTGCTGTTAATCCTCCTGTCAAACCTGCTATTGTCATTGTTCCTGATGATGACAAAAAGGGGGAAGATAAGAAGGAAGAAGAAAAAGTAGAGGAAGCTGCTGCCACCCAACCTGAAAAGATTGAAGAAGCTACAGAAAAGACCAAAGCTGCTGAAGAGATTGGAAAGGTAGAAGGCAAAGATGAAGCTATTGATGAAGCAAATGACAAAGCTTCTGATGAAGACAAATCAGAACCATTTACCAAGTACAAAAATACTGAATCAGCAAAGAAAGCAATGGAAGAGCTGAAGGAGCAACAAATCAAAGAGAAGATGGAGGCTGCTAAGTCAAATCTACTTTCAGATGAGGATACTGATGAAGATGAAGAGGAAGAAAATGATGAAGAATCATCTTATGAATACGAAGAAGTACTGGAAGGATCTGATGAAGAAGCCGATAGTTAGGATATATAAATCTTTTGAAATCAGTTTACTTTATCTATCTTTCAGACATCTCATCTGATAAACTTGTACTTGTAACACTTTTCACATAAATAAAAGTCAAGTTTATTCCAACACATCTTTTCTATCTCAGAAAATTTTGAGGATTACAATCTTTAGTATAGGTATAACATGTACTTAGCTGAAGTTTTGTCATCATCAAAAAGGGGACAATTGTTGGATAAGGATAAAGATGAAGAGCACTGAAGACAATTAGTAAAGGGAAGTTTTGATGCATTCCAAAACTTCAAATCTGCTAAGTATGAATCAACTTAGCTGATATCCCTTTGAAGAATTTTTGACTAAGTAAAGAAGATATCAGAAGAGTCAAAGTTCAAGGTCCAAGACTACTGATCTGCTGAAGGAAAGAAAGCAGACTGGTGAAGATCAGCCGACTCAAATCAGATTTGTTCAAGTTCGGGATCAGCTTGGTTCACTATCAGACTTGCACTTTCGTCAGCCAAGTGGAAAGGATCATAAAGTCGTCCCAACGGTAATAAATGCTGAAGTACAAGGCTATTAAAGACAAATGATTGCTTCGTATCAGCTGGGTGCATTTAATGTTGCCTGCAGAAAAGTACTGTTGACAGTACGGACTGACTGCAGAGAGCCGTTCGTGGAAATTAAGGACCAATACTCGAGGAATTTGAATCTTGTCTCTCTTCAACGGACATTTTTCAAACCTCAAGTATAAATAGCTGGAAGAGACGAAAAGAAGAAAAACAACACAATCTCTGAGAAGAATTTCGAAGCAAAATCTCTTAAGTCTCAAGAACAGCTCACTCATCAACTTAGTCATTTGTTGACAAAAGCAGAGTTGAAGAACCACAAAAAATACATCTTCTGAGTGATTTTGTGAACACGAGTGTTGTGCGAAGGGTAGATCCATCTTTGTGAGTGATCTAACCTCAGAGGATAGGTTTTCTTAGTGATTTCCTATTGTGAGCTTACGGCCAGATTCATTTGTTGTTTTGGCGTAAGTGGAGTGTACTAATTACTTTGTGTTCTTAGTATAACCCAAGATTTTTGTGACTTGGAAGAGTGGACTAAAGGATATTCAAATCCATATAACCACTATAAAAATTCTTGTGTTTTTACTTGCATATTTTAAAGATTGCATAAAACACTTATAACTGTTTGAAAAGAGCTTTTAAAAAAGAGTTTATAAAACTGGGGATAAAGTTTTCAAACTGCTAGGTTTACTTGTGAAAACACTTTACAAATCCGCTGCAAGTACTCTAGTATTAAAATTGATTTTAGCAAAAATCAGCTAAGTGATTATCAGATTAGTGGTCAACAAAGCTGTTCAAAGATTTGTTCGCGATCAGCCTTGGAAAATTACTGTTCGATAACATTTTAGTTTGTCTAAGTTAGAACAAAAGTTTTAAAGTTAAAAATTGATTAAAATGTTTTGAGGTCTATTCATCCTCCCCCCCCCCCTCTAGACCTCGTCTGACCACTTGGGACCAACAAACTTGTTGGATATGGGATTTAAACCCTTGACCTCATATATACATATTAAAGGATCAAACTATTTGAACTGGACTACTTTATTGTATTTTCATTAAACAATCATATATATGAGCCAACTAGTAGTTCATTTCATCAATCTCATAATTTTTTTTTCAATTTCATCGATTGAACCCATTTTTCATTGATTTCACCATTTTTCCCCTAATTCATTGATTTGACTTTTTTTTAATCGATATAACTAGTTTTTCCCTTAATTTCATCAATTTAAATCGTTTTGACCTAATTAACTAATTTTTCCACCATTTTCATCCTCTTTTTACTAATTTAATCAATTTAAATAATTTTTTAACTGATTTAACTCGTTTAATCGTCGTTATCACTAGTTTTGTCGACTTGACTATTTTTTTTTAAATTATCACTAGTTTTCTCACTAATTTCACCAAGTTATATCATTATTTTGGCAATCTTACTCATCGATTTAAACAAATTTTGACTGATTCAACTCATTTTATCATCAATTTCACCGATTTAAAACGTTATGGTCTTATTTAACTCAATTTTTCGCCAATCTCATATGCTTTTACCTAATTTCATCAATTTACACATTTTCTTCATCGTTTCACCCTAAATTTATCAAAAAATGAGAAAATCGATGATATCGGTTAGAATGGGATATACCGGGGAAATTGGTAAAAAGAAAAAGTTAAACGATGAAAAAATGGGTCAAAATTAACGTGAGTTTGATTGAGTCCAATTTGAATATGGATCCAACTAATAAGGGTGATCCGTAGTGGGTGGTTGGTGCCTGGGTGTGGGGATTGTTAAGAAGTGACGGTGGATGGGGGTGGTTGGAGTGTGGGGTGGGGTAGATTGGACAATTAAAGTTTATTAATACTTTTTTTTTTAAGTTGATCCAGTATGTTTACACAAGTTTCATTTATGGATCATAAGAGGATCGCATCTAGCAGATTTGATCATGTTGAAAATTAGTGGATCATATATGGATCGGATCCAACAAATCGATCCATATTACTACCTCTATACCGAGCTGATTTATTATTGATCTTCGTCACAATGTAATGGATTAAGTGTAATTGCATTTACTCTACGTTCCTAGAAATTTGATTAGTTGGACATAATTATTATCTTTGGATTGGGGAAAACTATCTTACTTCAAGATAATCTAATTTATCGATTCTTGTTTCATAGTTCTTAGATATAAAATCACTTAAACTTTTGTGTGCTACGAAAGAGAAGTAGTGACGTATTTTTTTCACCTGAATGATTTCACTACTATGGATCACCTTTCCAGACAACTTAATAACAAATGTCATATATAGAATTTTTTTATTTCAAAATTTCTTTGTAATTTGTTGTTATTATTCGTGAAACATATTTCTATCGTTGGTTTTGTCGTTGTTCAGATACACATTTGTTACTAGAGCTAAATAGAAGGGAAGTTTTTCCGTTGGAACAATTTCATCGCTATGGATAACTTTTTCCTACAACTTAACAACCGAATTCCTACGAAAAATATTTTTTCCCAATTTTACATTGGTAATTTGTCGTTATTATTAGTGGAATATAATTATGTTGATGGTTCCGTCGCTGTTCAGTTACTAAATCTAAATAGCTAAGGATAATTTTCCGTTGGAATGATTTCATCGTTATGGATAACTTTTTCCTACAACTTAACAACCGAATTCCTACAAAAAAATATTATTTTTCAATATTCCGTGGGTAATTTGTCGCTATTATCGAAGGAACACTTTTCATTTGAAATTTTGTTGGTATTTCGTTACTAATCCATTACTAATAGCAGCAAATTTATTTTTGTTGGAATCAAGCCATCGCTGATGCCTCCTTTTCTTGTAGTGATGTTCTTCATATGCTCTTTGGGTTCTAAAAATATGTATGTAATATATTGAATTTGACACAGATGGTTTTTGGTGGTTAATTGGATTTTATGATATTTACTACGGTGAATTGCAGAAACTAGTTGCATGTATGATGCAAAGTTGCAACTTAATTAATTAAAGTTAAATGTTTGATTATAAGTCTTAGCATTCCATCAGGGCATATCCTAGATATTTAGGGGTCCTAGGTGAATTTCAAATTTGGGGCCCTTTGTTATAAAAACAAAATTTGCTCATTTTATTTTTTAAAGATGAAAATGTTAATTAAATATTGACATATTATTTTCTCTATCATATTATTTTTTAGATAGATAATTAAATTACAAACTTATTCAATTTTTTAAAGATTCAACCATGAATTTTTTTAAAACTTTTAATATTAAAAATATTATTTTAGCTTGACTTTTAGCTTGACTTTATTGAATGCTTGATTTTATTTCATTTCGTGACAATCTTAACTCTACTAATTATATATTATTATAGGAAAAGGTATACATCATATATAAAACTAAGAAAAATATACACATACATATAAAAATACGGATGGAGCTAGACTGTTGGATAAGGATGAAGATGAAGGCACTAAAGAAAGTATGATAAGGGAGGTTTTGATGCATTCCAAAACTTCATAAACTGGCTAAGTATGGAGTAACTTAGCTGATAAACTTATCAAGGAATTTTGACTAAGTAATGAAGACATCAGAAGAGTCAAAGTTTCAAGGTCCAAGACTTCTGATCTGCTGAAGTAAAGTTATCAGACTAGTGAAGATCAGCCGACTCAAATCAGATTTGTTCAAGATTGAGATCAGCCGAGTTCACCATCAGACTTGTACTTTCGTCAGCCAAGTGAAGAAGATCATGAAGTGTTCCCAACGGTAATAAATGCCCCTTGGTGTAATAAATGCTGAAGTACGAGGATATTTAAGACAAATGATTGAAGAAAAGCTTCGCATGAGCCGAGTGCATTTAATGCTGCATTTAATGCTGCCTGCAGAAAGTACTGTTCATGGTACGGACAGACTGCAAAAGAGCCGTTCGCGGATTTTAAGGACCAGTACTCGAGGAATTTGAATTCTGTCTCTCTTCAACGGACACTTTTCAATCCTCAAGTATAAATAGCTGAAAGAGACGAAGAAGAAAGGAGCAACACACTTTCTGAGAGAAATTTCCGAAGCAAAATTCTTTAAGTCTCAAGAACAGCTCACTCATCAGCTGAGTCATTTGTTGACGAAAGCAGAGTTGAAGAATCAAGAAAAATATATCTTCTGAGTGATTTTGTAAACAAGAGTGTTGTGCGGAGTTGTGATCCATCTTAGTGAGTGATCAAACTTCAGAGAATAGGTTTTCTGTGTGATTTCCTATTGCGAACTTGTGGTCGTTTCATTTGTTGTTCGACGCAAGCAGAGTATACTGTAAACTTTGTGATTATAGTATAACCCAAGATCTGAGTGACTTGGAAGAGTGGACTAAAGGATATTCAAATCCATATAACATCTATAAAAATTACTTGTGTTTTTACATTGGTTTCAAATCTGCATATCTTCTGTTTGCATAAAAACACATTAAGTTAACTGTTTGAAAAAGAGATAAAAAGAAGTTTATAAAACTGGGGAAGCATTTTTCAAACTGCTAAGATTACTTGTGAAAAACACTTTGAAAATCCGCTGCAAGTACTCTAAGTATTAAAACTGATTTCTGCAAAATCAGCTAAGTAACTATCAGACGAGTGGTCAACAAGACTGTTTAAAGATTTGTTCGCGAACAGAATTGTAACTTACTAATCTGATCAGCTTAGTCTGTTCAGTAAGAGTAAAGTTTTAAAGTTAAATTTGAAGAAAATTTTTAAAGAGGTTTATTCACCCCCCCCCCCTCTAAACCTCTTCTGACCACTTGGGACCAACAAGTGGTATCAGAGCAGGTGGTTCATTAGAATCAGCTGCCTGATCAACGAGCTTGATCCAAGTGTTTTTCAAAGGTTTTCAGAACTTTTCAAAAGAGCATCTTTTTGAAAAATCAAAACTTTTTGAAAAATGGATTGTATCAGCCATGTTCCCCACATTGCTGGTATGTCTTTTGAAGACTGGAAGATTAGAATGGAAATCTTTCTAGCAGCCTACAATGACAACATGTACACATGTATCATTAAAGGTCCATTCAGATTCACAAAGACCATAAAAATCAATGAAGTAGATACGGTTGTGGAGAAAGACCTTCACGAGATGACTCCAGAGGAAATCAAGCTTTACAATCTAGATAAAGTTGGGAGATTCATCATGACTAAAGCCCTGGATAATGATCGGTTTGACAAGGTCAAACATTGCAAAACTGCAAAGGAGATGTGGGACAAAGTCAGAGATATGAGCGAAGGCAATGATGCTATTAAAGAGCATCAGCTCAGTGTTGCCTTGGAGAAGCTGGACAACTTCAAGATGAAGTCTGGAGAAACCATTGATCAGATGGATACCAGATTCACCAGAACTCTGAATGAAGTTTTGAAGCTGGGAAAGACTTTCACTGACAAAGAAATTTCTGTCAGAGTACTGAAGGCTCTACCTTCCAAGTTCAACATGAAGGTGACAGCAATGGAAGAATCAAGAGATCTGGGCAAGATTTCTCTTACAGAGCTGTTCTCCGTACTCAAGGCTTATGAGTATAAACTGCCAAGGATGGGAATTGAAGAAACCTCGACTTCATGACCCACAGCTGCATTGGTTGCTGCTGAAAACCAAAGAAGACCAGCTCAAAGAAATGCTGAAGTGGACTCATCTGATGAAGCCACTCTACTCAACAAAAAGGAGTACACTGCTGGAGATGTTGCACTGTTGATGAATAATTTCAAGAAGTTCTACAAAAGAAAAATGAAGAACAAATACAACAATGCTTCTTCTTCTAAACCTAACTTTTCTTCTCAAGAAAAAGATGATTATAAATCAAAACTAATGTGCTACAACTGCAGGAAATTGGGACACTTCATTAAAGACTGTCCATATCCAAAAGCAGAGAAGTACACCGAGGAAGAGAAGAAAATGAGAAAAGAAAGAAAGCATCAGAGAGGCAAGGCAATGATGGCTGAAGCAGAAAAGCTTGCTGCTGTCTACTCATCTGATTCAGATTCAGACACGTCTGATGAAGAATCGTCTGATGAAGAAAAACCTGCTCTCCTATGTCTTATGGCAAAGGAATCTGATGACTCTGAGGATGAGGTTAGGATTAGGAGTAGGAGTAAAGTAGAGAAGATTTGGTACTTGGACAGTGGATGTTCAAGGCACATGTGTGGAAATATACATGAGTTGACTGATGCAGTTGCTGTGGATGGTCCAAAAGTTACTTTGGGAGACAGCAAAGAAGGCAAGATTAAAGCTAAAGGAAGATTAATCAAGGGAAACATAGAGATATCTGACGTCTCCTATGTTAAAGGCCTAAAGTATAATCTGCTGAGCATAAGTCAATTTTGTGACAAAGGATATTCAGTCATCTTCTCAACAGATAAGTGCTACGTTGAACAAATTGGTACAAAGAAGGTAATTTTATCTGGAAGACGACAAGGAAACATCTACATAGTTGACTGGAATTCTGTTGACAAGAATTCAAGTGTTTGTTTGGTGGCATGTGCACCAAGTGAAGTCAGTTGGCTATGGCACAAGAGGATGAATCATTTAAACTTCAAGACCATAAACAGATTAATCAAGAATGATTTGGTAGAAGGGATTCCAAAAGCAGTCATGAGCAAAGACAAGCTCTGTGATGCACGTCAGAAGGGTAAACAAATCAAGTCATCATTCAAAGAAAAGAAGCACCAATCTTCTGGAAGAATATTGGAGTTGTTGCATATGGACTTATTTGGACCCATTGATCCAGTCAGCAATGGTGGAAAGAAATACTGCCTAGCTGTTGTGGATGATTATTCAAGATATACTTGGGTGATTTTCATGAAAAAGAAAAGTGAAACCAAGGAACATCTTACAAATCTGATGGAACTGATCCAGAATGAAAAGAGCATTAAAATATTGAAGATCAGATCAGATAGAGGGACAGAGTTTAGAAACTCTACTGTTGAAGAGTATTGTAATATCAAAGGAATACATCATGAGTATTCTGCTGCAAGAACCCCTCAACAAAATGGTGTCGCTGAAAGGAGAAACAGAACACTAAAAGAAGCTGTCAGAACCATGATAGCTGTAGCTAAGCTGCCACAAAGATTTTGGGCAGAAGCAACAAATACAGCATGCTTTACCCAAAACAGATGCATGATCAACAAAAATCAGAACAAGACTCCATATGAAGTTTGGAACAACAGAAAACCAAACATTCATTACTTTAAGATTTTTGGTTGTAAATGTTTTGTATTGAATAATGGGAAAAATCACCTTACTGCATTTGCAGAAAAGGCTGATGAAGCTGTCTTTGTAGGATACTCATCTGTTAGTAAGGCTTATAGAGTTTTCAATAAAAGAACATTACTAATAGAAGAATCTATCCATGTAGTATTTGATGAGCCAAGTCAATATTCTGAAAAGAATCAAAGTGCTAATCAAGATCTGTCTACTGATTTACAGAAGTTAGACGTTGGAAGAAATGAAGAATATGTTCCCATCATACTACCTAATTTAAGTTCAGCTGCTAACTCAAGTGCTGTTCAAAATCACAGTGCTGATTGTCTAACAGACGAGTTGCAAACAGCTGAGAGACCAGAGACTGTTCAACAGACTACAAATGTTCAACAGACTACTACTGGAACTCCAACAGTAGTGTTGCAAGATCAAGACAGAGGACAACATCCTGATTTGCAACCTGATCTCAGATGGCTCAAGAATCACCCTCCTGAGTTAGTAATTGGTGATCCTTTAGATAGAGTGAAAACAAGAAGAGCTGCTGCACAAGATGCCATGTTTGTCACATTTCAATCTCAAATAGAGCCCAAGCAAATTGAAGAAGCTCTCAATGATTCCTTCTGGATAGAAGCTATGCAAGAAGAGTTGAATCAATTTGAAAGGAATGAAGTCTGGTACTTAGTTCCTAGACCAAGTCATCAAAGAGTAATTGGCACTAAGTGGGTTTTCAGAAATAAGATGAATGAAGATGGTGTTGTCACCAGAAACAAAGCAAGACTAGTGGCCAAAGGTTATTGTCAAGAAGAAGGAATTGACTTTGATGAAACTTTTGCACCAGTAGCAAGACTTGAAGCAATCAGACTGTTTCTAGCCTATGCTGCTTACAAGAACTTCATTGTCTATCAGATGGATGTGAAGTCCGCTTTTCTCAATGGAGAATTGCAAGAAGAAGTGTATGTTGAACAACCTCCTGGATTTGAAGTCTATCAAGAAGAGGACAAAGTATATCGTCTGAAGAAAGCCCTCTATGGACTGAAACAGGCTCCAAGAGCATGGTATGATACCTTATCTGATTTTCTTTTAATTAAATGATTTCGAAAAGGTAAGGTAGATAAAACCTTGTTCACAATTGAATGGGAAAATCATATATTACTTGTGCAAATATATGTGGACGATATTATTTTTGGTTCAACTAACCAACAGATGTGTGATAAGTTCTCCAAGCTGATGCAGAATAAGTTTGAAATGAGCATGATGGGTGAACTTAATTATTTTCTTGGATTGCAAGTTAGACAGTTGCCTGATGGAATATTCATCAGCCAAGCAAAATACACAAGAGATCTGTTCAAGAAATTTGGTATGGAAACTAGCTCAACAGCTACTATTCCTATGTCTACAAATCTTCGTTTGGATAAAGATGAAGATGGCAAATCAGTGGACATAACCAAATACAGAGGCATTATAGGTTCATTGTTGTATCTAACAGCAAGCAGACCTGATATAATGTACTCAGTTGGAGTCTGTGCAAGATTTCAATCAAACCCCAAAGAATCTCATCTTTTAGCTGCCAAGAGGATATTGAAGTATGTTAAAGGCACTCAAGAATTGGGATTATGGTATCCTAGAGAATCTGGATTTGAACTTATTGGTTATTCAGATTCAGATCTTGCTGGCTGCAAGATTGACAGAAAGAGCACAACAGGTGCCTGTCAGTTCTTAGGCAGTCGTCTGATCTCATGGATGAGTAAGAAGCAAACATCAGTCTCTATATCTACTGCTGAAGCTGAATATATAGCTGCTGGAGCTTGCTGTGCACAAATACTTTGGTTGAAGCATCAACTAGAAGACTACAACATCAAGATCAGTGGAATTCCAATCTACTGTGACAATACAAGTGCAATCTCTCTTACTCAGAATACTACAAGTCATTCAAGGACTAAGCATATTGAGATCAAGCATCATTTCATTAGGGATCATGTGGAAAAAGGCAATGTTTTGATTGAGTATGTTCATACTGATAATCAGATTGCTGATATCTTCACCAAACCTCTAAGTGAAGTAAGGTTCTCAACTCTAAGAGCTGAGTTAGGACTACTTAATTTGGAAGCCCGAGCTGAGGGGGAACTCATCAGAAGACTGGAGTTCAACAGCTTAGTAATTCGCTATTATCTTCAAGGATTAACTCTCAACAGACTAGTTAACTTATGAATTCTTAAACTCAGGGGGAACGTGTAAGACTAGCGGTACTTCTGAATTAAAGATGAAATTTGTTAATGACAGTTAGTTGAAGTTATGTTTTCATCAGAAGACTCAACTATCGAAGATTGAAGTTATTTTATCTAGCTGGATTGACAAACAGCTGAGGAAGGTTATCAGCTATTGGCATTCTCTGATAACAACTATGTCATCAGGACAGTAGTCCATCAGATAAGTATTTATGTTACTCATCTGATTACTTTAATAAAAGCAGAACTACTTAAAACGTTTTATTCAAAACACGCTTTTATAAGAAACTGCTGGGCGGTACATATTCCCGCTCCTCATTAAATATCTTTTGAATTCGAAAAGTCGTAACTGACGCCGCACGATCAGCACTGACAGAAAAACGGATCTAACGGTTGGCGGATATCACGGAAACCAACATACCCCAACTCTATAAATCCCCATCTGATCAGTCGAGTCGCTCTTTACGCACCCTAAATATTCAAAAGTACTTGTGAGAAATTTATCTGCAATTTTCTGCACACTTCTCTTTGTTTTTCTAACCTTAAACAGATCAACAATGGCCGCTGAAGGTATGTTTCTCGTCTATGATTCCTACTACCAATCCGGTACGGATCTGATGAAAGAACTGCTCGAAAAGTTCAAAGCTGCTTCGCTGGTAAACTTCATGGAATACCACGAAGGAATTATCTGGACTGACCAAGTGATGGAGTACTACAACACTGCGAAAGCTGACTATAACTCACTAGCAATTAAGGCTACTGTGGGAGGCAAATCTATCACTATCACTCCTGCTGTTCTTCACGAGACGTTTGGGCTTCCTAACAGTGGACGACATGACGTCACTGTGCTGACGGAGGACAAACACCAACAGTTCTGGGCGATATGCGCCAAAGAGGGAGAAACGTTGTCTGGAAATATAAGGAAGAAGCAACTGAAGGATGAATATCAGCGGATGGCTGATATGGTGTCCAAGCTGATTGAGAACTGCACATTCTCACTGGATGCTGTTACCATGAAGAGGTTCAGCATCATGGCTGCCATATACTATGGACTGGAGATCAACTGGTCAATCATAGTCTGGTACATTTTAGCTGACTTTCTTGATGGTAAGAAAGGAAAAGGCCCCACCACCAACCACAGAATCACTCTCAGCTATCTGCTGTCAAAGCTGGGTTGTGATATGAAAAATGGAAAAGAGATCCATAAATCTAAGGCAGTATCAAAGTACTTGCCTGTTCAAAAGAGGAAGGCTGGTGAGCCTGAGGAAGCTGATGTTGAGGAACCAAAGGAGGTTCCTGCCAAAAGGCAGAGAAAACTGGTCAAGACTGCTGACTTAGCTGCTGAGACCAAAAAGAAGAAGGCTGCTGACAAGCCTAAGGAAAAGATTCCTAAGCAGATGGAGAAAGTGACTTCTGCTGCTGAAGCCACTAAGATTGTGGAAAACATAATTGCTGATGTACGGACTGGATCCCCTGCATCACCATCAAGAACTCCATCAGCAGAGAGGCCTGCTGAAGGTATCTCTAAACGAACAAGAAGTCAACAGAGAGATACTGCTACAACCATTTACCGTGAAGGGAGAACCAAGAAATCTGCCAGAAAACAGATGACATTTATAGAAGAACCAACGGACTTGGAAAATATAGCAAGGGAAGACCCTGAAGCTGCTGAAAGGCCTGCTGTAACAGATGAGACTGCTGCTGCCAACAAAGCTGATGAGCAACAGCCAAGTCAAGTCACATCAACAGCTGAGGTTACTCAACCTCAAGAAGATCCAGATGTCCAAATCATCTATCCTATTGCTGCTGCTCCCATATCATCTGCTGGACCAGCCCCTGCTGATAAAGGCAAGAGAAAAATAGTGCTAAGGAAAAAGAAAGTTTCCAAAGCTGACAAGAAAGCAAGGGAGGAGGCTGAACAAAGAAAACAGGATGAGTTGGAGGAGAAGAAAGCACTTGAGCTAAGCAAAGCTCAAGAAGCAAAGGATGAAGCCAGAAGACGCATGTCTGAAGCAGAGAGGAAAGCTGCTGAGGATGCTGAAATGGCTGTGGTGATTGAATTGAGCAAAGTTGATGCCTATGGACCTGTCCATGGAGGTGGCATCAAGATTGGAGAAGGCAAGAATGATGAAGAAGACAAGAAGAAGATATTACTGCCTGCCCCCAAACTCAAGTCAAAGGACAAATTTGAAGTCAGAAAAGCCTTTGAGATAGTATATGCTGATAAGGAGCTTTTCAAGAAATTTGAGAAGTCTCTAGCTTACTATGATCAGAAGCTTATGTTGAAGACTCTGTTCAACCAAGAGAAGCCAAGATATATCAGTTGGAGAGACAACAGGCTGAACAAGTCAATAACGGAACTTCAAAGCATGAAGGAGTTAGCTGATGAAGAACAATGGGTTCTAACTTGGCTGAAAACAGACTCCATCCAAAAGGCCCTTGATCCCAGCTATGTAAGAGATGTCATGCATAGTTATGCAAAAGGCTTTGCATTGGAGGAGGCCAAGAAAATCAAAAGCACCTTGCCTGACAAGAAAAAGAAGTCTGAAGATGCTGTAGAAAGAGCAATTAAGTTTGCTGTTATGACTGCTCTGAAGAGATGGGCTAAAAAGTCAAAATATCAGCAAGGATGTTCAAGCGACTTGCCACTGCTGCCAAGTATTCAACAAATTATTTTTGGCAAGGAAGTACAACCGTACTATGAAGTCCCTAAGGGAAACAATGCTCCTGTTAACCCTTGGATTATTGTAAGGCAGATTAGACAGACAACATGCTTTAATGATGATGGAACCATTACTAATCTGTTCTACGATGATGTCACTGATGAGCACAAATCTGCTGATAAGTCCTTAGCTATTGAGCCGCCAGCTAAGACTTCTGAAGACCATCAGATGACAGACTTGGAGGAAGTCCCTGTTCAACAGGCGACTGAGGAAAAGGAAGCTGATGCTGCTGCTTCTGCTTCATCAGCTGATCAACATTCATCACTGATGGAAGCAATCCAGATGCTGATGGAAAACCAACTTAAGGAACTGGAAGACAAGCACAAGCAACAGTTATTGAAGGTTAAGGAGGAACTGAAGGATGAACTTAAAGCAGAGTTGGCAGAAACCAACAGACTTCAGCTGGAAACTGTTCAAGGATCAACTGAAGAAATCATCAAGAGAGAGATCAACAGTATTCCAATTCCTCAAGACAACTCATTGCAGTTAGTGCACAGCCTGAGAGATCTGAACCAAAATGTTGAAGATGTGAAGGGTGATGTAAATCATCTTCACACTGCTTTAAAATCAGCTGAGCACAAGATTGCTGACTTAACTGCAACTTTCATTAAAGTCAGTCAAGAAGAGAAGGAAATCAATCTTGGGATGTTGCAAGAAGTGGCAAAGGCTTCACAGGAAGTTCAAAATGAAATTGCAACTATCAACCTCAACATTGACTACTTCAATGATAAGACTGATGTCATCAGCACTGACATTCATCATCTAACAGCTAGTCATGACGTTGTTAATCAGAACCTAAAGGCTTTGTGTGCTGGAGTGAAGATTCCAACAGTTGCTCTCAACCCTGCTGTTGAACCTTCTGCTGTCATCAGAGTTGATGATGACAAAAAGGGGGAAGATAAAAGGGAAGAACCAGCAAAGGAGTTTGCTGCTGAAGAACCGGCAAAGGAATCTGCTGCTGAAGAATCAACTAAGGAGGAAACTACTGCTGCAACAACTGAAGCCAAAGAAACTGAAGCCAAAGAAACTGAAGAAACAGCTGACAAGACTGAAGCTGAAGCTGACAAGATTGCAAAGCTTGGAACGGTAGAAGAAGAAGAAATAACTGAAAAAGAAGATACCAAGTACAAGAATACAGAATCTGCAAGGAAGGCCATGGAAGCTTTGAAAGCTCTTCAAGAACAAGAACTTAAGGAAAAGATGGAAGCTGCCAAAGCAACCTTGGAAGAAGAAGCTGATGATGAAGAATCATCTTATGAATATGAAGAAGTGCTGGAAGGATCAGATGAAGAAGCTGATAGTTAAAACTTGCAAATTCCTTGTAATCAGTTCACTTTATCTATTTCTTCAGAAATCTCATCTGATGAACTTGTACTATGTAACTCTTTCTCAATATTAATGAAAAGTCAAGTTCAATCCAATAAACTTTTTCTATCTCAGAAAATTTTGAGGATTACATTCTTTAGCTTAGGTATTCAACAGGTACTTAGCTGAAGTTTTGTCATCATCAAAAAGGGGGAAATTGTTGGATAAGGATGAAGATGAAGGCACTAAAGAAAGTATGATAAGGGAGGTTTTGATGCATTCCAAAACTTCATAAATTGGCTAAGTATGGAGTAACTTAGCTGATAAACTTATCAAGGAATTTTGACTAAGTAATGAAGACATCAGAAGAGTCAAAGTTTCAAGGTCCAAGACTTCTGATCTGCTGAAGTAAAGTTATCAGACTAGTGAAGATCAGCCGACTCAAATCAGATTTGTTCAAGATTGAGATCAGCCGAGTTCACCATCAGACTTGTACTTTCGTCAGCCAAGTGAAGAAGATCATGAAGTGTTCCCAACGGTAATAAATGCCCCTTGGTGTAATAAATGCTGAAGTACGAGGATATTTAAGACAAATGATTGAAGAAAAGCTTCGCATCAGCCGAGTGCATTTAATGCTGCCTGCAGAAAGTACTGTTCATGGTACGGACAGACTGCAAAAGAGCCGTTCGCGGATTTTAAGGACCAGTACTCGAGGAATTTGAATTCTGTCTCTCTTCAACGGACACTTTTCAATCCTCAAGTATAAATAGCTGAAAGAGACGAAGAAGAAAGGAGCAACACACTTTCTGAGAGAAATTTCCGAAGCAAAATTCTTTAAGTCTCAAGAACAGCTCGCTCATCAGCTGAGTCATTTGTTGACGAAAGCAGAGTTGAAGAATCAAGAAAAATACATCTTCTGAGTGATTTTGTAAACAAGAGTGTTGTGCGGAGTTGTGATCCATCTTAGTGAGTGATCAAACTTCAGAGAATAGGTTTTCTGTGTGATTTCCTATTGCGAACTTGTGGTCGTTTCATTTGTTGTTCGACGCAAGCAGAGTATACTGTAAACTTTGTGATTATAGTATAACCCAAGATCTGAGTGACTTGGAAGAGTGGACTAAAGGATATTCAAATCCATATAACCACTATAAAAATTACTTGTGTTTTTACATTGGTTTCAAATCTGCATATCTTCTGTTTGCATAAAAACACATTAAGTTAACTGTTTGAAAAAGAGATAAAAAGAAGTTTATAAAACTGGGGAAGCATTTTTCAAACTGCTAAGATTACTTGTGAAAAACACTTTGAAAATCCGCTGCAAGTACTCTAAGTATTAAAACTGATTTCTGCAAAATCAGCTAAGTAACTATCAGACGAGTGGTCAACAAGACTGTTTAAAGATTTGTTCGCGAACAGAATTGTAACTTACTAATCTGATCAGCTTAGTCTGTTCAGTAAGAGTAAAGTTTTAAAGTTAAATTTGAAGAAAATTTTTAAAGAGGTTTATTCACCCCCCCCCCCCTCTAAACCTCTTCTGACCACTTGGGACCAACATAGACCAACTTTATTAGGGGGCAAAATTCTTTTTTACAATGTACTAAGTGGGAAAGTAATAAGCAGAAAAATCCTATTATTTAAGAAAAAAACCGTATTTTTTTATAATAATTAAGAAAGAAATTTTTTTTAAAGTACCCTATTAAGTAAAAAAAATGACAAGACGCGATTAAGTAAGGAACGTGATTAAAAGAATAATTACTACGAAAAAAAATAAAAAATATTAACAATTATTACAAAAGAAAAAAAGTTAAATAACATAAAACAATCAAAATTTAAGGAAAAAAAACTCAATATTGGGATTTGAACCATTGACATCTCATTCATCAAGAGAAAGTCTTACCGAGTAAGCCAAGATACATTTTATGTACATATAATTAATAAAATTAAACATATTTAGTATTTTAATGTTTTTTAAAGGCCTGTTAATTTTGGGGCCTCCGAACCGGAAGCCCTAGGTCCCGGGCCAAGTTGCCGAGCACTTGGGCCGGCCCTGCATTCCATGAAACTCTTTTGAGTGCATAATATATATGCTACTGTCTGGTCAATTTACAAATTGATTAATTGTTTAACTTTGAACCGATTGAAGAGGTTGATGAAAATAAGGAGCAAAACTTTAAGCCGATTGAAGAGGTTATGAGGAATATATTTTATATTATTTCTAACAATTGATTTGTATCTTACGATACACGATACGTATCTCATATGATCCGATACGAATGAAAAACGATACGCGATACGATTTATGATTTGATAACCATGGATAGGATAAATTAGTTTTACAAAACAAAAAATATGTTTATTTGGATTTTAAAAGAGTAATTTTAGAAACTAACATCGGATAAATTTATTTTGTAACATAGAAAACATGTTTGTTTATTTTTTTCAAACATAAAATAATTTTGGAAAAAGCGGGTTGAGAATAATGTACATCTCCAGTGCAATTCCTTGTAAAAGCCTTTTGATTGCTTGCAAGTTCATCCCATCACATAGAAGTACTCTATACTACTCAGTCATCATTAGGGATCAGCACGGTTTGATAAACCGATCGAATCATACCGGAAATAAAATTTTAATTCTATAAACCGTTCCTGTCCCAAGACCGACCCTTCAGAAATGTTGGTTCTCGGTAATATTGATCGGTTTACCGAACCGAGCCGGTAGAACTGAATTTGAAAAAAAAAAAACTTTCTAAACTTAATGCAAGGAAAGATTTTTGTACTAAATTTAATGTTATCAAACTAAGTTTTATTTATTACCGAATATAAAGCAATGAAAAATTTAAAATATCTAAGGAGTCATTCTATGCGTAAAATATTTTGCAGATAAAAGCTTCATCTATATGAAATATTGAGGGCCAAATATAGACAAGGGAAATATATTACTAAAAATCTGGCCTTTTATATATTTTAAATAAAAATTTAGTTAAGAAATTTAAGGCCACATAGTTTTTGAAGATATTTTTGAAAACCAAGATAAAAATAGGTGGATATTATTAAAATCAAGGAGATTTGTAAAACATATTGGGAACAACATGAGGGAATGAAAATTAGTTTCAAATTTTCCAAACAATGAAGCAAAAAATCAGATTTGATATTTTTTTTTTTTAAAATGAACTCTCTGTTTATTTGGACCTAAATGGACCTTCGGTTTTTTCCCAAACCGAACAAAAATTTTTGGTTTGGCAAACGGATCAGTATCTGAAAATCGAACCGAATAGATACCAAAATTAGATCTGATTTTGTCCAAATGCTCAGCCAGTCCTCACCACCAAAATTAATGAAGTTAGAGCTAGCAAAATAATAAAACACAGCTTGTGTTATCTACAGATCTTTGAATTCACTTATCAATTATTGTTTTAGTATTAAACTGAATGAATTCATTTTGATAACATTAGTTGAAACATAAATATGCTCAATATCCCACAATATTTACAGTTTTTTTTCTTCAAATTCCATCTATAACCAATGATATAGGTTATGATATTGTAGGGCCGCATCTTTTGCCTATTAAAATATTTTAGTTATAAATATATATATATGTATATATATATATATATATATATATATATATATATATATATATGTATGTATATATTGAGTTTTAGAATTGAATTATGTTAAGGGTAATAACTGCTTATGTCACTTAATTTAACTATATCTTATGATTCCTAAATTAACTATATCTTTGAGTATCTTTTGCTTATTAAAATCTGGGTAAATTACGAATACCCCTCAGGTAAGGCATAATTACAAAAATCACCATCACGTATTGGGTATTACAAAAATTTCCCTTAGGTTTGTGACCTTTTTACAATTAACCCCTTGCCCCTAAAATATTTCAATTTTGCCCTTGGATGTTATTTTTATTGTTTGTAATGTCTTATCATTGTTACTTGGGATCTAATTATTATATCTTATAACTTAGAAAAAAAATTATATATTTAATGTTGGTCCCAAGTGGTCATATGAGGTCTAGAGGGAGGGGGGTGAATAGACCTCTTCAAAATTTTGTAAAATTTTAACTTTAAAACTTTTACTTAACTGTCAGCAGACTAAGCTGTTATAGAACAGTAGGCTGACTAAGCTGATCGCGAACAAATCTTTGAACAGCAAGGTAGACCACTAATCTGATAATCACTTAGCTGATTTAGTCAAAATCAGTTTTAACACCAGAATACTTGCAGCGGATATTAGTGTTTTTCACAAGTAAGCTTGGTAGATTGAAAGATTTTATCCCCAGTTTTATCAAACTCCTTAAAAATCTTTTCAAGCAGTTTTATAAAATTGTTTTTATGCAAACTGAAAATATGCAAAGTGAAAACACAAGGATTTTTATAGTGGTTATATGGATGTAAATTCTTTAGTCCACTCTTTCAAGTCACACAAATCTTTGGTTATACTATAATAACATAGTTTACAGTATACTCTGCTTGAGCTAATCAACAAATGAAAAGGCCACAAGTGCGCAATAGGAAATCACAAAGAAGACCTATTCTACAGAGACTTATCACTCACAAAGACGGATAAGAACTCCTCACAACACTCTCTTTACGCAGATTTACTCAGAAAATGTATTCTTTTGCTTCAACAAACTTTTGTCAACAAATGACTTCAGCAGGCGAGTGAGCTGTTCTTGAGCTTCTTGAGACTTAGGAAATATTCTGCTTTGGATAATCTCTCAGATGTTATGTTGTTTATTTATCTTCGTCTCTTCAGCTATTTATACTCACAGATTCGAAAAGTGTCCGTTGAAGAGAGACACAATTCAAATTTCTTGGTTACTGGTCCTTAATTTCCGCGAATGGCTCTCTGCATAGTGATAGTACTGCATACTGTACTTTCTGTCAGGTAGCATTAAATGCACCTAGTTGATACGAAGTATTTCTTCAATCATTCGGCTGATAAGAACACAAGTCTGATGGTGAGCAGAGCTGATCCCAATCATGAGAAAATCTGATTTGAGTCGACTGATCTTCACCAGTCTGATTTCTTTCTTCAGCAGATCAGTAGTCTTTTGGAACTTGAATCTTTGACTCTTCTGATTTGTCTTCTTACTTGGTCAAAATTCTTCTAAGGGTTTTAACTAAGTTTTCCATACTTAGCTGATCTTGATGTTTTGGAAATCATCAAAACCTCCCTTAACTTTTCTATCTTCATCTTCATCCAACAATTTCCCCCTTTTTTATGATGACAAAACTTCAGCGAAGTACCTGTTACCTATACTAAAGTTTTAATCCTCAAAATTTCTGATATAGAAATATATGTTGGAGTAAAAAATTGAACTTTTATATATATTGGAATTGATTACAAGTTACAAGCTTCTATCAGATGAGATAACTGAAAAAGTAAAGTAAACTGATACAATGATAAGATAGTTTATACTAATCATCAGCTTCTTCATTTTCTTCTTCTTCAACTTCCTCATACTCATATTCAGATTCATCATCATCTTCCTCTTCATCATTTGCACCATCAGCTTCATCAGACAGAAGATTTTTCTGAGCAGCTTCCATTTTTCTAAGTCTTTCCTTCTTCGCTGCTTCAACATCCTCAATCCTCTTTTTGATGCGTTCTATGTTTTTGTACATGACAAATGGATCAAGTTGCTCTTCTGGAGTGTCCTTAATTGCGGCCAATTCTTTGTAGACTTGACTGGTTCCTTAGGTTCTTCTTCTTCTTCAGCAGCTTGTTCACCAGTTTCCTTATTATCAGCTTCTCCATCTCCTTCAGCCTTTTCTTCAAGTACTTGATCCTCTGGCTCTTTTGATTCCTCTTGAGCAGCAGCAGAGTCTTCTTGAGTAACTTGAACAGTTGTCTCTTCCCTTTTCTCTTCCCCCTTTTTGTCATCATCAGCAGGGTCAACTGTAGGGTTGAGCTCAACAGTTTGGATATGGACAGCAGCACATATGTTTATGATGTTCTGATCCATTATGTCTTGTCTAGCACTTAGATGATTCAGAGTAGAATTGATGGTGCCAGTTTGATCATTGACGCAGTCAACATTGAGTTGTAAGGTAGAGATTTCTTCATGGACTTTGGTTGCAGTGTTTTGAACTTCTGCAATCAGCAACAGATTCTTTGCAGTCTCTTCATTACTAACTTTGATGAATGTGTCAGTCATATGGGCAATAGTATCTTCACTTCTTTTGAAAACAGCATGAAGATGACCAACATCAGCTTTGACATCTTCAATACTTCTGTTCAATTCCAAAATACTATTTGTCATCCTTAGAGTATTGTCTTCTGGTAGTGGGAAGTTGTCAATGGCATCCTTAACCATTTTTGCATTTTCCTTATGCATTTGCTCCATCAGCATCCTGTTCCTCTCTTCCATTTCCTTGAGTGAATTTTCAAGCATCAGCTGGAAGGATTCCATCAGCGACGAGTGCATATCAACTGTTGGAATGGAGGGTGATGCAGTATGATCTTCTTCCTGTTCGACAGGAGTGTCTTTCAGAACAACTTCTTCTTCAGTCTTTTCCTTAGCATTCCACTCAATGGCTAAGGGCTCATCAGCAGCCTGTTCCTTGACATCTTCAAAGATCTTGTTTACCACAGTTCCATCTTCAGTGAAAACAGTAGTATGACGGATTCTCTTTATAACAGGGAGACTACTTGCAGCAGGTGTCTTCACTTTAGGCAACTCTTGGTAATCTTTTATTTCTTTGCCAAATGTGATTTGTTGTACGCTCAGTAGAGCAAGCAGATCACTTGGAGAACCTGGTGCAACTCTTGAACGTTTAGCACAGCCCTTTTGATAGGATCATCTTGCTTTCTTCTCTTGGTTGGCAATGCATCAGAGATGATCTTGGCTTCAATAGTAACAACTTCTTATGCATATTTATGCATCACCTCTCTGACATAATCAACATCCAGTGCTTTGGTGATTGAAGTAGTCAGCAACCAGCTGAGGACCCACTTTTCCTCACTTGCAAACTCCTTCAAGCTCTGGAGCTCTTCAACAGACTTGTTCATCCTATAATCTCTCCATCTGATGTATCTTTCTTTTTCTTGGGTGAACAATGTTTTACGCTGCAGCTCCTCATCAATATGAGCCAGGACAGCTTCAAATCTGTTGAAAACAGCAGGGTCAATATTAACAATTTCAAAGGCTTTTCTCACTTCAAACCTTTTCTTTTCAGGTATCTCGCTAGCAGGCATTTTCTTCATGACATTCATTGATTCTCCAATCTTAATGACACCAGCTATGTTAGGACCATGAGAGTCTTTCTTTATGAGCTCAAGCACAAGTGCCGATTCTGCATCCTCAGCAGCTTTGCGTTCAGCCTCAGACATTTTTCTTCTTTGCTCTTTCTTTTCAGCTTCAATTTTGCTAAGCTCAATTACCCTTTGCTCTTCCTGTTCGTCTCTTTTCCTTTACTCAGGTTCCTCTCTCTTTTTCTTATCAGCAGCAGACACCTTCTTTCTTCTGATAACTATTTTTCTTTTTCCTTTCTTCTTATTAGCTGCATGTGCTTCCTTAGCAGTAGCAGGTTCAGGAGCAGTAGATGCAAGTGGTGCAACTGCAACATGTTTGATGATCTGCACTTCAGGATCATCTTGAAGTTGAGCTACCTCAGCTGTTGGTGCAGTGGAAGTAGTCTGTTGAGCAGTTTGATCAGTAGTTGGCTCCTTAGTAGCAGACTCTTCTTCAGCTCCAGCAGGCCTCTCTGCTGATTGAGGACTTTGTCTGACTAAATCAGATTTAGTAGGAGATGGTTCAAAAACCA
The DNA here is from genome assembly GCA_038501285.1 of Penstemon eatonii. Classification (NCBI taxonomy): domain Eukaryota; kingdom Viridiplantae; phylum Streptophyta; class Magnoliopsida; order Lamiales; family Plantaginaceae; genus Penstemon; species Penstemon eatonii. The sequence continues at coordinate 63,178,539 of CM076715.1, read as the reverse complement.
CCTTCCTCTTAGCAGACTTCTTTGCAGCAGCCTTTTCTTTGACAGGCTTAGAAGCAGCAGTGTCTCTCAACTGGCTTCTAGGTCTTTTTGCTACTTTGTCAGCAGATATTTCTTCTGACACTGTTCTTGATAGAGAACTAGCTGATATCTCCAAAACTTCATCAGTAATCTTCTTTATTGTAGCGTCAGCAGCAGCTTGCCTTTTCTTGTTTGTTCTGGCTTGAACAGCAAGTTTAGCTGTTTGAACAGACTTCTTTTGTTTCTTTGTAGGAACCTTTTCCTTAGGTTCTCTTGAGACTAATTGTCCCACATTGGTTGAAAACAATAGTTAAGTCCACCTTATAAGGTCTTGGGCAATCCTCACCTTACAAGCTAGCTTTTGAGGTAGAGTTAGGCCCAAGCCAAGTAAGTGGACTTAACCCAATCCATGTGGTGAATTCCAATATGGTATCAGAGCCCCAGGTTGAAGTGGGTCACCTCCTTCCATGATGGGCTCTTTCTTGCGCGCATGATGGGATTTATTCTTCAACCACACATTTCCCCCAGATAACAAAGGCCTGGGTTGTCATTATTCGTTCAGTTAACAAAGTCCTAGACGGTCATTATTCGTGTGTTGGGGCCAACATATCGCAATCCGCAAGGTTGGACTTTAATATTTCACGTGTTGGGCTTGTTTCACCCACACATTCAGCCCGCCCACACGTGAAGAGGGAGTATTGATACTAATTGTCCCACATTGGTGAAAACAATAGTTAAGTCCACCTTATAAGATCTTGGGCAATCCTCACCTTACAAGCTAGCTTTTGAGGTTGAGTTAGGCCCAAGCCAAGTAAGTGGACTTAGCCCAATCCATGTGGTGAATTCCAATGTTATAAGAGAAAAGATGTAGGGAGAAAGTATAAAGTTGTTATTAATAATGAACCCAGAAAGGGGTATTTATACAAAGAGATAAGACTCCATAAATACCAAAATATCCAACCTAAACCTAATACTCCTAACACGCTATAACTCTAACTCTAACACTCCCCCTCAAGCTAGAGCTTGTAGCTCTAAGCTTGTTACAAATACGATAATCACTCGATAACAACTAAACACAAAACACCATGAATAAGAATAACTAAGTGAAGGTTGTAGAAATAGTTGACAATTGATGATAAACTTGATAACGAACTGCATTGAATTGGAGAACTCTTGATAACCAATTTCAACGTCGAAACTAACACCCGCGAACACCGCGGTGACAACGATTGGCAAACCACCAATCAAAACATAACAAATGGATCACTTGATCCACACAACCGACAATCTTGGGGATCAATGCCGACGCCGGAGATAACATCCGCTAACACTTTGTAGCTTCCTCGACCGTAATTTGATTCCAACCACATGTCTAACAAATAGTGCGCGACGACCGCACTACCGAAAATTACCAAGCAACAATTCAATTGCAACAACGTCCATCAACAACAACAATATCACCCACCGAAACCCAACAAACCAAACAACGAAAAATACCTAGAAATCAGAAAATGATTATTACTCACTACTCCCCCTGAGCAACTAATCATAGAGTTGCTCAACACATCAATCCAAAAATATAACCACCAGAAGTCCAGAACAACTAATCATCTTTGCACTACTCCCCGAATTGGGCCAGGGTTGAAACAATCTGAAACTGTGGCCCCATAAACAATTGCTAAAGGAAGATGAAAACGAGCAGATCTATTGAGAAGATTCTGGAGCAGCCGTTGTGGTTGCAAAAACAGAGCGTGGACGGGGCTGGTTGTGACATGAACTAGGGCTTGAGATGCCCCTTTCTTTTCTTTAGATCTGATGTGGGTGGGTGGGTAAAAAAAATGGATTTGTTTAAGAAGATGGTAGAACTTTTTTTTTTTTTTTTAATGGTGGTGGGACAATAACGAAAAGGCAGCGGCTTATTTGGAATGGCAAGCTGCCGCTGCGATGAGTTAGATGGTCACCGCGGCGGCTAGGGTTTTACTCTATCTTGTGTACTCCTTTTTTTATTTTTTCTCAAAACCCTAGGTAACCAAAAACCTAAGCTCTTGATACCATGTTATAAGAGAAAAGATGTAGGGAGAAAGTATAAAATTGTTATTAATAATGAACCCAAGAAGGGGTATTTATACAAAGAGATAAGACTCCATAAATACTAAAATATCCAACCTAAACCTAATACTCCTAATACGCTATAACTCTAACTCTAACAGGTTCCTCTGCTTCTTCAGCAGCTATGCGTTCAGCCTCAGACATTTTTCTTCTTTGCTCTTCCTTTTCAGCTTCAATTTTGCTAAGCTCAATTACCCCATGCTCTTCCTGTTCCTCTATTTTCCATTGCTCTTCTTCCTCTCTCATTTTCTTATCAGCAGCAGACACCTTCTTTCTTCTGATAACTATTTTTCTTTTTCCTTTCATCTTATCAACTGTTTGTGCTTCCTTAGTAGTAGCAGGTTCAGGAGAAGTAGATGCAAGTGGTGCAACTGCAACAGGTTCGATAATATGCATTTCAGGATCATCTTGAGGTTGAGCTACCTCAGTTGTTGGTGCAGTGGAAGTAGTCTGTTGAGCAGTTTGATCAGTAGCTGGCTTCTTAGCAGCAGACTCTTCTTCAGCTCCAGCAGGCCTCTCTGCTGATTGAGGACTTTGTCTGACTAAATCAGATTTAGCAGTAGATGGTTCAAAAACCACCTTCCTCTTAGCAGACTTCTTTGCAACAGCCTTTTCTTTGACAGGCTTAGAAGCAGCAGTGTCTCTCAACTGACTTCTAGTCCTTTTTGCTACTTTGTCAGCAGATATTTCTTCTGACACTGTTCTTGATGGAGAACCAGCTGATATCTCCAAAACTTCATCAGTAATCTTCTTTATTGTAGCGTCAGCATCAGCTTGCCTTTTCTTGTCTGTTCTGGCTTGAACAGCAAGTTTAGCTGTTTGAACAGACTTCTTTTGTTTCTTTGCAGGAACCTTTTCCTTAGGTTCCTCAGCCTCTTCTTCATCCTCATCAGTCTTTCTTTTCTTTGATGCAGCCTTCACAGTCTGATAAGTTGCCATAGCCTTCACAAGTAAAAGGGAAATCTTGAATGGCAAGAAAATATTCTAAGTAAAAAAAAGGCAGTACTTGTATTCGTTTCTCGGGGCACCACGTCCGAGGACACTGCACACGATAAGGGACAGATTATAACCCTTTGTTATTTTATATTGATTTTAAGACTATTTTTAAGTTACATGAATTTTATGATATACATGTTATATTTTTTTCCTCTTTGCATTATGTTTTCCCATCTCCAAATTTAAGATTTTTAAACAAAATCATGTTTATTAAAACTTCAAAATGTCCCATATGGATATACCACTATCGACTACTACTTCGTGGTCTCATGTCAAACTTTTTAGCAAGTCGGCATGTGATGTGTTGGTCATTATTGTAATTTTAACAACCAACAAAGGTAAAATGGGTATTTTACTATAAATGTTAGGGATGAAGTCACACGGTAAATGATATAATTATAACCAAAAGGAATATATGTATAATTTCATTAAATTTTAAGGTGCGTTTCTATAATTTCTCTAGCAAATAGCTAGAAGTTGGATCACTTTAGGCTTTTCTGTCAAAATCATCATACAATTTATCTGTAATACTCAAAGTCTCAAACAAAAATCCTACCATAGTTAAACTATTGTAGTAGTATTACCCCAGAAAAATCATTATACATGCACACGTATAAGACAAAAATAAAATACACCACTACTATAATTTAAAAAAAATTCAGGGGGAGCTATCAACCCTTGATCGTAACACATGGGGTAAAGTTTTACATATAAAAATATCATAAGGCGGTATAAAACTTTTATAAAATTTCAAGAAAATAAAATACTCTTTTTTCAAATCATAGAAATTTAAATTAAACGTTATGTAACTCGAAATTTTTTGGTAAAAAATATAATAAAGAAACATATGGGAATTTCATTTCAGATTTGTCATGGTACCATGGTTTGGTGAAAGGAATACTAGGTTGAAGAAGTTTCTTTTTTTCTCTCATAAATAAAACAAGGGATTTTTTCACGTCACCCCCCAATTTTTTTCAAATTTTGCACTTTCGCCCCCGAAACACATTAAATGTGACCATGCCCCCTGTTTTTATGTATTTTGTGCACTTACCCTCCCGAAACGTCTTAAATGTGACAGTGCCCCCTGCTTTTATGTATGTTTGTGCACTTACCCCCCCGAAACATTTTAAATGTGACTATGCCCCCTGCTTTTATGTATGTTTGTGCACTTACCCACCCCCCATACCAAATTCCGGCAAGATTTTTCACCAGAACTAAAGCACTTGCAAAGCACACAAAATTTAAGAGGGCAAAAGGGTAATATTATCAGCGGTGCGGCAACATTCCATATTCAGTTCCAATTCCTAGGTGACTTGATTTTTCGGTGTGTGTAATGAAGGGGTCTCTATAAAAAAAGAAATAAGAAAGCAACAAGAAATCTGACCGAAATTTGTGTGCTTTGCAGGTGCTTTAGTTCCGGTGAAAAATCTGACCGAAATTTGGTATGGGGGGGGGGGGTAAATTCACAAACATACATAAAAGCAGGGGGCACAGTCACATTTAAAATGTTTCGCGGGGGGGCGTAAGTGCACAAACATACATAAAAACAGGGGGCACAATCACATTTAAGACGTTTCGGGGGGGTAAGTGCACAAAATACATAAAAGCAGAGGGCATGGTCACATTTAATGTGTTTCGGGGGGGAAAGTGCAAAAATTGAAAAAAACTGGGGGGTGACGTGCAAAAATCCCATAAAACAAACGGGTGAGATTTTTCTGCTTTTTAATTTTTTATTTAATGTGTCAATTGCGGACTTTATGTGCGGGCAAAACTATAGTAAAAAATCATGTTAGAGATTCAAAGTATGAATCTGCATGATTGAAATGTGGTAGTTGGACTGTTGTACAAGTTTAAAGATTTGAAATGCAAGTTTCATATTAGCTATATTTTTATTAATATATCAAAAAATTTATTTTTTCGTCGATAACATCAAAAAGTTTATGTTTTTAAATCAAATGAAATAAAATATTATTTTCGAAACTATTTGTTTGCCTTAAACTATGTTATTTTTCTAAATTTAGTAATTTTTTTTACAATTTTCCCTTAGTGTTTCCAAAATATTTTCGAAAAGTCCATAAAAATTTTTAATATTTGACTGTCCGAAACATACACTCGAAACGAAATTTTGATCCATGCTTTTATTATCGTGATAAATATATATCGGTCCAATACTAATGGATATTAGAGCAAAGGTTTTTAAGTAGGATAGTAGGAGTAATTTCTAAATTTTGAGTTGTACAGTTACTATGATCAGCTAAAATCTGAGAATAGACCATTAACTTCGACGTTGGTCTGATTAATTTGCATTTTTTTTTTCCGTAGGTATTTCAACAATTACCCTCCTAGCTGATAATAAGGGCCTATTTGGATCGATTTTGGCTCGGTTTCGCGAATCTCGATTTAAAAAAATTGGTTTGGATGGTTTCGATGAAACCTTTGAGACTTCATTTGGATGAATTTTGGCTTCTGGGTTTTGTGATTTGAATAAGTTGAAAACCCACTTGGACTGAGTTTGGATGTTGGGGTTTAGAGAATAAAGTAGGTGATATGTGTCAAATCAATATTTTATATGTTTGAAGAGTTTGATTGTGAGTTTTTTAATAGGATTTTAGTGGACTTATGTGTTTGACAAAAACTCATTTGAAAGGGATTTGATTCGATCTCGCGAAACCCACAAGATCGGACCAAAACCCATCCACATACACCCTAAGATGTGGGTTTATCCGTTCAAACATGGCAATTAAACTATTGGATAAGTTTTATTAAAAAAATTAGAGAAAGTTGAGTTTAATATTTTAAGTTTGATTGTAATTTAAGCATAGCAATTGCCTTTCAAGTTTCAACCCAAAATGACTTTTTTTAATTTGCATTGTTTAGTTCCGTTGTTGTTGTCTACTACAAAGTTTAATCCTACACGACTCTATGATTGATTTCCCTATGAATAATCAAATTTAAAAAAGCTTCATTAAGTAATATATTATTTTTCTTGTACAAAATAAACCACACTTTTCTCAGTCTTAGCTAGATGGCCAATTCAAGATTGAATTCTTACTAAATAGTAGAAGATAGTAGAAAACATAGATTTTCATTTAATAATTAAATACATAACATCAATTTCATAGATTTTCTTTTTTTCATATAACAAACAGAAAGATAAATTGAATATTAAGAGAATCACAAATGATAAATTGCCATTAACACTCCAAATTTAAGTAGACGTTGGATTGGATAACTATGACAAAAGCCAACTAGGGTACCTATCAAGTGAACATGTTTGTTTGGTTTTCTAGTGTTTGATTTTTGAGAGAGTAGTTTAAGAAAAAATTAAGATAGGTTAAATTTATTTTATAAAATAAAAAACATGTTTGTTGATTTTTGAGATAGTAGTTTGGAAAAAAATAGGATCAGTGTAGTTTATATCGTACGATTCGCGATATGATTCGATTCCGACACAAAACGATACAACTCGGACTTTGTATCGTTTTGGGCCTTGTTTCGTAATGTACGTACCGGTCCGGTACGATGGGATATCGCATGCATCGCAATACGATAGCGATACATGCGATACAAGTGAAAAAGGATTTTTTTATTCTGAACTAGGTCTGACCAACAGGATCCGACCAGATCCAGTTAGCGACCCCTTTTTTTTAAAAAAATGAAAGAAAAAGAAAATGAAAAACATAAAAAAACAGAGGAATCAGCAATCCATTAGACCCTAAATTATAATTACGATTCTTTTAAAACCCTAAATCTCTACTTCATTTTTCTCTTCAATTTTCTATAAAATCTCTACCGAAACCATAAATTAACAACTCAAGCAACCTAAACTCATAATTATTATTCCCTTTTTCAATTCATATAAGCTAGAATATCAAACATGCACTGCAAGAAAATTGGGCTTCACCTACGGCATATTCCGTTGGTGAAGCCTTGATTTTCGTTGGTATTCATTCATAGCGATGCTTTTTTTTCCGTTAGTTGATTCGTAGGTGAAGGCCTCGTAGGTAAATGAAGCAACATTTTTTTTCATTGGTAAATGTTGCGACAATTCGTTTTTATTTTGGAAAAAGCGTCGGATGAACGATTGGGCCCGAATATTTTTTGCGACAACTTTTGTTGTTGGAAATGCGTAGGAAAATTAATAACTGATTTTCAACGGCATAAATTTGTTGGTATTATGTCGCCAATCCGTTGGAAACGTTGTGACGGAATATAGCATCAAAATTATTCCGTTAACTAAAATATGTCGGTATTTTGTCGCCAATCGGTTGGAATCAGTCCGACGAATTTAGCATCAAAATATTTCCGTTAGTTTATTTTTGTCACTAATTTGAAAAAAATCAGTTCGACCCCAGTGACAACTTATTTATTGCTGATTCCGTTACTACAGTTCGACCCTAGTGACAACTTATTTATAGCTGATTCCGTTACTAGTAATTGGATCGGAGCAAAAGTTGAACCTCGACTTAGAATTGATTGAGTCGTTCCTGGGTGTGCCTGAGCCTGACCTGGGCGCCTAGGTCTCACCTAGGCTTGACTGAGGCGCCCAGGCCATGCTTGGTTCTAGCCCAGGCACCCGGGCTACTCATGGGGCTGCCCTGGGCACCTCTGTATCACTTGGGCTTGGCCTAGGCGCCAATGCCATTCCTAGTTGTGGCTCAGGCGCCCGGGTCACTCAAGGGGCTGCCTCGGGCGCCTAGGTCTCGCTTGGGCTTGTCCTAGGCAATATGCGCCCGGGCGACTAGGAAATGTATTTTTAATTAACTTGTTGGATATGGGATTTGAACCCTTGACCTCATATATACATATTAAAGGATCAAACCATTTGAGCTAGACTACTTTATTGTATTTTCATTAGACAATCATATATATCAGCCAACTAATAGTTTATTTCATCAATCTCATAAGTTTTTTTTTTCAATTTCATCGATTGAACTCATTTTTCATTAATTTCACCATTTTTCCCCCAATTCATTGATTTGACTTTTTTTTTATCGATATAACTAGTTTTCCCCTTAATTTCATCAATTTAAATCGTTTTGACCTAATTAACTAGTTTTTCCACCATTTTCATCCCTTACTAATTTAATCAATTTAAATAATTTTTATCTGATTTAACTCGTTTAATCGTCGTTATCACTAGTTTTGTCGACTTAACTAATTTTTTTTAAATTATCACTAGTTTTCTCACTAATTCACCAATTTATATCATTGTTTTGGCAATCTTACTCATCGATTTAAACATATTTTGACTGATTCAACCCATTTTATCATCAATTTCACCGATTTAAAACGTTATGGTCTTATTTAACTCAATTTTTCGCCAATCTCACATGCTTTTAACTAATTTCATTAATTTACCCATTTTTTCATCGTTTCACCCTAAACTGATAAAAAAATGAGAAAATCGATGATATCGGTTAGAATTGGATATACCGGGGAAATTGGTAAAAAAAAAAGTTAAACGATGAAAAAATCAAAATTAACGTGAGTTTGATTGAGTCCAATTTGAATATGAATCCAACTAATAAAGGTGATCCGTAGAGGGTGGTTTGTGCCTGGGTGTGGGGATGGTTAAAAAGTGACGGTGGATGGGGGTGGTTGGAGTGTGGGGTGGGGTAGATTGGACAATTAAAGTTTATTAATACTTTTTTTTTTAAGTTGATCCAGTATGTTTACACAAGTTTCATTTATGGATCATAAGAGGATCATATCTAGCAGATTTGATCATGTTGAAAATTTAATGGATCACATATGGATCGGATCCAACAAATCGATCCATATTACTACCTCTATGCCGAGCTGATTTATTAATGATCTTAGTCACAATGTAATTGATTAAGTGTAATTGCATTTACTCTACGTTCCTAGAAATTTGATTAGTTGGACATAATTATTATCTTTGGATTGGGGAGAACTATCTTACTTCAAGATAATCTAATTTATCGATTCTTGTTTCATAGTTCTTAGATATAAAATCACTTAAACTTTTGTGTGCTACGAAAGAGAAGTAGTGACGTATTTTTTTCACCTGAATGATTTCACTACTATATATGGATCACCTTTCCAGACAACTTAATAACAAATGTCATACATAGAATTTTTTTTATTTCAAAATTTCTTTGGTAATTTGTTGTTATTATTCGTGAAACATATTTCTATCGTTGGTTTTGTCGTTGTTCAGATACACATTTGTTACTAGAGCTTAATAGAACGGAAGTTTTTCCGTTGGAACAATTTCATCGCTATGGATAACTTTTTCCTACATCTTAACAACCGAATTCCTACGAAAAATATTTTTTCCCAATTTTTCACTGGTATTTTGTCGTTATTATTAGTGGAATATAATTATGTTGATGGTTCCGTCGCTGTTCAGTTACTAAATCTAAATAGCAACGGATAATTTTCCGTTGGAATGATTTCGTCGCTATGGATAACTTTTTTCTACAACTTAACAACCATTCCTACAAAAAATATTATTTTTCAATATTTCATGGGTAATTTGTCGCTATTATCGAAGGAACACTTTTCATTTGAAATTTTATTGGTATTTCGTTACTAGTCCATTACTAATAGCAACAAATTTATTTTCGTTGGAATCAAGCCATCGCTGATGCCTCCTTTTCTTGTAGTGATGTTCTTCATATGCTGTTTGGGTTCTAAAAAATGTAAGTAATAGATTGAATTTGACACAGATGGTTTTTGGTGGTTAATTGGGTTTTATGATATTTACTACGGTGAATTGCAGAAACTAATTGCATGTATGATGCAAAGCTGCAAATTAATTAATTAAAGTTAAATGTTTGATTATAAGTCTTAGCATTCCATCAGGGCCGGTCCTAGATATCTGGGGGTCCCGGGCGAATTTCAAATTTGGGGCCCTTTGTTATAAATTTTTTTTTACCTAATTTATTTTTTAAAGACGAAAATGTTAATTAAATATTTTTTGTTTTCATTCTTTTACAAATATGATAATTGAATGCTTGACTTTATTTCATTTCGTGACAATCTTAACTCTATTAATTATATATTATTATCTGAAAAGTTATACATCATATATAAAACCAAGAAAAATATACACATACATATAAAAATACGGATGGAGCTAGACCAACTTTATTGGGGGCGAAATTCTTTTTTACAATGTACTAAGTGGGAAAGTAATATGCAGAAGAATCCTATTATTAAGAAAAAAACCGTCTTCTTTTTATCATAATTAAGAAAGAAATTTTTTTATGGTACCTATTAAGTAAAAAATATGACAAGCCGCCATTAAGTAAGGAACATGATTAAAAGAATAATTACTACGAAAAAAATAAAAAATATTAACAATTATTACAAAAGAAAAAAAGTTAAATAACGTAAAACAATCAAATTTAAGGAAAAAAAAATCCAATATTGGGATTTGAACCATTGACATCCCATTCATCAAGAGAAAGTCTTACCGAGTAAGCAAAGATACATTTTATGTACATATAATTAATAAAATTAAACATATTTAGTATTTTAATGTTTTTTAAAGGCATATATGTTAATTTTCCGGAAGCCCTAGGTCCCGGGCCAAGTTGCCGAGCACTTGGGCCGGCCCTGCATTCCATGAAACTCTTTTGAGTGCATAATATGTATACTACTGTCTGGTCAATTTACAAATTGATTAATTGTTTAACTTTGAACCGATTGAAGAGGTTGATGAAAATGAGGAGCAAAACTTTGAGCCGATTGAAGAGGTTATGAGGAATATATTTTTTATTATTTCTAACAATTGATCTGTATCTTACGATACACAATACGTATCTCAATACGATCCGATACGAATGAAAAAAGATACGCGATACGATTTACGATTTGATTACCATGGATAGAATAAATTAGTTTTACAAAACAAAAAATATGTTTATTTGGCTTTTAAAAGAGTAATTTTAGAAACTAACATCGGATAAATTTATTTTGTAAAATAGAAAACATGTTTGTTTATTTTTTTCAAACATAAAATAATTTTGGAAAAAGCGGGTTGAGAATAATGTACATCTCCAGTGCAATTCCTTGTAAAAGCCTTTTGATTGCTTGCAAGTTCATCCCGTCACATAGAAGTACTGTCTATACTACTCAGTCATCATTAGGGCTCAGAATGGTTTGATAAACCGATCGAATCATACCGGAAATAAAATTTTAATTCTGTAAACCGTTCCTGTCCCGAGATCGACCCTTCAGAAAGGTTGGTTCTCGATAATATTGATCGGTTTACCGAACCAAGCCTGTAGAACCGAATTTGAGAAAATAAAAAATTTCTAAACTTAATGCAAGGAAAGACTTTTTTAATAACTTTAATGTTATCAAACTAAGTTTTTTTTATTACCGAATATAAAGCAAGGAAAAATTTAAAATATCTAAGGAGTCATTCTATGCGTAAAATATTTTGCAGATAAAAGCTTCATCTATATGAAATATTGAGGGCCAAATATAGCCAAGGGAAATATATTACCAAAAATCTGGCCTTTTATATATTTTAAATAAAAATTTAGTTAAAAAATTTACGGCCACATGATAGTTTTTGAAGATATTTTGGAAAACCAAGATAAATGATGGAGCTGTTTTACACTCCATATAACACTCGGAATGACTAGATGAAACTTGATCGGCTTGACCAGGAAGCTAAACAAGCCATTCGATCCGACCAGAGATATCTGTCCATAGCGATCATGACCGAAATCCGAGTTCCTGAAGGATCAATACCCCGAGTCCTAGTAGGATTATGTTTCCTTGTATAGCTAGGGTTAATATCATATAAATACCTAGATTGTCATTGTATTTGAACAACTACAATTAAGAGAGCTTACGCCTACATACTCTGGCTATCTGATATCAAATCAATAGAAAAGCTTTTGCTATATTATATTCAATATTCTCTGTTTCGTGTTCTTATTGCTTTTTATATATTGTTCTTTCTTGAGATTGATCCATCGGGAATAAAGTAACTAGGCCCTATAATCACTATATAATTACACCCCATAAACTTTTATCATTGATTTAATCAGGTCATACGAAAAATGGTTAAATCAGTTGGCGCCCACCGTGGGGCTAAGTTAATTATTCGATAGACAAATGGCTCGCCCAAGGAAGAACGCCCGTAACGAGGCAAGAAGTAACACGATGCATCCACATATTACGTCGGACGATTTGCAGAACGATACGACTAATGACAACCTAATCGTCAACAATGAAAATAACCAACGAGAGAAGGATCAACTACCAATTCAAGAGGAACGTCAAGGGAACCAGGTCCAAAATTCTCAAGGACAGATGGAGATCGCCGCCAATTTAGTACCAGAAGTCCATGTGGCCCCAACGATCCCTGTTCCTCTGCCAGAAACACAGGAGAAATTAAGACAAATCGCGATGTTATTTAACTCACTTTGCCCAGGGGAACTGCTGGTTCCCGAGCAGGTTCCCAGAGACCCTAGAGCAACAAGGGCAAATCCAGTTCGGAGAGCTCCTAGGCAGGTCGATCAAATGTCAGATCAAGCAGATAGCCCTATGACTGAACATCGATCATTACACAGTCCACAAAAGAGCGATACAAAACCTACCGAAGAGCGAATCCGGAGAAAAACTGATCGGACGAAGCCACAACTAACCCGCCAAGGATCAACGGAACATACCATTATTCCCTTCGATGAGGACATTGTGGATACAATCCCTAATCGACAAAGAGCTGTTCGCATATCGGAAAGAGAAATTGAAAAGATGGTACAAGAGCGTCTGGAGCAACGTCTATGGACCATACAAAATCCGTGGGCCAGGAGCACGGAGGTCCAAGAAAGCTTAGCAGCGTGCTCTCCCTTTTGCAAGGAAATAAAAGAAGCTCAATCATCCGGGCAGGTTCCGGGATGACTGCCAAGATATGATGGAACCAATGATCCCAACGATTATATATTCAGTTTTACCAATATAATGAATTTATATGCTCATTCGGCAGAATAAACCGCTAAACTGATGGTTACCACATTTGAAGGACTAGCTTTGGATTGGTTTGGGAAACAACCTACCAACTCCATATTCAGCTTCCGTGAGTTATGCAACAAACTGACTCAATAATTCGCTAGACAGAAAAGACAGAAACTACCGATGAGCTACCTTGGGACCATTCATCAACAAGAAGGAGAGTCCTTACGAAGCTGGTTGGCAAGATTTAACGTGGAATTATTAAAAATTGATTCCCCGAACATTGACTATATAATCTCCATCCTCTTCGATCTCACTAAAAACAGGCACTTCGGGAATGCACTGAGTAGAAAACAACAGAGAACTTTTGCGGATATTATGACCTTGGCGTCAAAATATATGACTTAAGAAGAGATGAACTCTTTCAAGTATAAGAATAGGAACAAAGCTCCCGCCTCCGGATCGAGGCGGCAAGATAAAGCTCATGTTTCAAGACCTATGAATTATGATCGATCCTCCAGAGAAGGAAACAATTTTCAACAACTAGAGTATAATCGGAACGATCAGGATAAAAGACCTAATGTCTATCCTAGATCAAAATCGGCCGAACCGACAAACAAGAATCAAATAAACCAGGTGGAATATCCCCGATTGACTGTTCCTATCGAAGAAATTCTTGTAGTACTTGAAAGGAACAATTGGATTCCACCAGCAAAAAGAATCGCACAGCCTAGGCCAGGTGCTCGAAACTACAATCTATATTGTAGATATCACCGTGCCCATGAGCATCGCACCGAAGATTGTTTTCACCTGAAGCAGGAAATTGAAAGATTAATCGAACAAGGAAAGTTGGACGACAATCTAGAGCGAGGCAATCGCAAGAGAAATAGAAGCAGGAGTCCTCGAATCAACAATCAGAGGAGAACCCCGAGAAGAAGGTCCCATAATAATGGTCCGCCACAAGAATTGAACAATGACCAAATTAACGGCACCATCCATACAATCTCCGGAGGACCGGCCGGGGGAGACAGTCGTAATGCTCGCCGTAGAACCGCGAGATCCACAGTGGAAAGTATTAGATATCCAAAAGAAATATGGACGCTATAAAGCAAACTACCAAGAGAACAACTCATTAGTTTCAACGAGAATGAAGTACCAAGGAACATCGTTTGGGATATGAAAGAAGACAACCCTGATTTTCCGATGGTAGTATAACTTGAGATAGCAAACTACAACGTTAAAAGGATCCTAATTGATAATGGAAGCTCAACGAACATCATATCTAAGCAAGTCCTAGCGCAGATGAACTTGGGAGAAATAGCATTTCAAAAGGTGGCCACTCCTTTAGTAGGATTTGGAGGCTCAGAAATAGTCCCCTACGGGACAATAAATTTAAGTGTCTCGCTGGGGATGAAACCACAGCGCGCAGTAAAAATGATAAAATTCCTGGTCGTAGAGACTCCCTTTGCATTCAATGCAAAATTGGGATGATCTGCCCTCAACCTTTTCCGAGCAGTAGTATCGACATACCATCATAAGATAAAATTTCCAACAGACTCGGGAATCGGAGAAATAGTAAATGATCATTGCATGGCATGTGATTGCTACAACACCTCCCTAACGCTGGGGAACCGATCTAAATCATTTACCCCAGCTAAAAGGAAGCTCGAGGACGACATCGAAAGAGCTGAAATTGAGATCCCCGTCACTGACAGGGTAGATCGTAAGGAAAATGAGCCGGTCGATTTAACCATAAAGCCACCAGAACACAAGGATATTATGCTCGTACAAGGAGATCCTTCGAAAACAACTAGGATCGGAACCGAACTCAGTTCGGAAGGGGAAGTAATGTTAATAAACTTTCTCAGGAAAAATATTGACATCTTCGCTTGGAGTGCAGACGACATTGAGGGCATTGACCCAAGAGTAATTACTCAATCATTAAAAATTGATCCAACGGCGAAACCAGCAAGACAAAAGAAGAGGAATCATGGGACAATAAAAGACAAGATAATCAAAGCGGAAGTCGAGAGGCTGCTCAAAGCTAAACAAATTCGGGAAATACACTTCTCGGAATGGCTATGCAATGTTGTCTTAGTGGATAAAGGGGATAAAAAGGATAATAAATGGAGGATGTGCAACGATTTCACCGACCTTAATAAGATATGTCCACGTGATCCTTACCCTCTCCCGAGGATCGACTTGTTGGTCGACTCAACTGTCGGATTTGCTATTTTCAGCATGATGGACGCCTTTTAAGGTTTCTATCAAATCTATATGGACGAGCGAGACCAGGAGAAAACTACTTTCGTGACAGAACAGGGTGTATATTGCTTTATTATCATGCCGTTCGGGCTAAGAAATACAGGGGCTTCTTACCAACGATTAGTTAACCTAATGTTTAGGGAGCTGATAGGAGAAATAATGAAAGTATACGTGAATGATATGCTGGTCAAAAGTATGAATGAAGCCGACAACGTAAAGCACCTCGATCGATGCTTCCAAATACTAAGAAAATATCAAATGAAGCTCAATCCCGCAAAATGTACTTTCGGGGTTAAATCCGGGAAATTTTTAGGATATATGGTTCATCAATGAGGTATTGAAGCCAATCCCGAAAATATTTGTGCGATAACTGAAATGAGACCACCTAAGACAATTTCCCAAGTACAAAGCTTAGTAGGGAAAATTGTCGCATTGAACAAATTTATCTCCAAATCAGCAGATAGAAGTTTGCCTTTATTTCAAACTTTAAGGAAGGCGAAAAACTTTGTATGGACTGAAGAGTGAGACCAGGCATTCAACCATCTAAAGGAATACTTGACCTCTTCTCCATTGCTAGCGAAGCCGACTGAAGGTGAACCATTATACTTCTATATATCTATCTCCGCAGTTGCCAATAGTTCGGTCTTGATAAAGATAGAAGGCACTGAGGATAAGCCTGTTTACTACCTAAGTAAGCTACTACAAGGAGCGGAGAAGAATTACTTGGAGTTAGAGAAATTTGCTTTGGCCTTAGTGGTGGCAGCACGCAAACTCCGACCATACTTTTTAACCTATAAGATAGTCGTGCTTACAAACCAACCACTAAGATAAGTCCTGGCGAAGCCAGAAGCCTCTGGTAGATTGATTAAGTGGGCGGTCGAACTAGGACAATACGAAATTGAACATAAACCGCGAATCGCTATCAAGGCTCAAATTTTGGCCGACTTTCTATTGGAAACTCCGAACTCAATACAAGAGCCCAACAATTCGATCGATCGCGATAACGATATTTTAATTGTAAAAAATTACACCTGGTTAATGCACGTCGATGGTGCATCGAGCAGAGAGGGAGGCGGAGCTGGAATCAATTTTACCGGCCCAAATAATGAGGATATAAACTCTGCGATCACATTAGACTTCGTGGTGACCAACAATGAAGCCGAGTGTGAGGCGTTAATTGCAGGAATAAAAATGGCAATCAAAGCCAACATAAAAAGTCTCAAAGTATTAACTGATTCAGAGTTGGTACAAAGACAAATTGAATGTCTATACGAAGTAAAGGAATTCAATATGATCAAGTATCTCGCCAAAGTAAAAGAGTTGACTGAAAAATTCGAGAATTTCAAAATACAGAATGTTCCCCGCTCGGAAAACAAATGGGCAGATCAGCTTTCTAGATTCACATGATCACATGATGGTAGAAACGAAAGGGTGATCAATTGGTTGATCTCAAATACGCCGGCAATCGACATCGATGGCAGATCCGTCACTGAAATGATGGAAATTGAAGAACCAGAGAAGAACTGGATAACTCCAATGGTGGATTACCTTCGAGAAGGAAACCTGCCGCCTGACCTAAATGAGGCTCGGAAAATAAAATATCAAGCGCCAAGGTACACGATGTTAGAGGAAAAACTCTATAGAAGATCGGTATCCGAAGTTCTACTGAAATGTATTTCCGAACCACAAACCGTTGATGTACTTCGAGAAATACATGAAGGGGAAGCAGGAAACCACAGTGGAGCCAGGGCTTTAGCTTTGAAATGCCTCCGAACAGGATACTATTTGCCTACCTTAAACAAGGATGCTGTCCAATATGTGCAAAAGTGTCATCATTGCCAAGTTCATGCTAATATAAGCCATCAACCGGCAGAAAACATGCACCCGATACCTGTATGCTAGCCATTTGATCAATGAGGAATAGATATTGTAGGACCTCTCCTAGTAGCCAGATCTAAGAAAACTTATGTTCTTATTGCTGTCGAATATTTCAGCAAATGGATAGAATGCATCGCTCTTGCTCGAATAACACAGTTTCAAGTAATTAATTTCCTATGGAAGTTCATAGTATGTCGATTTGGCGTCCCACGGATCCTAATCTCCGATAATGGAACTCAATTCGCGGGAAAACTAGTACTGGAGTGGTGCTCTAGGCTGGGAATTTAACAAAACTTCACCTCTGTAGGACACCCTAGAGCGAACGGACAAACTGAAGTAGCGAATCGTGAAATAATAAAATCTCTGGAGAAAAGATTAGGGGCAGCCAAAGGAAGATGGCTAGATGAACTCCCTGGAGTGCTTTGGGCAAACCGGACAACTGTCAAGGCCTCGACCGGCGAGACCCCATTCAGTCTGGTATACGGCTCAGAGGCTGTAATTCCAGTTGAAACATTAGTCCCGACACCGAGGATCGAGATGTTTGATAGTGAGGAAAATGAAAAGGCTAGAGAAAATGATGTCGACCTGACTGAGGCCTTAAGAGAGAAAGCTGCGATACAATTGCAGGTTGCAAAATCGAATATGGAAAAAGCCTATAACCAAAAGGTGCGCATACGAACCTTCAAAGAAGGGGACTTAGTACTAAAGAAAGTAGAGGTATCCAAGAACGTAGGAAAATTGCAACAGAATTGGGATGGACAATACATCGTTATTGGTGTAGGAAAGAAAGGTTCATACAAAATTGCACACATGGATGGAACACCCCTACCGAGGACTTGGAACGCGGTCAACCTAAGAAGATAGTATGGAAAATAAATCCTAGTACTTATCCTTGTTATTCTTTTTAATTCTGTTTATTTTGTTTAAAGTTTTTCGTACTATTTGCTGGAATAAAAATTTTTTCTTGAGAATTCTTTTGAAATACAATCAATGGTTGCCGAATCAAAGATTCAAAGGGTTAAAACCAATATTTGGTAAACAAACTAAGTCACTGAGTAGAGTAAAATTGATCCGCTCGATAGACGCTCCTCGATCTCCAAAAAACGCAAGGGCTTACTGGTTAAAACCAATATTTGGTAAACAACCTATGTCACAGAGTTAAGTAAAATCGACCCGCTCGATAGACGCTCCTCGATCTCCAAAAAACGCAAGGACTTACTGGTTAAAACCAATATTTGGTAAACAACCTAAGTCACAGAGTTGAGTAAAATCGATCCGCTCGATAGACGCTCCTCGATCTCCAAAAAACTCAAGGACTTACTGGTTAAAACCAATATTTGGTAAATAACCTAAGTCACAGAGTTGAGTAAAATCGATCCGCTCAACAGACGCTCTTCGATCTCCAAAAACGCAAGGACTTACTGGTTAAAACCAATATTTGGTAAACAACCTAAGTCACAGAGTTGAGTAAAATCGATCCGCTCGATAGACGCTTCTCGATCTCCAAAAAACCGCAAGGACTTACTGGTTAAAACCAATATTTGGTAAACAACCTAAGTCACAGAGTTGAGTAAAATCGATCCGCTCGATAAACACTCCTCGATCTCCATAACGACGATCAAATAGGTTAAATCCGATAATTGGTAAAAGACCTAAGTCCTAAAGAGTTGAGTAAAATCGATCCGCTCGATAAACACTCCTCGATCTTCATAACGACGATCAAATAGGTTAAAGCCAATAATTGGTAAAAAAAACCTAAGTCCTAAAGAGTTGAGTAAAATCGATCCGCTCGATAAACACTCCTCGATCTCCATAACAACGATCAAATAGGTTAAAGCCAATAATTGGTAAAAAAAACCTAAGTCCTAAAGAGTTGAGTAAAATCGGTCCGCTCGAAAAACACTCATCGATCTCCATAACGACGATCAAATAGGTTAAAGCCAATAATTGGCAAAATACCTAAGTCCTAAAGAGTTGAGTAAAATTGATCCGCTCGATAAACACTCCTCGATCTCCATAACGACGATCAAATAGGTTAAAGCCAATAATTGGTAAAAAAAACTTAAGTCCTAAAGAGTTGAGTAAAATCGATCCGCTTGATAAACACTCCTCGATCTCAATAACGATGATCAAATAGGTTAAAGCCAATAATTGGTAAAAAACCTAAATCCTAAAGAGTTGAGTAAAATCGATCCGCTCGATAAACACTCCTCGATCTCCATAACGACGATCAAATAGGTTAAAACCAATAATTGGTAAAAAACCTAAGTCCTAAAGAGTTGAGTAAAATCGATCCGCTCAACACTCCTCGAACTCCATAACTGCGCTTAAATAGGTTAAAGCCAATAATTGGTAAAAAACCTAAGTCCTAAAGAGTTGAGTAAAATCGATCCGCTCGATAAACACTCCTCGATCTCCATAACGATGATCAAATAGGTTAAAGCAATAATTGGTAAAAAAACCTAAATCCTAAAGAGTTGAGTAAAATCGATCCGCTCGATAAACACTCCTCGATCTCCATAACGACGATCAAATAGGTTAAAACCAATAATTGATAAAAAAACCTAAGTCCTAAAGAGTTGAGTAAAATCGATCCGCTCAACACTCCTCGATCTCCATAACGGCGATTAAATAGGTTAAAGCCAATAATTGGTAAAAAACCTAAGTCCTAAAGAGTTGAGTAAAATCGATCCGCTCGATAAACACTCCTCGATCTCCAAAAAGCGACAGACTTATAGGTTAAAACCAATTATTGGTAAGAAAACCTAAGCACAAAATTAAAAGAAATCAAAGCAAGAACAAACTCACGAAGACAATAGATATAGAGAAATATAAAGTTTTATTCATCTGAATACAATGAACATTCTTCGATTTACATATCGTTACAAATACAAAAAGGGAAAATCCTATTCGATAGATCAAAACTTTGCACGACAATGTCCACAGAAACATCGATCTTCATCCCGGCGCCTCCATATTTCCCTCCAACCATCCAAGGAGCATGCTGCTCAAGATGGTCGACTTCTTTAGTTCGATGGCCATGCTCTGAAGATCGATCCTCCCTTTAGTTGAAACGACCATTACAAGCCAGATATCCTATAGCGATCATTCGACCAATACGAGCTCCTGCTTGGAAGATGGGGTTGATTTTTACTCTAAAGCAGGATCTCGCGCGGACCGTCGCAAAAAGTTAAAATTTACCAGCACACCCCGGCGGTCAATCACTCCGGAAGTAACATCCAAGAACAGGGATGCCTGGTAAGTATGAACCCTCCATGTGCAAACAAAATACCATGGACCTCAACCCCATAAAGACAAAAGTTGAGGCCACATAGGACCCGTCAATACTAGGTAGGGTATCAATGGGACCTATCAGTACAAGGCAAATGATCTTTGAGTTGTTATAAGATATTGGATCATGATAATGTGACTTTTTGAAAATTATGGGATCACTGGGCAAAATAAAACCCAAAGAAACTGATATCTCCATCTCGTACGGTATGGGTAGATATGGGAAGAAACTGAATGTCTATTTATAGGAATATTTTAAGTCTATCCTACGGTTGGATAGAAAACTGATCAAGGGACAAGAACGCGACTTTTGACTTCCCAAGTCTAATGTGAATAAGTTGGAACGGCACTGGGATCGACGATAAAACTGCTCGATGAGAATGAAGTATCAAGGTCGAAATGACCAGGATGGAAATCCCATATACGTTCTAGTTGATTCTTTGGGAAACACCTTGGAACTTTATGAATAATGCTCGACCGACGAACGAAATCCTTACAAAGGAGATTAAAAACGAGGAATAATTACTTCTACCAAAAATAAATGAACTACAAGCAGGAAGACAAAATAGTTGATCGTTTTGACAACAAATAAGGGTCTGACGACATAAAGTCCAGCTTCTCTCTCAAAGTCCAAGAGATCTGACAGAATAATAATAGAGACAGTTATCCTTGCTAAAGCATACGGACTTGTCACTGCCTTACATTCGAAAGAATTGCTTAAGGAGGTCTGAACAGACTAGATCTACCTAATGGTTCTACATTTTCCAATTCCTCCCATACCAAAAATTCGACATGTTGATACACTGGTTGTTTTATTTGAGGATACTGAAGTTCGCAGTCAGTACACAGAAACATGGAATTACAAAGGCAGCAGACATGCTTTTCTAAGGGATTTAACTCTAAGAAAAATAAATGCTTCAAAAGAAGTTGCAAGGAAGCCCTAATATAGAACTTCACAAAAGACAAAACTATGCCTGACAATGGTAGCTAATGCATCACCGATAAACATGATAGCTCACTACGCAGCTACTATACAAGATAAAAGATTTATCAAGATAAGATCACACTACAGAAAGCATTGGCTTTGAAATTTAACATGATTACATGGGTTGGCTAGGGACTATGCATAGTAAACAAATGGATTTACTAAATCCAACACCTCAACACTAAATAACAAAATCCTGAGGAACTTCTTGATTTTGAAAGAACTCATGACTGATCGACAGCAACAGCTTGTTCCTTTCCACAATATTGGTTACCCTGAAGTCAATCCAGATAAGTTTCTATGGAGCTTTATATTTGAACCACTTACTTAACAAGCAACTTTGACTTGCTTACAAAAGTAATGGATTAAAGATTTTTAAATCTACAACTATCTACTCGATCAAATAATTCAAATTCATTCTCCAATAAAGATTGGAATTACCATAAAGTATTTACAGCAAAATATTGTGGTTATACAAAATATGCTAAGGATGAATTATCCCCTAGCAACCACATATCGGCTTTAGTCTACCAATAATAATAATAAAAAAAATTGAAGAAGCAAGTCATCAGGACTGATCATCACCAGCGGGTCTGCTCGAAGAAGCACCCTTTCGAGGAGTAGTTGTATTTAGAAATGCCATCACCTCCTCTTGAAGAAGGCACGCTGACGAGACTCCTCTAAATTGGCATTCAATTGAGCCAGATCATTTCTCTCCTTCTCAAGAGCTAATTTTTCTTCACGTAACTTCTGGAGATCATCATTAAAAAGCTCAATATGAAGAGCTTGCCCCTTGACCTTTGAGGTCTCTGTATCCAGCCGAAGCCTCAGATTCTCTCTACTAAGCCACAATTCATCATATTGGGCACCCAGTTGCAGAGCATAATATTTCCCCTGAGAAGAAAGAAATTATAAACGACAAGCAACGAAAAACCAGTATGAGAATAAAGTTAAATCAAATAAGTACCTGCTCGAACTGTTTGAACATGGACTGAACATGATCTTACGCGTTTTCGTGTGATCGGACTATATGGGGTGGTGTGCTAATCGAACATAAATGAATGCGAAATAATGGAGAAAGATCAATAGTATTAATATTCAATGAGTTTTAATACAAAGTACAAGTAGGATGAGTCCTATTCGAGCATTATTGGATGCCGTACAAGCTAGAGGGCAAAACCTGTACAATTAGGCCTATGCTAATAATCCGAGCTGTGAACTTAAGCTTGGAGTGTTTTTTTCTGGCCCCCTCAGTGTAATAAATGCATGGAGTATTTATAGCCAACTTTAAGGACTTGGGCCTGGGCTCGGCCCAACAGTGTCCTTCGACCATGTGAGCTCGAAACAATCGTTTTCATGCTTTGGTTCGTCTTTCGGTCCCTGGCGACAGGGTTCATAGCTATTCGAATCGCGTTGAGGCTAAAGAACAGGGAATCCGAATTACCCCTCATCAATACTCCCCCACTTCTCGAGTGTGAAGCGAAGTAAGCGCTCGAAGAAGTATAAAGTACGTTCCATGTTATGGTGAGACGAGCCGCTCAGTACGTTTTCAGAATATATATTCCTTCCATCATGCTGAATAGAAGATCTTGTTGCATACCTCATCATTTCGAATTTCATGTTAGGAGCTACTTGCATAATGTAGTCAGATTTATACTTTAATTTCGACTAGGGCATCTGCAGGCGAAACTATTTCAACCCTGAAAGTTTCGACCTGGTATGATGCAATTTGCTAGGCTCCCTTTTGAAAATGTTTCGGGCAGTTCTTCGGAGATTGACGTCCTTTATAAAATGTTCACGTTTTTCCTGGTAAAGAGGTGTATTGCCCTTCTCCTTTCCGAAGAAGTATGACCACAGTCGGAGACCTGTTGGCTCGATAGGCGTCTCCTTGTTGAGTAAGGACATTATCGTCCGCCGAAAATTTCATTGGGTCGGTCAGTTACGAAGATGTGACGGGGGTTGTTATCTTGTAATTACTTCCTATGCCAAGCTCGGAAAATACTTTTTATCGACATTTCGACGGCTTTACTTATTCTCGGGCCATTATGTGATGACGCTTTCTTTACAAGCTGTATTTAGATCTCTTTATGATTTCTCTTGGATGATAGGTACTGGGACTTCGATGAATTCGGATAGGAATGAACTCGAGTAGAATAACCTTGACATTTCCTTCATTTCTCTTTCGGAATGGTTTCTGCAATTTCGGGAATCGTAACGGTCAGCGCATTTACTGCTCATATCTCAGCCGTTAGCACCATCAGATCTTAGTCGTTGATTGCTCTTTCTCCTCACTATATATAGTTCTGTGGAGACCCCCAGATTTTACATTTCAGTAACAATTTTGAACAGTTCTATGACTGAAGATTTATTCTTTCTAGGCAACATGCCTCGTTTCCTTTCTTTGATCAAGTTGTACGAAGTTCTCCTTCGTACTATTTTTGAATTCCTCTTTCTCATGATGGTAACCCAATTCGACTAGGTTATCGGCAGGCGAAAATAATTGCGACTGGGGTACCGGCAGGCGACCTGCTTCTTTGGATTCATCCCTCCTGAGACGGGTTAGAATTCCGGTACCCTGATCTCCATCCAGTCGGATAGTGGGTCGACTGCTGGAAGAGTTTTCCTGCTCTCGATCTCTACTTCTTCAAGATATTTCTTGAAGAATGTTACCTTCGAGAATGCGTGGAATAATTTTTCTAGGGGTTGCCTCGCTATTTTTCGATCTGGATCGTTGAGGAGCAAGTACTAAGGGAGTGATGAATGAAGGGTAGAAGCGTTGTTTTGGTCCAGTCTTACTCCTTCAACCACGGAGAAAATCTAGTGTAGGATTTATTTGTAATAGGGTTACATTAAATGTAAAGTCTTTGCTTGACTTCTCTTATCCTTGTAATTTCGAATTCTTTTGTAACTGTTTGGAATGACATGAATAAGATATTCATTTCTTTATCACCCTTCCTTATTGTCAGTGGAATTGTTTTTGTATGTTGTTATCGAGCGTCAATTTTTCTTGCCTCCAAAATATGATCGAGTGACATTCTTTATCTACTTTGAATAATACTTAGTTGATAGATGATAATCGATATCTTTCGACTTTGAGTATAGCTTGTAAAAAGCTTTTATTCTCTCGCCATATATTTAAGACATTCAGGCAGAGCAATACAAAATGTTCTTCGAGCGACAAATTCTAATTTGAAGGGCCAAATTCTGTACTCTGGACAAATAATTGTGAAGTAATAATCGAACAGGGTCTTGTTCAATCTCGAATAATAGCTTTGATTTAAGTGTTTGTGAAGATGGCTACTTAGCCTTAGATGATCGAATAATAATAGAATCGAGTATCAGTTGATCTTGGTTGATCGAGGGTAATAGTTTCGATTTAAGGGGCGTAGCGATAGCTTTCACCCTTAGTCGTATCAGAGCTTTTTTAGCTCGAGGGTCATAGCAGAGGCTTTCACCCGTTCAATAATTTCGATCTAAGGGGTATAGCAGAGGCTTTCTCCCTTAGTCGTTTTTAGAGCATTTTTAGCCCTTGGGTCATAGCAGAGGCTTTCACCCGTTCAATAATTTCGATCTAAGGGGCATAGCAGAGGCTTTCACCCTTAGTCGTTTTTAGAGCAATTTCAGCCCTTGGGTCATAGCAGAGGCTTTCACCCGTTCAATAATTTCGATCTAAGGGGCATAGCAGAGGCTTTCACCCTTAGTCGTTTTTAGAGCAATTTCAGCCCTTGGGTCATAGCAGAGGCTTTCACCCGATAAATAATTTCGATCTAAGGGGCATAGCAGAGGCTTTCACCCTTAGTCGTTTTTAGAGCAATTTCAGCCCTTGGGTCATAGCAGAGGCTTTCACCCGATAAATAATTTTGATCTAAGGGGCATAGCAGAGGCTTTCACCCTTAGTCGTTTTTAGAGCAATTTCAGCCCTTGGGTCATAGCAGAGGCTTTCACCCGATAAATAATTTCGATCTAAGGGGCATAGCAGAGGCTTTCACCCTTAGTCGTTTTTAGAGCAATTTCAGCCCTTGGGTCATAGCAGAGGCTTTCACCCGATAAATAATTTCGATCTAAGGGGCATAGCAGAGGCTTTCACCCTTAGTCGTTTTTAGAGCAATTTCAGCCCTTGGGTCATAGCAGAGGCTTTCACCCGATAAATAATTTCGATCTAAGGGGCATAGCAGAGGCTTTCACCCTTATATAATAGTAGACTGAGATAAGTACGGAACAAATAACAAAGATCGATAATATCAGGAAGAGATGAACGAATATGAATTTTGACGGGATCAGTTTCCATTGAATATATATATAACTTTCGATTGCAATAAATACTGAAGAGAAAATAGTCTTCTGCAATTATGGAGAAAGAGGCAGTAGTGAACAGCCTTAGAAAATAATCCTTATGCCTTTGTCGAGAAAATTCTTTGTTCGTAGGTTCCTAATTCTGATAAGTTTGATCTTTTCCAATCGGTTCCCGTTTTACCGGGAATTGCAACGGTCGACAAATCCTGTCCATTTAATTTGCGAATTATACGTCGTTGGATTCTTTTCTGTTCTTGGCTATAAAAGGCTGGCACATTGCTGAAATTATCTCATTCGTTTCATCGAGAATTTTTTCATCTGATCATGGCGGTCAAGAGAACTATTCGATTAATTCAACTATTTGAGTTCGGACTTCGGACGGTCTTTAAGCGGAATAGTCGTCGAGCGGAAAAAATTACAGCAACCACGCTTAGAATATCGACAGGCAAACGCAACTTCCATCTTGAAAGCCAATAAGCTAGGCTCATGGCCTTGCTGCTCCAATGCATTTAGGAAGACGTTGGGCCGATAGCATTCGATCCTCTGTCTTCTGAAGAATGCAAATAAAGTTAAAAGCCTGCGGGTCCTAAGGATATTCCTTGTTCGAAGGAAATGATAGGACGGGAGACCGAAAATTTCATAGGATTGTAATAACATATTGATGTAATATATAGGCTTATGCTATACTTGATGTATTTTCCCATTTCTTGTAATCTTTCGAGACAATATAAATATATTTCATCTCCCTTTTGTTGATAACCTTAATATAACTAGGTAGAATTTTATCTTGTTCTTCTAACATCGATCGATCAAGAAGTAATCTATCACCACTTGCTCGAGTGGATAACATATAAATATCTCAGCAGATCTGAGACTGACAAGAAAAAATTATGCCATAAATCTTTATCACTGTTGAATTTTCAATAATTGCATAACTTCCAGGTCGAGAATTCTGTTCGACTGAATCGATTATATTCCTTCTCAGTTGGCAACGTAAAAGCATAGCAATAATTACTTGTGTAAAAATATCCGAAATAATCGAACATGAATCCGACATGCCGTCCCTTCATGATATTAATACGTCGTCAAATTCTATAGAATGTCGTAATTCTTCTACACCCACTGTTGAATAGCGTGTCCTTCGTTACCAAACAGGGCCCTATTTCTCGGGAAATGTAACGGTCCTTCCATTTAATGCGGACATCCAGATCGCTCATAAGATACTATCTGGGCCGTTGATTTTAAATTCCCTACCCCTATAAATAGGTTCCTTCGCGTATTCAACACTTCTTGCTTTTCTCCTTATGCCCCATCCGACCACTATGGGTCGATTTTTAGATTTGATTCGCATTTTGTCCCAAATAAAAGAGTTTGAGATTAGAGTTCGAACTTTGTTTTTTAACCTTGCTTCCCTTGGTATAAGCTTTCCGCTTAGAATATCGACAGGCAAAAGAAATTGCGCCTAGAATACCGGCAGGCAACCTGTTTTGCCTGACATATCATCTCTGGTGCGGGTTAGAGCTCCGGATTCTAGGCGTAGTACTTGATCGGGCAGCTGGTTACTCCGAGCGGAGTTCTTTAAGTCTGAGGCACCAGCTTCCTCGAGGGCTTTCTTGCGAGATAGTTCCTTCGAGCTCCCTTGAAGCGCCTCTGCTGGGATAACCCTTTGCTGCTCCGGTTCGGATCGATCGGTAGATAATGGTTGATTTCGACCATCATTATTTACCGACGAAGACCTAAGATCAGTTTAAAGCCCTGGAAAGGAGCTCCGATCCGGCCTTTATCCCGTACGAAGTCGGATGTGCGACACGTGGCAAGCGATTGCCGGGAAAGAATCACTGCTGAGTTCTGCATCTGGGGCGATCTTAGGGATGGGAGACCAAGTCGTAATAGCACAGAATTATTCGGATAATTTGTAATAGAGTAGGAATAGTCGTACTTTATTTCTGGAGCTCGAACTCTGTATTCGAAGCTTCGCATTTGTAATTTGTTTGAATGACATCAATAAAACTTTGCTCTTGAATGAACTTTGTGTAATTTTCGAGAATTCGCACAACTTCCTTTAATTACTCCCAATTGATTTGAGAATCCCCATAATTTTCATTCTCGAAATTAATCGATACCATGATCGGAAAAATAAATTCCAACCATTAATAACCTGTGCATCTATTGAATTCTGGTCAGTGAGGCTCTCTGCTACCACATGTACCTCTCCTCGTAGTAGGCATTTTTCGATCAAATACTCGAATAGGGCCCCTCGGTGGGCGCCAATTGATCTTACGCGTTTTCGTGTGATCGGACTATATGGGGTGGTGTGCTAATCGAACATAAATGAATGCGAAATAATGGAGAAAGATCAATAGTATTAATATTCAATGAGTTTTAATACAAAGTACAAGTAGGATGAGTCCTATTCGAGCATTATTGGATGCCGTACAAGCTAGAGGGCAAAACCTGTACAATTAGGCCTATGCTAATAATCCGAGCTGTGAACTTAAGCTTGGAGTGTTTTTTTCTGGCCCCCTCAGTGTAATAAATGCATGGAGTATTTATAGCCAACTTTAAGGACTTGGGCCTGGGCTCGGCCCAACAGTGTCCTTCGACCATGTGAGCTCGAAACAATCGTTTTCATGCTTTGGTTCGTCTTTCGGTCCCTGGCGACAGGGTTCATAGCTATTCGAATCGCGTTGAGGCTAAAGAACAGGGAATCCGAATTACCCCTCATCAGAACAAAACGAAGGGCAGAAGTACCCTCATGCTTCTTCAACTCGCCAGGCAAAATGGTACTAAGACCCAGGTCCCAGGATAGAGGATCGTGTTCATGAGAATCGGGCAGGACAGAATTTAGAGGAATCTTATCATGACGAGGGATTTCAGACTCAGTTATGTCCTTAATTTGCTCCAAGATACAACGGTCATCCAACATGCGCGGGGATTCCCTCTCATTAGGGCTCACAGAAGTTTCCTTCCCTGAGTAAGAAATTACCGTCCTCCGACCGGACCTATGTCCGGCCCGACCTCCAGAAGAACCACCAGCCTCGAAGGAAGTAGTCATGGCAGAGGTATCAGAAAGTAAAAAATTCGTAAAGCTTTGACTGACTGACTGAGGGTGAAAACTAACCAAAGAGGGATCTATAACCTGGCCACTAATCGCTGGCCCAATGGTGTCGTTTACTTGACCTTCACCAATAACCAACTCATTAGCAGAAGAGGAAGGATTTGAGTTGTCGAGAGCATACTCATGCAAACTATGCTCGGAGGAAGGAATAGTGGAAGAAACAGGAATATTAAAAATGTTGGACATATCCCCAAAAGCAACCCCACCAGGGGAAGGTCTTCTTTCAAAATCCGAAGAGATAATGGAATTTTGTTGAGAAAACTCCGAACTAACATTCATGTCGCTCAAACGATCAGAAGGGACAGCAAGAGTCTGAGTCCCCGACCTACTAACGGTCTAGAGTTGAGGAGGATCAGCCGAAGGCCCCTCGTTGCGAGACCTCTTTGGTCTAGGGTTTCAGGGATTATCGCGTGAAGAACGCTTGGAAGTGTTACCGAAAAGATTGCTCATTCTCGGAAATTCAAAAAAAACTTCAAAATGTCGAGCAGAGCTTATTGACCTGCTGGGGAGAATATTTTATCTAAATGGGCAGGCGCAGTAAAATAGTGAAGAACTTTTTACCTAGAGTATTTATACTAAGGGAAAAGACGCATTGGACCTTGCAAACAGGCGCGAAACAGAAAACCTAGCCAATGAACAATCACATAAAAACGAAAAGATACAAACATAATGATTATGCTAGAATTAGTGACTTGTGTCTAAATTATCATAATCAGTGAAGAAGTTTAAACATCACAAATGGAGAATATGAATCGTCTTATTCAAAAGGTTAAAGAAGTAAAATTACAAGTCGCACGGTAATAGTTATTATCAAATTTATTCATTGCCCCTATACGAAGCCCTTTGGTCGGTCCCTACTACGTCTTGATCGCCAGCTGCTCATTCTTCTCCATCAGTATTTCTCACGATTTCAGGATTCTCCTCCTCGCTCTCTTGATCGACAAAATTATTATCGACTTCGGGATTTATATCAGAATGAGGAGTCGGTAAAGGTTTTCCAAACTCCTCGACCAAATGAGCCAAAGGAAAGTGTTTATATTCGACATTCGGCAGATCGAAAGAAGAATACTCCTCGCCGTAGCAGTTAAGGCTAACATGAGTGGCCCGGAAATATTCTCTCCGGCGACCATCTGATGGATCGCTTTCTTAAAAGTACTTTCCAGGAGGGGACCTATCTTCTGATACACCAAGGCGGTATGAACTGGGGAATTAAGGAACTCGCGAATCGCTTTCTCACCAGGATTCCTACCATATCGATCGGTAAGACCGCCGAGAGGAGATTCTCTTCATACTCGTCCAAGGAAGCCTGGAAACTAGAAACTTGTGACTCCAGTTCGCTGATACGAGTAGTATATTGGACTTTGTAATCTTCCAGCTCTTTACACAGCCGGTTAACCTGCTCCTGGGCGCGAGAAGTCTCCAAAATGCTGTTTAAAATATGAGGATTGTCAGTCCCCACACCCTGAGAATTTTCAACTCGAGATGGAGGCAAGGAAGAGGTGGAAGGACCCTGAGAAACAGGTACCTTCTGAAGCAACGCCCTATTCCTCTCCTCGAGAAACTCACACTGCTTCTGTCTCCAAAGGGCAGCTTCATAAGCAAATGACAGAAGACAAGTACTAGTCTGAGGAATCAAAAGGATAAGTTGTTTAAGTAAAAAATCCTATTACAAATTAACATGAAAAGAAAGGTACGCGAAAGCATTTACCTTGTCGGTGTAAAGAGAAGCTTTCTGTAATTTCTCCAAGGGATCTTTGTGGAGCATCTTATTAATGTCACGTGTGAAAACGCCAGAGAGAAGGATACGAGTAGCCTTATCTACTGCATTCTCCTTTTCATCATGGATCAAAGAATTCTGCTCGAAATAACCGGCTTTCCTCTTCCCCGCTAGATGATCTTCAATCATCTCGACAAGGGTAGGCGTGGGATGTTGTTCTCCAAGTAAAGTAATGCCCTCACCAGAGCGACTGTAAAATTGCTTCCTCCTCTTAGCTGCAGTGCCTGTTGAATTGGGCATCGACCAGCCTCGACAACCACGAATACCGAGGGAAGTTCTGAGATGGAAAGGAGGATAACCTTGTCCGGTCCCTATAGGACCCAGAGTTTGTGCAGAAGAGGTTTCCTGAGGAGTTTCCTGGGAAGGATCTGGGGATTCCTCTCTATAATCATCAGAATCTTGACCTAGATCCAATTTCCTCTTTCTGGACACTCTTTGCTCAATTGGATGGTTCTCCACCGTTTTGGTAGACTTTGATTGAACCATTTTCCCTTTGGTAGAGTGCCGAGAATTCTTTACCATGGAGACTAAAGAAAACAAAGTCCAGACAAGATGTTATTAAAATGTAAACTAAAGTGAATACAAGGATGAATAAATAACGCTTACCAATCGACTGAGACGAAGAAGAGATAGGGAAAGTATGAGAACTTAGGCCAGCCTTACGAAGAAAAGCCTCGCCAATAAGAAGAGCGCATTGATATTTGTCAGCACGCATTTCTTTTATCTCTTCTACCAACTTTGAATCGTCAGGAATTAGCTGACCCTCAACGGAGCGACCACCAAAAATCCACTTGGAATCGTGATCCCATGAGAATGGTTTGATGGAATCATCTGCTAAGGTAAGATGAGAGGGAGGACGAACAAAGAAAAAGCGAGATTTCCAGTCGAAATTGCTGGAAACCGGAGAATCGAAAATGGATCGACCAGATTTTTTACTAGCGAAAACGTATCCATAATTGGAAGAACTAGAAATATTAAAACAAAATAACTGGGTAAAATTACGAAAAGAATGTTGGAACCCTTTGGCAATCATCAGAACAGAAAAACAAACGACAAAAGCTACGGAGTTTGGGACCAGTTGTGTCAAAGAGACACTAAATATCTTCAATATATCTAGAAATAAGGCAGATAGAGGAAGACGAAGACCATGATTAAAGTGGGCTGTGTAAAAAGCCCGACAGCCTTCCGGGAGAGAAGTAACCCTATCGGCGGGGGATGGAAGTATAATTTCGAAGCCCTCCGGGAAGTATTTTGCATAATTGTCTATAACCTCATGAAAAGTCTCGTCGTTATAAACGCAGGAAAGGCTCTCGATTGGATCAGATACTTGGGGTTTGGCACCTTTGCCCTTCTTAGCTTTGGACGCGACCTGAGCATCAGAAATGGTCCGTACCTTGAAAGTGTCTTTGTTGGGAATATTTATCTCTGATGGTACAGTCTGTTCTGGTGGAGGGCTAGGAGAAGCCCCCACGTCGATAACGGGAATGATTTGTTCGACAGAAGAGGAGGAAGGATTTTTCGAAATGGAGGCCATATTATTCGATCTTCGGAAAATAATAATCGATAGACACGAAATTTAGTAGAACTATCGAATAAGAAAATTATTGCAATAAAATTGGAGGCGGAAAGTAAAAAAATGGGTGAAACTACGATCGCCTATTTATATAGAAGGTTGAAAAGACGCTTAAAACCTTTCGTGACTGATCATATTCCCGCCAATCAATGAAGAAAAACCGCCTCCTCGAAAAGAAACAAAGCTACAGTTCGGGAATAATAAAACGACCATCTATGATATGTAGTACTCTTTTCCTTGCTTAGGCTTTTTTCCCATAGGGTTTTTTCCAAGTGTTGGATAAGGATGAAGATGAAGGCACTGAAGATAAATTGATAAGGGAGGTTTTGATGCATTCCAAAACTTCAAAATCCGCTAAGTATGGAGTAACTTAGCTGATGATCCTTTTGGAAGAAATTTTGACTAAGTACAAGAAAACATTAGGAGAGTCAAATTTCAAGGTCCAAGACTTCTGATCTGCTGAAGGAAAGATATCAGACTGATGAAGATCAGCCGACTCAAATCAGATTTGTTCAAAGTTTGAGTTCAGCCTTGTTCGCCATCAGACTAGCACTTTCGTCAGCTAAGTGGAAAAGATCATAAAGACTTCCCAACGGTAATAAATGCCCCTTGGAGTAATAAATGCTGAAGTACAAGGTTATTAAAGACAAATGATTGAAGAAATGCTTCGCATCAGCTGGGTGCATTTAATGCTGCCTGCAGAATAGTACTGTTCACAGTACGGACAGACTGCAAAAGAGCCGTTCGCGGATTTTAAGGACCAGTACTCGAGGAATTTGGATCTTGTCTCTCTTCAACGGACATTTTTCAAACCTCAAGTATAAATAGCTGAAAGAGACGAAGAGAAAAGAAGCAACACACTTTCTGAGAGAATTTTCGAAGCAGAACTCTTAAGTCTCAAGAACAGCTCACTCGTCAGC
This sequence comes from Penstemon eatonii, assembly GCA_038501285.1. Taxonomy (NCBI): domain Eukaryota; kingdom Viridiplantae; phylum Streptophyta; class Magnoliopsida; order Lamiales; family Plantaginaceae; genus Penstemon; species Penstemon eatonii. The sequence continues at coordinate 63,145,374 of CM076715.1, read as the reverse complement.
TTAGTCATTTGTTGACAAAAGCAGAGTTGAAGAATCAAGCTACATACATCTTTTGAGTGAATTTGTAAACACTGAGTGTTGTGAGAAGTAGATATCTGTCTAAGTGAGTGATATTACTTCAGAGAAGTAGGATTTCTTTGTGATTTCTTACTGCGAACTTACGGCCTGTTCATTTGTTGTAAGGCGTAAGCAGAGTATACTAATTACTGTGTGTTTTTAGTATAACCCAAGATCTTTGTGACTTGGAAGAGTGGACTAAAGGATATTCAAATCCATATAACCACTATAAAAATTACTTGTGCTTTTACATTGTTTTTAAACTTGCATATTTACTGATTGCATAAAAACACGTTAAGTTAACTGTTTGAAAAATATTCAAAAGGAGTTTATAAAACTGGGGAAACATTTTTCAAACTGCTGAGATTACTTGTGAAAAACACTTTGAAAAATCCGCTGCAAGTACTCTAAGTATTAAAACTGATTTTAACAAAATCAGCTAAGTAACTATCAGACGAGTGGTCAACAAACCTGTTCAAAGATTTGTTCGGGAACAGAATTGTAACTTACTACTCTGATCAGCTTAGTCTGTTCACAGTTAGAGAAAAGTTTTAAAGTTAAAATTGAAAGAAAATTTTAAAGAGGTTTATTCACCCCCCCTCTAAACCTCTTCTGACCACTTGGGACCAACAAGTGGTATCAGAGCAGGTGGTTCATTAGAATCAGCTGCCTGATCAACGAGCTTGATCCAAGTGTTTTTCAAAGGTTTTCAAAACTTTTCAAAAGAGCATCTTTTTGAAAATTTAAAACTTTTTGAAAAATGGACTGTATCAGCCATGTTCCCCACATTGCTGGTATGTCTTTTGAAGACTGGAAGATTAGAATGGAAATCTTTCTAGCTGCCTACAATGACAACATGTATACATGTATCATCAAAGGTCCATTCAAATTCACCAAGACCATTATAGTTGACGAAGCTGAACTGGTGGTGGAAAAAGACCTAACAGAGATGACAGCTGAAGAAATAAAGCTGTTCAATCTGGATAAAGTTGGCCGCTTCATCATGACCAAAGCCCTGGACAATGATCGGTTTGATAAAGTCAAACATTGCAAAACTGCAAAGGAGATGTGGGATAAGGTTCGAGACATGAGTGAAGGAAACGACGCCATCAAAGAGCATCAGCTCAGTGTTGCCTTGGAGAAGCTGGATAACTTCAAGATGAAATCTGGAGAGACCATTGATCAGATGGATACCAGGTTTACCAGAACATTGAATGAAGTTCTAAAGCTGGGAAGGACCTTCACTGACAAGGAAATCACCGTCAGAGTTCTGAAGGCCCTGCCTCCCAAGTTCAACATGAAGGTGACAGCCATGGAAGAATCAAGAGATCTGGGGAAGATTTCTCTTACAGAGCTGTTCTCCGTACTCAAGGCGTATGAGTATAAACTGCCTAGAATGGGTGTTGAAGAAACCTCAACTTCAAGTCCCACAGCTGCACTGGTTGCTGCTGAAAATCCAAGAAGGCCAGCTCACAAAAGCAAAGATGTGGACTCATCTGATGAAGCCACACTACTCAACAAAAAGGAGTACACTGCTGGAGACGTAGCATTGCTGATGAACAACTTCAAAAAGTTCTACAGACGGAAAATGAAGAACAAATATAACAATGCTTCTACTTCTAACCCTACTTCTTCTTCGCAGGATAAAGATTCGTATAAATCTAAGATGATGTGCTATAATTGCATAAAACTGGGTCATTTCATCAGAGATTGCCCATATCCTAAAGCTGGGAAGTACACGGAAGAAGAAAATAGAATCAGAAAAGAAAGAAAGCATCAGAAAGCTTAGGCAATGGTAGCAGAAGCAGAAAAGCCAGCTGCCGTCTACTCATCTGATTCAGATTCTGACACTTCTGATGAAGAGAGCCCTGCCCTTCTCTGCCTGATGGCTAAAGAATCTGATGACTCTGAGGATGAGGTAACTCCTCTTGAAAATGAACTATTTTGTTCATTTGAACAAATGATGCTTAACAATACTACTATTGCTGAAGCATATAAAAAGCTTAAGGAAGAGATGATATTGCTAAAAGAGCAAAACAGTTCACTGAAACTCACAGCTGAAAAGCCAAGAGAATCAGCTGAATATAAACAGCTTGAGCAAGAACATGAATCTCTGAAAGCTGAATGTGAAGTCTATAAGGGTAAAATCATTGAGCTTGAGAAAATCATTGAGTCACATGAGAAGTCATCTGTTGCATCCACTCATATGTCCAGTAAACAGAAGACACCTTTAGAACAGGATAAGCAAGAACTGAATCATACTGAGAAATTTATATCTGCTGACAATAGTAAGGTCATCCTGTATGTTCAAACTGCTAGACCTGCTTCACCTGAGAAAGTATTAAAGGAGACGAAAACTCCTAAGGCTAAAAAGAGCAAAGAGCCTAGTGTACGAAAACAGACTAGTAAGCCTAAACAGAAGAGTCCTAGGAAGTCATCTGATAAGGCTAAAACTAACCAGACTAGTGATAAAACTAAGTCGTCTGTTAATGAGCAAGCAAGTAGTAAGCCAAAGAAGCATAAAATCAAGAAAAATCAAAATGCTTGGTATGGAGATGAATCATATTATGTGCAACCTGCTGCATATCCTCCTATGTATCATGCACCTCAATTTCCTGTTTACTATGCACCTTATCCTGCTCATCCAATGCATGCATACCCTGCTTATCATGCACCTTACCCTGCTTATGAACATTACTCTTATCATACTGATCATCAACATGACTTATCTGATAATTATGATAAAAATGAAACTGTTCATGCTCCTGTCAAAACTCAGAAGCCTAAGAAGCCTAAGACATCAACATCTTGGGTTGTCAAAGATGGAACTAATCCTTCAGGACCCTCGCAATAAGGGTACCTAAAACAATTTTACTTTTGTTTTGTAGGTTAGGATTAGGAGTAGGAGTAAAGTAGAGAAGATTTGGTACTAGGACAGTGGATGTTCAAGGCACATGTGTGAAAACATACATGAGCTGACTGATGCAGTTGATGTGGATGGTCCAAAAGTTACTTTTGGGGACAGCAAAGAAGGCAAGATTAAAGCTAAAGGAAGACTGATCAGAGGAAACATTGAGATATCTGACGTTTCATATGTTAAAGGCCTCAAATATAATCTGCTGAGCATAAGTCAATTTTGTGACAAAGGATATTCGGTCATCTTCTCAACAGATAAGTGCTACGTTGAACAGATTGGTACAAAGAAGGTAATTTTATCTGGAAGACGACAAGGGAATGTCTACATAGTCGACAGGAATTCTGCTGATAAGAATTCAAATGTTTGTTTGGTGGCATCAACACCAAGTGAAGTTAGTTGGCTGTGGCACAAGAGGATGAATCACTTAAACTTCAAGACCATCAACAGATTAATAAAGAATGATTTGGTAGAAGGGATTCCAAAAACAGTCATGAGCAAAGAAAAACTCTGTGACGCATGTCAGAAGGGTAAACAAATCAAGTCATCTTTCAAAAGCAAGAAGCACCAATCTTCTGAAAGAATTTTGGAGCTACTACATATAGACTTATTTGGACCCATTGATCCAGTCAGCAATGGTGGAAAGAAATACTGCCTAGCTGTTGTGGATGATTTTTCAAGATATACTTGGGTGATATTCATGAAAAAGAAAAGTGAAACCAAGGAACATCTTACTAATCTGAAGGAACTGATCCAGAATGAGAAAAGCATAAAGATATTGAAGATCAGATCAGATAGAGGGACATAGTTCACAAACTCTACTGTTGAAGAGTATTGTAATATCAAAGGAATACATCATGAGTATTCAACTGCTAGAACCCCTCAACAGAATGGTGTTGCTGAAAGGAGAAACAGAACACTGAAGGAAGCTGTCAGAACCATGATAGCTGAAGCTAAGCTGCCTCAAAGATTTTGGGCAGAAGCAACAAATACAGCATGTTTTACCCAAAACAGATGCATGATCAACAAGCACCAAAACAAGACTCCATATGAAGCTTGGAACAATAGGAAGCCAAACATTCATTACTTTAAGATTTTTGGTTGTAAATGCTATGTTTTAAACAATGGTAAAAAAACACCTTACTGCTTTTGCAGAAAAGGCTGATGAAGCTGTTTTTGTAGGATACTCTACTGTTAGTAAAGCTTATAGAGTTTTTAACAAAAGAACATTACTAATAGAAGAATCCATTCATGTAGTTTTTGATGAACCAAGTCAATCTTCTGAAAAGAATCAAAGTGTTAATCAAGATCTGTCTACTGATTTACAGAAGTTGAATGTTGGAAGAAATGAAGAATATGTTTCCATCATACTACCTGATCTCAACCCAGCTGATAACTCAAGTGCTGTTCAAAATCACAGAGCTGATTGTCTAACAGACGAGTTGCAAACAGCTGATAGACCAGAGACTGTTCAACAGACAAGAGAAGTTCAACAGACTACTACTGGAACTCCAACAGTAGTGTTGCAAGATCAAAACAAAGGACAACATTATGATTTGCAACCTGATCTAAGATGGCTCAAGAATCACCCACCAGAATTGGTAATTGGTGATCCTTTAGATAAAGTGAAAACAATGAGAGCTGCTGCAAGTGATGCAATGTTTGCCAGCTTCCTATCTCAAATTGAGCCCAAACAAATTGAAGAAGCTCTTAGTGATTCAAACTGGATTGAAGCTATGCAAGAAGAGCTAAATCAATTTGAAAGGAATGAAGTCTGGTACTTAGTTCCCAGACCAAGTCATCAAAGAGTCATTGGCACTAAGTGGGTATTCAGAAATAAAATGAATGAAGATGGTGAAGTCACCAGAAACAAAGCAAGACTAGTGGCCAAAGGTTATTGCCAAGAAGAAGGCATTGACTTTGATGAAACGTTTGCACCAGTAGCAAGACTAGAGGCAATCAGACTCTTTCTTGCCTATGTTGCTCACAAAAATTTCACTGTCTATCAGATGGATGTGAAATCAGCTTTTCTCAATGGAGAATTGCAAGAAGAAGTTTACGTTGAACAACCTCCTGGATTTGAAGTTTATCAAGAAGGAGACAAGGTGTATCGTCTGAAGAAAGCCCTCTATGGACTGAAACAGGCTCCAAGAGCATGGTATGATACCTTATCTGATTTTCTTTTAATCAAAGGATTTCGCAAAGGTAAAGTTGACAAGACCCTGTTTACTATTGAATGGGAAGAACATATTTTGCTCGTGCAAATTTATGTGGACGATATTATTTTTGGTTCAACTAACCAACAGATGTGTGACAAGTTCTCAAAGCTGATGCAGAACAAGTTTGAAATGAGCATGATGGGAGAACTTAATTATTTTCTTGGTTTGCAAGTTAGACAGTTGCCTGATGGAATATTCATCAGCCAAGCAAAATACACAAAAGATCTGTTCAAGAAATTTGGTATGGAAACTAGCTCTACCGCTACTATTCCAATGTCTACAAGTCTTCGTTTGGATAAAGATGAAGATGGCAAATCAGTAGACATAACCAAATACAGAGGCATTATTGGGTCATTATTATATCTAACAGCTAGCAGACCTGATATCATGTACTCTGTTGGGGTTTGTGCGAGATTTCAATCAAATCCTAAGGAATCTCATCTCTTAGCTGCCAAAAGAATATTGAAGTATATTAAGGGCACTCAAGAATTGGGATTATGGTATCCTAGGGAATCTGGATTTGAACTTATTGGATATTCAGATTCTGACCTTGCTAGCTGCAAAATTGATAGAAAAAGCACAACAGGTGCCTGTCAATTTTTAGGTAGTCGTCTGATCTCATGGATGAGTAAGAAACGGACTTCAGTATCCATATCAACTGCTGAAGCTGAGTACATAGCTGCTGGAGCTTGCTGTGCACAAATCTTATGGTTGAAGCATCAATTAGAAGATTACAATATCAAAATCAGTGGAATACCAATCTACTGTGACAATACAAGTGTAATCAGTCTTACTCAGAATACTACAAGTCATTCAAGGACTAAGCATATTGAGATCAAGCATCACTTTATTAGAGATCATGTGGAGAAAGGGAATGTCATGATAGAATATGTGTTTACTGAAAATCAGATTGCTGACATCTTCACAAAACCTTTAAGTGAGACAAGGTTCTCAACTCTAAGAGCTGAACTGGGTCTGCTAAAATTAGATGCATAAGCTGAGGGGGAACTCATCAGAAGACTAGAATTCAACAGCTTACTCATCTTACTTATCTTCAAGGATTAACTCTCAACAGACTAGTTAACTTATGAATTCTTAAAGTCAGGAGGAACGTGTAAGACTAGCGGTACTTCTGACTAAAAGATGAAATTTTTTGATGACAGTTAGTTGAAGTTATGTTTTCAACAGAAGATTAAAATCTTGAAGAATGAAGATTTATTATCTAGCTGGATTGACAAACAGCTGAGGAAGGTTATCAGCTATTGGCTTTCACTGATAACAGCATTATCATCAGGACAGTAGTCCATCAGATAAGTTTTATTTTACTCATCTGATTACTTAAGTAAAAGCGGAACTATTTAAAACGTTTTACTCAAAAATACGCTTTTATAAGTAACTGAAGGGCGGTATATATTCCCGCTCCTCATTAAATATCTTTTGAATTTGAAAGGTCGTAACTGACGCCGCACGATCAGCACTGACAGGAAAATGGATCTAACGGTTGGCGGATATCACGGAAACCGACATACCCCAACTCTATAAATCCAAATCTGATCAGTCGTGTAGTTCTTTACGCACTCTAAACTTTCAAAAGTTCTTGTGAGAAATTTGAGCAATTTTTTTCTGCAAAAATCTCTTCGTTTTTCTCTCTAATCTCTACAGATCTGCTATGGCCGCTGAAGGTATGTACCTTGTGTATGATTCCTATTACCAATCTGGCACAAAACTGATGAAGGAACTTCTGGAGAAGTTCAAATCTGCAACTTTGGTAAACTTCATAGAGTACAATGAAGGGATAATCTGGACTGACCAGGTTATGGAATACTACAAGACGGCGACTGTTGATTTTGACAAGCTGGAGATTACTGCTAAAGTAGGTGACAAATCTGTTGTCATCACTCCCACAATTCTTCACGAACAGTTTGGGCTTCGTAACAGTGGACGTCATGATGTCACTATGATGACTGAAGCCAAACACCAGGAGTTTTGGGCGATCTGCGCCAAGGAAGGGGAGATTCTGTCTGGAAATATTAGGAAGAGACAACTGAAGGACGAGTATCAGCGGATGGCTGATATGGTGTCAAAGCTGATGGAAAACTGCACCTTTTCCCTTGATGCTGTTACTATGAAGAGGTACAGCATTATGGCTGCTATTTATTATGGAATGGAAGTCAACTGGTCCATAATCATCTGGTACATCCTTGCTGAATTCCTTGAAGTAAAGAAAGGAAAAGAACCTCACACCAACCACAGAATCACTCTCAGCTACCTACTATCCCATCTGGGATGCACTATGATGAATGGCAAGGAAATTCACAAGTCCAAAGCCATGAACAAATACCTGCCTGTTCAAAAGAGAAAGGCTGATGAGCCTGAGGAAGCTGATGATGAGGGACCAAAGGAGGTTCCTGCCAAAAGGCAACGGAGATTAGTCAAAACAGCCAGCTTAGCTGTTGAGACTAAAAAGAAGAAGGCTGCTGATGAGCCTAAAAAGAAAGAAACCAAGCCGATGGAGAAAGTGACTTCTGCTGCTGAAGCCACTAAAATCATAGAAACTATAACTGCTGATGTAAGGACTGGATCCCCTGCATCACCGTCAAGAACTCCATCAGCAGAGAGACCTGATGAAGGTATCTCTCAAAGAACAAGAAGCCAACAGAGAGATACAGCTACTTCTACTTACCGTGAAGGAAGGAAGAACCAAGAAGTCTGCTAGAAAGCAGATGACTTTTGTAGAAGAACCAACAGAATTAGAAAATGTATCTAGAGAAGATCCAGAAAATGTTAAAAAGGCTGCTGAAACTGTTAAGCCTGTTAAAACAGTTGAGACTTCAAAGTCTCAAGAAGATCCAGATGTCCAAATCATCCATCCAATTGCTGCAAATCCTATCTCATCTGCTGGTCCAGCCCCTGCCCCTGCTGATAAAGGTAAAAGAAAGATAGTGCTGAGGAAAAAGAAAATTTCTAAGGCTGACAAGGAAGCTAGGGAGAAAGCTGAACAGAGGAAGCAAGATGAAGCCGAGGAGAAGAAGGCACTTGAGCTGAGCAAAGCTTAAGAAGCAAAGGATGAGGCCAGAAGGCAAATGTCTGAAGCAGAGAGGAAAGCTGCTGAGGATGCTGAAATGGCCATGGTTTTGGAAATGAGCAAAGTTGATGCCTATGGACCTGTCCATGGAGGTGGCATCAAAATTAGTGGAGGCAAGGATGAAGAGAAAAAGAAAAGGCCTAAAATGCCTGCTGCTGAGCCAAAGCCCAAAGAAAAGTTTGAAATCAGAAGAGCATTCAACATAGTATATGCTGATAAAGAGCTTTTCACGAAGTTTGAGAAGTCCTTAGCCTACTACAACCAGAAGTTAATATTGAAGACCATGTTCACTCAGGAGAAGCCTAAGTATATCAGATGGAGAGACAATAGGCTGAACAGGTCCATCATTGAACTTCATAATCTGAAGGATTTAGCTGCTGAAGAGGAATGGGTACTAAAGTGGCTAAAGACAGATTCTATCCAAAAAGCCTTGGATCCTCATTATGTTAGGGATGCTATGCATCACTATGCCAGGGAATTTGCCCTTGAGGAAGCCAAGCTGATACAGAGCACCCTGCCTGCCAAAAGGAAGAAGACTGATAATGTTGAAGAAAGGGTTGTGAAGGTTGCTGTTATCACTGCCTTGAAGAAGTGGGCAGAGAAGTCCAGATATCAGCAAGGACATTCAAGTGAACTCCCACAACTGCCAAGTATTCAACAAGTTATTTTTGGCAAGGAAATGAAGGATTTCAGTGAAGTGCCCCAAGGTAACAACGCCTTTGTCAACCCTTGGATCATTGTGAGGCAGATACGTCAGACAACCTGCTTCAATGATGATGGCACCATCACTAATCTGGTGTATGAAGATGTCACCGATGAACATAAGAAGACTGAAGAAAAGAAAGCTGACGAGTCTCTAGCAATAGAATGGAATGCTAAGGACTCTGAAGATCATCAGATGACAGATATGGAAGAAGTCCCTGTTCAACAGGCGACTGATGGGAAGGAAGCTGATGCTGCTACTTCTGCTTCATCAGGTGATGAACACTCATCACTGATGGAAGCTTTCCAGATGTTGATGGAAAACTCTATGAAGGAACTGGAAGAGAAGCATAGTAAACAGCTGATGAAGGTCAAAGAGGAGCTGAAGAATGAACTAGAGCAGAGTTGGCAGAGTCCAACAAATTTCAGCTGGAAACTGTTCAGAAGTCAACTGCTGAAATTATCAAGAAAGAGATTGACAATTTCCCAATTCCTCAAGATCATTCACTGCAAAAATGTTGAAGATGTGAAGGGTGATGTGAATCACCTTCATACTGCATTAAAGACAGCTGAGCACAAAATAGCAGACTTAACTGCAACCTTCATTCAAGTCAGTAATGAAGAGAAGGAAATCAACTTAGGGATGTTGCAAGAAGTATCAAAAGCTTCACAGGAAGTCCAAAATGAAATTGCAACTATAAACTTTAACATTGACTACTTCAATGATCAGACTGACATCATCAACACTGATATTCATCATCTTACAGCAAGCCATGATGTGGTCAATCAAAATCTGAAGGCTCTATGTGCTGAAATGAAGATTCCAACAGTTGCGCGCTCTCAACCCTGCTGTTGTACCTTCTAATGTCATCAGATCTGATGATGACAAAAAGGTGGAAGATAAACGGGAAGAAACAGCCAAGGAAGTCAAAGCAAAGGAAGCTGATAAGATTGAGCTTGAAAAGTTCGTAGAACATACCAAGTACAAGAATACAGAATCAGCCAGAAAGGCAATGGAAGCTTTAAGGGAGCAGCAACTTAAGGAGAAAATGGAAGCTGCCAAAGCGAACATGGACCTGGATGATGAAGCTGATGAAGAAGGAGAAGAAGACGACGATGAGTCTTCTTATGAATATGAAGAAGTGCTTGAAGGATCAGATGAAGAAGCTGATAGTTAGAAATTATAAGATCTTTGTAATCAGTTTACTCTTATCTATCTTTCAGACATCTCATCTGAAGAACTTGAACATGTAACAATCTTATCATATCAATAAAAAGTCAAGTTCATTCCAACATACTATTTTCTATCTCAGAAAATTTTTGAGGATTACATTCCTTAGTTTAAATATTCAACAGGTACTTGGCTGAAGTTTTGTCATCATCAAAAAGGGGGAAATTGTTGGATAAGGATGAAGATGAAGGCACTGAAGATAAATTGATAAGGGAGGTTTTGATGCATTCCAAAACTTCAAAATCCGCTAAGTATGGAGTAACTTAGTTGATGATCCTTTTGGAAGAAATTTTGACTAAGAACAAGAAAACATTAGGATAGTCAAATTTCAAGGTCCAAGACTTCTGATCTGCTGAAGGAAAGATATCAGACTGATGAAGATCAGCCGACTCAAATCAGATTTGTTCAAAGTTTGAGTTCAGCCTTGTTCGCCATCAGACTTGTACTTTCGTCAGCTAAGTGGAAAAGATCATAAAGACTTCCCAACGGTAATAAATGCCCCTTGGAGTAATAAATGTTGAAGTACAAGGTTATTAAAGACAAATGATTGAAGAAATGCTTCGCATCAGCTGGGTGCATTTAATGCTGCCTGCAGAATAGTACTGTTCACAGTACGGACATACTGCAAAAGAGCCGTTCGCGGATTTTAAGGACCAGTACTCGAGGAATTTGGATTTTGTCTCTCTTCAACGGACATTTTTCAAACCTCAAGTATAAATAGCTAAAAGAGACGAAGAGAAAAGAAGCAACACACTTTCTGAGAGAATTTTCGAAGCAGAACTCTTAAGTCTCAAGAACAGCTCACTCATCAGCTTAGTCATTTGTTGACAAAAGCAGAGTTGAAGAATCAAGCTACATACATCTTCTGAGTGAATTTGTAAACACTGAGTGTTGTGAGAAGTAGATATCCGTCTAAGTGAGTGATATTACTTCAGAGAAGTAGAATTTCTTTGTGATTTCTTACTGCGAACTTACGGCCTGTTCATTTGTTGTAAGGCGTAAGCAGAGTATACTAATTACTGTGTGTTTTTAGTATAACCCAAGATCTTTGTGACTTGGAAGAGTGGACTAAAGGATATTCAAATCCATATAACCACTATAAAAATTACTTGTGCTTTTACATTGTTTTTAAACTTGCATATTTACTGATTGCATAAAAACACGTTAAGTTAACTGTTTGAAAAATATTCAAAAAGAGTTTATAAAACTGGGGAAACATTTTTCAAACTGCTGAGATTACTTGTGAAAAACACTTTGAAAAATCCGCTGCAAGTGCTCTAAGTATTAAAACTGATTTTAACAAAATCAGCTAAGTAACTATTAGACGAGTGGTCAACAAACCTGTTCAAGGATTTGTTCGGGAACATAATTGTAACTTACTACTCTGATCAGCTTAGTCTGTTCACAGTTAGAGAAAAGTTTTAAAGTTAAAATTGAAAGAAAATTTTAAAGAGGTTTATTCACACCCCCCCCCCTTTCTAAACCTCTTCTGACCACTTGGGACCAACACCAAATAAGGTTTTTATCGAGGCACAATTCATTGAAAAGACAGTCGTATGAGACCATCTACTTCTACGAGCTTCTACTACATATACGCTCGAAGAAGTGAGAGAGTAATTATGGGGGCTGTTTTACACCCCATATAACACTCGGAATGACTAGATGATACTCGATTGGCTCGACCAGGAAGCTAAACAAGCTATTCGATCCGACCAGAGATATCTGTCCATAGCGATCATGACCGAAATCCGAGTTCCTGAAGGATCAATACCCCGAGTCCTAGTAGGATTATGTTTCCTTGTATAGTTAGGGTTAATATCATATAAATACCTAGATTGTCATTGTATTTGAACAACTACAATTAAGAGAGCTTACGCCTACATAATCTGGCTATCTGATATCAAATCAATAGAAAAGCTTTTACTATATTATATTCAATATTCTCTGTTTCGTGTTCTTATTGCTTTTTATATATTGTTCTTTCTTGAGATTGATCCATTGGGAATAAAGTAACTAGGCTCTATAATCACTATATAATTACACCCCATAAACCTTTATCATTGATTTAATCAGGTCATACGAAAAACGGTTAAATCAATAAAAATAGATGGATATTATTAAAATCAAGGAGATTTGTAAAACATATTGGGAGCAACATGAGGGAATGGAAATTAGTATCATATTTTCCAAACAATGAAGCAAAAAATCAGATTTAATTTTTTTTTTTTTTAAATGAACTCTCTGTTTATTTGGACCTAAACGGACCTTCGGTTTTTTCCCAAACCGAACCAAAATTTTTGGTTTGGCAAACGGTTCAGTATCTGTAAAAATGAACCGAATAGATACCAAAATTAGATCTGATTTTGTCTAAATGCTCAGCCAGTCCTCACCACCAAAATTAAAGAAGTTAGCAAAATAATAAAACACAGCTTGTATTATCTACAGATCTTTGAATTCACTTATCAATTATTGTTTTAGTATTAAACTGAATGAATTCATTTTGATAACATTAGTTGATACATAAATATTCTCAATATCCCACAATATTTACAGTTTTTTTTCTTCAAATTCCATCTATAACCAATGATATAGGTTATTATATTGTAGGGCCGCATCTTTTTCCTATTAAAATATTTTAGTTATAAATAAATATATGTATATATATATATGTATATATATATATATATATATATATCGAGTTTTAGAATTGAATTATGTTAAGGGTAATAACTGCTTCTGTCACTTAATTTAACTATATCTTATGATTCCTAAATTAACTATATCTTTGAGTATCTTTTTCTTATTAAAATTTGGGTAAATTACGAATACCCCCTCAGGTAAGGTATAATTACAAAAATCGTCATCACGTATTGGGTATTACAAAAACCCCCATCAGGTTTGTCACTTTCTTACAATTAACCCCTTGTCCCTAAAATATTTCAATTTTGCCCTTGGGTGTTATTTGTATTATTTGTAATGTCTTATCATTGTTACTTGGGATCTGATTATTATATCTTCTAACTTAGAAAAAAAATTATATATTTACTACTAGAATAATTGATAAAATTTATAATTGCCCATAAGTTTTAATAAAATTGCAAAAAAATGGGCATTTATATATTAATTAGCAATTTTAAATTTTATAATATTAAATTAAATAGAATTTTAATAATATACTTTATAAATATGAATTGTTTACACATTAGTTAAATGAATTTATTTTATAAATTAGTAAATTTAATAAATTATATTGTATTATAAATAAGATATTTTAATTTGTTAAAGTTTATATTGTATTATAAATTGAAACATTTATTGAAATTTATGAGAAAATATAAATTATATCAATTACTTTGGTGGTAAATATATGATTATTATTTTTATATTTACAAGATATAACAAGTTACACCAAATTTTTAAAATTTATAACATATTATAAACATTACAAATAACTTTCAAGAGCAAAATTGTAACATTTTAGGGACAAGGGTTAATTGTAAGAAGGTGACAAACCTGAGGGGGATTTTTGTAATATCCAAAACGTGAGGGTAATTTTTGTAATTCGACCTTACATGAGGGGGGTATTCATAATTTACCCTTAAAATCTCATGAGGATATTATAGTCTGAAAAAAAAAATTAAGAAACAATTCTTGGTTTTATATTAATAGAGATAGAGAAAATTAAGAAAGTCCTAATCTAACATCACATATTTCCAACACTATCTTTAGATGCCATTTTTTAAAATGTGTAGTGTGGCTCCATGTTTTGTTCTTTAGGTGCATCTTGAATTATAAATTTAGTTAGTCTTGAACTCAAAATCTTACATTGAAATTAATACCTCAAAATATATTATTAGAAGAGGAAGAAAAGCAGCAGCATCAAATAAGCCAAATTGAAGATAAAGAGTGAAGATTTAAAATACAGTTAATTACATTAATAGCTTTGTACATTCTGTTTTCAATTTGTAAGTTATTAGTTAGTCATTAGATAAAACGCGCTTTTGGTTACGAGTTTGTTAGTTGAGAAAATGCTCAGTATCTTTTCTTTTTAATAGCCTAGGTTCGATCGCTTTTAAACACAATTAAGATTTTATTTTTATAGAAGTTTATTATTATTATTATTATTGTTGTTGTTATAGTCAAGTGAGGGCGGGGAAAGTTTGAGATTGAATTTAAATGTTTTGAATTGTTGATTTGGTAGGAGATGACTAACTTGGCACGGCAGGTAGGCAGGCAAACAGGCAGACAGACACGAGATGGCCTAATGAAGAAAATGAAGGCAAATGAAACCAATGATTGATCGGAGTCAATTCTTTAAGAGTAACCTATTATTAATTAATTACTCTATTGTTGAATTCTTTTATCTACAATATTTTATATATTAGTGTGTTTTATTTTCAAATGACTTATTATGTCGTCTAATAAGTTGACTATGACTCTATATATAGGCTATAACTAGTTCAAATGTATGACTGTAAGATATGCTAGAAGAAGTATCAATGTTATTAAAATCAAATCGGACCGGCGGTCCGACCGGTTCGACCACGAACCGAAGGTTAGTCCGATCCAATTTACTCCCTAAAACCAATTGACTTAAAAACCAATTTGAACCGGTCCAAAATCGGTGAACCGACAAACCGGTTTGGACCGGTTAAACCTGATTCTGAATTTTCCTTTTCTTTCTTTTTTTTTCGTTTTTTTTAATGTTAAAAATATGTTAAAATTAATTGTATAAGGTAGGATTTGAACACCTAACATCTTGCATGAAATATAACTTCATTACCATTTTAGCTACATCAATTTTATTGCAATTTCAGTACAAAAATTTACAAATATTAGAAAACGTGTAGCCAAATTTATTTATAAATTAGATTATGATAATTAACTCAAATTAACATTTTACACATTATCAATGAAAATTAATACTCAAATAATAATTTTTTATAAAAATTTGTTCTATAAGATATTTCTTTTCAATATTATTTTTAGGATAAAGAGTGACAAATTTTGAAAGTCAAATCGATATATTATGCAAATTTAATTTTGAATATTAGACTTTTATATACAATCATATTTTAAAATTTATTAATATCCTAGTTTGTTGTATTTTTAACTTACACTTTTAAAATTTTATAAAGAAATATAATCATACTATATTTATATGAGCTTACAAATTAGTATCACATTGCCCTTATGATATAAGTTGGATAATTATTATATGATTTAATTTAAATATAATCTATGATTTTGTATATTTGAAATCAATTATAGGATAATGTTTAAATTTTATGCATATTACATATACTTTAAAATTAATTATATTTATTATATCATTATGACGTCATCCGATCCAACCAGCGGTTGAACCGATTCGATCAGTAAAACCAGTGACCAGTTGGCTCATCGGTTCACTGTCCGATTCGGTTATGAAAATATTGAGAAAGTATACTTCATATTATAGATATAGATAATTATATTGTTGGAATAAATTGGGTAGATGGATCGCACACAAGGGCGGGCTAACCCGACCCATTAGCTAGTTCAAATTACTCTAAGATCAGTCCAAAATGCATTACTCCACGCATTCTAAATTTCAATCAAAATCTAGGAATGTGTGGTGGAGTTTTGTTATTTTTCACTATCAAAATTGTTTATTCTAATTTGGTCGGTAAAGAGCATTTTTCTCATATAAATATGAGGAAGGATGACGGAATTCTCACGAGATTGTCACGTGCCCGTTAGTTCTCGTGAAATCTGAATTTGGGGGAGACTCATTCCAGGTGGCATTGTTTTTGGAGGGAAAATTGCTATGTCAGCAGCCCCAATTTCATTACATAAAAGACGATCACATATGCAGAGCTCTAATTGTCTTCCTCTTCATTCACAATCACAAAAGCAAAAATGTCTTCCGCTTCAACTATAAACTCCAGGCATTATTTCAGCACTGAAAGGATGTTGAAGTGTTTTTGTCAAGAAACCACCAATCTCAGCAATATATATATATATATATATATATATATATATATATATATATATATATATATATATATATATATATATATATATATATATCCTATGTTGCACGGATACGAATACGTCGATACGAATGCGACACGGCACGGATACGGAGATGCGGATTTTAAAAAATTTACTGGATACGATACGGCATGTATACGAATATAAAATATATAAATTTATATATTTATGCATATTGAAATAAGTAAAATAATAAATGTTTATATTCATATATATTGAAATAAATCAACTTAAGTTTCATAAGTACTAAATTGCATAATTTTCGGAAAAAAAAATTATTTAGTAATTTCATACTATTAATTATACGTAATGCTCATTGTTTTATTATGTTAGATAAAACATGTCTCGTTATAGACAAACTATCCTGTATTGCAGTTGTATATAATACAAAGTGTGGTTTGACACCTTACATTGTTGATTGTTCTTACCAATTGTGGTGACTTAGCAAAATTCAGAATATAAAATGTGTTGGATACGTCTAAATAAGTATACGGTACGTGTGTCCAACTTTTCTTTTTAATTATATTTATTGACACGCCACGTGGAGTGTCGAATACGTATCCCACGAGTATCAGAGGAGTATCGTATCCGAAAAGAGTCCGACACGGCATTTTATAATTTTTTGAAGTATCCGTGCATCATAGTATATATCTATATATATATATATATATATATATATATATATATATATATATATATATATCAACCCCATACAAACATATACTATAACATATAGGAGTATGAAAAATTAAACCACAGGAATAAGGATTACTAATCATATCCTAATCCAAAATTACTACTAACCTTTTCTCATACCACCTCCTGCATAGATGGTGGTGCACGATGTGAAGATAGAGGGATTGGGGTGGCAATAATTGCAATTACCCCTTCTTCATTCTTCAAATATATGTGTTGGCCCACACATATTTTAAATTTATATACCTATCAATAGATCTATATGTGTACATGTAACACCAAAATGTGATAAATGATCCATTGAATGACAAGGCCAATATATTTGCAGCTTTGCACATATATATCTCATAATTAACATCTATTCTTAAATAAACAGTCTGTCAATTGGTAGCCCAGGCGAGATTGAGAATCTAGCCTGATCGATACTCAGTTGGACCTGATTCACCAATTACTAGTCTTGTTAATTTTTGTTTGTTATTTGTGTACTCGATCAGATCCAGATAGAATTTTAAACAAAAAATGTGCGTATATATATATCTATATATATATATATATGAAAGGGAAGCGAAGAAGTAGTTAAATATACAGTAATTACCTTGCCAATGAGAATTTCATTGGTGTGCGGCCCATAGACATCGGACGTATCAAGAAACGTGATACCAGAGCTTATAGCGTGGTGGATGAATTTGATCATGTCGGGCTTGGGCTTGGGAGTGCCGTAGTACGTGGACATGCTCATACACACTGGCGGATCCACATAGGGGCAAGGGGGGGTTATAGCCCCCTCTGGAATTTTTCTTTTTTATATATATATGTGTTGTAATTTTTTTTTCAACAAATAATTTAATATATTAGCCTAATAGCCCAAATATAATTTCAAGTCCAATTAATATACCCATTTTAACAATAACTTACCCTTCCAAGTTCCAATTGTAAGCCCCAATTTTAAGCCCAATTTTTTCCTACTCCCAACATCTCCAAACCGTAACCCTAGCCACCATTGCACCTCCTACCACCACCAGCCGCCGCCTACTGCCTGCTGCCCGCCTGAGGCCGCCTGCCGCCCCATCTCCGGCCATCTACCCAACCCAAGTCCCAATTCATTGAAGTCTTGAGCACAAAAAGTCCCAATTGTGAATGTTAGTAATTTTTCTATTTTTATTTATATTTATGTGTGTGCAATTGTGTGTATGTAATATACTAATATTGTTATATATTCATTATTAATGTTTATAATCACTTTCCAAAACCAATCTTTAGATTCAAGTTTCATTTTTGTGCATAAAGTTATATACTTGTTAAGATTTTCATATATAAGTGATAAAGATATGAGGATACCAATTATATTAAAATAATATGATGCTTAAATCAACATGCAATAGAGTTGATAATATTCATTTACATAATAAATACTATCTTAGATGATTAATAGTTTTATTTAATAAAATATCAAGCACTAATCATATATTATTAATAGTCTTTTATTAGCATTTATTGGCATATTGAGATTCAACCTCTCTTGTTTTATCAAATGGAATGAAAAATAAGCATTGTCATTATTATGTCTCTATTATATTTAACTTCTACTTCTTGAGTATGTCATTAATTTTGAGATAGTTATGTTTTGTACATTTTATGGTCTTAGAAATATGGAGAGATATTTTAAGGCTACACCTACACCTACACCTCATGAGGAGTCTTCAAGTAACGTTCACATTCAAAGTGACCCGCATGAGCTTCCAAACTTTAACATATTGAAACAAACATTCTTATGTGAATAATATAAACTTTATGTTTAATTATTTGATTTTTTTTTTTTTTTTTTGGTATAAATTTAGCCCCCTGACCCAAATTCCTAGATCCGCCTCTACTCATACAGCCAAGTCTCTGGCCCGAAACTTCAAGGCCCTGTGAGCCTAACTTCATTCTTGGCACTGTGACTACTTTTTCACTCTCTGCCGCCATTAATTCTAAAAGGAATTTAATTTATGGAAATTAATGGTTAAGGAAAAGAGAATGAAAGATATTGAGTCAACTGGTTTGTGCAAGTTATGTTAACAAGATTCAATGTTTTATAGATAATGAGCCGACCAAAAAATTAAACTAATTAATGGGTATTATAGTAATATTAATTAGTGCATAGTGCCTAGAGTGAGTATTAATTAGCCGACCAAAAAAGTAAACTAATTAATGGGTATTATAGTAATATTAACTAGTGCATAGTGCCTAGGGAAGGTATATAATTGAGATTCTTCGCGAAGTTACGTAATGCGGATTAGTCTCAATAGGCAACAATTGTTCAGCAACAACGAAACTTCCTTTCTCCTATTATGGTCAATAAAAAAACAATGTGGTCCACATGAATATAGATTAGGTTAATTTTCTGGTATGGTATGTTGACTAAAATTAACTAATCCTAATGAAATCGTGCCAAATGTCAAATTGACCTCTTCAAACAAGATTAATTTTCTGTTATTATATGTTAATTGACTAATCCCAATGAAATCGTGACAAGTGTCAAATTGACATCTTCAAACAAAACAAGTTCGTTTTTACCACTCTGAAAAAACCGCCAAAGCAACATATATTTCTACCAGAATAATTTAAAAAAATCATAATATTTCAAATATGGTCAAATCTTAATTAATCACTATTTGAGGAATATCTTACCTACTTTTCTATATATCACTTTTTTGTTTTTAACAGATATTTTCCTTAAAAAAATTTGTTTAATCTGCAAATATCTTATTTAAGATTTATCTTCCGCACAATTTTACTAAACTAAAAATCAAAGAATTAACTTATGCGGCATTATTTATTTTATAATTTATTCAAATATCGAATAACTAATGTAGAATCTTTATATGAGCTACCCTATACCCATTGGAATGATCCAACATCAGGATCTTGATAAAGTCGTGGAAACAAGCACATACATAATTGTATTTTCCTTGAGTGTTGCGTGCTTTAAGTATTTTTGAAGTCATTCTTATAGTGTTTTAGTAATTCGTTTAAGTTGTTAGGATTTTTTTCGATAAATTAATGATTTAACAATAACTTTGAATTCAAAATAATTGGCATCCAATTGACTCGTAATATGGATCAGGTACTATGGCAACCGTTTTAACCATCGAAGCTATTTCATCTCTTTAATTGATATTTGGCAATCAAGAAACACACTATTTTGACATGATTTAAGACCCTGGAATCAAAATTGCCAAATACTTTGTTAAAATAATATGCAATTCCATGATTAAAGTGTGAAAATATAGTACTTTACTTTTTTGCTTCCAAGTGGAGATTCAAACTTCACCCTTTCACCTCTTGGAACATTTCCACTTGGATCTCGGCCATTCTTAAACAAGACCATTCATTTTTCCCGGAACCCGACCTCGCTCTCGAATTCCTTAACTTTTGTGTTGTTACTATGGATCAGGTTTGGAAAGCTCGTAACTTTCGTCTTCATAATCCAGCTGCGGCTGCACCGAATCCTCTTTCTTTGGCGAACAGGTGTAGCAAGATCTCCTCCGAACATGCTGCTGCTCAAGCTGTTGCCTTGGCTACTGCCTCGTTCCCTCATCTCTCTTATGATTGGATTCCACCTGCTGCAAATTGGTTCAAAGTCAATATGGATGCAGCTTTTGCCGATGGCTTTTGTGCTGTCTCAATTCTTGTTCGGGACTGTTTTGGTTCGGTTATCTTTGCTGCCATTTTCAATGATGCTTTCTTCGACGCAACTGCTGCTGAAACTGCTGCTATTCTTAAGGCTTTTATGCTCCTTGATCAAGCAAAATGCTCAAAAGTTTTGTTCGAAAGTGACTCCCTCAATTCCGTTCTTATGATCACTTGTAAGGCCCCTGTCTTTGAATGGAGCAGCGAAGCTGATGCTCTTAAAGCTAGAAAAGTTCTCCTTGGTTGGCCTAAATGGAAAATTAAGAAGATCCCAAGACTCGGCAATAAGGCCGCACACAATCTCGCTAAATGGGGCAAACTTTGTAATTGGGATGGACCTATTCCCCTTTCCCTCATTCCTCGTGATGTTTTTGTTGATTTTTGTTACCGTGATTATCCCAGAACTTCTGTAACAAACCTATTTTCGTTCATTAATGCTTAGTCATTTGCTTATCAAAAAAAAAAAGATTCAAAACAAGAGTTGGTACTTAACCAATAAATTTACCTTAGAAATAATTTTTCATAACAAAATGAAAAATTACAAATTTTTAACAAATAATTCGTCTTTAGCTTCCGCAAACTTCGTGCCATTTTACGCTGGATTAGAAATCAGGCGCCATTTGTGGGATTTTAGTACTTCAGTAAGAGATGCAGCCAGTCTTGATCTGATCAAATGGCTTACCTCCAAGCCCAAATGGAAGTATATGTACGGTCGAGATCATTTCTTTATCGGGGGAAGAATCTCGTGGGATTTTAGAAGGCAAACGGATGTTGATTCCGATTGGGCTAACAAGTTATTGCTCTTGCCAGAAGCTAAGAACATGACAATGCTAAGTATCGAGCAAGTACAATCGGAGAGAATGAACTTGCTATACCTTATCCATCGTACTTTCACCCCACAAGTAAAAGGAAAATCTTGAATGGCAAGAAAATATTCTAAGTAAAAAAAGGCAGTATTTGTATTTGTTTCTCGGGGCCCCACGTCCGAGGACACTGAAGGGACGAGATTATAACCCTTTGTTATTTTATATTGATATTGATTTTAAGACTATTTTTAAATTATGTGAGTTTTATGATGTACATGTTATATTTTTTTACTCTTTGCATTATGTTTTTCCATCTCCAAATTTAAACTTTTTAATAAAAATACTCATGTTTATTAAAACTTTAAAATCTCCCATGTGGATATACCACTATCGACTATTACATTGTGGTCTCATGTCAAACTTCTTAGCAAGTCGTTAGGTGATGTGTTGGTCATTACTGTAATTTTAACAACCAATAAATGTAAAATGGGTATTTTACTATAAATTTTAGGGATGAAGTCACACGGTAAATGATATTAACAAGAAAAAATATAAAAGTAGGAGATGTTTAAATTATAATTATTACCAAAAGGAATATATGTGTAATTTCATTAAATTTTAAGGTGCGTTTCTATAATTTTCTCTAGCAAATAGCTACAAGTTGGATCACTTTAGAGCATCTCTAATGACTCCGAGAGGGAATACCCTCTCCCCCCTTTCCCTCTCCCACTCCCTCTCCCTCTCTCCCTAGTTTTTTAGTCATCTCTAATGACTCATTCTATCACACTCATTTAATAATAAATTTTATCCTTCTCCATTATTGTTATTATTATTATTATTACTACTACTACACCAAAAATAAATTTAAAATTAACATTAATTTAAAATCAAAAGTATATTAGGGAACTTAGAAAATAAAAAATTATATCAAATATTAAATTAATTCATATAAGAAAATTCATCTTCTCCGCCATATTCGTCTATGTTTTAGTCGAACATGATTTCATGATAGTATTGTATTATTTTAAATTTTTAGAAAGAATTATTTTTGGGTAATAAATACAACCCCAAAATTAATAAAACAAATAAATATTAAAATAATAGTGTTAATTTAATGAAATGAAAGTTATATTTTTATAATTAAAAATAATTATCTACAAATAATATACAAATTTTAGTAATTTTTTATTTTTAAATAAAGATAAAAAAAAAGAACCAAATAACACAAAACAAAATCACAAAAAAAAATAGCATGTGAAGGAGGGGGCTTGGATGGGAGAAGCTCCCCCTCCCCCTCCCTTCAAGGTCCCTCCAGGGTCCCTCTAGTCCGTATACCCTCTCGCTCCCCCTAGTCATTAGAGATGAAATTTTTTTCCCATATACCCTCTAAGACATCTCCCCACTAGTCATTAGAGATGCCCTTAGGCCTTTATGTCAAAATCATCATACAACTAATTATCTGTAATACTATTGTAGTTAAACTATTGTAGTAGTATTACCCCAAAAAAATCATTATACATGCACACGTATAAGACAAAAATAAATATAAGTTTATGTATTTTTTTTCTTTTTTTTTTCCTGTAAATAACTCAAACGTGATGTAATTTTAGCCTCATTTATATGGTGCAGTGTGCTAATTGTGCTACGTATTCTTCTATTTATTTTTTGCATGTTTATAAATTAAGACATGTCAAACTGTACAATTATTTTTCTGTTATAGTTGTCAAAAGTTCACACACATAAACAAACTTATAAATGAATTTCAGGAATAGTATATGATTTCAGTTAAAATATTGGCCCTGCATTTTACTGTTTTATCTTAAGCACCATATTTCAATCATGAAAGTCCACAAGTAATTAAGATAAATATTATTTATACATCTTAGACAAATTAATTAGATACGTACAAGAATAAATCAAAATGGGTCACATTTTTTGAAAATTTTAGAATTTTAGTTCACATCACACGAAGTCTGTGCGTTTGAACGAGAAAAAATATACTTTTTTTTCCTTTAATTTGTTTTTTCCCTTTCAATTAAACATAACATATTTATGAATTTGATACACCATTTTCTTACTTTTTCAATGGGTTAATGCAAATTTAATTTTCTGGGAAACGCATAATGTTTGATCCCCTCTTCTTATGTTTGGAAAATAGCATTTTACCCCTCATGTGGAAAATTTAAAAGAGCAATTTACCTCATTTCAATTAAGAGTATAACACATTCCAAAATTAAGAGACCACAAAAAATATTTCTTAAAAAGACAAAAGTACACATAAGGGAGTCAATTTATCATGTGGGTGGGGTGGGGGGGGGGGTTGTCAAGATGTGAAGTGTCATATTTATCATAACACGGGAGTAAAATATCACACTTATTATAACACATGGGGTTAAAGTGCCACATTTACAAATTGACTGGGTCAACCTATAGTACTGTCAATTCGAATTTTTTATGTTTAAAAATGTCACGAAGACAGTGTGAAACTTTTATATGATTATATGAGGATAAATTACTCAAATCATATGAGGGTTAATTTAACATTATTCGTATCTTATAGAGATAAATTATCATACTCCTTTTTGCTTATACAGAAAACCCAAGTTTGCTAATTTTAAACTTTTAATCAATGTTAACCAGATCGGACCGGTCGGTCCGACCGCGAACCGGAAGCTGGTCCGATCCGGTTAATTCCCTAAAACCAGCGGTTCGACCAGTGGTTCGTCCGATTCGACCAGTAAAACCGCTAACCAATCAGCTTACCGATTCACTCTCCGATCCAATTTTAAAAACATTGCTTTTAATAGTTAAAGTATAATGCTATGTTGTGCATAGCACGAGATATATGATATAATGCTTAGTAACAATATAGGGTATATATGATATGTGTTAAATACTTAAATCAGATATCCTAGATTTGAGAGGATATCTGAATTAGGTGTTGATAATTGGTCGAGACTGTTTAGGGAAATTTCAGTGCCATAAATAAACGGAGGGGGTTTAGTGTTGAACTCTTAATAATATGGAGGATTTCGTGCAATAAACAACAGGTTCTTTATAAAACTCAAAAATAGTTGAACATGATATTTGTTTCAAGGAATCTACTAATTTTTTTTTATTGTGATCAATTGCCGACTATACTAAACTATAATAAAAATAAATCAACTTGACCAATTCAAAGCGGTAGGAGGAATAGACTGGATCTTCATGTATATGAAGCTTAGCTGCTTTGGCTAATAAACCAAAGAGAAATTCTTTCATTGAAATTAATACCTCAAAATAAATTTCACTTAATAGTCTCTATCTCTACTATTATAAAAGCATGAATATTTCTTAACTTTTTTAGGTGGACTAAAATGCCCTTATTTTGAATTGTAAAGTTATATTAATTCAATGGTAAATATGTAAAAGTAATTAAAGAAGTATAATTAGACATGTAGTCTTGTTATATTAATTTATCGCCTACATAAACTCCTAAAATTTATAAATTATCTCTTACATCAATTTTTGTAATTTTAATCTTCTTCACTTATAGATAAAAACGAACCATTAAAAAATATTATTATTTTAAATAAATCCTAAGAGTATATATAAAATTATTATATTTTAGCATCAATAATTATTGAAGTAAAATAATGTTAATTTAAAGATTTAGTACACCATAAGTCATATACACGCTAAATATAAAATTCAAAATGAAATTCTCTTAATTATCAATATGTTAAAAAAAATTAAGATTGAATCGCATCTTAGTATGAATGAATTAAAATTACTTATGACTTAGCTAATCACGTAATTTTACTTAGGATAGAATTGAAAAATATATAAAATATTCAATAATATCAAGACATGCGTAATTTCGAAATTTCATGAAATTCTTTTCGTGAAAAACGTGTGAAATTGGTGGAAAATGGTGAAATCGATGAAAATTCGGGTGATATTGGTAAAAAAAAAAAGGTTCAACTGAAATCGACAATTTTATGTGAAATTAATGAAAATTTGGGTGAAATTCGTGAAAAATGATAAAAACTGGTGAAACAACAACATATAAAGCTGGTGAAATCGATGAAAAGTTAATAAAAGTATGTGAAAACGATCAAATCAATGAAAATTCAGGTGAAATTGGTGAGAAGAATATGTGAAATAAGTGAAAAAAATGTGTGAAATAGGTGAAAACGGGTAATATGATAAAAACGTTTAAAAATAGGTTAATATGATAAAAACATGTGAAATCAGTAAGAAAAAGAGTTTAACCGACAAAAAAAAGGTGAAACCGGTAGAAAAATAATTTAAAACGAAAAAAAATAAAAGGACAAAATCGTAAAATTAGTGAAAATAAGTTATAATTGATAAAAAAAATAAGGGCAAATAGTTAAAAATATTAATGATAAAAATAAATAAAATTGGCTAAAAAAATGTTAAACCGGTAAATAATGAATTAAATAGGTAAAAAGGGGTTAATTTGCTCTATTTTATGACATAATCAAATTAATTTTACTCTAATTTAAAAAAAATACCAATGAAATTAAGTAGACACGTACAACGTACGTGCACTTTCTAGTTAAAGAAAAAAGCCAAAATAATAAGCCAACACTATTAGGCCATGCTATGTAACCTAATTATTTATTCTTCAAACAAAGCTGCCACAGCTGCTCAGCCGTTTCGTCTGTCGCTTGTTCCTCTTCGATTTTCATCTGCTCACTCAACTCTCGTGCCCTACGTCTAAATTTTTCACCATTGAAATTTTCCGCAATCACCTTATTCATTGCCTTCGCTATCTCTTCCCCATTGAAAACTTCATTTTCTTTTCTTACGACCTCAACACAAACGCCGGTTTCTCCTAACATCTTAACATTTATGAATTGATCGCCTCTCATCGGCATTCCTATAATCGGGACCCCAAAGTACACGCTTTCATTTATCGAACTCCATCCACAATGACTCATGAAACCACCCGTACTTTCATGCGCCAAAATATTAGCTTGTGGAGCCCATCCTTCTAGAATTTTACCTCTCTCTTTCACCCTTTCAAGAAATCCTATTGGCAACACTTCTTCTATGTTAACCGTTTCTCCGATTGGAAATCTTATCACCCAAATAAAATTAATACCACAAAGCTCGAGCCCTTCTGCTATTTCTCTAATCTCTTCCTTAGACAAAAAATACTCACTACCAAATGAAATGTAAAGAGTTGAGTACTTATTTTTCGTACTTAACCATTTCAAGATCTCAGAACTATCCTCATCGATTTGACTTGCCTCCGAAACAAGTGGACCCACCGGTAATATCACTTTCTTACACACATTAGTCACATAATCAATGTGCTTCCATTCTAACGCTTTACTCGTTTTTAACATAACAACATCACAAGATAGTTTAAAATTCACAAAACCCACATGTTTATCCTTTTCAAAAACATTAACATACAAAAATTCATTCACAATATCAATATCCTTTTTTTCATCCTCCTTAAGGGTTAATTCTTGGAATGGGAAATTAGCATCCCAATTGATATAATGATGATATATAAAGGATGGTAATGCTGCACTTAAAGCAACAAAGTGAACAGCAGGAATACCTTGTGATGAAGCAATTTTTGCAGCCCAAGGTTGGAAAATATCATATATTACCAAATCAGGTTTCAAAGTACTTATGATGTCTGAGAAACTTGAATTTGATGTCTGAAAAGCTTTGATAAGGGTAAAATTTAGATGTAAGGGCAAATTTTTGGTGGTGTGGTAATGAGGAGGCAGTTCAGGGGATGGTTTTAAATGGATTTCTACTAATTCAATGGAATTATTTAAAAAGTTTTTTTCAATGAAGTTTTTGATTGAACTAAAATTAATGGAAGTTGAACAAAAGTATATGTAAAAGTTTTTTCTTTTTATGATTCTTTTGGCTAGCTCAAGATAGGGAAATATATGGCCATGAGCTAACCAAGGGAACATTAAAATTTTGGACATAGTTCTTTCTTTCTCCATTACTCAAAAGTATGAGGATGAAAGGGTAAGAATTTGAAAATTTTATGAAAAAGATTCAGCGAGGTTGGCAATGAGATATGTCTTTAGTTAATTGACTATATATAAGGAACTTTTTTAGCTAATGTCAATTTAACCCCTTAAAAATGAATAATATCCCATTTATCATCCTGTGATTTAAAAAAGAGCACTTTAACCTCATGTGAAAATTTTGAAGAAGTAATTTACCTCCTTAAGACGAAGAGTGTGACTGTAACTCACTTGTCGAAATTGAAAGAGCATGAAAAGTGTGGTTGTAACATATGGGGGGGAGATCATAAATTATTATATTTTTCATAATACAGAAGGTAAATTGTCACATTTATCCTAATACATGGAGGTAAACTGTCACATTATCATAACACATAGGGTAAAATATCATATATAAAAATATCAGAAGATGGTATGAAACTTTTATTAGATTTCAAGGAAATAAAATGCTCTTTTTTCAAATCACATAAATGTAAATTAATCGTTATGTAACTCGAAATTTCTTGGTAAATAATATAATAAAGAAACATATGGGAATTTCATTTTAGATTTGTCATGGTACCATGGTTTGGTGAGATTTTTCTGCTTTTTATTTCTTTATTTAATGTGTCAATTCCGGACTTTATGTGCTGGCAAAACTATACTAAAAATCATGTTAGAGATTCAAAGTATGAATCTGCATGATTGAAATGTGGTACTTGGACTGCTGTACAAGTTTGAAGATTTGAAATGCAAGTTTGATATTAGCTATACTTTTATTAATAGATCAAAAATTTCATCTTTTTTCTTTGAAAACATCAGAAAGTTTCTGTTTTGAATCAATCAATTATTTTCGAAATTATTCGTTTGCCTTAACTCTGTTATTTTTCTAAATTTAGTAATTTTTTTTACAATTTTTCCTTAGTGTTTCCAAAATATTTTTAAAAAATTAAATCTATAAAAATTTCAATATTTGACTATCCAAAACATACACTCGAAACAAAATTTTGATCCATGCTTTTATTATGGTGATAAATATATCGGTCCAATACTAATGGATATTAGATCGAGCCAAGGTTTTTTAGTAGGATAGTAGGAGTAATTATTAGAGATAATTGTTCAACAATTATCCTCGTGACAAAGGTACAAAGTGTGGGCCTACACAGTTAAAACGTTGAAGACTATCGTGTAATTTCTAAAATTTGAGTTCGAACATGGCACTTAAACTATTGGGTAAGTTTAATAAAAAATAAAATTAGAGAAAGTTAAGTTTAATATTTTAAGTTTGATTGTAATTTAAGCTTAGCAATTGCCTTTCAACCCAAAACGACTCCTTTTTTAATTTGCATTGTTTAGTTCCATTGTTGTTGTCTACTACAAAGTTTAATCCCACACGACTCTGTGATTGATTTCCCTATGAATAATCAAATTTAAAAAAGCTTCATTAAGTAATATTTATTTTTCTGATCTTTTGTACAAAATAAAACACACTTTTCTCAGTCTTAGCTAGATGGCCAATTCAAGATTGAATTCTTACTAGTTAGTAGAAGATAGTAGAAAACATAGATTTTCATTTAATAATTAAATACATCACGTCAGTTTCATAGATTTCCGAAATAAGATCAATATCATCCATAACAATGAGGTACCATATATATATATATATATATATATATATATATATATATATATAGATATCAAAATAAGGGTAAATGGCAATTTACCTTTCCGCAATATTCGTTATATTCAATTTACCCTATCTAATTTGAAAAACTGCAATTTACCACCACCCCTATCCGTTAAAAAGTTAAAGAAACAATTTATCCTTTTGAGTCAGAGAGTGTAACTCACATGTCAATATTGAGATTGACAATGAAAAATATATTTGTGAAATAGGAAGGTAAATTGTCACATTTATCACAAGACAAAGTGCCACTTATAAAAATACCAGGGAAGCAGTGTGAAACTTTTATAAAATTAGAAGAGATAAAAGTGCTTTTTTTTTGTTTTTGTTTTTTTTCATATATCATAAAGGTAAATTGAATATTAAGAATCACAAATAATAAATTGCCATTAACACTCCAAAATTAAGTAGACGTTTGGATTGGATAACTATGGCAAAAGCCAACTAGGGTATGTTTGTTTGGTTTTTGAGTGTTTGATTTTTGAGAGAGTAGTTTAAGAAAAAATTAAGATAAGTTAAATTTATTTTATAAAATAAAAAACATGGCTTGATTTTTGAGATAGTAGTTTGGGAAAAAATAGGATTAGTGTAGTTTAATAATATCGTACGATTCGCGATATGATTCGATTCCGACACAAAACGATAGGACTCGGACTTCGTATCTTTTTGGGCCTTGTTTCATAATACACCGGTCTGGTACGATTGGGTATCGCATGTATCGCGATACGATAGCGATACATGCGATACAAGTAAAAAAGGATTTTTTATTTTGAACCGGGTCTGACCAACAAGATCTGACCAGATCCAGTTCGCGACCCTTTTTTTTTTAAAAAAAAAAAAAACTGGAAGTAAAAGACATAAAAAAACAGAGCAATCAACAATCCATTAGACCCTAAATTATAATTACGATTCTTTTAAAACCCTATATCTCTACTTCATTTTTTTCTTCGGTTTTCTATAAAATCTCCACCGAAATCATAAATTAACAACTCAAGCAACGAAACTCATAATTATTATTCTCATTTTCAATTCATGAAAGCTAGAATATCAAACATATTCTTCATATGCTGTTTGGGTTCTAAAAATATGTATGTAATATATTTAATTTGACACAGATGGTTTTTTGTGGTTAATTGGGTTTTATGATATTTATATGGTGAATTGCAGAAACTAGTTGTATGTATGATGCAAACTAATTAATTAAAATTAAATGTTTGATTATAAATCTTAGCATTCCATCAGGGCCGATCATATACATTTGGGGCCCTATGTTATTAAAAATGTATATGTAAAAGTTTTTTCTTTTTAGAGGTTTGTGCTTGAGGTTCTTCGAACGTTCGTCTCCCAGGATTATAAGCAAATGAGCTTCGCACCAATCTATTTGCAGCAAATTGAAACACTTTCGAACTCAAGAACAGGAAGATAGAAGAGAGAATTGATTTTGTTTTGGCATGTTAAAACTTGATAAAAAGAGCCAGTATTTATAGGATGGGAGTGAGGGTATAATTAGAATAAAATAAAATTAATGAGACAACCGTTTCGGGAGTTACGGTCCGTTACAAACGTTTCGTCCGTTTCACTTTGAGAGGGCCTTCCAGAAACTGGGCCTTCGAGATTTAATGGGCTAAAAAAAATTCTGCCATTTCTTGGGCCAAAAGGAAAATAATTTCCTTCTTGGGCCAGAATGAACGCAAAACAGGGCTTGTCTGGATGACATTCATGTCCGCAGGTCGCGGGCACGCACAAGTCTTGAAGGGCCGAGTGTAAATCCGATCCAAGATTTGCAACCCCCCCCCCTTCGCGCAAGGAGGGAGCCTTCTAGTAATAATTTAATTTCTTAACTCTCATGGTTTAGAAATCATATATAAATCCAAGTTTTTCTTATCACACTTCCAATGTGGGATAAGTCAATTTCTTTCCAATTTTTCCCATTACATATGTGAACTTTGAGCTTTAATTTCTCATTCACCCGTACTCCGATTTGGACGTACGATATACCATTTTAATCTACTCACGGAGTAGAATATAATTCCGTCAAGACCCGACTCTTTGCTCAAAGTGGGTTCCACTTAAAATACGTCCAAAATAGTCTATTAACGTAATTTTTCCAACATGTAAGAAGCAAATAGTACCGGTGGGCCCACTTGTTTCGGATGCAAGTGAAATCGACGAGGATAGTTTAGAGATCTTGAAATGGTTAAGTACGAAAAATAAGTATTCAACTCTTTACATTTCATTTGGTAGTGAGTTTTTTTTGTCTAAGGATGAGATTGAAGAAATTGCAAAAGGGATCGAGCTTTGTGGTGTTAATTTTACTTGGGTGATAAGATTTCCAATCAGAGAAACGGTTAACATAGAAGAAGCTTTGCCGAGGGGATTCTTGAAAGGGTTAAAGAGATTGGTAAAATCGTAGAAGGATGGGCCCCACAAGCGAATATTTTGGCACATGAAAGTACTGGTGGTTTCATGAGTCATTGTGGATGGAGTGCAATAAATGAAAGTGTGTATTTTGGGTCCCGGTTATAGGAATGCCGATGAAGCTTAATATGTTTATAGATGCTAGGATGTTAGGAGATGCGGGTGCTCGTGTTGAAGTTTTAAGAAATGAAAATGAAGTTTACAAAGGAGAAGAGATAGCAAAGGCTATAAATAAGGTGATTTTCGAAAAGATTGGTGAAGAATTGAGGCGTAGGGCTCAAGAGTTAAGTGAAAATATGAAAATCGAAGAGGAGCAAGCATTGGACGAAACGGGTGAGCATCTATGGCGGCTTTGTTTGAAGAATATGTAAGCTACATGGACTAAAACACTATTCTATTATGTTTCTATGATGTGTTGCTTGTTTATTATGGAGATGTTTTTACATAAATATTGCTTTTTTATTATGGACTAAAAATATTTAGAAAAATTTATCATACCCTTTCTCCATTTCTAATGTTGGATTTTCCAGAGAATAATACCAAGAACAAGACAAGAACAAGAGTAAAAGAATGGCGAAAAGTTGAGACAACTTTGGTCCCTATTTCTCAACAATTTTACCTCTCTTTTTTACCATTTCAAGAAATCTTTTTGGCAATGCTTCTTCTTTGTTAACCGTTTCTCAGTCTGGAAATCTTATTACGAATATAAAATTAACACCACAAAGGTAGAACATTTTTTCTATTTCTTCGATCTCTTCTTTAGACAAAAAATACTCACTATCAATTGAAATGTACAGAGTTGAACATTTATTTTTTCAACTTAACCATTTCAAGATTTCTGAACTCTTTTCAATGATTTCATTTGCATCCGAAACAAGTGGACCCACCGATGTTATATCTTTCTTACACTCATTCGAAACGTAATCTATGTACTTCAATTCGAACCCTTTACTCGTCTTTAACATAACAAAGTCACAAAATAGTTTAAAGTTCACAAAAGGTACATCCTTATCCTCTTCGAAAACATTAGTATAAAGAAATTCAATCAGATTATCAATACTTGTTGGATAAGGATGAAGATGAAAAGCACTGAAGACAATTAGTAAAGGGAGGTTTTGATGATTTCCAAAACTTCAAATCTGCTAAGTAAAAGTTAACTTAGCTGATATCCCTTAGAAGAATTTTGACCAAGTAAGAAGACATCAGACGGGTCAAATATTCAAGGTCCAGAAGACTACTGATCTGCTGAAAGAAAGAAATCAGACTGATGAAGATCAGCCGACTCAAATCAGATTTGTTCAAGTTTGGAATCAGCTGTTGGTTAATATTGGAGAAGGTTTTGAAGATGACAAAAAGGCCATAATGGTTTTGAAGATCAAAAGGTTAAGTCATCAACTAAGAACAGCTTAGTGAAACCTATCTCAAGGTCTGGAAGCTATGTGACCGAATCAGCCGAGTGGGATATCAGATCAGTGAAGATCAGATTGGTTATCATCAGCCGAGTCAAGATAGATATGTTCATTCTTGAAACAGCCGAGTAGCCATCAGCCGAGTGATCATCAGTAGAGTGATCATCAGCAGAATACTCCCATCAGCAGAGTGAAGACGGTCAGTACGCTTACCAACGGTAATAATGCTGAGTGCATTAAATGCGACTGACAGAAAGTACAGCAGACTGTACTGTAGCAGTTGCAGAGAGCCGTTCCAGAAAATGGGGACCAGAACTCGAGGACTGCAAATTTCTGTCTCATCTTCAACGGGCAGAAATTCAAATTCGAGAGTATAAATAGAAGACTAACTGAAGATCAAAAAGAGGCTTGCACAATTCAAGATCACATCTATAGAGCAAGATCCATCAGTTGAGTCGTCTGATCACCAGCGAAGTCATTTGTTGACATAGCTGATCGTTGAAGAACAGAGAATTTACATTGTCTGTCTGAGTGACTTTCAACTGTAAAAGAGAAGAAGCTTATATCCATCTTTGTGAGTGATATAACTTCGTAGTATAGGTCTTCTGAGTGATTTCCTATACCGTGAGCTTAGTACTCTCACTTAATGCTTATCATTTGTTGTAAAGCTTAAGTATTCTTCTACTGTGTGTTTTAGAATAGGTTTTTCTGAGTGATCTACCTGAGAGCTAAGTGTAGAATAGGTTTTCTTTGTGATCTCCTATTGCGAACTTACGGCCTGTTCATTTGTTGTTCGGCGTAAGCAGAGTATACTGATTACTGTGTGTTTTTAGTATAACCCAAGATCTGTGTGACTTGGAAGAGTGGATTAAGAGGATTTGTTCCTGTATAACCACTATAAAAATATCGGTGTTTTACATCTGCATTCTTTTCTTACATATCTCAAAAAGGAGCATTCAACTGTTAAAAATGTTGTGAAAAGAATTTTGTAAAACTGGGGTAAAACTTTGAAAGATAAACTTGTTTGAAAAACATACTTGATAAATCCGCTGCGTACAAGTTTTGAAACTCTGATTGTATCTGAATCAGATTAGTGAAATCAGAAGAGTGGTCGACTCTGCTGTTCAAAGATTTGTTCGCGATCAGCTTAGTAGTCTTACGACTTCTTGATCAGCTTAGTCTGCTGACAGAAAAAGTTAGAGAAAAAGTTTTAAAGTTTTATGAGATCTATTCACCCCCCCCCCTCTAGATCTCATCTGACCACTTTTGGGACCAACAAGTGGTATCAGAGCAGGTTGTTCATCTGATCCTCTGCCTGATCAACGAACTTGATCCAAGGTGTGTTTTTCAAATTTTTCAAAAAGAGAGCATATTTTGAAAATCAAAAACTTTTGAAAAATGGATGTCATAAGCCATGTTCCTCACATTGGCCTTATGGACTTCGAGAGCTGGAAAATCAGAATGGAAATCCTTCTTGCCGCTTACGACGACAACATGCTTACTTGTTTTACAAAAGGACCATTCAAATTTCAGAAGACTGTGAAGGTTGCTGGCCAACCAGATCAGATAGTTGACAAAGAGCTGGATGAGCTGACTCCCAAAGAAGTCAAGTTAGTAAACCTTGACAAAAAGGCTAAGCTCATCATGTTCAAAGCTGTAGACGAAGAAAGGTTCCAGAAGATCAAGCACTTCAAAACTGCCAAAGAGATGTGGAATAAAGTCTGCGAGCTAAGCGAAGGAAACGACGCTATCAAAGAACACAAGCTCAGTGTGGCTCTTGAGGAGTTTGAAAATTTCAAGATGAAGTCTGGTGAAACGATTGATCAGATGGATACCAGATTTACCAAAGCTCTGAATGAAGTTCTAAGGTTTGGTAAAGAATTTTCGAACAAGGAGATCACCGCAAAGGTTCTCAAGGCCTTGCCACCTAAATTCAACATGAAGGTGACAGCCATGGAAGAATCAAGGGATTTAGGGAAGATTCCCCTTTCCGAACTGTTCTCATCTCTCAAAGCATATGAGTATCAAATGCCAAGAATGGGATTAGAAGTGTCAACCAGTTCAGACCCTACTG
This sequence comes from Penstemon eatonii, assembly GCA_038501285.1. NCBI lineage: Eukaryota > Viridiplantae > Streptophyta > Magnoliopsida > Lamiales > Plantaginaceae > Penstemon > Penstemon eatonii. The sequence continues at coordinate 63,110,384 of CM076715.1, read as the reverse complement.
CTGCTCTAATGGCGTCAGACAAGTCAAGAAAATCAGCAGACAAGTCAAAACAGAAGACTCTGCTGAGTTCAGAAAAAGTCTACACTGCTGACGACGTTACCCTGCTGTTGAATGATTTTGAGAAGTTCTACAAGAAGAAAATGAAATTAAAATATAAAAATGCTACTTCATCTTCTTCTAATCATTTTCAGGAAAACAGGGATTCCTCCAAAGCAAAACTTAGAGACTACAATGAAGAGGAGTATGGACTCTTGATCAAAGATCGTTCTCACTTATCATCTGAAAAGTTTGCTGAAAAGGAAAAGCGTGCCAAAAAGGAGTGTAAGATTAGTAAGAGCAAATCAAAGTTAGCTGATGCAGCAAAGCTAATAAACTCCTGGACATCTTATTCAGACAACCAGTCGTCTGATAAAGAGTTTGAAGAAGTACCTGAAACTTTATGCTTAACTGCGATAGAATCTGATGATTCTGAAACTGAGGTAACTTCTGCTATTAATTAAATGCACTATTTGAATGGTTGAATAAACGCTATACTACAAATTCAAATATTGCTTGTGCATTTGCCAAGCTTTATGAAGAGATGACTCTGCTGAAAAGAGCAAAACAGATCACTGAAACTTCAGGTTGAAAAACCTCAAGAATCAGCTGACTACCAAAAAGCTTGAGCATGAGAATGAAACTCTAAAAGCTGAGTATGCAAGTTGTTTTGAAGATATAAATGAACTTTAAAAGAAAACCTTGCATCATTCTCTAAATAGAAAGAAAATCAGAGGCTTAGAAGAACAAGTCTACTGATGCTCAACAGGTTAGGAAACCTAGTAAGCTACCTAAGACTAATCAGACTACTAAAACCCATCAGCCGAATAGGCTGCTGATAGGAGTATAATTTAAATGACAAGTCTGCTAAATCTAAGGAGAGTTATTAAATAACTCAGGTAAGAAATTGAGGCAAAAATGAATTATCTGGCAAGAATTTGAATCACATTATGATAATTATTATTATGACTTCCTATGCTTATCCATATTATCATGCTGATCATATTCACTGTGCTGATTGCCATCCTCATTTCAATATGCATGTTTATCACACACTTCATGCATCTTACCTTGCTTATGAGCACTGTTTTAATCATGACCAGAAAGTGGTATCACAATGACAAGTGGTATCATCATGATAAAACATAAGTCACTAGATCACCACATGTTAAAGGTTATACTAACCATGCTGGACCCAATGAATAAGGGGTACCAAAAATAGTCATCTGTTTTACAGGTGAAATGCATGTGAGATGACAAAGATGAGTTGACTGCCTTGCAAATCTTACCAAAGTTCAACAAATGGTCTCATCAGCAAGCATGTACCAACTAGTGGTATCAAATAAGTGGTATCAACAAAGTGGTAGAATTCAAGTGGTGGACTCTACTTTTGGAGATTTCAAGGAACGCAAGAGTGTTGAAAAGTTGAAGATTATCAAGAAATAACAAGTGGTATTAAAGACCATCAACTGATCGCAACAAGCAGTATTACCAACAAGTGTGGTATCAGTCAACCATGTGACAAAGAAAGTGGTTTGTTGATTTTGGATTCATAAGTTGAGGGGGAACCTATCAGAAGACTAACCCAGAACAGCTTACTGGAATTCAACGGCTGAGTGTCTTTGAAAAGAAACTCTCATCAGACTACTTGACCACGGATTCTTGAACTTAGGGGGAACGTGTACGACTAGCGGTACTCCTAAATAAAGATGAAGTTTTCAATAAGTCAAAATGAAGCTATCAGAAGACTGCTTCTTATCAGCCGACCGGAACTCAACAGACAAGTGTTATTCAAGAATGTACTACATCAAGTGGTATCAGCAAGTGTTATCACATCAACAAGTGATATCAGCTGACTAATCTGATTTACATTTATACAAGTAGTATCAGACTACAAGTAGCATCAGACTACAAGTGGAATCAGACCACAAATACCAACAAGTGGTATCAATTCTTGAAGTTAAGGGGAAATTTTCTAGCTGGAGTGATAAACAGCAACGAAGACTACCCAAATCAGCCTAGTATTCACCTAATTGTCTTCAGCATACAAATGTTGCAAATTTTCTCTATATTCATCAAAAAGGGGGAAGACATAAAGAGGAAGAAGAGATGCAACCAAGTATTGTTGTTGATGACAAAAAGGGGGAAGATAAACTAAGAACCCTTTAAGCAGATCCTTTAAGCAGAATATCAAAAAGGGAAAAAGGGGGAAGATAAAGGATGCAACCAAGAACCCTTTAAGCAGAAGATTAAAAAGGGGGAAAGAACCAGCCATTGGTATTTTTTTAAAGTTGTATCAGATCAATAAATTTCCATCTCAAGGTATGAAGACCAAATCTGAAGACTTAGAAGACGTTCTTAGTTGAAGGTTTTGTCATCATCAAAAAGGGGGAAATTGTTGGTTAATATTGGAGAAGGTTTTGAAGATGACAAAAAGGCCATAATGGTTTTGAAGATCAAAAGGTTAAGTCATCAACTAAGAACAGCTTAGTGAAACCTATCTCAAGGTCTGGAAGCTATGTGACCGAATCAGCCGAGTGGGATATCAGATCAGTGAAGATCAGATTGGTTATCATCAGCCGAGTCAAGATAGATATGTTCATTCTTGAAACAGCCGAGTAGCCATCAGCCGAGTGATCATCAGTAGAGTGATCATCAGCAGAATACTCCCATCAGCAGAGTGAAGACGGTCAGTACGCTTACCAACGGTAATAATGCTGAGTGCATTAAATGCGACTGACAGAAAGTACAGCAGACTGTACTGTAGCAGTTGCAGAGAGCCGTTCCAGAAAATGGGGACCAGAACTCGAGGACTGCAAATTTCTGTCTCATCTTCAACGGGCAGAAATTCAAATTCGAGAGTATAAATAGAAGACTAACTGAAGATCAAAAAGAGGCTTGCACAATTCAAGATCACATCTATAGAGCAAGATCCATCAGTTGAGTCGTCTGATCACCAGCGAAGTCATTTGTTGACATAGCTGATCGTTGAAGAACAGAGAATTTACATTGTCTGTCTGAGTGACTTTCAACTGTAAAAGAGAAGAAGCTTATATCCATCTTTGTGAGTGATATAACTTCGTAGTATAGGTCTTCTGAGTGATTTCCTATACCGTGAGCTTAGTACTCTCACTTAATGCTTATCATTTGTTGTAAAGCTTAAGTATTCTTCTACTGTGTGTTTTAGAATAGGTTTTTCTGAGTGATCTACCTGAGAGCTAAGTGTAGAATAGGTTTTCTTTGTGATCTCCTATTGCGAACTTACGGCCTGTTCATTTGTTGTTCGGCGTAAGCAGAGTATACTGATTACTGTGTGTTTTTAGTATAACCCAAGATCTGTGTGACTTGGAAGAGTGGATTAAGAGGATTTGTTCCTGTATAACCACTATAAAAATATCGGTGTTTTACATCTGCATTCTTTTCTTACATATCTCAAAAAGGAGCATTCAACTGTTAAAAATGTTGTGAAAAGAATTTTGTAAAACTGGGGTAAAACTTTGAAAGATAAACTTGTTTGAAAAACATACTTGATAAATCCGCTGCGTACAAGTTTTGAAACTCTGATTGTATCTGAATCAGATTAGTGAAATCAGAAGAGTGGTCGACTCTGCTGTTCAAAGATTTGTTCGCGATCAGCTTAGTAGTCTTACGACTTCTTGATCAGCTTAGTCTGCTGACAGAAAAAGTTAGAGAAAAAGTTTTAAAGTTTTATGAGATCTATTCACCCCCCCCCTCTAGATCTCATCTGACCACTTTTGGGACCAACATCAGCTGTGTACATCATCAGACTTCCACTTTCGATCAGCCAAGTGGAAAGGATCAAGAAGTCGTCCCAACAGTAATAAATGCCCCTGGAAGAAATAAATGCTGGAGTATAAGGTTATTAAAGACAAATGATTGAAGAAAGACCTCGTATCAGCTTGCTGCATTTAATGCTACCTGACAGAAAGTACACTGTCACTGTGCAGAGAGCCGTTCGCGGAAATTAAGGACCAGAAATCAAGAGATTTGAATTTTGTCTCTCTTCAACGGACAAAATTCAAAGAGTGACTATAAATAGCTGAAGAGACGAAGAAAGAAAACATATACAACTTCTGAGAGATCGAAATCAAAGCAAATATTTTCTAAGTCTCAAAAGCTCAAGAACAGCTCACTCGTCTGCTGAAAGTCATTTGTTGACAGAAGCCGTTGAAGTTCAAGAAAACATTTTCTGAGTGAATCTGTGAGAGAAAAGAGTTGTGAGGAGTTCTTATCCATCTTTGTGAGTGATAAGACTCTGTAGAATAGGAGTTTCTTTGTGATTTCCTATTGCGCACTTGTGGTCGTTTCATTTGTTGTTCGACGCAAGCAGAGTGTACTAATTACTTTGTGTTCTTAGTATAACCCAAGATCTGTGTGACTTGGAAGAGTGGACTAAATGATATTTAAATCCATATAACCACTATAAAAATTCTTGTGTTTTTACATTGCTTTTACTTGCATATTTTCAGATCTGCACAAAACACTTGATTAACTGTTTGAAAAAAGACTTAAAGGAGTTTTTATAAAACTGGGGATTAAATTTTTCAAACTACTAAGTTTACTTGTGAAAAACACTTTATAAATCCGCTGCAAGTATTCTGGTATTAAAACTGATTTTGACAAAAATTAGCTAAGTGACTATCAGATTAGTGGTCAACAAAGCTGTTCTAAACTTACTATTTGGTAACAGCTTAGACTGTTTAAGTTTAAACAACAGTTTTGAAGTTAAAATTTGTTAAAAAGTTTCAGAGGTCTATTCACCCCCCCTCTAGACCTCATCTGACCACTTTGGACCAACAAGTGGTATCAGAGCAGGTGGTTCATTATAATCAGCTACCTGATCAACGAGCCTGATCCGATTATTTTTCAAAGGTTTTCAAAACTTTTCAAAAGAGCATATTTTGAAAAATTAAAATTTTTGAAAAATGGATTGCATCAGCCATGTTCCCCACATAGCTGGTATGAGCTTTGAAGACTGGAAAATCAGAATGGAGATTTTCCTGGCCGCCTACAATGATAACATGTACACATGTATCATCAAAGGTCCATTCAAATTCACCAATACTATCACGGTTGATGAAGCTGATATAGTGGTGGAAAAAGACTTAACAGAGATGACAGCCGAAGAAATAAAGCTGTTCAACCTGGACAAAGTTGGGCGATTCATCATGACCAAGGCCCTTGACAACGACATATTTGACAAAGTCAAACACTGCAAGACTGCCAAAGAAATGTGGGATAAGGTTCGTGACATGAGCGAATAAAACGACGCTATCAAAGAGCATCAGCTGAGTGTTGCTCTGGAAAAGCTGGATAACTTCAAGATGAAGTCTGCAGAAACCATTGATCAGATGGACACAAGATTTACAAGGACGCTGAATGAAGTTTTAAAGCTTGGAAAAACCTTCACTAGTAAGGAGATAACCGTCAGAGTTCTGAAGGCACTACCTCCGAAGTTCAACATGAAGGTGACAGCCATGGAAGAGTCAAGAGATCTGGAAAAGATTTCACTCACCGAGCTGTTCTCAGTACTCAAGGCATACGAGTATAAACTGCCAAGAATGGGTGTTGAAGAAACCTCTACTTCAAGTCCCACAGCTGCACTTGTTGCTGCTGAAAATCCCAGAAGACCAGCTTACAAAAGTAAAGACGTGGACTCATCTGATGAAGCCACATTACTCAACAAAAAGGAGTACACTGCTGGAGACGTTGCATTGCTGATGAACAACTTCAAAAAGTTCTACAGACGAAAAATGAAGAACAAATACAACAATGCTTCTATTTCTAACCCTACTTCTTCTTCTCAAGATAAAGATTCTTATAAATCTAAGATTATGTGTTATAACTGCAGGAAATTGGGTCATTTCATCAGACTGCCCATATCCTAAAGCTGAGAAGTACACTGAAGAAGAAAAGAGAATCAGAAAAGAAAAAAAGCATCAGAAAGGAAAGGTGCTGGTAGCAGAAGCGGAATAGCTAGCTGCTGTCTACTCATCAGATTCAGATTCAGATACTTCTGATGAAGAGTCTTCTGATGAAGAGAGTCCTGCTCTTCTCTGCCTGATGGCTAAGGAATTCGATGTCTCCGAGGATGAAGAGGTAACTCCTCTTGATAATGAATTATTTAATTCATTTGAACAAATGATGCTTAACAATACAAGTATTGCTGATGCATTTAAAAAGCTTAAGGAAGAGATGATATTGCTGAAATATCACACTTATTATAACACATGAGGTTAAAGTGCCACATTTACAAATTGATTGGGTCAACCTATAGTACTGTCAATTCGAATTTTTTATGTTTAAAAATGTCACGAAGACAGTGTGAATCTTTTATATGATTGTATGGGGATAAATTATTCTTTCTCAAATCATATGAGGGTTAATTGAACATTATTCATATCTTATAGGGATAAATTATCATACTCCTTTTTGCTTATACAGAAAACCCAAGTTTGCTAATTTTAAATTTTTAATAGTTAAGGTATAATGCCATGTTGTGCATATCACGAGAATAGGCTTAGTAACAATATATGGTATATATGATATGTGTTAAATACTTAAATCAGACATCCTAGATTTGAGAGGATATCTGAATTAGGTGTTGATAATTGGTCGAGACTGTTTAGGGAATTTCAGTGGCATAAATAAACGGAGGGGGTTTAGTGTTGAACTCTTAATAATATGGAGGATTTCGTGCAATAAACAACAGGTTCTTTATAAAACTCAAAAATAGTTGAAGATGATATTTATTTCTCCAAGGAATCTACTTTTTTTTATTGTGATCAATTGCCGACTATACTAAACTATAATAAAAATAAATCAACTTTACCAATTCAAAGCGGTAGGAGGAATAGACTAGATCTTCATGTATATGAAGCTGAGCTGCTTTGGCTAATAAACCAAAGAGAAATTCTTACATTGAAATTAATACCTCAAAATAAATTTCACTTGATAATTAAAGAAAAAAGCCAAAATAATAAGCCAACACTATTAGGCCATGACATGTAGCCTAATTATTTATTCTTCAAACAAAGCTGCCACAGCTGCTCAGCCGTTTCGTCTATCGCTTGTTCCTCTTCGATTTTCATCTGCTCACTCAACTCTCGTGCCCTACGTCTAAATTTTTCACCATTAAAATTTTCCGCAATCACCTTATTCATTGCCTTCGCTATCTCTTCCCCGTTGAAAACTTCATTTTCTTTTCTTACGACCTCAACACAAACACCGGTTTCTCCTAACATCATAACTTTTATGAATTGATCGCCTCTCATCGGCATTCCTATAATCGGGACCCCAAAGTACACGCTTTCATTTATCGAACTCCATCCACAATGACTCATGAAACCACCCGTACTTTCATGCGCCAAAATATTAGCCTGTGGAGCCCATCCTTCTAGAATTTTACCTCTCTCTTTCACCCTTTCAAGAATCCTATTGGCAACACTTCTTCTATGTTAACCGTTTCTCCGATTGGAAATCTTATCACCCAAATAAAATTAACACCACAAAGCTCGACCCCTTTTGCTATTTCTCTAATCTCTTCCTTAGACAAAAAATACTCACTACCAAATGAAATGTAAAGAGTTGAATACTTATTTTTCGTACTTAACCATTTCAAGATCTCAGAACTATCCTCAGCGATTTGACTTGCCTCCGAAACAAGTGGACCCACCTGTAATATCACTTTCTTACACACATTAGTCACGTAATCAATGTGCTTCCCTTCTAAAGCTTTACTTGTCTTTAACATAACAACGTCACAAGATAGTTTAAAATTCACAAAACCCACATCTTTATCCTTTTCAAAAACATTAACATACAAAAATTCATTCACAATATCAATATCCTTTTTTTCATCCTCCTTAAGGGTTAATTCTTGGAATGGGAAATTAGCATCCCAATTGATATAATGATGATATATAAATGATGGTAATGCTGCACTTAAAGCAACAAAATGAACAGCAGGAATACCGTGTAATGAAGCAATTTTTGCAGCCCAAGGTTGGAAAATATCATATATACTAAATCAGGCTTCAAAGTACTTATATTGTCTGAGAAACTTGAATTTGATGTCTGAAAAGCTTTGATAAGGGTAAAATTTAGATGTAAGGGCAAATTTTTGGTGGTGTGGTAATGAGGAGGAAGTTCAGGGGATGGTTTTTAAATGGATTTCTACTAATTCAATGGAATTATTTAAAAAGTTTTTTTCAATGAAGTTTTTGATTGAACTAAAATTGTTGGAAATTGAACAAAAGTATAAGTAAAAGTTTTTTCTTTTTATGATTCTTTTGGCTAGTTCAAGATAGGGAAACATATGGCCATGAGCTAACCAAGGGAACATTAAAATTTTGGACATAGTTCTTTCTTTCTCCATTACTCAAAATTATGATTGAAAAAAATGGATGCTAAAAGGGTAAGAATTTGAAAATTTTGTAAAAAAGATTAAGTGAGGTAGTTAATGAGATATTTCTCTTGTTAATCAACTATATAAATGGGAACTTTGTTTTGGTAAATATTATTAAATCGACTGATGAGAAAAAATTAAATATTGTTAATTAACATGGGCATGGCTAGGAGGAGTTGTAGTTGTGGAAAACTCTCAAGAGTTCATGTCCCATAGCCAATCATATATAATAAAAAATTCACCCATGACTTGCTATATAGGTAAAAGTAGCAGGTCACAATTTGTGTTGATTTAAGTGTAATTACCGTAACACCCTTGTACTAAAACTTTCCTATATTCAGTTGTTTATTAAAAGTTTATTATTAAAAATAGAGAAATTTGAGGACGCAAAATTAATAAATAAGAATTCGTTACTAAATGAAGAAAATCAGTCCCGTCACCATATTCTCATCAATCAATGTGGAAAGAGCAATTGTAAACATGAATAATATTTTTATTGCATTAATACAATATAAAATTTATTAAAATGTAATATTTGATTTATGTTAAAATATAAATTTTATCAAATATACTAATATAGAAATAAATATTTGATAGAAAAAATGACCGAGTCAATATATTTTCAAATTACGAAGTCCTTCGTAACTTGATCGAAATAATAATCAAATCAATAATTTCTTTTTTAAATTTTAACATATTATCAAGTTAGGGAGTACTTAGTGTTACATACCCATCTAATAGACAATTTGATCGAAATAATAACCAAAATCAATAATTTTTTCTTTTTAAAAATTTTAACCTATTATCAAGTTACGGAAGACTTAGTGTTACATACCCATCTAATAGACAATTTAATCGAAATAATAACCAAGTCAATATTTTTTTTTTTAAATTTAAACCTATTATCAAGTTACGGAAGATTTAGTGTTACATTCCCATCATGGAAACAATTGGCTTCTTAATTTACAAAATGCAAGCTAAATACACCTCTTCATCAATAATTCTTATGATACAATCTGATTAAATTTCCAGTAGATTACCAAAACTTAAAAATGGAAAGTCAAGAGCCAACCAAAACCTGAGCTTCTCAAAATAAGCAAACTGAAGAATTATTCTTATGACTTACTTCGACATCCATTTATTGGACAATCAGACCACTTCAAACTGGATCCAACTAAATGAAAAACTAGAAGAATCTTCAAAGGTTTGAATAATATAATTAGATGCATGTTTCCATGATAATCTGGTCATTATTTAAGATCTTATTCAAAAACTTGTGAACTTATATTAAATTCAGTTAATATAAATTTTGTAACATTTTCTGATATTTTTGATAATCGTCAATTAAGAGGAGACATTTTATCAATTTTTCTTATAGCTATTGCAGCCGCTGAAGCAGCTATGGGACCGGCTATTGTTTCATCAATTTATCGTAATAGAAAATCAACTCGAAGTGGTATTAGCATTAGCATTACACATCTCTTCTCGGCAGAGCATTTGATCCAAAGTTTTGAATTGATATCCTCTTCAATCTTAACATGTAAAACATTGTACAGATTATCTATTTATTTATCAGCATCGTAAGCAAAAATGCATATAATCACCAAGTCGCAAATTCATGTCATTCGTGGTTCACTCAATTTCTTCCTTTTTAAAAAAAAAAAAAATTGCCCTAGGATTTGCGTTGTAGTGTGGAAATATTAATTCAAGCACGAATTTGCTCAGACGCAACAATTCGGAACTCCATTGGCATTCAAAATGAAGCCACACCTATAAAATCTACCATAGTGTCACGAACAAAGAAAATCATTATAAACAGGATAAAACAGCGAACAATAATAGTAATAACAAAAAATTGAAGCTCAAATTATCAGTTAATATTAGTAACGATGTAGTCGCAAATTATAAACCTGGCTCCTTAAGCCTTCAATATATAAAAACAACGAAATTTGAGGAGGAATTATTCTTATGACTTACTTCCACATCCATTTACTGGACAAATCCTTTTTTTATAAATGGCATTAACCACACACATAGCATAATAATATAAATTTAGCATCAAGGTTTGGCCGCAAGTGCTCAGATTACCAAATTCTTTAAATTTGTCTATGAGATGAAGTCCCACAACTTCCAAATTCTTCAAAACCGAAAATTGCAAATTAAATTAAATAATCTAAGCACAATCACGGGTTGAGATAAAGATTCACTTACCTCAACACACTAATTTTGAAATTTTGTAGAAATCCCTAATTTCTCCACATTGAATGGACTTTTTACCCACTTCCAAGTCGCTTTTGAAATTCGTAGCAAGTTACTTTGAGATTTATGATACAGGAGTGCAACTTGAGCTAGGAGTTCGAATCTTTCTCTTAAAAGGGGATGAATTGATAGAAATGGGTAAGAAGAAGATGTATAAATGAAGCTATAGAAATGGGTAATATTATTAAGACTGAAAAATGGGTAAGAAGTCGACAAAAAGAAGACTAAAATATGTGAAAGAAGAAAGTGTATAAATAAAGGAGTATTTAAGACAATTTGTAAAAAATAATACAACCTATATAGCAAGTTGAGGATGGAACTTTTGCCAAGTGTTATTAAATAAGTGGTGAACTCTTAAGAGTTTTCCCAAGCTTGAAATTTTATTAGCCAACTCCAATTAACATGGGTTGGTGAAGTAAGAACATCTCTAATTACTAGTGGGAAGATATTCTAGAGGGTATATGGGGGGAAGGGGGAAAAAAACCATCTCCAATGACTAGAGGGCGGAGAGGGTATAATACTAGAGGGACCCTGGAGGGACCTTGGAGGGAGGAGGAGGGGGAGCTTCTCCCATCCAAGCCCCCTCCCTCACATGCTATTTTTTTTTTATTTGGTTCTTTTTTTATCTTTATTTAAAAATAAAAAAATTCCTAAAATTTGTATATTATTTGGAGATAATTATTTTTAGTATATTATTTGGAGATAATTATTTTTAATTAATAAAATATAACTTTCATTTCATTAAATTAATACTATTTTTTTAATATTGATTTGTTTTAATAATAATAGTGGCAACGAATATGGCGGAGATGATGGATTTCCTTATATGAATTAATTTAATATTTGATGTAATTTTTAATTTTTTAATTTTCTAAGTTTCCTAATGTACTTTTGATTTTAAATAAATGTTAATTTTAAATTTATTTTTGGTGTAGTAGTAGTAGTAATAATAATAATAATTATAATGGAGAAGGATAAAATTTATTATTAAATGAGTTTAATAGAATGAGTTATTAGAGATGACTAAAAAACTAGAGAGAGGGGGAGAGGGAGAGGGAGAGGGTATTCCCTCTCGGAGTCATTAGAAATGGCCTAATGGTAGGTGAAAGAAGACTCGTGGTTTCATAAAAAATAAAATAAAAAACCATAACACCTCCCATGCTATGCACGGAATTTTAAAAAATATATATATTAAGTATCTTGTTTAATATTTTTTTTTCATCGTGAATACATTGTTATGTCAAATACTATATTGTGGATGTATTTTTTTTTGGACGTGCGAAGACATTTAGTCAAGCAAAACAGGCGGAGTTTTAATTTTATGTAACCAAATAAAGAGAAATTTCAGAGTTTCGAGGATAACCTGGTTTTTAATTAATAAGAATTTGTTCAAAATTGAGAGTGGACATGAAAAGTATTTTGTAACATAGGGGGGTAAATTGTCACAATTATCAAAATACATGGAGGTAAATTGTCATATTTATCATCACATATATAGAGGATAAACCGTCACATTATCATAACATAAAGAGATAAAATTATAGAGGATAAAATGTTAATTTTCAAATCAGAGAGAAATAAATTGAACATTCTAAATATCACAAAGGGTAAATTGCCATTAACTCTATAAAATATGTTAACGGTTAAAAAAATAAAATAATGAAAACATATGAATCTATCAAACTTCGGAGGAAATTTGGTGAACACTGATGAAGTTGGTGAAAAAACTGCTGAAACCAACAAGAAAAAATGCTCGTGAAATCAATGAAAGTTTAGATGAAATTTGTGAAAATATGGATGTAACATGTATTATCGGTGAATAACTGATAAAAAAACACATAACATTAAAAGCAGAGGCGGACCGACATAGGAGCAAGGGGGCTATAGCCCCCACTGGAACTTTTTTTTTATGTAGGTGTGTTGTAATTTTTTTCTTTTTTTACAAAAAAAGTTAATATATTAGCCCAATATGAATTTTCAGCTCAAATATAGGGAACTTTGTTCTAAACATGAAATTGTAATTCCTTCAATGAGTAATGTTTATGTTTCATATTGGAGGCCAAAGCGTAGGATTGAACAAGTGACTATCGAGCATCATTACAAAGTTGAGAGATTCAATTCGGTGATAGATAAACAATTGCAAGAGTTGAACAACCGTTTCAATGAAGTAAACACGGAGTTGTTTCTTTGTGTTGCATGCTTAAACCCATCCAATCACTTTGAAGCTTTTGACAAAGGAAAACTTGTTCGTCTTGCCGAATTTTCCAAAGATAAAAATCCGTCGTGGTCAATTATTAAAGTAAATATGTAGATATTCTGGGTTCTTACGTGAATAATATAAACTTTATGTTTAATTGTTTGATAATTTTTTTTTTGTGTATAAGTTTAGCTCCCCCTGACCAAAATTCTTGGATCCGCCTCTGATTAAAAGTACTATTATGGAATGTCCGGATTACATCAGTTATCATTTTATATTTTATTACAACTATTTAAAGCTGTCAACCTTTTTTTTTTTTGGTAAAACAACAATAATTAATAAAAAAAAATCTCATAGAAAAAATTAATTTATGGCATAAAAAAGAAGAAGCTAATTTATAAAAAAAAACTCATAAAATTAAAATTAGACACATACACCGTACGTGCACATTTCTAGTTATTAGAAGAGAAAGAAAAGCAGCAGCATCAAATAAGCTCAATTGAAGATAATAATGAGTGAAGATTTAAAATTCAGTTAATTACATTGATAGTGTTGTAAATCAATGTATTTTGGATGCCATTAGAATACATGCACAAGGCACATTCATATCTATAGTCAAATGTATCTAACTCTTCACTTAGATACATGTACCATTTGTAATTAATAGATGCATGTTTTTTTTTTTTTTTTTTTTGAGAGAACCATGAAAAGCTTTCATTCAACAAGTCTGAAGTTACAATGTTAAGAATAAAATTAGGTAAAACATTAGACGCATGAGAATCTTTAAAAGAGAGTTTAGCCACTTCGTGAGCCGCTTGATTCCCATCTCTACTAATATGCTTTGCTTGAAAACGTCCAAAACCAGTGATGAGGGATTGTAGGTCCGAAATTATGTTCCCATAACTTGCAAGTGAGTTCGTGTCTCCATTAATAGCTTCTATGATAACACTCGAGTCACCCTCCAAGACGATGTTGTTCCAAGATCGGGCACGAGCAAATTCGGTTGCAAACAAAGCTGCTTTTGCTTCCGCTGAAGGAGGGTCAAGAGGTTGATAAACACAAATCGAAGCCCATCCCACACACTCACCAGCGGAATTTCTAGCAATAGCACCCAATCCACAAACTCCATTAGTAGAGTTTATCGATGCATCGAAATTCACTTTTATAACATTGGATCTTGGGGGCTGCCAATGAGAATGGGTACTGTTATTGCTATTTGGTGAACTAATAATAGTTGCTGATGCTTTTTTCAAACTACTCCAATAGTTTAGCATAAAAGATACCACCTCTAATGCGTTTGGAGCAGCTCCTTCGAACAATAACTTGTTACGAGTGTGCCAAATAGCCCAACAAAGTAATATACAACGCTCCAAGCAAATTTTGTCCGTTCTAGCCTTTAGATACCAAACCCAATCCTGAAAATCAGACCCCATAAAACCATATGATGACCATGGTATATTACTTAACGCCCAAACTTGCCTCGCAAAAAAACAATGGATTAAAAAGTGCACAACTGTTTCTTCTTTGCTGCCGCAGAAAACACAATTTTTATCTATTGTGACTTTTCGCTGAACTAGATTGATTCGGGTTGGTAGAAAGTCCTTACAAGCACGCCACATGAATATTTTCACCTTACTTGGTAAATTCAAGGCCCATAACCATTTCCAGCCCCCCGAAGAAGATGCAGATGAGCTACTACCGGCGGCATTGAGCTCATTTTTCAGCAACCGAACTTCAAGGTGATACGCACTTCGAACCGAGAACCGACCATTTTTATTATAATGCCATATACGTTTATCCAAATGAGAACTGCTGCCCAGAGGGATAGATAAAATACATATGCAATCAACTTCCAAGAACATAGACTTCAACTTACTTTCATTCCAAGCACATAAATCCTTATCTATCAGCTCACTTACTTTCTGCCCGGATGGATAATTTCCTTGCGGAGTAACCAGCTGGAACGTGGACTCCCTTGGTAACCATTTGTCTTTCCATACATGAGTAGATTCCCCGTTGCCGATTCGCCACCGAAGACCTGCCTCCAGCACCCTTTTAGCTCCAAAAATGCTTCTCCATGTGAACGAAGGGTTTGAGCCAAGCGAGCAGCCAAGTACATCCGAGTTCGGGTAGTAACGGGCTTTAAATATTCTTGCTAAAAGGCTGTCTGAATTTTCCAAAAGTCGCCACATTTGCTTAGCAAGAAGGGCAGTATTAAAAGCTTCGAGATCACGAAAACCGAGACCTCCGAATTGTTTGCTTATACAAAGATCTTTCCATTTTCCCCAATGAATGCCCCTGCCATTTGTGCTTTTCCACCAAAATTTCGCCATAAGGGATTCAATCTCACTTGTGAAATATCCAGGGAGCTTGAAACAACTCATAGCATAAGACGGGATTGCTTGTAACACGGACTTTATCAGAATTTCCTTTCCCCCTTTGGATAACCACTTTTCCTTCCAGCCTTGAAGTCTATGACAAACTTTGTCCCGAATATTGGCGAAAACTTCCTTTTTTGATATTCCAATAACCGATGGAAGCCCAAGATATTTCTCATGTTTATCAACGATTTCCATCGGCAAAAAGGATGTCACAGCCTCAATAGAATTCCCCTTAGTGCTTTTGCAAAAAACGATACTTGACTTTTGATAGTTGACAACCTGACCAGATGCTTTTTCATATGTATAAAGTATATCCCGAATACTTCGTGCCGAGTGGCCATTCGCATTACAAAAGATCATTGTGTCATCGGCAAACATAAGATGAGATACTGAGGGTGCGCCTGTGCACACTGATAAACCCGCAATATTTCCACGTCGTTCTTCTCTTCTAAAAAGTGCACTCAATGCCTCCGCACAAAAGAGAAACAAGTATGGTGACAGAGGATCACCCTGTCTAAGACCCCGATCAGGTTTGAGGAACCCAAACGCCCCACCATTTAGTACAAACGAATATGTAACAGTTGTCACACACTTCATAATGAGATCCACAACTCGATTATCCAGACCAAACCTGAGCATAACACTACGAAGAAAAAGCCACTCAATCCGGTCATAAGCCTTACTCATATCTAATTTGATTCCCATGTGTTCAGCCGTACTCCGCTTCATATAATGAGACACCTCAAAAGCAATCAAAATATTGTCTGAAATGAGCCTTGCTGGGACGAAAGCTGACTGGGATTCAGATATAATTGAATTCATAAAAGGCTTAAGACGATTAACTATGCATTTAGAAGCAAGCTTATATATCACATTGCTCAAGCTAATGGGTCTAAATTGTGACATTGATTCTGAGTTAAAGCATTTAGGTATAAGCACAATATTCGTAAAATTACATACCGTGGGAATTTCACCATGATTCAGCATACGAAGGACTCATCGGGTAACATCTCTACCCACGATCCGCCAAAACTTCTGATAAAAAAGAACTGGGAAGCCATCAGGTCCTGGAGCTTTAAGAGGATGCATACTATCCAATGCTTTCTTAACCTCGGTGGCTGTATAATTCACTACAAGAAAAGCAGGTTTTTCCGACGGATTTTCCGACGGATTTTTCGGAAATTCCGTCGGAAATCAGCTTTTTCCGACGGAAATTGCCCGTCGGAAAGGTCGTCGGAAAAATGCTCGTCGGTAATTTTCCGACGGACTTTCCGACGGGCAATTTCCGACGGATCAAGGTCGTTGGAAAGTTCGTTGGAAATTTTCCGACGGACAACTTCCGACGGCATTTCCGACGGATATTTCTGTTGGAAACTAGTTCGGGTCAATTGTTTGACCTTAATTTCCGACGGGGATTTTCCGTCGGAAATTAATAATTTTTTAAAAAAAAAATTTATTTATTAATTTCCGACGGAATATCCCATCGGAAATTTTTATTATTTTTTACAAAAAATAATTTTATTTATTTAATTCCGACGGAATATTCCGTCGGAAAATTTAATTTTTTTTAAAAAAATATTTTTATTTATTTATTTCCAACGGAATATTCCGTCGGAAAATTTATTATTTTTATTAAAAAAATAATTCCAATTTATTAAAAAAATTAATTAATTAAAAAATATTATCCCGTTTATCTATTCAGTACATCATTCATCAAAATTAAATTGAAAACTAATTATGATTAATTAAAAGTCATAATAATCTCAGTCGTAGTCATAATAATACACCATTCACCAGATCAAATTAAAAACCTAATAATCATAAATTAGTCTCAACCACCATCACCAGGAGAGTTCAAATATGTAGGAAAATAAAAAGTATCAATCAGCATAAGCAGGAAAATAAAGAGTATCAATAATCAGAGTCGGAGTCGGAGTCGGAGTCGTTAGATTGTTGTGGGTTCTGGGGTTTTTTATGCATCATTTTGGTAGGCATCTGGCTTAACAAACGACGGAATTCCTCCATCTCTCGACGATATGCCTCCACCTCCCGTCGATTATCCGCAAGCTCTTGTTTCATATTGTCGTTAGACTATTCCCGCTGCTCGACTTCTCGAGGGTAAAAATCTTGTCAAAACTCAGATCCTGCAAGTTCGGTAATAAATAAAAATGTATCAGAACTCCAGTCTCAGTCTGTTTTGCGATGAATAATAATGTATGAATAATTTAAAGATTTATCAACTGGATAACACATTAGAGTGGCATGCAGATAATATTTAAAATTCTACAGATACATGCATCCTTGAATACTTGGGAGATGCTGAAATTACCTGAGTTACTTAGTTGGCTGATTGCTGTCGAACCAATGGATCCTTCTAATTTGAGAATATGCAGGATTTGCACAGATGAGTCAAATATTGCAACTCGTCCTTAGTCACTACGGCCTCAATCTGTGAAGCAAAATAATTTCTCCATGTTACTAAAAACATCTAGTGCAAAATAACAGCAATTATAAAATAGAGAATTTGAACTCTTTTTACCGACTCATTGATCGAGAATTTAAAATTTTCCACCATCCACTTGACCATTGTATCATCATCATCATCTTCAGCAGCCACTATGTCAACTTCCAAGCCTACACCACCATGTTTGTCAACAATTTGCTTTCTTCTTTCACGCAAACCATTCTGCAGGATTCCATTTTCAGCAATACCAATTGCTATGATTCCCTGTTGAGTCATAGGCTTTAAGACTTGGAGAACTTCCATGGCCACCTATGAGCATTAGATAAAATGATAACTGATATAAAATTCGTATTGCCAAAATTGTTAGAAAGGCAAATTGAGGCAAATTAAGGCAATGTATAGCGCACAATATCTCTGCTTAAATACCATGAATACTCTTATTACCAGACCCAAAGCAATAAAATGGCAGTATTTTGTTCTGGATCCAAGCAATAACCTCTACCCATAAAATAAGTTACAATTAGAAAAAGAAGTCCTTTTGAAGCAAATCAATGACTTCCATGATTATGATTGGGTGACATGTCACAAGGATGGCTGAAAATTTCACCCATCCTTGTGGCATGTCACCCAATGAAATTGTATCAATTGAACCAAAGAAAAATTCTCAAGCATCAGTAGACTAAATCTGATTAAGAGTCACCAGAGAAATAACAGTCACCCGCAATAGGCAAGGGAATGCATTTATTATTAATGAGATTATTAAAAATAAACAAGACCAGCACAATAACATGAGTAGGGATATTTCCTTTTACCATTCCCCCAAAATTTACCTTCCCAATAGAGTTTAAAAAATTATAGCACCCGATGACATCTTAAAGCATAGAAAATTATCAATTTCATAGAGACCCATATAGTCAATAAATCAAATTGAACCAACAAATCAAAATTCAGATTTAAAGAGAAGAAAACCAAAAAAAAGACCTGCAGTAAGCAGTGAGGGGCTTGGAGAGTTCAGCGACGATGACCAAATCAACCACCTTGTCTTCATTCTTACGAATCTTAGGGTTGAGCGCAAATGGCTGCGAATCGACGGACGCGCGGGCTGCTGCGGAAATTGTAGGATGGGGTCGGGTTGGGGAGTGGATTTGAGCAAGGAGATGGGTTCAGTAGGGCGGCGGTAGAATTGTAGATGAGAGGATTGTGGGTTTAAGGAGGAGACGATAGTGGGTTTGAGGAGGAGGAGGGGCGGCGGGTATGAGAAGGGGAAAAGAAAGTGTGATAAGTTAGGGTTTACCACAACCTAACTTATATGTAATTAATTTTTTTTTTTCAAAACACTATGTTATTTTTGTTACAAAATTAATTAGTTCATGAAATTTTTAGAAAAAGTATATTATTGTTTTTATTTGTATTTGGTCATGTCAAGTTTGAATTCGGTTAAATTTTGGTTAAAACGGGTGAAAAATAATGAAAAACATAGGAAAATGTTTGAATCGATCAATAACATGTTAAGTTGGAGAATTGTTAGTGAAAAACGAGTTCAATTGAGGTTATTCAAAATCAAATCGATGTTTGGCGCGATATTAATTAAATTAATTAGTCACTAATTTAAAGTTGTTGACTATATGGTTATGTACATTGATGTTATTCTCAATCAGATCGATCGGTTCTCGATTTGTAACGTTAATTGACAAAGTCAACATTGTTGACCTTATGGTAATGTACATTGAGGTTATTAGAAATCAAATCGATACTTTACTCGGAATTATTTAATTAGTCACTAATTCAAAATTATTGAATATATGATTATGTACGTAGAGGTTATTCGCAATCAGATCGATCGATATTCGATTTGTAACGTTAATTGACCAATGTCAACAATGTTTGGCTTAGAGGGTAATTCAAAATTATTGACTATGTGGTTATGTACATTGATATTATTCGCAAATTGGTCGGTCGATTTTCAATTTGTAAAGTTAATTGACCAAAGTGGTTTAAATCAATAAAAAAAAAGGTGGGAAATCTATATTTTTTTTAATTTTAATTCATATTTAAACTTTTTTTAATTAAAATTATTTTATAAATGAAGAAGGCTAAAATCGTGCAAAACATAATTAATCCGGTAAAAAAAACTGTTTTAATTCGATTTTGTTATGTATATTGAGGTTATTAATCCGGTAAAAAAATTGTTTTAATTCAATTTTTTATATTAATTGACCAAAGTCAACACTATTGACCTCGGAGTTATGTACATTGAGGTTATCCGTAATTAGATCGATCGATTCTCGAATTGAAGGTCTAATTGACCAAAGTCAACACTATTGACCCCGGGGTTATGTACATTGAGGTTATTCGTAATTAGATCGATCGATTCTCGAATTGAAGGTCTAATTGACCAAAGTCAACACTATTGACCCCGGGGTTCTGTACATTGAGGTTATTCGTAATTAGATCCTCTCAATTGAAGGTCTAATTGACCAAAGTCAACAATATTGACCTCGGGGCTATGTACATTGATGTTATCCGTAATTAGATCGACCGATTCTCGAATTGAAGGTCTAATTGACCAAAGTTGTTGGAAGAATTTATTAACTCAAGAACAGCTAAGTGATCTTATCAGTTGAGTTAATTAAGTTAGTTAAAAAGGTTTTGATGATAACAAAAAGGTGTCATCAACTAAGTTACGGAAGCTTAGTAAGCCTTTGAAGATTGGATACTTGGTCTAAAAG
Source organism: Penstemon eatonii (assembly GCA_038501285.1). Classification (NCBI taxonomy): domain Eukaryota; kingdom Viridiplantae; phylum Streptophyta; class Magnoliopsida; order Lamiales; family Plantaginaceae; genus Penstemon; species Penstemon eatonii. The sequence goes on along the minus strand of CM076715.1, from coordinate 63,089,890 downwards.
AAAATCATTCAAGAACAGAAGTATTCAAGAAATGAAGATTCAATCTTATGAGAAGAGTGAAAATCAGATTAGTGAAAGATTGAAAATCAGATTAGTAAAAATCAGCTTGGTGGAAATGAGATGGGTGATCATGAGATGACTGATCATGAGATGACTAGTGCATAAGACTAGTGCATCAGACTAGTGCATGAGACTAGTGATCAGACTAGTGCATAAGACTAGTGCATCAGACTAGTGCATGAGACTAGTGATCATCAGCAGAGTGGATCCCATAAGCCAAGTAAAATCGGTCAGAAAGCTCTCCAACGGTAACAAGCTAAGTGCATTAAATGCTGCTGACAGAAAGTACAGCAGAGTGTACAGTAAACAGTGCAGAAAGTACAGCAGAGTGTACAGTGAACAGTGCGACAGTCTGCAAAAGTTACCATTCAAATTATGACCGTTGCTCAAGGACTTAAATGCAATTTTGCCAACCTTCAACGGGCAAAACTACAAATCCAAGAGTATAAATAGATGGTAAACTGAAGATTCAAGAGAGACTTGCACACTTTCAAGATCAAATCTTTAGAGCAAGAATCCATCAGTTGAGTCATCTTATCATAAGCTTAGTCATCTTATGACGAAGCTGATTGTTGAAGAACAAGATTAAACCCTTGTATATCTGAGTGATATTCAACTGAGTGTTGTGAGAAGTAGATATCCATCTTTGTGAGTGATATTACTTCGGAGGATAGGTCTTCTTAGTGATTTCCTATTGTGAGCTTACAGCCTTCTCTTTTGTTGTTTTGGTGTAAGTGGAGAAATATTGTAAACTTTGTGTTTATAGTATAACCCAAGATCTAAGTGACTTGGAAGAGTGGATTAAGAGGATTTGTTCCTGTATAACCACTATAAAAATTCCTTGTGTTATTTATTTTATTTGTCTTGCATTGCATATTTCATAAGCTAAGTAAATACTTTAAAAGAAGAGTCTTTTAAATTGAGGAATTTCCAACTTGGGGTAAAACTTTCTTTGTGCTTTAAAAGTTTAATTGAGTTGATAACATTGTTTGAAAAACACATATACATTATCCGCTGCATCATTGTTTGAAACTCTGATTATATAAGTTTGATGAAGCAAAATCAGCATAGTAGTCTACTTTACTGAATAAGCTAAGTGCTAAATCAGCATAGTAGTCTCACGAATAAGATCAGCTTACTCTGCTGATAAGCTGAGTGCAAAATCAGCTCAGTCATCTTATTTTGCTGATGAGTGAACTCTACTTATAGAAGAAAAGTTTAAGAAATTTTTTAAAGTCATGAGGTCTATTCACCCCCCCCCCTTCTAGACCTCATCTGACCACTTGGGACCAACAAGTGGTATCAGAGCAGGTGGTTCATTAGAATCAGCTGCCTGATCAACGAGCTTGATCCAAGTGTTTTTCAAAGGTTTTCAAAACTTTTCAAAAGAGCATATTTTGAAAATCAAAAACTTTTTTTAAAAAAAAAAAAAAAAAAAAATGGATGTCATAAGCCATGTTCCTCACATTGGCCTTATGGACTTCGAAAGCTGGAAAATAAGAATGGAAATCCTTCTTGCCGCTTATGACGACAACATGCTTACTTGTTTTACAAAAGGACCATTCAGATTTCCGAAGATTGTGAAGGTTGCTGGCCAACCAGATCAGATAGTTGACAAAGAGCTGGATGAGCTGACTCCCAAAGAAGTCAAGTTAGTAAATCTTGATAAAAAGGCTAAGCTCATTATGTTCAAAGCTGTAGACGAAGAAAGATTCCAGAAGATCAAGCATTTCAAAACTGCCAAAGAGATGTGGAATAAAGTCTGCGAGCTAAGCGAAGGAAACGACGCTATCAAAGAACACAAGCTCAGTGTGGCTCTTGAGGAGTTTGAAAATTTCAAGATGAAGTCTGGTGAAACGATTGATCAGATGGATACCAAATTTACCAAAGCTCTGAATGAAGTTCTAAGGTTTGGTAAAGAATTTTCGAACAAGGAGATCACCGCAAAGGTTTTCAAGGCCTTGCCACCTAAATTCAACATGAAGGTGACAGCCATGGAAGAATCAAGGGATTTAGGGAAGATTTCCCTTTCCGAACTGTTCTCATCCCTCAAAGCATATGAGTATCAAATGCCAAGAATGGGATTAGAAGTGTCAACCAGTTCAGACCCTACTGCTGCTCTCATGGCGTCAGACAAGTCAAGAAAATCAGTAGACAAGTCAAAACAGAAGACTCTGCTGAATTCAGAAAAAGTCTACACTGCTGACGACGTTACCCTGCTGCTGAATGATTTTGAGAAGTTCTACAAGAAGAAAATGAAATTAAAATATAAAAATGCTACTTCATCTTCTTCTGATCATTTTCAGGAAAACAGGGATTCCTCCAAAGCAAAACTTAGAGACCACAATGAAGAGGAGTATGAACTCTTGATCAAAGATCATTCTCACTCATCATCTGAAAAGTTTGCTGAAAAGGAAAAGTGTGCCAAAAAGGAGCGTAAGCTTAGTAAGAGCAAATCAAAGTTAGCTGATGCAGCAAAGCTAATAAACTCCTACACATCTTATTCAGACCGTCAGTCGTCTGATAAAGAGTTTGAAGAAGTACCTGAAACTCTATGCTTAATGGCCAAGGAATCTGATGATTCTGAAACTGAGGTAACTTCTACAAATTAATGAACTTGCATTATTTGAATCGTTTGAACAAATGTTAATTTCAAATTCAAATATTGTTGGTGTATTTGCCAAGCTTAAGAAAGAGATGACTCTGCTAAAAGAGCAAAACAGATCACTGAAACTTCAGGTTGAAAAACCTTAAGAATCAGCTGACTTCAAAAAGCTTGGGCATGAGAATGAAACTCTAAAAGCTGAGTGTGCAATTCGTATAGAAAATATAAATAAACTTGAAAGAAGTAATTGCATCATTCTCTATAAAGAAATCAGAGGCTAAAGAGAAGAAGCCTACTGAAGCTCAAAAGGTTAAGAAGCCTAGTAAGCAACCTAAGACTAAACAGATTAGTAAAACTCATCAGCTTAGTAAGCTGAAAGATGCTGCTGATAGGAGTGAAATTAAAAATGTTAAGTCTGCTCAATCTAGGAGAGTTATCAGTTAACTCAGCTTATCACTTACTTCATGCATCTTACCTTGCTTATGAGCACTGTTTTCATCATGAAAATTATTACCATGCTAAATTTACTGAAATTCATGATAAAACTGAGTCACAAAATCATCACATGTTAAAGGTTATACTAACCATGCAGGACCCAATATAAGGGGTACCAAAAACAGTAATCTGTTTTGTAGGAAAAACGCATGTGTGATGACAAAGGTTGAGTTGACTGCCCTTGCTGATTTCAACAAGTTCAACAAGTGGTTTTACCATCGAGTGGGAGAATATCAACAATTGGTATCCAGTACTGTATCAACATGTGATATCAACCAACAAGTGGTAGCCGCATTGTTTGGAAATAACAAGGAAAGCAAGATTGTTGGAAAATTGAAGTTTATCAAGTGAATCAACGTTTGTATCCAACAAGTGGTATAGTCAATCATGTGACAACAATCTTTCAGCTCTCAAGAGTTGAAAATGAATTTGTTGAATTTGGATTCATGAGCTGAGGGGGAACATATCAGAAAAATCATCTCAATAGCTTACTGGAATTCAACGGCTGAGTATCTTTCGAGACTGACTCTCATAAGACTACTTGACCACAGATTCTTGAACTCAGGGGGAACGTGTACGATGAGCGGTACTCCTGATTAGAGATGACGTTTTCAATAAGTCAAATGAAGTTATCAGAAGACTGCTTCTCATCAGCCGACTGAAACTCAACAACCAAGTGACATTCAAGAATACACTTCAAAAAGGGTGAAGGAAGTAACCAATAAGTGGTATCAATTCTTGAAGTCAGGGGGAACATCTTTTCTAACTGGAGTGATAAACAGCAAAGAAGACTACAAACTGCTGGCTTGCGTATAAAGAAGAATTAATTAACAGCCAACTACCCCGAACAGCTAAGTATTCACCTACGTGTCTTCAGCATACTAAGTTTTGGTGTTGATGACAAAAAGGGGGAAAAGTGAGACGCAACTAAGAACTCTCAAAGGTTGCATTGGATCTAATGATTTTAATCCTAGAGTATGAAGACTAAACTGAAGACTTGGAAGACGTTCTTAGTTGAAGGTTTTGTCATCATCAAAAAGGGGGAAATTGTTGGAAGAATTTATTAACTCAAGAACAGCTAAGTGATCTTATCAGTTGAGTTAATTAAGTTAGTTAAAAAGGTTTTGATGATAACAAAAAGGTGTCATCAACTAAGTTACGGAAGCTTAGTAAGCCTTTGAAGATTGGATACTTGGTCTAAAAGAAAATCATTCAAGAACAGAAGTATTCAAGAAATGAAGATTCAATCTTATGAGAAGAGTGAAAATCAGATTAGTGAAAGATTGAAAATCAGATTAGTAAAAATCAGCTTGGTGGAAATGAGATGGGTGATCATGAGATGACTGATCATGAGATGACTAGTGCATAAGACTAGTGCATCAGACTAGTGCATGAGACTAGTGATCAGACTAGTGCATAAGACTAGTGCATCAGACTAGTGCATGAGACTAGTGATCATCAGCAGAGTGGATCCCATAAGCCAAGTAAAATCGGTCAGAAAGCTCTCCAACGGTAACAAGCTAAGTGCATTAAATGCTGCTGACAGAAAGTACAGCAGAGTGTACAGTAAACAGTGCAGAAAGTACAGCAGAGTGTACAGTGAACAGTGCGACAGTCTGCAAAAGTTACCATTCAAATTATGACCGTTGCTCAAGGACTTAAATGCAATTTTGCCAACCTTCAACGGGCAAAACTACAAATCCAAGAGTATAAATAGATGGTAAACTGAAGATTCAAGAGAGACTTGCACACTTTCAAGATCAAATCTTTAGAGCAAGAATCCATCAGTTGAGTCATCTTATCATAAGCTTAGTCATCTTATGACGAAGCTGATTGTTGAAGAACAAGATTAAACCCTTGTATATCTGAGTGATATTCAACTGAGTGTTGTGAGAAGTAGATATCCATCTTTGTGAGTGATATTACTTCGGAGGATAGGTCTTCTTAGTGATTTCCTATTGTGAGCTTACAGCCTTCTCATTTGTTGTTTTGGTGTAAGTGGAGAAATATTGTAAACTTTGTGTTTATAGTATAACCCAAGATCTAAGTGACTTGGAAGAGTGGATTAAGAGGATTTGTTCCTGTATAACCACTATAAAAATTCCTTGTGTTATTTATTTTATTTGTCTTGCATTGCATATTTCATAAGCTAAGTAAATACTTTAAAAGAAGAGTCTTTTAAATTGAGGAATTTCCAACTTGGGGTAAAACTTTCTTTGTGCTTTAAAAGTTTAATTGAGTTGATAACATTGTTTGAAAAACACATATACATTATCCGCTGCATCATTGTTTGAAACTCTGATTATATAAGTTTGATGAAGCAAAATCAGCATAGTAGTCTACTTTACTGAATAAGCTAAGTGCTAAATCAGCATAGTAGTCTCACGAATAAGATCAGCTTACTCTGCTGATAAGCTGAGTGCAAAATCAGCTCAGTCATCTTATTTTGCTGATGAGTGAACTCTACTTATAGAAGAAAAGTTTAAGAAATTTTTTAAAGTCATGAGGTCTATTCACCCCCCCCCCCCTCTAGACCTCATCTGACCACTTGGGACCAACAAAAGTCAAAACTATTGACCTCGAGATTATGTACATTGAGGTTATCCGTAATTATTTGTTCTTCTTTTTTATATATTTTCAAATGAACATAACCCGTCGAAAAATTTAATTTTTTCTTTATTTTTTTAATATTTTCCGATGGATTATTTCCATCGGATATTAGTAACATAAAAATACATACACATTTTATATATTTTCCGACGGCAACATTCTGACGAAAAATATTAATATACGTATATATATATATATATATATATATATATATATATATATATATATATATATATATATATATACACATATATATGCTACATATTTTTCGACGGCAAGCTTTCATCGGAAACATTTTGTTTTTTTTTTTAAATTTTTCCGACGGCAAAAATCCATCGGAAACTTATTATTTATTTTTACCTTTTTTTTAAATATTTTCCAACGGATATGTTCCGTCGGAAAAAATATAATTTAGTTCCTAATTTTTTATATGACATTTCCGACGGCTATATGCCGTCGGAAATTTGTTCTTTTTTTTTTTATTTTTTTTAAAAAATATTTTCCGACGGCTATGTTCCGTCGGAAAATATATTTTCAATTTTCAATTTATTTAATGAAACTTCCGACGGATAGAAACCGTCGGAAATGTGTTCTTTTTTTTTCTTTTTTTTTTTAAATAATTTCCGACGGAAAAGTTCCGTCGGAAAGTATTTCTTTTATTTTTTGATTTATTAATTGACATTTCCGACGGATATATTCCGTCGGAAATTTGTTCCTTTTTTTCCTTTTTTTTTTTAATTTTCCGACGGATATGTTCCGTCGGAAAAGTTATAATATAATTTTGGTTTATTTTTTAATGGAATTTCCGACGGAATATACCCGTCGGAAATAAGTTTCCATAAACTTTCTTAGGAAAAATGCATTTTCCGACGGATTTGGTTTTGCCGTTGGAAATGCGGTCGGAAATAGCAATTAATTTCCGACGGGCTTGTTGTCCGTCGGAAATTTCCGTCGGAAAATCCTGCTTTTCTTGTAGTGAATCCGCAAGCATGGCATCGTTAATATCTGGACCAATCCTAGGCTCAATTGCCTCGATAACTTCAGCTAACTGTTCGGGAGTCGGTTGTGTCGAAGAAAAAATATTCCGAAAGTAATCTGCAACTATGTCCTCCAACTCTAAATCTTCCTCACGCCAAATTCCATGAGAATCCCGTAGGCCCAAAATAGTATTCGTTTTGCATCTTGCCGAAGCTTTAGCATGGAAATATTTAGTATTTTTATCCCCCTCTCGCATCCAATGCTCTTTTGCTGCGCTGTCTCCACATCATCTCCTCCTTATCTAAAACATTCTCGAGATCAGCCGTAAGTTCCTTTAATTTTCGATTTGTATCACCTGATTTAGGGCCTTTTTTTAATGAAAAAATTTCTTCTTTAACTCTCGCCACTTTTTTATTAATGCTTCCAAAAGACAGATTACTCCATTGAGTTAAACCTTCTTTGCATTTATTCAAAATTTCCAAATTTGGCTCTCCATCCTCATTTACACCACCTGTATCCCAACAATCTTCGACAATCTTCTTGCAATCTTCAGATTTTAACCACATAGCTTCAAATTTAAACCCCCTTTGTCTTCGTTTTCTGTTTCCTTTGTCTCGATAATCCAGATCAATACGGATCATGAGATGATCAGAATTAAGTACGTCTAGGTGAGTGACCCGAAAATTTGGAAAAAGATTCATCCAATCATCTGTACCGCATGCTCTATCAAGACGTTCTTCAGTAAAATGGGGAGGATCTCTATTGTTTGCCCACGTGTAAGGGTAGCCAAAGAAACCTAAATCACTCAAATTTGACTCCTCTAGACAGCCCCGGAACTCCAAAATCTCACTAAAAGGCACTGCTGGTCCCCCATTTTTTTCGGAATTCGATAACATTGCATTAAAATCCCCTGCACAATGCCAAGGAAGAGAAGATAAATACGATAAATGTCGTAAAAGACGCCAAGATTTATACCTCATCGACACCTCTGGATCCCCATAAAAGCCTGTAAATCTCCATTTCGTATGTGCCTTATCATCATATACATGAATATCGATATGATTAAATGAATAACTCTGAAGTAACATTTGCACCTCCTTATTCCATAACATTGCTAAACCACCCGACAAACCACGTGCATTAACAGCAATACCCTGCATAGCAAGTTTCATCCTAAGTGACTCAAATTTCTTAGCAGATAATTTTGTCTCTGATAAGAAAATGAGTTGGGGGTTATTTGCTCGTATAAGGTCGACGAGCGTCCGAACTGTCCAAGGGCCCCCCAGCCCTCGGCAGTTCCAGGCTAAGCAAATCATGATGATCGGCGGGGCTGCACAACAGCCTCCGCCGTTGGAAAATTATTATAAGTTTCATCTCCGCCTCGAATAATTAACTGTTTTTTCCTTCTATCATCATCCAATATGTCCATATCCTCAATTTGTGCATTTTTCTTTTTCCCCTTAATTATTACTTTTCTGGATTTGGGGCTCTTTTCATCTCTCTTTCTTTTTCCACTACTTCCAGTAGCACCTGTTTCATTCCCTGTGTCAATGTTCCTCACTCGAGCTGGACGTCCTCTTCTTTTAATTGGCTGAGTATTAGGATTTAATTTCCCCTGGGGGGAGTTAGGTGATGGGCCATGCAAAAAAACCTCATTCTGAACACCCATTAAAGTAGTTGAGATATTGGTAAAAGTTGGTACATTAGGACTATAAAATCCCATCCGCAAAACTGACCCACTACTTGATCCGATCTCTGTTCTCTGCCCCATCACAATCGACTCTCCAGCCTTACTTAAGTGGACACTTGGATTATAATTAACATCTCCCATAATCTCGCTATTATTGACCTCAGCAAAAGGAATAAGACTCCAAGATTGATTATTCCTTCCAGAAACAAATCTTTCCCTGGATTCATGGGATTCTGATTGGGCATGCAAATTGTCCGAAGCACCCCTATCCTGCATCTCAACTTCACGTTCAAAACCTGTTTGTGTCGCCCTAACACTACCAGTGTTACTTCCTCCGTCATTTGGGTTATTATCACCTTGCGGGTCCTGATTCATTTCTTCTATAGTTGCTGGTTTTGTTTCACGGATAAAATATTTTGCCGGCGGTATGGCCTTCAACCAAACTCCATATGGGGAATCAACTTCTTTCTCTTCGGGCGTCATTTCATATTGTAGTTTACATCCGCTGGAGATATGGTCCATATGGCCGCAGTAAAAACAGAAATTAGGGATCCTCTCAAACTGAAGTGCTACATCTAATATCCCCCCACTCTCCGTTTGTATTTTGAGGCTTCTACGCAAAGGTTTATTAACATCAATCGCAACCCTAATTCTTAATACATCTCCAAAAGTAGAAAAACCATCCTTTGTCTCCAGCACCTTTGATTTCCCTATGCTATCTCCTATATGAATAGCCATTGTTCTGTTCATCCTACGCATTGGGAGCCCCGTAACATGGATGTAGAAGTCACACCAGTCCAAAGTCATCGTTCTAGGGTTTTCATCATCCCCTACTTTACTCAACACAATAAGATTTTTATCAAAACACCAAGGCCCTTCATCCAAAGCCTTAAGCCTGTCAAGTTTGTGCTTGAAAGTAAATATATATCTCCATTCCCCTACTTTGGCCACTGAAATCCCATGAACCGGACTCCAAACCCTAGACATGGTACGTTCTAGTGCCTCCATGTTTATGTCTTTTTTGGTTATGATTCGGCCCACCAATTGGAGATCTATAGTATTATTCGTATCGGTCCAAGTTTCTGCCGGTGGTCTACTGATAATTTCCTCTTCTTCCGTCAATTTTAGTCGAAAGCGTAAACGATTTAGAACATCTTCCATAATACCCTAGAAAAAGACACGATCCCACAAGCAAAATAAAAAACCAAGCAAAAAAACAAAGCAAAATTAATCAGTGACTTTATGCACACAAAGCCAACCTCTCATGAAGAGAGAGAAAAATCTCACGTAGAGAGAGAGAGTCCCATACAGGGAGAAAAAGCGTATGGTATGTTTTAATTAATAGATGCATGTTATCTTTGATTTTATCTCCTCTATTATGTATCTACCTAGCCTATAAATAGAGGAGGTCTTTGTTTGTATAAACACACCAAGAAAAGAAATAAGAAGTTTACTAAAATATTGTCTATCTTGTACTCTCTTATTCTTCAATTTTATATTGTTTCACAACACGTTATCAGCACGATAGTCTCCGTAACATTTCTTTTGTGTTAAAGAAGTTCATAGATCCAACAAACAAATAAGATAGTTTAATTTAATTGGTAAGTTGTATATCTCGCTAATATACATCCTATATTAAATTTGCTTATTATATTATATATCTCATTTCATTCCTACTGATACATTGTACGTGAAGTGAATTAAGTAACAAAGCATGAGTGTATACTTACGAGTTATTTTGAAAAAAAAAAATTTCAATTGGATGAAGATTTTGCAACAAACAGTTCAATAAAGTTAGACAGGAGAATTTTCTAGACCAAATCTTTTCTAGCAATCACGCCTTTCTGGGAATACATTTGATCTTTGGATTTAAAATTTTTCTCCAATTTTCATATTTACTAGTAAGATACTAATTGTTGAATAATATATAACTTAAATTCCAATCATAAGATGGTATAACTTTGGGGTGAGTTATTTTAATAATCTTGCAATCACAATTATAAAATTTTGATTTCTCATGAACCTTCGGTTTCGAAGAATATTGTTAAATCATTTTATAAAAGTTCCAAAATCGTAATATTATAACATATATGTATGGTTATTATTATCTAGACTACTATCTTTTATAGTTTTGTTGGAAGATGTCGAACCTTACAAAACTTGAGTTTGTTACTCTTGATATTTCTGGAAACAATTATTTGGCGTGGACTCTTGATGCTAAGATCCACCTTGATGCTATGAATCTTGGAGAAACAATCAAAGAAGGAAATGACGCATCCTTACAGGATCGCGCAAAGGCAATGATATTCCTTCGACATCATCTCCATGAAGGATTAAAAATTGAATATTTGACAGTGAAAGATCCATATGTCTTATGGACCAATTTGAAAGAAAGGTTTGACCATAAAAAAAACCATGATACTGCCAAATGCTCGCTATAATTGGATGCACCTACGTTTACAAGACTTTAAAAGTGTAAGCGAGTATAACTCCGCAATGTTTAAAATTACATCTCAATTGAAGTTGTGCGGAGAAAATGGCACTGAGGATGATATGTTGGAAAAAACATATTCTACTTTTCATGCATCAAATTTGGTCCTACAACAGCAGTGTCGAGAACGAGGCTTTAAAAAATATTCTGAATTAATTTCATGTTTGCTCCTTGCCGAGCAAAATAATGAACTGTTGATGAAAAATCATCAGTCCCGTCCAATTGGGTCTACGCCATTGCCTGAAGCAAATGTTGCATCAACTGATAATTCTGGCCGTAGTCGAGGCCGCGATCGTGGTCGTGGCTGTGGACGTGGACGTGGAGGTGGTAGAGGACGTGGTCGTGGTCATAGCTATAATAATCAAAGGTCTTCAAATTTTAATTTCAAAAAGACCACATCTCACCACCACAATTGGGAGCATAAAACAGACAAACAAAGGGAAAATGAATCTCATAATAAAGCCCCAAAAATAATCAAAGCGTTTGTCATCGGTGTGGCATAGGAGGACATTGGCGACGTACATGTTGCACGGCTAAACATCTAGCTGGTCTTTATCAAGCATCACTGAAGGAAAATGCAAAAGGTGTTGAAACAAACCTTGCTATACACAATGATCCACTGGATTTTACGCACTTGGACGTTGCGGATTTTTTTGATAATAATGATGGAAACCTTGGAAATTTCATTGGTGATGGAAACACCCATGCAACTTGAAAGTGATGTCCCCATCACTTTTAGGTAATAATATTGATAAATGTTTTTGTCATATTTCTACTATTTTATTTTGGGTTTATTTTCTATAATTATGTTTTATTTTGAACTTGCTATGTAATGCTTAAAGTGTTTTATTTATAATGTATTTTAAAATAATAAAATAAAGTGATTTTGAGTTTTATTCTCATAATTTTTATTTTTTTGTGAAGAAAAATGGATTTCATTGATGACATACATGGTGTTCAAGTTAATGGTGAATCTCTTTGTTTGGTAGACAGCGGGACAACTCACACCATTCTTACAGATAAAAGATATTTTTCCCATCTTATATTAGCTGAAGCTAATATCAACACAATATCTGGTGTTGCAAAACTTATAGAAGGTTCCGGAATAGCTAATGTATTGTTATCCGGTGGCACAAAACTTATAATCAATGATGCAATGTATTCAAGTAGATCGAACAGAAATCTACTAAGTTTTAAAGATATCCGTCGTAATGGATATCATACTGAGACAAGAAATGAGAAAGACGTTGAATACCTTTGTATTACGTCTATTGTCTCTGGGAATAAAAATTTATTAGAAAAACTGCCATCATATTCTTCCGGATTATATTATACATTTATAAATCCAATTGAATCCTATGCGACAATGGATCAAGAATCACACAATTTAAGTAATTTTATGCTTTGGCATGACCGTTTGGGTCATCCGGGTGCGATAATGATGAGGAGAATTATAGAAAATTCTCATGGGGAAGAACAAAAAGATTCTTTTGCCTAAAGATTTCTCATGTGCTGCTTGTTTCCAAGGGAAACTTATTATAAGACCGTCCCTACTGAAAGTTGCAAATGAATCTCCTGCATTTTTGGAAAGAATTCAAGGAGACATATGTGGACCTATAACTCCATCATGTGGACCATTTCAGTATTTTATGATACTCATAGATGCATAGACTCATTGGTCACATGTTTGTTTATTATCTACTCGTAATATTGCTTTTACGAGACTCCTTGCTCAAATAATCAAATTACGGGCACAATTTCCAGATTATTCAATCAAGAAAATTCGACTTGATAATGCAGGAGAATTTACATCCCAAGCTTTTTATGATTATTGTACCTCAATTGGGATAACTGTGGAGCACCCTGTTGCTCACACACATACGCAGAATGGATTAGCTGAATCTTTTATTAAAAGATTAAAATTAATAGCAAGACCTTTGCTTATGAAAACAAAGCTACCAAGTTCCGCTTGGGGACATGCCATTTTACATGCTGCAGCACTTATTCGCATACGACCAACTGCATATCATAAATACTCCCCATTACAACTGGTTTATTCTCGAGAACTAGATATTTCCCATCTAAGAGTATTTGGTTGCTCGGTATACGTTCCAATCGCTCCACCACAACGTACTAAGATGGGCCCTCAAAGAAGGCTGGGAATTTATGTTGGATTTGACTCTCCGTCAATCATCAAATATCTTGAACCCTTGACGAGTGATCTATTTACTGCTCGATTTGCAGACTGTCAATTTGATGAGACAGTTTTTCCAGCATTGGGGGGAGAAAAACAACAGCTGGAAAAACGAAATATTTAGTGGAATGCATCATCTTTATTGCATTTTGATCCTTGTACAAATCAATGTGAATTAGAAGTTCAGAAAATTATTCACTTGCAAAATATTGCAAACCAATTACCTGATGCATTTTGTTGGAAGAATTTATTAACTCAAGAACAACTAAGTGATTTTATCAGTTGAGTTAAATAAGTTAGTTAAAGGTTTTGATGATAACAAAAAGGTGTCATCAACTAAGTTATTGAAGCTTAGTAAACCTTTGAAGATTGGATACTTGGTTTAAAAGAAAATCATTCAAGAACAGAAGTATTCAAGAATTGAAGATTCAATCTTATGAGAAGAGTGAAAATCAAATTAGTGGAAGATTGAAAATCAGATTAGTAAAAATCAGCTTAGTGGAAAAAGATGAGTGATCATCAGACTAGTGATCAGCTTAGTGCATCAGATTTGTGCATCAGCTTTGTTCATCAGATTTGTGCATCAGACTTGTGCATCAGACTAGTGATCATCAGCGGAGTGGATCCCATCAGCTAAGTAAAATCGGTCAGTAAGCTCTCCAACGGTAACAAGCTAAGTGCATTAAATGCTGCTGACAGAAAGTACAGCAGAGTGTACAGTAAACAGTGCAGAAAGTACAGCAGAGTGTACAGTGAACAGTGCGACAGTCTGCAAAAGTTACCATTCAAATTATGACTGTTGCTCAAGGACTAAAATGCAATTTTGCCAACCTTCAACAGGCAAAATTACAAATCTAAGAGTATAAATAGATGGTTAACTGAAGATTCAAAAGAGACTTGCACACTTTCAAAATCAAATCTTTAGAGCAATAATCCATCAGTTGAGTCATCTTATCATAAGCGGAGTCATCTTATGATGAAGCTGATTGTTGAAGAACAAGATTAAACCCTTGCATATCTGAGTGATATTCAACTGAGTGTTGTGAGAAGTAGATATCCATCTTTGTGAGTGATATTACTTCGGAGAATAGGTCTTCTTTGTGATTTCCTATTGTGAGCTTACGGCCTTTTCGTTTGTTGTGTTGGCGTAAGTAGAGTATATTGTAAACTGTTACAACACCATATTGAATTTACTCCATCCTATGTACTTTGAATGACTTTCTGATAACTTCCATTCTGCTGATCGAATCCACCCATTTGATGAACACTCTCACAGCAGCATAAAAAATATATCGAAATCAAATTGTGTAATGATTGTCCATTATTATCTTAAATTACATTGTGAGAATGCTCTATCTCTTCCAGGAAACATCTTAGTTTTTCTTTCATTTTCCATAATGAATCTTACTCGCACAAACACTTCAACTGATGATCGTAACACTAAGAAAATCCGGACAATTGATAACAATCATGAATCCACCCCCATGGACATATATTCATGTTGGTGGATTGTCGGCATCTAGGAATAAAGAATAATGAAACGACTGGATTTCTTTTTAAATTATAGTAAATATTGTATTAAGACCTCAAACATAATGAATAGTAAAAATCAAGTTTCATATATATGCCACGTCATTTGCAATCATTTCAAAAAAGTAACTTATCGAAATTTGAAGTATAATTACTTGAGAGTGACTTTTATAATAGGCATGCATGTACCAGAATGTAATTCACATATGTCACAACCATGCGCTGAACAATCTTCATCTCTCTTACAAGAAATAACAAAACATCTTTTGCATCGATCTAATACGCAATAGTTTGCCATATCATCGAAGCATTCATAATTTGTACAGTAGTTTTCAAATTCATATTGTGTTGGTTTATCTAAAATCATATCTGCTCCAACTGCAATTAACAATCATACATTATTTTAAATTTTGAAAAAATAAATAAATCAGTTTGTCATTCTTACAGAGACAAATCATTAACTTTTGGTTCAAGAGATCAATAATTTGATGATACGTTGCACAAATTTTAGGGAAAATCCTAAAATCCCAGTGTGGAACTCAAAAAAAGTAAAAGAAATTTGGCCCTATCTAGTATGGGCCATAAAGCACATTAATTTAGCTGATCTGTATGTATGTATGCATGATTATAACCTGATAACATATTTGCTCTTTATTTTCATTGAATAAATATTATAAATTAGAAACGTCATTATAGTATAAAAAATATACCCACTTAGTGTAACAAACAGTTGAAAATATAATTTTGCATTTATAAATGCACGAAAAGAATATTTAAAACATGATTAAACTTTAAATCGTAACGATTTTCCAAAACCTATTAAAATATACATATATACATGTAAACTTTATTTCGTAACATTAAATGAGATTGAATATAAGAAATTTAAAGTAATACAAGTTTACAGTAAGGTATTAGAAATACAAATAAACATTTTGTTTTAGCACCAAATTTTTCTAAAATTTGATAAATCTAAATTGTGATATAATATGAAAAAAAATTGTATCACGTCAGGCTTGTCGCTATATAAAATAATAGATTGAGTATGAATGTGACGAAAGTTCGAATCTAAATCTAAAGTACCTGTTACATCGATGATAAATAGTGAAACTAAGTAAGCCAACTTAAATTTCATGGCTTGTGAAATTTTTCAATGTCCAATAAAGCGAAGAGCCTGTAAATATGATGTTGTTATTAATTGGAAACATAACAAGTTAGGCATTGTTCTTCATATCATATTTCTATGTTGCTTCAATCTTTCATTTATTGCTAAATTTATTATCTTAATTTAAGTATGAGGAAAATTTACGTTATCTTTTGTTTCCTCGTTTGAAAGAAAGTTCAATTAATGATAGTAGAAGTCATGTTTTAGAGATTGGCAAAATTCAATTTGCATAAAAATAGGGCGAATTTGAAAAATATATTTATTCATTTTTTAAAACTACTTACTATATTTCAAACACATTTCAACAAATAGGCAAAATTTTAATCTAATACAATATGTATTTTGGATCCTTCTCTAATTTAATTATTTTTTAATGTGCTATACTTTGTTAGGGTTTTCTGTGAGCTTGTGGGATTTGTTTTTTTTTCTTGCCTAATTAGATTTATTTTTTGCATGCCAACATAGGGAACTTCGAGGTCAAGTATTTATAGAATATTGTTTGAACATAGAGATTATGCTCATTTTAGACCCTTATGCTGAATGTATATTATGTGCAATGCTAGTTTGATTAGAAAGAGTGTTTGGTTGTGTATGATAACCTAAGCATACATGGTGATTTTATTGGGTTGTTCCGAACTAGATGATCGACTATGTGAGATCTGTCAAGAACTATTAAGGTGTTACTTGAAAAAAATATCATATGCTTTCTTACAACACCATATTGAATTTATTCCATCCAATGTACTTTGAATGACTTTCTGATAACTTCCATTCTGCTGATCGAATCCACCCATTTGATGAACACTCTCACAGCCGCAGAAAAAATATTTCGAAATCAAAATGTGTAATGATTGTCCATTATTATCTTAAATTACATTGTGAGATTGCTCTATCTCTTGCAGGAAACATCTTAGTTTTTCTTTCATTTTCCATAATGAATCTATAATCTCTATGTTCAAACAATATTCTATAAATACTTGACCTCGAAGTTCCCTATATTGCCACGCAAAAAATAAATCTAACTAAGCAAGAAAAAAAAATCCCACAAGCTCACAGAAAACCCTAACAAAATATAGCACATTAAAAAATAATTAAATTAGAGAAGGATCCAAAATACATATTGTATTAGATTAAAATTTTGCCTATTTGTTGAAATGTGTTTGAAATATAGTAAGTAGTTTTAAAAAATGAATAAATATATTGTTAAAATTCGCCCTATTTTTATGCAAATTGAATTTTGCCAATCTCTAAAACATGACTTCTACTATCATTAATTGAACTTTCTTTCAAACGAGGAAACAAAAGATAACGTAAATTTTCCTCATACTTAAATTAAGATAATAAATTTAGCAATAAATGAAAGATTGAAGCAACATAGAAATATGATATGAAGAGCAATGCCTAACTTGTTATGTTTCCAATCAATAACAACATCATATTTACAGGCTCTTCGCTTTATTGGACATTGACAAATTTCATAAGCCATGAAATTTAAGTTGGTTTACTTAGTTTCACTATTTATCATCGATGTATCAGGTACTTTAGTTTTAGATTCGAACTTTCGTCACACTCATACTCAATCTATTATTTTATATAGCGACAAGTATGACGTGATACAATTTTTTTTCATATTATATCACAATTTAGATTTATCAAATTTTAGAAAAATTTGGTGCTAAAATAAAATGTTTATTTGTATTTCTAATACCTTACTGTAAACTTCTATTACTTTAAATTTCTTATATTCAATCTCATTTAATGTTACGAAATAAAGTTTACATGCATATATGTATATTTTAATAGGTTTTGGAAAATTGTTACGATTTAAAGTTTAATCATATTTTAAATATTCTTTTCGTGCATTTATAAATGTAAAATTATATTTTAAACTGTTTGTTACACTAAGTGGGTATATTTTTTATATTATAATGACATTTCTAATTTATAATATTTATTCAATGAAAATAAAGAGGAAATATGCTATCAGGTTATAAGCATGCATTCATAAATACCGATCAGCTAAATTAATGTGCTTTATGGCCAATACTGGATAGGGCCAAATTTCCTTTACTTTTTTTGAGTTCCATACTGGGATTTTAGGATTTTTCCTAAAATGTGTGAAACGTATCATCAACTTATTGATGTCCTGAACCAAGAGTTAATAATTTGTCTCTGTAAGAATGACAAATTGATTTATTTTTTCCTTTCAAAATTGAAAGTACTGTATGATTGTTAATTGCAGTTGGAGCAGATATGATTTTAGATAAACCAACACTTGAAAACTACTGTACAAATTATGAATGCTTCGATGATATGGCAAACTATTGCTTATTGGATCGATGCAAAAGATGTTTTGTCATTTCTTGTAAGAGAGATGAAGATTGTTCAGCGCATGGTTGTGACATATGTGAATTACATACTGGTACATGCAATCCTATTATAAAAGTCACTCTCAAGTAATTATCCTTCAAATTTCGATAAGTTACTTTTTTGAAATGATTGCAAATGACGTGGCATATATATGAAACTTGATTTTTACTATTCATTATGTTTGAGGTCTTAATACAATATTTACTATAATTTAAAAAGAAATCCAGTCGTTTCATTATTCTTTATTCCTAGATGCCGACAATCCACCAACATGAATATATGTCCATGGGGGTGGATTCATGATTGTTATCAGTTGTCCGGATTTTCTTAGGGTTACGATCATCAGTTGAAGAGTTTGTGCGAGTAAGATTCATTAAGGAAAATGAAAGAAAAACTAAGATGTTTCCTACAAGAGAGAGCATTCTCACAATGTAATTTGAGATAATAATGGACAATCATAACACATTTTGAAATGTATTAGTTACACTAAAAAAGTTCACAATAGACTTAATTGTATTTGAAAAAATTTACGATCATATATATTGGAGAGAAATGTACATGTGGTACCAAACTATATATCGATTTTAACATGTGGTAACACAAAAATTGAGGTCGATATATTTGGTATCACTTTTGGTACCATCATTAATAAAGGACGTTAAATGATGATGTGGCAGTTAAATTCTATTGAAAAATTGATACAATTACTTATGTTGACTGATAATTATACCCCTAATATTTCAGATGGTCAAAATATCCCCCTTTTTTTTAACAAAATTTGTATAGTACCCACTATCACTTAGTGTGATCATAAAAACTCAAAATCAAACTAGAGTTTTATGAACCATACCAACAAATTCGATTTTGTGCAGTTACGATATGGTAAAATTTTGCGGTTTTTTCAAACAAATTTTTTTCATACAATTTTTCTTATATAGTCGAATATATAGTTGATAATTATATAAAAATTAATATTATAAGATCTTATAAACTATTTTTTGACGCAAGAATTCGATCTAACTGAATAAAAGTAATTGGTTAATTATTCGATCATAATTTTATTACGTGAATAAACTTACTATTTCGTATTTGTTGTCTAGAATTTTCGGATTTTAAGTTTTCAACATATAACAAATTTATTTTGTGTTAAATTCGAGCATATCTTTTATTAATTCAACTCGAACAATGTAGTAACTATAAACTATGATGGGCAACAATATAAATTACAAATAATATAGCATTCAATAATATCTTAATTATAGATTGAAAATTATAAATTTATAAGATTTAGTTGTAAATATAAAAAACTGAATAGTTAATTCATGTTTGTTATCAATTTCGGTACCATATACTGTTTATTTAACTGTACGAAAAGTCTAAAATCAAAACCATACGAAAATACTCGATACGGTTTTCATCTTTACCAAGATCTTCAATGTTAAGAAAAAAAACCTAATATTCGGTACAATTTGGTATATGGTATGGGACGGTCCTGTACTGTTTTGAAAACCCTATGCACCCCTAACTGGCATAACCAAATCCAAATGTATTACTAACACTAAAAAATTTCACAATAGACTTAATTGTATTTGAAAAAATTTACAATCATATATATTGGAGAGAAATGTACATGTGGTACCAAACTAGATATCGATTTTAATATGTGGTAACACAAAAATTGAGGTCGATATATTTGGTATCACAATTTAATAAATTAATCACTTTTGGTACCATCATTAATAAAGGACGTTAAATGATGATGTGGCAGTTAAATTCTATTGAAAAATTGATACAATTACTTATGTTGACTGATAATTATACCCCTAATATTTCAGATGGTCAAAATATCCCCGTTTTTTTTAACAAAATTTGTATAGTAACCACTATCACTTAGTGTGATCATAAAAACTCAAAATCAAACTAGAGTTTTATGAACCATACCAACAAATTCGATTTTGTGCAGTCACGATATGGTAAAATTTTGCGGTTTTTTCAAACAAATTTTTTTCATACAATTTTTCTTATATAGTCGATTATATAGTTGATAATTATATAAAAATTAATATTATAAGATTTTATAAACTATTTTTTGACGCAAGAATTCGATCTAACTGAATAAAAGTAATTGGTTAATTATTCGATCATAATTTTTATTATGTGAATAAACTTACTATTTCGTATTTGTTGTCTAGAATTTTCGGATTTTAAGTTTTCAACATATAACAAATTTAATTTGTGTTAAATTCGAGCATATCTTTTATTAATTCAACTCGAACAATGTAGTAACTATAAACTATGATGGGCAACAATATAAATTACAAATAATATTGCATTCAATAATATCTTAATTATAGATTGAAAATTATAAATTTATAAGATTTAGTTGTAAATATAAAAAACTGAATAGTTAATTCATGTTTCTTATCAATTTCGGTACTATATACTGTTTATTTAACTGTACGAAAAGTCTAAAATCAAAACCATACGAAAATACTCGATACGGTTTTCATCTTTACCAAGATCTTCAATGTTAAGAAAAAAAACCTAACATTCGGTACAATTTGGTATATGGTATGGGACGGTCCTGTACTGTTTTGAAAACCCTATGCACCCCTAACTGGCATAACCAAATCCAAATGTATTACTAACACTAAAAAAGTTCACAATAGAATTAATTGTATTTGAAAAAATTTACAATCATATATATTGGAGAGAAATGTACATGTGGTACCAAACTAGATATTGATTTTAACATGTGGTAACACAGAAATTGAGGTCGATAAATTTGGTATCACAATTTAATAAATTAATCACTTTTGTTACCATCGTTAAAAGAGGACGTTAAATGATGATGTGGCAGTTAAATTTTATTGAAAGATTGATACAATTACTTATGTTGACTGATAATTATACCCCTAATATTTTAGGTGGTCAAAATAACCCCGGTTTTTTAACAAAATTTGTATAGTACCCATTATCACTTAGTGCGCTTCATAAAAACTCAAAATCAAACTAGAGTTTTATGAACCATACCAACAAATTCGGTTTTGTGCAGTTACGATATGGTAAAATTTTGCGATTTTTCAAAACAAATTTTTTTCATACAATTTTTCTTATCGATTATATAGTTGATAATTATATAAAAATTAATATTATAAGATCTTACAAACTATTTTTTTTTTACAATAAATAAAGCTCTGGAAAAAAAATTCACTAATTTGACGCTAGAATTCGATCTAACAGAATAAAATTAATTGGTTAATTATTTGATCATTATTTTTATTATGTGAATAAACTTACTATTTCGTATTTGTTGTCTAGAATTTTCAGATTTTAAGTTTTCAACATATAACAAGTTTAATTTGTGTTAAATTCGAGCATATCTTTTATTAATTCAACGCGAACAATGTAGTAACAATAAACTTTGATGGGCAATAATATAAATTACAAATAATATAGTATTCAATAATATCTTAATTATAGATTGAAGATTATAAATTTATAAGATTTAGTTGTAAATATAAAAAAATGAATAGTTAATTCATGTTTCTTATCAATTTTAGTACTATATACGGTTTTTTTACTGCACGAAAAGTCTAAAACCAAAATCATACGAAATACTCGGTACGGTTTTCATCTTTACCAAGATATTCAATGTTAAGAAAAAAAACATAACATTCGGTACAATTTGGTATACGGTATGGGACGGTCCAGTACTGTTTTGAAAACCCTATGCACCCCTAACTGGCATAACCAAATCCAAATGTATTACTTACACTAAAAAAGTTCAAAATAGACTTAATTTTATTTGAAAAAAATTACATTGGAGAGAAATGTACATGTGGTTCCAAACTATATATTGATTTTAACATGTGGTAAAACAAAAATTGAGGTCGATATATTTGGTATCACAATTTAATAAATCAATAACTTTTGGTACCATCGTTAAAAATGGACGTTGACTGATGATGTGGCTGTTAAATTTTATTGAAACATTAATACAATTACTTATGTTGACTGATAATTATACCCATAATATTTCAGGTGGTCAAAATAACCCCGATTTTTTTAACAAAATTTGTATAGTACCCACTATCAGTTAGTGCGATTCATAAAAACTCAAAATCAAACTAGAGTTTTATGAACCATACCAACAAATTCGGTTTGGTGCGGTTACGATATGGTAAAATTTTGCGGTTTTTTCAAACAATTTTTTTTCATACAATTTTTATTATATAGTCGATTATATAGTTGATAATTATATAAAAATTAATATTATAACATCTTACAAACTATTTTTTTTTTACATTAAAAAAAGATTTCGAGAAAAAATTCACAAATTTGATGCTAGAATTCGATCTAACTGAATAAAATTAATTGGTTAATTATTTTATCATTATTTTTAATATGTGAATAAACTTACTATTTCGTATTTGTTGTCTAGAATTTTCGGATTTTAAGTTTTCAACATATAACAAGTTTAATTTGTGTTAAATTCGAACATATCTTTTATTAATTCAACGCGAACAATGTAGTAACAATAAACTATGATGGGCAATAATATAAATTACAAATAATATAGTATTCAATAATATCTTAATTGTAGATTGAAAATTATAAATTTGGAATTTCTTCTTTTAAAAAATTAATATGATTTTTCTTATTACTTAATATATTAATTTGCTTAAATATGGAAGGATGTTGTAACAAGTAAATTTCTTTCTGTTTGACAGGAGTAATGAACGGGAAGATTATAGTTCTACCATGGATAGTTGTGGAGACTCCTTTATCATTTGTAATAAAAGGGTAAATTTGAGAAAGAAATGGTGTTTCTAGAATCATATTAAGAGATATATCCCTAGCAAGAGTAAAAACATTTTTGAAACAATACCCATTATTACATATGTGAGCTTTTGACAACTTATATCTAACATCTAAGGGAGTAGAATTAGCTGTATATAATTGTTCTGTAGTTTTTTTCGTAATATTTTGTTGGTATAACTCCTTCTCTAATAATTTGATGATGCGTTGCACAAATTTTAGGAAAAATCCTAAAATCCCAGTGTGGAACTCAAAAAAAGTAAAAGAAATTTGGCCCTATCTAGTATGGGCCATAAAGCACATTAATTTAGCTGATCTGTATGTATGTATGCATGCTTATAACCTGATAACATATTTGCTCTTTATTTTCATTGAATAAATATTAAAAATTAGAAACGTCATTATAGTATAAAAAATATACCCACTTAGTGTAACAAACAGTTGAAAATATAATTTTACATTTATAAATGCACGAAAAGAATATTTAAAACATTATTAAACTTTAAATCGTAACGATTTTCCAAAACCTATTAAAATATACATATATACATGTAAACTTTATTTCGTAACATTAAATGAGATTGAATATAAGAAATTTAAAGTAATACAAGTTTACAGTAAGGTATTAAAAATACAAATAAACATTTTGTTTTAGCACCAAATTTTTCTAAAATTTGATAAATCTAAATTGTAATATAATATGAAAAAAAATTGTATCACGTCAGGCTTGTCGCTATGTGACGCCCCGTATTTTTCCAGCCACATCTTCAGCCCAAAGATGGCCCTCAACTGGAATCGGGTCGCCAAAACAAACCAAATGACCAAACATGTAATTTAACTAGACTAGCAGCGGATAACATATAGCTTAAAATCTAAATTAGTTTAATCATCATAAACAATTTATCGAATAAACTTAAAACTTCAGTATTTAAACCGTCAATTAAAACGCGAAAGAAATTCTATCCAAACATACTTGAAATCTCAAAAAAATATAATCTAACAAGAAAAAATCAAAATACAGGACAAGACCGACTCGGATCCCGGATCACCAACTACCACACACTTCAACTACCGAAAGTACCTGAAAAAGTAATCCACAAAGAGTGGTAAGTTGATCATCCAACTTAGTTAGCTCGTGTGCAAATGTACATGATAGCAGCGAGCAAGCAACATAATCGAATATCAATTCAAACACGCACACCTTAGACGCTTCACACATATGTATGCAACAGACATCTCATCCAACCGCATAGAGGGCTCGAACGAATGTGATCAGACTCATGCAAAGACATCTCATCCAGCCACATAGAGGGCTCGAATGAATGTGATAAAAAGACATCTCATCCAGTCACATAGGGGGCTGAATGAAAGTGATAAAAGACATCTCATCCAGCCACATAGAGGGCTCGAATGAATGTGATAAAAAGACATCTCATCCAGCCACATAGAGGGCTCGAATGAATGTGATAAAAAGACATCTCATCCAGCCACATAGAGGGCTCGAATGAATGTGATCAGACTCAACGATGCAAATGATGAAGCAAAATAAATAAATAAATAAAGCACCAACACTCGCACAGCAATAATTCACAAATTTCTAGTCACATGCGCAGTTCAAAATTCACAAGACAATTAAATTATGGACACAACTGTCATAACTCATTCAATAAGTTGCTTCAAGCAGCACCAAGTAAACTTGTACAAGAACACTCACCTGATCAATCGAGACACTCGGGATAACAAGACTCAAATACTAGTTTAGAAACCTGTAATTAATCGTACAAATTAACTTAGTAATTTGAACAATTAAATACCATAGATTCTTTAACAAATTAACATTCAAATCTTATTTGAAGAATACACTACATTGTAAAATTAACCCACAATCCACTAGGCCCGCCCGACCCCAAATTCGCTTGATTTCATCAGCCGAAACAGTTGCTCTAAGTCCATGCCCCAAAAACTTCATTTCTCGACCCGGACCGGCCCGAACTCGGCCCAAACTCGGCTCGGCCCGAACTCAACTCTGCCCGAACTCAACCCGACTAGAAGCTCCAACCCAATCCTACCAAAACTCAGTCTAAAAACCTGCTCAAACTCAGCCCAATTCCTAAACCCAAACCCGGTATAATTATTAACCCAAACTCGCCCAAACTCATTGACCCAGTCGACTCGGCCCAGCCCACTCAGACCTATTTTACTGTTCACCGTATGCTACTGTTCATTGTCTTCTCCAATGCAAATTTTGCCAAAATCTAGCATCGCTCCCCGTTCTCCGCCTCACCTTCATCTTCCCCGACAAGCTCCGAACGACACCTCTCACCCCGGACCCCAATTGATTTTACGTGTTTTCGTTGGTTCGATCAAGGGTGGAATATAACGCAATAGTAATGAAATTAAAAGGAAAATAAAGATTAAATGTATTTGTATTCGGATGGATTGAGTACACAATACAAGTATGGGGGTCCTACTCGAGCATCTTTGGATGCCGTACAAGCTAGAGGGCGAAATACAATAGATCTAAAAGCTATCTTTCCAAGTAATTCCGAGCAGTGGCTTCGAAGAGGGAGCACCTGGAAAATCGTGTCCAGTATCATAAATGCATGGGGTATTTATAGTAGAAGTTGGGGTTCAGGTAGTCCATCCGCAGATAAGGAATTCTTCGGCCCATAAGTTTGGGTCAGAGCTTGGCCCAACAGTAACCTGGGATCCTGGGCTTATGATATATTCGGGCGTCGGGGTCGAACTCGATCTTTCGAGATAAATACTGCTCGAGCTCGTATAATTATGAAGAAAGGCCAGAATCCGAAATATCCCTTATCAATACTCCCCCACTTCTCGAGCGTAAGTGGAGCTTAAGCTCGAAGAAGTAATTGTTGCCAAGGATAAAGGAGCAGGATGAATCATCCTAGGCTTGTCGTTTCGGGTATGCCTCATTAAAAACCTGACTCGGAAAAACCCTTTTGGGATAAAAACCGGATCAGGGAAAAAGAGTGCATCCCTGAGAAACTTCGTAACAGCATCGTCTTTATATCATCTTTGTTATTCGTGGTGTGGTTTTTCTATTTTTACGAATTGCAGAAAGTATGGGGCTGTAAGTGCAATTTCCGAAAATATGCCTTCAAATTTACCTCAAGGAGTTCAACTGTCGCGGTTACTCGGGGACTGGTTTGCAATTTCCCATTTTGTCCTTGTATATATATAGTTATACAGAGGGTTGCTGTTCCTCATAGATTCTGAGAAGAGAACTTTTAAGTCGGAGCAAACAGGTCGACAAGAGAGTCTCACAGCCATTTTCGAGCGGTCTTCACATATTTATTATGTCGGGCACAGCAGACTTGAAGGGAAAATCTCCTTTAGAGGAAAGTGAGGTCGATAGCTGGAAAGGGAAAGAAATAGTGGAGACTCAACCATCTGCGGCCGAGAATCCGCAAAGCTCGGGTTCTTCCTCGGACTCCAGTGGAGAGGAGCGGGAGTCAAATTCCGAGTCTGGAAATAGTGAAGACGAAAATTCCAACGAAGCAACAGTTTCTGAGAGGGAAGATATAGAGGATGAAGAACTTCGTTTGGGTAAAAATGAGCAGCAGAAATATAGACTGAATCGTAATGTAGTGGTTACGATTTATGATTGGGAAGAGCCCTCGACTAGCGCAGCTCTGAACATGACTGAGGAGAGGGCAGATGAAATCGTCTGTTCCTATAAGGAGACGGACTTGACGCAGTTGCAAGAAGAATTCGGTCGGTATCTAGGCGTTGGCTTTTCGATCGTGCTTCCTTCTCCCGATCAACGAGTTACCAATCCTCCCGCCGGCTGTCAAGCCTTTTACTCCAAACACTTCCATTATGGCTTACGCATCCCCTTCCCTCCTCTGCTAGAAACCCTTCTGGATGCTTTTAAGTTGGCTCCTTGCCAGATCTTACCGAATTCGATCGGCCTAATTGTAGCTTTTTGCGTGCTGATGAAGGCTAAGGGAAAGAGGGCGGCCTTCCAGAATTTTTGGCGGGTGTTCCAGATGAGTGCTTCCACCTCTTCGAACGCAGGCTATGTATATTTCTCTCAAAGGCCTAAAATTTCGATCTTGTCGGCTAATGTTAGCAGCAACTTGAAGGGGTGGAAACAAGAATTCTTCTTTGTTCGAGGACCAGAGTCTCCGCCTTCCGAAGATAATTCCGAGCCAACTCCCTTTGAATGGCCTGGAGCAACGGAGTGGATATACGGAAAACGACGTCTTGTGGGGAATATGAAAAATGAGATAACAGATAAATTTCTGCAATCTCTTCGTGCTGATCCTCATCAGACTGCTTTAATGACCCAAGAAGCAGTCTTGCGATTGGCCGAGCTCAGCAGTTGCACTTTTCCTGCCGACCCGATCGAATACGGGAAAGCTCAAATTGATCCTGCTGATCCCCCTTCCACGTTAGCTGATATAGTCGACAAATTCCGTACGTCGGTAGCTGGTCCGCACGTTGCTTCCTTTTCGAAGGGTAATAAGGGTCGACCTCGTCCTCAGACATCATCGATCATTCGAAAAACGAAAAAGTCCAAGGCCCCAGTTGGGACTGCGTCGACCTCGAATGCTTTAGTAATTGCTCCCCCGATTTCCCAAGCTGGAATCTCTCGGTCTAGGGCCGATGTGGAGGGGACCTCTGATTTCCAGGATACGGGATCTCTTCGATCTGTGTTTCCAAACATCTCCTCTAACCCTAACGACGAGGGGTTCAGTAACTATACCCTCCTGGAGAATCGTGCCGGAAAGATGTTGGAGGCCAGGATGAATCGCAAAAGAAGTAGCGATGTTCCTGAGTCCTCCAGGAGAGTCAAGCCTTTTGCTCGAGGGCCGAATCCTATTTCATGTCGGGCTGGTCATTCCGAGCCCGATCTGGCAGACTTTATCGAGGATCATTTGCAAGGACCGAGGGCTACCGGATATCCGGACTGTGGGACCATCGAATCTGATTTGGGCCCCGATGGTGAGCACACAGTGGATAAGTCTCTCCGAATGTTCCTGGCCGGGAGATTCCGAGATGACACTATCCAATCTTTTGCTAAGAAAGATTTTGAGATATTTGGCGATTATGCCCATGCCCAGCAAATGGTACTATCTAATTTCGAAAGTTTTTTAGCTTTATCCTTATAATCCTTATCTCACGTTTTTTCGTGTCTTTTCCTTTATAGGCCGGAGACTTATTTACCCAAACCGCTCTTCGACTATCCGTAGTGAGCGAAGAGTCTCAGGCGGTACAGAAAGCTTTATACGACGTTCTGAAGGATGAAGCTGCGAAGACCAGTCAGCTAAAGGATGTCAAGATTAAGTTGTCTGAGGTCGAAGCTGAACTCGAGATGATTAGAAAAGAGTTGGAAACAAAGAGGGCCTTAGAGGAGGAAGTGGAGAGATTAAAGCAGGAACTTGAGCAAACCAAAGTGTCTGCTAATCAGTCTTATGAACGGGGTCGAGCCGAAGCCAGGCTTCCCGCCATAAGGGAGTTCCTAAAATCTCCGATCCTTGATGCCTTGGTTCGGTCACGGTCAGGGAAGGTCAATCAGGCCTTCTACTTTAAAGGAGCTCAACACCTTCTCACAGCTGCTGAGATTGAAGGCGTCCTCGATGACTTCCTTCCTAAGCTGAATCCTTACAAGAATATTTTTGGCAAAGATTATAAAACATCTTCCCTTCCTCCTAAGCTCGAGGAATTCGCCACTCATGAGTTTGCTACTTTTCTTGAGGAATTTGGTGCACCGATGCCAAATCCTGATGAGCTCGAAGCCCGATCCGAAAGCGAAGACGTGGATATCGAAGGGGATTCCGGCGGTCAGAGTGAGCAAGGCACTCCTTCTTCTGTTTCGAGTAAATCTGCATCTGATGCACAATATCACGATGGAGAAGGCAGCAGTTCAAATGAAGATGACTCTGATGATTCGGAAAGCGGTTCTAGCGAGTCGGAGAAACAAGATAGATCGGACCACGGTTCGGGCGTGAAAGAATCTAACCAATAACAATTGCCATGTAATAGGATTGACTTAGTGAATCCATGTACTTGTTTGCTTGTAATCTTTTCCTCTTGCCTACTTGGTGGGCGCTTGAATATGAATTTCTTTTCTTTATGCTATTTTTGAGCTATTGCCTGTTTGAACTTTTTGTTGAATTTTATAACGTCATTCTTGCGTATTCAGCTGCGTCATTGGATCTTTTTTGGGAGTAGTGATTTACCAATCATTGGGATTTTGCCTGACGTCGTTTCTTTTATAAGTAGCAAGAGCACCTTTTATTACTTTCGCATTGATATTGCTCATAGCGTTCGGAGCTTCTTTAAACATTATTTTGGTTGGATCTTTGCCCGAACATTGAGAGATGGATAAAAGTTCGAACGCTCTTGTGATTCCTTGCATGCCTTTTTCCAGGCCGAGTGTTAGTAGAAAATTAAGGAAAAGAGATCGGTCATCAATTACATCCGCTAACTCTGACCAGCGAAACTTTCACGGGGGGAACAAATACTCGACCGTTGCCCTTCCTTCGTGCTTGAAAACTAGGGGCTCCAATAAGAGAAAAAAGGTTTCCTTCGCGGAGAATGTCACTGGGCATGTCCCTTCTCAAGCCGTACCTTCGTTGGTCCGTGAATCTTTGTTTAAAAGGGACATAGCTCCTTTTGATAAGGTGTCTCACGAGCAAACCAACCTGACTCTTCTTCGGTCCAGTGTTTCTATCTCCGAGGGTGACTCTTCGACTGGAGAACATTCCTCGTTTCTGTTTTATTCTGGGTTGGAAACTCTTGCCCAAGTAATTCCTTCTCATCTCTTTGTCATGACTGTTTAATCTCATTATTTCTGTTATAACATATCTTCTTATACGTTCAGGCTAGGGTGGTCTTTTCTAAGCTTTATGCCTTGGCCAAACATGAGTTCGAGCAGCGGGCTTCTATTTCACTTGAGCTTATCGGGAAAAAGATCGAGTTGGAACGTGCATTGGAAGCTAATAGATTTTTCAAGGAGAGAATATCTCAGGACAAGTTTCGTTCAGAATTAGAGAAACTCAAAGGTATTTACGAACGTGAGAAGAGACACTCTGAACTCCGTGAGAAAGAAGCTTACATTCGCGGGTATACTGATCGTAGTGCTGAAGTTCGAAAGATCTTTTCCGAAAATCTTTTCCGAAAATAATTTCGTTTACCGAAAATAATTTCGTTTAGTAACTCTGTGGTTTTCCTCCGTATTACGAGTTAAGAGTCCTCCTTGTAGCACCACTCTTGTTGTAATGGTTTTCCTTCCTTGTTGTAGTATAACTCTTGTTGTATTGATATAATATTTGCTGTAATAATATTCTCCGTCTCTCTCTCCCTCCTCCTTTTTTTTTTTTTTTTTTTTTTTTTTTTTTTTAATAATAATCCCTCATTTCTCGGGAAGTGAAAAGGTCAGAGCTTTAAATGCTCGTATCGTGGCCATTCATTCAGAGATATATGAGCCGTTGATGCCGAATTATATCCCCTATATATAGCTTTCCATGCTATTCTCGTTTTTTACCCCTCTGTAAACGTTTCATTCGATCAATATGGTTGTGTTTTTACCTCTGTCGATCGGCTGCCAGTTCCGCACATTGTCAGTAATTGAAATGTTCGAGATTTTCATTCGAACCTTCTTTCCTAGTTTTGTCGGCAATCCTATATGAAAAATCTTTCGGCTAGGGTATCGACAGGCGAAAATAATTGCGACTAGGGTACCGGCAGGCGACCTGCTTCTTTGGAGTCATCTCTCCTGAGACGGGTTAGGATTCCGATATCCTGTCGCTTCATTCGGTCGGGATAGTGGGTCTACCACTGGAGAGGTTTCCCTATGTTCGATCTCCATGTCTTCGAGGCGGCTTCCTGAAGGGTGTGGTCTTTCGAACTTACTAGGAATGTCTCCAACTGGAGTTGCTCCCCTGTTTCTCGACTTGGATTCTTATCAACCGATTGCTGTGAAGCGTTGGATGAAGGGTAGAAGTGTAGCGGTCTGATTTTCCTCACAGGAATAAACATATGTAGTAGGGTTGAACTATATGTAAAATATTCCGATTAGTTCGGTTTCTTGAATGTAAATAATAGTTCACATGTAATTTATCCGAAAGTTGTATGAATGAAAATTTTTCGTTTATTTTGCTGTCAAATCTTTCGTTGAATCTCTCATAATTTAGACCTTTTTCAGCATCATAGCCTTCGTGAAGAGTTAATATGATAATTTCGATCTAAGGGGCATAGCAGAGGCTTTCACCCTTAGTCGTTTTCGGAGCATTTTTAGCTCGAGGGTCATAGCAGAGGCTTTCACCCATTAAATAATTTCGACCTAAGGGGCATAGCAGAGGCTTTCACCCTTAGTCGTTTTCGGAGCATTTTTAGCTCGAGGGTCATAGCAGAGGCTTTCACCCATTAAATAACTTCGACCTAAGGGGCATAGCAGAGGCTTTCACCCTTAGTCGTTTTCGGAGCATTTTTAGCTCGAGGGTCATAGCAGAGGCTTTCACCCATTAAATAACTTCGACCTAAGGGGCATAACAGAGGCTTTCACCCTTAGTCGTTTTCGGAGCATTTTTAGCTCGAGGGTCATAGCAGAGGCTTTCACCCATTAAATAACTTCGACCTAAGGGGCATAGCAGAGGCTTTCACCCTTAGTCGTTTTCGGAGCATTTTTAGCTCGAGGGTCATAGCAGAGGCTTTCACCCATTAAATAACTTCGACCTAAGGGGCATAGCAGAGGCTTTCACCCTTAGTCATTTTCGGAGCATTTTTAGCTCGAGGGTCATAGCAGAGGCTTTCACCCATTAAATAACTTCGACCTAAGGGGCATAGCAGAGGCTTTCACCCTTAGTCGTTTTCGGAGCATTTTTAGCTCGAGGGTCATAGCAGAGGCTTTCACCCATTAAATAACTTCGACCTAAGGGGCATAGCAGAGGCTTTCACCCTTAGTCGTTTTCGGAGCATTTTTAGCTCGAGGGTCATAGCAGAGGCTTTCACCCATTAAATAACTTCGACCTAAGGGGCATAGCAGAGGCTTTCACCCTTAGTCATTTTCGGAGCATTTTTAGCTCGAGGGTCATAGCAGAGGCTTTCACCCATTAAATAACTTCGACCTAAGGGGCATAGCAGAGGCTTTCACCCTTAGTCGTTTTCGGAGCATTTTTAGCTCGAGGGTCATAGCAGAGGCTTTCACCCATTAAATAACTTCGACCTAAGGGGCATAGCAGAGGCTTTCACCCTTAGTCATTTTCGGAGCATTTTTAGCTCGAGGGTCATAGCAGAGGCTTTCACCCATTAAATAACTTCGACCTAAGGGGCATAGCAGAGGCTTTCACCCTTAGTCATTTTCGGAGCATTTTTAGCTCGAGGGTCATAGCAGAGGCTTTCACCCTTTTTGATAGTCGTCGGAGAAAAATATATGACATTGGATGAATATAGATCGAGAATATCCAGAATATGATGATTAAACAAGAATTTAGGTGAAATAAGCTTCCATCGAATAAAAATTCAGTCTGAATAAACATTCTTCGAATAACTTAATCGAAATAAATCTTCATTGAATAGGTAATTCACTTAATCACTAGAGATAACAAAAAATAGAACAAGATAAATAAAAAGCAGAGGCTTTAAACGTGACTATCTTCCATAATATCTTCTTAAGTTGACCGCGTTCCATGCTCGAGGTAGAATTTCTCCATTTGGGTGGGCAATCTTATAAGAACCTTTCCTTCCAACTTCTACGACCACGAAAGGGCCCTCCCAATTGGGCTGTAGTTTTCCGACGTGCTTGGATACTTCTACTTTTTTGAGCACTAAATCCCCTAGCTTGAAGGATCGACCTCACATTTCGATTATAAGCCTTTTCCATGTTGGCCTTGGCTGCTTGAATTCTCAACTTTGCGCGGTTCCTTCGAGCATCGGCATGATCAACCTCCACTTGCCTCAGCGATTGGTTTTCTTCGGGATCATATAATTCGACCCTGGGAGAAGGTACAAGATTCTCGACTGGGATGACAGCCTCCGACCCATAGACCAGACTAAATGGAGTTTCACCGGTTGCCGCTTTAACCGTTGTTCTGTTGGCCCATAATACTCCAGGTAGTTCATCCAGCCATTTTCCCTTTGCCTCCGATAATCGTTTCTACAGAGATCGAACAATTTCCCGGTTCACTACTTCAGTTTGTCCATTAGCCTGAGGGTGGCCAACAGACGCAAAGTTTTGTTGTATTCCGAATCTTTCACACCAATCCGTGACCCTTTTCCCTGCGAACTGCGTTCCGTTATCTGATATCAGAACTCTGGGAATTCCGAACCTGCAGACTATATTTTTCCATAAAAAATTGATAACTTGAAATTGGGTGATCTTTGTCAAGGCAACACATTCGACCCACTTGCTGAAATATTCCACAGCCACTAGTACGTAATTTTTCCTGGCCCGCGCTGTTGGGAACGGTCCCACAATATCGATGCCCCATTTGTCAAAGGGCCAACAAATAGGGATCGAATGCATATGTTCGGCTGGTTGGTGTATCAAGTTCGAATGGATTTGACAGTGATGGCATTTCTTCACATACTCGACCGAATCTGAAAAAAGTGTAGGCCAATAATATCCAGATCTTGAACATTTAAGAGCTAACGCTCGAGCGCCACAATGACTTCCCGCTTCCCCTTCGTGAACCTCCCTTAATATGGCATCGTAGTGCGATTCACGGATACATTTCAATAGAATTCCCGAAGAAGATCGTTTATAGAGTTGATTGCCCATCAAAGTAAATGACGGCGCTCTATATTTGATTCTCCGAGCCTCATTCGCATCTTCCGGCAGTTTTCCGTCCTTAAGGTAGGCGATAAGAGGGTCGCTCCATGACCTACTTGACTCTTCAATTTCCATAACATCAATAGCAGGGGCTGCATCTAACTCGATAGCAGACATATTCGATAGCAGCCAAGTGATTGTTCTTTCAGTCTTTCCGTCCGCCAGTCCTGTAAATTTTGACAATATATCGGCCCAGAGATTCTCTTCTCTTGGTATCGGTTGAATATCAAACTTATCGAACTCCGAAATTAACTTCTTCGTTTTGTTCAGATATTTAATCATGTTGAATTCTTTGGCCTCGTAGGTGCCCTTCACCTGTCTGTGAACAAGTTCTGAATCTGTTAGTACGATAATCGATTTTACCTTTGCTTTAATAGCCATCTCTAATCCAGCTATCAGTGCTTCATACTCGGCCTCATTGTTGGTGACAGCAAAGTCCAAAGTTATTGCATAGCTTAGGTCTTCAGCATTGGGCCCTTGGAAATGAATTCCAGCTCCACCGCCTTCTTTGGTCGAAGATCCATCGACATGCATCAGCCAAACTTGATTGTTTGCTTCTTCCACCATACCTAGTTCCGAGGTTGTTCCTTCTTTTCCGTTCGATATGTTGGTTGATTCAAGCACAAAATCAGCTAGCACTTGCGCCTTAACAGCGACTCGTGGTCGGTATTCAATTTCGAATTGGCTGAGCTCGACCGCCCACTTAATTAATCTGCCTGAAGCTTCTGGTTTGGACAGAACCTGTCTTAAGGGTTGGTTAGTTAAAACAATGATTTTATACGTTTGAAAATAGGGTCTTAATCTCCGAGCGGCCACAATTAAGGCAAGTGCAAATTTTTCAATCTCCATATAGTTCTTTTCGGCGCCCTGCAACAATTTACTCAAATAGTAAACTGGTTTGTGCTCAGCTTTATCTAGCTTGACCAAAACCGAGCTAATGGCTTCTTCTGACACAGCTATGTACAAATAAAGAGGTTCCCCTTCGGATGGTTTTGCTAGCATGGGCGTCGAGGTTAAGTATGCTTTCAGGTCTTCGAAAGCCTTATCGCATTCAGCGTTCCACTCAAAGTTCTTAGATTTACGCAATAGTTTGAAAAAAAGTAAGCTCTTGTCAGCGGATCTGGAGATGAATCTATTCAATGAGATGATTTTTCCGATCAAACTTTGAACGTCTGAAAGTTTCCTCGGTGGACGGAGATCAGTGATTGCTCGGATTTTTCCTGGATTAGCTTCGATCCCCCTCTCATGAACTAAATACCCAAGGAACTTTCCCGATCGCACCCCAAATGTGCATTTTGCTGGATTTAATTTCATCCCATACTTTCTCAAAATTTTGAAGCACCTATCAAGATGATTAATATGATCCTCTTCAGACATGCTTTTCACGAGCATGTCGTCTACATATACTTCCATGATCTCCCCTATCAACTCTTTGAACATCATATTGACCAATCTCTGATACGTTGCGCCGGCGTTCCTTAAACCGAAAGGCATAACGATGAAGCAGTACACCCCTCGTTCAGTGACAAATGCCGTTTTGTCCTGATCTCTTTCGTTCATAAAGATCTGATAAAATCCCTGAAATGCATCCATCATGCTAAACAACACAAATCCCGCAGTAGAATCTACGAGCATATCAATTCGAGGCAAGGGGTAAGGGTCTCTCGGACACAATTTGTTCAAGTCGGTGAAATCATTGCACATTCTCCATTTGTTCTCGATCTTTTCCCCCTTGGAGACTAGGACCACATTACACAGCCATTCCGTGAATTTTATCTCTTTGATTTGTCCTGCTGCCAGCAATCTATCGACCTCTGCGTTAATTATCTTATCTTTCTCTCGTCCGTGATTACGCTTCTTCTGCCTTACCGGCTTGGCCTTTGGGTCAATATTTAAGGAATGCGTTATTACACGTGGGTCGATTCCTACTATGTCGTCCGAACTCCATGCGAAGACATCCACATTTTCTTGTAAGAATCCGATGAGCTTTGCTTCCATACAATCACTTAGCTCCGTTCCTATTTTTGTGAATTTTTCTGGAGATCCAGGTACCAAGTTCACCTTTTTGTGATCAGGTGCTTGCATACTCATGTCAATGATTCTTCCTTTCTTTCCATCTAGTCTTTCATAATCAGGGATCGGAGTTCCGGAGTTAGAAACTAATTCATTTATCTTCCTTTTGTTAGGGAGCTCGGGCTCCACCTTATCCTTGATAGTCAAGGACGAACTGTAACATTCCCAAGCCATGTACTGGTCGTTCCTCATTTCACCTACTCCTCCGTCAGTTGGGAACTTTATCTTTTGATGGTAGGTGGATACGATAGCCTTAAAAGTATTCAGAGCGGGTCTTCCTAAGATGGCATTGTAAGCAAACGGCGTGTCCACCACTAGGAACTTTATCATTCTCGTGACATTCTTCGGTTTTGATCCTAGAGTGGTACTCAAAAGTATAGTTCCGAGCGGAGTGATCTCTGATCCTCCGAAACCGACTAAAGGGGTGGTTACCTTATCCAAGCGTGGATGACAGAGTTTCATTCTCGTAAGAGCTTCTGATGAAATTATGTTCGCCGAGCTTCCGTTATCGACCAGTACTCTTTTGACCTCGAAATTTGCAATTCTTAATGTTAGTACCATGGAAAAGTCTGGATCATCTTCTTTCGTATCCCAACTAACATCTGCGGGTCGATCCGCTTCGCTAAAGCTGATGACCTGATTCTCCATTGATGAGAATTCCAAAGATAGAACTTCCCTTTTCGTGGATACTCCTGTCCTGATGGACCTTAAAACCCTTTTTCTGGCATTCCTACTATCTCCACCCGCCGGTCCTCCTGCAATCATGTTGATCACACCGTTCGATCGTTCTTCCGCCTGACTTTGAATTTGCCTCTGTCGAGTGATAAGTTTTCTCGGGCTACGGGATCTGTAGCGATTGTTATAGTTGCCATTCTTAACGAATTCTTTGAGTTTTCCCTGGTTGATTAACTTTTCGATCTCGACCTTTAATTGATAACAATTTTCCGTACTGTGGCCTCTCGCTCGATGATATCGACAGTATTGGTCATATCCAGGTGCTCCTGGCCTCGCCTGTGTGATCCTTTGGGCTTCCGGAATTAGATTTCCTTCTTCCAATACAGTCAACACTTCTTCTTTGGAACTGTTAAGCTCAGTAAATTGAATTTTACCCGGTCTTGGGGCTCGACTTTGATCATATGGAGGTCCGTATGAATTCGGTCCTTGGGGTGGCATTCGTGGCTTAAAAGTGTTGATTCGCTGCCAAACGGATCCTTTACTCGATCCTCCATAATCACCCGGTTTTGGGATCGGAGCCCGGTCTTGTTTTCTGTTGAGATGAGACTTATCTAGGTGTGAACTTTTCAATTTGTTCATCTCTTCCTGTATCATATATTTTTCAGCAATTTCCATTATCCGTTCGAAGGATTTCGGTTGCTTTCTGCACAACGCATTTCCGAACTGGGTGCTTCTCGTTAGTTCGAACATTAATGAGGACAGATATTCAATCTGCGGGGTATCCACTTTCAAAAGCTCAATACTAAATCTTGCCAGCCATTGCCTCAACGTCTCTCCTTCCAACTGTTTCACAGTGCCCAGATGATTCGCTGGTAGTCTCGGCTTCCTTTGGCTAGCGAACTGATGCTTCAGCTTGTCGGAAAATTCTTCAAAAGAGAATATGGAGTTCGGAGGTAACTTTCCGAACCAATCGAGGGCAATCCCTTCAAAAGTGGTGACCATAATCTTGCAACAGAAGTTATCCGAGTGCCCATATAAGTTCATAACATTGACAAAGCTATTAATGTGTTCACCGGGGTCGGTAGTCCCGTTATACCGTGGGAGCCTGGTTGGCACCGTTTCCGTGTTTCGAGCTTCACGTATTTCTCGACAAAAAGGAGAGCATCGCATGATATTATTCGAGATCTCCCTCTCTCGTATGTTTCCCCTAGTTAGGGCATTCCCTGCTTGCAGGGCAGCTTGATTAGTGAAGGGAACCTCTATCATAGTATCCTGCTCTTCCAATTTTTTAGCCACCCTTTCCTGTATTATCATTTCCAATTCAGATTCGGTAATTCTCTTGTAAGGCGGTTTATTTCTTCTCGCAGCGCCGGCGGTATGACTTTCCCCCACGACTGAGTCCTCTAGATCGTGCACTTGTGCAGGTGGGTTTTCGGATCGAGCGTTGATTTTCGAGGGCGCAGTCCTATGTGGACGCGCTGAGGGGGCAAGCGACATATCATTTTCCTTCTGTAAGTTCGACGAAGGTATTTCAGGTCTTCCTTGAACCCCAGGTTGGTCGACAGGCGACTGATCTACTCTTCCACTGTTCATGAATTCCCTGCACATGGTGCCTATTATAGACCTTAAATCACCGATGGTCGTATGTATTGGGATGTTATCTTGCGGAACCATTGGCGGTGCCTCTGGTTGTTGCTGGGCAGCGCGCGATAAGTTGTCAGGTTCATTGTTGACAGAATTTTGTGCTCCCACTGCTTGGGAGGGCTCTCCTCTGATATACGTATTTCTCCTCGTAGTAGGCATATTTCGATCGAATATTCGAATAGGGCCCCTCGGTGGGCGCCAATTGATTTTACGTGTTTTCGTTGGTTCGATCAAGGGTGGAATATAACGCAATAGTAATGAAATTAAAAGGAAAATAAAGATTAAATGTATTTGTATTCGGATGGATTGAGTACACAATACAAGTATGGGGGTCCTACTCGAGCATCTTTGGATGCCGTACAAGCTAGAGGGCGAAATACAATAGATCTAAAAGCTATCTTTCCAAGTAATTCCGAGCAGTGGCTTCGAAGAGGGAGCACCTGGAAAATCGTGTCCAGTATCATAAATGCATGGGGTATTTATAGTAGAAGTTGGGGTTCAGGTAGTCCATCCGCAGATAAGGAATTCTTCGGCCCATAAGTTTGGGTCAGAGCTTGGCCCAACAGTAACCTGGGATCCTGGGCTTATGATATATTCGGGCGTCGGGGTCGAACTCGATCTTTCGAGATAAATACTGCTCGAGCTCGTATAATTATGAAGAAAGGCCAGAATCCGAAATATCCCTTATCACCAATTCATCCATACACCAGGCCGCTACACTTCTTCTCCCTCACAAAAAATTCTAATCGGCCATGGGTGAGTTTCTTTCCCAGCTCCGGTCACTCTCCCTCTTCTACGGCCTGCCATGGCTGCCTCCACCCTCCATCTCACATCTCCCAAAACTCACGACAAATCCATTAAATCAAGCTCCGAGCCTCCTTCATCACCTCCGATCCTAGTTCCATTTTTAAGCCCCAAACCCCATAGTCCACTCATTTTAATCCTCATTACCGAGCACTAACGAAAACAAAAAAAAAAAAAAAACAAACCAAGAAAGTTACACATGCTTACCTTTCCGAAAATTGGAGCGGCGGCGGACGGAGGAGCTTGTAGAAAAGTGATGATCAAACTGTTGCTTTTGTTTTTGTTTTATTAATTAATTAACCTAGTTATTAATTCTTAATTGGGTTATTAGATTTGGCCCACTAAATAATTAACAAATTACATTTATAGGACCTTATTTGCAACTTAATTCGATCTAGTCCAATTAATTGCTCAATCTTAACATAAACACATGATTGGCTAATTAGGCATGTTAAACATTAAAAGTTTAGGAATAATAAATCTTTACAAAATAAAAAGCTCACAAATAAAGATATTTACTTTTAGAATTTATAAATTACACCCCGATAGTTATTTTTGGGGTTTCACAATCTAACCCCCTTAAAAGAATTTGGTCCCCAAATTTCTCTTTATCTTAACTTGTACAAAAGACGAATTATAGCACATTAGTTATTTTGGGGTTTCACAATCTAACCCCCTTAAAAGAATTTGGTCCCTAAATTCATCTCTATCTTTCTGATAGCTCGATACTTAGATTGCATTTCTGCTTCTAGTTTCCAAGTAAAAAGCAAACAAGTACATAAAGCAACAAGAAAGTAAGTCATGCAAAAGATGACTTACGACACAATTGAATGACGCTTTGCGAGGATCCAAACCCGACGAAAGCCTAAGGCTTAACAGCTTAGGCACTGAAACCAACTGTGACGCCCCGTTTTTTTTCCAGCCACATCCGCGGGCCAAAGATGGCCCTCAACTGGAATTGGGTCGCCAAAACAAACCAAATGACCAAACCTGTAATTTAAGTCATGCTTCTAGTTTCCAAGTAAAAAGCCAACAAGTACATAAAGCAACAAGAAAGTAAGTCATGCAAAAGATGACTTACGACACAATTGAATGACGCTTTGCGAGGATCCAAACCCGACGAAAGCCTAAGGCTTAACAGCTTAGGCACTGAAACCAACTGTGACACCCCGTTTTTTTTCCAGCCACATCCGCGGGCCAAAGATGGCCCTCAACTGGAATTGGGTCGCCAAAACAAACCAAATGACCAAACATGTAATTTAAGTAGACTAGCAGCGGATAACATATAGCTTAAAATCTAAATTAGTTTAATCATCATAACAATTTATCGAATAAACTTAAAACTCCAGTATTTAAACCGTCAATTAAAACGCGAAAGAAATAATATCCAAACATACTTGAAATCTCAAAAAAATATAATCTAACAAGAAAAATCAAAATACAGGACAAGACCGACTCGGATCCCGGATCACCAACTACCACACACTTCAACTACCGAAAGTACCTGAAAAAGTAATCCACAAAGAGTGGTAAGTTGATCATCCAACCTAGTGAGCTCGTGTGCAAATGTACATGATAGCAGCGATCAAGCAACATAATCGAATATCAATTCAAACAAGCACACCTTAGACGCTTCACACATATGTATGCAACAGACATCTCATCCAACCGCATAGAGGGCTCGAATGAATGTGATCAGACTCATGCAAAGACATCTCATCCAGCCACATAGAGGGCTCGAATGAATGTGATAAAAAGACATCTCATCCAGTCACATAGAGGGCTCGAATGAATGTGATAAAAGACATCTCATCCAGCCACATAGAGGGCTCGAATGAATGTGATAAAAAGACATCTCATCCAGCCACAGAGAAGGCTCGAATGAATGTGATAAAAAGACATCTCATCCAGCCACATAGAGGGCTCGAATGAATGTGATCAGACTCAACGATGCAAATGATGAAGCAAAATAAATAAATAAATAAAGCACCAACACTCGCACAGCAATAATTCACAAATTTCTAGTCACAGGCGCAGTTCAAAATTCACAAGACAATTAAAGTATAGACACAACTGTCATAACTCATTCAATAAATTGCTTCAAGCAACACCAAGTAAACTTGTACAAGAACACTCACCTGATCAATCGAGACGCTTGGGATAACAAGACTCAAATACTAATTTAGAAACCTGTAATTAATCGTAGAAATTAACTTAGTAATTTGAACAATTAAATACCATAGATTCTTTAACAAATTAACATTCAAATTTTATTTAAAGAATACACTACATTGTAAAATTAACCCACAATCCACTAGGCCCGACCCCAAATTCGCTTGATTTCATCAGCCGAAACAGTTGCTCTAAGTCCATGCCCCAAAAACTTCATTTCTCGACCCGGGCCGACCCAAGCTCGGCCCAAACTCGGCCCGGCCCGAACTCAACTTTACCCGAACTCAACCCGACCAGAATCTCCAACCCAATCCTACCAAAACTCAGTCTAAAAACCTGCTCAAACTCAGCCCAGTTCCTAAGCCCAAACCCGGTATAATTATTAACCCAAACTCGCCCAAACACACTGACCCAGTCAACTCGGCCCAGCCCACTCAGACCCTATTTTACTGTTCACCGTATGCTACTGTTCATTGTCTTCTCCAATGCAAATTTTGCCAAAATCTAGCATCGCTCCCCGTTCTCCGCCTCACCTTCATCTTCCCCGACAAGCTCCGAACGACACCTCTCACACCGGACCCCAATTCATCCATACACCAGGCCGCTACACTTCTTCTCCCTCACACAAAATTCTAATCGGCCATGGGTGAGTTTCTTTCCCAGCTCCGGTCACTCTCCCTCTTCTACGGCCTGCCATGGTTGCCTCCACCCTCCATCTCACATCTCCCAAAACTCACGACAAATCCATTAAATCAAGCTCCGAGCCTCCTTCATCACCTCCGATCCTAGTTCCATTTTTGAGCACCAAACCCCATAGTCCACTCATTTTAATCCTCATTACCGAGCACTAACGAAAACAAAAAAAAAAAAAACAAACAAACCAAGGAAGTTACACATGCTTACCTTTCCGAAAATTGGAGCGGCGGCGGACGGAGGAGTTTGTAGAAAAGTGATGATCAAACTGTTGCTTTTGTTTTTGTTTTATTAATTAATTAACCTAGTTATTAATTCTTAATTGGGTTATTAGATTTTGCCCACTAAATAATTAACAAATTACATTTATAGGACCTTATTTGCAACTTAATTCGATCTAGTCCAATTAATTACTCAATCTTAACATAAACACATGATTGGCTAATTAGGCATGTTAAACATTAAAAGTTTAGGAATAATAAATCTTTACAAAATAAAAAGTTTACAAATAAAGATATTTACTTTTAGAATTGATAAATTACACCCCGATAGTTATTTTTGGGGTTTCACAATCTAACCCCCTTAAAAGAATTTGGTCCCCAAATTCCTCTTTATCTTAACTTGTACAAAAGACGAATTATAGCCCATTAGTTATTTTGGGGTTTCACAATCTAACCCCCTTAAAAGAATTTGGTCCCTAAATTCATCTCTATCTTTCTGATAGGTCGATACTTAGATTGCATTTCTGCTTCTAGTTTCCAAGTAAAAAGCAAACAAGTACATAAAGCAACAAGAAAGTAAGTCATGCAAAGGATGACTTACGACACAATTGAATGACGCTATCCGAGGATCCAAACCCGACGAAAGCCTAAGGCTTAACAGCTTAGGCACTGATACCAACTGTGACGCCCCGTTTTTTTTCCAGCCACATCCCGGGCCAAAGATGTCCCTCAACTGGAATTGGGTCGCCAAAACAAACCAAATGACCAAACATGTAATTTAACTAGACTAGCAGCGGATAACATATAGCTTAAAATCTAAATTAGTTTAATCATCATAAACAATTTATCGAATAAACTTAAAACTCCAGTATTTAAACCGTCAATTAAAACGCGAAAGAAATACTATCCAAACATACTTGAAATCTCAAAAAAATATAATCTAACAAGAAAAAATCAAAATACTATAACCACTATAAAAATTCCTTGTGTTATTTACTTTATTTGTCTTGCATTGCATATTTCATAAGCTAAGTAAATACTTTAAAAGAAGAGTCTTTTAAATTGAGGAATTTTCAACTTGGGGTAAAACTTTATTTGTGCTTTAAAAGTTTAATTGAGTTGAAAACATTGTTTGAAAACACATATACATTATCCGTTGCATCATTCTTTGAAACTCTGATTATATAAGTTTGATGAGCAAAATCAACATAGTAGTCTACTTTACTGAATAAGCTAAGTGCTAAATCAGCATAGTAGTCTCACTAATAAGATCAGCTTACTCTGCTGATAAGCTGAGTGCAAAATCAGCTCAGTCATCTTATTTTGCTGATGAGCGAACTCTACTTATAGAAGAAGAGTTTAAGAAATTAGTTGAAAGTTTTGAGGTCTATTCACCCCCTCTCCCTCTAGACCTCAACTGACCACTTGGGACCAACAAGTGGTATTAGAGCAGGTGGTTAATTAGAATCAGCTGCCTGATCAACGAGCTTGATCCGAGTGTTTTTCAAAGGTTTTCAAACTTTTTCAAAAGAGCATATTTTGAAAAACAAAACTTTTTGAAAATGGAGTGCATAAGCCATGTTCCTCACATTGGCCATATGGACTTTGAAGATTGGAAAATCAGAATGGAAATCCTTCTTGCTGCTTATAATGATAACATGGTTACATGTATTACACGAGGACCATTCAGGTTTAAGAAGACTGTAAAGGTTGCTGACTTGCCTGATCAGATCGTTGACAAAAAGCTGGATGAATTAACTCCCGAAGAAGTCAGATTAGTCAATCTAGACAATGTGGCTAAGTTCATAATGTTCAAAGCTCTAGATGAAGACAAATTCCAGAAGGTCAAGCATCTCAAAACAGCCAAGGAGATGTGGGATAACGTTTGTGAGCTGAGCGAAGGAAACGACGCTATCAAAGAACATAAGCTTAGTGTGGTTCTTGAGGAGTTTGAAAATTTCAAGATGAAGACTGGTGAAATGATTGATCAAATGGATACCAGATTTACCAAAACTTTGAACGAAGTTCTAAGACTTGGTAAAACGTTTTCAGACAAGGAGATCACCATGAAGGTTCTCAAGGCTCTTTCACCTAAATTCAACATGAAGGTGACAGCCATGGAAGAATTAAGGGACTTAGGGAAGATTTCCCTTTCTGAACTGTTCTCGTCACTCAAACCTTATGAGTTTAAGATGCCTAGAATGGGAATAGATGAGTCATCTGGTTCAGACCCTACTGTTGCTCTTTTCGCGTCAGACAAGTCAAGAAAATCAGCGGACAAGTTCGAAGAAAAGACTCTGCTGAATTCAGAAAAAGCATACACTGCTCACGATGTTGCCCTACTTCTGAATGATTTCTAAAATTCCTGAAAAATTCGCTTTTTATGATTATATCGGCAATAATCCGGCAAAAGGAGGATTATTCAGAGCAGGCTCAATGGATAATGGAGATGGAAGAAGGATTTTCCTTGAAGT
Source organism: Penstemon eatonii (assembly GCA_038501285.1). Taxonomy (NCBI): domain Eukaryota; kingdom Viridiplantae; phylum Streptophyta; class Magnoliopsida; order Lamiales; family Plantaginaceae; genus Penstemon; species Penstemon eatonii. Next base: position 63,045,324 of record CM076715.1, on the reverse strand, counting down.
CTTCGCGCAAGGCTTTTTCCGTCATCCCCATTCGAGACGGCAGCGAGTCAGCCGTAACGAGGATCTAAATCAAAATATTAATAATAATTGAAATGGAGCCAAAGGCACAAGGACGGGTTAAGTCATTTGACTGGGCCTACGAATGACCGTCGGTCGGGGCCCGCGAACTTTTTCATTTTGAATGCAAATTCATCGTTTTTCGCTCGTGTTTTTAAAAGAAACAATCTCAAATAGACCAAGATCCAATTTAGAGTCATTTCTTGGTGAACATGATCGGAATCTTTTGTCTTGATTTAGGGGAATAGGCGCATTGATTAGGCGAGGTTGTGCGTAACGGGCCAGGGCTCCGCAAGGACCTGGAGCCCAAATGACTCTTCAGATTCGAAGTTTTCCGAGTAATCAGGAACGATTTCCCCACTTGAAACCAATTAGTTTGAAAAAGGGAAGCCGCGGGGCAAGAAAAATGAAGAAGCATTAAAAGCCTAAGTATCCGGAAATAAGGAGGAATGAGGATGTGGAAAAAAAGACTAGGGATCACCCATCTACCATCAACAATTAAAGAATCAAGTTTAGCAGTCCAGGCGGGAGGAGTAAATCTGTAATTCCCGAAATGTCCGAAAAAACCGCTCTTTCACATCCCAAAAAGAAAAGAAGCAGGAGCTCGGCCGGTGCTCCTTTCTCATCTCAAACCAGAACAACTCTGAACGTTAGGGATGATAAGGGAAGACCACCTGAGCGAACAACGAGTCATTGAAGAGGAGAAATGTCATTCTCGTCATATAACAATTCGTTTTCTATAAAAAGAAAATGAAATTAAAATATGAAAATGCTATTTCATCTTCTTCTGATCATTTTCAGGAAAACAGGGATTTCTCAAAAGCAAAACTTGGAGACCAAAATTGCAAGGAGTATGGACTCTTCACCAAAGATCATCCGCATCTAATCTCTCAAAAGTTTGCTAACAAGGAAAAAGGTGCCAAAAATGAGTATAAGCCAAGTAAGAGCAAAGCAAAGTTAGCTGAGGCAGCAAAGCTAACAAACTCCGGCATATCTTATTCAGACAACCAGTCGTCTGGTAAAGAACTTGAAGAAGTACCCGAAACTCTATGCTTAATGGCCAAGGAATCTGATGATTCTGAAACTGAGGTAACTTCTACAAATTAATGAACTTGCATTATTTGAATCGTTTGAACAAATGTTAATTTCAAATTCAAATATTTTTTGGTGTATTTGCCAAGCTTAAGGAAGAGATGACTCTGCTAAAAGAGCAAAACAGATCACTGAAACTTCAGGTTGAAAAACCTCAAGAATCAGCTGACTTCAAAAAGCTTGGGCATGAGAATGAAACTCTAAAAGCTGAGTATGCAATTCGTATAGAAAATATAAATGAATTTGGAAGAACTAATTGCATCATTCTCTATAAAGAAATCAGAGGCTAAAGAGAAGAAGCCTACTGAAGCTCAAAAGGTTAAGAAACCTAATAAGCAACCTAAGACTAAACAGACTAGTAAAACTCATCAGCTTAGTAAGCTGAAAGATGCTGCTGATTGGAGTGAAATTAAAAATGTTAAGCCTGCTCAATCTATAGGAGAGTTATCAGTTAACTCAGCTTATCACTTTACTTCATGCATCTTACCTTGCTTATGAGCACTGTTTTCATCATGAAAATTATTACCATGCTAAATTTACTGAAATTCATGATAAAACTGAGTCACATAATCATCACATGTTAAAGGTTATACTAACCATGCAGGACCCAATATAAGGGGTACCAAAAACAGCAATCTGTTTTGTAGGAAAAACGCATGTGTGATGACAAAGGTGAGTTGACTGCCCTTGCTGATTTCAACAAGTTCAACAAGTGGTTTTACCATCGAGTGGGAGAATGTCAACAATTGGTATCCAGTACTGTATCAACATGTGATATCAACCAACAAGTGGTAGCCGCGTTGTTTGGACATAACAAGGAAAGCAAAATTGTTGGAAAATTGAAGTTTATCAAGTGAATCAACGTTTGTATCCAACAGGTGGTATAGTCAATCATGTAACAACAATCTTTCAGCTCTCAAGAGTTGAAAATGGATTTGTTGAATTTGGATTCATGAGCTGAGGGGGAACATATCAGAAAAATCATCTCAATAGCTTACTGGAATTCAACGGCTGCGTATCTTTCGAGACTGACTCTCATAAGACTACTTGACCACAGATTCTTGAACTCAGGGGGAACGTGTACGACGAGCGGTACTCCTGATTAGAGATGATGTTCTCAATAAGTCAAATAAAGTTATCAGAAGACTGCTTCTCATCAGCCGACTGAAACTCAACAACCAAGTGACATTAAAGAATACACTTCAAAAAGGGTGAAGGAAGTAACCAACAAGTGGTATCAATTCTTGAAGTCAGGGGGAACAGTTATTCTAACTGGAGTGATAAACAGCAAAGAAGACTACAAACTGCTGGCTTGCCTATAAAGAAGAATTAATTAACAGCCAACTACCCCGAACAGCTAAGTATTCACCTACTTGTCTTCCGCATACTAAGTTTTGGTGTTGATGACAAAAAGGGGGAAAAGTGAGATGCAACTAAGAACTCTCAAAGGTTGCATTGGATCTAATGATTTTAATCCTAGAGTATGAAGACTAAACTGAAGACTTGGAAGACGTTCTTAGTTGAAGGTTTTGTCATCATCAAAAAGGGGGAAATTGTTGGAAGAATTTATTAACTCAAGAACAGCTAAGTGATCTTATCAGTTGAGTTAAATAAGTTAGTTAAAGGTTTGATGATAACAAAATGTGTCATCAACTAAGTTATTGAAGCTTAGTGAACCTTTGAAGATTGGATACTTGGTTTAAAAGAAAATCATTCAAGAACAAAAGTATTCAAGAAATGAAGATTCAATCTTATGAGAAGAGTGAAAATCAGATTAGTGGAAGATTGAAAATCAGATTAGTAAAAATCAGCTTAGTGGAAAAAGATGAGTGATCATCAGACTAGTGATCAGCTTAGTGCATCAGCTTTGTGCATCAGATTTGTGCATCAGACTTGTGCATCGGACTAAGTAAAATCGGTCAGTAAGCTCTCCAACGGTAACAAGCTAAGTGCATTAAATGCTGCTGACAGAAAGTACAGCAGAGTGTACAGTAAACAGTGCAGAAAGTACAGCAGAGTGTACAGTGAACAGTGCGACAGTCTGCAAAAGTTACCATTCAAATTATGACCGTTGCTCAAGGACTAAAATGCAATTTTGCCAACCTTCAACAGGCAAAATTACAAATCCAAGAGTATAAATAGATGGTTAACTGAAGATTCAAAAGAGACTTGCACACTTTCAAGATCAAATCTTTAGAGCAAGAATCCATCAGTTGAGTTATCTTATCATAAGCGGAGTCATCTTATGACGAAGCTGATTGTTGAAGAACAAGATTAAACCCTTGCATATCTGAGTGATATTCAACTGAGTGTTGTGAGAAGTAGATATCCATCTTTGTGAGTGATATTACTTCGGAGAATAGGTCTTCTTTGTGATTTCCTATTGTGAGCTTACTGCCTTTTCATTTGTTGTTTTGGCGTAAGTAGAGTATATTGTAAACTGTGTGTTTATAGTATAACCCAAGATCTAAGTGACTTGGAAGAGTGGATTAAGAGGATTTGTTCCTGTATAACCACTATAAAAATTCATTGTGTTATTTACTTTATTTGTCTTGCATTGCATATTTCATAAGCTAAGTAAATACTTTAAAAGAAGAGTCTTTTAAATTGAGGAATTTCCAACTTGGGGTAAAACTTTCTTTGTGCTTTAAAAGTTGAATTGAGTTGAAAACATTGTTTTAAAAACACATATACATTATCCGCTACATCATTGTTTGAAACTCTGATTATATAAGTTTGATGAGCAAAATCAGCATAGTAGTCTACTTTACTGAATAAGCTAAGTGCTAAATCAGCATAGTAGTCTCACGATATAGATCAGCTTACTCTGCTGATAAGATGAGTGCAAAATCAGCTCAGTCATCTTATTTTGCTGATGAGCGAACTCTACTTATAGAAGAAAAGTTTAAGAAATTAGTTGAAAGTTTTGAGGTCTATTCACCCCCCCCCCCTCTCTAGACCTCAACTGACCACTTGGGACCAACACATTTACTGATGTTAAGAAAGTGACAAAATCACACATACCAGCTGAGAATGCTCCTATTCGAATTGATGTCCCTACAAGGGAAAATAATGTATTAGCAAACGAGTCTAAGACACGCCAAAAGCGTGGTAGACCTATCGGTTCCAAGGATAAAAATCCAAGAAAGAAAAAGGAGCAAAATAAACAGATTGGCACTTCTAAAGTTTCTGTTAATCCTGAAGAGCCCGTAAATGAAATAGTTAACATAACTCAACAAGAAACCCTTGAAGAGGTTCAGGTACCTGAAAATAATGTTAATGAAGAGATCTCAATAAGTTATGTAACTTCAGGGCAACGATGGAACCGAAATGAAATTGTTGTCGACAACATATTTGCATATGCAATAGCTCTTAATATTACAAACGAAAGCGAGGATCTTGAACCAAAATCCATGGAAGAATGTCGTCGTAGAAATGATTGGCCTAAATGGAAAGACGCGATCCAGGCAGAACTAAATTCACTTGAAAAACGTCATGTATTTGGACCTATTGTCCAAACACCTAAAGATGTAAAACCTGTAGGCTACAAATGGATATTCGTGCGAAAGCGTATGAGAAGAATGAAATTGTGAGATATAAAGCACGACTTGTAGCACAAGGTTTCTCACAGAGACCTGGTATTGATTACGAGGAGACTTATTCTCCTGTGGCGGATGCAATTACTCTAAGATTTCTGATTAGCCTGGCAGTGTTAGAAAGACTTCATATGCGTCTAATGGACGTTGTAACAACTTATTTATATGGATCACTTGATAGTGATATTTACATGAAAGTCCCTGAAGGACTAAAATCGCCTGAAGCATGCAATTCAAAAGCCCAGGAAATGTTTTCGATTAAATTACAAAGATCTTTGTATGGATTAAAGCAATCTGGACGAATGTGGTATAATCGTCTCAGTGAATATCTATTGAGAGAAGGATATATTAACAATCCAATTTGTCCTTGTGTTTTTATCAAGAAATCAAATTCTGGATTTGCTATCATAGCAGTCTATGTTGATGATTTGAATATCATCGGAACTCTAGAGGTGCTTAATGAAACGATAACATATTTGAAAAATGAATTCGAAATGAAAGATTTGGGTGAAACAAAATATTGTCTCGGCTTAAAAATCGAACATTTATCGAAAGGGATTTTTATTCATCAGTCAACTTATGTTGAGAAAATATTAAAACGTTTTAATATGGATAAATCTCATCCACTGAGTTCTCCGATGATTGTTCGATCTCTTGATGTGAAAAAGGACCCATTTCGTCCCCGAGAGGAAAATGAAGAGATCCTTGGTCCAGAAGTACCATATCTTAGTGCCATTGGAGCACTTATGTATCTTGCTAATTGCACGAGACCAGACATAGCATTTTCTGTTAATTTACTAGCAAGATATAGTTCCGCACCAACTCGAAGACATTGGAATGGTGTTAAACACGTACTTCGATATCTCCGCGGTACGTCAGATATGGGATTGTTTTACTCAAAAGGCTCACAAACAGAGTTGATTGGATATGCTGTTGCTGGATTTTTGTCAGATCCACATAAAGCAAAATCACAAACAGGGTACTTGTTTACATATGGTGGTACTGCTATATCTTGGCGCTCCACAAAACAAACTCTTACAGCTACATCCTCGAATCACGCTGAGATATTAGCAATTCATGAAGTAAGTCGAGAACTTGTTTGGCTAAGGTCATTCGTACAACATATAAGGGAGACATGTGATCTTTCATTAGATAAAGAAAGTCCAATAGTATTGTACGAAGATAATGCAGCTTGTATCGCTCAACTCAAAGGAGGATATATTAAAGGAGATAGAACTAAGCATATCTCACCAAAGTTCTTTTTCACGCACGAGCTTCAGAAAAAAGGGAGAAATAGACGTCCAACAAATTCGCTCAAGTGATAACTTGGCAGATTTGTTTACAAAATCACTCCCTACATCAACATTTAAGAAATTAATATATAAGATTGGTATGCGGCGGCTCAGAGATCTTTGAAGAAGACATGGCGATATGAGGGGGAGACATTTGCATACTGCACTCTTTTTCCCTTAGCTTAGGTTTTTTCCCATTGGGTTTTCCTAGCAAGGATTTTAATGAGGCAGGTTTAAAAGTGCAAATCTTACAAAAGATATATGTACTCTTTTCCTTCACTAAGATTTTTTTCCACTGGGTTTTTTCTTAGTAAGGTTTTTAACGAGGCATATTCTTATTAAGTGGCATCCAAGGGGGAGTGTTGTAAATCAATGTATTTTAGATGCCATTAGACTACATGCACAAGGCACATTCATATCTATAGTCAAATGTATCTAACTCTTCACTTAGATACATGTACCATTTGTAATTAATAGATGCATCTTATCTTTGATTTTATCTCCTCTATTATGTATCTACCTAGCCTATAAATAGAGGAGGTCTTAGTTTGTATAAACACACCAAGAAAAGAAATAAGAAGTTTACTAAAATATTGTGTATCTTGTACTCTCTTGTTCTTCAATTTTATATTGTTTCACAACAGATAGCTTTGTATATTCTGTTTTCCATTTTTATGTTATTAGTTAGTCATTAGGTATAACGATTTTGTTAATTGAGAAATCGCTCAGTATCTTTTCCTTTAAATAGCCTAAGTTCGATCGCTTGTAAACACAATTCAGATTTCATTTTTATAGAAGTTTATTTTTCTGCTTTTCTCTCCATTCTTACTGCTCTTATTCTTCAAAGATTCATCAATGGAGTTCATAGCTTTAATCACATTTTCATACATTCATAATTTGATTTTATAGATTAACACTAATTAAAAAAAAACCAGAAATAAACTAAAACTATTAGGCCATGTAGCTTATTTATTCTTCAAACAAAGCCGCCACAACAGCTCAGCTGTTTCGTCTATCGCTTGCTCCTCTTCGATTTTCATCTCCTCACTCAACTCTCGTGCTCTACGTTTAAATTCTGCACCATTAAAATTTTCCGAAATCACCTTAAGTATTGCCTTCACTATATCTTCCCCCTTGAAAACTTCATTTTCATTTCTTACAACCTCAACACAAACACCGGCTTCTCCCAACATCTTAGAATTTATGAATTGATCGATTCTCATCGGCATTCCTATAACCGGGACCCCAAAGTACAAGCTTTCATTTAACGAACTCCATCCACAATGACTAATGAAACCACCCGTACTTTCATGTGCCAAAATATTTGCCTGTGGAGCTCATCCTTCTAGAATTTTACCTCTCTCTTTTACCCCCTCAAGAAATCCCCTTGGCAACACATCTTCTATGTTAATTGTTTCCCCTACTGGAAATCTTATTACCCATATAAAATTAACATTACAAAGCTCAAGCCCTTTTGCTATTTCTCCGATCTCTTGTTTAGACAAGAAGTACTCACTACCAAATGAAATGTAAAGAGTTGAATATTTAGTTTTCGTATTTAACCATTTCATGATCTCTAAACTCTCCTCATCGATTTCACTTGCATCCGAAACAAGTGGACCCACCGGTATTATATCTTTTTTACACTCATTCGAAATGTAATCTATATACTTTCCTTCAAGCCCATTACTCGTCTTAAATATAACGACGTCACAAGATAATTTATAGTTCACAAAAAATACATCTTTATCCTTTTCGAAAACATTAGTATAAACAAATTCAATTAGATTATCAATACTTTTCTTCTCATCCTCCTTAATTGTTAATTCTTGGAATGGGAAATTAGCATCCCAATTGGCATAATGATGATATATAAATGATGATGTTGCTACACTAACAACAAAATGAACAGCAGCAATACCTTGTAATGAAGCAATTTTTGCAGACCAAGGTTGGAAATAATCATATATTATCAAATCTAGCTTCAGAATATTTATAATGTCTGAAAAACTTGAACTTGATGTCTGAAAAGCTTTGAGAAGGGTAGAATTGAGATTTGATGGCAAATTCTTGGTGGTGTGGTAATGAGGAGGAAGTTCAGGGGACGGTTTTAAATGGATTTCTACTAATTCAATGAAATTACTTAAGAAGTTTTTTTCAATGAAGTTCTTTATTGAACTAAAATTGATGGAAGTTGAACAAAAGTATATGTAAAAGTTTTTTTTTTTTATGATTCTTTTGGCTAGTTCAAGATAGGGAAATATATGGCCATGAGCTAATCAAGGGAACATTAAAATTTTGGATATAGTTCTTTCTTTCTCCATTACTCAAAATTATAATATAAAAAAATGGAGACTGAAAAGATAAGAATTTAAAAAGTTTATAAAAAATATTCAGCGAGGTAGGAAATGAGACATGTCTTAAATTAATCAACTATTCAACTATATATATGGGAACTTTTTTTGGTAAATATCAAATAGACATATGGGAATTTTATTTTAGATTTTGTCCTGGTACCATGGTTTGGTGAAGGAATGGTAGGTGAGGAAGGCTCGTGCTTTCATTTCACTGTTTATGCACGTGTTAAGATGCGTGCTGAGAATGACTAGAAAACTAGAATTATTAAAGAAAAAAAAAACCTACCAAATATGTTTATCAATAGCAACGAATAATTTGTACACGTGATTTATGCATTTATATATAACTAGAAAAGTGGTCTAGTTAATTTTATAAATTATTGTAAAATTAATTTTGTCATGTCACAAAATAGCACAAATTAATGATTAATATTTAATTTAATTAATAAAAATGATGACTTTAAATTATTGTAATCAAATATAATTGATGATTGATTTGTTCATAATATCCTGAAGACTTTTTTCTAAAATAAGATCATAAGAAAATTATTTAGTTCAATCCATTATAGTAGTTTTCATTTAAAATAACATTAATTTAAGAGAACTATTAATTTGTTTTAATTTGAAATAATACCCTGTTATTTGAAATAATACAATTTTTTTATCCTCTCATGTCCATGTGTAGGACATTCAACCCCAATGGATTAAATTCACTGGGGTAGGATCTAAGTAACCTTTGTTTACATACATAAGAAAATTTTCACCTTTTCAAATTCGTTGATTTAATCCACTTTTTCACGGATTTATTCCATCTTTTTACCGTTTTTATTCATTTCGCATTGATTTAATATTTTTTTTCTCTGATTTACTCGTTCTTTTATCAAAATTAACATACTTTTTCCATTTTCGTCGATTTCTTTTATTTTTTTTTCAATTTAAACCATTTTCTATCGGTCTCACCCTGTTTTGTTGGTTAGACTATTTTTTTCTTTTTATAGTTTTCACTCGTTTTTCCACTAATTTACATGTTTATTCACCAATTTCAACTCATATTTAATTGATTTCACATGTTTTCACCGACTTCACCTTTCTCGATTCACTGATTTCATTCATTTTAACGATTTCATTCGTTTTTCACTAATGTCACTGATCTCATACATTTTTCACAAATTCTTTCCAAAGTTACAGGCATGTTTTTACCAGGTTTACTCGTTTTTCACCAACTTTACCAGTGTTCACCATTATCACCCAAATTTTTATCATTTTTACATGTATTAACCGACTTTTATAGATTTAATCAATCGATTTCACCTATTTCCATGAGAATAACTCCATGAAAATTCGAGTATCACCAATTTAATCATTTTTTTCACGAATTTCACAATTTTTGTTTTACTGGTTTCACACGTTTTTTCACCAACTTTGCCAATTTTTATATTCGAGGTTATTCATGTTTTGATATTCTTGAATTTTGTCTATATTTTTCTTCTCTTGCCAAAGAAAAATAACGTACTTAGCTAAGTCATAAGCATTTTTTCTTCAACACGTATATTGTATGTGTCTAGTTAATTTCATTAGTAAATTTTATAAATTATAGTAAAATTAACTTTGCCATGTCACAAAATAACACAAATTAATGACTAATATTCTATTTAATTATTATTAAAATTAGGGTTTTTGGCATTTTACACCCTGGAATTACAGGGTTTTGGCACTTTGCACCCTGACTTAAAATTTTTGGCACTTTGCACACTTGAAATATAATTTATTTGGCACTTTGCACCCTAGTATGTGTTTTAGTGAAAAAATTTATTGGTAGAAGGGTAGAAAAGTTATTTTCAATTTTTTTTTCACTTTGCACCCTGACAATATAGATGTTGCACCCTTAAAATATAGAATGTTGGTATTTTGCACCATAAAATTATAAAATATTTATCATTTTTCATCCCAATTTAAATTTTTTTGGCGCTGCATCCTAAAAATATAATTTGTATAACATTTTGCACCATAATGTATTTTTCTTTAAAAAAAAAAAAACTCATGAATGTCGGCGATGTAGAGATAAAATGTTCATTTTTATGCACAACAATCATAAACTTGTTATTCTAAATTTATTTTAGTGTGTAAAGTGCCAAAAATTCAAAAATAACTATTATACCCTTCAGTCAATGAATTTTTTCTTTAAAACACACACTAGGGTGCAAAGTGCCAACTAAATTGTATTTCCAGGGTGCGAAGTGCCAAAACTTTTAAGTTAGAGTGCAAAGTGCCAAAATCCTATAATTCCAGGGTGCAAAGTGCCAAAAACCCTTAAAATTATTATTATTTCATCAAAAAAATGATGATTTTAAATTATTGTGATCAAATATAAAATGATGATTGATTTGTTCTTAAGATCATGTAAATTCTTTTATAAAATAAGATCGTAACAAAATTATTTAATTCATTCCATTATAGGATTTTTCATTTAAAAACCACAATAGAGTGTTGTAAATAATAATACATTGTGGATGTCCATAACCTCAAAGAATTATTCTTACAATTAGTGAGCATAAATTTTGTAACCTCTAACCTTGTAACCCCCAAGTAATTCATGTATTCTCATTTACTCTTTTGTAACTCATATTTTGTGTTAAAGATTCAAGGCCTATAAATAGAGCCTACGTAGAATGATTGTGATATCCAATTTTCATATGAATGAAAATAATTTTCTCTCCTACTTTGTTATCTAATTCTTAGTTCTCATTCTCTTTAGATTAATTTTATAACACGTTATCAGCACGACTTCGCTCGAAGTTCTTGATTGAACTCAAGTGTTCTGGTTGTATTTCTAAGGTAAAATATGAATGTTTCATATGTTGCATAGGTAGTATAAAACCTTATAATAGCTTGCTGCAATAACTGTTGTCACTATACTATTTAACCATGGATGTTTAGTTTAAATCTAAATAGTATACTTAGTTAAGTTTATGGAGTCACTGAGATGGAATTCGAAATTTTAGTCATCCAATATCTTATTAGTAGAGTAGTTTATTATTTCTTGGGATACATGAACTCCTAACACATGGATCAAATCTAAAAAAAAAAGAAGAAATTAAGATTAAGCTATATTGGAGGTTTTGTTGAGTATCATATTTGACATATGTGAAGACTCCCCCATTTGATATTCCTTAATAACCATATGTTTGATTATGCATGAAAGTTTTATATTTTTCGTTTGACTAAACTTCTGCTGCTAAAATAAATTGAAATGGGTTTCTTTTCTATTTATAATAATTCTTTTAGCCAAAATATTTGATGGCAAGATTGTGCACTGAATTAGTAAAATAGTTTGGCCAAAATCATTTTTCTTTTGTTTCCTTTTCATTAATGAATGAAATTTCGTTCTTAATTTTGTTAATATTTAGAGTCATTGCCTACTGCCAATATATAAGGTTTTCTACATTTATCTTGACTTAGTAAACCACCATGAGGCATAATATCGTACATACTAGCTTGGCATTTGATATTAGTTTTAGTTGACTTTAAATTAATCTGATATGCAATTGTGTGATCATCTTTTAATTTGAAAAGAATTCTTTGTTCACTTCCAAGTTATTGACTGTCATCAGAATTCTTAAAGTGTAAAGGTTTTATAATTTCATTGATTGGCAATTGAAACAAATGCGGAAACCTGAAAGGGATCTGAAATTTAATAGCCCATATTCTTTTGATTTTGGGTTTGCTTTTCAATTTTGAAAATATATTTACAATTGAAGTTTATCAAAAAGGCTACAAATATGTTTATTGGCATGGATTGGCCTTGATATTTCCATATAAAAAAAATGTGGAACAAAAGATCTGTGATATTGACTTAATGTACTGTTTGGTTGTAGGGAAAGTGAGGGAAAGAAAGTTTTTTTTTTCTCTCATTGTTGTTTGGATAGCAGGAAAGGAAGTTTTTATTTTCCTTCAACTTTCCTGCAGGAAAATTTTGTGAAGAAAAAATTTCCCCACCAATTTGATGGGGAAATCCTGGAAAAATCCTGGGAAATGTTTTTAGTAAATTGCAAAACTCTCCTTGTACTTTGTCTAATTATCATAATTCTCCATTTGTAATTTTTTCCTATCGAAAGCCCCTCTGTGCTTATTTATTATCAGAAAAAAATACCCTCTCAATTCATTATAACACTTATACCCCCACAAAATGATGCAAAAGCACCCCTATTACCTAAAATATTATCAGTAACCCCCTGTTAACTTTAAAAATTAACGATAACCCCTTGTTAATTTGAAAATTAATATAAATTCGGTGACAAAAAAATATATAATAGTGTCAAATTAATCTATATATTATAGTTAATATAATGAAAACATTATTATTCATACAATATTTTATCAACAAATAAAACGTAAATCCTATCTTGAAATAAAAAAATACAAATAAAAAAATACAATATCAACTAATTTTTACAAATCTCAACCAAAGAAAAATTAAAATTTTTACTAATTAATATATATATATATATATATATATATATATATAAACGTGTAATGTAGATATATGAAGATATATTTTAATATATTTTATAATTTTGAAAGTATTCATAATCAAACAAAAATATTATATTTCAAAATTTTCTTGACAACCAAACATCTGCAAGAAAATAATTTTCCTGACAACTAAACATGTAGAGGAAAATGACTTTCTTTTCCTTTTCCTTTCCTTTCCTTTCCTTTTCCTTTCCCTACAATTTTCCCTCACTTTCTTGACAACCAAACAAGCTATAAAAGAAAAAGTCTTTTATTTGTAGTGATATTGGCCATGGCCGCATAAATTAACTTTGGCAAGAGAGCCGGTGGCGATGTATGCAGAGGAGGTGATATCACTTTGAAGGAGTTGTGCTATCACTAACCTTACACATAATTGATCAATATTTTTGCTAACTAAAGTACGGAAGTATAGGCCCAATTCAAATTATAAATGAGGCCAAATTGACAAAATTATAAGTACTAATGAGGCATATGTTTTGTGAAATATTATATTATTTTAAAATTGAAGCCTAAGTGACAAGAACATAAAGCTCAAACTTGAACGTTATGATATTGATAAATTCAAACTTGAAGATTTGAATACATTTGATTTTGATTGATAAAGTTGAATTTTGATATTTTGTATAGTCAATACGGCAAATGCCGAAAATAATTCCATTGAATTAAAATACGAACGGGAGTTATAATTTTGTAGTTTCATAAACATGATGAGTTTTGTTTTGTTCAGAAAATAAATTCGTATTAAGTATACCAATGAGATATGAGAGGTTAGCAATTTTTATTATCTTTCTTTCAATTGATTGCATGATTACAAACATGTGATAAAGATCAATGAATGACATTTTATATATAATGATATATATATATATATATATATATATATATATATATATATATATATATATATATATATATATATATATATATATATATATATATATATATTATGCCTTTAGTGATATTAATTTATCCTTGTCATGTCTTGATTGAAAGAAAATTGAGAACTCAATAGTGTAATAATTATTTCATCTTGATTAGATTATTCACCATGGTAAGAGTAATGTGAGGTTACTTTGATGAGATCTTTGAGCTCATGAATTTTTCATAATAACGTAAGACTTATTATCTTAACTAACCTTGTTTTCCTTTAGACTTTAAATATGAGAATTTATAAGAAATAATTGTGTTTCTAAAACTGAAACATATATTATAGTAAACCAGAAGTTTACTAATTAAAATTTATTAGTATTTGACATGACCGGATACACCATCCCGGGTAAATTATATTGCGAAAAATCGTTAAGAATTCACATGAATACTTATTGAAGAACCAGAAGATTCTTTAATTTAAAGAATCATTTTATGCCGCTTGTTCTCAAGATTACCAAATAATTAGGTAGAATCTCCAGCATTTTTTCAAAAAACACTCAAGGTGTTATAAGTGGGCCCACTCATCCACCATGTGGACTATTTAGATATTTAATAGATGCATCTACAACAAATGGTCACAGATGTGATTATTATCAACCTGCAACCTGGTGTTTGCGGAATTATTTGTGCAAATAGTCAAATTTAAAACATAATTTTGGATTTTTATTTTACAATGTATCTTGATAATGTTGGTGAGTTCACGTCCGATGCTTTCAATTACTACAAATATTGAAAGTCATGTTGCCCATATTCATGATACACAAAATGGTTTAATATAATTATTTATTAAATGCCTCCAATTAATTGCTAGACCATAATTAACGAGAACAAAACTTCTTGTTACAACATGTAGATATGTTGTTATACAGCGGCACTTGGGTGTATCATGCCAAGAAGTTATGATCATTTCTCTCCATTGAAATTGACTTTTGGCCAAAACAAATGTACGAAATATGTTCCAATTGCTCCACCACAACGCACAACGATGGGATCTAAAAGAAAGTTGAGAATATATTTATGAATCCCCTTCTATTATTAATTATCTTGAACAAATTACTAAACTTTATTTACGTACGATTTGTCGATTTTTATTTTGATGAAATAATGTTCTCGACATTAGGGGGAGAGTATACATAATCAAATAATGTTCTCGACATTATGGGGATAGAATAAAGAGCTGGTAAAACAAATTATACGAAATGCATCAATATTATCTTCTCTAGATCCTCGAATAAATCAGTGTACACTAGAAGTTCAGAAGATAATGCATTTGCAAAATATTGCAATTTTACTATCAGATGAATTTACTATTATAAAAGGAGTTACTAAATCTCATATACCAGCTGAAAATGCTCCAATTCAAGTAGATGTCCCGGTAGGACAATCTGTTAATGCAAATGAAAATAAATTATTGTTCCAAAAGAAAAAAAGAATCATTGTAAAAGAAAAGGAGCATATACTCAAGATGGTCATATTGTGGAGGCAAGTACTCCTGAAGATTCGCAAGACATAACTAATGGATAATACCCCAGAAGAGGTTCATGTACCTGAAAACAATATATTGAAAAGATCTCTATAAGTTATGTTACTATGGGAAAAAGATGGAACCGAATTAAAAAAGTTGTCGACAACACTTTTGCTTACAATTATAAAATAAATGAGGATCTTGAAATTAGTTTTTTTTATAAGAACGTAAAAATAGAAATGATTGATCAAAATGGAAAGACGCAATCCAAGCAGAATTAAATTAACTTTCAAACGTAAAGTTTTGTTTGGATTAGTAGTCCAAATACCCAAGGGAGTAAATTTAGTTGGGTGCGCATTTATGCGAAAACAAAATGAGAAAAATAAAGTCGTTAGATATAAAGCATAACTGGTAGCACAAGGGTTTTTGCAGAGACCTGGAATTTAATATGAGGAGACGAATTCTCTTGTGATGGATGCAATTACTTTTAGAAATCTTATTAGTCTGGCAGTACATGAAAAACTAGATTTGCGTCTAATGGATGTTGTTACAACCAATTTATATGGCTCGTTGGATACTGTATGAAAGTCCCTGACGGATTTTAATTTTTCGATGCATGTGAAAACTCCCGGGAAAATTGTTTAATACGTTTGCGTAAATCTTCATATGGACTAAACACAATCTGGGCATAAGTGATATAATCGAGTTAGTGAATACTTGTCAAAAGAAGGTTATAAAAGTGATCCGATATGCCCATGTACTTTTCCAAATAGATTCGGATCAAAATTTGTTATGAATGTTGTGTATGTTGATAATCTAAATATTATTAAAACTCCCGAAAAGCTTCAAAAAGTAGTTGGTTGTTTAAAGAAAGAATTTGAGACGAAAATATTAAAGTAAAGTTTTGTCTCGGCCTGCAGATCGAGCACTTATCAAACAAAATTCTTCTTCATCAATTAACTTATATAGAAAGATTTTTCAATATGGATAAGGCACATCCTCTAAGTACCACAATGATTGTAAGATCGCTAGATGTGAAAAAGAACCATTTTCGTCCTCGTGAGGGTTAAGAAGAACAATTTGGTCCTGAATTACCATATCTCAATGCTATAGGAGCATTGATGTATTTTGCTAATAATAAACATCCAACTATATCTTTTTCTTGTAAGTTTATTAGCAAGATTTGGTTCTTCTCTGACACGTCGACATTCAAAAATGAAGTGAAGCATATATTTTGATACATCTGAGGAACAGTAGATATGGGGTTACTTTTTCACAATAATTTAAAATCATAATTAGTTGGCTATGTTGATGGGGGATACTTATCTGATCCGCACAAAGCCCGCTCTCAAACATGTTATGTGTTCATAAATGGAGGACGACTATTTTATGGCGTTCTAAGAAACAAACTTTAGTTGCCACTTCATCGAATCGTGGATAAATAATTAATTACAACGCATGAGGCAAGTTGAGAGTGTGTTTGTCTAAGATCGATGACCCATCATATCCAAGGATGTGTGACATATTATTTGAGAAAAATACCCCAACAATTTTATATGAAAATAATATAGTTTGCATAGCTCAACTAAAAGAAGGGTATATCAAAGGAGATAGCGAAATATAGTTTACCGAAATATCCCTTCACTCATGATCTTCAAAAGAATGGTGACATGAATAATCAACAAAATCGTTCATTTGAAAATTTGGCAGATTTGTTAATTAAGACATTGCCAAATGCCACATTTTAGAAATTGACCAATGTAATTGTGATGTGTTGACTAGATGACATTATTTGATTTTGTTATCAAGGGTAGTATTGCACTCTTTTTTCCTTGACTAGGTATTTATCCCACTGGGTTTTTCCTAGTAAGGGTTTTAATGAGGCACATAACTATTTTATGGACATCTATTGGATGAAGATGAAGATAGAGTGCATAAGAAATAAAGAAGTTAAGGGAGGTTTTGATGATTTCCAAAATATGAAGATCAGCTAAGTATGGAAAACTTAGTTAAAACCGTTAGAAGAATTTTGACCAAATAAGAAGACAAATCAGAAGGGTCAAATATTCAAGGTCCAGAAGACTACTGATCTGCTGAAGGAAAGAAATCAGACTGGTGAAGATCAGCCAACTCAAATCAGATTTGTTCAAGTTTGGGATCAGCTCTGCTCACCATCAGACTTGTGTTCTTATCAGCCGAGTGGAAAAGATCATGAAGTCTCCCCAACGGTAATAAATGCCCTTAGAGTAATAAATGCTGAAGACCGAGGATATTAATGGCAAATGATTGAAGAAATACCTCGTATCAGCTATGTGTATTTAATGCTGCCTGACAGAAAGTACAGTCTGCAGTACTGTCACTGTGCAGAGAGCCGTTCGCGGAAATTAAGGACCAGAAATTGAGAAATTCGAATTGTGTCTCTCTTCAACGGACACTTTTTGAATCTGTGAGTATAAATAGATGAAGAGACGAAGAGAAAATACAACACAACATCTGAGAGATTATCCGAAGCAGAATATTTTCTAAGTCTCAAGAGGTTCAAGAACAGCTCACTCGCCTGCTAAAGTCATTTGTTGACAGAAGCTTGTTGAAGCAAAACGAATACATTTTCTGAGTGAATCTGTGTAAAGAGAGTGTTGTGAGGAGTTCTTATCCGTCTTTGTGAGTGATAAGTCTCTGTAGAATAGGTCTTCTTTGTGATTTCCTATTGTGCACTTGTGGCCTTTTCATTTGTTGATTGGCCCAATCAGAGTATACTGTAAACTTTGTGATTATAGTATAACCCAAGATCTGTGTGACTTGTAAGAGTGGACTAAAGGATTTACATCCATATAACCACTATAAAAATCCTTGTGTTTTTATTTCGCCTTTTTACTTGCATATTTTCAGTTTGCATAAAAGCACTTTGATAAAACTGTTTGAAAAGATTTTTAAGGAGTTTGATAATACTGGGGAAAAATCTTTCAATCTACCAAGCTTACTTGTGAAAAACACTTAAAATATCCGCTGCAAGTATTCTGGTGTTAAAACTGATATTGACTAAATCAGCTAAGTGATTATCAGATTAGTGGTCTACCTTGCTATTCAAAGATTTGTTCGCAATCAGCTTAGTCAGCCTACTGTTTTATAACAGCTTAGTCTGCTGACAGTTAAGTAAAAGTTTTAAAGTTAAAATTTGATAAAATTTTGAAGAGGTCTATTCACCCCTCCCCCTCTAAACCTCATCTGACCACTTGGGACCAACAAGTGGCGGGTGGTTCATTAGAATCAGCTGCCTGATCAACGAGCTTGATCCGAGTGTTTTTCAAAGGTGTTCAAACTTTTTCAAAAGAGTATAATCTTGAAAAATAAAAACTTTTTGAAAATGAATTGTATCAGCCATGTTCCCCACATTGCTGGTATGAGTTTTGAGGACTGGAAGATCAGAATGGAGATCTTCTTAGCTGCCTACAATGTTAACATGTACACATGTATCATAAAAGGTCCATTTAAATTCACCAAGACTTTAAAGGTTGACGAAGTAGATATAGTGGTGGAAAAAGATCTAAATGAAATGACAGCTGAAGAAATCAAGCTGTTCAATCTGGACAAGGTTGGTCGTTTCATCATGACCAAGGCCCTGGATAATGACAGATTTGACAAAGTCAAGCATTGCAAGACTGCCAAAGAAATGTGGGATAAGGTTTGTGATATGAGCGAAGGAAACGACGCCATCTAAGAGCATCAGCTGAGTGTTGCTCTAGGAAAGCTGGACAACTTCAATATGAAGTCTGCGGAAACCATTGACCAAATGGACACAAGGTTTACAAGGACATTGAATGAAGTTCTCAAGCTTGGAAAAACCTTCACTGACAAGGAGATAACTGTCAGAGTGCTGAAGGCTCTACCTCCAAAGTTCAATATGAAGGTAACAGCCATGGAAGAGTCAAGAGATTTGGGAAAGATCTCTCTCACCGAGCTGTTCTCAGTAATCAAGGCGTATGAGTATAAACTGCCAAGAATGTAGGGGTGGGCGTTGGGTTCGGGTAACCCAAATCCGACCCGTCCCGTTTTTAAAATACCCGAACGGGACGAGTATTTTTTGGGTTTGGGTACCCGAACTTGAATACCCGTATTTTATTACGGAAATACGGGACGGGTTTGGGATTGGTCTCTCCAACCCCGAATACCCGAACCCGCCTATATAATATTATTAATTATATAATTTATACACTTTACTAGTTTACTTGTATAACATTATCTAATAAATGAACTTTTTTAATTTTACCCTAATATTCCTTTTAAATCTTACATTAGTTTAGTAATTAATATTAAGTCAATCCTAAAAAGTTAAAAACTCCCAATCTCTCATAATCCATTGTAAGTTGTACGTCTTATCATTAGCTCATTATATGATTTACTTTTTGTTCATATTTGGATATAGAAATAATCGATATGATGACTTAATGATATGTTTTATGTATTAATGAATTAAAAAGTGATACGATTTAGCAAAAGGAAAATGACGAAATATAACTACGTAATATTGTATTATTTTGTTAGATGGATGAAGAATTAATGAATAAAAATAATATGGGACCCGTAATCCCGTCCCGTCCCGACCCGCAATAATTCGGGTACCCGCTTTCGGGTACCCGAATTATTACGGGGCGGGTTTGGGATGAAAAGTGTCAATCCCGAAATTTAGTATACCCATATCTCTAACCCCAAACCCGTCCCAAACCCGCCCCGTGCCCACCCCTACAAGAATGGGTGTTGAAGAAACCTCAACTTCAAGTCCTACAGCCGCCCTGGTTGCTGCTGAAAATCCTAGAAGACCAGCATACAAAAGCAAAGAAGTGGACTTATCTGATGAAGCCACAATACTCAACAAAAAGGAGTACACAGCTGGAGACGTTGCCTTGCTGATGAACAACTGAAGAACAAATACAACAATGCTTCTACTTCTAACCCTACTTCTTCTTCTCAAGATAAGAATTCTTATAAATCCAAAATGATGTGTTATAATTGCAGGAAATTGGGTCACTTCATCAGAGACTGCCCATATGTTGGATGAAGATGAAGTGCAATGAAGATAAGAAAATAAGGGAAAGTTTTGATGATTTCCAAAACGTCAAAATCAGCTAAGTATGGAAAGCTTAGGTCCCTTAGAAGAATTTTGACCAAGTAAAGAAGACATCAGAAGGGTCCGAAATTCTAAGCCCAGAAGACTAGTGATCTTATGCTGAAATAGCAATCAGAAGGGTAGACCATCAGCTGACTCAAATCAGATGGGTTCAGAGTTTGATCAGCAGGGTATCTATCAGCAGGGTTGTTTTAATCAACAGAGTAGAAGAGATCAAGGAGTTAGTCCAACGGTAATAAATGCACTTGGTGTAATAAATGCTGTAAGAGAAGGGTAGTAATGGCAAATGATTGAAGTTTATTCTCGGATCAGCAGGGTGCATTTAATGCAGCTACAGGAAAGTACAACAGAAAGTACTGTAGCAGGGAGCCGTTCTAAAAATTGGGCTAAGGCTACGGATTTGATTTGTGATTTTCTTCAACGGTCACATTTTCAAATCTGAGTATAAATAGAGCTGATTTCAAAGAGCAAATACACAACAACACTCTGAGATTTTATTTCCGAAGCTGAATTTTCTCTAAGTCTCAAGAAGCTCAAGAACAGCTCACTCGTCTGGTGGAGTCATTTGTTGACAAAAACCAAGTTGAAGCCAAAAAGAAAATATTTTCTGAGTGAATTTGTATTAGTTGAGTGTTGTGCGGAGTGTAGATCCATCTTTGTGAGTGATCTAACTTCAGAGGATAGGTCTTCTTAGTGATTTCCTATTATGAGCTTGCGGCCTTCTCATTTGTTGTTTTGGCGTAAGTGGAGAAATATTGTAAACTTTGTGTTTATAGTATAACCCAGAATCTGAGTGATCTGGAAAAGTGGACTAAAGGATTTTTATCCATATAACCACTATAAAAATTCTTTGTGTTATTTTTGCATAAGTTTTCTTGCATATTTTAAAGTTGCATAAGTTAACACCTTGAAATATTTGATTAAAGATTTTGACGGAGTTTTAAAACTGGGGACAAAATCTTTGAAAGACTTAGTCTACTTGTGAAAAACACTTAAAAATTATCCGCTGCAAGTATACTCTTGTAAAACTATTTTTGCTGAAATCTGCTAAGTAACTATAAGAAGAGTGGTCACTCTGCTGTTCAAGATTTGTTCACGATCAGCTTAGTCAGCTTACTGTTCTTTATAAGCTTAGTCTGCTGACAGACGACTGAAAAGTTTTTATGTCTAAAAATTTTCAGAGGTCTATTCACCCCCCCCCCCTCTAGACCTCATCTGACCACTTGGGACCAACAAGTGGTATCAGAGCAGGTGGTTCATTAGAATCAGCTGCCTGATCAACGAGCTTGATCCAAGTGTTTTTCAAAAGTTTTCAAAAGTTTTCAAAAGAGCATATTTTTGAAAAATAAAAACTTTTTGAAAAATGGATTGTATCAGCCATGTTCCCCACATTGCTGGTATGTCTTTTGAAGACTGGAAAATCAGGATGGAGATTTTTCTAGCTGCTTATAATGATAACATGTACACATGTATCATAAAAGGTCCATTCAAATTCACAAAGACTATAAAAATCAATGATGTTGATACAGTTGTGGATAAAGACTTACATGAGATGACAGCCGAAGAAATAAAGTTGTTCAATCTAGACAAGGTTGGCCGGTTCATCATGACTAAAGCCCTGGATAATGATCAGTTTGACAAGATCAAACATTGCAAAACTGCAAAAGAGATGTGGGACAAAGTTCGTGATATGAGCGAAGGCCATGATGCTATAAAAGAGCATCAGCTTACTGTTGCTTTGGAAAAACTGGATAACTTCAAAATGAAGTCTGGAGAGACCATTGATCAGATGGATACTAGGTTCACCAGAACACTCAATGAAGTTCTAATGTTGGGAAAGACCTTTACTGACAAAGAAATCACAGTCAGAGTACTAAAGGCTTTACCTCCTAAGTTCAACATGAAGGTGACAGCAATGGAAGAATCAAGAGATTTGGGAAAGATCTCCCTTACAGAGCTGTTCTCCGTGCTCAAGGCGTTTGAGTTTAAAATGCCAAGAATGGGAATTGAAGAAACCTCAACTTCAGGAACCACAACTGCCTTAGTTGCTGCTGAAAATCCCAAAAGACCAGTACAAAGAAGTAAAGAAGTGGACTCATCTGATGAAGCCACATTACTCAACAAAAAGGAGTACACAGGTGGAGATGTAGCATTGCTGATGAATAATTTCAAGAAGTTCTACAAAAGAAAAATGAAGAACAAATATAACAATGCTTGTACTTCTAAACCTAACTCTTCTTCTCAAGATAAGGATGATTACAAATCCAAACTAATGTGTTATAACTGCAGGAAATTGGGACACTTCATCAGTGACTGTCCATATCCAAAAGCAGAGAAATACACTGAAGAAGAGAAGAGAATCAGAAAGGAAAGAAAGCATCAGAGAGGCAAGGCAATGATAGCTGAAGCAGAAAAGCTGACTGCTATCTACTCATCTGATTCAGACTCAGACACTTCTGATGAAGAGAACCCTGCTCTCATCTGCCTGATGGCCAAGGAATCTGATGACTATGAGGATGAGGAGTTCTAGATAATGAATTATTTAATTTATTTGAACAAATGATGCTTAACAATACTGGTATTGCTGAAGCATATAAAAAGCTTAAGGAAGAGATGATATTGCTAAAAGAGCAAAACAGTTCACTGAAACTCACAGCTGAAAAGCCAAGAGAATCAGCTGAATATAAAAAGCTTGAGCAAGAATATGAATCTCTGAAAGCTGAATCTGAAGTTTATAAAGGAAAAATCATGGAACTTGAAAAGGTTATTGAGTCTCATGATAAATCATCTGTTGCATCCACTCATATGTCTAGTAAACAGAAGGTGCCTTTAGAACAGGATAAGTTAGAACTGAACCATACTGAAAAATTTATATCTGCTGACAATAGTAAGGTCATTTTGTATGTTCAGACTACTAAACCTGCTTCACCTGAGAAAGTGTTAAAGGAGAAGAAATCTCCTAAGGCTAAAAAGATTAAAGAGCCTAGTGTAGGAAAACAGACTGGTAAGACCAAACAGCAGAGTCCTAAGAAGTCTGCTGATAAAGCTAAATTGAATCAGACTAGTGGTAAAACTAAGTCGTCTGTTAATGAGCAAGCATCTAGTAAACCAAAGAAGCATAAGAACAAGAAATATCAAAATGCTTGGTATGGAAATGAATCTTATTATGTGCAACCTGCTGCGTATCCTCCGATGTATCATGCACCTCAATTTCTAACTTACTATGCACCATACCCTGCTCATCCAATGCATGCATACCCTGCTTATCATGCACCTTACCCTGCTTATGAACATTTTCTAACTATCTTGTACGGTTCGGGGGGTAATCGGCGTACTCCGATCAGTGGGGGGAAATCTTTGGCTCTATCGAACATACAGGGAATTGGAGGTAGCAAATGTCTTTTGAATGGAAGGCACCTATTGTGAGGGAATGGTCTTTTGCAAGACTAAGAGAAAGCAAGGAACTTCACTGCCAACAACCTGACTTATCTGCTGACTGTGATGAAGATAAAACTGTTCATGCTCCTGTCAAAACTCAGAAGCCTAAGAAACCTAAGACATCAACATCTTGGGTTGTCAAATGTGAAACTAATCCTTCAGGACCCTCTCAATAAGGGTACCTAAAACAATTTTATTTTTGTTTTGTAGGTTAGGATTAGGAGTAGGAGTAAAGTAGAGAAGATATGGTACTTGGACAGTGGCTGTTCAAGGCACATGTGTGGAAGCATACATGAGCTGACTGATGCTGTTGCTGTGGATGGTCCAAAGGTCACTTTTGGAGACAGCAAAGAAGGCAAGATTGTAGCTAAAGGAAGATTAATCAAATGAAACATAGAGATGTTAAAGGCCTAAAATACAACCTGCTGAGCATAAGTCAACTTTGTGACAAAGGATATTCAGTCATCTTCTCAACAGATAAGTGCTACGTTGAACAGATTGGTACAAAGAAGGTAATCTTATCTGGAAGACGACAAGGAAATGTCTACATAGTCGACTGGAATTCTGCTGACAAGAATTCAAGTATTTGTTTGGTGGCATCAACACCAAGTGAAGTCAGTTGGCTGTGGCACAAAAGGATGAATCATTTAAACTTCAAGACCATAAATAGACTGATAAAGAATGATCTGGTAGAAGGGATTTCAAAAACAGTCATGAGCAAAGATAAGCTCTGTGACGCATGTCAGAAAGGGAAACAAATCAAGTCATCATTCAAAAGCAAGAAGCACCAATCTTCTGACAGAATCTTGGAGCTGCTACACATGGACTTATTTGGACCCATTGATCCAGTCAGCAATGGTGGAAAGAAATACTGCCTAGCTGTTGTGGATGATTATTCAAGATATACTTGGGTGATATTCATGAAGAAGAAAAGTGAAACCAAGGAGCATCTTACTAATCTGATGGAACTGATCCAGAATGAGAAAAGCATAAAAATATTGAAGATCAGATCAGATAGAGGGACAGAGTTTACAAACTCTACTGTTGAAGAGTGTTGTAATATCAAAGGAATACATCATGAGTATTCAGCTGCTAGAACCCCTCAACAGAATGGTGTTGCTGAAAGGAGAAACAGAATACTGAAGGAAGCTGTCAGAACAATGATAGCTGAAGCTAAGCTGCCTCAAAGATTTTGGGCAGAAGCCACAAACACAGCTTGCTTTACCCAGAACAGATGTATGATCAACAAGAATCAGAACAAAACTCCATATGAAGTTTGGAACAACAGAAAGCCAAACATTCACTACTTTAAGATATTTGGTTGTAAATGTTTTGTACTGAACAATGGGTAAAATCACCTTACTGCATTTGTAGAAATGGCTGACGAATCTGTTTTTTTAGGATACTCTACTGTTAGTAAAACTTACAGAGTCTTTAACAAAAGAACTTTACTTATAGAGGAATCCATTCATGTAGTATTTGATGAGCCAAGTCAATCTTCCGAAAAGAATCAAAGTACTAATCAAGATCTGTCTACTGATTTACAGAAGTTGAATGTTGGAAAGAATGAATAATAAGTAGGGTTAGACTGTTCAACAGACAAGAACTGTTCAATAGACTACTACTGAATCTCCAACAGTAGTGTTGCAAGATCAAAACAGAGGACAACATTCAGACCTGCAACCTGATCTCAGATGGCTCAAGAATCACCCACCAGAGTTAGTGATTGGTGATCCTTTGGATAAAGTGAAGACAAGAAGAGCTGCTGCACAAGATGCTAAGTTTGTCAGCTTCTTATCTCAAATAGAGCCTAAACAAATTGAAGAAGCTCTCAGTGATTCCTTCTGGATTGAAGCTATGCAAGAAGAGTTAAATCAATTTGAAAGGAATGAAGTATGGTACTTAGTTCCAAGACCAAGTCATCAAAGAGTAATTGGCACTAAATGGGTTTTCAGGAATAAAATGAATGAAGATGGTATTATCACCAGAAATAAAGCAAGATTAGTGGCCAAGGGTTATTGTCAAGAAGAAGGAATTGACTTTGATGAAACATTTGCACCAGTGGCAAGACTTGAAGCAATCAGACTGTTTCTTGCCTATGCTGCTCACAAGAACTTCACTGTCTATCAGATGGATATGAAGTCAGCATTTCTAAATGGAGAATTGCAAAAATAAGTGTATGTTGAACAACCACCTGGATTTGAAACTTATCAACAAGAAGACAAGGTGTATCGTCTGAAGAAAGCCCTCTATGGACTGAAACAGGCTCCAAGAGCATGGTATGATACCCTATCTGATTTTCTTTTAATTAAAGGATTTCGTAAAGGTAAGGTAGACAAGACCTTGTTCACTATTGAATGGGAGAATCACATATTACTTGTGCAAATATATGTAGACGATATTATTTTTGGTTCAACTAACCAACAGATGTGTGATAAGTTCTCAAAGCTGATGCAGAACAAGTTTGAAATGAGCATGATGGGAGAACTTAATTATTTTCTTGGTTTGCAAGTAAAACAGTTGTCTGATGGAATTTTTATCAGCCAATCAAAATACACAAAAGATCTGTTAAAGAAATTTGGTATGGAAACTAGCTCTACTGCTAACATTCCAATTTCTACTAGTCTTCGTTTGGATAAAGATGAAGATGGCAAATCAGTGGACATAACCAAATACAGAGGAATTATTGGGTCACTGTTATACTTAACAGCTAGCAGACCTGATATTATGTACTCTGTTGGGGTTTGTGCGAGATTTCAATCAAATCCTAAGGAATCTCATCTCTTAGCTGCCAAGAGAATACTGAAATATGTTAAAGGCACTCAAGAATTGGGATTGTGGTACCCTAGGAAATCTGGAATTGAGCTTATTGGATATTCAGATTCTGACCTTGCTGGCTGCAAGATTGACAGAAAAAGCACCACAGGTGCCTGTCAGTTCTTAGGCAGTCGTCTGATCTCATGGATGAGTAAGAAACAGACTTCAGTATCCATATCTACTGCTGAAGCTGAATATATAGCAGCTGGAGCTTGCTGTGCACATATACTATGGTTAAGCATCAACTAGAAGACTACAATATCAAAATCAGTGGAATTCCAATCTACTGTGACGATACAAGTGCAATCTCTCTTACTCAGAATACTACGAGTCATTCAAGGACTAAACATATTGAGATCAAGCATCACTTCATTAGAGATCATGTGGAAAAAGGAAATGTTATGATTGAGTATGTTCATACAGAGAATCAGATTGCTGACATTTTCACTAAACCCTTAAGTGAAATAAGGTTTTCAACTCTAAGAGCTGAACTAGGACTACTGAATTTGGATGCATAAGCCTAGGGGGAACTTATCAGAAGACTGAAGTTCATCAGCACAGTCATCCATTATTATCTTCAAGGTTAACTCTCAACAGACTAATTAACTCATGAAATATCAAATTCAGGGGGAACGTGTAAGATTAGCGGTACTTCTGTTCTAGAGATGAAATCACTTAATAACAGTTAGTTGAAGTTTTGCTAAAGTTATATTCATTCTTGAAGATTGAAGATCAAATTATCTTGCTGGATTGACAAACAGCAGAGGAAGATTACTAGCTATTGGCTTTCACTAGTAATATCAGATAACAGATCACTCGTCTGTCAGATAAGTTAAACTCTACTCATCTGATACATTATATAAGCATGGTCATAAAACGCATTTTTGGAAACACGTTTTTATAAGTAACAGATAAGTGCCGATTGAGTTTCCCGCTCATCTGACATTAATTTAATAAATTTGAAATCCGCAATTCTCACCCATACGATTTAAAACCTGTCAGATCAATCTTACGGTCCATATTAATCACGGTAACCAAAACAAAAGAACCGTATAAATTCCGATCTGAACATATCAGTCGACTTATGCACACAAAATTCCCAAATTCTCTAACTCTCTAAGATCTCTGTTCTTTAGCTCTCAATCTTTTACAGATTCACATCACTTAATCACGAAATGACTATTGCTGAAGGACGGTTTCTAAGCTATGACAAATTCTTCTCTACTGGTACTGATCTGATGAGGGAAATCATGAAGAAAATCAAGGAATCATCGATGGTACCTGTTCTAGAAGCTCATGAGGAACATGTATTTCTGGACGATGTTGCTGATTTCTACAGAACCAGAAAATTCAATGGTAATAAGACAACTATGACTGCCACTATTGGGGGAAAAAAGATTTGCATATCTGCTGCCGTTTTAAGTGAAATTTATGGGCTGAAAAATGAAGGAGGAGATGTAACAGTCCTAGGATCTGAGAAAGAGAAGGAGTTTTGGCTAATTTGTGCCAAGGAGGGAGAGGAAATGTCAGGGACTCTGATGAAAACTCAGCTGAAGGATGAGTATCAGAGGTTTGCTGATATAATTGCGAAGGTGTTGGGCTGCAGCACTGGTTCTTTGGACGGATTACCCAGAAAGAGGTATTTCACAATGATTTGCATTTTCTATGGTTTAAAGGTTAACTGGGCTGCTCATGTATTTGATCTGCTGAGTGATAAGAAGACCAAGTATGGCATTCTGCTCAGTCATCTGTTCTTACGCTTGAATTGTCAAGTGGTAAATGGAAAGCCTGTCCATCCTGCCAAAGAATTCAAGTTGTATGAGCCAGTTAGAAGTGAAGGTACTTCTAAAAGAAAGGCTCATGTCAAGCCTGCTTAGTCCCCTGCCAAGAAAAGCAAAAAGGCTGTTCAGACCAGTGCGTCTGCTGATCAAACAGTGAATACTACTGTTGAAGCTGAATCAGCTCAGCCTGAGATTGTAGTTCCTGACAAGATAGTCTGTGAATTTGCTAAAGAACTTGACGAAATTGAGACTGGATCATCTCCTGAAAGAACAGAATCGGACGAAGCCGTTCCTCTTCAAGTTACAAAAAGAATTAGGACAAGAAGTTCTGTGAAAAGACTACCTAAACCTCAACCTTCAGGAAATATGACCAAGTCAAAAGCAAAAGGAAGGTCACATTCTTTGAAGAGTCACCTGAAAAAGTAAGAGAGATACCAGCAACAGCAGAAAATCCAATTATTATTGAAGAGCCTGCTGATGAGCCTGTTGGAGACTCAACTGTTGGATTGTCTGCTGATAATAGAGAAGAAGAGCAGACTGGCACAACAAATGAAGGAAATGCACTCCTTCTGCATCCTGCTCCTGTTGATGCCATTCCACTACAGGCTGTGGAAAGTCCTGAAGCCAAGAAACTAAGGACTGGCAAAATTGTAATCCCTTATCTCTATACAGCTGAAAAGAAGAAATTGGATGAAGCTGAGAGACAAAGGAAAGCTGCTAAAAAGGCTGAAGAGGATCGTCAAAAGGCACTTGAGCTCAAAAGACTGGAAGAGGAAGCCAGTAAGATGACTCAAGAAGAAAGAGATGCCATTGAAGCTGCAGAGTTGGCTGCTGCCATAGAAGCCAGTGCTAAGGATTCTCATGGTCCAAGGCAAGCTGGTGGCATTGTTATTGGAGAACAAAGAGATCCTACAAAGCCTAGGCAAGTCATGCCTACACCAGAAGTGCAACCTAAGAGAAGAGCAGAGTTGAAACTAGCATTGGAAATTGTTAGAGATGATCCTGCTGCTTTTGATGAATTCATTGCACGCCTGGAAGCTGAAAATGACAGAATTACTCGTCAGACGATGTTCATCAAAGAAAAAGTTAGGTATAACAGATGGAGAGAGTATCATTTGTAGAAGAGTAAGGATCAGATTGCTAACTGGAAAGCTTTTACAAGTGAAGAAGCCTGGGTCATGAAGTGGCTTGGAACAAACTCTATATCTCAAGCATTGGACTCAGAATTCTTTCTAGACATGGTGAGACTGAAGATCAGTCATCTGGTAAAAGCTGAGGCCAAAAAGTTGTATGATTCCATTCCAGAAGAGTATGCTGAAGATGAAGATCTAAAGGAACGTGCAATCAAGCTGGCAGTTTCCACAACCATGGAAACTTGGGCCAAAAGAACTAGGAAGATGAAGGGACAGCCAAGTTCATTGTTTCCTCTTCCAAGTTTGAAACAAATTGTCTATGGACCTACCATCAAGCCTTATGAGGAACTTCCTGAGGATCCAGTCTCTCCATTTATTCCAATAGATAACATGACCTGGATTACTCATAGATCAATTTTAAATAATGATGGTAAAGTGATTACTGTTGCAGATACTAGAAAGGTCCAAGCACCACCAGCTGATCAGACTAAGGAGAAGGAAAACACTCCTAGTCCAGCTGATCATACTAAGGAGAAGGAAAGCACTCCTAGTCAAGCTGATCAGACCAAGGAGAAAAAGAGTACTCCTGGTCCAGCAGAACAGATCACAGAAAAAGAAAGCATTGCCCTACCTCCTGTTCAAACAGAGGTTGCTTCTACTTCCCATAGCATACAACCATCTCTGTTGAACTCAATTCAACAGATGATTTCAACTTCAATGAAGGAATTAGAAGAGGGGTTAACTGCAAATCTGCTGGCTGCTATAAATCAACCAACCCAAAGAGCTGCTGCTATTCCTACTTCTCTGATAGAAGACATTGTTCATAATGTACAAACTATCAGACAATACATGGACATGCTCAGAGCAAGAACTCAAAGCACTGCTGCTGGTTGGAGACAAATTACTGAGACTGTTGAAATGGGCCTAACAACACAGGATGAAACCTTAGAAAATATGATGAAGGACTTCAAGGCATCTGCTGATATGATACTAACAACTCAGATTCAGCTAGGTGACCAAGGGGACATTGTGCTTACCAAAATGGATGTATTTGAAGCCCAACAACTCAAACAAGAAGATCAAATTAATGCAATAGACGAAAACATCAGACTTCCCTGTGATACGCTTCAAGTTACACCAGTCTTACCACAATATCCAATCAACCCTGCTGATGATGACAAAAAGGAGGAAGATAGGGTACTTTGTGAAGAAGAAGATAGACAAGATGGCACATCTTTCTCAAAGAAGACTGCTGAATTTGAAGAAACTGAAGTACTGGATGGATCTGCTGAAGATGAAAATGCTGATGAAGAAAATGAAGGCACAAGCAGACCAGTAGATCAGTTAATTACAGAAGAAGAAAAGGAAGCTGATGCAACTGAAGCTGAAGGAAATCCTAAGGAAACAGCAAAGACTGATAAAGAAATTGCTGCTGCTAAGGACTCAGCTGAAGAACAGCTTAATCCTGATGTCAAGTACAAAAAGATGGAACTTTTAAGGCAAAGATTCTTCAAGGAGTTAGAAGCTGAAACATCCAAACCTGAAGATGAAGAGGACAAGCCAGAAGACAAAAGAGAAGACTAGACCAAGTTACTTATGCTTGAAATCTTTGTAAATTTTCTTTATGCACATCTCATCTACTAAACTTGCAATATGTAATCTTTTCCGAATCTATAAAAGTACAAGTTTAAATCCAATAAACTATTTCTATCTCAGAAATTTTTGAGGATCAAAACTTTAGTTTAGGTACAGGTACTTAGCTGAAGTTTTGTCATCATCAAAAAGGGAGAAATTGTTGGATGAAGATGAAGATGAAAGGAATGAAGATAAGAAGATAAGGGATAGTTTTGATGATTTCCAAAACGTCAAAATCAGCTAAGTATGGAAAGCTTAGGTCCCTTAGAAGAATTTTGACAAAGTAAAGAAGACATCATAAGGGTCCAAAATTCTAAGCCCAGAAGACTACTGATCTTATGCTAAATTAGCAATCAGAAGGGTAGACCATCAGCTGACTCAAATCAGATGGGTTCAGAGTTTGATCAGCAGGGTTGTTTTAATCAGCAGAGTACAAGAGATCAAGGAGTTAGTCCAACGGTAATAAATGCACTTGGTGTAATAAATGCTGTAAGAGAAGGGTAGTAATGGCAAATGATTGAAGTTTATTCTCGGATTAGCAGGGTGCATTTAATGCAGCTACAGGAAAGTACAGCAGAAAATACTGTAGCAGGGAGCCGTTCTGAAAATTGGGCTAAGGCTATGGATTTGATTTGTGATTTTCTTCAACGGTCACATTTTCAAATCTGAGTATAAATAAAGCTGATTTCAAAGAGCAAATACACAACAACACTCTGAGATTTTATTTCCGAAGCTGAA
Source organism: Penstemon eatonii (assembly GCA_038501285.1). Taxonomy (NCBI): domain Eukaryota; kingdom Viridiplantae; phylum Streptophyta; class Magnoliopsida; order Lamiales; family Plantaginaceae; genus Penstemon; species Penstemon eatonii. Next base: position 63,013,335 of record CM076715.1, on the reverse strand, counting down.
TTTTCTCTAAGTCTCAAGAAGCTCAAGAACAGCTCACTCGTCTGGTGGAGTCATTTGTTGACAAAAACCAAGTTGAAGCCAAAAGAAAACATTTTCTGAGTGAATTTGTATTAGTTGAGTGTTGTGCGGAGTGTAGATCCATCTTTGTGAGTGATCTAACTTCAGATGATAGGTCTTCTTAGTGATTTCCTTAGGTGAGCTTGCGGCCTTCTCATTTGTTGTTTTGGCGTAAGTGGAGAAATATTGTAAACTTTGTGTTTATAGTATAACCCAGAACTTGAGTGATCTGGAAGAGTGGACTAAAGGATTTTTATCCATATAACCACTATAAAAATTCTTTGTGTTATTTTTGCATAAGTTTTCTTGCATATTTTAAAGTTGCATAAGTTAACACCTTGAAATATTTGATTAAATATTTTGAAGGAGTTTTAAAACTGGGGACAAAATCTTTGAAAGACTTAGTCTACTTGTGAAAAACATTTACAAATTATCCGCTGCAAGTATACTCTTGTAAAACTATTTTTGCTGAAATCTGCTAAGTAACTATAAGAAGAGTGGTCACTCTGCTGTTCAAGATTTGTTCACGATCAGCTTAGTCAGCTTACTGTTCTTTATAAGCTTAGTTTGCTGAAAGACGACTGAAAAGTTTTTAAGTCTAAAAATTTTCAGAGGTCTATTCACCCCCCCCTCTAGACCTCATCTGACCACTTGGGACCAACACCATATCCTAAAGCTGAGAAGTACACTGAAGAGGAAAAGAGAATCAGAAAAGAAAGAAAGCATCAGAAAGGCAAAGTGTTGTTAGCAGAAGCTGAGAAGCTGGCTGCTATCTACTTATCTGATTCAGATTCAGACACTTCTGATGAAGAGTCTTCTGAAGAAGAAAGTCCTGCACTCATCTGCCTGATGGCCAAGGAATCTGATAACTCTGAGGATGATGAGGTAACTCCTCTTGAAAATGAATTATTTAATTCATTTGAGCAAATGGTAGTTAATAATACAAGTATTGTTGATGCATTTGCTAAGCTAAGGAAGAGATGATATTGCTAAGAGAGCAAAACAGTTCACTGAAACTTAAGGCTGAAAAGCCAAAAGAATCAGCTGAATATAAACTGCTTGAGCAAGAGAATGAATCTCTGAAAGCTGAATGTGAAGTACATAAGGGTAAAATCATGGAACTTGAAACGATAATTGAGTCTCATGAAAAATCATCTGTTGCATCCACCCATATCTCTAGTAAACAAAAGATACCTTTAGAACAGGATAAGTTGGAACTGAACCATACTGAAAAATTTGTATCAGCTGACAACAGTAATGTCATTTTGTATGTTCAGACCACTAAACCTGCTTCACCTGAGAAAGAATTAAAGGAGAAGAAATCTCCTAAGGCTAAAAAGAGCAAAGAGCCTAGTGTAGGAAAACAGACTAGTAAGACCAAACAGAAGAGTCTTAGAAAGTCTTCTGATAAGTATAAAACAAATCAGACTAGTGGTAAAACTAAGTCGTATGTTAATGAGCAAGCCCCTAGTAAGCCAAAGAAGCATAAGAACAAGAAAAATCAAAATGCTTGGTATAGAAATGAGTCATATTATGTGCAACCTGCTGCATATCCTCCTATGTATCATGCACCACAATTTTCAACTTACTATGCACCATATCCTGCTCATCCAATGCATGCATATCCTTCTTATCATGCATCTTATTCTGCTTATGAACATTATCCTTATCATGCTAATTATCAACAACATAGCAAATCTGATGAATGTGATGAAGATAAAACTGTTAATGCTCCTGCCAAAGCACAGAAGCCTAAGAAGCCTAAGACTTCAACATCTTGGGTAGTCAAAGGTGGAACTAATCCTTCAGGACCCTCTCAATAAGGGTACCTAAAACAATTTTTATTTTGTTTTGTAGGTTAGGATTAGGAGTAGGAGTAAAGTAGAGAAAATTTGGTACTTGGACAATGGCTGTTCAAGACACATGTGTGGAAACATACATGAGCTGACTGATGATGTTGCTGTGGATGGTCCTAAAGTTACTTTTGGAGACAGCAAGGAAGGAAAGATTGTAGCAAGTGGAAGATTAATCAAAGGCAATATTGAGGTATCTGACGTCTCTTATGTTAAAGGCCTCAAATAAAATTTGCTGAGCATAAGTCAATTTTGTGACAAGGGATTTTCAGTCATCTTCTCATCAGATAAGTGCTACGTTGAACAGATTGGCACAAAGAAGGTAATTTTATCTGGAAGACGACAAGGAAATGTCTACACAGTGGACTGGAATTCTGTTGACAAGAGTTCAAGTATTTGTTTGGTGGCATCTACACCAAGTGAAGTCAATTGGCTGTGGCACAAAAGAATGAACCATGTGAATTTCAAGACCATCAACAGACTTATCAAGAATGATCTGGTAGAAGGAATTCCAAAGACAGTCATGAGCAAGGACAAGCTTTGTGACGCCTGTCAGAAGGGTAAACAAATCAAGTCATCTTTCAAGAGCAAGAAGCACCAATCATATGGAAGGATCTTGGAGCTGCTACATATGGACTTATTTGGACCCATTGATCCAATCAGCAATATGGAAAGAAGTATTGCCAAGCTATTGTGGATGATTATTCAAGATACACTTGGGTGATCTTCATGAAGAAGAAAAGTGAAACCAAGGAGCATCTTACAAATCTGATGGAGCTGATCCAAAATGAAAAGAGTATGAAGATATAAGAGATCAGATCAGATAAAGGGACTGAATTTACAAACTTAAATACAGAGGTATTATTGGGTCACTGTTATACTTAACAGCTAGCAGACCTGATATCATGTACTCTGTTGGGGTTTGTGCGAGATATCAATAAAATCTTAAAGAATCTCATCTCCTAGCTGCCAAAAGGATACTTAAATATCTTAAAGGCACTCAAGATTTGGGATTATGGTATCCTAGAGAATCTGGCTTTGAACTTATTGGTTATTCAGATTCTGACCTTGCTGGCTGCAAAATTGATAGGAAGAGCACAACAGGTGTCTGTCAATTTTTAGGTAGTTACCTGATCTCATGGATGAGTAAGAAACAGACTTCAGTATCCATATCAACTGCTGAAGCTGAGTACATAGCTGCTGGAGCTTGTTGTGCAAAAATACTTTGGTTGAAGCACCAACTTGAAGATTACAACATCAAAATTAGTGGAATACCTATCTACTGTGATAATACAAGTGCAATCTCTCTTACTCAAAACACTACAAGTCATTCAAGGACTAAGCTTATAGAGATCAAACATCACTTCATAAGAGATCATGTGGAAAAAGGAAATGTCATGATAGAACATGTTCATACTGAAAATCAGATCGCTGACATCTTCACGAAACCTCTAAGTGATGCAAGGTTTTCAACTTTAAGAGCTGAACTAGGACTACTGAGTATAGATGCATAGGCTGAGGGGGAACTCAACAGAAGATTGGAGTTCATCAGCCTACTCATCTTATTATCTTCAAGGTTAACTCTCAACAGACTAGTTAACTTATGGATTCTTAAAATCAGGGGGAACGTGTAAGACTAGTACTTCTGATTAAAAGATGAAATCTGTTGATGAAAGTTAGTTGAAGTTATGTTTTCATCAGAAGATCTGAAACTTGAAGATTGAAGATTAATTATCTAGCTAGATTGACAAACAGCTGAGGAAGATTACTAGTTATTGGTTTTCACTAGTAATAATCTATCATCAGGACACTAGTCCCATCAGATAAGTATTTATTTTACTCGTCTGATCAACTATGTAAAAGCTTCATTGTCTTAAAAATGTATTATTCAAAAACGCGCTTTTACAAGTAAACTGAGGCGGTTCGTATTCCCGCCTGACATATTAATGCTTTTTGAATTTTGAATCGCGTAACTGACGCCCGCACGATCAGAACTGGCACAAAACGTATCTAATGGTTAGCGTGTATCACGGAAACCGAAATACCCTAACCTCTATAAAATCAGATCTGATCAGCTCCGTGATTCTTTACGCACCCAAAAATATTCAAACGCATTTTGAGAAATTCTGCTTCTATACTTTGCAAAATTTTCCTGTGTTTCTTCACTAATCTTCTAAAGAATCAACAATGAATCCTCAACAAGAAGCTAAGGCTGAGGGTATGTATCTAGTCTACGATACATATCACCATTCTGGCACCCCGGTGATGAAAGAGATCTTGGAAAAGTTCAAGGCTGCAACACTTGTAAAATTCATGGAAGCTCATGAAGAAATGGTCTGGAAGGACCAAGTGATGGAGTACTACAATGCTAAGGATGTTGTTGATTTTGAAAACTTGAAATCAAAGCCACCGTCGGAGGACAGGCCGTAGTCATCACTCCTGCCCTTTTGCACGAGAAGTTTGGGCTGTCAAATCAGGGAAGAACTGATGTGTCTTCTATGACAGAAGAAAAAATCCAAGAATTCTGGGCAATCTGTGCCAAGGAAGGAGAAGTTATGTCTGGGAATCTGAAGAAGAAACAGCTGAAGGATGAATATCAGCGCATGGCTGATATGGTTTCAAAGCTGATAGAGAATTATACCTTCTCTCTAGACAGTGTCACCATGAAACGTTACTGCATAATGATGGCTATTTACTACGGCTATGAGGTGAACTGGTATGTTGTCATCTGGTACATTCTGGCGAACTTTCACCAGAAGAAGCAAACAAACCACATGATTACTCTAAGTTACCTGTTCTATCAGCTGGGTTGTGGAATGACCCATGGGAAGGAGATTCATAATGCCAAGGCTATGGCAACCTATCAAGCTGTTAAGGGAGGAACAAAGAGGAAGAAGAGGCTGAGGAACCTAAGGACAAGGTTCCTGCTAAGAAACAAAAGAAGTCTGTTCAAAAAGCTAAGCCAACTGTTCAAGCCAGAACAGACAAGAAGAAGCAAGCTACTGCTGAGCCAAAAGAGATGGCTCCCAGTAAGAAGAAAAAGGCATTTGCTGACCTTGCTGACACTGTTGTTGCTGATGACATCATCAAAAAGACAACAGAGGAGATATAAAATATGTCTCCTGCTTCACCTTCAAGAACCATATCTGCTGAACCGGCTGAAAATGTTGCTCATCGGACAAGGAGTCAAGTAAAGGACACAACAACATCTAAACATGTTCAAGAAGGAAGGAAAAGAAGTACAGTTAGAAAGAGGATGACTTTTGTGTCATCTCCTACTGAACTTTCTGACTTAGTCAGACAAAGTCCTCAATCAGCAGAGAGGCCTGCTGGAGCTGAAGAAGAGTCAGCTGCTGATAAAGCTACTCAACAGACTGCTTCCACCGCACCAACAGCTGAGGTAGCTCAACCTCAAGATGATCCTAAAGTGCAGATCATCGAACCTGTTGCAGCTGCACCAATTGCATCTGCTGCTCCTGAACCTGCTGCTGCTAAAGAAGCTCAGATAGCTGACAAAAAGAAAGGAAAAAGAAAAATACTTATCAAGAGAAAGAAAGTGTCTGCTGCTGATAAGAAAAAGAGAGAAGAAGCAGAGCAAAGAAAGAGAGACGATCAGGAAGAGCAAAAAGTCATTGAGCTTAGCAAAATTGCAGCTGAAAAGGATGAAGAAAGAAGAAAAATGACTGCTGCAGAGCGTAAAGCTGCTGAAGATGCAGAATTGGCACTGGTTATTGAGTTAAGCAAGAAGGACTCCCATGGTCCAAACATAGCTGGTGGCATCAAGATTGGTGAATCAAAGAAGGACAAGCCAAAAATTCCTCCTAGCATAATACCAGAAAAGAAAAGGTTTGAAGTAAGAAATGCCTTTGATATTGTCAATTCTGACCGTTCTGTTTTCAACAGATTTGAAGCTGTCTTGGCTCATAATGATGAAAAGTTGCAGCGTAAAACCTTGTTCATCCAAGAGAAGGAGAGATACATCAAATGGATAGATTACAGGATGAACAAATCTGTTGAAGAACTTCAGAGCTGGAAGGAGTTTGCAAGTGAGGAAAGATGGGTCCTCCGCTGGTTGCAGACTACTTCAATCACCAAAGCCCTGGATGCTGATTATGTCAGAGATGTGATGCACAAATATGCACAAAAATTTGCTGCTGCCGAAGACAATATCATCTCTGGTGCATTGCCAGCCAAGAGAAGAAAGCAAGATGATCCTATCAAGAGAGCTGTGCAAATTGATGTTCATACTGCCTTGGAAATATGGGCTGAATGTTCAAGGTATGAACAAGGATCTCCAAGTGATCTGCCCAGTCTACCTAGTGTACAGCATATTACTTGGAAAAGAAATAAAAACGTATCAAGAGTTGCCTAAAGTGAAGACATCTGCTGCAAGTAGTCTACCTATCATAAAGAGAATCCGCCAGACTACTGTTTTCACTGAAGATGGGACTGTTGTTACAAAGATCTTTGAAGACGTCAAGGAATAGACTGCTGCTACAAATGAATCTTTAGCTATTGAGTGGAAAGCTAAGGAAAAGACTGATGAAGAAGCTGTTCTGGAAGACACTCCTGTCCACCAGGAAGAAGATCAAACTGCATCACTCTCCATTCCAACAGCAGATATGCACTCATCACTGATGGAATCCTTCCAGCTGATGCTTGAAAGTTCATTCAAGGAAATGGAAGAGAGGAACAGGATGCTGATGAAGCAAATGCAAGAGGAGAATGCAAAATTGGTTAAGGATGCCATTGACAACTTCCCACTGCCAGAAGACAATACTCTGAGAATGACAAATAGTATTCTGGATATGAACAGAAGTATTGAAGATGTTAAAGCTATGTTGGTCATCTTCATGCTGTTTTCAAGAGAAGTGAAGATACTATTGCTCATCTGACTAACACATTCATCCAAGTTAGTAATGAAGAGACCGCAAAGAATTTTTTGCTGATTGCAGAAGTTCAAACTGCTGCAAACAAAGTCCATGAAGAAATCTCTACTTTACAACTTAATGTTGATTGCGTTAATGATCAAGCTGGAACTATCACATCTACTCTGAATCATCTCAACACAAGACAGAATGTAATGGATCAGAACATCAGGAACTTATGTGCTGCTGTCCAAATCCAAGCTGTTGAACTTAACCCTACTGTTAACCCTGCTGATGATGACAAAAAGGGGGAAGAGAAAAGGGAAGAGCCAACTATTCAAGCTACTCAAGTAGACTCTGCTGCTGCTCAAGAGAAACCAAAAGAGCCAGAGGAACACGTACTTGAAGAAAAAGTTGAAGGAGATGGAAAATCTGATAACAAGGAAACTGATGAACAAGCTGCTGAAGAAGAACCTGAAGGACCAGTCAAGTCTGATAAAGAATTGGCTGCAGAAAAGGACACTCCTGAAGAGCAACTGGATCCATTCACCAAGAACAAAAATGTAGAACGTCTGAAGAGAAGAATTGATGAAGCAGAAAAGGAACTAGAGCGTGAAGAAGAAATAAAGCAAAAGATGGAAGCTGCTCAGCAAAATCTTTTAACTGATGACGTAAATGATGAAGATGAAGATGATGATGAATCAGAATATGAGTATGAGGAAGTTGAAGAAGAAGGATGTGAAGAAGCTGATGATTAGTATTGACTATTTTATACTATATCAGTTTACTTTATTTTCTTCAGTTATCTCATCTGATGAAAAACTTGTAACTTGTAATCTTTTCAAATCATATATAAAAGTTCAAGTTTTTAATCCAATATACATTTCTATCTCAGAAATTTTGAGGACTAAAACTTTAGTATAGGTAACAGGTACTTAGCTGAAGTTTTGTCATCAACAAAAAGGGGGAAATTGTGGGATGAAGATGAAGATAGAGTGCATAAGAAATAAAGAAGTTAAGGGATGTTTTGATGATTTCCAAAACATCAAGATCAGTAAGTATGGAAAATTTAGTTAAAACCCTTAGAAGAATTTTGATCAAATAAGAAGACAAATCAGAAGGGTCAAATATTCAAGGTCCAGAAGACTATTGATCTGCTGAAGGAAAGAAATCAGACTGGTGAAGATCAGCCGACTCAAATCAGATTTGTTCAAGTTTGGGATCACCTGTGCTCACCATCAGACTTTTGTTCTTATCAGCCGAGTGGAAAGGATCATGAAGTCTCCCCAAAGGTAATAAATGCCCTTAGAGTAATAAATGTTGAAGACCGAGGATATTAATGGCAAATGATTGAAGAAATACCTCGTATCAGCTAGGTGCATTTAATGCTGCCTGACAGAAAATACAGTCTGCAGTACTATCACTGTGCAGAGAGCCGTTCGCGGAAATTAAGGACCAGAAATCGAGAAATTCGAATTGTGTCTCTCTTCAACGGACACTTTTTGAATCTGTGAGTATAAATAGCTGAAGAGACGAAGAGAAAATACAACACAACATCTGAGAGATTATCCGAAGCAGAATATTTTCTAAGTCTCAAGAGGTTCAAGAACAGCTCACTCGCCTGCTGAAGTCATTTGTTGACAGAAGCTTGTTGAAGCAAAACGAATACATTTTCTGAGTGAATCTGTGTAAAGAGAGTGTTGTGAGGAGTTCTTATCCGTCTTTGTGAGTGATAAGTCTCTGTAGAATAGGTCTTCTTTGTGATTTTCTATTGCGCACTTGTGGCTTCTTTATTTGTTGAAGGCGTAAGCAGAGTATACTGTAAACTTTGTGATTATAGTATAACCCAAGATCTGTGTGACTTGGAATAGTGGACTAAAGGGATTTACATCCATATAACCACTATATAAATCCTTGTGTTTTTATTTCGCATTTTTACTTGCATATTTTCAGTTTGCATAAAAACACTTTGATAAAACTGTTTGAAAAGATTTTTAAGGAGTTTGATAAAACTGGGGATAAAATCTTTCAATCTACCAAGCTTACTTGTGAATAACATTTAAAATATCCCCTGCAAGTATTCTGGTGTTAAAACTAATATTGACTAAATCAGCTAAGTGATTATCAGATTAGTGGTCTACCTTGCTGTTCAAAGATTTGTTCGCGATCAGCTTAGTCAGCCTACTGTTTTATAACAGCTTAGTCTGCTGACAGTTAAGTAAAAGTTTTAAAGTTAAAATTTGATAAAATTTTGAAGAGGTCTATTCACCTCTCCCCCTCCCCCTCTAGACCTCATCTGACCACTTGGGACCAACAACATCCAAGGGGGTGTGTTGTAAATAATATAATAAATTGTGGATGTCCATAACCTCAAAGAATTATTCTTACAATTAGTGAGCATGAATTTTGTAACCTCTAACCTTGTAACCCCCAACTTTGTAACCCCCAAGTAATTCATGTATTCTCATTTACTCTTTTGTAACTCATATCTTGTGTTAATGATTCAAGTCCTATAAATAGAGCCTATGTAGAATAATTGTAATATCCAGTTTTCATATGAATGAAAATAATTTTCTCTCCTTTGTTATCTAAGTCTTAGTTCTCATGCTCTTTAGATTAATTTTATAATAAAGAGCACTATTTATTCCTTATTATAATGCCACGGTGTGGTGGTTATTGTTGATCAGTCTATGCATTTTCACGAATTTTATCCAAAGTTATGCGATTTCGTATGTATTTATCGATTTCATGGGCGCGTTTTGGTTTCATTCGTTTTTACCAAATTTACAAGTGTTCACCAATTTCACCCAAATTTTTACTTTTTTCACATGTTTTAACCATATTTTCTCGATTTCAACAATTTTCATTAACTGATCTCGTATTCCATGAAAACCTTGAAAAGTCGAGTATCATCAATTTCATCCACTTTTCACATCACAATATTTTTTTTAGATTTATTTTCTATCATCTTCACTAATTCACTATATCAATATTCCTTATTCTAATGACACAGTGTGGTGGCAAGTGAGTGCTAATCAGGCTATGCATTTACATAGAATTAGCTTTTATGTGGTTGGATATTGACTTTTGGAATTTTGATAAGGAAATAATCTCTAAGATATAGAGAGAATTTCACTTTTGATACCACAATTATACCTACTTTAGGGATTTGATACCACAACTATTTATGTCGACACATTTGATACGATATCTCAAATCAACTTTACACATTTAATACTTCCGTCAAATTAATGACGAAATTGTCATGAGATTGTCACGTGCCCGTTAGTTCTCGTGAAATCTGAATTGAGAATTTCACTTTTGATACCACAATTATACCTACATTAGAGATTTGATACCACAACTATTTATGTCGACACATTTAATACCATATCTCAAATCAACTTTACACATTTAATACTTCCGTCAAATTAATGACGGAATTGTCACGAGATTGTCACGTGCCCGTTAGTAAATTATGACTTCGTTACAAACGGGCACGTGACAATCTCGTGACAATTCCGTCATTAATTTGACGGAAGTATTAAATGTGTAAAGTTGATTTGAGATATGGTATCAAATGTGTCGACATAAATAGTTGTGGTATCAAATCCCTAAAGTAGGTATAATTGTGGTATCAAAATTGAAATTCTCTCTTAAGATATATTTTTCAAGTGGTAATGTTTGTGTAGAAGTATGCTTCTTTAAGTTTTTCCTACTTTGCCATTTATAATAAAATTTTAGTAGTCTTCAAAAAAAGTTTAAGAAATTCTATTTTTTGAACTTCGTACTTTTATATGTATATAGATATAGATAATTGAATATAAAAAACAAGAGAATTTCCTAAAAAGAGAAAGCCCAAAATTTTAAAAACTCTCCAACATTATAGTTTATATAAAATTCAAAAGTACAAATGTTGTGAAGCTTTTAATCATGGCATGGAAGCATTGATCGAAATTTCCTTCTTGGTCTTCACCTTGATTATCGATTTTTTTATTTTTTATCGGGAAAAAGGTATAGGAGTATATATTATGGAACTTTTGTCTAGAGGAACAAAATATATATAACATCCATGAAAATAATATTAAGACATGCATAGCGTTAAATTTTTAGGGGATTTTTTTTCTTTAAATATATCAAATTGGTGAAAAATCTGTAAAATATATTGTTGAAATATGTGAAATCAAGGATGAAATTAGTGAAGTCGGTGAAAAAAGATGAAATTGGTTAAAATGTGTTCACGAAATTGGATAATATTTGTAAGAAATATATATATAATCGATGATAATTTGGGTTAACTTTATAAAAAACAAATAAAATCGATGACGCGGTAAAGACTTTACGCATGTTGAGAAGTGCTTTCTTAAATATGATCGTTTCATGTATAAAATAATAAAACAACTGTTCTTAACAATTATTTTACGCATATAGAACAACACTTTTGGTAGTACAATAATAATAATAATTTTAGTACGTACAAGAACAATCATGATATATGTGCAAATACGTCCGATTTTGTAATTGGATAATGTACATAATATTTCTTACAAATATTTTTATATTATCACTTCTTTTTGACTCATTTTGGTGTGGCCCGTAATTTTACATAAATGTTGAATATATGAATAATTCAAATGCTATTGAAAGTTATGTGAAATTGAATATGGACAATTTAACTTTTGTTTTCTATATTTACAATTTAAAGTTCTATCATATAAAAATAGGGGTAATGGCAATTTACCCTGTAATATTCATAATATTCAATTTTTCTTTCTTGTGAAAATTTTAAAGAACAATTTATTCCCATTTTTTAAAATTGAGAATAGGCATGAAAATTAAAGAGCAATTTATTCCCTGTAAAGATAACAAAGTGTGAAGATTTAAAATTCAGTTAATTACATTGATAGCTTTGTATATTCTGTTTTCCATTTTTATGTTATTAGTTAGTCATTAGACGTGCTTTATGTAAAACGATTTTGTTTGTTGAGAAATCGCTCAGTATCTTTTCCTTTATATAGCCTATTCAGATTTCATTTTTAAAGAAGTTTACTTTTCTGCTTTTCTCTCCATTCTTACTGCTCTTATTCTTCAAAGGTTCATCAATGCAGTTCATAGCTTTAATAACATTTTCATACATCCAAAATTTGATTTTATAGATTAACACTAATTAATTAAAAAAAAACCAGAAATAAGCTATAACTATTAGGCCACGTAGCTTATTTATTCTTCAAACAAAGCCGCCCCAGTTCGTCTATCGCTTGCTCCTCTTTCATCTCCTGACTCAACTCTCGTGCTCTACGTCTAAATTCTTCACCATTAAAATTTTCCGAAATCACCTTAATTATTGCCTTCGCTATCTCTTTCCCCTTGAAAACTTCATTTTCATTTCTTACAACCTCAACACAAACAGCGGCTTCTTCCAACATATTAGCATTTATGAATTGATCGGTTCTCATCGGCATTCCTATAACTGGGACCCCAAAGTGCACGCTTTCATTTATCGAACTCCATCCACAATGACTCGTGAAACCACCCGTACTTTATATTAGCATGTGGAGCCCATCCTTCTAGAATTTTACCTCTCTCTTTTACCCTTTCAACAAATCCCCTGGGCAAGGCTTCTTCTATGTTAACCGTTTCTCCGACTGGAAATCTTATTACCCATATAAAATTAACACGACAAACAGTGGCGGAGCTAGACCGATTTAATTGGGGGGCGAAAATTTTTCCGATGGATGCATTAAATATAGTAAATAATTAGGAAAATACATATGTTTTTATTATTATTAACAAAGATTTTTTTCGAAATGTACAGTACACTAAATAAAGAATATTATATCAAGAAAATTGCACTAAATAAATATAAGTACAAGGAGAAGACCTTATATACTATAAAGAAAATAAAAATCATATTTTTCTTACAATTATTAAGATTTTTTTTAGTAATAACGCACTAAATAAAGAAAATTATAAGAAAATGCTTGTATTGTAATAACAACAAAATATCATATTCCATATATAATCATTAAGAAGAAAGAAAAATTAAAAGAAAGGCTTAACTATTGAGAAAAAAAGAATTTTTAAAAAAAAATGAGTTAGGAATTGAAGAGAAAGAAAGAAAAATTTTAATAAAGGCTTAAGAATTGAAATAAGAGTCAATTGCCCCAACTAGAAGTTAAACCCGGATCTCCAGCCCAATCTCACAATTCCTTAACCATCAGGCCAACATAGTAACTACTAAATGTTTTACTACTACTAATATTTAATCCCAATATTTTTGGGGGGGCGACCGCCACCCCCCAGTCTACAGGTAGCTCCGCCAGTGACCACAAAGCTCGAGCCCTTTTGAAATTTCTTCGATCTCTTCTTTAGACAAAAAGTACTCACTACCAAATGAAATGTACATAGTTGAACATTTATTTTTTGAACTTAACCATTTCAAGATCTCTGAACTTTCCTCATCGATCTCATTTGCATCCGAAACAAGTGGACCCACCAGTATTATATATTTCTTACACTCATTCGAAACGTAATCTATGTACTTTCCTTCGAATCCTTTACTCGTCTTTGACAGAACAACATCAAAAGATAGTTTAAAGTTCACAAAAATTACATCTTTATCCTTTTCGAAAACATTAATACAAAGAAATTAAACCAGATCATCAACTCCTTTCTTCTCATGCTTCTTAGGTTAATTCTTAAAGAAGCAAAATGAACAGAAGGAATACCTTGTAACGAAGCAATTTTTGCAGCCCAAGGTTGGAAAATATCATATATGACCAAATCAGGCTTCAAAGTACTTATGATGTCTGAGAAACTTGAATTTGATGTCTGAAAAGCTTTGATAAGGGTAAAATTTAGATTTAATGGCAAATTTTTGGTGGTGTTGTAATGAGGAGGAAGTTCAGGGGATGGTTTTAAATGGATTTCTACGAACTCTATGGAATTATTTAAAATGTTTTTTCCAATAAAGTTCTTGATTGAACTAAAATTAATGGAAGTTGAACAAAAGTATATGTAGAAATTTTTTCTTTTTATGATTCTTTTTGCTAGTTCAAGATATGGAAATATATGGCCATGAGCTAACCAAGGGAACATTAAAATTTTGGACACAGTTCTTTCTTTCTCCATTACTCAAACTTATAATATAAAAAAAATGGAGGCTGAAAAGATAAGAATTTGTAAAGTTCATAAAAAATATTCAGCTAGGTAGGAAATGAGACATGTCTTAAATTAATCAATTATTCAACAATATATATGGGAAATATTTTTGGTAAATATCAAATAGACATGTGGAAATTTCATTTTAAATTTGTCATGCATGGTACCATGGTTTGGTGAAGGAATGGTAGGTGAGGAAAAGTTTCATTTTATGCACGTGTGAAATGCGTGCTGAGGATGATTAGAATTATAAAAGAAAAAAAAACCCTACGAAATATGTTTATCAATAGCAATAAATAATTTGTACACGTGATTTATACATTTATCTATAATTAAGAAAGTGCACGTACGTTGTACGTGTCTAGTTAATTTCATTGATATTTTTTTAAATTAGAGTAAAATTAATTTGATTATGTCATAAAATAGAGCAAATTAACCTCTTTTTACCTATTTAATTCATTATTTACCTGTTTAACATTTTTTTTGCCAATTTTATTTATTTTTATCATTAATATTTTTAACTATTTGCTCTTATTTTTTATCAATTATAACTTATTTTCACTATTTTTACGATTTTGTCCTTTTGTTTATTTTTTTCGTTTTAAATTATTCTACCGGTTTCACCTTCTTTTGTCGGTTAAACTATTTTTTTTACTGATCTCACATATTTTTATCATATTAACCCGTTTTTAAACGCTTTTATCATATTACCCGTTTTCAGCTATTTCACACATTTTTTCCACTGATATCACATATTCTTCTCACCAGTTTCACCTGAATTTTCATTGATTTGACAGTTTTCACATACTTTTATTAATTTTTCATCGACTTCACCAGCTTTATATGTTATTGTTTCATTTTGTTTCACCAGTTTTTATCATATTTCACGAATTTCACCCAAATTTTCATTAATTTCACATGAAATTATCGATTTCAATGGAACCTTTTTTTTACCAATTTCACCCGAATTTTCATCGATTTCACCATTTTCCACCAATTTCACTCATTTTTCACGAAAAGAATTTCATGAAATTTCGAGGTTATGCATGTCTTGATATTATTGAATAGTTTATATATTTTTCTATCTAGCCAAAGTAAAATTACGTGATTAACCAAGTCATAAGTATTTTTAATTCATTCATACTAAGATGCGATTCAATCTTAATTTCTTTTTTAACATAATGATAATTAAGAGAATTTCATTTTGAATTTTATATTTAGCGTATTTATGATTTATGGTGTACTAAATCTTTAAATTAATATTTTTTTACTCCAATAATTACTGATGCTTAAAATTTAGGATTATGTAGGAGATAAATTAATATAACAAGACTACATGTCTAATTATACTTCTTTAATTACTTTTATATATTTATCATTGAATTAGTATCACTTCACAATTTAAATAAGGGCATTTTAATCCGTACAAAAACTTAAGAAATATTCATGCTTTTATAATAGTAGAGATGGAAGTAGAGATAGAGATAGAGATAGAGATAGAAATAGAGTTAGAGAAGAGATAGAGATAGAAATAGAGATAGAAAATTGATTAAGAAAAACAAAAGAATTTCCTAAAAAGAGAAAGCCCAAAATTTTAGACACTCTAACATTATGTTGTGAAGCTTTTAATCATGGCATGGAAGCACTGATCGAAATTTCCTTCTTGGTCTTCACCTTGATTACCAAGATTTATTTATTTTTTATCCGGAAAAAAGTATAGGATTATGACACTTGACACTTTTGTTTAGAGAAACAAAATATATATAACATCCATGGAAATAATATTAAGATATGCATAGCGTTAAATTTTCATGGGAATATTTTTTTTCTTGAAATATATAAAATCGGTGAAAAATTTATAAAATCGTTGAAATATGTGAAATCGAGGGTAAAATTAGTGAAGCCGGTGAAAACATTGTAAAATTGATTTGAATGTGTTCATGAAATTATTAAATATATGTGTAATCGATGATAATTTAGGTGAAGTATATGAAAAACGAATAAAATCGATGAAGTGGTAAAATCAATCAAAGATCTTTCCTTTTGAGAAGTGCTTTCTTAACTATCATTTCATGTACAAGATAACGAAACAACTGTTCTTAACCATTATTTTTTACCCATATTGAACTACACTTTTGGTTATACAATAATTATAATAATTTTAGTACGTACAAGAACAATCATGATATATTGATATATGTGCAAATACGTTCGATTGTGTGATTGAATAATGTACACAATATTTCTTACAAATATTTTTATACTGTCATTTCTTTTAGACTCATTTTGGTGTGGCCCGTAATTTTACATAAATGTTGAATATAGGAATAATTTAAATGCTATTGAAAGTGATGTGAAATAGTATATGGACAATAACTTTTATTTTTTAATTTACAATTTAAGGTTCTATCATATAAAAACAGGGGTAATGGCGATTTACCCGGTAATATTCATATAATTTATTTTTCTTGTGATTTGAAAAAAATAATTTACTCCATGTGAAAATTGTACAGAACAATTTACCCTCTAAAGTCAGAGTGATCATGAAAAGTATAGAGCAATTTACTCCCCTGTAAAAAAATTTAAGAACCAATTTAACTCTTTAAGTCGAAGAGTGTAACTCACTTTTTAAAATTGAGAGTGAGCACGAAAAGTAAAATGCAATTTACCTATTTGAGCCGGAGAATGTAACTCATTTTTTGAAATTAACAGTGGACATAGAAAATTGTTTTGTAACATAGGGGGTAAACTGCCACAATTATCATAATACATAGAGATAAGTTGTCATATTTATCATCATACAAGGAATAAACTGCCACATTATCATAACACATTGAGCTTAAGTTTCGCAGTTCAACACAATAGGAGGCAATGCGAAACTTTTATAAAATTATAAAGGGTAAAATGCATTTTTTCATGATCAATTAATTTTAAGTATATCTCAAATTATTTCACTTACCTTATAATTTGAAAGATTTTATTTACCAATCTAAGCCATTTAACTTATTATATTAATTAGTTTAGTTTAATTTACATTGATTTTTAATGGTTTTATTTATTTTTGCTGATTTATTCGTTCTTGATTAATTATAACCTATTGTCCATTGTTTTTCCTATTTTCATCGATTTCTTGTTTTCTCTTATTCAAAAAAAATATATATATACTGCTCTAGTTCACACTGTTTTTACTAGTTAATTTTTTTTTCTTTTTCGGATTTTACTTATTTTGATCAGTTTAACTTTATATTTCATTGATTTCACATTTTTTTTTATCAAGTGATTTAACCAATTCTTCATATATTTCACCCATTTTTCACTGATTTCACCAATTTATTTCCAATGTTTTCACAAATGCCACCGTAATTTTATCGATTTTACTGGCACTTTTTATTACCAATTTCACCCACTTTTTCACCTACTTCACCAGTGTTCATAAATTTCATCTCGATCGATTTCACACGTTTTCATCAATTACATAAAATTTATTTGATTCATTTTTCATCCTTTTTTTCACTTATTTCACGCGTTTTTCTCGAAAAGATCCATGAAAATTTGAGGTAATGTTTCTCATGTCAAATAAAAATTACTTAGTTCACTAAGTCATAAGCATTTTTGTTCATTCATTGGTAAGAGCGATTCTACTTTAACATATTTTATGATATTTAAGAGAGTTTGATTTTTTTAGGAGTGACATATTGTACTAAATCTTTTAGATGAAACAAATAATATCATTTACATAACACCATATTGGTAATACATTATAATAATTTTACAAATATACTTTAGCAACTACTCAAAATAATAGTATTTTTATTTTTTATATGTAATAGGAGAACAATAATGAAATTGTAAAAGTGATGTAAGACCAAATTTCTTAATTATTGAAATTAATAAAGAAAATAAATATAATAAAAGTTCATATCTAATTTGAATATACTTTTGTTTTTCTTCCATATTCATGGTGCTTGGTTAGGAGGAAAAAGGAAGTTACAAATTTTCTTAAAATATTTCCTACCAAATTTTTTATGAGAAAATTTAAGGAAAATTTATGTCTAATTATGTTTTATTAATATATTTAAAAACTTGAATAAGGGTATTTTTGTCTTCCCAAAAAAAAAAAAGCTTAAATTATTCCTACTTTTAGTATTAGTATAGATTAGTTAGTCATTAGACGTGCTTTAGGTAAAACGATTTTGTTTGTTGAGAAATCGCTCAGTATCTTTTCCTTTATATAGTCGACCGCTTGTAAACACAATTCAGATTTCATTTTTAAAGAAGTTTACTTTTCTGATTTTCTCTCCATTCTTACTGCTCTTATTCTTCAAAGGTTCATCAATGCAGTTCATAGCTTTAATGACATTTTCACACATCCATAATTTGATTTTATAGATTAACACTAATTAAAAAAAAAAAAAAAAAGCCAGAAATAAGCTATAACTATTAGGCCACGTAGCTTATTTATTCTTCAAACAAAGCCGCCACAGCTTTTCAGCTGTTTCGTCTATCGCTTGCTCCTCTTCGATTTTCATCTCCTGACTCAACTCTCGTGCTCTACGTCTAAATTCTTCATCATTAAAATTTTCCGAAATCACCTTAATTATTGCCTTCGCTATCTCTTTCCCCTTGAAAACTTCATTTTCATTTCTTACAACCTCAACACAAACACCGGCTTCTTCCAACATCTTAGCATTTATGAATTGATCGGTTCTCATCGGCATTCCTATAACTGGGACCCCAAAGTGCACACTTTCATTTATCGAACTCCATCCACAATGACTCAAGAAACCACCCGTACTTTCATGTGCCAAAATATTAGCCTGTGGAGCCCATCCTTCTAGAATTTTACCTCTCTCTTTTACCCTTTCAACAATCCCCTTGGCAAGGCTTCTTCTATGTTAACCGTTTCTCCGACTGGAAATCTTATTATCCATATAAAATTAACACCACAAAGCTCGAGCCCTATTGAAATTTCTTCGATCTCTTCTTTAGACAAAAAATATTCACTACCAAATGAAATGTACAGAGTTGAACATCTATTTTTCGAACTTAACCATTTCAAGATCTCTGAACTTTCCTCATCGATCTCATTTGCATCCGAAACTAGTGGACCCACCGGTATTATATCTTTCTTACACTCATTCGAAACGTAATCTATGTACTTTCCTTCGAATCCTTTACTCGTCTTTAACAGAACAACATCAAAAGATAGTTTAAAGTTCACAAAAATTACATCTTTATCCTTTTCGAAAACATTAGTATAAAGAAGTTCAACCAGATCATCAACACCTTTCTTCTCATGCTTCTTAAGGGTTAATTCTTGGAATGGGAAATTAGCATCAAAACTAACATAATGATGATATACAAATGATAATGTTGCTGCACTTAAAGAAGCAAAATGAACAGCAGGAATACCTTGTAACGAAGCAATTTTTGCAGCCCAAGGTTGGAAAATATCATATATTACCAAATCAGGCTTCAAAGTACTTATGATGTCTGAGAAACTTGAATTTGATGTCTGAAAAGCTTTGATAAGGGTAAAATTTAGATTTAATGGCAAATTTTTGGTGGTGTGGTAATGAGGAGGAAGTTCAGGGGATGGTTTTAAATGGATTTCTATTAACTCTATGGAATTATTTAAAAAGTTTTTTCCAATAAAGTTCTTGATTGAACTAAAATTGATGGAAGTTGAACAAAAGTATACGTAGAAATTTTTTCTTTTTATGATTCTTTTTGCTAGTTCAAGATATGGAAATATATGGCCATGAGCTAACCAAAGGAACATTAAAGTTTTGGACACAGTTCTTTCTTTCTCCATTACTCAAAACTTTTAATATATGTTGGATGAAGATGAAGATGAAGGCACTGAAGAAAGTTTGATAAGGGAGGTTTTGATGCATTCCAAAACTTCAAAGATTGGCTAAGTATGGAGCAACTTAGCTGATAGACTTATCAAGGAATTTTGACTAAGTAAAGAAGACATCAGAAGAGTCAAAGTTTCAAGGTCCAAGACTTCTGATCTGCTGAAGTAAAGTTATCAGACTAGTGAAGATCAGCCGACTCAAATCAGATTTGTTCAAGTTTGAGATCAGCCGAGTTCGCCATCAGACTTATACTTTCGTCAGCCAAGTGAAGAAGATCATGAAGTGTTCCCAACGGTAATAAATGCCCCTTGGTGTAATAAATGCTGAAGTACGAGGATATTTAAGACAAATGATTGAAGAAAAGCTTCGCATCAGCCGAGTGCATTTAATGCTGCATTTAATGCTGCCTGCAGAATAGTACTGTTTACAGTACGGACAGACTGCAAAAGAGCCGTTCGCGGATTTTAAGGACCAGTACTCGAGGAATTTGAATCCTGTCTCTCTTCAACGGACACTTTTCAATCCTCAAGTATAAATAGCTGAAAGAGACGAAGAAGAAACAAGCAACACACTTTCTGAGAGAAATTTCCGAAGCAAAATTCTTTAAGTCTCAAGAACAGCTCACTCATCAGCTGAGTCATTTGTTGACGAAAGCAGAGTTGAAGAATCAAGAAAAATACATCTTCTGAGTGATTTTGTAAACAAGAGTGTTGTGCGGAGTTGTGATCCATCTTTGTGAGTGATCAAACTTCAGAGGATAGGTTTTCTGTGTGATCTCCTATTGCGAACTTGTGGTCGTTTCATTTGTTGTTCGACGCAAGCAGAGTATACTGTAAACTTTGTGATTATAGTATAACCCAAGATCTGAGTGACTTGGAAGAGTGGACTAAAGGATATTTAAATCCATATAACCACTATAAAAATTGATTGTGTTTTTACATTGCTTCTAAACTTGCATATTTCCTGATTGCATAAAAACACATTAAGTTAACTGTTTGAAAAGAAGTTAAAAGGAGTTTATAAAACTGGGGAAACATTTTTCAAACTGCTCAGATTACTTGTGAAAAACACTTTGAAAATCCGCTGCAAGTACTCTAAGTATTAAAACTGATTTCTGCAAAATCAGCTAAGTAACTATCAGACGAGTGGTCAACAAGACTGTTCAAAGACTTGTCCGCGAATCTGATCAGCTTAGTCTGTTCAGTAAGGGTAAAGTTTTAAAGTTAAATTTGAAGAAAATTTTTAAAGAGGTTTATTCACCCCCCCCTCTAAACCTCTTCTGACCACTTGGGACCAACAAGTGGTATCAGAGCAGGTGGTTCATTAGAATCAGCTGCCTGATCAACGAGCTTGATCCGAGTGTTTTTCAAAGGTTTTCAAAACTTTTCAAAAGAGCATCTTTTTGAAAAATAAAAACTTTTTGAAAAATGGATTGTATCAGCCATGTTCCCCACATTGCTGGTATGTCCTTTGAGGACTGGAAAATCAGAATGGAGATTTTCCTTGCTGCCTATAATGACAACATGCATACATGTATCATTAAAGGTCCATTCAAATTCACCAAGACCATCATCGTAGATGAAGCTCAAATAGTGGTGGAAAAAGACTTAACAGAAATGACAGCAGAAGAAATAAAGCTGTTCAACCTGGACAAAGTCGGAAGATTCATCATGACCAAAGCCCTGGATAATGATCGGTTTGACAAAGTCAAGCATTGCAAAACTGCAAAGGAGATGTGGGATAAGGTTCGTGACATGAGTGAAGGCAATGATGCTATTAAAGAGCATCAGCTCAGTGTTGCCTTGGAGAAGCTGGACAACTTCAAGATGAAGTCTGGAGAAACCATTGATCAGATGGATACCAGATTCACCAGAACTCTGAATGAAGTTTTGAAGCTGGGAAAGACTTTCACTGACAAAGAAATCACTGTCAAAGTACTGAAGGCTCTACCTTCCAAGTTCAACATGAAGGTGACAGCAATGGAAGAATCAAGAGATCTGGGCAAGATTTCTCTAACAGAGCTGTTCTCCGTACTCAAGGCGTATGAGTATAAACTGCCAAGGATGGGAATTGAAGAAACCTCAACTTCAGGACCCACAGCTGCACTTGTTGCTGCTGAAAACACCAGAAGACCAGCCCAGAAAAGCAAAGAAGTGGACTCATCTGATGAAGCCACTCTACTCAACAAAAAGGAGTACACTGCTGGAGATGTAGCATTATTGATGAACAACTTCAAGAAGTTCTATAAGAGAAAGATGAAAAACAAATACAATCATGCTGCTTCTACTTCTAAACCTAACTTTTCTTCTCAAGATAAAGAGGATTATAAATCAAAACTGATGTGTTACAACTGCAGGAAATTGGGACACTTCATAAGAGACTGCCCATATCCAAAAGCAGAGAAGTACACTGAGGAAGAGAAGAAAATGAGAAAAGAAAGAAAGCATCAGAGAGGAAAGGCAATGATGGCTGAAGCAGAAAAGCCAGCTGCTGTCTACTCATCTGATTCAGACTCAGACTCGTCTGATGAAGAATCTTCTGATGAAGAAAAACCTGCTCTCCTGTGCCTGATGGCAAAAGACTCTGATGACTCTGAGGATGAGGTAACTCCTCTTAATGATGAATTATTTAATTCATTTGAACAAATGATGCTTAACAATACTGGTATTGCTGAAGCATATAAAAAGCTTAAGGAAGAGATGATCCTGCTAAAAGAGCAAAATAGTTCACTGAAACTTTTAGCTGAAAAGCCAAAAGAATCAGCTGAATATAAACAGCTTGAGCAAGAGCATGAATCTCTGAAAGCTGAATGTGAGGTATATAAAGGAAAAATCATGGAACTTGAGAAAATCATTGAGTCTCATGATAAGTCAACTGTTGCATCCATGCATACACCTAAGAAACAGGAGACACCTTTAGAAAAGGATAAACTAGAGTTGAACCATACTGAAAAATTCATATCAGCTGACAATAGTAAGGTCATTCTGTATGTTCAAACTTCTAAACCTACCTCATCTGAGAAAGTGGTAAAGGAGAAGAAATCTCCTAAGGCTAAAAAGAGCAAAGAGCCTAGTGTAGGAAATCAGACTAGTAAGACCAAACAGCAGAGTCCTAAGAAGTCTGCTGATAAAGCTAAAGTCAATCAGACTAGTGGTAAAACTAAGTCAAAATCAAATGAGCAAGCATCTAGTAAACCAAAGAAGCATAAGAACAAGAAAAATCAAAATGCTTGGTATGGAAATGAGTCATATTATGTGCATCCTGCTGCATATCATCCTATGTATCATGCACCTCAGTTTCCTAATTACTATGCACCTTACCCTGCTCATCCAATGCATGCATACCCTGCTTATCATGCACCTTACCCTGCTTATGAACATTATTCATATCATACTGATCATCAACATGACTTATCTGATAACTATGATAAAAATGAAACTGTTCATGCTCCTAAAACTCAGAAACCTAAGAAGCCTAAGACTTCAACATCTTGGGTTGTCAAGGGTGGAACTAATCCTTCAGGACCCTCTCAATAAGGGTACCTAAAACAATTTTATTTTTGTTTTGTAGGTTAGGATTAGGAGTAGGAGTAAAGTAGAGAAGATTTGGTACTTGGACAGTGGATGTTCAAGGCACATGTGTGAAAACATACATGAGTTGACTGATGCAGTTGCTGTGGATGGTCCAAAAGTCACTTTTGGAGACAGCAAAGAAGGCAAGATTAAAGCTAAAGGAAGATTAATCAAGGGAAACATAGAGATATCTGACGTCTCCTATGTTAAAGGCCTAAAATATAATCTGCTGAGCATAAGTCAATTTTGTGACAAGGGATATTCAGTTATCTTCTCAACAGATAAGTGCTACGTTGAACAAATTGGTACAAAGAAGGTAATTTTATCTGGAAGACGACAAGGAAATATCTACATAGTCGACTGGAATTCTGTTGACAAGAATTCAAGTGTTTGTTTGGTGGCATCTGCACCAAGTGAAGTCAGTTGGCTATGGCACAAGAGGATGAATCATTTAAACTTCAAGACCATAAACAGATTAATCAAGAATGATTTGGTAGAAGGGATTCCAAAAGCAGTCATGAGCAAAGACAAGCTCTGTGATGCATGTCAGAAGGGTAAACAAATCAAGTCATCATTCAAAGAAAAGAAGCACCAATCTTCTGGAAGAATATTGGAGCTGTTGCATATGGACTTATTTGGACCCATCGATCCAGTCAGTAATGGTGGAAAGAAATACTGCCTAGCTGTTGTGGATGATTATTCAAGATATACTTGGGTGATTTTCATGAAGAAGAAAAGTGAAACCAAGGAACATCTTACCAATCTGATGGAACTGATCCAGAATGAAAAGAGTATTAAGATATTGAAGATCAGATCAGATAGAGGGACAGAGTTTACAAACTCTACTGTTGAAGAGTATTGTAACATCAAAGGAATACATCATGAGTATTCAGCTGCTAGAACCCCTCAACAGAATGGTGTTGCTGAAAGGAGAAACAGAACACTAAAAGAAGCTGTCAGAACCATGATAGCTGAAGCCAAGCTGCCTCAAAGATTTTGGGCAGAAGCAACAAACACAGCATGCTTCACCCAAAACAGATGTATGATCAACAAAAATCAGAACAAGACTCCATATGAAGTTTGGAACAATAGAAAACCAAACATTCATTACTTTAAGATTTTTGGTTGTAAATGTTTTGTATTGAATAATGGGAAAAATCACCTTACTGCATTTGCAGAAAAGGCTGATGAAGCTGTCTTTGTAGGATACTCATCTGTTAGTAAGGCTTATAGAGTTTTTAACAAAAGAACATTGCTAATAGAAGAATCTATCCATGTAGTATTTGATGAGCCAAGTCAATCTTCTGAAAAGAATCAAAGTGTAAATCAAGATCTGTCTGCTGATTTACAGAAGTTAGACGTTGGAAGAAATGAAGAATATGTTCCCATCATACTACCTAATCTAAGTTCAGCTGCTAACTCAAGTGCTGTTCATAATCACAGTGCTGATTGTCTAACAGACGAGTTGCAAACAGCTGACAGACCAGAGACTGTTCAACAGACCACAAATGCTCAACAGACTACTACTGAAACTCCAACAGTAGTGTTGCAAGATCATAACAGAGGACAACATCCTGATTTGCAACCTGATCTCAGATGGCTCAAGAATCACCCTCCTGAGTTAGTCATTGGTGATCCTTTAGATAGAGTGAAAACAAGAAGAGCAGCTGCACAAGATGCTATGTTTGTCACATTCCTATCTCAAATAGAGCCTAAACAAATTGAAGAAGCTCTAAATGACTCCTTCTGGATAGAAGCTATGCAAGAAGAGTTGAATCAATTTGAAAGGAATGAAGTCTGGTACTTAGTTCCTAGACCAAGTCATCAAAGAGTAATTGGCACTAAGTGGGTTTTCAGAAATAAAATGAATGAAGATGGTGTTGTCACCAGAAACAAAGCAAGACTAGTGGCCAAGGGTTATTGTCAAGAAGAAGGAATTGACTTTGATGAAACTTTTGCACCAGTAGCAAGACTTGAAGCAATCAGACTGTTTCTTGCCTATGCTGCTCACAAGAACTTCACTGTCTATCAGATGGATGTGAAGTCTGCTTTTCTCAATGGAGAATTGCAAGAAGAAGTGTATGTTGAACAACCTCCAGGATTTGAAGTTTACCAAGAAGAGGATAAAGTATATCGTCTGAAGAAAGCCTTATATGGACTGAAACAGGCTCCAAGAGCATGGTATGATACCCTATCTGATTTTCTTTTAATTAAAGGATTTCGTAAAGGTAAGGTAGATAAAACCTTGTTCACAATCGAATGGGAAAATCATATATTACTTGTGCAAATATATGTGGACGATATTATTTTTGGTTCAACTAACCAACAGATGTGTGATAAGTTCTCCAAGCTGATGCAGAATAAGTTTGAAATGAGCATGATGGGTGAACTTAACTATTTTCTTGGATTGCAAGTTAGACAGTTGCCTGATGGGATATTCATCAGCCAAGCAAAATACACAAGAGATCTGTTCAAGAAATTTGGTATGGAAACTAGCTCAACAGCTACCATTCCTATGTCTACAAGTCTTCGTTTGGATAAAGATGAAGATGGCAAATCAGTAGACATAACCAAATATAGAGGCATTATTGGTTCATTGTTGTATCTAACAGCAAGCAGACCTGACATAATGTACTCAGTTGGAGTCTGTGCAAGATTTCAATCAAACCCCAAAGAATCTCATCTCTTAGCTGCCAAGAGGATATTGAAGTATGTTAAAGGCACTCAAGAACTGGGATTATGGTATCCTAGAGAATCTGGATTTGAACTAGTTGGCTATTCAGATTCAGACCTTGCTGGCTGCAAGATTGACAGGAAAAGCACAACAGGTGCATGTCAGTTCTTAGGCAGTCGTCTGATCTCATGGATGAGTAAGAAGCAAACCTCAGTCTCTATATCTACTGCTGAAGCTGAATATATAGCTGCTGGAGCTTGCTGTGCACAGATACTTTGGTTGAAACATCAACTAGAAGACTACAACATCAAGATCAGTGGAATTCCAATCTACTGTGACAATACAAGTGCAATTTCACTTACTCAGAACACTACGAGTCATTCAAGGACTAAGCATATTGAGATCAAGCATCATTTCATTAGAGATCATGTGGAAAAAGGCAATGTAATGATTGAGTATGTTCATACTGATAATCAGATTGCTGATATCTTCACCAAACCTCTAAGTGAAGTAAGGTTCTCAACTCTAAGAGCTGAGCTAGGACTACTTAATTTGGAAGCATAAGCTGAGGGGGAACTCATCAGAAGACTGGAGTTCAACAGCTTAGTGTTTCATGATTATCTTCAAGGATTAACTTTCAACAGACATGTTAACTTATGAATTCTTAAACTCAGGGGGAACGTGTAAGACTAGCGGTACTTCTGAATTAAAGATGAAATTTGTTAATGTCAGTTAGTTGAAGTTATGTTTTCATCAGAAGACTCAACTATCGAAGATTGAAGCTATTTTATCTAGCTGGATTGACAAACAGCTGAGGAAGGTTATCAGCTATTGGCATTCTCTGATAACAGCATTGTCATCAGGACACTAGTCCATCAGATAAGTGTTTATTATACTTATCTGATTACTTAAATAAAAGCGAACTATTTAAAAACGTTTTATTCAAAACACGCTTTTACAAGTAAACTGTCGGGCGGTAGATATTCCCGCTCCTCATTAAATATCTTTTGAATTTGAAAGGTCGTAACTGACGCCGCACGATCAGCACTGACAGAAAAACGGATCTAACGGTTGGCAGATATCACGGAAACCGAAAAACCCCAACTCTATAAATCCTCATCTGATCAGTCGAGTAGCTCTTTACGCACCCTAAACTTTCAAAAGCAATTGTGAGAAAAACTTAAACAAGTTTTCTGCAAAAATCCTTTCCTTTTCACTAACTTTCAACAGATTGAAATGGCTGCTGAAGGTATGTTCTTAGATTATGAGTCCTATTATCAGTCTGGTACAAGTTTGATGAAAGAATTGTTGGAGAAATTCAAATCGGCACAGTTGGTAAATTTCATGGAGTACAATGAAGGAATAATCTGGACTGACCAGGTTATGGAGTATTATGGAACGGCAAAGGCTGACTACAACAAACTAGAAATCAAAGCGAAAGTGGGTGACAAATCTGTTGTCATCACTCCACAAGTTCTTCATGAACAGTTTGGTTTGCCCAAGTCTGGAAGACACGAAGTTACCGTACTGACTGAAGAGAAGCACCAACAGTTTTGGGCGATCTGCGCCAAGGAAGGAGAAATGTTGTCTGGCAACATTAAAAAGAAACAGCTGAAGGATGAATATCAGCGGATGGCTGATATGGTCTCGAAGCTGATTGAGAACTGTACTTTTTCTCTAGATGCTGTTACAATGAAGCGTTTCAGCATCATGGCTGCCGTATACTATGGGCTAGAGGTAAACTGGTCCATCATAATTTGGTATATACTTGCTGATTTTCTGGAAGTGAAGAAGGGAAAAGGCCCTTACACCAACCACAGAATCACTTTAAGTTACCTCTTATCAAAGTTGGGCTGTGTCATGACAAATGGGAAAGAAATTCACAAGTCCAAAGCAATGAACAAGTATCTACCTGTTCAGAAGAGGAAGGCTGATGAGCCTGAACGAGAAGAAGTTGAGGAACCAAAGGAGGTTCCTGCCAAAAGGCAAAAGAGATTAGTCAAAACAGAAAGTTTGGCTGTTGAGACTAAAAGGAAGAGGGCTGCTGATGAGCCCAAAAAGAAAGAATTAAAGCAGATGGAGAGAGTGACTTCTGCTGAAGCCACTAAGATTGTTGAGAACATTATTGCTGATGTAAGGACTGGATCCCCTGCATCACCGTCAAGAACTCCATCAGCAGAGAGGCCTGCTGAGGATATTTCTCAAAGGACAAGAAGTCAACTGAGAAGTACAGCTGCTACCACTTACCGTGAAGGTAGAACAAAGAAGTCTGCTAGAAAGCAGATGACATTCATTGAAAAACCTACTGATCTGGAAAATGTAGCTAGGGAGGATCCTGAAGCTGCTCAAAGGCCTATTGAAACAGTTGAGACTGTTGAGACTGACAAAGCTGATGAGCAACAGCCAAGTCAAGTCACTTCAACAGCTGAGGTTGCTCAACCTCAAGAAGATCCAGATGTTCAAATCATCCATCCTATAGCTGCTGCTCCCATATCATCTGCTGGACCAGCTCCTGTTGATAAAGGCAAAAGAAAGATAGTGATTAAGAGAAAGAAAATCACTAAAGCTGACAAAAGAGCAAGGGAAGAAGCTGAACAGAGGAAGCAGGATGAGCTTGAAGAGAAGAAAGCACTTGAGCTAAGCAAAGCTCAAGAAGCAAAGGATGAAGCCAGAAGACGCATGTCTGCAGCAGAAAGAAAAGCTGCTGAGGATGCTGAAATGGCTGCAGTGATTGAATTGAGCAAGATTGATGCCTATGGACCTGTCCATGGAGGTGGCATCAAGATTGGTGAAGGGAACGATGAAGAAGACAAGAAGAAAATATTGCTGCCTGCCCCCAAAACCAAGTCAAAAGACAAATTTGAAGTCAGAAAAGCATTTGAGATAGTCTATGCTGATAAGGAGCTGTTCAAGAAGTTTGAAAAGTCCTTGGCTTACTATGATCAGAAGCTTATGTTGATGACTCTGTTCAACCAAGAAAAGCCAAGATATATTAGTTGGAGAGACAACAGGCTGAACAAGTCAATTACTGAACTTCAAGATATGAAGGAGTTAGCTGATGAAGAACGATGGGTTCTAAGTTGGCTGAAGACAAACTCCATCCAAAAGGCTCTTGATCCAAGCTATGTGAGAGATATCATGCATAGCTATGCAAAAGGCTTTGCATTGGAGGAAGCCAAGAAAATCAAGAACACCTTGCCTGAAAAGAAGAAGAAGTCTGAAGATGCTGAGGAAAGAGCAATTAAGTTTGCTGTTATGGCTGCCCTGAAGAGATGGGCTAAAAAGTCAAAGTATCAGCAAGGCTGTTCAAGTGATTTGCCACTACTGCCTAGTGTCCAGCAAATCATTTTTGGCAAGGAAGTGCAACCGTTCTATGAAGTGCCAAAGGGGAATAATGCTTTTGTTAATCCCTGGATCATTGTGAGGCAAATCAGACAAACCACTTGCTTCAATGATGATGGCACCATCACCAACTTAGTCTATGATGATGTTACTGATGAGCCTAAAGCTGCGGACAAGCCTGATGTCAAGTCTGCTGATCAGACTGAAGTCAAGACTGCTGATCAGACTGCTGACAAGCCTGCTGAACAAATTGCTGATAAGTCTGCTGATCAGACTGAAGATAAGTCTGCTGAAAAGGCTGCTGATGAACCCCTGGCCATTGAGTGGAAGGCTACGGACTCTGGAAATCATCAAGACGAAAAGATGGAAGATATTCCTGTCAACCAGGAAATTGATGAAAGGGATGTAGCTGCTGCTTCTGCTTCATCAGGTGATAAGCACTCATCACTGATGGAAGCAATCCAGATGCTGATGGAAAACCAACTTAAGGAACTGGAAGACAAGCACAAGCAACAGCTATTAAAAGTTAAGGAGGAGCTGAAAGCAGAGTTGGCAGAAACCAACAGACTTCAGCTGGAAACTGTTCAAGGATCAACAGAAGAGATCATCAAAAAGGAGATCAACAGTATTCCAATTCCTCAAGACAACTCATTACAGTTGATACACAGCTTAAGAGAACTGAACCAGAACGTGGAAGATGTGAAGGGTGATGTGAATCATCTTCACACTGCTTTAAAATCAGCTGAGCACAAGATTGCTGACTTAACTGCAACTTTCATTAAAGTCAGTCATGAAGAGAAGGAAATCAATCTGGGAGTGTTGCAAGAAGTTGCAAAGGCTGCACAGGAAGTTCAAAATGAAATTGCAACTATCAACCTCAACATTGACTACTTCAATGATAAGACTGATGTCATCAGCACTGACATTCATCATCTCACAGCAAGTCACGACGTTGTTAATCAGAATCTGAAGGCTTTGTGTGCTGGAGTAAAGATTCCAACAGTTGCCCTCAACCCTGCTGTTGAACCTTCTAATGTCATCAGAGTTGATGATGACAAAAAGGGGGAAGATAAAAGGGAAGAACCAGCTAAGGAAACTGCTGCTGAAGAACCAGCAAAGGAATCTGCTGCTGAAGATTCAACTAAGGAAGAAACTGCTGCTGCAACTATGAAAGCCAAGGAAACTGAAGACACTGCTGACAAGGCTGAAGTACTTGAAAAGGTAGAAGAAGAAGATACCAAGTACAAAAACACTGAATCTGCCAGGAAAGCCATGGAAGCTTTGAAAGCTCTACAAGAACAGGAACTTAAAGAGAAAATGGAAGCTGCCAAAGCAATTCTGGAAGAAGAAGTTGATGATGAAGAAGATGATGAAGAATCATCTTATGAATATGAAGAAGTGCTTGAATCTGATGAAGAAGCTGATAGTTAGGAATTGCAAAATCCATTGTAATCAGTTTATTTTTTTCAGAAATCTCATCTGATGAACTTGTACATGTAACTCATTTTCAATATTAATGAAAAGTCAAGTTCAATCCAATAAACTTTTTCTATCTCAGAAAATTTTGAGGATTTCAATCTTTAGTTTAGGTATTCAACAGGTACTAAGCTGAAGTTTTGTCATCATCAAAAAGGGGGAAATTGTTGGATGAAGATGAAGATGAAGGCACTGAAGAAAGTTTGATAAGGGAGGTTTTGATGCATTCCAAAACTTCAAAGATTGGCTAAGTATGGAGCAACTTAGCTGATAGACTTATCAAGGAATTTTGACTAAGTAAAGAAGACATCAGAAGAGTCAAAGTTTCAAGGTCCAAGACTTCTGATCTGCTGAAGTAAAGTTATCAGACTAGTGAAGATCAGCCGACTCAAATCAGATTTGTTCAAGTTTGAGATCAGCCGAGTTCGCCATCAGACTTATACTTTCGTCAGCCAAGTGAAGAAGATCATGAAGTGTTCCCAACGGTAATAAATGCCCCTTGGTGTAATAAATGCTGAAGTACGAGGATATTTAAGACAAATGATTGAAGAAAAGCTTCGCATCAGCCGAGTGCATTTAATGCTGCATTTAATGCTGCCTGCAGAATAGTACTGTTTACAGTACGGACAGACTGCAAAAGAGCCGTTCGCGGATTTTAAGGACCAGTACTCGAGGAATTTGAATCCTGTCTCTCTTCAACGGACACTTTTCAATCCTCAAGTATAAATAGCTGAAAGAGACGAAGAAGAAACAAGCAACACACTTTCTGAGAGAAATTTCCGAAGCAAAATTCTTTAAGTCTCAAGAACAGCTCACTCATCAGCTGAGTCATTTGTTGACGAAAGCAGAGTTGAAGAATCAAGAAAAATACATCTTCTGAGTGATTTTGTAAACAAGAGTGTTGTGCGGAGTTGTGATCCATCTTTGTGAGTGATCAAACTTCAGAGGATAGGTTTTCTGTGTGATCTCCTATTGCGAACTTGTGGTCGTTTCATTTGTTGTTCGACGCAAGCAGAGTATACTGTAAACTTTGTGATTATAGTATAACCCAAGATCTGAGTGACTTGGAAGAGTGGACTAAAGGATATTTAAATCCATATAACCACTATAAAAATTGATTGTGTTTTTACATTGCTTCTAAACTTGCATATTTCCTGATTGCATAAAAACACATTAAGTTAACTGTTTGAAAAGAAGTTAAAAGGAGTTTATAAAACTGGGGAAACATTTTTCAAACTGCTCAGATTACTTGTGAAAAACACTTTGAAAATCCGCTGCAAGTACTCTAAGTATTAAAACTGATTTCTGCAAAATCAGCTAAGTAACTATCAGACGAGTGGTCAACAAGACTGTTCAAAGACTTGTCCGCGAACAGAATTGTAACTTACAAATCTGATCAGCTTAGTCTGTTCAGTAAGGGTAAAGTTTTAAAGTTAAATTTGAAGAAAATTTTTAAAGAGGTTTATTCACCCCCCCCCCCCCCCTCTAAACCTCTTCTGACCACTTGGGACCAACAATATAAAAAAATGGAGGCTGAAAAGATAAGAATTTGTAAGGTTCATAAAAAAATATTCAGCAAGGTAGGAAATGAGACATGTCTTAAATTAATCAATTATTCAACAATATATATGGGAATTTTTTTTTGGTAAATATCAAATAGACATGTGGGAATTTCATTTTAAATTTGTCATGGTACCATGGTTTGGTGAAGGATGAATATTCTTGCATAGACCTGGTGTATGAGATTTTTATAGACCTTATAGTGGTAAATAAGCCACATCATATATTTTGAGAGCATGACATCATCAAAATGTATGATGTGGCTTATTTACCACCATAAGTAGGGGTGGGCGTTTGGGTCGGGTATTTTGGGACCCGTCCCGACCCGTTTGGGTATTTCCCATTTGGAACAAAAAAATGGGTATTTTGACATTCGAGTTCGGGTACCCGAACCCGAAATATATTTTCGGGTAGGTATTGGGTATTAATTTCACACCCGAACGGGTATTCGGGTACCCGTTCGGGTATTTAAAAAAAAATTCGAGTAATTTAGTTGGATTTTCAAGCTTGTAGGTGGATATGATTGGTGAAGATCCGAATGATGAGTTAAAATGTGAAATATTATTGAATGTGATTTGTGATTTTATGTCTATTGTAAGTTGTAACTTTCATGCCATGCGATTGTGATATTTAATATTTTGATGCTTTGAGACTTTGAGTTTGATTTGCTTGTAATTTATTGAATAATTGAATCTTGAGGTTTGAGACATTTGTATTGTTTTGTTTTGAAGTTATTGTGTACAATTAATGTTTGAATTCGTTTATTTACAATTTTACGTATATATATGTTGAGAAAAAATTCTTGAAAAATAAAAGTGTGAAATTTCGGGTACCCAATACCCAATACCCGAAATACCCGAAAATTTCGGGTACCCGAACTTCGGGTACCCGCCAAATCGGGTAGGGTTTCGGGTATGAAAATTCACTACCCGCCAAGTCGGGTACCCGACCCGAAATACCCAATACCCGAAATACCCTACCCGCGCCCACGTCCATAAGGTCTATGAAAATCTCATAGATCAGGTCTATACAAGAATTTTCCGGTGAAGGAATGGTAGGTGAGGAAAAGTTTCATTTTATGCACGTGTGAAAATGCGTGCTGAGGATGATTAGAATTATAAAAAAAAAAAAAAAAAAACCTACGAAATATGTTTACCAATAGCAATAAATAATTTGTACACGTGATTTATACATATATCTATAATTAAGAAAGTGCACGTACATTGTACGTGTCTAGTTAATTTCATTGATATTTTTTTTTAAATTAGAGTAAAATTAATTTGATTATGTCATAAAATAGAGCAAATTAACCCCTTTTTACCTATTTAATTCATTATTTACCGGTTTAACATTTTTTTAGCCAATTTTATTTATTTTTATCATTAATATTTTTAACTATTTGCCCTTATTTTTTTATCAGTTATAACTTATTTTCACTATTTCTACGATTTTGTCCTTTTGTTTTTTTTCGTTTTAAATTATTTTTATACCGGTTTCACCTTCTTTTGTCGGTTAAACTCTTTTTCTTACTTTCTTACTGATTTCACATGTTTTTATCATATTAACCCGTGTTTAAATGTTTTTATCATATTACTGGTTTTCACCTATTTCACACATTTTTTTTCAGTGATTTCACATATTCTTCTTACCAATTTCACCTGAATTTTCATTGATTTGACACTTTTCACATACTTTTATTAATTTTCATCGATTTCACCAGCTTTATATGTTGTTGTTTCACCAGTTTTTATCATTTTTCACGAATTTCTCCCAAATTTTCATTAATATCACATGAAATTATCGATTTCAGTGGAACCTTTTTTTTTTACCAATTTCACCCGAATTTTCATCGATTTGACAATTTTCCACCAATTTCACCCGTTTTTCACGAAAAGAATTTTATGAAATTTCGAGGTTGTGCATGTCTTGATATTGTTGAATATTTTATATATTTTTATATTCTAGCCAAAGTAAAATTACGTGATTAGCTAATGGTTAAAAGTTATACGATTTAGCAAAAGAAAAATGACGAAATATAATTACGTAAGATTGTAATACTTTGTTAGGTGGATGAAAAATTGATGAATAAAATAATATGGGACCCGTAATCCCGTAGAAGTGTCAATCCCGAAATTTATTATAACCATATCTCTAGCCCTGAACCTGATCTTACGAGTTTTCGTTAGTTCGATAAGGGTGGTGTAAAATGCCGTGCTGATGAATGTAAATGGAGATAAAAGATCAATAGTATTATATTCTTGGTGATCGAATACAGATTACAAGAAATGGGAGTCCTATTCGAGCACTATTGGATGCCGTACAAGCTAGAGGGTGAAATACATATAAGAAAGCCTATGCTATTATTCCCAAGTGAGTCCGAGCAGCAGTCTCGAAGGAAGAGCACCTGGGAAGTTGTGTCGTCGTCATAAATGCTTGGGGTATTTATAGTTGAGATCTGGGACCAGATGAACCACCCATAGGTGCGTATTACTCAGCCCATAGGCCTGGGCCTGAGGTCGGCCCAACAGTAACTCTGGACTCAGAATTTCCATAGTATAATCAACGTAGGATTCCTGTGCCTTGGGCTCGAATTTATGCTCATGAGATCGAGAATGATGAAGTCCGACCTCATTAGGTCGTAGTAAAGTCTGCATCCAATTTACCCCTCATCAATACTCCCCCACTTCTCGAGCGTAAAGAGAAGTTTATGCTCGAAGAAGTATAAATCGGACGCTGGGTGACCGAGCCATTTTTGGATAAGTTTCGGATATGCCTCATTAAAAACCTAACTCGGAAAAACCCTATGGGATAAAAACCGAGCTAGGAAAAAAGAGTGCATAACTTGGAAACTATGTAATGGAGTCACCATGATATTATCCTTGTCCTCTAGTGTCTATTGTATTGCTATAGTCGATCTTTAACAATATCTCTATAGTCCTTTGATTTCGATAGAGTAGATAGGTGGCGGATGCGGAATTGACGCCCCCATAAATACTATTTTCGCCTTGGTGGTCCATAATTTTGTGATTTTTAGAAAATATCGGGGTCATAAGTGCAATTATCGGAAATACGACTTCAAATCCACCCTTGAGGAGTTTAACCGTCGCGGTTACTCGGGGACCAGTTTGTAATTTCCCATTTTGTCCTTGTATATATACCTTGATGGAGGGCCGCTGTTCATTAACGATTCTGAGGAGAAAAACCATAGATCGGAGCGAATAGATCGATAAGTGAGTTCTAGCAATCTTTTCCGAGTACTCTTCGTATATTCACCATGTCCAATTCAGTAGATTTGAAAGGAAAATCCCCTGTAGTGGAAAGTCGAGAAAATGATCAAGAGGGGATGCAGATCGTAGATGTTCGACCATCCGTAGGGGAGAACCCGAGAGATTCGAGTCCCACTTCCGAATCTAATGGGGAGGAGAGAGAATCGTGTTCCGGATCGGAAGATAATGGTGAAGACAATTCGAGCGAAGCCATGGTCTCAGAGGAGGAAATCGCAGAGGATGGCGACCTTCCCTTAGGGAAAAATGAACAGAAGAAGTATAGACTGAGCGGCAATGTCGTGGTTACGATCTTCAACTGGGAGGAGCCGTCGACCAGCGCAGGACTGAACATGACCCAGGACAGGGCGGACGAGATCGTTTGTTCCTATGTGGAAGCAGATCTGGGAAAATTGCAGGCAGACTTTGGTCAATACCTAGGTGCCGGATTCTCGATTGTTCTTCCTACTCCCGAGCAACGAGTTACTGACCCTCCCCCTGGATGTCAAGCCTTTTATTCTAAGCATTTCCATTATGGCTTACGTATCCCTTTTCCTCCTTTGATAGAGAGTATTTTGGAAGCTTTCGAGTTAACACCCTCCCAGATTCTACCAAATTCGATCGGACTTATTATAGCCTTTTGCGTGCTAATGAAAGCCAAAGGGAAAAAGGCTGTTTTTCAGAATTTCTGGCGAATATTTCAGATGAGTGCTTCCACGTCTTCGAACGCTGGTTATGTTTATTTTTCTCAGAGACCGAAAATCTCGATCTTATCAGGTAACGTTAGCAGCAACTTGAAAGGCTGGAAACATGAGTTCTTTTTTGTTCGTGGACCAGATTCTCCATCCTCCGAAGATAATTCCGAACCCACTCCGTATGCGTGGCCTGGTGCAAGATCATGGATCTATGGTAAACGCCGCCTTAGAGGAAAAATGAATAATGAAATCTCGGACGAATTCCTGCAATCCCTTCGAGCTGACCCTCATCAGACAGCTTTGATGACTCAGGAGGCAGTTTTGCGGTTGGCTGGGCTCAGCGCGTGTTCTTTCCCCGCTCTTCCAATCGAATATGGGAAAGCTACAATCGATCCTGCCAATGCCCCCTCCACTTTAGGTGCGTTGAATCATTTCGATTTATCTTTTTACTTCAATACCTAATTTCCTCTTATCTTTCAGCTGGGATCGTTGACAAGTTCCGAACATCGATAGCTGGTCCGGTTGTTGCTTCCTTCTCGAAGGGTATCCAAGGTCGACCTCGCCGCCAAACATCGAAGGTTACCCGTAAGGTAGTAAAGTCCGCCCCTGGGGTCGATACTGCAGCGGCTCCGAACGCTATGGTGACTTTTTCCCAAACTGCCATTGCGGGAACTTCTCGTCCTCATTCCACGGCCGAGGGGGCTTCTCAACCTCGAATCCTAGATCTCCGGTCCGTTTTTCCAACTGGCTCCTCTAACCCGAACGAGGAAGGACTCAGCCATTATTCCCTACAGGAGGTCCGAGCTCAAAAGATACTAGAAGCGAGAATGGCTCGCAAGAGAAGTAGTGATATTCCCGAGTCTTCTAGAAGGGTGAAGCCTTTTGGTCGAGGACCGGGTCCGATCAAGTGCCGGGCGGGCCATTCCGAGCCAGACCTGGTTGATTTCATAGAGGATCATTTCCAAGGACCAAGGGCAGCTGGTTTCCCGGAGGATGGAACCATCGAGTCCGACTTGGGCCCAAACGGGGAACATACAGTGGATAAGTCTCTTCGGATGTTCATGGCCGGGAGATTTAAGGATGACAATACAGCGCTATTCCTTAAAAGCGACTTCGAGCTCGCGGGTGATTTTGCCTATGCTCTTCAAAAGGTATACAAGTTCTTTCACGAGTACTGATTTATCCTCAAAGTTTATGCTTCGCCTTTAATGTATAATTTCTTCTCTAGGTCGGGGACTTGTACAATCATCAAGCTTACCGACAGGCCACCTTAAACGTGGAATCTCAGATGGCTCAGAGTGCCCTTCACAACGTCCTTACGGCGGAAGCCACCAAGGCTGATCAGTTGAAGGATACTACGGCCAAGTTATCTGAGGTTAGAAAGGAGCTCGATGAAGTCAAGAAGAGTCTTGACGGAAAAAGGGCCCTCGAGGAAGAAGTAATCAAATTGAGATCGTATCTCGAGCATGCCAAGGCATTATCTGAACGGGCCTATGCTCGGGGTCGAGAAGAGGGCAGACTTCCCGCCATACGAGAATTCTTAGAGTCACCCTTTCTTGATGCTTTAGTTCGCATGCGGTCGGGTGAAATTAACCAAGCTTTTTATTATAAAGGAATTCAGCATCTCCTCTCAGCTGGAAAAGTTCAAGGCACCTTCGATGACTACCTTCCTTATATGGATCCTTATAAGAATATTTATGGAAAGGATTATAAAGCTTCCTCTCTTCCTCCTAAACTCGAAGGTTTAACCGACCATGAGTTCACTCCTCTTCTTGAGGAATTTGGAGTGCCGATGCCAAATCCTGATGTGCTCGAAGCTCAATCTGAGGATGAAGATGTGGATATTGAAGGGGATTCCCGCGATCAGGGGGAGCAAGGCACTCCTTCTTCCGATTCGAGTAAATCCGCGGCTGATGTGCAAAGTAATGATGGAGAAGAGAGCAGCTCGAGTAGTGATGATTCTGATAGCTCGGAAAGCGGTTCTAGCGAGAAGAAGGAACAAGAGAGATCGGACCATGGTTCTGGCGTGAAGGAATCCAGCCAGTAATGATTACTATGTAATAGGACTTAGTAAACCATTGTAATTGTAAATTTGTTTTATAGTCTCCTGCTTTTCTCTATTTTGTGGATGCTCTAATTTAATTTTTCCTTAATGCCATACTTAACCTATTGCCTGTTTGACCATCTTGTTGAATTTTATAACGTCATTCTAACATACTCCGTTGCGTCATCGAATCTTTCTTGGGAGTGGTGACTTACCAACTATTGTAATTCGCATGATGTCGCGTCTCTTATAAATATCAAGGCCATTTTACGTTGCTTTCACAATAACGTTGCTCACAGTGATCGGAGCTTTAGAAAATTATTTCGGTCGAATCCTAATCCGGACATCAAGAGATGAATAAAAATTCGAACGCTTTTGTGATTTCTTCCGCGCCTTTTTCCAAACCAAATGACGGTAGAAATATAAGGAAAAGGAGCCAAACATCAATTAAATCCATTACTTCTGATAAGCTAACCTTCCATGAGGAAAATAAATCTTCGACTGTTGCCCCTTCATGCTTGAAATCCAAGGGCTCAAACAAAAGAATTAAAAAGGTTTCTTTTGTGGAGGATGTATCTGGGCACACTCCTTTCCAATCCGTGCCTTCGTTGGTCGGAGAATCTTTTGATTTGTTGTTTCCTTCTGGTGTCTTTCCATTTAAGAGAGACATAATTCCTTTTGATAAAGTGTCACATGAAAAATCCGACTTGACCCTTCTTCGGGCCAATGTCTCTATCTCCGAGGCGGTTTTATCGACTGGAGAATATTCCTCGTTCCTGTTTCAGTCTGGGTTGGAATCCCTCGCCCAGGTAACTCTTTTCTAACCTTTTTATTATGATTCTCTAATTTCTTTATTTTTGTCATGACATATCTTTTATAAGTTCAGGCTGGCAAGGACTTTTCTAGGCTTTATGCGCTGGCCAAGCATGAGATCGAACAACGGGCTTCTATTTCACTTGAGCTGATCAGGAAAAAGATTGAGCTGGAACGCGCACTGGAAGCTAATAGATTTTTTAAGGAGAGATTGTCTCAGGATAAGTTAAGTTCGGAATTAGAGAGACTTAAAGATATCTACGAACGTGAGAAGAGAAACTCCGAGCTTCGTGAGAGGGAAGCTTACATTCGCGGGTACGCTGATCGTAGTGCTGAAGTTCGAAAGGTCCTTTTTGAAAATAATTTCGTTTAGTAATACTGAGATTTTCCTTTGTAACATGAGCTTGCTAAGATTTTTCTTTGTTGTAACACCATACTTGTTGTAACGATTTTCCTTTCTTGTTGTAACACATTCTTTGTTGTAATGATAATATTGCTGGAATGTTGTTCTCTCTCTTTTTTTTTTTTTTTTTTTTAATCGTCCCTCATTTCTGGGGAAGTGAAAAGGTCAGAGCTTTTAATGCTCGTATCGTGGCCATTCAGTCCGAGAGATCAACACCGTTGATATGGAATTCCTTCCCCTATATATAGCTCCGAAATTACCTTCATATTTTTACTTATCTGTAAATGTTTTGCCTCGGAACAATATGGTTGTGTTTTTACTTTCGTCGATCAACTACATGTTCCATTTATCGTCAGTAATTAAAGCGTTCGAGATTTTTATTCGAACCTTCTTTTCCAACTTCCTTGGAATTCCCATATGAAAATCTTTCGGCTAGGGTATCGACAGGCGAAAATAATTGCGACTAGGGTACCGGCAGGCGACCTGCTCTCTCTGATTCCAAGTCTTTGAGGCGGGCTCGACTTCCTGTACTCTGTCCTCCATTCAGTCGGGATAGTGGGTCTACTGCTGGAGGGGTTTTCCTACGCTCGATCTCCACGTCTTCGAGGCAGCTTCTTGAAGGATGTGGTCTTCGAATTTGCTAGGAGTACTTCCAACTGGAGTTGCTTCCCTGTCTCTCGATTTGGTCTTTTGCGGACCATTTCTCAAGGAAAGATCGGATGAAGGGTAGAAGTGTTCCAGCCTCACTTTTCTTCTTTGGGCATCCATAGGAATAGCCATTTGTAATAGGATCGTGTCAGGTGTAATATTTTCGGATTAGCTTGATTTCTTGATTGTAATCAATAGTTCTCATGTAATTTATTTGAAATTTGATGAATGAAAAATTTTCTTTATATATTGTTGTCTATCGGATTTGAAGTTCGATCTTTGCAACATCTGAATCTTTCGTGAGATATCTTCCATAGTTTAGGTTCTTCTCGGAATCAATAGTCGTCGTGGAGAAATAATAGAATTTGGATCGATCTTGGATATACTTTTGACTTAAGGGGCATAGCAATGGCTTTCACCCTTAGTCGCATCAGAGCATTTTTAGCCTGAGGGTCGTAGCAATAGCTTTCACCCATTCAATAATTTCGATCTAAGGGCATAGCAACGGCTTTCACCCTTAGTCGTTTCAGAGCATTTTTAGCCCGAGGGTCGTAGCAACAGCTTTCACCCATTCAATAATTTCGATCTAAGGGGCATAGCAACGGCTTTCACCCTTAGTCGTTTCAGAGCATTTTTAGCCCGAGGGTCGTAGCAACAGCTTTCACCCATTCAATAATTTCGATCTAAGGGGCATAGCAACGGCTTTCACCTTTAGTCGTTTCAGAGCATTTTTAGCCCGAGGGTCGTAGCAATAGCTTTCACCCATTCAATAATTTCGATCTAAGGGGCATAGCAACGGCTTTCACCCTTAGTCGTTTCAGAGCATTTTTAGCCCGAGGGTCGTAGCAACAGCTTTCACCCATTCAATAATTTCGATCTAAGGGGCATAGCAACGGCTTTCACCCTTAGTCGTTTCAGAGCATTTTTAGCCCGAGGGTCGTAGCAACAGCTTTCACCCATTCAATAATTTCGATCTAAGGGGCATAGCAACGGCTTTCACCCTTAGTTGTTTCAGAGCATTTTTAGCCCGAGGGTCGTAGCAACAGCTTTCACCCATTCAATAATTTCGATCTAAGGGGCATAGCAACGGCTTTCACCCTTAATCGTTTCAGAGCATTTTTAGCCCGAGGGTCGTAGCAACAGCTTTCACCCATTCAATAATTTCGATCTAAGGGGCATAGCAACGGCTTTCACCCTTTTTAAATAATAGGTGGAGATAATAGAGATTGATAATAGATGAATAGAGATCGAGAATATCAGAATATGACGAATAAATAGGAGATTTGACGAAACGAAATTTCATTGAATAATTAATTCAGCCAAAATAAACTTTCATCGAACACATAGTTTTCTTAATTGCGAGAAACAAAGAAACAGAATGAGATGACTAAATAGCAGTAGCCTTGAATTTAACTATCTTCCATAATATCTTCTCAAATTAATAGCGTTCCATGCTCGAGGTAGTACCTCTCCGTCAGGATGAGCAATCTTGTAAGAACCTTTTCTTCCAACCTCAACAATCACAAAAGGGCCCTCCCAATTAGGTTGGAGTTTTCCAACGTGCTTCGACACTTCCACTTTCTTGAGCACCAAATCCCCCACTTTGAATGTTCGGATTCGAACATTTCGATTATAAGATTTTTCCATGCTAGACTTTGTGGATTGGATTTTCAACTTTGCACGGTCCCTTCGACTATCCGCGTGATCAAGTTCCATTTCCCTTAGAGATTGGTTTTCCTTGGGATCGTAAAATTCGACCCTGGGGGAAGGTACGAGGTTCTCTACTGGGATAACGGCCTCTGACCCATAAACCAGACTAAATGGAGTTTCTCCTGTTGCCGCTTTAACAGTAGTTCTATTGGCCCATAAAACCCCTGGAAGATCATCGAGCCATTTTCCTTTTGCCTCAGATAGGCGTTTTTCTAAGGATCGTACGATCTCTCTGTTCACAACCTCCGTTTGCCCATTAGCTTGGGGATGCCCTACAGATGCGAAGTTCTGTTGTATTCCGAACTTTTCACACCATTCCGTGATTCTTTTTCCGGCGAACTGCGTTCCGTTATCGGATATTAAGATCCTAGGAATTCCAAATCTGCAGATAATATTTTTCCATAAGAAATTAATAACTTGAAACTGAGTGATCTTTGTCAGAGCAACACATTCAACCCATTTGCTGAAATATTCAACTGCAACCAGTACATAATTTTTTTGAGCTCTTGCTGTTGGAAAAGGCCCGACAATATCAATACCCCATTTATCAAAAGGCCAACAAATAGGAATAGAATGCATATGCTCAGCCGGTTGATGAATCAAGTTCAAATGAATTTGGCAATGGTGGCATTTTTTCACATAATCAACAGAATCAGAGAAAAGAGTAGGCCAATAATATCCGGACCTCGAGCATTTAAGAGCTAAGGCCCGAGCACCACAATGATTTCCCGCTTCCCCTTCGTGAACTTCTTTTAAAATAGCATTGTAGTGAATTTCAGGGATACATTTTAATAAAATTCCCGAGGAGGATCGCTTACAGAGTTGATTACCAATCAGAGTGAATGATGGCGCTCTGTATTTGATCCTTCGAGCTTCGTTTGGATTTTCCGGAAGTTTTCCTTCCTTGAGATAGGCAATAAGAGGGTTGCTCCATGAGTTGCTCGGTTCCTCGATTTCCATGATATCGATTGCAGGGGCCGTGTCCAGCTCGATAGCAGATGTATTCGATAGCAGCCACGTGATTATTCTCTTATTCTTCCCGTCGGCCAAACCTGTGAACTTTGATAATATATCTGCCCATAAATTTTCCTCTCTCGGCACAGGTTGAATATCGAACTTGTCGAATTCAGAGATCAACTTCTTCGTTCTGCTCAAGTATTTGACCATATTGAACTCCCTGGCCTCGTACGTGCCTTTCACCTGTCTATGAACAAGTTCTGAATCGGTTAATACAACAATTGATTTTACCTTTGCTTTAAGAGCCATCTCTAACCCTGCGATCAATGCTTCATACTCGGCCTCGTTGTTGGTCACGACGAAATCTAAAGTTATAGCATAACTCAAGTCTTCACCATTGGGTCCTTGGAAATGAATTCCTGCTTCACCTCCATCCTTGGTTGAAGATCCATCCACATGCATCAGCCATATTTGACCTTTGGATTCTTCTACCATACTTAGCTCGGAGATTGCTCCTTTTTCCACGTTCGACAAGCCTGTTGATTCAAGCACGAAGTCAGCTAATACCTGGGCTTTTATGGCGACCCGTGGTTGATACTCGATTTCGAACTGACCAAGCTCGACCGCCCATTTGATCAATCTGCCTGATGCTTCTGGTTTTGATAGGACCTGTCTCAAAGGTTGATTTGTTAAAACAATAATCTTGTATGTTTGAAAGTAAGGCCTTAGCCTTCGGGCAGCTATCACCAAGGCCAGTGCGAATTTTTCGATCTCCATATAGTTTTTCTCGGCACCTTGCAATAACTTACTTAAATAGTAAACTGGTTTATGCTCAGTTTTGTCAATTTTCACCAAAACCGAACTAATGGCCTCTTCCGATACAGCTATGTATAAATATAGAGGTTCTCCTTCAGATGGTTTGGCTAGCATGGGTGGTGAGGTTAAGTATGCTTTCAGTTCTTCGAAGGCCTTATCACATTCTGCACTCCATTCAAAGTTCTTTGATTTTCGCAAAAGTTCGAAGAATGGTAAACTTTTGTCGGCAGATCGTGAGATGAATCTATTCAATGAAATAATTTTTCCAATCAAACTTTGGACGTCTGAGAGCTTTCGTGGTGGTTGGAGATCGGTGATTGCTCGAATTTTTTCAGGGTTTGCTTCGATTCCTCTTTCGTGGACTAGATATCCGAGGAATTTTCCCGATCGCACACCAAAAGTACA
The DNA here is from genome assembly GCA_038501285.1 of Penstemon eatonii. Taxonomy (NCBI): domain Eukaryota; kingdom Viridiplantae; phylum Streptophyta; class Magnoliopsida; order Lamiales; family Plantaginaceae; genus Penstemon; species Penstemon eatonii. Next base: position 62,969,157 of record CM076715.1, on the reverse strand, counting down.
CTTGGCTGGGTTCAGCTTCATCCCATATTTTCTCAAGATTTCGAAACATCTATCCAGATGGTCAATGTGATCCTCCTCCGTCATACTCTTTACGAGCATGTCGTCTACATAAACTTCCATTATTTCGCCTATCAGTTCTTTGAACATCATGTTAACTAGTCTCTGATAGGTTGCACCTGCATTCCTTAAGCCAAAAGGCATAACAATGAAGCAGTACACTCCCCGCTCGGTGATGAATGTTGTTTTATCCTGGTCTCTTTCATTCATGAAAATCTGATAGAACCCTTGGAAAGCGTCCATCATACTAAACAACACAAACCCTGCGGTGGAATCTACTAGCATATCAATCCGAGGTAATGGATAAGGGTCTCTCGGGCATAATTTGTTTAGGTCGGTAAAGTCATTACACATCCTCCACTTTTTTTCGACCTTTTCGCCTTTAGAGACCAGGACCACATTACATAGCCATTCCGTGAACTTGATTTCCCTGATCTGACCTGCTGCTAATAATCTATCGACCTCTGCATTGATTATCTTGTCCTTTTCGCGACCATGATTGCGCTTCTTCTGTCGTACAGGTTTGGCTTTCGGATCGATATTTAATGAATGTGTTATCACTCGTGGGTCGATTCCCACGATATCATCCGAACTCCAGGCAAAATCATCCACATTTTTCTGTAAAAATTCAATGAGCATGGTTTCCATGCCTTCGCTTAACTCCGTTCCAATTTTAGTGAACTTTTCAGGGGATCCTGGAACTAAAGTTACTTTTTTGTGGTCGGGCGCTTGCACGCTCATATCAACGTTTTTCCCTTTCTTTCCTTGAAATTTTTCGCAGTCGGGAATTGGTGTTTTTAATTCAGACCCTAAATCACTTATCTTCCTTTTAACCGGGAGCTCGGGCTCCACTTTCTTTTTAATACTTAAAGACGAGTTATAACACTCCCATGCCATATATTGGTCGTTCCTCATCTCTCCCACTCCTCCCATGGTCGGGAATTTTATCTTTTGATGATAGGTAGATACGACTGCCTTGAAGATATTTAGGGCTGGTCTCCCTAATATGGCTTTATAAGCGAACGATGTATCTACTACTAGGAATTTGATCATCCTTGTTACATTTCTTGGTTTGCTTCCTAGAGTCGTGCTTAAAAGAATGGTTCCCAGCGGAACGATCTCTGATCCACCAAATCCGACCAAAGGAGTGGTTACTTTATCTAGACGTGACAAAGATTCATCCTTGTGACAGCTTCTGACGAAATAATGTTTGTCGAGCTTCCATTATCGACTAGCACCCTCTTGACCTCGAAATTAGCAATTCTCAATGTCAATACCATGGAAAAATCTGGATCGTCCTCACTTGTGTCCCAACTAACATCCGAGGGTCGATCAGCCTCACTAAAGCTTATAACTTGATTTTCCATGGAGGGAGATTCTAAGGACAGAATCTCCTTCTTAGCAGAGACTCCCGCCTTTATCGACCTCATAGTTCTTTTTCTAGCATTTCTGCTATCACCTCCCGCTGGTCCGCCTGCGATCATGTTTATCACTCCATTCGACCGCTCTTCCGCTTGGCTTCGAATTTGCCTTTGCTGATTGTTAAATTTTCGCGGACTTCGGGATCTATAACGACTGTTATAGTTGCCGCTTTTGATAAATTCTTTTAATTTTCCTTGGGCAATCAATTTTTCTATCTCGACCTTCAATTGGTAACAGTTTTCAGTACTATGTCCCCGAGCTCGGTGATATCGACAATATTATTCATAACCAGGTGCGCCTGCTCTAGCTTGGGTGATCCTTTGAGCTTCAGGGATCAAATTCCCTTCTTCCAACACGGTTAGCACTTCTTCCTTTGAGGTGTTAAGTTCAGTAAACTGGACTTTACCCGGTCTCGGAGCTCGAGTTCGATCGTAAGGAGGTCCATATGAATTTGGACCTTGGGGCGGCACATGCTGCTTATAAGTATTAATTCGTTGCCAAACAGATCCTTTGTTCGATCCCCCATAATCACCAGGTTTCGGGATAGGAGCCCGATCTTGTTTCTTGTTGAGGGGAGATTTGATAGCATGCGAATTTTTCAATTTGTTCATCTCTTCCTGAATCATATACTTTTCAGCGATCTCCATTATTCGTTCAAAAGACTTTGGTTGTTTCCTGCATAATGCGTTTCCGAACTGGGTGCTCCTAGTTAGTTCGAACATTAGGGAGGACAAATATTCGATCTGTGGGGTATCAACTTTCAAGAGTTCAATACTAAACCTTGCTAGCCACTGCCTCAGCGTCTCTCCTTCCAATTGTTTTACAGTTCCCATGTGATTTGCCGGTAACCTTGGCTTCCTCTGGCTAGCGAATTGATGTTTTAGTTTATCGCAGAATTCTTCGAAGGAAAATATGGAGTTGGGCGGTAATTTTCCGAACCAATCGAGAGCAATTCCTTCAAAAGTGGTAACCATGATCTTGCAACAGAAGTCCTCTGAATGTCCGTACAAGTTCATCACATTAACAAAGCTGTTGATGTGTTCCCCGGGGTCGGTAGTCCCGTTATACCGTGGTAGCCTTGTTGGCACCGTTTCCGAGTTTCGAGCTTCTCGTATCTCTCGACAAAATGGCGAGCAGCGCATGATACTGTTCGAAACCTCCCTATCATGTAGGTTCCCTCTAGTTAGAGTGTTTTCCCCTCGCCTGGCGGCCTGATTGATACGGGGAATCTCTATCATCGTATCTTCCTTTTCCAATTCCTTAGCTACTCTTTCCCGTACTATCTTTTCCAACTCTGATTCAGTAATTCTTTTGTAGGTCGGTTTTCTGCCACCAACAGCGCCAGCAGTGTGGCTCTCTCCTACTACTGAATCCTCCAAATTATGTACCGATCTTGGTGGGATTTCCGATTGGGCGTTGATTTTCGAAGGCATAGCTCGAGGAGGGTTTGTTGCTGGGGCATGCGATATAGATCGTAGTATACTGATTTCCTTCTGGATGTTCGAAGATGGTATTTCAGGTCTGCCGTGAATTCCTGGTTGGTCTACGGGTGATTGATCGGCCCTTCCGCTGTTCAGGAATTCCCTGCACATTGTGCCTATGATAGATCTCAGATCACCAACGGTTGTGTGGATTGGAACATTATCCTGAGGAACCGCCGGTGGAATCTCTGGTTGTTGAGCTGCGCGCGATAGGTTATCTGGCTCGTTGTTGACTGAATTTTGCGCTCCCACTGCATGGGAAGGTTCTCCTCTGATATATGTATTTCTCCTCGTAGTAGGCATATTTCGATCTAACACTCGAATAAGGCCCCACGGTGGGCGCCAATTGATCGTACGAGTTTTCGTTAGTTCGATAAGGGTGGTGTAAAATGCCGTGCTGATGAATGTAAATGGAGATAAAAGATCAATAGTATTATATTCTTGGTGATCGAATACAGATTACAAGAAATGGGAGTCCTATTCGAGCACTATTGGATGCCGTACAAGCTAGAGGGTGAAATACATATAAGAAAGCCTATGCTATTATTCCCAAGTGAGTCCGAGCAGCAGTCTCGAAGGAAGAGCACCTGGGAAGTTGTGTCGTCGTCATAAATGCTTGGGGTATTTATAGTTGAGATCTGGGACCAGATGAACCACCCATAGGTGCGTATTACTCAGCCCATAGGCCTGGGCCTGAGGTCGGCCCAACAGTAACTCTGGACTCAGAATTTCCATAGTATAATCAACGTAGGATTCCTGTGCCTTGGGCTCGAATTTATGCTCATGAGATCGAGAATGACGAAGTCCGACCTCACTAGGTCGTAGTAAAGTCTGCATCCAATTTACCCCTCATCAGAACCCATCCCAAACTCGCCCCGTGCCCACCCCTAGATATAGATATAGATATAGATAATTGAATATAAAAAAAAAAGAGAATTTCCTAAAAAGATAAAGCCCAAAATTTTAAACTCTGCAACATTATAGTTTATATAAAATTCAAAAGTACAAATGTTGTGAAGCTTTTAATCATGGCATGGAAGCTTTGATCAAAATTTCCTTCTTGGTCTTCACCTTGATTATCGATTTTTTTATTTTTTATCCAGAAAAAAGTATAGGAGTATATATTATGGAACTTTTGTCTAGAGGAACAAAATATACATAACATCCATGAAAATAATATTAAGATATGCATAGCGTTAAATTTTTATGGGATTTTTTTTTTTTTGAAATATATCAAATCGATGAAAAATCTATAAAATTGTTGAAATATGTGAAATCGAGAGTGAAATTAGTGAAGTCGATGAAAAAATTGTGAAATTGGTTAAAATGTGTTCATGAAATTGATAAATATATATATAATCAATGATAATTTGAGTGAACTTTATAAAAAACAAATAAAATCGATGATGCGATAAAATCAATGAAAGACTTTACGCATATTGAGAAGTGCTTTCTTAACTATGATCGTTTCATGTATAAAATAATGAAACAACTGTTTTTAACAATTATTTTTACGCATATTGAACAACACTTTTGGTAGTACAATAATTATTATTTTAGTACGTACAAGAACAATCATGATATATGTGCAAATACATCCGATTGTGTAATTGGATAATGTACATAATATTTCTTACAAATATTTCTATATTATCATTTCTTTTTGACTCATTTTGGTACGTGTGGCCCGTAATTTTACATAAATGTTGAATATATGAATAATTCAATTGCTATTGAAAGTGATGTGAAAATGAATATGGACAATTTAACTTTTGTTTTCTATATTTACAATTTAAAGTTCTATTTTTCTTGTGAAAATTTACCCTGCAATATTCGTTCAATTTATCTTTCTTGTGAAAATTTTAGAAGAATTTATTCCCAATTTTTAAAATTGAAAGTATGTATGAAAAATAAAGAGCAATTTATTCCCCTGCAAAGATAATAAAGAGTGAAGATTTAAAATTCAGTTAATTACATTGATAGCTTTGTATATTATGTTTTCCTTTCTATGTTATTAGTTAGTCATTAGACGCGCGTTCTTTAGGTAAAACGATTTTGTTTGTTGAGAAATCGCAAAGTATCTTCTCCTTTATATAGTCGCCCGCTTGTAAACACAATTCAGATTTCATTTTTAAAGAAGTTTACTTTTCTGATTTTCTCTCCATTCTTACTAGGGCTGAGCATTCGGGCCGAACCGGACCGAACCGAACCGAAGTTCGGTTCTGGCCCGGTTCGGTCCCAGAAAAATACGGACCGTTTACCGGACCGAAGTAGTCGGTCCGGTTCGGTCCAAATACCGACCGGTCCGGTTCGGTACCGGTTCGGTCCAAATATATACCGATTTTCCGTTTTTTTTTTTTAAGAAAACTGAAAAAAAAAAAAAAAAAAAAAGAAAAGAAAGAAAGAGTCCAGGCCCAGCGCTCATTTTCTTATTCTTCTTTCTTTCTTCTTCAGTTCTTCTTTCTTTATTTTTCTTCCATTTTCTTCTTTCTTCATCTTTCTTCTTTTCTTCTTCTTTCTTCTTCTCTACCACACCTCTCAAACCGCCTATCTCCTCTTCTTTTCTCTCTCTATCTCTCTTTCTCACGTTTTCTCCTATATAGGAAGAAAAAATGAAAATTAGGGCCGGAGTTGGGCGGCGGCCGGCGGGTGGAGTTAGAAGAAGAAGAGGAAACCGAAAATTAGGGCTGGAGTTGAGAGAAGAAACTTGGTTAAGAAAATTAGGGCTGGATTTGGGAGAAGAAACTGGGTAATAGGAAAAACTTGGGTAGGAAAATAGGGTATTGGCTATTTGGGTTTGGGTAAATGGTAATAGAGAAAAAAAAAATATATTCAATGGGTCGGTTCGTTCGGTTCGGTTCGGGAAACCGTCGGTTTTTACCGAAAACCGAACATATAGGGGTTCGGTTCTGTGGGTAGAACCGATTACCGAACCGGTTGGCCGGTTCGATAATCGGTCCGGACCGAACCGTCGGTTCCGGTTCGGTTCGGTCGGTCCGGTTTGTTTTGCTCAGCCCTAATTCTTACTGCTCTTATTCTTCAAAGGTTCATCAATGCAGTTCATAGCTTTAATGACATTTTCACACATCCATAATTTGATTTTATAGATTAACACTAATTAAAAAAAAAAAAAAAAAGCCAGAAATAAGCTATAACTATTAGGCCACGTAGCTTATTTATTCTTCAAACAAAGCCGCCACAGCTTTTCAGCTGTTTCGTCTAACGCTTGCTCCTCTTCGATTTTCATCTCCTGACTCAACTCTCGTGCTCTACGTCTAAATTCTTCACCATTAAAATTTTCCGAAATCACCTTAATTATTGCCTTCGCTATCTCTTTCCCCTTGAAAACTTCATTTTCATTTCTTACAACCTCAACACAAACACGGGCTTCTTCCAACATCTTAGCATTTATGAATTGATCGGTTCTCATCGGCATTCCTATAACTGGGACCCCAAAGTGCACGCTTTCATTTATCGAACTCCATCCACAATGACTCATGAAACCACCCGTACTTTCATGTGCCAAAATATTAGCCTGTGGAGCCCATCCTTCTAGAATTTTACCTCTCTCTTTTACCCTTTCAACAAATCCCCTTGGCAAGGCTTCTTCTATGTTAACCGTTTCTCCGACTGGAAATCTTATTATCCATATAAAATTAACACCACAAAGCTCGAGCCCTATTGAAATTTCTTCGATCTCTTCTTTAGACAAAAAGTACTCACTACCAAATGAAATGTACAGAGTTGAACATTTATTTTTCGAACTTAACCATTTCAAGATCTCTGAACTTTCCTCATCGATCTCATTTGCATCCGAAACAAGTGGACCCACCGGTATTATATCTTTCTTACACTCATTCGAAACGTAATCTATGTACTTTCCTTCGAATCCTTTACTCGTCTTTAACAAAACAACATCAAAAGATAGTTTAAAGTTCACAAAAATTACATCTTTATCCTTTTCGAAAACATTAGTATAAAGAAGTTCAACCAGATCATCAACACCTTTCTTCTCATGCTTCTTAAGGGTTAATTCTTGGAATGGGAAATTAGCATCAAAACTAACATAATGATGATATACAAATGATAATGTTGCTGCACTTAAAGAAGCAAAATGAACAGCAGGAATACCTTGTAACGAAGCAATTTTTGCAGCCCAAGGTTGGAAAATATCATATATTACCAAATCAGGCTTCAAAGTACTTATGATGTCTGAGAAACTTGAATTTGATGTCTGAAAAGCTTTGATAAGGGTAAAATTTAGATTTAATGGCAAATTTTTGGTGGTGTGGTAATGAGGAGGAAGTTCAGGGGATGGTTTTAAATGGATTTCTACTAACTCTATGGAATTATTTAAAAAGTTTTTTCCAATAAAGTTCTTGATTGAACTAAAATTGATGGAAGTTGAACAAAAGTATATGTAGAAATTTTTTCTTTTTATGATTCTTTTTGCTAGTTCAAGATATGGAAATATATGGCCATGAGCTAACCAAGGGAACATTAAAATTTTGGACACAGTTATTTCTTTCTCCATTACTCAAACTTTTAATATAAAAAAATGGAGGCTGAAAAGATAAGAATTTGTAAGGTTCATAAAAAAATATTCAGCAAGGTAGGAAATGAGACATGTCTTAAATTAATCAATTATTCAACAATATATATGGGAATTTTTTTTTGGTAAATATCAAATAGACATGTGGGAATTTCATTTTAAATTTGTCATGGTTCCATGGTTTGATGAAGGAGGAATATTCTTGCATAGACCTGGTCTATGAGATTTTTATAGACTCTGTAGTGGTAAATAAGCCACATCATATATTTTGAGAGCATGACATCATCAAAATGTATGATGTGGCTTATTTACCACATCAAAATGTATGATGTGGCTTATTTACCACCACAAGGTCTATGAAAATCTCATAGATCAGGTCTATACAAGAATTTTCCGGTAAAGGAATGGTAGGTGAGGAAAAGTTTCATTTTATGCACGTGTGAAAATGCGGTCTGTTACATATTGGTGTAACATCGCCTATTACACATGTGGATGGTTGCCAAGTGTCCAAGTACATCAACTTCCCAAAAAAACAAATCACACAAGATTATTCTTATTTCTCCAACTTTCTTAAATTAAATAATTCTCCATTCCCACCATAGCCACCAGTTAGGGCAGAAAATCAAACCAAGTTACCTCGATATTCGACTCGAGCTCGTTCGATAAAAGCTCGTTTGAGCTCGGTTCGTCACACTAATCAAACAAGCTTGAACATCTTTTTTCGTTCGATAACTTTTGAAGCTCGGCTCGAGCTCGACTCGATAAGCTAAAAATTAAAAAATTACATGTAAAATATCAAGCTACTCGATACTCGGCTCGAGCTCGTTCGATAAAAGATCGTTTGAGCTCGGCTCGATTGAAAATCAAACCAAGCTCAAACACAAAATTTCAAGCTCGATACAAATCAAACCAAGCTTGAACAGTGTGTCGTTCGATACTACTCGGCTCGATTACAGCCCTACCACCAGTCACCACCACCTCAATCGCCGACCTCCTTCCCTCCTACCACCTAACCATAGTTCAGGCATGATTTTTCACACCCACCAATGTTCCACCAAATTCCTACACCACATATTGAGTTTAATAATTGATTCTATAAAATTGTTTTCCATTAACAATCTTCCACCACATATTGAGTTTAACAATTTGGCCGACATCACAATCTTTGAGTGGCCCGGCTCTTTTTTCTTTATAGAATCAATTGTTATCATAATTAATTATTATTTGGATCGGTGATTGGTGGTGGTGGAAGTCTGGAAGGTTAGGAAAGTGATATGGTGAAGGGTGAGGAAAGTGATGGTGGCTGTGGAGGAAGAGTTTGGCGGTGGTGGTCATGGAAGAGGTTGGTGGTCATGGAGGAGGAAGAGGTTGGAAGAAGATATTTCGGAAAGTTGGAGAAATGAGAATAATCTTGTGTGATTTATTTTTTTGGGAAATTGATGCACTTGGACACTTGGCAATCATCCACATGTGTAACAGGTGATGTTACACCAATATGTAACAGCAGATTTGAACCGGTGAAAATGCGTGCTGAGGATGATTAGAATTATAAAAGAAAAAAAAAACCTACGAAATATGTTTACCAATAGCAATAAATAATTTGTACACGTGATTTATACATTTATCTATAATTAAGAAAGTGCACGTACATTGTACGTGTCTAGTTAATTTCATTGATATTTTTTTTTTAAATTAGAGTAAAATTAATTTGATTATGTCATAAAATAGAGCAAATTAACCCCTTTTTACCTATTTAATTCATTATTTACCGCTTTAACATTTTTTTAGCCAATTTTATTTATTTTTATCATTAATATTTTTAACTATTTGCCCTTATTTTTTATCAGTTATAACTTATTTTCACTATTTTTACGATTTTGTCCTTTTGTGTTTTTTCGTTTTAAATTATTTTTATACCGGTTTCACCTTCTTTTGTCGATTAAACTCTTTTTCTTACTGATTTCACATGTTTTTATCATATTAACCCGTTTTTAAATGTTTTTATCATATTACTCGTTTTCATCTATTTCACACATTTTTTTTCAGTGATTTCACATATTCTTCTCACCAATTTCACCTGAATTTTCATTGATTTGACAGTTTTCACATACTTTTATTAATTTTTCATCGATTTCACCAGCTTTATATGTTGTTGTTTCACCAGTTTTTATCATTTTTCACGAATTTCACCCAAATTTTCATTAATTTCACATGAAATTATCGATTTTAGTGGAACCTTTTTTTTTTTTACCAATTTCACCCGAATTTTCATCGATTTGACAATTTTCCACCAATTTCACCCGTTTTTCACGAAAAGAATTTTATGAAATTTCGAGGTTGTGCATGTCTTGATATTATTGAATATTTTATATATTTTTCTATTCTAGCCAAAGTAAACGTGATTAGCTAAATCATAAGTATTTTTAATTCATTCATACTAAGATGCGATTCAATCTTAATTTTTTTTTAACATAATGATAATTAAGAGAATTTCATTTTGAATTTTATATTTAGCGTATTTATGATTTATGGTGTACTAAATCTTTAAATTAATATTTTTTTACTCCAATAATTACTGATGCTTAAAATTTAGGATTATGTAGGAGATAAATTAATATAACAAGACTACATGTCTAATTATACTTCTTTAATTACTTTTATATATTTATCATTGAATTAGTATCACTTCACAATTTAAATAAGGGCATTTTAATCCGTACAAAAACTTAAGAAATATTCATGCTTTTATAATAGTAGAGATGGAAGTAGAGATAGAGATAGAGATAGAGATAGAAATAGAGTTAGAGAAGAGATAGAGATAGAAATAGAGATAGAAAATTGATTAAGAAAAACAAAAGAATTTCCTAAAAAGAGAAAGCCCAAAATTTTAGACACTCTAACATTATGTTGTGAAGCTTTTAATCATGGCATGGAAGCACTGATCGAAATTTCCTTCTTGGTCTTCACCTTGATTACCAAGATTTATTTATTTTTTATCCGGAAAAAAGTATAGGATTATGACACTTGACACTTTTGTTTAGAGAAACAAAATATATATAACATCCATGGAAATAATATTAAGATATGCATAGCGTTAAATTTTCATGGGAATATTTTTTTTCTTGAAATATATAAAATCGGTGAAAAATTTATAAAATCGTTGAAATATGTGAAATCGAGGGTAAAATTAGTGAAGCCGGTGAAAACATTGTAAAATTGATTTGAATGTGTTCATGAAATTATTAAATATATGTGTAATCGATGATAATTTAGGTGAAGTATATGAAAAACGAATAAAATCGATGAAGTGGTAAAATCAATCAAAGATCTTTCCTTTTGAGAAGTGCTTTCTTAACTATCATTTCATGTACAAGATAACGAAACAACTGTTCTTAACCATTATTTTTTACCCATATTGAACTACACTTTTGGTTATACAATAATTATAATAATTTTAGTACGTACAAGAACAATCATGATATATTGATATATGTGCAAATACGTTCGATTGTGTGATTGAATAATGTACACAATATTTCTTACAAATATTTTTATACTGTCATTTCTTTTAGACTCATTTTGGTGTGGCCCGTAATTTTACATAAATGTTGAATATAGGAATAATTTAAATGCTATTGAAAGTGATGTGAAATAGAATATGGACAATAAAACAGGGGTAATGGCGATTTACCCGGTAATATTCATATAATTTATTTTTCTTGTGATTTGAAAAAAATAATTTACTCCATGTGAAAATTGTAAAGAACAATATACCCTCTAAAGTCAGAGTGATTATAGAGTGATCATGAAAAGTATAGAGCAATTTACTCCCCTGTAAAAAAATTTAAGAACCAATTTAACTCTTTAAGTCGAAGAGTGTAATTCACTTTTCGAAATTGAGAGTGAGCACGAAAAGTAAAGTGCAATTTTCTCCTATGTGAAAATTTTAAAGAACCAATTTACCTATTTGAGCCGAAGAATGTGACTCATTTTTTGAAATTATTTTGTAACATAGGGAGTAAACTGCCACAATTATCATAATACATAGAGATAAATTGTCATATTTATCATCATACAAGGAATAAACTGCCACATTATCAGCCACATTATCATAACACATTGAGCTAAAGTTCTGCAGTTCAACACAATAGGAGTCAATGCGAAGCTTTTATAAAATTATAAAGGGTAAAATGCATTTTTCCAAATTAGAGGGAGGTAATAATGTAATATAACAAGGGCTAAACTGTCATTATGTATCCCAATTAATTTATAGTTGACCCATTACGCATTGACTCTGAAGTCTCCGATCGAGTATTTCAAGCAATCGTTCATCTTCAAACTTCAAAGCACTCATTCACTCACTAACACATTCTTGATTAATTATCGAAATTAAAAAAAAAAAATGGCAGATGCAGCAGTGACATTCCTATTGGAAAACCTGAAGCAGGTAATGCTATACCAAAGAAAGCTGATTTCGGATGCGGAAAATGAGCTGAAGATGTTGGAGGAGGATCTGGCGATAATGAAAGCGTTTCTGAATGATGCGTCCAAAAGACGGAAGAAGGAGGACCTCTTCAAAGAATGGGAGAGACAGATAAGAGAGGTGGTTTACGAAGTCGAAGACATTATCGATGTTTGCCTCACCCAAGCTGCAGCAAAGAATCTCAGAAATATCAGCGGAATTAATAAACTCAACCTCGCCCGAGAAGTTAATTCGTTGAGGGAAGGTAAGGTCAAACGAGTGTTCGAAAAAGCTAGAGCTGATTTTGTGAACCTACAGATTCCTGATGCGGCTGACACGAATCAGGAGCAACAGATAAGGGACCTAAGGAAAAAGGTACTTCTTTCTTCTTCTTCGATCTTCTTCTCTATTTCAATTTTTCAGATAATTGTTCATTTTTAATTCCGTTTTATGATGAAAAAAGAATTGGGCAATTCGGTCCTATTTAATTTGTTATTTGCAATTGGAATTTTCTTGCTTAATTTTCAACATATATTTTCATGGAAAAATTGTGGAATCCATCCCAACTGATAGTCCGTTTTGATTTTTGTCCCAGTCTATATTAAATTTACTGGATATATAGTTAGGTGTCATTTTGGGACTAGACAAATATGTAAATTGCGGAATTCATCTGTAGATATATAACCTCGCCAAATTTAGTCCCGTAGTTTGTATTTTCTTTGAATCTCATCCCCTAGTTTCTCTATTGTTTTTTGTTGGTAACAAATTGGATTGGGAGGGATGAGAGGAAATGCAAGAAAAAAAAAGATGGGATTAGGGTTTGCAGCAGTAACCTTCTTTTTCTCTCTCCTTTTTCTTTTACTTTTCGTTTTGTTTTTCTTTTTATTAAACTTTTCTTTTGTTTATAATAAAGTGACATGGCCCACCACTTTACTTTCCCCGGTGGTTTTGTTTGAACAGTCACATATTTTATGGCTAGTGTTATTGTCAGAGCACTAATTGTTGGTGACAGAATAATTTTTTAATTATGACTAGTTTACCCTTCATTATTATGTGTGTCAAATAAAAGTTAATGAATGTATTTTCTCTCTCTTTCTCTCATTTCTCATTGCACGAGTTCCTAACAAAGTCAATTCATTATTGTTTTGTAAATAAACCCAAACCACCTTTTGCCCATATTATTCTTATATTTAAATATGTTTGTGACTTTTAATTATTATTTTATAAATAAACTCAAATTATCTTTCATTCATCACATGCATTATTTGATATCTAAATACATTTTTCACTTAGACATATACAATATTTAAGTTTTGTTGGTCCCAAGTGGTCAGAAGAGGTTTAGAGGGGGGGTGAATAAACCTCTTTAAAAATTTCTTCCAATTTTAACTTTAAAAACTGTTATACAAACTGAACAGACTAAGCTGATCAGATTAGTAAGTTACAGTTCTGTTCGCGAACAAATCTTTGAACAGCTTTGTTGACTACTCGTCTGATAGTTACTTAGCTGATTTTGTTAAAATCAGTTTTAATACTTAGATTACTTGCAGCGGATTTTCAAAGTGTTTTTCACAAGTAAACTTAGTAGTTTGAAAAGTGATTCCCCAGTTTTATAAACTCCTTTTAACTTCTTTTCAAACAGTTAACTTAACGTGTTTTTATGCAGACAGAAAATATGCAAGTTTAAAAGCAATGTAAAAACACAATCAATTTTTATAGTGGTTATATGGATTTGAATATCCTTTAGTCCACTCTTCCAAGTCACACAGATCTTGGGTTATACTATAATCACAAAGTTTACAGTATACTCTGCTTGCATCGAACAACAAATGAAACGACCACAAGTTCGCAATAGGAAATCACACAGAAAACCTATCCTCTGAAGTTTGATCACTCACAAAGATGGATCACAACTCCGCACAACACTCTTGTTTACAAAATCACTCAGAAGATGTATTTTTCTTTGTTCTTCAACTCTGCTTTTGTCAACAAATGACTCAGCTGATGAGTGAGCTGTTCTTGAGACTTAAAGAATTTTGCTTCGAAAATTTCTCAGAGATTGTGTTGCATGTTTCTTCTTCGTCTCTTTCAGCTATTTATACTTGAGGATTGAAAAGTGTCCGTTGAAGAGAGACAGAATTCAAATTCCTCGAGTACTGGTCCTTAAAATCCGCGAACGGCTCTTTTGCAGTCTGTCCGTACTATAAACAGTACTATTCTGCAGGCAGCATTAAATGCAGCATTAAATGCACTCGGCTGATGCGAAGCTTTTCTTCAATCATTTGTCTTAAATATCCTCGTACTTCAGCATTTATTACACCAAGGGGCATTTATTACCGTTGGGAACACTTCATGATCTTCTTCACTTGGCTGACAAAAGTACAAGTCTGATGGTGAACTCGGCTGATCTCAAACTTGAACAAATCTGATTTGAGTCGGCTGATCTTCACTAGTCTGATAACTTTACTTCAGCAGATCAGAAGTCTTGGACCTTGAAACTTTGACTCTTCTGATGTCTTCATTACTTAGTCAAAATTCCTTGATAAGTATATCAGCTAAGTTACTCCATACTTAGCCAATCTTTGAAGTTTTGGAAAGCATCAAAACCTCCCTTATCAACTTTCTTTAGTGCCTTCATCTTCATCCTTATCCAACAATTTCCCCCTTTTTGATGATGACAAAACTTCAGCTTAGTACCTGTTGAATACCTAAACTAAAGATTGAAATCCTCAAAATTTTCTGAGATAGAAAAAGTTTATTGGATTGAACTTGACATTTTATTGATGTTGAAAGTGAATTACAAATTCATCAGATGAGATTTCTGAAAAAGTAAACTGATTACAATTGATTTTTCAATTTCTAACTATCAGCTTCTTCATCAGATTCGAGCACTTCTTCATATTCATAAGATGATTCTTCATCATCTTCTTCATCATCAGCTTCTTCTTCCAAGGTTGCTTTGGCAGCTTCCATCTTCTCCTTAAGTTCTTGTTCTTGAAGAGCTTTCAGAGCTTCCATGGCCTTCCTTGCAGATTCTTTATTCTTGTACTTGGTATCTTCTTTTTCAGTCAATTCTTCTTCTTCTACCGTTCCAAGCTTTTCAATCTTGTCAGCTTCAGCTTCAGTCTTGTCAGCTGTTTCTTCAGTTTCTTTGGCTTTAGTTGTTGCAGCAGTAGTTTCCTCCTTAGTTGATTCTTCAGCAGCAGATTCCTTTGCTGGTTCTTCAGCAGCAGTTTCTTTAACTGGTTCTTCCCTTTCATCTTCCCCCTTTTTGTCATCATCAACTCTGATGACATTAGAAGGTTCAACAGCAGGGTTGAGAGCAACTGTTGGAATCTTCACTCCAGCACACAAAGCCTTTAGATTCTGATTAACAACGTCATGACTAGCTGTTAGATGATGAATGTCAGTGCTGATGACATCAGTCTTATCATTGAAGTAGTCAATGTTGAGGTTGATAGTTGCAATTTCATTTTGAACTTCCTGTGCAGCCTTTGCCACTTCTTGCAACATCCCCAGATTGATTTTCTTCTCTTCATGACTGACTTTAATGAAGGTTGCAGTTAAGTCAGCAATCTTGTGCTCAGCTGATTTTAAAGCAGTGTGAAGATGATTCACATCACCCTTCACATCTTCTACGTTCTGGTTCAGTTCTCTTAAGCTGTGCACTAACTGCAATGAATTGTCTTGAGGAATTGGAATACTGTTGATCTCCTTCTTGATGATCTCTTCTGTTGATCCTTGAACAGTTTCCAGCTGAAGTCTGTTGGTTTCTGCCAACTCTGCTTTCAGCTCCTCCTTAACTTTCAATAGCTGTTGCTTGTGCTTATCTTCCAGTTCCTTAAGTTGGTTTTCCATCAGCATCTGGATAGCTTCCATCAGTGATGAATGTTGATCAGCTGATGAAGCAGAAGCATCAGTATCAGCTTCCTTCTCTTCAGTCGCCTGTTGAACAGGGACTTCCTCCAAGTTTGTCATCTGATGATCTTCAGAAGTCTTAGCTGGCGGCTCAATAGCTAAGGACTTATCAGCAGATTTGTGCTCATCAGTGACATCATCGTAGAACAGATTAGTAATGGTTCCATCTTCATTAAAGCATGTTGTCTGTCTAATCTGCCTTACAATAATCCAAGGGTTAACAGGAGCATTGTTACCCTTAGGGACTTCATAGTACTGTTGTACTTCCTTGCCAAAAATGATTTGCTGGATACTTGGCAGTAGTGGCAAATCACTTGAACAGCCTTGCTGATACTTTGACTTCTTAGCCCATCTCTTCAGGGCAGTCATAACAGCAAACTTAATTGCTCTTTCTTCAGCATCTTCAGACTTCTTCTTTTTCTCAGGCAAGGTGCTCTTGATTTTCTTGGCTTCTTCCAATGCAAAGCCTTTTGCATAGCTATGCATGATATCTCTCACATAGCTGGGATCAAGAGCCTTTTGAATGGAGTTTGTCTTCAGCCAACTTAGAACCCATCGTTCTTCATCAGCTAACTCCTTCATACTTTGAAGTTCAGTGATTGACTTGTTCAGCCTGTTGTCCCTCCAACTGATATATCTTGGCTTTTCTTGGTTGAACAGGGTCATCAACATAAGCTTCTGATCATAGTAAGCTAGAGACTTCTCAAACTTCTTGAAAAGCTCCTTATCAGCATACACTATTTCAAATGCTTTTCTGACTTCAAACTTGTCCTTTGACTTGAGTTTGGGGGCAGGCAGTAATATCTTCTTTTTGTCCTCTTCAGTCTTGCCTTCTCCAATTTTGATGCCACCTCCATGGACAGGTCCATAGGCATCAACTTTGCTCAATTCAATCACCATAGCCATTTCAGCATCCTCAGCAGCTTTTCTTTCTGCTTCAGACATGCGTCTTCTGGCCTCATCCTTTGCTTCTTGAGCTTTGCTTAACTCAAGAGCCTTCTTTTCTTCAAGCTCATCCTGCTTCCTCTGTTCAGCTTCCTCCCTTGCCTTCTTATCAGCTTTGGAGACTTTCTTTCTCCTTAGCACTAATTTTCTCTTGCCTTTATCAGCAGGGGCTGGTCCAGCAGATGATATGGGAGCAGCAGCAATAGGATAGATGATTTGGACATCTGGATCTTCTTGAGGTTGAGTAACCTCAGCTGTTGATGTGACTTGACTTGGCTGTTGCTCATCAGCTTTGTCAATCACAACAGTTTCAACTGTTACAGCAGGCCCTTCAGCAGCTTCAGGGTCTTCCCTTGCTACATTTTCCAGATCAGTAGGTTCTTCAGGAAATGTCATCTGCTTTCTAGCAGTTTTCTTTGTTCTACCTTCACGGTAATTTGAGGTAGCAGTATCTCTCTGTTGACTCCTTGTCCTTTGAGAAATACCCTCAGCAGGCCTCTCTGCTGATGGAGTTCTTGATGGTGATGCAGGGGATCCAGTCCTTACATCAGCAATTATATTCTCAACAATCTTAGTGGCTTCAGCAGAAGTCACTCTCTCCATCTGCTTAGATTCTTTCTTTTTGGGCTCATCAGCAGCCCTCTTCCTTTTAGTCTCAACAGCCAAACTTGCTGTTTTGACTAATCTCTTTTGCCTTTTGGCAGGAACCTCTTTTGGTTCCTCAACTTCTTCTCTTTCAGGCTCATCAGCCTTCCTCTTCTGAACAGGTAGATACTTGTTCATTGCTTTGGACTTGTGAATTTCTTTCCCATTTGTCATAACACAGCCCAACTTTGATAAGAGGTAACTTAAAGTGATTCTGTGGTTGGTGTAAGGGCCTTTTCCCTTTTTCACTTCCAGAAAATCAGCAAGTATATACCATACTATGATGGACCAGTTTACCTCTAGCCCGTAGTATACGGCAGCCATGATGCTGAAACGCTTCATTGTGACAGCATCTAGAGAAAAAGTACAGTTCTCAATCAGCTTCGAGACCATATCAGCCATCCGCTGATATTCATCCTTCAGCTGTTTCTTTCTAATGTTGCCAGACAACATTTCTCCTTCCTTGGCGCAGATCGCCCAAAACTGTTGGTGCTTCTCTTCAGTCAGCACGGTAACTTCGTGTCTTCCAGACTTGGGCAAACCAAACTGTTCATGAAGAACTTCTGGAGTGATGACAACAGATTTGTCACCCACTTTCGCTTTGATTTCTAGTTTGTTGTAGTCAGCCTTTGCCGTTGAGTAATACTCCATAACCTGGTCAGTCCAGATTATTCCCTCATTGTACTCCATGAAATTTACCAACTGTGCCGATTTGAATTTTTCCAACAATTCTTTCATCAAACTTGTACCAGACTGATAATAGGACTCATAATCTAAGAACATACCTTCAGCAGCCATTTCAATCTGTTGAAAGTTAGTGAAAAGGAAAGGATTTTTGCAGAAAACTTGTTTAAATTTTTCTCACAAATGCTTTTGAAAGTTTAGGGTTCGTAAAGAGCTACTCGACTGATCAGATGGGGATTTATAGAGTTGGGGTTTTTCGGTTTCCGTGATATCCGCCAACCGTTAGATCCGTTTTTCTGTCAGTGCTGATCGTGCGGCGTCAGTTACGACCTTTCAAATTCAAAAGATATTTAATGAAGAGCGGGAATATGTACCGCCCAACAGTTACTTATAAAAGCGTGTTTTGAATAAAACGTTTTTTAAATAGTTCGCTTTTATTTAAGTAATCAGATGAGTATAATAAACACTTATCTGATGGACTACTGTCCTGATGACAATGCTGTTATCAGAGAATGCCAATAGCTGATAACCTTCCTCAGCTGTTTGTCAATCCAGCTAGATAAAATTACTTCAATCTTCGATAGTTGAGTCTTCTGATGAAAACATAACTTCAACTAACTGTCACTAACAAATTTCATCTTTAATTCAGAAGTACCGCTAGTCTTACACGTTCCCCCTGAGTTTAAGAATTCATAAGTTAACTAGTCTGTTGAAAGTTAATCTTTGAAGATAATAATAGATAACTAAGCTGTTGAACTCCAGTCTTCTGATGAGTTCCCCCTCAGCTTATGCTTCCAAATTAAGTAGTCCTAGCTCAGCTCTTAGAGTTGAGAACCTTACTTCACTTAGAGGTTTAGTGAAGATATCAGCAATCTGATTATCAGTATGAACATACTCAATCATTACATTGCCTTTTTCCACATGATCTCTAATGAAATGATGCTTGATCTCAATATGCTTAGTCCTTGAATGACTTGTAGTGTTCTGAGTAAGTGAAATTGCACTTGTATTGTCACAGTAGATTGGAATTCCACTGATCTTGATGTTGTAGTCTTCTAATTGATGCTTCAACCAAAGTATCTGTGCACAGCAAGCTCCAGCAGCTATATATTCAGCTTCAGCAGTAGATATAGAGACTGAGGTTTGCTTCTTACTCATCCATGAGATCAGACGACTGCCTAAGAACTGACATGCACCTGTTGTGCTTTTCCTGTCAATCTTGCAGCCAGCAAGATCTGAATAGCCAACTAGTTCAAATCCAGATTCTCTAGGATACCATAATCCCAATTCTTGAGTGCCTTTAACATACTTCAATATCCTCTTGGCAGCTAAAAGATGAGATTCTTTGGGGTTTGATTGAAATCTTGCACAGACTCCAACTGAGTACATTATGTCAGGTCTGCTTGCTGTTAGATACAACAGTGAACCAATAATGCCTCTATATTTGGTAATGTCTACTGATTTGCCATCTTCATCTTTATCCAAACGAAGACTTGTAGACATAGGAATGGTAGCTGTTGAGCTAGTTTTCATACCAAATTTCTTGAACAGATCTCTTGTGTACTTTGCTTGGCTGATGAATATCCCATCAGGCAACTGTCTAACTTGCAATCCAAGAAAGTAATTAAGTTCACCCATCATGCTCATTTCAAACTTATTCTGCATCAGCTTGGAGAACTTATCACACATCTGTTGGTTAGTTGAACCAAAAATAATATCGTCCACATATATTTGCACAAGTAATATATGATTTTCCCATTCAATTGTGAACAAGGTTTTGTCTACCTTACCTTTTCGAAATCCTTTAATTAAAAGAAAATCAGATAGGGTATCATACCATGCTCTTGGAGCCTGTTTCAGTCCATAGAGGGCTTTCTTCAGACGATATACTTTGTCCTCTTCTTGATAGACTTCAAATCCAGGAGGTTGTTCAACGTACACTTCTTCTTGCAATTCTCCATTGAGAAAAGCAGACTTCACATCCATTTGATAGACAGTGAAGTTCTTGTGAGCAGCATAGGCTAGAAACAGTCTGATTGCTTCAAGTCTTGCTACTGGTGCAAAAGTTTCATCAAAGTCAATTCCTTCTTCTTGACAATAACCCTTGGCCACTAGTCTTGTTTTGTTTCTGGTGACAACACCATCTTCATTCATCTTATTTCTGAATACCCACTTAGTGCCAATTACTCTTTGATGACTTGGTCTAGGAACTAAGTACCAGACTTCATTCCTTTCAAATTGATTCAACTCTTCTTGCATAGCTTCTATCCAGAAGGAATCATTGAGAGCATCTTCAATTTGTTTAGGCTCTATTTGAGATAGAAATGTGACAAACATGGCATCTTGTGCAGCAGCTCTTCTTGTTTTCACTCTATCTAAAGGATCACCAATGACTAACTCAGGAGGGTGATTCTTGAGCCATCTGAGATCAGGTTGCAAATCAGGATGTTGTCCTCTGTCTTGATCTTGCAACACTACTGTTGGAGTTCCAGTAGTAGTCTGTTGAACATTTGTAGTCTGTTGAACAGTCTCTGGTCTGTCAGCTGTTTGCAACTCGTCTGTTAGACAATTAGCACTGTGATTTTGAACAGCACTTGAGTTAGCAGCTGAACTTAGATTAGGTAGTATGATGGGAACATATTCTTCATTTCTTCCAACGTCTAACTTCTGTAAATCAGTAGACAGATCTTGATTAATACTTTGATTCTTTTCAGAAGATTGACTTGGCTCATCAAATACTACATGGATAGATTCTTCTATTAGTAATGTTCTTTTGTTAAACACTCTATAAGCTTTACTAACAGATGAGTATCCTACAAAAACAGCTTCATCAGCCTTTTCTGCAAATGCAGCAAGGTGATTTTTCCCATTATTCAATACAAAACATTTACAACCAAAAATCTTAAAGTAATGAATGTTTGGTTTTCTATTGTTCCAAACTTCATATGGAGTCTTGTTCTGATTTTTGTTGATCATACATCTGTTCTGGGTAAAGCATGCTGTATTTGTTGCTTCTGCCCAAAATCTTTGAGGCAGTTTAGCTTCAGCTATCATGGTTCTGACAGCTTCTTTTAGTGTTCTGTTTCTCCTTTCAGCAACACCATTTTGTTGAGGGGTTCTTGCAGCAGAATACTCATGATGTATTCCTTTGATATTACAATACTCTTCAACAGTAGAGTTTGTAAACTCTGTCCCTCTATCTGATCTGATTTTCAATATTTTGATACTCTTCTCATTCTGGATCAGTTCCATCAGATTTGTAAAATGTTCCTTGGTTTCACTTTTCTTTTTCATGAAAATCACCCAAGTATATCTTGAATAATCATCCACAACAGCTAGGCAGTATTTCTTTCCACCGTTGCTGACTGGATCAATGGGTCCAAATAAGTCCATATGCAACAGCTCCAATATCCTTCCAGAAGATTGGTGCTTCTTTTCTTTAAAAGATGACTTGATTTGTTTACCCTTCTGACATGCATCACAGAGCTTGTCTTTGCTCATGACTGCTTTTGGAATCCCTTCTACCAAATCATTCTTGATTAATCTGTTTATGGTCTTGAAGTTTAAGTGATTCATTCTCTTGTGCCATAGCCAACTGACTTCACTTGGTGCAGATGCCACCAAACAAATACTTGAATTCTTGTCAACAGAATTCCAGTCAACTATGTAGATATTTCCTTGTCGTCTTCCAGATAAAATTACCTTCTTTGTACCAATCTGTTCAACGTAGCACTTATCTGTTGAGAAGATGACTGAATATCCCTTGTCACAAAATTGACTTATGCTCAGCAGATTATATTTCAGGCCTTTACCATATGAGACGTCAGATATCTCTATGTTTCCCTTGATTAATCTTCCTTTAGCTTTAATCTTGCTTCTTTGCTGTCTCCAAAAGTGACTTTTGGACCATCCACAGCAACTGCATCAGTCAACTCATGTATGTTTCCACACATGTGCCTTGAACATCCACTGTCCAAGTACCAAATCTTCTCTACTTTACTCCTACTCCTAATCCTAACCTACAAAACAAAAATAAAATTGTTTTAGGTACCCTTATTGAGAGGGTCCTGAAGGATTAGTTCCACCCTTGACAACCCAAGATGTTGAAGTCTTAGGCTTCTTAGGTTTCTGAGTTTTAGGAGCATGAACAGTTTCATTTTTATCATAGTTATCAGATAAGTCATGTTGATGATCAGTATGATATGAATAATGTTCATAAGCAGGGTAAGGTGCATGATATGCAGGATATGCATGCATTGGATGAGCAGGGTAAGGTGCATAGTAACTAGGAAATTGAGGTGCATGATACATAGGATGATATGCAGCAGATTGCACATAATATGACTCATTTCCATACCAAGCATTTTGATTTTTCTTATTCTTATGCTTCTTTGGTTTACTAGGTGCTTGCTCATTTGTTTTTGACTTAGTTTTACCACTAGTCTGATTGACTTTAGCTTTATCAGCAGACTTCTTAGGACTCTGCTGTTTGGTCTTACTAGTCTGATTTCCTACACTAGGCTCTTTGCTCTTTTTAGCCTTAGGAGATTTCTTCTTCTTTACCACTTTCTCAGATGAGGTAGGTTTAGAAGTTTGAACATACAAAATGACCTTACTATTGTCAGCTGATATGAATTTTTCAGTATGGTTCAACTCTAGTTTACCCCTTTTTAAAGGTGTCTCCTGTTTACTAGATGTATGCATGGATGCAACAGTAGACTTATCATGAGACTCAATGATTTTCTCAAGTTCCATGATTTTTCCTTTATAGACCTCACATTCAGCTTTCAGAGATTCATGCTCTTGCTCAAGCTGTTTATATTCAGCTGATTCTTTTGGCTTTTCAGCTAAAAGTTTCAGTGAACTATTTTGCTCTTTTAGCAAGTTCATCTCTTCCTTAAGCTTAACAAACTCTCCAGCAATAGTAGTATTATTCAACATCATTTGCTCTAGAGAATTAAACAGTTCATTTTCTTGAGGAGTTACCTCATCCTCAGAGTCATCAGATTCCTTTGCCATAAGACATAGGAGAGCAGGTTTTTCTTCATCAGACGATTCTTCATCAGACGAGTCAGAATCTGAATCAGATGAGTAGACAGCGGTCAGCTTTTCTGCTTCAGCCATCATTGCCTTGCCTCTCTGATGCTTTCTTTCTTTTCTCATTTTCTTCTCTTCCTCAGTGTACTTCTCTGCTTTTGGATATGGGCAGTCTCTTATGAAGTGTCCCAATTTCCTGCAGTTGTAACACATCAGTTTTGATTTATAATCATCCTTATCCTGAGAAGAAAAATTAGGTTTAGAAGTAGAAGCATTGTTGTATTTGTTTTTCATCTTTCTCTTGTAGAACTTCTTGAAGTTGTTCATCAACAGTGCAACATCTCCAGCAGTGTACTCCTTTTTGTTGAGTAGAGTGGCTTCATCAGATGAGTCCACTTCAGCATTTCTTTGAGCTGGTCTTCTTTGGTTTTCAGCAGCAACCAGTGCAGCTGTGGGTCCTGAAGTTGAGGTTTCTTCAATTCCCATCCTTGGCAGTTTATACTCATACGCCTTGAGTACGGAGAACAGCTCTGTAAGAGAAATCTTGCCCAGATCTCTTGATTCTTCCATTGCTGTCACCTTCATGTTGAACTTGGAAGGTAGGGCCTTCAGTACTCTGACAGTGATCTCTTTGTCAGTGAAAGTCTTTCCCAGCTTCAAAACTTCATTCAGAGTTCTGGTGAATCTGGTGTCCATCTGATCAATGGTTTCTCCAGACTTCATCTTGAAGTTATCCAGCTTCTCCAAGGCAACACTTAGCTGATGCTCTTTAATTGCATCATTGCCTTCACTCATGTCACGAACCTTATCCCACATTTCCTTTGCAGTTTTGCAATGCTTGACTTTGTCAAATCGATCATTATCCAGGGCTTTGGTCATGATGAATCTTCCGACTTTGTCCAGGTTGAACAGCTTTATTTCTTCTGCTGTCATTTCTGTTAAGTCTTTTTCCACCACAATTTGAGCTTCATCTACGATGATGGTCTTGGTGAATTTGAATGGACCTTTGATGATACATGTATACATGTTGTCATTGTAAGCAGCAAGGAAAATCTCCATTCTGATTTTCCAGTCCTCAAAGGACATACCAGCAATGTGGGGAACATGGCTGATACAATCCATTTTTCAAAAAGTTTTTATTTTTCAAAAAGATGCTCTTTTGAAAAGTTTTGAAAACCTTTGAAAAAACACTTGGATCAAGCTCGTTGATCAGGCAGCTGATTCTAATGAACCACCCGCTCTGATACCACTTGTTGGTCCCAAGTGGTCAGAAGAGGTTTAGAGGGGGGGGGTGAATAAACCTCTTTAAAAATTTCTTCCAATTTTAACTTTAAAAACTGTTATACAAACTGAACAGACTAAGCTGATTAGATTAGTAAGTTACAGTTCTGTTCGCGAACAAATCTTTGAACAGCTTTGTTGACTACTCGTCTGATAGTTACTTAGCTGATTTTGTTAAAATCAGTTTTAATACTTAGATTACTTGCAGCGGATTTTCAAAGTGTTTTTCACAAGTAAACTTAGTAGTTTGAAAAGTGATTCCCCAGTTTTATAAACTCCTTTTAACTTCTTTTCAAACAGTTAACTTAACGTGTTTTTATGCAGACAGAAAATATGCAAGTTTAAAAGCAATGTAAAAACACAATCAATTTTTATAGTGGTTATATGGATTTGAATATCCTTTAGTCCACTCTTCCAAGTCACACAGATCTTGGGTTATACTATAATCACAAAGTTTACAGTATACTCTGCTTGCGTCGAACAACAAATGAAACGACCACAAGTTCGCAATAGGAAATCACACAGAAAACCTATCCTCTGAAGTTTGATCACTCACAAAGATGGATCACAACTCCGCACAACACTCTTGTTTACAAAATCACTCAGAAGATGTATTTTTCTTTGTTCTTCAACTCTGCTTTTGTCAACAAATGACTCAGCTGATGAGTGAGCTGTTCTTGAGACTTAAAGAATTTTGCTTCGAAAATTTCTCAGAGATTGTGTTGCATGTTTCTTCTTCGTCTCTTTCAGCTATTTATACTTGAGGATTGAAAAGTGTCCGTTGAAGAGAGACAGAATTCAAATTCCTCGAGTACTGGTCCTTAAAATCCGCGAACGGCTCTTTTGCAGTCTGTCCGTACTATAAACAGTACTATTCTGCAGGCAGCATTAAATGCAGCATTAAATGCACTCGGCTGATGCGAAGCTTTTCTTCAATCATTTGTCTTAAATATCCTCGTACTTCAGCATTTATTACACCAAGGGGCATTTATTACCGTTGGGAACACTTCATGATCTTCTTCACTTGGCTGACAAAAGTACAAGTCTGATGGTGAACTCGGCTGATCTCAAACTTGAACAAATCTGATTTGAGTCGGCTGATCTTCACTAGTCTGATAACTTTACTTCAGCAGATCAGAAGTCTTGGACCTTGAAACTTTGACTCTTCTGATGTCTTCATTACTTAGTCAAAATTCCTTGATAAGTATATCAGCTAAGTTACTCCATACTTAGCCAATCTTTGAAGTTTTGGAAAGCATCAAAACCTCCCTTATCAACTTTCTTTAGTGCCTTCATCTTCATCCTTATCCAACAAGTTTAGTTTTTATTTCTTTGGGAAAAAGATAACAAATTTCACTCTTTTCTAAAGCTTTCGAATCCTGAGAAATCCAATAGTAAACGTTCTAATGAATATAATGAACAAGTACGAAAAATAGAATATGGTTGTTATATATGTTTATTGTTTGATCAATTATAGAGTGATCAATTTCTTGGTTTCTATTTTTATTTTTTATTTTCTATTCTATTTACATCCTGACGGGGGTCACAATAATATAAAATATACCTATGATATATGGATACTCCATTAATTTATAGAATATAGTGGATGTTGGGTATTATATTTCATACCACGTTCGATACGTAATAGAATAATCACGTGGAAATTAAAAATAAAATAAAAACAGTATCAGACACAACTTGAAGTTGTGTTTGATATGTTAAGAATACATACGTGATTCTTGTTTAATTTTTCAAAATTACAGGGTATAATTTTTATTGAAATTAATATTCCTTTTCTTCTATTGTTCTAATTAAAACTCATAATTCAACCACCAATTATATTTTTTGTGAACCGATTCTTTCATTGAAAGATGATAATCAAAGCTTAGTCTTCAATTATATAATTAATTATATTATTGAATTCATTTTCATGATGTATTATATCCTATTAGTTTAAAATCAATAATATGGTATTTATGTCACATATTCCGTATTCGTATATTATAGGCATAATAATAAAATCTCTCAGTTATTATATTCATAAACAAAATTTAATGATGATATTACATAATAAAATAAATAAAAACGTTTTTGATAATTAATAGAATAAATAAATAGCTTAATAAAATCATTGTTGATTGAAGAGTACACTTCTTGAAAAACTAAATAAAAAGGCACAAATATTTAGGAATGCAATTAAGGGGAGAGAGAGAGAATTAATTCTTAAATGCAGGCTCTAGCACTTGGAGGGGCAAATTTGTCAAGTAATAATATTTGCTCTGGCAACAACACTTTGTGCTCTGGCAATATCGCTAGCCATATTTTATATGTTTTATTAACTTGTTTACTTGCGTTTTAATTTGTGCTTCTAATAATAATTATGCTTTTTTTTTTGAAATTTTAATTGATACTTTTCATTATTTGACTCCCTTTTATTCAATTAATTAGTATTTATTTAAATGCATTAATTTATTTATTTTATACTTAAATAAATTATTTTATGGATTTTATACGACATTTTAACTACATATTTTTTACTTAATACATTCATGAATGTTAACTTTTTTAATTAACTACATATTACTACTTAAGTATATTAATATATATTAGAATATACACTTAAATCTATTAATATACACATTTTATTTGACTACATATTATTATTAAAAAAATATATATAAGCGCTTTATTCGAAAAAAGTTAGCGCTTTTCACCTCGTCTTGCCTCATAGCAAGGCGAGGCCTTGTCGCTTCGCGTCACTTTTCGCTATTAACAACTATATTTGTTGCATAAACTTGTAAATGTATTACTTAATTTATTTTGCCTAGCACATGGCCTACACATGATGCTGGCTCGAACTAATTTTCGCAATTGGGGTTTGAAATTGCTTAAAATTAACTTGTGGAGTAAATATGTCAACCCGATAGAAGTAGGCGAAATTCATCAGCGAGCAATAGTTGTGACACCAATTTTGCTTTTTTCCTGTTTGGTCCTCGACGGATGTTACGCCTCGTATTTTCATTTCAAACCAACATATATACTCCTTAGTCCTTACTTTAAAATTTTGACAGCATATATTTGGATATAATCAGCAGTAATGCAGCAGTAAAATGCAGCTGATTGTAAGGCCTTAACATATTATCTTGCAAACATTTCTATGCTTATTCAAATCATGCACTGATCTTGTTCTATATATATATATATATATATATATATATATATATATATATATATATATATATATATATATATATATTTTAATTTCTTCAAGTTATGTCAATAAACAAATGCATCAGTTAGTCTGTAAATTATCGTATGATTCATGTGAACAGGCTCCGAGGCAAGACAATGTAGTTGGTTTTGAAGATGAGACGGAAACATTAATCGGATATCTTAATGAAGCATCGGAGGAACTTGAAGTTATCTCCATCATCGGTATGCCTGGTCTTGGGAAGACAACAGTAGCGTGGAAGATTTATCAAGATCCTAAAATCCAATATGAATTCCCCACTCTCATTTGGATTAATGTTTCTCAAGAGTTCAACAAAAAGGATGTGCTTATCACGATTATGAAAAAGTTCACACAACAAGACTTATCTAGTAAGAGCATTGAAGAGTTAACCCCATTGGTTACAGAGAATCTAAAGATAGGAAAATGCTTGATATTCATGGATGATGTGTGGACAGTCGAGGTATGGAACGAAATCCAATCTGTCTTGCCAAAGCATAATAAGATGTGTAAAGTTTTGATAACCAGTCGTGAGGAGAAAGTGGCTTGGAGTGCAAATCGTAATAGACCACCCCACAAGTTGCGGTTCCTAGATCCAGATGAAAGTTGGATGCTCCTCCGATTAGAAGTATTTGGTAAGCTAGACGGAGTCCCATCCGAGTTGGAAACAGTTGGGAAAATCATAGCAGGGCAGTGTGGTGGACTTCCCCTTGCAATAATAGTGATAGGGGGGGTTCTCGTTGAAAAATTCTCAACAACAGGAGAAAACATGACAATGAAGAGAGACTGGGAAAAGGTCTCTGAGAGCGTGGGCACTTATCTGATTCAAGAAGACGGGGAGAAACACATGGAAAATATTATATCATTGAGTTACACTAAATTGCCTCATGAATTGAGAGGCTGTTTTCTCTATTTGGCGATGTTTCCGGAAGATACTGAGATTCTCGCTTGGACGTTGACCCATTTATGGATAGCAGAAGGATTTATACAACAAAAGCAGGGAAAGAGCTTGGAGGAAATAGCTCAAGATAATTTGAAGGATCTTATCAACAGGAACTTAGTGATGGTTGATAAAACAAAACCGGACGGCGAAGTCAAAACTTGCCGTGTTCACGACACAATACGTGAATTCTGCAAAAATGAAGCTGCATTTGGGAAACAAAACTTACTCCAAGAAGTTAAAAAGTCCAAGGAAGGTGTTTTCGAACCTCCAGTTCAGGAAACGCATAAATTTCGACGTCTTTGTATCCATTCTTATGTCGAGGAATTCTTCATGACAAAACCAAAGGTAAAGGTCCCTAAGGCCCGTTCCTTTTTGTGTTTCTCAAAGGCACCGATTAACTTGGAGGCCAAAGATATTTCATCCATCACCGATGCTTTTGAACTGATCAGAGTCTTCGATGTAACTATTAAATTCCCTAGATTTCCTACTAACCTTCCCAAACTAGTTCATCTGAGGTATCTAACTCTCTCGGGTGATGAGTTGAAAGTTCTTCCCGATGCTATCTCCAAGCTTTGGAACTTACAAACTCTTACGGTGCACACATTGTCACGTACCCTCGAATTCAGGGCAGATTTATGGAAAATGATGCAGCTTAGGCATGTGAAAACAAAAGCATCCATTAATCTGATCAACGTGGATGGTGGTAAAGGTGAAGGAGGTGAAAACCTTCAAACACTTAGTAGATTATCTCCCAAAAGTTGCACAGAGAAAGTGTTTAACAAGGCCAAAAATCTGAATACATTGGGTATTCGTGGTCAACTAGCCACGCTTTTGGATTCCAATTGCTTGGAAAAACTGGGCCGTCTTGAAAAGTTAAAGCTTGTGAATGATGTTTTTCCTAAAGTAGCATATGAAAATCCACTTCCCGGCCTTCCTCATAGATTCCCACCAAGGGTTAGAGTTCTAACATTATCAGCTACCTATTTGAGTTGGACTCAGATGTCTACAGTCGGAAAACTCGGTACCCTTGAGGTGCTCAAATTGAAAGACAATGCATTTATAGGAAATGCTTGGGAAGCTCTTGGCGGCGGCTTTCATCAGCTCGGATTCTTGTACATTTCACGAACGGATCTAAAGTATTGGACAGCCTCAGGTGATCCCTTTCCAAAACTGAGAAGCATTGTACTTAAAAACTGCGAGAAACTCGAAGGAGTTCCATTTGACCAGCTGGGAGGAAACCTCGAGGTGTTGTCCTTGGAACGTGTCACCAAATACGTAGTTTTTTCAGCCAAGAAAATAAAATTGGCAAAAGAACAGCAAAGAACCATAAGGGGTGGATTCAAGCTCATAATTGCTCCTGGAGATGAATGATAACTAGTACCACTTGTTCATACTCCAAAGTTCTAGTACAATATCATGCTGGTAAGAAGTTAAGATTTTTGTTTTAGTGATCAAGATTTATTTGAAGTTACATCCTAATAAATATTATGTCAAATATACATGCAGTACATCTTCATGTTTGGCGAGGTTACCAATCGATTGTTTGTCATTCAGTTATCACTCCAAAGTTCATTGTTTGTTACTCAAGATTGATTGTCGATATTGTTTGTGTGAATCGGTCGATCGAATTCACGTTTGGTTTGCTATCGATGGTCAACATTGTTACTAGTGTTGTGTTATTATTGTTATTCGTTTGTGATTTGTTAAATTTCGTATTACTCCGTAGTAGTTTATTTAATCCTTTTCATCTTTGTTTGTTGTACTTGAGGGATGTGTTAAAAGTATTTCAGCTTGGGTGTAAATTTGGATTTGAATCAACGTGATGTTACTTTCTTGTGATGCAATATTAATACTATTGAAAACCAATGGTAGTAGTTTTGTCTCTTAATTTTAGGAATTATTGTATTTTTTTTGCCACAACTATAGCTCGCTGACATTTTTACCCTATATCTTTTCGGGCTGATATATTTGTTGCCACAACTTCAACATCCGTGACAATTTTAGAACTAATTGAGGCTCCGTTTTAAAATTGGTCTAAAATCCCCATGTGCAGGCCACGTGATATGAAAATTGGCCCACACATGGGGGATTTCAGGCAAATTTTGGAATTGGTACACCAAAATTGTCACCAATGTTGGAGTTGTGGCACCAAATGTGCCAACCCGAAAAGATATGGAGTAAAAACGCCAACGAGCTATAGTTATGACACGAAAAATGCGCTAATTCCCTTAATTTTACAAGTTTGTTAGGTATTTAGCATAATGTCTATTACATTTAGGCACATTGTTTCACTTCAGAATGACTTATTTTTTCAGGCACATGCCACAGCTATAATTCCAACAAGTTAAGATATGAATAAATTGCAATTGTAGGCCCTCATCAAAATAGCAGTTTTACCACTTGAACAACTTCTTCAGGATTAAAAGTTCAACTATATATTTTTCCTTTTTTGAACTCTACTGGTCTGTGGTTCCCTGTTTCTCCATTTGCTTTTTGAGTTTCATATATTGTTTGCCGAGTGAAATACAAAAATATCCTTTAAACTTTGTATAGCTGCAAGAAACCCGTATATTATTATCAGCAACCAAACCCCCCCCCCCCCCCCCCCATTATTTTTTATTAGCAAAAAATCACTTCAGATACATATTTTGCAGGAAATTGACAATTATACCCTAACACAAAATGCGAAAACATCCTATACACCTAAAAATCAATACTGATTTGATCGGTATTCGATTGATAAAGTTTGATTTCAATGCAATATAAGGTGGTATCCTTTTGAGATTTGGTAAAATGGCAAGTGACATCATTATATGATAATACTTGGGGGAAATGCACATGAGTTATGCGAAAAGCCGAAAACTATACAAAATTATTATGTTAATTTTTTTGGATATAAAATTCTCTTATACTTTCAAAAATTCTACATAAAACATGCAATCTTCATTCTACTTTTCTTGTGTAATTGGAGATCGTGAGTCTGATTTAATTTGATTTAAATAAGTTCCCGGATGGAGATATGCTAGATTGATGACAGAGAGAGGAGATATGTCAGATTGACATTTTAGTTTTAATTTTTTATTTTTTATTTTTTTTGTGTGAAAGAAGCAATGGAGCCATTGATGGAGATATGTACACGGATTTGCTTAGTACAATATGAGAGAGAATAATAAATGTTGTAGTCATTTGGTTAGAAGAGTATTTTGAGGTTTTTGCTTTAAAAAAATGACTATTTATTAGGGGTCTTCACGATGCAGGTTAGTGCGATTTTGTATTGGCCCAAACTTAACCCAATATTTGAGTTTTTTTATACTTTATTATTGTCCAAACTCAACCCAACAAATCTTGAGATTCCACTTTGCGATCCAATCGGATTGGAGCGATTTGGGACGGGTTTTGCGGTCTTAACTTTTTCGACTTTACTATTTTTTTGTTATATGATTAATTAAATACACAAATTAATTATCTCTATATATTTTGTTATTGTTTTTTCACTAATGAACAAAACTAATAAATGTGTATTATCCTTTGTACATGAACAATGCTACTCTATCAAAGTTTTTTGAACATTATAAGGAGTTTTCTGAAAATTTAAAAGAGTTTTACGAGTTATAAACAAGTAGAAAATACCTTGAAAATCAAAGTTGATGTTAGTGGTTGTTCAAATAAAATTTAAATTAAGGACCCATAATAAATCGTGTCTTCAAGTTTTAAGGGATATATTGAACTTTGGGGGGTGATATATACAGAGAGAATTGCATTTAGGTTAATTTTCAACTTTTTTACACCGTTGTATATGCTCAATACATTTGGTATAACACTTTAATAAATTGTCACAAATTTGATACAGTCGTTAAAACTTACCGTTAAGTGGTAATGTGACAGTTAAGTATAATTGCAAAATTGGTGTCATTATTTATGTTGACTGATAAATTTACCCCATAACATTTCAAGCTACCAAAAAAGCCCACATCTCCAAATTTAATGACGATTTAAGTCTACATTGTTTCCAAATTTGAAATTTGACTCGGATAAGATCACGTGCAGACCAATTTGAAGACTTTACTTATTATATTTAAATAACTAATTTAATTTATAAACAATATTAATAAATTGAATAATACTTTAACAATTATCTAAATAACTTAAGAAAATATATTATTTTTGAATATAAGATTTGTATACTAGTGTTAATCTAGTTAACAATAAATTATATAATTTAAAACTTGTTAATATTTACTAAAATAATAAATAATTATAATTTAATAAAAAAAAAACTAAAACCCAGCCCACCCCATCCGACCCACCCTGAAAATATATTTTTTGGAACTTTCCAACAATGTAGACTTAAATTGTAGGGTGCAAAGTGTCAAAATTTATATTTTCAAGGTATAAAGTGTCAATAATATTTAAAAAATGGCTATTATACTTTTCCACTAACAACCTTTTTATTAAGACACGTATTAGAGTGCAAAGTACTAAATAAATTGTATTTTCAAGGTGCGAAATATCAAAATATTTAAGTCGAGGTGCAAAGTGTCAAAATCCTATATTTTCAGGGTACAAAACACCAAAAAAAACCCTTATTTTATTTAAAGAACAAAATACAATTTGAGGCAAATAGCATTTTACTTTCCTTAACATTCACTGGTACGTGAAATCAAGATACTAAATTTTCTGGCAAACAAATTATGTCCTATAACTTTTCTTTACATGCAAATTTCACATAAGACCAATGTAATTACAATCAGACCGGACCGGTAGGTCCGACCGGTTTGACTGCGAACTGGAGATTGGTCCAGTCCGATTTACCCCCTAAAATCACCTGACTCAAGAACCAGACTGAACCGGATTGATCGGTCCAAAAGCGGTGAACCGGCAAAATGGTTTGCATTGGTTCAATCCGATTTTGAATTTCTTTTTTTCTCTTTTTAAAAGTTTTTTAATGTTAAAAATAAACTAAAACTTGTAAAAGGTGGGATTTGAACATCAAACATCTTAGGTAAAACATAAATTACTTACTATTTGAGCTACATCATTTTTGTTGAATTTTTAGTACAAATAATATAAACTTGTAGCCAAATTTATTTATAAATTAGATAATTAACTCAAATTAACAATTTACAAATTATCAATGAAAATTAATACTCAAATAATAATTTTTTATCAAAATTTGTTCTATAAAATATCTTGCAATATTTCTATAAAATCGATATATTTTGCAAGTTTGATTTTGAACTCAAATAATCAATATTCCTTAGTTTATTGTATTTTTAACTTACACTTTTAAATTTTTATAAAGAAATATAATCATATTATATTTATATAAGTTTACAAATTATTTTTATATTATCGTTATGATATAAGTTAAATAAAATTTATATTATTTAATTTAAATATATTATTAAATTTTATATATTTTTAATCAATTGTAGAATAATGTTTAAATTTTATGCATATTATATATATTTTTTAAAATTAAATATATTATATTATTATGATGATATCCAATTCGATAAGCGATCCAATGATTTGACCAGTAAAATCAGTAGCCAGTCGACTCACCATATCACTGTCGGATCCATTTTTTAAAATATCATGCATTTATTCCTATAAACTGTATATGAGACAAAAGCTGAAATGAAAGATGAGATTTATCTGCTTCTTTTTTAATTGTCAATTGCCGACTTAATGTTCTGAGTGCTGACAAAACTATACTAAAAATAACTCAACTTGACCAATTCAAAGTGGATCTCTTAAATAAATTAAACTACCTAGGTAGTAGGAATAAGACTGGATTATGAATAAACATTTCCTTATTACCATGATTTCAAGGTTTCATCTGGAAGCGGGTTTTTTGCAATTTTCACCCCCGAAATAGGAGAAATATGTACTTTATACCACCCAAAACATAAAAATAACACTGAGCACTCTTGAAACAAGAACAAACCAGCAAGTTGCACCCCTCATTCTTTCCGGCAGAATTAACCATCCGAGTCAAACAAAACCCAGGGCAGAATTAGGTAATTTAGCTTGAGTTTGAAAACAAAGATGGATAGAAATGAAGTATATTATTAGAATGAGAGGAAATGGGCACGTGTTCTATTGTTTGTAATGTATCCTACTGACTTTTAGGTAAGAAAGAAAACTAATTGCCTATTTCGACCCTATAGGTTTGTTTTACTCCGATGGTTAATTCTGTCGGAAAGACTCACTACGACAAATATGATCAATATTGGCACCATGCTTGATGATATTTTATAGAAAATGTCATAAAATATTAATATAGTCATATTTTTCAAAAATGTTACAAACTATAAATGTTAATTTTACTAATTAGTGACATTTTTATACTATAGTGATATTTTATAATGTTATTTTTAACTATAATTGTGACATTGGCACTTTGCTTGTGACATTTTATACGTAATTACATTTTTCAAACTGCCACTTGTATCGGTGTGACTAAAAGTTAAATGTCACTATCATAACAAGATGTAACATTAAAAAATGCCATAATAATATTGAAATGTCACTAAATAGTATATTTAACATTTATAATTCCTGACATTTTTAAAAAATGTAACTGTATTTATTTTTTCTCACATTTTCTTCAAAAATGCCATCAAGCTTGATGTCTCCAAAGATCATTTTTGTTGTAGTGAGTGAGGGGTGCAACATGCTAGGTTGTTCTTTTTATCAAGGGTGCTTAGTGCTATTTTTATGTTTTGAGGGTATAAAGTGCTCATTTCTTTCATTTTGGGGGGTGTAAAGTGAAAAGAACCCTCTAGAGACAGAGATGTTTTGTTAATTAGGCAACCAAACTTTAGGCTTGTAAACCAAAGAGAAATCCTAAAAATCAATTTTAGTAAAGGCAATGTAGTGACAAGGTTTGCCCTCGTGATTGACTCACGGGAGAAGTTGAGATTTCGACCTCGGACCCACCTAGTCTTAAAATAATGGGTCAAGGAACACACCTTACAGCTAAACTGGTGAGAACAATCATGTCCATATAGGCAGGTTTTGGCTCTATTTCACTTGATTTTGGTTTTGAAAAGATTGTTTAGATGGTATTGGTAATACCCTTGAAACACTTTTGGATTAGGTTTCTGATTTTTTAAAAATTGATATATGATTTGAATTGAATTTTGATGTCAAATTCAATATTTTTATCGAGAAAAAAAATACATGGTATGTGTCAAATTAATTTCTTTTATATCGGTTTAAGGTTTATTAAATTTGGATATATATTGAAATATGAGTTCCGCAAAATTTATGTTCAGACTTGATATGAAACGAATTTAACCAAATTTCATGGAATCGCGAGATCGAACCAAAACTTGTCCATATTGACTTATAGAGTCCAATATAAGAATATCGGCACTACTTGTTTATCTTATAACATGTGCAACATGGGGTAAATGCAAAATACTCCCTTGTGTTATGGTAAACCTATAAAAAACTATACAGGGAAAATTTTATTGCGTCAAACTTCCTTGTGTTTTCAAAAACAATGCACCCAATTTGTAAAAAAATAGGTCGTTTTGAATTGATACTTTTCAAGAAATCATTTCAAAAATATATCACGTGAAGTTGTAGGGACCAACTCGAAGTGTTTTAAAAATTATTTATTGAAATATGTCGATCCAAAACGACCTATTTTTTTACAAATTGAGTATTTTTTACAGAGTTTTTGAAAACACAAGAAAGTCTCGCGCAATAAAAATTTCACAGGGTAGTTTCTTGCAGGTTTAACATAAAAACGGGGAAATATCCCCGAGCAACATCTTTTTAAATCATAGGTTAGTTAAAAAAATAATAAATTGCCAAGACTATATTGGGATTTGGGATCAGTCCAACATGATCACTTTACAAAAGTAAACTCCACATGATAACTTTAAAATAGTTTACTCCAACATGAAGATTTTATTTTATTTATTTTTAATTTCCAACATTAAGATTTTGACTCAATTGATTAATGCATGTAAGCCCAATAATTAAGGAAATAATTATTTTTACGCATATTGAACAACACTTTTGGTAGTACAATAATTATTATTTTAGTACGTACAAGAACAATCATGATATATGTGCAAATACATCCGATTGTGTAATTGGATAATGTACATAATATTTCTTACAAATATTTTTATATTATCATTTCTTTTTGGCTCATTTTGGTACGTGTGGCCCGTAATTTTACATATATGTTGAATATATGAATAATTCAATTGCTATTGAAAGTGATGTGAAATTGAATATGGACAATTTAACTTTTGTTTTCTATATTTACAATTTAAAGTTCTATCTTTGATCTTGTGAAAATTTACCCTGCAATATTCGTTCAATTTATCTTTCTTGTGAAAATTTTAAAGAACAATTTATTCCCATTTTTTAAAATGGAGAGTATTTATGAGAAATAAAGAGCAATTTATTCCCCTGTAAAGATAATAAAGAGTGAAGATTTAAAATTCAGTTAATTACATTGATAGCTTTGTATATTATGTTTTCCATTTTTATGTTATTAGTTAGTCATTAGATGCGCTCGTTCTTTAGGTAAAACGATTTTGTTTGTTGAGAAATCGCAAAGTATCTTCTCCTTTATATAGTCGACCGCTTGTAAACACAATTCAGATTTCATTTTTAAAGAAGTTTACTTTTCTGATTTTCTCTCCATTCTTACTGCTCTTATTCTTCAAAGGTTCATCAATGCAGTTCATAGCTTTAATGACATTTTCACACATCCATAATTTGATTTTATAGATTAACACTAATTTAAAAAAAAAAAAAAAAGCCAGAAATAAGCTATAACTATTAGGCCACGTAGCTTATTTATTCTTCATACAAAGCCGCCACAGCTTTTCAGCTGTTTCGTCTATCGCTTGCTCCTCTTCGATTTTCATCTCCTGACTCAACTCTCGTGCTCTACGTCTAAATTCTTCATCATTAAAATTTTCCGAAATCACCTTAATTATTGCCTTCGCTGTCTCTTTCCCCTTGAAAACTTCATTTTCATTTCTTACAACCTCAACACAAACACCGGCTTCTTCCAACATCTTAGCATTTATGAATTGATCGGTTCTCATCGGCATTCCTATAACTGGGACCCCAAAGTGCACGCTTTCATTTATCGAACTCCATCCACAATGACTCAAGAAACCACCCGTACTTTCATGTGCCAAAATATTAGCCTGTGGAGCCCATCCTTCTAGAATTTTACCTCTCTCTTTTACCCTTTCAACAAATCCCCTTGGCTAGGCTTCTTCTATGTTAACCGTTTCTCCGACTGGAAATCTTATTATCCATATAAATTAACACCACAAAGCTCGAGCCCTATTGAAATTTCTTCGATCTCTTCTTTAGACAAAAAGTACTCACTACCAAATGAAATGTACAGAGTTGAACATTTATTTTTCGAACTTAACCATTTCTAGATCTCTGAACTCTCCTCATCGATCTAATTTGCATCCGAAACAAGTGGACCCACCGGTATTATATCTTTCTTACACTCATTCGAAACGTAATCTATGTACTTTCCTTCGAATCCTTTACTCGTCTTTAACAGAACAACATCAAAAGATAGTTTAAAGTTCACAAAAATTACATCTTTATCCTTTTCGAAAACATTAGTATAAAGAAGTTCAACCAGATCATCAACACCTTTCTTCTCATGCTTCTTAAGGGTTAATTCTTGGAATGGGAAATTAGCATCAAAACTAACATAATGATGATATACAAATGATAATGTTGCTGCACTTAAAGAAGCAAAATGAACAGCAGGAATACCTTGTAACGAAGCAATTTTTGCAGCCCAAGGTTGGAAAATATCATATATTACCAAATCAGGCTTCAAATAGTACTTATGATGTCTGAGAAACTTGAATTTGATGTCTGAAAAGCTTTGATAAGGGTAAAATTTAGATTTAATGGCAAATTTTTGTTGGTGTGGTAATGAGGAGGAAGTTCAGGGGATGGTTTTAAATGGATTTCTACTAACTCTATGGAATTATTTAAAAAGTTTTTTTCAATGAAGTTCTTGATTGAACTAAAATTGATGGAAGTAGAACAAAAGTATATGTAGAAATTTTTTCTTTTTATGATTCTTTTTGCTAGTTCAAGATATGGAAATATATGGCCATGAGCTAACCAAGGGAACATTAAAATTTTGGGCACAGTTCTTTCTTTCTCCATTACTCAAAACTTTTAATATAAAAAAATGGAGGCTGAAAAGATAAGAATTTGTAAGGTTCATAAAAAAATATTCAGCAAGGTAGGAAATGAGAAATGTCTTAAATTAATCAATTATTCAACAATATATATGGGAATTTTTTTTGGTAAATATCAAATAGACATGTGGGAATTTCATGTTAAATTTGTCATGGTACCATGGTTTGGTGAAGGAGGAATATTCTTGCATAGACCTGGTGTATGAGATTTTTATAGACCTTATAGTGGTAAATAAGCCACATCATATATTTTGAGAGCATGACATCATCAAAATGTATGATGTGGCTTATTTACCACCATAAGGTCTATGAAAATCTCATAGATCAGGTCTATACAAGAATTTTCCGGTGAAGGAATGGTAGGCGAGGAAAAGTTTCATTTTATGCACGTGTGAAAATGCGTGCTGAGGATGATTAGAATTATAAAAGAAAAAAAAACCTACGAAATATGTTTACCAATAGCAATAAATAATTTGTACACGTGATTTATACATTTATCTATTATTAAGAAAGTGCACGTACATTGTACGTGTCTAGTTAATTTCATTGATATTTTTTTTTAAATTAGAGTAAAATTAATTTGATTATGTCATAAAATAGAGCAAATTAACTCCTTTTTACCTATTTAATTCATTATTTACCGGTTTAACATTTTTTTAGCCAATTTTATTTATTTTTATCATTAATATTTTTAACTATTTGCCCTTATTTTTTATCAGTTATAACTTATTTTCACTATTTTTACGATTTTGTCCTTTTGTTTTTTTTCGTTTTAAATTATTTTTATACCGGTTTCACCTTCTTTTGTCGGTTAAACTCTTTTTCTTACTGATTTCACATGTTTTTATCATATTAACCCGTTTTTAAATGTTTTTATCATATTACCCGTTTTCACCTATTTCACACATTTTTTTCAGTGATTTCACATATTCTTCTCACCTATTTCACCTGAATTTTCATTGATTTGAAAGTTTTCACATACTTTTATTAATTTTTCATCGATTTCACCAGCTTTATATGTTGTTGTTTCACCAGTTTTTATCATTTTTCACGAATTTCAGCCAAATTTTCATTAATTTCACATGAAATTATCGATTTCAGTGGAACCTTTTTTTTTTTACCAATTTCACCCGAATTTTCATCGATTTGACAATTTTCCACCAATTTCACCCGTTTCTCACGAAAAGAATTTTATGAAATTTCGAGGTTGTGCATGTCTTGATATTATTTAATATTTTATACATTTTTCTATTCTAGCCAAAGTAAAAAACGTGATTAGCTAAATCATAAGTATTTTTAATTCATTCATACTAAGATGCGATTCAATCTTAATTTTTTTTTAACATAATGATAATTAAGAGAATTTCATTTTGAATTTTATA
Organism: Penstemon eatonii; assembly: GCA_038501285.1. Classification (NCBI taxonomy): domain Eukaryota; kingdom Viridiplantae; phylum Streptophyta; class Magnoliopsida; order Lamiales; family Plantaginaceae; genus Penstemon; species Penstemon eatonii. Next base: position 62,928,893 of record CM076715.1, on the reverse strand, counting down.
TTTAGCGTATTTATGACTTATGGTGTACTAAATCTTTAAATTAATATTTTTTTTACTCCAATAATTATTGATGCTAAAATATAATAATTTTATATATACTTTTAGGACTTATTTAAAATAATAATATTTTTTAATGGTTCGTTTTTATCTATAAGTGAAGAAGATTAAAATTACAAAAATTGATGTAAGAGAGAATTTATAAATTTAGGAGTTTATGTAGGAGATAAATTAATATAACAAGACTACATGTCTAATTATACTTCTTTAATTACTTTTACATATTTACGATTGAATTAATATCACTTTACAATTTAAATAAGGGCATTTTAGTCCGCATAAAAAAGTTAAGAAATATTCATGCTTTTATAATGAAAAAAAAATAGAGAATAGAGAGAGAGAGAGAGAGAGAGAGAGAGAGAGAGATAAAAATAGAGTTAGAGAAGAGATAGAGATAGAGATAGAAAATTGATTAAGAAAAACAAGAGAATTTCCTAAAAAGAGAAAGCCCAAAATTTTAAACTCTCCAACATTATAGTTTATATAAAATTCAAAAGTACAAATGTTGTGAAGCTTTTAATCATGGCATGGAAGCAGTGATCGAAATTTCCTTCTTGGTCTTGACCTTGATTACCAAGATTTATTTATTTTTTATCCGGAAAAAAATATAGGAGTATATATTATGACACTTTTGTCTAGAGAAATAAAATATATATAACATCCATGGAAATAATATTAAGACATGCATAGCGTTAAATTTTCATGGGAATTTTTTTTTTCTTGAAATATATAGTATCGGTGAAAAATCTATAAATTCGTTGAAATATGTGAAATCGAGGGTGAAATTAGTGAAGTTAGTGAAAACATTGTAAAATTGGTTCGAATGTTTTCATGAAATTAATAAATATATGTGTAATCGATGATAATTAAGGTGAATTATATAAAAAACGAATAAAATCGATGAAGTGGTAAAACCAATCAAAGATCTTTCCTTTTGAGAAGTGCTTTCTTAACTATCATTTCATGTATAAGATAATGAAACAACTGTTCTTAACCATTATTTTTTACCCATATTGAACTACACTTTTGGTTATACAATAATTATAATAATTTTAGTACGTACAAGAACAATCATGATATATTGATATATGTGCAAATACGTTCGATTGTGTGATTGAATAATGTACACAATATTTCTTACAAATATTTTTATACTGTCATTTCTTTTAGACTCATTTTGGTGTGGCCCGTAATTTTACATAAATGTTGAATATAGGAATAATTTAAATGCTATTGAAAGTGATGTGAAATAGAATATGGACAATAAAACAGGGGTAATGGCGATTTACCCGGTAATATTCATATAATTTATTTTTCTTGTGATTTGAAAAAAATAATTTACTCCATGTGAAAATTGTAAAGAACAATATACCCTCTAAAGTCAGAGTGATTATAGAGTGATCATGAAAAGTATAGAGCAATTTACTCCCCTGTAAAAAAATTTAAGAACCAATTTAACTCTTTAAGTCGAAGAGTGTAATTCACTTTTCGAAATTGAGAGTGAGCACGAAAAGTAAAGTGCAATTTTCTCCTATGTGAAAATTTTAAAGAACCAATTTACCTATTTGAGCCGAAGAATGTGACTCATTTTTTGAAATTATTTTGTAACATATGGAGTAAACTGCCACAATTATCATAATACATAGAGATAAATTGTCATATTTATCATCATACAAGGAATAAACTGCCACATTATCAGCCACATTATCATAACACATTGAGCTAAAGTTCTGCAGTTCAACACAATAGGAGTCAATGCGAAGCTTTTATAAAATTATAAAGGGTAAAATGCATTTTTCCAAATTAGAGGGAGGTAATAATGTAATAACAAGGGCTAAACTGTCATTATATATCCCAATTAATTTATCGTTGACCCATTACGCATTGACTCTGAAGTCTCCGATCGAGTATTTCAAGCAATCGTTCATCTTCAAACTTCAAAGCACTCATTCACTCACTCACACATTCTTGATTAATTATCGAAATTAAAAAAAAAAAAAATGGCAGATGCAGCAGTAACATTCCTATTGGAAAACCTGAAGCAGGTAATGCTATACCAAAAAAAGCTGATTTCGGATGCGGAAAATGAGCTGAAGATGCTGGAGGAGGATCTGGCGATAATGAAAGCGTTTCTGAATGATGCGTCCAAAAGACGCAAAAAGGAGGACCTCTTCAAAGAATGGGAGAGACAGATAAGAGAGGTGGTTTACGAAGTCGAAGATATTATCGATGTTTGCCTCACCCAAGCTGCAGCAAAGAATCTCAGAAATATCAGCGGAATTAATAAACTCAACCTCGCCCGAGAAGTTAATTCGTTGAGGGAAGGTAAGGTCAAACGAGTGTTCGAAAAAGCTAGAGCTGATTTTGTGAACCTACAGATTCCTGATGCGGCTGACACGAATCAGGAACAACAGATAAGGGACCAAAGGAAAAAGGTAATTCTTTCTTCTTCTTCTGTATTTCAATTTTTCAGATTGTTCATTTTTAGAGCTGGACTTTACCATTTGCATTGGGTATAGGTCTAGACTTTACTTTTAATTACGTTTTGTGATGAAAAAAGAATTGGGCAATTTGGTCCTATTTAATTTGTTATTGGCAATTGGAATTTTCTTGCTTAATTTTCAAAATATATTTTCATGGAAAAATTGTGGAATCCATCCCAACTGATAGGCAGTTTTGATTTTCCCCAACTGGATAGTTAGGTGTCATGTTGTCACTAGATTAACAATGGTTAATTACTTAATTTGATTTTCGTTTATATATATATATATATATCACCTCGCAGAATTTAGTCCCGTATAATTTATTTTGCCTAGCACATGGCCTGCACGTGATGCTGGCTCGAACTAATTTTCGCAATTGGGATTTGAAATTGCTGAAAATTAACTTGTGGGGTAAATACGTCAACCCGAATAGAAGTAGGCGAAATTCATCAGCGAGCAATAGTTGTGACACCGATTTTGCTTTTTTCCCGTTTGGTCCTCGACGGATGTTACGCCTCGTATTTTCATTTTCAAACCAACATATATACTCCTTAGTCCTTACTTTAAAAATTTTGACAGCATATATTTGGATGTAATCAGCAGTAATGCAACAGTAAAATGCAGCTGATTGTAAGGCCGTAACATATTATCTTTCAAACATTTCTATGCTAATTCAAATCATGCACTGATCTTGTTCTATATATATATATATATATATATATATATTTAATTTTTTCAAGTTATGTCAATAAACAAATGCATCATTTAGTTTGTAATTCATGTGAACAGGCTCCGAGGCAAGACAATGTAGTTGGTTTTGAAGATGAGACGGAGAAATTAATCGGATATCTCAATGAAGCATCGGAGGAACTTGAAGTTATCTCCATCATCGGTATGCCTGGTCTTGGGAAGACAACGGTAGCGTGGAAGATTTATCAAGATCCTAAAATCCAATATGAATTCCCCACTCTCATTTGGATTAATGTTTCTCAAGAGTTCAACAAAAAGGATGTGCTTCTCACGATTATGAAAAAGTTCTCACAACAAGACTTATCTAGTAAGAGCGTTGAAGAGTTAACCCCAATGGTTACAGAGAATCTAAAGATTGGAAAATGCTTGATATTCATGGATGATGTGTGGACAGTCGAGGTATGGAACGAAATCCAATCTGTCTTGCCAAAGCATAATAAGATGTGTAAAGTTTTGATAACCAGTCGTGAGGAGAAAGTGGCTTGGAGTGCAAATCGTAATAGATCACCCCACAAGTTGCGGTTCCTAGATCCAGCTGAAAGTTGGATGCTCCTCCGATTAGAAGTATTTGGTAAGCCAGACGGAGTCCCATCCGAGTTGGAAACAGTTGGGCAAATCATAGCAGGGCAGTGTGGTGGACTTCCCCTTGCAATAATAGTGATAGGGGGGGTTCTCGTTGAAAAATTCTCAATAATAGGAGAAAACATGACGATGAAGAGAGACTGGGAAAAGGTCTCTGAGAGCGTGGGCACTTATCTGATTCAAGAAGATGGGGAGAAACACATGGAAAATATTATATCATTGAGTTACACTAAATTGCCTCATGAATTGAGAGGCTGTTTTCTCTATTTGGCAATGTTTCCCGAAGATACTGAGATTCTCGCTTGGACGTTGACCCATTTATGGATAGCAGAAGGATTCATACAACAAAAGCAGGGAAAGAGCTTGGAGGAAATAGCTCAAGATAATTTGAAGGATCTTATCAACAGGAACTTAGTGATGGTTGATAAAACAAAACCGGACGGCGAAGTCAAAACTTGCCGTGTTCACGACACGATACGTGAGTTTTGCAAAAATGAAGCTGCATTTGGGAAACAAAACTTACTCCAAGAAATTAAAAAGTCCAAGGAAGGTGTTTTCGAACCTCCAGTTCAGGAAACACATAAATTTCGACGTCTTTGTATCCATTCTTATGTCGAGGACTTCTTCATGACAAAACCAAAGGTAAAGGTCCCTAAGGCCCGTTCCTTTTTGTGTTTCTCCAAGGCACCGATTAACTTGGAGGCCAAAGATATTTCATCCATCACCGATGCTTTTGAACTGATCAGAGTCTTCGATGTAACTATTAAATTCCCAAGATTTCCTACTAACCTTCCCAAACTAGTTCATCTGAGGTATCTAACTCTCTCGGGTGATGAGTTGAAAGTTCTTCCCGACGCTATCTCCAAGCTTTGGAACCTACAAACTCTTACGGTGCACACATTGTCACGTACCCTCGAATTCAGGGCAGATATATGGAAAATGATGCAGCTTAGGCATGTGAAAACAAAAGCATCCATTAATCTGATCAACGTGGATGGTGGTAGAGGTGAAGGAGGTGAAAACCTTCAAACACTTAGTAGATTATCTCCCAAAAGTTGCACGGAGAAAGTGTTTAACAAGGCCAAAAACCTGAATACATTGGGTATTCGTGGTCAACTAGCCACGCTTTTGGATTCCAATTGCTTGGAAAAATTGGGCCGTCTTGAAAAGTTAAAGCTTGTGAATGATGTTTTTCCTAAAGTAGCATATGAAAATCCACTTCCCGGCCTTCCTCATAGATTCCCACCAAGGGTTAGAGTTCTAACATTATCAGCTACCTATTTGAGTTGGACTCAGATGTCTACAGTCGGAAAACTCGGTACCCTTGAGGTGCTCAAATTGAAAGACAATGCATTTATAGGAAATGCTTGGGAAGCTCTTGGCGGCGGCTTTCATCAGCTCGGATTCTTGTACATTGCACGAACGGATCTAAAGTATTGGACAGCCTCAGGTGATCCCTTTCCAAAACTGAGAAGCATTGTACTTAAAAACTGCGAGAAACTCGAAGGAGTTCCATTTGACCAGCTGGGAGGAAACCTCGAGGTGTTGTCCTTGGAACGTGTCACCAAATTCGTAGTTTTTTCAGCCAAGAAAATAAAATTGGCAAAAGAACAGCAAAGAACCATAAGGGGTGGATTCAAGCTCATAATTGCTCCTGGAGATGAATGATAACCAGTACCACTTGATCATACTCCAAAGTTCTAGTACAATATCATGCTGTAAGAAGTTAAGATTTTTGTTTTAGTGATCAAGATTTATTTAAAGTTACATCCTAATAAATATTATGTCAAATATACATGCAGTACATCTTCATGTTTGGCGAGGTTACCAATCCATCGTTTGTCATTCAGTTATCACTCCAAAGTTCATTGTTTGTTACTCAAGATTGATTGTCGATATTGTTTGTGTGAATCGGTCGATCGAATTCACGTTTGGTTTGCTATCGATGGTCAACATTGTTACTACTGTTGTGTTATTATTGTTATTCGTTTGTGATTTGTTATATTTCGTATTACTCCGTAGTAGTATATTAAATCCTTTTCATCTTTGTTTGTTGTACTTGAGGGATGTGTTAAAAGTATTTCAGCTTGGGTGTAAATTTGGATTTGAATCAATGTGATGTTACTTTCTTGTGATGCAATATTAATACTATTGAAAACCAATGGTAGTAGTTTTGTCTCTTATTATAGGAATTATTGTATTATTTTGTCACAACTATAGTTCGCTGACATTTCTACCCTATTTATTTTCGGGCTGATATATTTGGTGTCACAACTTCAACATCTGTAACAATTTTAGAACTAATTGAGGCTCGGTTTCAAAATTGGTCTGAAATCCCCATTTGCAGGTCACGTGATATGATAATAGGCCCACACATGGGGGATTTCAGGCAAATTTTGGAATTGGTACACCAAAATTGTCACCAATGTTGGAGTTGTGGCACCAAATGTGCCAACCCGAAAAGATATGGAGTAAAAAGGCCAACGAGCTATAGTTATGACATGAAAAATGCGCTAATTCCCTTAATTTTACAAGTTTGTTAGGTATTTAGCATAATGTCTATTACATTTAGGCACATTGTTTCACTTCAGAATGACTGATTTTTCAAGGCATATACCACAGCTATAATTCCAACAAGTTAAGATATGAATAAATTGCAATTGCAGGCCCTCATCAAAATAGTAGTTTTCCCACTTGAACAACTTCTTCAGGATTAAAGGTTCAACTATATATTTTTCCTTTTTTGAACTCTACTGGTCTGTGGTTCCCTGTTTCTCCATTTGCTTTTTGAGTTTCATATATTGTTTGCCGAGTGAAATACAAAAATATCCTTTAAACTTTGTATAGCTGCAAGAAACACGTATATTATTATCAGCAACCAAACACCCCCCCCCATTATTTTTATTAGCAAAAAATCACTTCAGATACATATTTTGCAGGAAATTGACAATTATACCCTAGCACAAAATGCGAAAACATCCTATACACCTAAAAATCAATACTAATAATGATACTGATTTGATCAGTATTCGATTGATAAAGTTTGATTTCAAATTTTCAATGCAATATAAGGTGGTATCCTTTTAAGATTTGGTAAAATGGCAAGTGACATCATTATATGATAATACTTGGGGGAAATGCACATGAGTTATGCGAAAAGCCGAAAAACTATACAAAATTATTATGTTAATTTTTTTGGGTATAAAATTCTCTAATACTTTAAAAAATTCTACATATAACATGCAATCTTCATTCACTTTCCTTGTGTAATTGGAGATCGTGAGTCTGATTTAATTTGATTTAAATAAGTTCCCGGATGGAGATATGCTAGATTGATGACAGAGAGAGAAGCAATGGTCAATTGCTGGAGATATGTCAGATTGACATTTTAGTTTTAATTTTTTATTTTTTATTTTTTATTTTTTTTGTGTGAAAGAAGCAATGGAGCCATTGATGGAGATATGTACACGGATTTGCTTAGTACAATATGAGAGAGAATAATAAATGTTGTAGTCATTTGGTTAGAAGAGTATTTTGAGGTTTTTGCTTTAAAAAATGACTATTTATTAAGGGTCTTCGCGATGTAGGTTAGTGCGATTTTGTATTGGCCCAAACTTAACCCAATATTTGAGTTTTTTTATACTTTATTATTGTCCAAACTCAACCCAACAAGTCTTGAGATTGCACTTTGTGATCCAATCGGATTGGAGCGATTTGGGACGGGTTTTGCAGTCTTAACTTTTTCGACTTTACTATTTTTTTGTTATATGATTAATTAAATACACAAATTAATTATCTCTATATATTTTGTTATTGTTTTTTCACTAATGAACAAAACTAATAAATGTGTATTATCCTTTGTACATGAACAATGCTACTCTATCAATGTTTTTTGAACATTATAAGGAGTTTTCTGAAAATTTAAAAGAGTTTTACGAGTTATAAACAAGTAGAAAATACCTTGAAAATCAAAGTTGATGTTAGTGGTTGTTCAAATAAAATTTAAATTAAGGACCCATAATAAATCGTGTCTTCAAGTTTTAAGGGATATATTGAACTTTGGGGGGTGATATATATAGAGAGAATTGCATTTGTGGTACTGCACTTTAGGTTAATTTTCAACTTTTTTACACCGTTGTATATGCTTAATACATTTGGTATAACACTTTAATAAATTGTCACAAATTTGATACAGTCGTTAAAACTTACCGTTAAGTGGTAGGGCTGTAATCGAGCCGAGTAGTATCGAACGACACACTGTTCAAGCTTGGTTTGATTTTTATCGAGCTTGAAATTTTGTGTTTGAGCTTGGTTTGATTTTCAATCGAGCCGAGCTCAAACGAGCTTTTATCGAACGAGCTCGAGCCGAGTATCGAGTAGCTTGATATTTTAAATGTATTTTTTCAATTTTTAGCTTATCGAGTCGAGCTCAAGCCGAGCTTCAAAATTTATCGAACGAAAAAAGATGTTCAAGCTTGTTTGATTATTGTGACGAACCGAGCTCAAACGAGCTTTTATCGAACGAGCTCGAGTCGAGTATCGAGTAGCTTGGTTTGATTTTCAGCCCTATTAAGTGGTAACGTGACAGTTAAGTATAATTGCAAAGTTTGTGTCATTATTTATGTTGACTGATAAATTTACCCCATAACATTTCAAGCTACCAAAAAAGCCCACATCTCCAAATTTAATGACGATTTAAGTCTACATTGTTTCCAAATTTGAAATTTGACTCGGATAAGATCACGTGCAGACCAATTTGAAGACTTTACTTATTATATTTAAATAACTAATTTAATTTAAAAACAATATTAATAAATTGAATAATACTTTAACAATTATCTAAATAAATTAAGAAAATATATTATTTTTAAATATAAGATTTGTATACTAGTGTTAATCTAGTTAACAATAAATTATATAATTTAAAACTTGTTAATATTTACTAAAATAATAAATAATTATAATTTAAAAAAAAAAAACTAAAACCCAGCCCACCCCATCCGACCCACCCTGAAAATATATTTTTTGGAACTTTCCAACAATGTAGACTTAAATTGTAGGGGGCAAAGTGTCAAAATTTATATTTTCAAGGTATAAAGTGTCAATAATATTTAAAAAATGGCTATTATACTTTTCCACTAACAACCTTTTTATTAAGACACGTATTAGAGTGCAAAGTACTAAATAAATTGTATTTTCAAGGTGCGATATGTCAAAATATTTAAGTCGAGGTGCAAAGTGTCAAAACCCTATATTTTCAGGGTACAAAACACCAAAAAAAACCCTTATTTTATTTAAAGAACAAAATACAATTTGAGGCAAATAGCATTTTACTTTCCTTAACATTCACTGGTACGTGAAATCAAGATACTAAATTTTCTGGCAAACAAATTATGTCCTATAACTTTTCTTTACATGCAAATTTCACATAAGACCAATGTAATTACAATCAGATCGGACCGGTTGGTCCGACCGGTTCAACTGCGAACTGGAGATTGGTCCAGTCCGATTTACCCCCTAAAATCACCTGACTCAAGAACCAGACTGAACCGGATTCATCGATCCAAAAGCGGTGAACCGGCAAACCGGTTTGCATTGCTTTTTTTCTCTTTTTAAAAGTTTTTTAATGTTAAAAATAAACTAAAACTTGTAAAAGATGGGATTTGAACATCTAACATCTTAGGTAAAACATAAATTACTTACTATTTGAGCTACATCATTTTTGTTGAATTTTTAGTACAAATAATATAAACGTGTAGCCAAATTTATTTATAAATTAGATAATTAACTCAAATTAACAATTTACAAATTATCAATGAAAATTAATACTCAAATAATAATTTTTTATCAAAATTTGTTCTATAAAATATTTTGCAATATTTCTATAAAATCGATATATTTTGCAAGTTTGATTTTGAACTCAAATAATCAATATTTCTTAGTTTATTGTATTTTTAACTTACACTTTTAAATTTTTATAAAGAAATATAATCATATTATATTTATATAAGTTTACAAATTATTTTTATATTACCGTTATGATATAAGTTAAATAAAATTTATATTATTTAATTTAAATATATTATAAAATTTTATATATTAATGTTTAAATTTTATGCATATTGCATATTTTTTAAAATTAAATATATTACATTATTATGATGTTATCCAATTCAATAAGCGATCCGATCGATTTGACCAGTAAAATCAGTAGCTAGTCGACTCACCAGATCACTGTCCGATTTTTTTAAAAATATCATGCATTTATTCCTATAAACTGTATATGAGACAAAAGCTGAAATGAAAGATGAGATTTATCTGCTTCTTTTTTAATTTTCAATTGCCGACTTAATGTTCTGAGTTGTTGGTCCCAAGTGGTCAGAAGAGGTTTAGAGGGGGGGGTGAATAAACCTCTTTAAAATTTTCTTTCAAATTTAACTTTAAAACTTTACTCCAACTGAACAGTCTAAGCTGATCAGATTAGTAAGTTACAATTCTGTTCGCGAACAAATCTTTGAACAGTCTTGTTGACCACTCGTCTGATAGTTACTTAGCTGATTTTGCAGAAATCAGTTTTAATACTTAGAGTACTTGCAGCGGATTTTCAAAGTGTTTTTCACAAGTATTCTTAGCAGTTTGAAAAATGTTTCCCCAGTTTTATAAACTCCTTTTTGTTCTTTTTCAAACAGTTAACTTAATGTGTTTTTATGCAAACAGAAGATATGCAGTTTTGAAACAATGTAAAAACACAAGTAATTTTTATAGTGGTTATATGGATTTAAATATCCTTTAGTCCACTCTTCCAAGTCACTCAGATCTTGGGTTATACTATAATCACAAAGTTTACAGTATACTCTGCTTGCGTCGAACAACAAATGAAACGACCACAAGTTCGCAATAGGAGATCACACAGAAAACCTATCCTCTGAAGTTTGATCACTCACAAAGATGGATCACAACTCCGCACAACACTCTTGTTTACAAAATCACTCAGAAGATGTATTTTTCTTGATTCTTCAACTCTGCTTTCGTCAACAAATGACTCAGCTGATGAGTGAGCTGTTCTTGAGACTTAAAGAATTTTGCTTCGGAAATTTCTCTCAGAAAGTGTGTTGCTTGTTCCTTCTTCGTCTCTTGCAGCTATTTATACTTGAGGATTGAAAAATGTCCGTTGAAGAGAGACAGGATTCAAATTCCTCGAGTACTGGTCCTTAAAATCCGCGAACGGCTCTTTTGCAGTCTGTCCGTACTGTAAACAGTACTATTCTGCAGGCAGCATTAAATGCAGCATTAAATGCACTCGGCTGATGCGAAGCTTTTCTTCAATCATTTGTCTTAAATATCCTCGTACTTCAGCATTTATTACACCAAGGGGCATTTATTACCGTTGGGAACACTTCATGATCTTCTTCACTTGGCTGACGAAAGTATAAGTCTGATGACGAACTCGGCTGATCTCAAACTTGAACAAATCTGATTTGAGTCGGCTGATCTTCACTAGTCTGATAACTTCTCTTCAGCAGATCAGAAGTCTTGGACCTTGAAACTTTGACTCTTCTGATGTCTTCATTTCTTAGTCAAAATTCCTTGATAAGTTTATCAGCTAAGTCACTCCATACTTAGCCAATTTTACGAAGTTTTGGAATGCATCAAAACCTCCCTTATCAAACTTTCTTCAGTGCCTTCATCTTCATCTTCATCCAACAATTTCCCCCTTTTTGATGATGACAAAACTTCAGCTTAGTACCTGTTGAATACCTAAACTAAAGATTGTAATCCTCAAAATTTTCTGAGATAGAAAAAGTTTATTGGATTGAACTTGAACATTTTATTGATATAGAAAGTGAATTACATGTACAAATTCATCAGATGAGATTTCTGAAAAAGTAAACTGATTACAATTGATTTTTCAATTTCTAACTATCAGCTTCTTCATCAGATTCGAGCACTTCTTCATATTCATATGATGATTCTTCATCATCATCTTCTTCATCAACTTCTTCTTTCAGGGTTGCTTTGGCAGCTTCCATCTTCTCTTTAAGTTCTTGTTCTTGAAGAGCTTTCAGAGCTTCCATAGCTTTTCTGGCAGAATCTGTATTTTTGTACTTGGTGTCTTCTTTTTCAATCTTATCTTCTTCTTCCACCTTTCCAAGTACTTCAGCCTTGTCAGTAGTGTCTTCAGTTTCCTTGGCTTTAATAGTTGCATCAGTTTCTTCCAAAGTTGTTTCTTCAGCAGCAGACTCCTTTGCTGGTTCATCAGTAATGGTCTCTTTAGCTGGTTCTTCAGCAGCAGGTTCCATAGCTGATTCTTCAGCAGCAAACTCCTTTGCTGGTTCTTCCCTTTTATCTTCCCCCTTTTTGTCATCATCAACTCTGATGACAGTAGAAGGTTCAACAGCAGGGTTGAGGGCAACTGTTGGAATCCTTACTTCAGCACATAAAGCTTTTAGATTCTGATTAACAACGTCATGACTAGCTGTCAGATGATGAAGGTCAGTGCTGATGACATCAGTCTTATCATTAAAGTAGTCAATGTTTAGGTTGATAGTTGCAATTTCATTTTGAACTTCCTGTGCAGCCTTTGCTACTTCTTGCAACATCCCCAGATTTATTTCCTTCTCTTCATGACTGACTTTAATGAAAGTTGCAGTTAAATCAGCGATCTTGTGCTCAGCTGATTTCAAGGCAGTGTGAAGATGATTTACATCACCCTTCACATCTTCAACGTTACGGTTCAGCTCTCTTAAGCTATTCACTAACTCTAGTGAATGATCTTGAGGAATAGGAATCTGATCAATAGCTAACTTGATAGAACTGCTGGTTAGAAGATGCGTTCTTTCCACTTGATGAGTGTGAGATTCAATCAATTCTGTCTTCATCTTCTGTAACTGCAGACTATTCCTCTCTTCCATATCTTTTATTTGATTTTCAATAAGTAACTGGAAGGCTTCCATCAGTGATGAGTGTTCATCACCTGATGAAGTAGAGGCATCAGCTTCTTCCTCTTTAGTCTCCTGATGAACAGGGACATCTTGCAAATCCGTCATCTGATGATCTTCAGAAGTCTTAGATGGCTCTTCAATAGCCAAAGGCTTGTCAGCAGACTTGTGCTTGTCAGCAGACTTGTGCTCATCAGTGACATCATCGTAGAACAGATTTGTAATGGTTCCATCATCATTAAAGCATGTAGTCTGTCTAATCTGTCTTACAATGATCCAAGGGTTGACAGGAGCATTGTTACCCTTAGGGACTTCATGGTACGGTTGTACTTCCTTGCCAAAAATGATTTGTTGAATACTTGGCAGCAGTGGCAAGTCACTTGAACATCCTTGCTGATACTTTGACTTTTTAACCCATCTCTTCAGAGCAGTCATAACAGCAAACTTAATTGCTCTCTCTTCAGCATCTTCAGATTTCTTTTTCTTTTCAGGCAAGGTGTTTTTAATCTTCTTGGCCTCCTCCAATGCAAAGCTTTTTGCATAGTTATGCATGACTTCTCTTACATAACTGGGATCAAGGGCCTTTTGGATGGAGTTTGTCTTCAGCCAAGTCAGAACCCAGTGTTCTTCATCAGCTAACTCCTTCATGTTTTGAAGTTCAGTTATTGAGCTATTCAGCCTGATATCTCTCCATTTGATATATCTTGGTTTCTCCTGGGTGAACATAGTCCTCAACATAATCTTCTGATCATAGTATGCTAGAGACTTCTCAAACTTCTTGAAAAGCTCCTTATCAGCATATACTATCTCAAAAGCTTTCCTGACTTCAAACTTGTCTTTGGACTTGGTTTTGGGAGCAGGCAGTAGTATCTTCTTTTTGTCTTCTTCAGTCTGCCCTTCACCAATCTTGATGCCACCTCCATGGACAGGTCCATAGGCATCAACCTTGCTTTGTTCAATCACCATGGCCAATTCAGCATCTTCAGCAGCTTTTCTCTCTGCTGCAGACATTCTTCTTCTGGCCTCATCCTTTGCTTGTTGAGCTTTGCTCAATTCAAGAGCTCTTTTCTCTTCAAGCTCATCTTGCTTCCTCTGTTCAGCCTCCTCTCTTGCCTTCTTATCAGCTTTGGAGACTTTCTTTCTCCTTAGCACAATTTTTCTCTTCCCTTTATCAGCAGGGGCTGGTCCAGCAGATGATATAGGAGCAGCAGCAATGGGATAGATGATTTGGACATCTGGATCTTCTTGAGGTTGGGGAACCTCAGCTGTTGGTGCTTCCTTACTTGGCTGTTGTTCATCAGCTTCGTCAAGCACAACAGTTTCAACTGTTTCGGCAGGCCTTTGAGTAGCTTCAGGATCTTTCCTTGCTACATTTTCCAGATTGGTAGGTTCTTCAGGAAACGTCATCTGCTTTCTAGCAGTTTTCTTTGTCAGACCTTGAACAACTCTTGAAGTAGCAGTATCCTTCTGCTGACTTCTTGTTCTCTTAGAAACATTCTCAGCAGGTCTCTCTGCTGATGGAGTTCTTGATGGTGATGCAGGGGATCCAGTCCTTACATCAGCCATTATGTTCTCAACAATTTTAGTGGCTTCAGCAGAAGTCACTCTCTCCAACTGCTTTGTTTCTTTCTTCTTGGGCTCATCAGTAGCCCTCTTCCTTTTAGTCTCAACAGCCAGACTTGCTGTTTTGACTAACCTCTTTTGCCTCTTGGCAGGAACCTCCTTTGGTTCCTCAACTTCTTCTCCTTCAGGCTCATCAGCCTTCCTCTTCTGAACAGGTAGGTACTTGTTCATTGCTTTGGACTTGTGAATTTCTTTGCCATTTGACATGACACAGCCCATCTTTGATAAGAGGTAACTTAAAGTGATTCTGTGGTTGGTGTAAGGGCCTTTTCCCTTCTTCACTTCCAGAAAATCAGCAAGTATATACCAAATTATGATGGACCAGTTTACCTCTATTCCATAGTATACGGCAGCCATGATGCTGAAACGCTTCATTGTGACAGCATCTAGAGAAAAAGTACAATTTTCAATCAGCTTAGACACCATATCAGCCATCCGCTGATATTCATCCTTAAGCTGTTTCTTTCTGATGTTGCCAGACAACATCTCTCCTTCCTTGGCGCAGATCGCCCAAAACTGTTGGTGCTTCTCTTCAGTCAGCACGATAACTTCGTGTCTTCCAGACTTAGGCAAACCAAACTGTTCATGAAGAACTTGTGGAGTGATGACAACAGATTTGTCACCCACTTTTGCTTTGATTTCTAGTTTGTGATAGTCAGCCTTTGCCGTTGAGTAATACTCCATAACCTGGTCAGTCCAGATTATTCCCTCGTTGTACTCCATGAAATTTATCAACTGTGCCGATTTGAATTTCTCCAACAATTCTTTCATCAAACTTGTACCAGATTGATAATAGGCTTCATAGTCTAAGAACATACCTTCAGCAGCCATTTTAATCTGTTGAGAGTTAGTGAAAAGGAAAGGATTTTTGCAGAAAACTTGTTTAAAATTTTCTCACAAGTACTTTTGAAAGTTTAGGGTTCGTAAAGAGCTACTCGACTGATCAGATGAGGATTTATAGAGTTGGGGTTTTTCGGTTTCCGTGATATCTGCCAACCGTTAGATCCGTTTTTCTGTCAGTGCTGATCGTGCGGCGTCAGTTACGACCTTTCGAATTCAAAAGATATTTTAATGAGGAGCGGGAAAATGTACCGCCCGACAGTTTACTTGTAAAGGCGTGTTTTGGATAAAACGTTTTTAAATAGTTCGCTTTTACTTAAGTAATCAGATGAGTATAAAAACACTTATCTGATGGACTATTGTCCTGATGACAATGCTGTTATCAGAGAATGCCAATAGCTGATAACCTTCCTCAGCTGTTTGTCAATCCAGCTAGATAAAATAACTTCAATCTTCGATAGTTGAGTCTTCTGATGAAAACATAACTTCAACTAACTGTCATTAACAAATTTCATCTTTAATTCAGAAGTACCGCTAGTCTTACACGTTCCCCCTGAGTTTTAAGAATTCATAAGTTAACTAGTCTGTTGAGAGTTAATCCTTGAAGATAATAGCGAATTGCTAAGCTGTTGAACTCCAGTCTTCTGATGAGTTCCCCCTCAGCTTATGCTTCCAAATTAAGTAGTCCTAGCTCAGCTCTTAAGGTTGAAAACCTTACTTCACTTAAAGGTTTGGTGAAAATGTCAGCAATCTGATTATCAGTATGAACATACTCAATCATTACATTGCCTTTTTCCACATGATCTCTAATGAAATGATGCTTGATCTCAATATGCTTAGTCCTTGAATGACTTGTAGTGTTCTGAGTAAGAGAGATTGCACTTGTATTGTCACAGTAGATTGGAATTCCACTGATCTTGATATTGTAGTCTTCTAGTTGATGCTTCAACCAAAGTATCTGTGCACAACAAGCTCCAGCAGCTATATATTCAGCTTCAGCAGTAGATATAGAAACTGAGGTTTGCTTCTTACTCATCCATGAGATCAGACGACTGCCTAAGAACTGACAGGCACCTGTTGTGCTCTTTCTGTCAATCTTGCAGCCAGCAAGGTCTGAATCTGAATAACCAATGAGTTCAAATCCAGATTCTCTAGGATACCACAATCCCAATTCTTGAGTGCCTTTAACATACTTCAATATTCTCTTGGCAGCTAAGAGATGAGATTCTTTGGGGTTTGATTGAAATCTTGCACAGACTCCAACTGAGTACATTATGTCAGGTCTGCTTGCTGTTAGATACAACAATGAACCAATAATGCCTCTATATTTGGTTATGTCCACTGATTTGCCATCTTCATCTTTATCCAAACGAAGACTTGTAGACATAGGAATGGTAGCTGTTGAGCTAGTTTCCATACCAAATTTCTTAAACAGATCTCTTGTGTACTTTGCTTGGCTGATGAATATTCCATCAGGCAACTGTCTAACTTGCAATCCAAGAAAGTAATTAAGTTCACCCATCATGCTCATTTCAAACTTATTCTGCATCAGCTTGGAGAACTTATCACACATCTGTTGGTTAGTTGAACCAAAAATAATATCGTCCACATATATTTGCACAAGTAATATATGATTTTCCCATTCAATAGTGAACAAGGTTTTATCTACCTTACCTTTACGAAATCCTTTAATTAAAAGAAAATCAGATAGGGTATCATACCATGCTCTTGGAGCTTGTTTTAGTCCATAAAGGGCTTTCTTCAGACGATATACTTTGTCCTCTTCTTGATAGACTTCAAATCCTGGAGGTTGTTCAACATAAACTTCTTCTTGCAATTCTCCATTGAGAAAAGCAGACTTCACATCCATCTGATAGACAGTGAAGTTCTTGTGAGCAGCATAGGCAAGAAACAGTCTGATTGCTTCAAGTCTTGCTACTGGTGCAAAAGTTTCATCAAAGTCAATTCCTTCTTCTTGACAATAACCCTTGGCCACTAGTCTTGCTTTGTTTCTGGTGACAACACCATCTTCATTCATCTTATTTCTGAATACCCACTTAGTGCCAATTACTCTTTGATGACTTGGTCTAGAAACTAAGTACCAGACTTCATTCCTTTCAAATTGATTCAACTCTTCTTGCATAGCTTCTATCCAGAAGGAGTCATTTAGAGCTTCTTCAATTTGTTTAGGCTCTATTTGAGATAGAAATGTGACAAACATAGCATCTTGTGCAGCAGCTCTTCTTGTCTTCACTCTATCTAAAGGATCACCAATAACTAGTTCAGGTGGGTGATTCTTGAGCCATCTGAGATCAGGTTGCAAATCAGGATGTTGTCCTCTGTTATGATCTTGCAACACTACTGTTGGAGTTCCAGTAGTAGTCTGTTGAACACGTGTCGTCTGTTGAACAGTCTCTGGTCTGTCAGCTGTTAGCAACTCGTCTGTTAGACAATCAGCACTGTGATTATGAACAGCACTTGAATTAGCAGCTGAACTTAGATTAGGTAGTATGATGGGAACATATTCTTCATTTCTTCCAACGTCCAACTTCTGTAAATCAGCAGACAGATCTTGATTTACACTTTGATTCTTTTCAGAAAATTGACTTGGCTCATCAAATACTACATGGATAGATTCTTCTATTAGTAATGTTCTTTTGTTGAAAACTCTATAAGCCTTACTAACAGATGAGTATCCTACAAAGACAGCTTCATCAGCCTTTTCTGCAAATGCAGTAAGGTGATTTTTCCCATTATTCAATACAAAACATTTACAACCAAAAATCTTAAAGTAATGAATGTTTGGCTTTCTGTTGTTCCAAACTTCATATGGAGTCTTGTTCTGATTTTTGTTGATCATACATCTGTTCTGGGTAAAACATGCTGTATTTGTTGCTTCTGCCCAAAATCTTTGTGGCAGCTTAGCTTCAGCTATCATGGTTCTGACAGCTTCTTTCAGTGTTCTGTTTCTCCTTTCAGCAACACCATTCTGTTGAGGGGTTCTAGCAGCAGAATACTCATGATGTATTCCTTTGATATTACAATACTCTTCAACAGTAGAGTTTGTAAACTCTGTCCCTCTATCTGATCTGATCTTCAATATCTTGATACTCTTCTCATTCTGGATCAGTTCCATCAGATTTGTGAGATGTTCCTTGGTTTCACTTTTCTTCTTCATGAAAATCACCCAAGTATATCTTGAATAATCATCCACAACAGCTAGGCAGTATTTCTTTCCACCATTGCTGACTGGATCAATGGGTCCAAATAAGTCCATATGCAACAGCTCCAATATTCTTCCAGAAGATTGGTGCTTCTTTTCTTTGAATGATGACTTGATTTGTTTACCCTTCTGACAGGCGTCACAGAGCTTGTCTTTGCTCATGACTGCTTTTGGAATCCCTTCTACCAAGTCATTCTTGATTAATCTGTTTATGGTCTTGAAGTTTAAGTGATTCATCCTCTTGTGCCATAGCCAACTGACTTCACTTGGTGCAGATGCCACCAAACAAATACTTGAATTCTTGTCAGCAGAATTCCAGTCAACTATGTAGATATTTCCTTGTCGTCTTCCAGATAAAATTACCTTCTTTGTACCAATCTGTTCAACGTAGCACTTATCTGTTGAGAAGATGACTGAATATCCCTTGTCACAAAATTGACTTATGCTCAGCAGATTATACTTTAGGCCTTTAACATAGGAGACGTCAGATATCTCTATGTTTCCCTTGATTAATCTTCCTTTAGCTTTAATCTTGCCTTCTTTGCTGTCTCCAAAAGTGACTTTTGGACCATCCACAGCAAC
Organism: Penstemon eatonii; assembly: GCA_038501285.1. Taxonomy (NCBI): domain Eukaryota; kingdom Viridiplantae; phylum Streptophyta; class Magnoliopsida; order Lamiales; family Plantaginaceae; genus Penstemon; species Penstemon eatonii. The sequence continues at coordinate 62,909,814 of CM076715.1, read as the reverse complement.
TGCATCAGTCAACTCAAGTATGTTTCCACACATATGCCTTGAACATCCACTGTCCAAGTACCAAATCTTCTCTACTTTACTCCTACTCCTAATCCTAACCTACAAAACAAAAAATAAAATTGTTTTAGGTACCCTTATTGAGAGGGTCCTGAAGGATTAGTTCCACCCTTGACAACCCAAGATGTTGAAGTCTTAGGCTTCTTAGGTTTCTGAGTTTTAGGAGCATGAACAGTTTCATTTTTATCATAGTTATCAGATAAGTCATGTTGATGATCAGTATGATATGAATAATGTTCATAAGCAGGGTAAGGTGCATGATATGCAGGATATGCATGCATTGGATGAGCAGGGTAAGGTGCATAGTAACTAGGAAATTGAGGTGCATGATACATAGGATGATATGCAGCAGGTTGCACATAATATGACTCATTTCCATACCAAGCATTTTGATTTTTCTTATTCTTATGCTTCTTTGGTTTACTAGATGCTTGCTCATTTGATTTTGACTTAGTTTTACCAACAGATTGATTCAATTTAGCTTTATCAGCAGACTTCTTAGGACTCTGCTGTTTGGTCTTACTAGTCTGATTTCCTACACTAGGCTCTTTGCTCTTTTTAGCCTTAGGAGATTTCTTCTCCTTTACCACTTTCTCAGTTGAGGTAGGTCTAGAGGTTTGAACATACAGAATGACCTTACTATTGTCAGCTGATACAAATTTTTCAGTATGGTTCAACTCTAATTTTTCCTTTTCTAAAGGTGTCTCCTGTTTACTAGATGTATGCATGGATGCAACAGTAGACTTATCATGAGACTCAATGATTTTCTCAAGTTCCATGATTTTTCCTTTATAAACCTCACATTCAGCTTTCAGAGATTCATGCTCTTGCTCAAGCTGTTTATATTCAGCTGATTCTTTTGGCTTTTCAGCTAAAAGTTTCAGTGAACTATTTTGCTCTTTTAGCAAGTTCATCTCTTCCTTAAGCTTAACAAACTCTCCAGCAATAGTAGTATTATTCAACATCATTTGCTCTAGAGAATTAAACAGTTCATTTTCTTGAGGAGTTACCTCATCCTCAGAGTCATCAGATTCCTTTGCCATCAGGCACAGGAGAGCAGGTTTTTCTTCATCAGACGATTCTTCATCAGACGAGTCTGAGTCTGAATCAGATGAGTAGACAGCAGCTGGCTTTTCTGCTTCAGCCATCATTGCCTTGGCTCTCTGATGCTTTCTTTCTTTTCTCATTTTCTTCTCTTCCTCAGTGTACTTCTCTGCTTTTGGATATGGGCAGTCTCTTATGAAGTGTCCCAATTTCCTGCAGTTGTAACACATCAGTTTTGATTTATAATCTTCTTTATCCTGAGAAGAAAAATTAGGTTTAGAAGTAGAAGCAGCATGATTGTATTTGTTTTTCATCTTTCTCTTATAGAACTTCTTGAAGTTGTTCATCAATAATGCTACATCTCCAGCAGTGTACTCCTTTTTGTTGAGTAGAGTGGCTTCATCAGATGAGTCCACTTCTTTGCTTTTCTGTGCTGGTCTTCTGGTATTTTCAGCAGCAACAAGTGCAGCTGTGGGTCCTGAAGTTGAGGTTTCTTCAATTCCCATCCTTGGCAGTTTATACTCATAAGCCTTGAGTGCGGAGAACAGCTCTGTTAGAGAAATCTTGCCCAGATCTCTTGATTCTTCCATTGCTGTCACCTTCATGTTGAACTTGGGAGGTAGAGCCTTCAGTACTCTGACAGAAATCTCTTTGTCAGTGAAAGTCTTTCCCAGCTTCAAAACTTCATTCAGAGTTCTGGTGAATCTGATGTCCATCTGATCAATGGTTTCTCCAGACTTCATCTTGAAGTTGTCCAGCTTCTCCAAGGCAACACTGAGCTGATGCTCTTTAATAGCATCATTGCCTTCACTCATGTCACGAACCTTATCCCACATCTCCTTTGCAGTTTTGCAATGCTTGACTTTGTCAAACCGATCATTATCCAGGGCTTTGGTCATGATGAATCTTCCGACTTTGTCCAGGTTGAACAGCTTTATTTCTTCTGCTGTCATTTCTGTTAAGTCTTTTTCCACCACTATTTGAGCTTCATCTACGATGATGGTCTTGGTGAATTTGAATGGACCTTTAATGATACATGTATGCATGTTGTCATTATAGGCAGCAAGGAAAATCTCCATTCTGATTTTCCAGTCCTCAAAAGACATACCAGCAATGTGGGGAACATGGCTGATACAATCCATTTTTCAAAAAGTTTTTGTTTTTCAAAAAGATGCTCTTTTGAAAAGCTTTTGAAAACCTTTGAAAAACACTCGGATCAAGCTCGTTGATCAGGCAGCTGATTCTAATGAACCACCCGCTCTGATACCACTTGTTGGTCCCAAGTGGTCAGAAGAGGTTTAGAGGGGGGGGGGTGAATAAACCTCTTTAAAATTTTCTTTCAAATTTAACTTTAAAACTTTACTCCAACTGAACAGTCTAAGCTGATCAGATTAGTAAGTTACAATTCTGTTCGCGAACAAATCTTTGAACAGTCTTGTTGACCACTCGTCTGATAGTTACTTAGCTGATTTTGCAGAAATCAGTTTTAATACTTAGAGTACTTGCAGCGGATTTTCAAAGTGTTTTTCACAAGTATTCTTAGCAGTTTGAAAAATGTTTCCCCAGTTTTATAAACTCCTTTTTGTTCTTTTTCAAACAGTTAACTTAATGTGTTTTTATGCAAACAGAAGATATGCAGTTTTGAAACAATGTAAAAACACAAGTAATTTTTATAGTGGTTATATGGATTTAAATATCCTTTAGTCCACTCTTCCAAGTCACTCAGATCTTGGGTTATACTATAATCACAAAGTTTACAGTATACTCTGCTTGCGTCGAACAACAAATGAAACGACCACAAGTTCGCAATAGGAGATCACACAGAAAACCTATCCTCTGAAGTTTGATCACTCACAAAGATGGATCACAACTCCGCACAACACTCTTGTTTACAAAATCACTCAGAAGATGTATTTTTCTTGATTCTTCAACTCTGCTTTCGTCAACAAATGACTCAGCTGATGAGTGAGCTGTTCTTGAGACTTAAAGAATTTTGCTTCGGAAATTTCTCTCAGAAAGTGTGTTGCTTGTTCCTTCTTCGTCTCTTGCAGCTATTTATACTTGAGGATTGAAAAATGTCCGTTGAAGAGAGACAGGATTCAAATTCCTCGAGTACTGGTCCTTAAAATCCGCGAACGGCTCTTTTGCAGTCTGTCCGTACTGTAAACAGTACTATTCTGCAGGCAGCATTAAATGCAGCATTAAATGCACTCGGCTGATGCGAAGCTTTTCTTCAATCATTTGTCTTAAATATCCTCGTACTTCAGCATTTATTACACCAAGGGGCATTTATTACCGTTGGGAACACTTCATGATCTTCTTCACTTGGCTGACGAAAGTATAAGTCTGATGACGAACTCGGCTGATCTCAAACTTGAACAAATCTGATTTGAGTCGGCTGATCTTCACTAGTCTGATAACTTCTCTTCAGCAGATCAGAAGTCTTGGACCTTGAAACTTTGACTCTTCTGATGTCTTCATTTCTTAGTCAAAATTCCTTGATAAGTTTATCAGCTAAGTCACTCCATACTTAGCCAATTTTACGAAGTTTTGGAATGCATCAAAACCTCCCTTATCAAACTTTCTTCAGTGCCTTCATCTTCATCTTCATCCAACATGAGTGCTGACAAAACTATACTAAAAATAACTCAACTTGACCAATTCAAAGTGGATCTCTTAAATAAATTTTTTTTTGGTCAGCAATCTCTTAAATAAATTAAACTACCTAGGTAGTAGGAATAAGACTGGATTCTCAGTTATAAATACAGCATATGTTATCGACTTGATTATGAATAAACATGTGACGCCCCATTTTTTCCCAGCCGCGTCCTCGGGCCAAGACGGCCCTCGACTGGAATCGGGTCGCCAGAACAAACTAATTAACCAAACATGTAATTTAAACTGAACTAGCAGCGGATGACATATGACTTAAAACTTGAATTAATTTAAATATCTTAAACAATTTATCGGATAATTCGAAACTTTATTACATAACCGTCAAATTAAAATGCGAAAGAAATACTACCCAAACAAACTTGAGATCTCAAAAAGAATAATCTAACAAGAAAAAAAATCAAAATACAGGACAAGACCGACTCGGATCCCGGATCACCAACTACCACACACTTCAACTATCGAAAGTACCTGAAAAAGTAATCCACAAAGAGTGGTAAGTTGATCATCCAACTTAGTGAGCTCGTGTGCAAATGTACATGATAGCAGCGAGCAAGCAACACAATCGAATATCAATTAAAACACGCACATCTTAGACGCTTCACACGTATGTATGCAACAGACATCTCATCCAGCCGCATAGAGGGCTCGAATGAATGTGATCAGACTCATGCAAAGACATCTCATCCAGCCACATAGAGGGCTCGAATGAATGTGATAAAAAGACATCTCATCCAGCCACATAGAGGGCTCGAATGAATGTGATAAAAAAGACATCTCATCCAGTCACATAGAGGGCTCGAATGAATGTGATAAAAGACATCTCATCCAGCCACATAGAGGGCTCGAATGAATGTGATAAAAAGACATCTCACCCAGCCACATAGAGGGCTCGAATGAACGTGATAAAAGACATCTCATCCAGCCACATAGAGGGCTCGAATGAATGTGATCAGACTCAATGATGCAAATTATGAAGCAAAAATAAAATAAAATAAAGCACCGACACTCGCACAACAGCAATTCACAAATTTCTAGTCACAGGCGCAGTTCAAAAATTCACAAGACACATAAAATATACACGCAACAGTCATAATTCATTCAATAAGTCGCTACAAGCAGCACCAAGTAAACTTGTACAAGAACTCACCTGATTAATCGAGACGCTTGGGATAACAAGACGCAAAACTAGTTTAGAAACCTGTAATTAACCGTGGAAGTAAACTCAATAATTTGAACAATTAAATTCCCAATGATTATTTATCAAATTAACATTCAAATTTTATTTAAACCCAGTTATTTAGTTAAATTAAAGTCCACTAACTATTTGTTAACTTTAAAGAACACACTACATTGTTAAATAACCCACATTCCACTAGGCCCGAACCCATATTCGCTTGATTTCATCATCCAAAACAATTGGCCTAAGTCCCGGCCCAAAAAACTAATTTTTTCAACCCGGCCCGGCCCAAACTCGGCCCGGCCCGAACTCAACTCGGCCCAAACTCAACCCGACCAAAAGTTCCAACCCATTCCTACCCAAACTCAGTCCAAAAACTTGCTCGAACTCAGCCCAATTCCTAAGTTCAAACCCGGTGCAATTTCCAACCCAAACTCGGCCCAAACTCACTACCCAGTCAACTCAGCCCAGCCCACTCAGCCCAAATTTCTACTGTTCATCGTCTTCTACTGTTCATCATCTTCTCCACTTCATCTCCAGCCAAAATTCCCGTACTCCCTCACCATTCTACGCCTTCGTCTTCCCCGACAAGCTTCGGAAGGCCATTCTTACTCCAAAACCCGCACCCGAAACCAAAACCCGAGGCCCATGTCCCCAAACCCGAAACAGACCCTCCCCCATCTTCTCCGATCAGCCATGGCTGCCTCCACCATCACCACTCACCATTTCCCTTAATCACTTCGCCTCTACTCCAACTTGGTGGCGACGGGAACAACAACTTGAGTGGCGGCGGCGGCAGTTGTGTACAACTCTCGTCTACCTCTACGTTTCACCTCCGGCCATATTTCATACGGCCCTACCACTTCTCCGCCCTCCCTTCTCCTTCCCCGAGTAACCTCGCATGACAACTCCCTTCCCCATCCCGAACCAACTCTCCTCCTCCCTCACCACGGCAAGCCATAGCCGCCACTTTCCCATCTCAAATCAAGTATTCACTTTTTCCTCCCCGTAACACCAACCGATGCCCAAACAGAAAATAAAAGGTACAAATGGATAGAGTTACCTACGGCGAAGGCTTGCGATGATCGAGACTCCGTTTGGTGGCAGCGGCGGTGCTTCCAATTTTTCTATGGCGGCGGCGGATACATACAAGTTTCTTTCTTCTATTGTTTTTACGTTTACTTCTTTTCTTTTTAATTTAGTTTAGTTTTGTTTTAAACCTATTTTATAAAGTTAAGTGGGTTAATAAATCTAAGGTTATTAGTTAATCTTTTGGTTAGAGTTTAACACACTAACTCTTATATTAACGGGCCTTATTTCATCACTTAATTCAATCAAGTCTTATTAATTATTTAATCTTAACTGAAACACATAATTGGCTAATTAGAGATGTTAAACATTAAAATTTAAAGAATATTAAATCGTTAAAAATTAAAAATTTACAAACAAAAACATTAACTTTTAGAATTGATAAATTACACCCCGATAGTTATTTTTGGGGTTTCACAATCTAACCCCCTTAAAAGAATTTGGTCCCCAAATTCCTCTCTATCTTAACTTTTAGAAATAATGAATTACATCCCGATAGTTATTTTGGGGTTTCACAATCTAACCCCCTTAAAAGAAATTCCTCTTTATCTTAACTTGTAGAAATGACAAATTATAGCCCATTAGTTATTTTGGGATTTCACAACCTTATTACCATGATTTCAAGGTTTCATCTGGAAGCGGGTTTTTTGCAATTTTCACCCCCGAAGTAGGAGAAATATGTACTTTATACCCCCCAAAACATAAAAATAACACTGAGCACTCTTGAAACAAGAACAAACCAGCAAGTTGCACCCCTCATTCTTTCCGGCAGAATTAACCATCCGAGTCAAACAAAACCCAGGGCAGAATTAGGTAATTTAGCTTGAGTTTGAAAACAAAGATGGATAGAAATGAAGTATATTATTAGAATGAGGGGAAATGGGCACGTGTTCTATTGTTTGTAATGTATCCTACTGACTTTTAGGTAAGAAAGAAAACTAATTGCCTATTTCGACCCTAGGTTTGTTTTACTCCGACGGTTAATTCTGTCGGAAAGAGTCACTACGACAAATATGATCAATAGTGGCACCATGCTTGATGATATTTTATAGAAAATGTCATAAAATATTAATATAGTCATATTTTTCAAAAATGTTACAAACTATAAATGTTAATTTTACTAATTAGTGATATTTTTATACTATAGTGATATTTTATAATGTTATTTTTAACTATAATTGTGACATTGGCACTTTGCTTGTGACATTTTATACGTAATTACATTTTTCAAACTGCCACTTGTATCGGTGTGACTAAAAGTTAAATGTCACTATTATAACAAGATGTAACATTAAAAAAATGCCATAATAATATTGAAATATCACTAAATAGTATATTTAACATTTATAATTCCTGACATTTTTAAAAAATGTAACTGTATTTATTTTTTCTCACATTTTCTTCAAAAATGCCATCAAGCTTGATGTCTCCAAAGATCATTTTTGTCTTAGTGAGTGAGGGGTGCAACATGCTAGGTTGTTCTTTTTATCAAGGGTGCTTGGTGCTATTTTTATGTTTTGAGGGTATAAAGTGCTCATTTCTTTCATTTTCGGGGGTGTAAAGTGAAAAGAACCCTCTAGAGACAGAGATGTTTTGTTAATTAGGCAACCAAACTTTAGGCTTGTAAACCAAAGAGAAATCCTAAAAATCAATTTTAGTAAAGGCAATGTAGTGACAAGGTTTGCCCTCGTGATTGACTCACGGGAGAAGTTGAGATTTCGACCTCGGACCCACCTAGTCTTATAATAATGGGTCAAGGAACACACCTTACAGCTAAACTGGTGAGAACAATCATGTCCATAATGGCAGGTTTTGGCTCTATTTCACTTGATTTTGGTTTTGAAAAGATTGTTTAGATGGTATTGGTAATACCCTTGAAACACTTTTGGATTAGGTTTCTGATTTTTTAAAAATTGATATATGATTTGAATTGAATTTTGATGTCAAACTCAATATTTTTATCGAGAAAAAAAATACATGGTATGTGTCAAATTAATTTCTTTTATATCGGTTTAAGGTTTATTAAATTTGGATATATATATTGAAATATGAGTTCCGCAAAATTTATGTTCAGACTTGTTATGAAACGAATTTAACCAAATTTCATGGAATCGCGAGATCGAACCAAAACTTGTCCATATTGACTTATAGAGTCCAATATAAGAATATCGGTACTACTTGTTTACCTTATAACATGTGCAACATGGGGTAAATACAAAATACTCCCCTGTGTTATGGTAAACCTATAAAAAACTAACCAGGGAAAAATTTATTGCGTCAAACTTCTTTGTGTTTTCAAAAACAATGCATCCAATTTGTAAAAAAATAGGTTGTTTTGAATCGGTATTTTTCAAGAAATCATTTCAAAAATATATCACGTGAAGTTGTAGGGACCAACTCGAAGTGTTTTAAAAATTATTTATTGAAATATGTCGATCCAAAACGACCTATTTTTTTACAAATTGAGTATTTTTTACAGAGTTTTTGAAAACACAAGAAAGTCTCGCGCAATAAAAATTTCAAAGGGTAGTTTCTTGCAGATTTAACATAAAAACAGGGAAATTTCCCCGAGCAACATCTTGAAATCATAGGTTAGTTAAAAAAATAATAAATTGCCAAGACTATATTGGGATTTGGGATCAGTCCAACATGATCACTTTACAAAAGTAAACTCCACATGATAACTTTAAAATAGTTTACTCCAACATGAAGATTTTATTTTATTTATTTTTAATTTCCAACATGAAGATTTTGACTCAATTGATTTATGCATGTAAGCCCAATAATTAAGGAAACAAGTCCGCTCACTCCTACCTCAAATTTTCGACAATGATATTTCACCGAAGTTTTATTAAAAAAGGAAAAAAAAGGGGTCCAATAAGCAAGATTCACCAATCGTCTTTTATTATTTAAACAATTGCAAGAATTTGTTGATAGAGTTAAATGCATAAACACCGCAGTCCGCATACATATTTTCTAATTGATAAAAATCTCGTCTATTAATGAAGGTCTAGACTTCTCACAGCCCTAGGCAAAATTCAAAATATAGGTCCTAAAATAGAAAAAATTGTGGATATTATACTTTGCTAATTTAGAAGATGTTTAAATCTTCGTATTCTATATTTCCTAACATATATTTTTTCATAGATAAAATAATCAATTCGCTTAATTTTTTATTTTTTATTTTTGCATACTGATCATAAATAGATCATTATCAATTTTAACTTTGAAAAACCTTTTTTAGGAGAAATAATCGTTACATGTATAGTGAATGTTATTCTATAACAAATAAGTTATTTTATGGGAAAAAAAAAAGATCACTATCCAAATTGAAATATAATGTGATACAAGATATTGAAACTCGATGAAGATAAAGTGAGAGAGAGTAGAGAAAGAATAAAATTAATTTATTGGAGTCAATAATTAGACAGTGAAAGATGGTAGAGAAAGAATATGATCTAATTTGTTGAACAAAGTTGGAGAATAAGAAAACAAAATATCTAGTTAAGGAAAAAAATAGACTTAACAAAACTGAATTATTGGAGTTTCAATTTGGGTTGGGCTTCATTTATGCATCCATCATCCATGTAATTTATTGTCATATTTTTCCTAACAAAACACAATATTTGCTAATTAAAATAAATAAATGTGATAATTCTGCAAATGACCCTTTAAAAACATCCTTAAATCCACCAAAACTTAATATGCTTGTCTGGAATTCAACACAAACTTACTACTTGTTCTTTATACAAAGTTTCATTAGCTGCCTGGCTACTTCATCCATTTCTTGTTCTTCTTCCTCTTTTATTTTCTCACTCAAATCTCTAGCTCTACACCTCAACCTTTCAGAAAATGCCTTATTCACGATCGCCTTATCTATTGTTTTTGCTATCTCTCCGCCCAAATATTGCCCATTCCTTTCCCTTACAACCTCGACTCCAACACCAACCTCGACCATAAGTCGAGCATTTAGAGGTTGTTCGGATTTCATAGGCATACCTATAACCGGAACACCAAAATACATACTCTCCGTTATAGAACTACATCCACAGTGACTCACGAAACCACCGACACTTAAATGTCCTAAAATCTTTGTCTGTGGGGCCCACTCGAAAAGAACTAATCCTCGATCTTTTACACGTTCGATGAAACCTTTAGACAATGCATTTTCTTTGTTGATTAACTTCTCATTAGAAGAAAATCGAATGATCCATATAAAGTTTACATCACAAATTTCTAACCCTTTTGCTACTTCGTCAATTTGCTCTTTTGATAAAAAATACTCACTACCAAACGATATATACACTGTAGAACGATAATTTTTACCATTTAGCCAATCTATGATATATGAATGCTCCTCTTGATCATTAGAATCCGCAATAAGTGGACCGGTTGGTACAATTCGTTTCTTGCTCAATACTGAAAGATAATCAATATACTTTGCTTCAACTTCGCTACAACTTTTAACTAAAATAATTTCACTAGACATTGTGAAGTTTCCAAATGCAAAATCTTCATCAGCATCTTTTAAATTTGCTTGAAGACGAACACGAACATCTATTTTTTCTTGATCTAAGATATATATTGCTTTAGAAATGAAATCAGAACTAGCACCTTTAGTATACATATGGTGGTAGAAAGAACACGGGGTTGCACCCGAGGTTACGAAATTAACAGAGGGTATACCTTTGGATAAAGCAAACTTGGGAGCCCATGGTTGAAAGAAATCGTAAATTAAAAGATCGGGTTTTAAAGAGTTTATGATATCTTCAAAGCTCGAACTTGATTTTTGAAAGGTTCGTAACAAAATTGGCAATAGATTTGGTGGTAGGTTCTTGGTTGTGTGGAGCTCTTTTGGAAGTTCATCCGATTCAGGGATTTGAAGTTCTATTAGTTGTATTGATGAAGAATAATTGGATTGATCTTTTTTGATTGAATCAAGATTGATGGGAGTAGAACACAAATACATGTAGTTTTTCTTTGAGAGTCTTTTGGCTAATTCAAGAAAAGGGTATATGTGTCCATGAGCTAACCATGGAAACATTAGAATTTTGAACTTAGGATTTTGTTCTTTCTCCATGATCACAAAATCTCTCTTTTTTCTCTCAAATAAAACTTTTGCCGGTTTTCTCTTTTTTATTGTGATCAATTGCCGACTTTGTTTGATGACAAAACTATACTAAAATAATTTATTGACCAATTCGAAGCGGTAGTAGGATTAAGACTGGATACAATATTTAATTATAGGAACTTCATGATTGTATAGTTTTTTCTAGAAATTGAATTTTGCTATTAGATTTTTTACTCCGATAGTCAACTCTACCCTAAAAGAACGTGGGGTGCTTAGTGTTGAATTGTTCTTGTTTCAGAGATGCAAAAGTGATAGTTTTGTGTTTCTCCATGACCATATATAGAAATTTTCAATAAATAAAATTGATTGAATCATATAACAGAAACAAAAATTTTATCTGTCTACAACATAGACATGTATATTAATTGATGAAAGAAAGATGGAGAGAGAAAAAAGTATATTCATAATCGTAATCTGCAAAGTTTAAGATAGAAAAAAATTTATTTTCCCTATTTTGATCCTAAGTTTTCTTGACTCCGGTGGTCAACTCAAAAAAAGAGTGGTTTTGGTTGCTGATTTTTTTCTTAATTTAAGGGTGCTAAAAGTTAATTTTGTATTTCGATGGTGCAAAATGCACATTTCCAATGTTGTGGGGTGCAAGTTGTTGAGTTGTTTTTAATTCGAGAGTGTTAAGTGATAATTCTATTTCAGGAATGCAAAGTGGCAAACATCCAAAAACGAATTATCTTTTTTGCCCCTATAATATTTTTTTAATCTAGTGGCCAACTATGTCGGAAAATGGGAGGCGATGCAAAGTGCGGAATAGTTACTGTTTTGGGGGTGTTAACTGCAAATTCTGTATTTTGAGAGTGCAAAGTGAAAAAATCCATATTTATGTATACAAATTTGATTTTAAAAAAAAAAAACTAAGTCTGAAAATATTAGATAATTATGATGGAAGGAGAATTTTCTGGGAAACCCGATTTCACCCTGATGTTTATAAGGAAAATGATGAAAGTGGTCAAGTTTACGTTTCATGCTATATTGCTTTGGTTAGTTACACTGAAAACTTGAGGGTTTTTTCGAGTTAGGGTGACTTTGGCTTAGCGATTCGAAAATCAATTATAGGAAAAATAATTTTATTAAAATGAGTTTTGGCAATAATTGATTATGATAAAATTCAATTATAAAATAATTACTTTTGGATAATAGCTTTTGCAAAAGTAACACTTTAGTTACTTCTAAAATAAGTTGATTTTTAGCTTCTGGATATCCCAAAAGTGATTATGATAGTGAATGTCAAACACCATTAAAATCACGATTGACTAAAAGTAATTTCTATAATTGGGGTCAAACACTTCAAAAATCACAATGAATGTCTAGAAGTGTTTTAAGTGTTCCCACCGCTGGGCCAAACTCACTCTTAGCATTGTTAAGAACGTTTGGTTTTATGTGATTTTAAATGTCAAAGTTAATGTCTATTTTCATCTATGCATTGTGACAATTTATGGGCATGTTTATTAGGGAAAAATAGTAATGCCTCAATTTGTTTGTTTGTGTGACAATTTATGAGCACCGATTTTGTTCCGACGAATTTATGGCTAAAATTGCTGATAAGTGGGAATAAAATTGTATATATATTGCTTGCCGAAACTAGAAATATAATGTCCTATTTTCACGTCCTAGCAAGAGTTAAGGATTAGTATTGTATTTAAGCATGACTTCATTGGCATTTTCGTTCCTTCAAAGAGATTATTACATGTTTACCCCAAAAACTATAAATTGGAATTTGACTAAATTTCAAGTTGATACCTACATATTACCCCCAAAAATTAGATACAATTGTGTAGTTGTCAAAGGTTCAATAAGTATAACTATTTGATCTAGATCTAATATATTCACCATAAACTTTTAACTAAAATATCTATAAATTCTTCCACAGAATTTAAAATTACATTTTAATGAAGTCTAGTTTTAGACTTATAAGTATTTTATTATTCAACAATATAAACATAAATCTATATACATATAAAAGTACGAGTTGGCCTAAGGAGATTTCTTCCCTTTTTTGTGAAGACTAATATACCCCTATTTAAATTATATTGTGAAATTTGATTTTATGGCAATGAGGTAAAAGAAAAAAATCCTAAAAGCATAACTAGGCAAGAAGTCTATCCTACATCAACCTTATAATTATCTTTTAAAGTTTTACAACTCATTAAAACATTAGTGATAACAAAAAAAATTAGTTATTCTATATTTCTATATACATATAAAAGTACGAGTTGGCCTAAGGAGATTTCTTCCCTTTTTTGTGAAGACTAATATACCCCTATTTAAATTATATTGTGAAATTTGATTTTATGGCAATGAGGTAAAAGAAAAAAATCCTAAAAGCATAACTAGGCAAGAAGTCTATCCTACATCAACCTTATAATTATCTTTTAAAGTTTTACAACTCATTAAAACATTAGTGATAACAAAAAAAATTAGTTATTCTATATTTCTATATACATATAAAAGTACGAGTTGGCCTAAGGAGATTTCTTCCCTTTTTTGTGAAGACTAATATACCCCTATTTAAATTATATTGTGAAATTTGATTTTATGGCAATGAGGTAAAAGAAAAAAATCCTAAAAGCATAACTAGGCAAGAAGTCTATCCTACATCAACCTTATAATTATCTTTTAAAGTTTTACAACTCATTAAAACATTAGTGATAACAAAAAAAATTAGTTATTCTATATTTCTTCAAAATGTCTTTGAAAAGTTCTTAAAAAGTTATTATTTATTAAGGAATCTCAAAAATATTTAAGACACCGAAAAAAATTATGTCACATTCATGCTACATGAATAAAAAAAAATACTATTTTGTTAACTAAAAAAATGTATAATTGGCTTAAGTCCAAAAAAGTAAAAAGATTGAAATTATTAAAATCAACAATTCGATCAAAAATATATGATAAAATAGTAAAATCAATGGAAAAATGGATCATACAGAAAGAACAGCGAGTTAAATGAAAAAAATGGTGAATGATAAAAGAAACAAGGTTATCGGACAAAAAAATGGGTAAAACCTGTAAAAAAAAATGGAATGACATCGGCTAAACACGCGATAGCAAAAAAAATGGATCAAATAGATAACAGAACAAACAAAAAAATGCTGAATTGATAAAACAACAAGGTTAATCGGCAAAAAAATGGGTAAAATCGATAAAAAAAATTGAATGACATCGGCTAAACACGGGATAACAAAAAAATAGATCCAATCGATAAAAGAACAAAAATAAAAAAAATGAGTTAGTTGGGAAAAAAGGGTGAAATTTGTGAGAAAATATGTTAAATAAGCAAAAGAGTAAGTAAAATCAGACTAAAATTGGGTTAAATCGGATAGAATGAGTGATTAACAAATGTGAAAATCAACTAATAGGTTAACTTGAGAATGGATGGATCGATTAATAAACTGGACAAACCATAAAAAGAATTGTGAACGAACGGGTTAAAGTAACAAAAAGGAAATGATAACTCAATGTAAAAGCAAGAAAATCGATATTTCTTTCCTAAGTTTTTATGAAATTATAACTTATTAAAGAACCTAATAATTCGGGCTTAGGAATCAAAAAATACTATTTAGTTAACTGAAAAACTTGTAATCAAAACATAGATATGTTAAAATTGGTGAAAAATGGTAAAATTCAATTAAAAATATATATGTTAAACAAAATGGTGAAATCAATAGAAAAATGTGTTAGATAGAGCTGGCAAAAAATGGGTAACTGGTAAAAATGAATGATATTGGTAAACATTGGATAACAAAAAATAAATGGTAAACTCAATGTAAAAGCAGATGAAAGAAAATGTTAAAATAACCAAAAAAAAATGTTAAACTTAGTAGAAAAGCAAGTTTACTCGATAAAATTTAGAAAAATTGGTAAAAACGGGTTAGATTAGTTAAAAAATGGATTAGGCATGTGATTGAAAATGAATGAACTTATAAATAAATACTAAATACGTATAACCGATAAAACTGGTTGAAGGTTTAGATGAAAATATAAAGGTCAATGAAGAAAAGAATTGATATTGTTCATTAGTTCAAATGATTGTCTTAGAATAAAAATTATGTAGACATGTAGTTTTATCTTATAAATACTTAGTAATTATAGTTTATTTTTTATTTTCAACTTTTGGTTTTAGCATTTTAGGTAAAGGGGAAATACAAGTCCCCCTTAAAAGTATGGGGGTGTTATCAGTTACCCCCCCTAAAGTATCAATTGTAACACTTACCTCCCTCTGTTATAGTTTTGTAGTTTTTATTCCAAAATTACCCCATCCTTTACATAATGAATAAAATTTTTTTATTAAAAATTTATCTCTTTATTAAATATTAATCCATTCATCCACCAAGCAACATCATGTTTTAATTTCTTCATTTTTTTTATTCCTTCGGTTTTGTGGACTCAAATTTCTCTTTAGTATTTTCATCTCACTTTTTTCTTTATTTCTTTTCAATTGATTTTCTTTATTTTATGTTTCAATTTTTTATCTCAAATTTTTTGTTTATATTTTTCTGAGTTTTTTTTTGGTGATAATTATCTAATTTATATTCGGTTCAAATTATTATTCAAAATGTGATTAATTATCCGTCAAATTATTTCTTGTAAAATTCAAGTTTAACACCAAATAATATTATGTGTTAATTTCTTCATTCCTTTATATAAAAGAACTTTATTAATTATGAATTCATCCATCCATCCATCAAACAATATTATGTTTCAATTTCTTCATTTATTTTGTTTCCTTTGGTTATAAAAGAATGAGATCAAAATGAAGAAAAAAAGTTGAGATCGAAAAAAGGAAGGTAACAAAGAAATGAAGAAAATAAAACATAATGTAGTTTGGTGGATGAATGGATTCATAATTAATAAAGATGCAATTTTATTTTGATAAAGTAATAAAAAAAATTATTTATGAAAGAGTTGTCGGTATTTTTGGAATAAATACTACAAAAAATAACAGAGGGGGATAAGTGTTACAATTGATACTTTAGGGGTACGTAACTGATACCACTTTCATAATTTAAGGGAGGAAATTGTATTACATCCTTTAGGTATTTATGATAATAACTTTAAATTCTTGGGAACGACATAGTAATAATTAAAGCGATTTAGTTAAAAAAATTATGTGATATGATGAAAAATTATTATATGATTCAACTAACATAAGAAATTAGTTACTCAAGCAAAAAAAGCTGAAATAGGTGAGAAAATTGGTTGAATCAACATAATAATAGGTAAAGTCTACTAAAATTTGGTTAAATCGGATAGAATGGATAAATTGACTAACAAATGAGATAAAACACAAAAACGGGTGGAATCAGTAAAAGAACGTGTTAAAATAACAAAACAAAAAAAAGTAAACTCAGGGTAAAAGCGGCTGCAATCGATAATACACTAGAGAACCTAAAAAAACCACATTTGTGCTATATAAATATAATAAAGTACTGAAAAACTTATAATTAGATTAAGTTAAAAAAAATTAAAACATATAAATGGTTAAAAATGGTGCTAACGGGAAAAATTCGATTACAAAATATATGATAAAAACGAATTTAAATTGGGTAGAATGGAATGGTGCAATTGATAAAACAACGGGGTAAGCCAGCAAAAAAGGGGTAACTGGTAAAAATGAATGATATTGAATAAACATGAGATAACAAAAAAAAATGGTAAACTTAATGTAAAAGCAGATGAAATCGGTGAAAGAACATGTTGAAATAACAAAAAAATGATAAACTTAGTGTAAAAACAGATTTACTTGACAAAATTGAGAAAAAATAGTAAAAAAAAAAAGGGGGTTAGATTAGTTAAGAAATGAATTAGGCATGTGATTGAAAATGAATGAACTCATAACAAAATAGGTATAACCGGCAAACTGGTTAAATTGACGAAAAAAAGAACTGTTAAACTTGTGAAAACTGGTTGAGATGAAAATATCAAGGTCAATGAAGAAAATAATTGATATTGTTCATTAGTTCAAATATAGTTTTAGAATAATAGTTATGTAGACATGTAGTTTTATATTAAAAATAATTATTAATTATAGTTCATTTTTTATTTCCAAGTTTTAACTTTTAGTATTTTTGTTAATAACTTTAAATTCTTGTGAACAATATAGTAATATTTAAAGCGATTTAGTAAAAAAGATATTATGTAATATGTCATTAAGGCCATAATATGATGAAAAATGATTATATGATTCAACTAACATAAATTAGTTGAATCAGAATAATAATAGGTTAAATTGGATAGAATGGATAAACTGATTAACAAAGAGGATAAAACACAAAAACGAGTGAAATCGGTCGAAGAACGTGTTAAAATAAAAAAAAAAGAATAGTAAACTCTGTCGAGTGCAATCAATATTACATTAGACAATTCTTAAGAAATGATCAATTATTAAAGAACCTTGAAATAACCATCTTTGTGTTGTATAAATAAAATAATTAAAGTACTGCTTAGTTAACAGAAAAACTTATAATTAGATTAAGTTAAAAAAAATAATGATATTAACTGGTGCTAACGGGTAAATTCGATTAAAAATATATATGATAAAAAAAAAAGATGGGTTAGATCGAATAAAAATGAGTTAAGTAAAAAAAATGGTACAATCGATAAAACAATGAAGTTAACCGGTAAAATATTGAATGACATCGACTAAACACATGATAACAAAAAATTAGTCAAATTGACAAAGAACAAGAATAAAAAGACGAGTTAAAATGACAAAAAAAAAAAGGTGAAATAGTCGAGAAAATAGGATAAATCAGCAAAAGATTAAGTAAAATCAACTAAAATTGGGTTAAAACGGATAAAACGAGTGAATTGATTAGCGAATGTAATAAACCACAAAAATCGGTGAAGGAACGTATAAAAATAACATAAACTGGTTTAGATGGAAATATCAAGGTCAAGGAAGAAAATAATTGATATTAGTAAATTAGTTCAAATGGTTGTTTTAGAATAATAGTTATGTAGACTTGTAGTTTTATATTAAAAAAACTTAGTAATTATAGTTCATATTTATTTTCAAGGGCTGGTTTTAGGTATTTATGATAACAACTTTAAATTTTGGGAACAACATAGTAATAATTAAAGCAATAAATTATGTGGTAAATCATTAAGACTGTAGTATGAATTAAAATGATTATATAATTCAACTAACACAAGGAATTAGTTAATCACGTGCAACGCACGCACGTGTGCTTTCCTAGTATATTGAAAAGACCGTAAGAGGGAGCCATTTGCTAAAACATATTTTGCCGTAAAGACTACATTTGTTACTGCTCAAAATTGAACTTTTGATTTATTTCTTTCTTCCTTTATCCATCAGATATTACAACAGTGTTAATTAATCACAAGATACCAGTGAAGAAGATGAGAGGAGATGCCACTAATCTGATTCGAAAAGGAATTGAGAGTAAGTTTCGATATCTTTGTTACTGCTCAAAATTTCATATTAACAGCCACAAAAACTACAAATCTAGATTGGATTTCAGTCGTATAAAAGAGGTAGAAGATGCTAATTACATGTTTCGTGATATGCTAAAAATGCGACCTCACCCTTCTATTATCGAATACACCAAGCTATTGAATTTGGTGGTAAAGATGAAACAATACTCTGCTGCCCTCAATATGTTTGACGAAATGTGTGAACTGGGAGTCCCTGTTGATGATTACACCATGACCATTGCGATTAATTGTTATTGCCTTGTTAATCGGGTAGATTTCGGGTTTGCAATGTTAGGAAGCTTCTTCAAGCGCGGCTATGAACCAGATACAACAACCTTCACCACTCTCCTTAAAGGGTTATTCTTAGAGAAGAAGGTGGCCGAGGCAGAAAAATTGTTCAAGAAATTGTTGAAACATAAAATCTGTGAGCCTAATGAAGTTATGTTCCTCACTGTGATCAACGGGTTGTGCAAAGCAGGGAACACTCTTTCAGCATCTCATTTGCTTGGACTATTGGAAAAAGGAAATTACAAACCAAATGTCAAAGCCTATAGTGCAGTAATTGATAGTCTCTGCAAAAATAGAAGGGTTGATGATGCTCTTCAACTCTTAGCCAGGATGATTGCCAGGGGAAATTCGCCTGATGTCGTCACATATAGTTCTATTATTCAAGGATTATGCGATTTCGGTAGATATGGTGAAGTGCTAAACTTACTAAATGACATGGCGACTCACAAGATCTCTCTTAACGTGTTTACTTTTAATATATTGATGGATTCATTTTGCAAGGACGGAATGGTGAAAGAGGCAGAAGATATGTTGGAAATTATGAAGCAAAGAAATATTAATCCCGATATCGTCACTTACACTACACTGATAGATGGATATTGTTTGCGAGGAGAAATGGAGAAAGCAGGAAAAATATTTCATTCGGTTGTGGAGTCGGGCCTTAAGCCTTCTATTATCACCTATAGCAGTTTGATTGATGGGTATTGCAAGAAGGGTAACATAGATGAAGCTTGGAGACTCTTTCTTGAAGCTCATTGTAAGGGGTTGGAGGACACAACTATCACCTATACCTCCATGTTACATGGATTATTTTGTGCTGGTAGAATTGATGATGGTTGGAAGCTTTTCAATGAGATGCAAGTTCGACAAGTGATTCCTGACTTAATGACTTATAATGTCTTGTTGGATGGCTTATGCAGAAATCAGCGAATTGAAGAGGCATTTTCAGTTCTACATGCGATGGAACGTAATGGTGTTAATCCTAACATAGTAACGTATAGTATCTTCATTGATGGATTGTGTAAGAACGGAAAACTCGACTCTGCAAGAAAACTTTTCAATGAGCTTCCTTCCAAAGGTTTGCAACCTGATGTTATAACACACAACATCATCATCGGTGCACTTTGTAAAGAAGGGATGATAGAAAAGGCTAAAAATTTGCTCATGAAAATGGAAGAAAACGGTTGTTTGCCCAGAAATGACACATACAATATTTTCGTGCGGGGTTTTCTTAGAACAACGAAGAATATTGACGAGGCAATCCCACTCTTGGAAGAAATGACAAGAAAGGATTTCTCACCGGATTCGGATACTATGTACATGTTACTTGATCATCTGAATGGTGAAGATCAAGATAGTGTTCTTCTTGATGTGATACGCAAGTTTAAGGCAAAAAATAAATGAGTCGTTTCTGGCAGGTAAACTGATTATTGGTTTTTTTCTTTTTCTTTTTGGTACATCAAACTGATTATTGGTTTTGCACTTTTGCTGCTTGCTTATGTTAGTTTGGGATTGCAAAAGAAATATTGCGAATGAATACCTTCACCAATATTTTGAGTTTGTGTTCAGGTTATAAGTATGATAATATTGAAACTTTACTTTGGAATTGTACGTTGCAATTAAGTGTGAGGAAGTCATTACAAGTCATTTTATCGATATCCTAAGTTCTTGTAGCAATGTGTTTTCAAAAGTTACTGATTTCTCGGGGTATTATGTTACACGTATGAAATGAAAGAAGCTGATGGTTATACCTTTGGTAATTTTAATACTGGATAGAGTAGGTATACCTCAATCTAGTGACTAGTTGAAATATAGAGAAAATAATTAGTAATCAACTATAAATATGATATTTCTCTGTGGAACTGTATTGATGAGGTTTGGATGAAATTGAAGTGGTGTTTTCTGTACTTTAACTGCGTGAATGATTTACTTTTTATCTTCCAATTAGGTTTGCTAGAGTCAAGAACATATATAAAAGATTGTTTACATTATGTCATCAGAATTTTCTGTAGTTTTTTGTATAGTATGTTACGTATCATATATGTCTTTAAATAAGGTTGCTATAGGTAGATATGAGCTTATTATAATATACTTGTTATGTGATTTTATGAGGCCAAAATATTGTGTTTTGAAGTTTAAATTTACTCGTCTCTCTGTTTCTTTCTTTAATTTCGAATTTTGAGCAGGAAATATTTCATGCTAGAACTATTGGGTAACAGCCTTAATTGAGATCGATAACAAGAGAGTGAAGACTTCTACTTAATTTTTAATTTTTGTGGATACTGATTATGGGATGCTCTAAGGTGAATCTCTATCGTATAGAGTCACCTTAATTTTGCCTTTAAGTGTACGGGTGTACATATTCAGACTTCCGTTTAAATGTCGAAAATACCCTTAAATTAGAAACTCTCTTTTGTCTTTATTTCTTTCTCCCAATTCTTCTTCACATTTCTCTCTCTATTCTTCAAACTCTCCACCCTGTTCATAGAACAAACTGCCATTATTGATTTTATGAAAAGAATGTAATTAAACTAGTTTTGTATATTGATTGGAAGAGGAATTACAGAATATGTATGTACGGGATGAAATAATGGAAAGCTCTTATTTTTTCCAAGCAGGGTTTTGGAATTTGGGGATTTTCATAGTTAGAAGCTCCTTAAAAAGTGTTCTTGAATTTGGGTTTTTTTATCTTGGTCGATTTGATTTGGTTGAAACTTGTTAATTTTTCTCCATTTTTTCAAGAATCTCATTTTCAGATTTTGATTTCTTAAGTTTTAGCGGATTTTGGGGGCTGATTTGAGTAAAGAAACATGGAATTTTGAGTTAATATTTTTGGTACCTTCAACAATGGCTGTCCACGGTGAAGAAGATGAACAGTGTTTTTTTTTTTTTTTTAAATTCCTTTTTCTTATTGAAAATAATATTTTAACTAATTTTTGGTAAATAGGATGTGACATTAAGATATTTAATGATATCCAATTATGTTACAAAATATTTAAACTATATGGAAAATTTTATTTTGGATATTTCATCTGCTACTGTAAGAAGTTGAAGTAGTGTTGAGGAAGATAATATATTTGCACATTCAGTCCCCAGGCTCTGTTCCTGGTCAAAATCGCCCCTCAAACATTCAATTTTGCTGAAAAATTAAAGATTTTGTATGATTTAATAAAGTTAAAATTTAATAACGTGATTAGTTTAAATATTTTTATTATAAATTTTTAAGTCTAAAATTTGAAAAATACAAATAGTTAGTATGAATATAAAAAAACACAACTTAATTAAAATTTCTGAAAAAAAACTTAAATAAATCTTAATTAATACGAAATAATTAGTATGAATATAAAAAATACGACTTAATTAGAATTTCTGAAAAAATTTAAGTTTAAAATTTGAAAAATACATATAGTTAGTATGAATTTAAAAAAATACGACTTAATTAGAATTTGTAAAAAAAAACTTAAATAAATCTTAATTAATACATAACGCATCTTAAATAAATACACAACTGTTTTTTTTTTAAATAGATGGTGGATTTCCTTTTCTTTTCTTTCCTTAAAAAATTCATTTTAGATGGTTGTAACACTAAGTCCTTCGTAATTTGTAAATATATCTATAATTTTAAAAAATTGATGACTCGGTCATTATTTCGATCAAACTGTCTATTATATTGTTATGTAACACTATGTCCTCCGTAATTTAAAAATATATCAATAGTTTCTAAAAATTTGATGATTCAGTCATTATTCGATCGAATTGTCTATTAGATGGTTATGTAACACTAACCTCCGTAATTTGAAAATATATCGTTAATTTTAAAAAAATTAAATGACTAGATCATTATTTCGATCAAATTGTCTTTTAGATGACTATGTATCTCTAACGTCTCCGTAATTTGAAAATATGTCGATAATTTAAAAAAAATCGATGATTCGGTCATTATTTCGATAAAATTGTCTATTAGATGGTTATGTAACACTAACTCATCCGTATTTTGAAAATATATCGATAATTTATAAAAAATTGATGACTCGGTCATTATTCCGGTAAAATAGTCTATTAGATGGTTATGTAACACTAAATTCTCCATAATTTGAATATATATCGATAGTTTTAAAAAATTGATGAGTCGGTCATTATTTCGATCAAATTGTCTATTAGATGGTTATGTAACACTAAGTCCTTCGTAATTTGAAAATATATCGATAATTTTTTAAAAAATTGATGTCTCGGTCATTATTTCGATCAAATCGTCTTTTACCACTAATTCCTCTGTAATTTGAAAATATGTTGATAATTTTAAAAAAATTCGTAATTTATCGATATATTTTCAAATGATGTTATGTATAAGTTAGTGTTACATAACCATCTAATAGACAATTTGATCGAAATAATGATTGTCTCATCAATTTTGTTAAATTATCGATATACGTTCAAATTATGGAGAATTTAGTGTTACATAACCATCTAATATACAATTTTATCGGAATAATGACCTAGTCATCAATTTTTTAAAAATTATCGATATATTTTCAAATTATGTTATGTATAAGTTAGTGTTACATAACCATCTAATAGACAATTTGATCGAAATAATGTCCGAATCATCAAAAAAAATTTAAATTATCGACATATTTTCAAATTACAAAGACATTTGAGATACATAGTCAATTAAAAGACGATTTAATCGAAATAATGATTGAATCATTAATTTTGTAAAAAATAATGATATCTTTTGAAATTACGGAGGACTTAGTGTTACATAACCATCTAATAGATAATTTGATCGAAATAATGACTGAAACATGAAATTTTTAAAAACTATTGATATATTTTCAAATTACGGGGGACATAGTGTTACAACCATCTAAAATGATTTTTTTAAAAAAAGAAAAGAAAAGGAAATCCACCATCTATTTAAAAAAAAAACAGTTGTGTATTTATTTAAGATGTGTTGTGTGTTAATTAAGATTTATTTAAGTTTTTTTTCCAGAAATTCTAATTAAGTCGTATTTTTTTATATTCATACTAACTATTTCGTATTAATTAAGATTTATTTAAGTTTTTTTCCAGAAATTCTAATTAAGTCGTATTTTTTTTATATTCATACTAACTATTTGTATTTTCAAATTTTAGACTTAAAAATTAAAACTAAAAATATTTAAACTAATCAAGTTATTAAATTTTAACTTTATTAAATCATACAAAATCTTTAATTTTTCAACAAAATTGAATGTTTGAGGGGCGATTTTGACCAGAGACAGAGCCTGGGGACTGAATGTGTAAATATGTTATCTTCCTCAACTCTACTTCAACTTCGTACAGTAATGAAATACCCAAAAATAAAATTTTCCATATAATTTAAATATTTTGTAACATAATTGCATATCATTAAATATCTTTATGTCACATCCTATTTACCAAAAATTAGTTAAAATATTATTTTCAATAAGAAAAAGGAATTAAAAAAAAAAAAAAAGAACACTGTTCATCTTCTTCACCGTGAACAGCCATTGTTGAAGGTACCAAAAATATTAACTCAAAATTCCATGTTTCTTTACTCAAATCAGCCCCCAAAATCATGTCCTCTGACTAAAACTTAAGAAATCAAAATCTGAAAATGAGATTCTTGAAAAAATGGAGAAAAATTAACAAGTTTCAACCAAATCAAATCGACCAAAATAAAAAAAATCCAAACTCAAGAACACTTTTTAAGGAGCTTCTAACTATGAAAATCCCTAAATTCCAAAACCCTGCTTGGAAAAAATGAGAGCTTTCCATTATTTCATCCCGTACATACATATTCTGTAACTCCTCTTCCAATCAATATACAAAATCAGTTTAATTCCATTATTTTCATAAAATCAATAATCAATAATGGCAGTTTGTTCTATGAACAGTGTGGAGAGTTTGAAGAATAGAGAGAGAAATGTGAAGAGGAGTGTGTGAGGCGGTGATTTTCTGTGTGAGAATTTAGGACGAAGAGAGAGAAATGTAAATTACTAAATGACAAGTATAAAATGGAAATAAAGAAGAATTGTGATGGGTATTCTTGTCAATTCATGGTGTACTTATTAATTGCTAGGTCCATACACACGTACACACCATACACCAAAATAGGCATAAAATGCCGTGACTCTTGAGCAAGCCAGAGTCATAATATAATGTCCCTCCTAAGATTGGATGAAAGTGAGAAGAGAACAAGAACGATAATCTGAATGTTTGTTGTTTTGATATTCTATGTATTTTAGATTGTTCTCCGAATCTAAATTATGGATTTCATGTTGTAGTGGCTGTTTGATATCTCATGTTTTCATTAGATTTAAAATTCAAATTGGAATTTCTCAATTACAGTATTATTTGTAGAATCTGGAACTTTTA
This sequence comes from Penstemon eatonii, assembly GCA_038501285.1. Lineage (NCBI taxonomy): Eukaryota > Viridiplantae > Streptophyta > Magnoliopsida > Lamiales > Plantaginaceae > Penstemon > Penstemon eatonii. The sequence goes on along the minus strand of CM076715.1, from coordinate 62,884,522 downwards.
CAAATTTGTTTGAAGAGTTATAAATACTTTATCTAATCTTTGATAGAAGTAGCAGTCCTGTTCTTATAATGACAAAAGGGTAAAAAGCAGAAAGAGATGTGTTCTTACTGCTGTTGTATCAATGGCAAGTTTGGCAACAAACAAGAGATTGGATGTGATAAAGAACTCCAATAAACTAAGGAGAAAGCGAGATAGTAAATTGACCCTTATGAATATGGTTTGGAGAATGAGTTTCCATAACTTTGGGCTCAAATTCGAGGTCCTATTTGAAAGTTTTTTGACTCGGTTTTAAGGGTATCAGTTTCAAAAATATAGTTTTGATAGTTTTGGTGAAATCTTTGAATATTAATTTGGTTAAATTTTGAGTTTTGTGGTATTGAGGAAATTGAAATCTCACTTGAATTGAGTTTGGATATTAGGGGTTGGGGAAAAAGTAGTTAGATAGTTGTCGAATCAATGTTTTATAAGTTTCATGCATTTGAGTGTGAATTTGTAAATATGTGTGCTGAGATTCATGAATTTCGTCAAACTCTATTTTAAAGATTTCTGACTCGGTCTCACGAAATCCACGAGATCGAACTAAATATTTTTCAAATAGACCCATAATTCTAGTTGAGTCTCGTTCAATTATAAATTTGATACATGGTTACATTTTCATATTACTCATAAAGTTATTAACTCGATACATATTGAATATTTTTCTGTCACAAACCATGATAGAGCTCAAATCATATCATATCTCAAGTTTGCCAATTATTAACTACGATTTTATCATTATAATATTGTAAATTATTACAATTGAAATATTTCATTGAAATTATTGGTCAAATTAAAATTCAAAAGATTAATCGAAATATCTCAGTCTAAGTTTAAAGATTAAACCATAATGAAATACAATCAAAAGTTTTTTATAATAGCGTGATTCAATTTTTCATTTTCGATATATGTTTCAGTCGATTGAATATTGTAAATTTTTCAAAAAAAAAAATCAAAATGTTTCGAAAAAGCTATGAAAAATTATATATATTAAAAAAAAATTCAAGACAAATAAAAATTGTTTGGAACCTATTTTAGTCCATCACTTTCGATTTTTGTTGGGCCAAACTTTCATTGGAACATTTTCCATCAGCCCAAATCTATAAAAATATAAAACAACGCGTAACTTTATTTTTTCGGGCCAATCGGTGCACTATCAAAATGTAATTACCGCCCCAAACTAAGGTAAAATTCCATTTTCATCCTTTATCATTCACCTTTACCACTTTTCCACATTCAATCATATGAGTATTTTGCCACCAGATTTAATCCAACAACTTACTTTATTGGCCACATTTAATCCTTTCAGGCCATTTTTTGCTGTAGAAATATATGTGCTTTTCACATATTATATTCACTTCATCATCCAAATTTTGAAATTTTTTGTACTTTATCACTTAAACTTTGCGAGTTCGTACTTTACCATCTCTGTTATTTGAACGTTCGGTGGTAAAGTGAGAAAACGTTCTCATAGATTCCGTCGATGGTCACCAAAGGTAGTGATCTGTGATATTTTAAATAGCTAAGGTGGTTAAATGCGAGCTGAAAAAAGTTAGATTTTCCCTTTTATTTATAATGGAGGGAAATCATAAATCACAAAACCAAATAAAGTACGATCATCAATATACATTTTTCCAGTTTCTCCCAACAAAAAAAATCTCTCAATATACTTCTATCATTATTGAAAATCTTCTTTGAAAATTCTCACTGATGTGGGTATATAAATTATAAGGGTATTTTAGTAATTACCAAATTCCTAATTATTAAAATACTTAAATAAGAATTACATTTATGATGTTCATTAAAATGACCATCCTACCCCTAGTTAATTTTGGACTTAGTGGGAGACTCTTCATCTCCACCTAATTGATGGTGGACTTCTCATCTCCCCCATTTAATATGTGACTTTTCACCTTCTCACTCTCACCTATAAATACTAACCTCACTTTCATTTTAAGGACAGGTAACAAAAATATAAGTTGAAGACTAGTTGAAGAGATTCCTCAAAGTTCGTCCCGTGACATCAGAACGAGAGGTGAAAACGATCAAGGTAGGTGGAGGTCTTCTCGAAAATATCCTCGATCATTTTCACGCAACATCATTTTTGGCGCCGTCTGTGGGAATTTTCTGATTGGCACGTTGAGATGGCGGACGAGAATGAGGAAAACCGATGGATGGAAGAACCAGATGGACCACCTGAAGGAGGTGAAGACGTGGTGGAAGGTGCTCCAGATCCAACATATATCCCGGAAGCAGCCCCTGATGCGGCACCCGTAGCGCCCACAATTCAAATGACTCAGGAGAGGCTCGATGCAATGGCAGCAACAGTTGCTGCACGAGCAGTCGCGCAGTATGTGGCTGAACAGCGACGAACACGCATTTCACATCACAGGGAATCAGGAGCAGCAACCAGAGAGGAACAAAGACCGAGAGAGCAGCAAACTTCAGGACAAACTTGGAATGAAGAAGGAGCTGATGGTAGAGATGTAGCAGGAGAAGAGGAGATCCTTAGAGAACCTCGTCTGGGGACTCACCGAGATGTTGCTCCAGCAGAAACTGAAGGAAGAAGGGAACGTGAGGAGCAGAACTATGAGCAACCGAGGCGAGGAGAAGTAGGAGAACAATTTGCAACCGCAATTCCGACGAGAAGAAGTCCCTTTGCTCCGGCAGTCCTTTTAGAACCCTTACCCCAAGGATTCAGGATCCCAAGCCTCACAGAGTATGATGGAACGGGAGATCCCCAAGAACATTTGGATAAGTTTGCGGCCAAAGCAGACTTATATGCAATGAGCGACGCAGCCACCTGCAAAATTTTCCGCACTACTTTAGCCAAAATTGCCCTTACATGGTTTAACCAACTACCAACAGGCACAATTACCAATTTTGAGCAAATGAGTCAGCGTTTCCTTCACCACTTTTCAATGAATAGGAAAACTCAGAAGACTGCAGCATATTTGTTCACCGTGAAACAAAGAACAGGAGAATCGCTGAGAGAATACATACAGCGCTTTACGAATGCAGTGTTAGAAGTACCTCAGGTGGATCCAGAGCTCCTTGCCAGTATACTCCAGCAAACATTGTTGGATGAACGACTGAAGGAGTCCTTAGCAGGAAAACCCCCGACAACTCTTGATGTACTCTTAGCCCGGGCAGAAAAATTCATCAGGATTGAGGAAGCATCGGAGATGAAAATGGAGAAAGGAAGCAAAAGGAAAATTAGGGAAGAAGATAAGAATGATCAGCCAAAGCGAAAGGAGAATAGAGAGGAAGAAAGAAGAATTGGATATGTTCCCAGATATGCACAATACACACCCTTAAATGCTACCAGAGAGGAGGTTTTCTCAGCAGCAGTTAGACAAGGGTTACCACAATGGCCGCAACCACTGAAGGAAAATCCAGATCGTCAAAGATCGAACAAATATTGTCGTTACCATAGAGCTCGAGGGCATAATACCGAGGATTGTTATCATCTTAAGGATGAAATCGAAAGATTAATACAGCGAGGCAACTTACAAGAATTTGTGAAAAGGAGAAGAGGAATGGATAGAAGAGATATTGCACCAGCCAACTCGCATTCTGGAGGAAACCCCCCACAAGAACGTAGTAGAAGGCAAGAGCCAAACAGAAACAGCTCGGTACAGGGAAGAGGTGATGAGAATATGCCTGGAGCAGGCATTATCAACGTAATATCAGGAGGACCAGCTGGAGGAGATTCAGCTAGTGCTAGAAAAGCTCTGGTAAGGGCAGCAAAGGCATTTCCAGAACTCCCACCACAACCTGAGCATCATATTCAGCAAGTTGCAAAAAATATTCACTCTATCACATTTGATGATAATGATTTGGAGAATGGGCAGTTACCTACCCAAAATGATGCTTTAGTGATCTCTGCTACACTTGCGAACTATTGGGTAAAGAAAATATTGGTGGATAGCGGAAGTTCTGCTGATATAATCTTCTATAATGCCTTCAAGCAGTTGAACATTGATAACGCCGAATTCAAGAGAGTTAATACAGCACTGTCTGGGTTTTCAGGAGAAACAGTAGAAGCATTAGGAGAGGTCATGTTGCCCATTTCATTAGGAAGCTTTCCGAAAAGGGCCACGAGAATGGTCAAGTTCTTGGTAGTTAAAGCACCTTCCACTTATAACATAATACTGGGAAGGCCTAGCTTAAACCTTTTCAAAGCAGCGATCTCCACTTATTATATGAAGATGAAATTTCCCACGGCAGACGGAGTGGGAGAGGTAATAACAGATCAAATGATGGCCCGCGAATGCTACGCCAATCTCCTTAGAAACAGTAACAAAAGAGGAAGATCTCAAACAGAGCCCATTGATGTAGAGCAAATACCGAATGAGAAATCCATCATCAAGGAAGAGGAAGTTCAGAGTAAAAAACGAAAGCCTGAAGACTTAAGAATAAAGGCCGTGGAAGAATTAAAGACTATAGAGTTCGTTCCAGGAGATCCAACTAAAACAACGAGGATCGGGACAAAGATTGAATCACATGAAGAATCTCAGTTGATACAATTCCTGCGAAAAAACATGGATATATTTGCATGGGAAGCAACCGATCTCCAAGGAATAGACCCGTCGGTTATGGTACATAAGCTCAGTGTAGACCCAAAAACAAAGCCAGTAAAACAGAAGAAGAGGACGTTCGGACAGGAAAGAAATGACATCATTAAGGAGGAAGTGGAGAAATTACTCCAAGCTGGTTACATTCGAGAGGTGCAATACCCAGAATGGTTGTCCAATGTAGTGTTGGTCCCAAAACCCAATAGCAAATGGAGAATGTGCATTGACTTCACAAACTTGAACAAAGCCTGCCCAAAGGATTCATATCCTTTACCAAGGATTGATGTGTTAGTAGATTCCACGTCGGGATGCGAGTTGTTAAGTTTCTTGGACGCGTTTCAAGGATATAATCAAATTCCAATGCTACCTGAAGATCAAGAGAAAACTAGTTTCGTTACCGACCAAGGAATTTATTGTTATAAAGTTATGCCATTCGGTCTGAAAAATGCTGGAGCCACTTATCAAAGATTGGTCAATCAAATGTTTGCAAAGCAAATAGGTCGAAACATGGAAGTATATGTAGATGACATGTTGGTCAAGAGTTCCAAACGGAACAATCATCTCAGAGATTTGGAAGAAACTTTTGAAATACTAAAGCGTTATGGAATGAAGCTGAATCCTAACAAATGTACTTTTGGCGTTCAAGGAGGGAAGTTCTTAGGATTTATGATCTCGGAGAGAGGGGTGGAAGTGAACCCCGAAAAAATCACAGCTATACAAAATATGCCTGCTCCCACGACTGTTAAAGAAGTACAGCGACTGGCTGGACGACTTGCGGCATTGAACCGATTTATATCACGATCTGCTGACAAAGGATTACCGTTTTTCAAAACACTTCGTAATGTGAAGGAGTTTGTGTGGACTAGAGAATGCCAAAAGGCGTTTGAAGAGCTTAAAGAGTATTTGACTTCACCTCCCCTCCTTACCAAACCAATTTCAGGGGAGACGTTATACCTCTACTTAGCAGTTTCAGATTTTGCGGTCAGCTCGGTTCTTGTCAAAGCTGAAGGAAAAGAACATCGACCTATATACTATGTAAGTAGAATGTTACAAGGTGCTGAGACAAGATATCCCCAGATAGAGAAACTGGCATTAGCTCTAATCACGGCCTCCAGGAAATTACGACCGTATTTTCAGTCACATCAAGTCGTAGTACTCACAAATCATCCTCTCAAGCAAGTTTTGTCTAACCCAAATGTATCCGGAAGAATGGTTAAGTGGACAGTGGAGTTAGGAGAGTATGGATTAGAATTTCAACCACGACCGGCAATCAAAGCCCAGGTGTTAGCAGATTTCATAGTAGAAATGAAAACGGATCAAGCAACTAGTTCCTTGCCTGCATGGGAAGTGCAAGTGGACGGTTCCGCCACATCAAATGGGAGTGGAGTCGGAATCTTTATTGAAAGCCCTCAAGGAGATGAATTCGAATATGCACTCAAGCTGGACTTTCCAACGTCTAACAACGAAGCAGAGTACGAAGCTTTGTTGGCGGGAGGAAGATTAGCCCTGGCAGCCGGTGCAAAAAAGTTGGTAGTTTATAGCGATTCACAACTAGTTGTGAGTCAAATTAATGGATCTTACGAAGCCAAAGGAACAAACATGATTCGATATCTGAAGCATGTCAGAGAATTGCAAGAAAAGTTTGAAGAGTTTCAAGTAAAACAAATACCGCGTGAGAAAAATGCCAAGGCGGACGCATTGGCTAAAATAGCCAGTTCCTTGGCAGCCGTGAAAAGCAAAAGGATCACATTTTTAACAACAACCAGGCCCGAGATTGAAAACGACGAACATGAGATCCTACCAGTGGTACCTGAGGAGCCGAGCTGGAAGGATGAAATCATGCAATATATCATTTCTGATATTTTGCCTCAGGATAGGAAGAAAGCTAGGCTGATAAAGTTACGAGCAGCGCGTTTTGTAGTGATAGAAGGAGAATTGTACAAAAGAGGGTTTTCTCAGCCGTATCTCAAATGCTTAACTCCAGAAAAGGCCGACTATGTCCTGAGAGAGGTCCACGAAGGTAGCTGTGGAAATCATCTAGGGGGCAGAGCTTTGGCAAACAAGACACTGAGGCAAGGATATTTCTGGCCTACTATGAAAAAGGATGCATTTGAGCTAGTGCAGAAATGTCATAAATGTCAACAGCACGCCAATTCCATACATAGTCCAGCAGCATTAATGCAGCCACTTGAAAGTCCGTGCCCATTCAGCCAATGGGGGATTGACTTAGTGGGTCCTCTACCACCCGCACCTGGACAGAAAAGGTATTGTTGACAATAGCCTTAATGAATCACAAGCTTTTAAAATTAAATCAATACCATGACTAATATCATACCGTTGCAATACAAAAAAGATACCTGATTGTGGCTGTTGATTACTTCACCAAATGGGTGGAAGCTGAACCGCTGAGAACTATAAAAGAAGACGACGTCATGAATTTCATATGGAAGAATATTGTTTGCAGGTTTGGCATACTGCAAATTCTAATGTTGAACACTATAAAAGAAGACTACGTCATGAATTTCATATGGAAAAATATTGTTTGCAGGTTTGGCATACCGAGAATTTTGGTGTCTGATAATGGAACTCAATTCCGAGGAAAAGAATTGAAGAGATGGTGTGAAGAAATGAGGATTACTCAAGCATTCGCTTCTGTAGCTAACCCCCAATCAAATGGACAAACAGAGGTAACCAACCGCATTCTGCTTCAACATCTGAAAACCAGACTTGACAAAGCAAAGGGAGAATGGGTTGATGAATTGCCAGGCGTCCTGTGGGCCTATCGAACAACTCCGAGGGTCAGCACAGGGGAAACGCCCTTCAGCTTGGTTTATGGAACCGAAGCAGTGATACCGGTGGAAATCGGGGAAATAAGTTTGCGTGTGAAATGTTATGATGATATGATCAACCAACAAGGCTTAAGAGCAAATTTAGATTTACTGGATGAATTGAGAGAAGCGGCTGGCACCAGAGCAGAACGTTACCGTACCAGAATGGTAAAAGCTTATAATGCTCGAGTACGACCTCGTGGTTTTCAAGTTGGAGATTTGGTGCTTCGAAAAGCTGCTGTTAACGCACAGAAAGATAAGAAGAAGAATAAAGTGAAGAAATTACAACCTAAATGGATTGGACCATTCAGAGTAACAGAACTTGTAAGTTCTGGAGCGTACAAATTGCAATACTTAAATGGAGAAGAAATTCCAAGGACATGGAATGTGGCGAGCTTAAGAAAGTATTACGAATAAAGTAAATAGTTATCATGTAATAAAAAGCTCACGAATATCGTAGAGCAGTTTCTCTTGTGATCCTAAGAAGTTCATTAATAAATCAAATATTATGTTTTCCGGTACTAGATCATGTGTTTATTTCTGTTCAACAAACTCAAGAAGTTTTGATAAGTTATAGAAATTGCTCAGTAAAAGAGCATTACACCTCTATCAGAGGTCAAAATGAACGCTCAGTAAAAGAGCATTACACCTCTATCAGAGGTCAAAATGATCGCTCATCAAAAGGGCATTACACCTTTAATAGGGGTCAGAAACTTCTGCTTTACATCTAAGCAAAGTAAATAGCTCCACAAGAGAGTATTGTACCCCCAAAAGAGGTCAATAAAAACATCATCATCTCAAAGACAAAAGGCTAAATAACTCTTCAGAAGTCTAACGCCAATAAAAGAAGAAAAGCTAATTACTAAAAATACAAGGGTATAACAATCTCCACTTAAAAAGAATATCATGCAACAAGTATCCTTCAAAAGAAAGGCAACAAAAAACAAGATATCTAAAGAAGCATGATAATAATAATAGTCGAAGAAAACAAACAAAGTCTTCAAGCAAAGACAAAAGATAGAAAGGATGATTACATATTAATCAACCTATTAAGCATCTATTGATAAAAAGAAAACGAAAATAATTATCTTCCTCCACCAGCAGGAATCGAAGTATCCTCCTCTTCCAAATCAGGATCTTCAGAGACATCAACATCTAAAAACATAAAGTCTTCGCCAGGATAACGTCCAGATTCCCTAAGAACCCTGCGACAATCGCGAATAGTACGATCATACACTAGAAGAGACTCTTTCATTAAGTCTTCTCTATATGCGTCAGATTTCTTGTAGTTGCTAACTAGCTCTTTCTCCACCGAACTTTGATACTTGGTGACTAACTCCTTCTCTAAATCTCTGAAGTAAATTTTTCCTTCCTCAGACTTTCTGAATTGGTCCCCAGTCAGAACTTCATGTTTCAACTCTTTAGAAAGTCTGGCATTCTCTTTCTCCAGTTTCTGCATTTGAGTAGTCATCTGAGCAAGTTTCTCCTCAGCAGCTTTTACTTCCCCCTCAAAATGGTTGGAACGCTGACTGAGCAAATGAGACATCAGTGGTATCTGCATAATAATAAAAAGATTTAAAATAAAAAATAAAATAAAAGCAAGCAAAGGTATTATAGAATACAAATAAATTTTACCCTAGCCAAGTTGGCACAAAGTATTTGATCCAAGGTGCTTGAGGAAAATTGATCGAAGCGAGCGGAGTCATATGAAGATATCAAATCCCTTGTTTTCTCATACCCTATATCGAGATCAGCAGAATCCCAAAATGAGTTAACACCTTGATCCCTGTTAAGTCCATATATAAATAGTCCTTTCCCTGCACCAGGACGGGGAGAAATCTCACTCAGTTGCTCCCTAGGGCGTTTATTCGATGGGGAACGACTTTTCCCAGGTGTCGCAATAGTACCAAATGTCTCTGAAGGTCCTCCATTTCCTCCCTTAGAGGAACTCCCCTTCAGGTGGCTGGTGGGATTTCCTCTGGGAGGGGGAGGAAGAGGACGGTGAGAATCAGAGCGATTGGATTGAGAATCAGAACGATTGGATTGAGCTTTTCTCGCAGCACGAACCTCACTAAGGGATAAACCTTTGCCTGCATCACAAGAGAAAATAAGAAATCAGTAAAATAACAAAATTGAACAAAATTAAAAGTCTGGGAAGAAGAAAAGTAATTATACCCTTAGAAAAAATATGAGTTACATCAAAATTATTTCTAAAAAGACCAGCATACTCAAACTTCTCATAGATATCTTCTACATCCATTGAAAGATCATCAGAAAAGAAATTATCACTCCAACTATCACTCCACTCAGTCAAGAAATCCCATCCATCATTTCTCACGTAAAAAAACTTAGATTTCCAAGGACCTTTAGAACCTTTCCCCGAACCACAACCTTCTAAGAATTTACATGTTTTTCGAGGAAAGAAGTGAAAGTATAATTGGTTCGCAACCCTTCTCAGATTAAATAGAGTTCTAAAGGAAGCCAAGGTAGGAGAAATGTTCAAATTAGCACAACATTGAAGGAAACCCTCGTAATACATAAATGAGTTGGGAGTTAGTTGGCTAATGCAAATATTAAAACTCTGAAGAATCTCCACCAAAAGAAGATCAGGAGGAATCGAGAAACCACAATAAAAATATTCTTTATAAACGGTAAAATATCCAGAAGGAGGGGACCTAATTCTCTGACCCTCAAGAGGGAGCAGAAATTCATGGGAAAATGATAAGCTTATGTTATTTTTTAAAACTTCTAGTTCCCTAAAAGACATTTCACTGTTTGCAACATCAATATCCACTATTCGACTTTTACGCTTAGAAGATTGGATAACTCCTTCATCTTCGTCCATCACCCAGCTACTTGCCTCATCAGGCCTAGTGCCTAAAGGAAAAGGAGACACATCAGAAATAGATTCATCAAAAAATGAAACGTCAGAAGACTCTGGGGGTAGTTCACGAATAGCTCTAGCTACTTCTTCCTCAATAGGAATATCAAACCCTGAATCAAAATCCGAAAAATCAACTAACACTTGGAAATAAATACTATTAGTTCTGAAAAAAAAAAAAAAAAAAAAAAAAAAAAAAAAAATTAATTAATTAAGTATACATCGAAGATAAAAATCCAATTATCTCGCACATATATAACATTCTAGGACCACGATTTATATACAAACCTCTAATTCCAATCATCTTTATCAAAACAAATGTAACCTCTATTAGCAAACTACCCCCCAATCAAAACCAACGTCGATTAAACGAAAAGTTGAGTCATGTGAGTCGAAACGAGGCTGCCCCGACAGAGTTCGACCGAGGTAGCTGCACCCCGACAGAAATCCGCCAAGGCAGCGCTGCCAAGGCAGAATTCTGCCGAGGCAGCGCTGCCAAGGCAGAATTCTGCCGAGGCAGCAGCGCCTCGGCAAAGTTCTGCCGAGGCAGCAGCGCCTCGGCAGAGATCCGCCGAGGCAACAGAACCTCGGCAGATGTCTGCCGAGGCAGCAACGCCTCGGCAGATGTCTACCGAGGCTGCAAAGCCTCGGCAGAGATCTGCCGAGGCAGCAGCGCCTCGGCAGAGATCTGCCGAGGCAGCAACGCCTCGGCAGAGATCTGCCGAGGCAGCCACACCTCAGCAGAACTCTGCCGAGGCAGCAGCTGCTCCGGTAGAACTCTGCCAAGGCAAGGCTGCCCGGCAGAAGTTCAAATAAAAAAAAAAAAAAAAAAAAATAATAATAATAATAATAAAAAAAAAATAATAAAAGAGGAAAAGAAAAGGAAAATAGAACAATATATATATATACACACATATATAAATAATTATTATATGCTTGCACAAATGAAGAAATACTAATAAAATATTTCATACCTCGCGAAGACATTTTTAAAATTGAGCTCCTTAAAGATTACAAATTTCGAGGATGTTTAAAGTTTGATTAAGACTAATGAACAAATAGCTTATAAATACCCCATAGCAAATTTTAATTATGGAAGTGTCAGATCTCCAAGTGAGAATAATCCTCCCTAAAAGATTTTTCCATAATTAAGTTACAATCTTAAACTAAATATTCTTATTCTTAATTATGGAATGATCCTTTACTTAAATATTATAAAATTCCACAATTGAATATCTCAAGATATTCATTTATGGAATTGGGGGGCTTATGATGTGGGTATATAAATTATAAGGGTATTTTAGTAATTACCAAATTCCTAATTATTAAAATACTTAAATAAGAATTACATTTATGATGTTCATTAAAATGACCATCCTACCCCTAGTTAATTTTGGACTTAGTGGGAGACTCTTCATCTCCACCTAATTGATGGTGGACTTCTCATCTCCCCCATTTAATATGTGACTTTTCACCTTCTCACTCTCACCTATAAATACTAACCTCACTTTCATTTTAAGGACAGGTAACAAAAATATAAGTTGAAGACTAGTTGAAGAGATTCCTCAAAGTTCGTCCCGTGACATCAGAACGAGAGGTGAAAACGATCAAGGTAGGTGGAGGTCTTCTCGAAAATATCCTCGATCATTTTCACGCAACATCACTCACAATGTTGCGGAGTAGGAAATTAATCTATCTCTTTAACATGACCATATTAAGGTAAGAGTCATTAATTTTCTCAATCAACAATAACAAATGAATTCGTTTCATTCAACTTCTCTACTCCAAAATAAAAAATCACTAGGTCCAATCGGAAAAAAAGAAAAGTTTTTAAACATATTTTTGTTTGTGATTTTGAAAATACCCAAAGACATTTTACGGGTTGACCCTGCAATTCTTAGCTCTTTATAATATATAACTTCATGGGCATTTTTCGTAAATTAGAGTAAAATTAACCCTTTTATGTCATAAATTAACATATATTATGGACTACTATTCAATTTATTTTTAATAATTATTATTGTTTTACCCAAAAAATAATGACTTTAATTAAATAGTTATAATAAAATATAAAACGATGAGTGATTTAGTCATGACATCTAATAAAATTGGTTATAAGATAAGATCATAAGAACATTATTTAGTTCATTCCATTATAGTAGTTATCATGTCAAGTTCATCCGTTATTCAACGAGGACACATGTTTCATCAGTCTTTTCACAGATTTCACCCGAACTTTCATTGATTTTACGAGCTTTTTTCTTACTGTTTCACTAGTTTTTTCACTAACTTCACCAGTGTTCATCAATTTCACTCTAAGTTTCATTGATTCATATGTTTTCACTGTTTAATTTTTTTTACCAGTTAATATATTTATTTTAGGGATTTTTTCACTTTTTTTATCGATTATAATCTTTTTCATTGTTTTTTCCTTTTTCGTCGATTTTTTTTTCAATTTAAACAATTTCCACCGATTTCACCTTGTTTTTATCTGTTAAAGTTTAACATATTTTCACATATTATTCACCTGAATTTTTCATTGATTAAACTTTCATTTTTAAGCTTTTTTTACTGATTCTACCTTTTTTTTAACTGATTTTGTCTGTTCTTTATAAATTTCACCCAAATTTTCATCGATTCATATGTTCTCATTGATTAATTTTTTTTTACCGATTTACCACTTTTTTTATTGGTTATATTTTTCATTATTTTTTAATTTTTGGTCGATTTCTTCTATTTTTTCGGGGGTTTAAACCATTTTTCTACCGATTTCACAAGTTAAACTCTTTCTTTTTACCTGATTTCACTATTTTTTACAATTTTAACTAGTTTTTACCTATTTTTGATGTTTTTTCATTGATTTTACATGTTATTCACCTGAAATTTTCATTGATTAAATATGTTTTTATCGACTTTATGTTTTTTTTTACTGATTTTACCTTTTTTTCACTAGTTTCATCATTTTTCTTACAAATTCCACTCAAATAAATTTTCACCGATTTCACATATTTTCACCAAAATTACCTTTATTTTTAATTGATTTTACATGTTTTCATCCATTTTTCACAATTTTCACCCGATTTTTTTTATCCATTTCACATGCATTTTTTCACCGGTTTCATCGTTTTTTAATTAACTTTACCAGTGTTCACCAATTCACCCGGGCTTTCATCGGTTTCACATGTTTTCATTGATTTCATATATTTTTTTATTTATTGCAACAATTTTCATTTATTACACCAATTTTACAAATTCACTCATTTACGGAAAGAATTCCATGAAAATACGAGGTTATGCATGTCTCGATATTCTTTATATTTTTCTCTAGTCAAATAAACATTAAGTACTAAGCTAAGTCATAAGCATATTTTGTTCATGTATAGATAAGATGCGATTCTATTTTAACTTTTAATTTTTAATTTTTTAGATTTTTTTTTCTTCCGTTAGTATATTGATATTTAAGAGAATTTAATTTCAATATTTTGTTTTTAGAGAATTGTATATGACTTATATTGTAATAAATATTTCAATAATACAAATAACATATTTTTACTTAAAACATAGTGTTACTAGATTAAAATAATTTTACATATATACTTCTGAAGCTATTTAAAATAACAATATTTTTATCTTATGGTTTTTTATATGTGTTATATGAGAATAACATTAAAATTGTAAAAGTTGATGTAAACAATACTTTTTAAATGGGAAAATTGTTTTTTTGGTACCATAGGATAGGCTGACTTGCACTTTTGGTACTATTGAATACAAAAATGCAAATTTGGTACCATAGGATATGTTTTCATTGCAATTTTGGTACCAAACCCAATTTTTCTACAAAGTTAATGGCAATTTACCCCCTATGAAATGCATAATGTTCAATTTATCCCTCTATAATTTGAAAAAAAATCAATTTACCCCCTGTAAAATTTTAATGAAGCAATTTACCCCCTTCAGCCCGAGATTGTAACTCACTTGCCGAAATTGAGAGTATGCATGCAAACTATTTTATTTAATATAGGGGGTTAAATTGCAATATTTATCATAACACAATGGGTAAAAAAATCAAATTATCATAATAAAAGTGGATTAAGTGCCGTCTACAAAAATATCAAGGAGGCGATGTGAAATTTTTACAAAATTTCAAGGGGTAAAATGCTCCTTTTTAAACCACGAGGGGTTAAATTGAACATTATGCATTTAGTAGGGGGTAAATTGCCATTAACTTTGTAGAAAAATTGTGTTTGGTACCAAAATTGCAATGAAAACCTATCCTATGGTACCAAATTTGCATTTTCATATCCAATGGTACCAAAAGTGCAAGTCTTCCTATCCTATGGTACCAAAAACAATTTTTCCCTTTTTAAATTTTAGGAGTTAATGTAGGAGATAAATATAATAAGATTCCGATTATATATTTATCATAATTAATATAAAAAGATTTCATGTCTACTTATTCATCTTCAACTATTTTTTTCATATTTATCATTGAATTAAATATCACTTTATAAATTAAATAAGGGTATATTAGCCTGCATAAAAAAAGGAAAAAACTTAAATTATTCACACTTTTATAATAAGTATAGATAAAAAAATGGCTTAATAACGAGTATTTTCTGCTTCAAATTGGCTTGAAACAAATGTGAATATTTTTGAACTAGTTAAATTTATATTTACTGTGTGGCCATTTAGATTTTCTTCGTTAAAAAACCTTGAAATCCCATTACCATTGCTAAAAAAATTACATGAAATTTAGTTTTACTTGTTGCAAATAGGTAAAGTATGTTACGATCATTAGTGAATTGTATAAGATTTTCTATTATTGAAGGCGAGAATCCCCCCCCCCCCCCCAACCAAATAAGAAATAATAATCAATTTATAACTTTTATGTTTGAATGGTTTGTATAAACTTAAGATTATTTTTCGAAAATATTTTTTGTATTTGATTAAGATTATTTTATGTTTGAGACTTTTATGTTTGACTAGAAAAGTGCATGTATGTTGTACGTGGCTAGTTTTAATTTCATGTGTATTTTTCGTAAATTAGAGTAAAATTAGCTATTTTTATGTCATAGATTAATTATCATATATATATAACCAGTCAATTTATTATTTAAGAAATTTATTTTTATTAAATGGTTTATTAAAAAAAATGGCTTTAAATAGTTGTAATAATATATAAAATAAATACTGATTTAGTCATTACAATTTATAAAATTGATTCTAAAATAAGATCATAAGAAGAAAATGAAATTTTGGAGTTTTATCAACAATTTGCTTGTGTAGGTGGGGATCCGGTATTTAGTTAATTCCATCATAGTAGTTTTCATGTCAAGTTTATCCGTTATTCACCGATGACACATGTTTCATTCGTTTCTTCATAAATTTCACCCGAAATTTCATCGATTTCACGAACATTTTTTCTTATTGGTTTTACCAGTTTGTTTAACCAACTTCAGAGATTACCAATTTTACCCGAAGTTTCATCGATTCATATGTTTTCAATGTTAATTTCTTTTATCGATTTTTTTGCATTTTAATAGATTATAATATTTTTCATTGTTTTCCCGTTTTTTGTCTATCTTTTTTTTCAATTTAAACCATTTTCTTCGATTGCACCTTACATTTACAGTTTAACTCGTTTTCACCTATTTTACTGATTCCACATGTTATTCACCTAATTTTTCATTGATTAAACATGTTATCACAGACTTCAAATTTTTTGACTGATGTTATCCGTTTCTTCACAAATTTTACCCGAACTTTCATCGATTCATTAGTTCTCAATGTCTAAATTTTTTTTATCGGTTTATTTTCTTTAGCAATTTATCCCTTTTTTTATAGGTTACAACATTTTTCATTATTTTCTGATTTTTGGTCAATTTCTTTTTTTTTCCTCTTCAGTTTAAACTATTTTTCTACCGATTTCACCAATTAAACTCTTTTTTAACTGATTTCACTCGTTTTTACTATTTTAACCCGTTTTTACCTATTTTTCATGTTTTAAAACTAATTTCACATGTTATTCATCTGAATTTTTCATTAATTAAATATGCTCTTATCAACTTTACGTTTTTAACCGATTTTATCCTTTTTCACCAGCTTTATCCAATTTTACTGGATTATTCTTAGAAATTCCATTCGAATTAATTTTCATCGATTTCACATATTTTGACCAACTTTACCTTTATTTTAACCGGTTTTACCCGTTTTCATCCAATTTTGCAAATTTTACCCGATTTGTTGGATGAAGATGAAGATGGAGACCAAATAATGAAGGAAGGTTTTGATGATTTCCAAAACATCAAGATCAGCTAAGTAATGGAAGCCTAGCAAATCCATTAAAAGAATTTTGACCAAGCAAAGAAGACAAATCAGAAGGGTCAAAATTTATGGTCGAGGAGACTACTGATCTGTTGCTAAAGAATGAAATCAGATTGGTGAAATTCAGCCGACTCAACCGATTTTTTCAGTTTGGGATTTGCCGAGTGTTCATCAGACGAGAGACTTTGATTAGCTGAGTGGATGTGATCAGACAAGTCACCTCAGTTGTAATAAATGCACTTGAAGGAGTAAATACTGAAGAGGAAGGGTATTTATGGCAAATGATTGAAGAAGAACCTTGTGTCAGCTGGATGCATTTAATGCGATTAACAGAGAAGTACAACAGCATGCACAATGTAAAGTCGCAGGTAGCCGTTCCTAAGAAACAGAGACCAATGCTCGAGAAACTGATTTCTGTTTTCTTCAACGGATAGAATTCAAATCTCAAGTATAAATGGAGATTGTTTGAAGAGTTCAAGAGACAGACACAACACACATTGAGAGCATTCGAAGCAGAATTTTTGTTTATCTCAAGAACTCAAGAATAGCTCATTCATCAGCTTAGTCATTTGTTGACAAAAGACGACGTTGAAGATAAAAGAGGATCATAAGAAATCTGAGTGATTCTTGTTAGAGAGTGTTGTGAGAAGTAATTATCCATCTTAATGAGTGATATTACTTCGAAGAATAGGTTTTCTTTGTGATCTCCTATTGCGAACTTACGGCTAGTTCATTTGTTGTTTGGCGTAAGCAGAATATATTGTAATCTATGTGATTATAGTATAACCCAAGATCTTAGTGACTTAGAAGAGTGGACTAAAGAATTTCAATCCATATAAAAATATCGGTGTTTTGCATCTTACATTGTTTTCTTGCATACTTTCAAAGAGTATACAACTTTTAAAGAAAACTGTTTTGAAAAGAAGATTGTAAAACTGTGGATAAAACTTTGAAACCAAGTCTATTTACTTGTGAAAAATACTTTGTAAATCCGCTGCAAGTAACTTATCTTCGAACTCTGATTTAACTAGAATAAGCTAAGTTAAAATCAACAGAAGTGGTCAACTCTGTTATTCAAAGTTGTGTGCGAGATCAGCTTAGTCAAATCACCTAACTTGATCAGCTTAATCTACTCAATAGAAAAGTTGGAGAATTTTAAAGCTAAAATTTTCAGAGTCTATTCACACCTCTCCCCCCCCCCCCTCTCTTGACCTCATCTGACCACTTAGGACCAACACAATTTTTTTTATCGATTTCAAATGTATTTAAGTTTTCATGCATTTTTTTCACCGATTTAAAGTGCACATACGTTGTACGTGTCTATTTAATTTTCAGTGGTATTTTGTTGTAAATCAGAGTAAAATTAACCCCATTATGTCATAAAATATCACATATTAATGACTGCTATTCAATTTATTAACTTCATCATTGGTATTTTCATCGATTTCTTTAGTTTTTCGGTTTAGACCATTTTTCTAAAGGTTTGACTTTGTTTTAATTTGTTAGTTAAACTTTTTTCATTGTATTGATTTCCCCTCATTTTTATCATTTTAATCAATTTTCACATGTTTTCACCGACTTTAGCCTTTTTTCAACTATTTTACCCAGTTTTCACACATTTCATCATTTTTTATGTAATTTCATCATTTCACCGATGTCATCCATTCTTTTTTTGCAAATTTCACTTGAATTTTCATTGATTTCACATATATTTACCAAATTTTCAACTCAAATAATTATACATCTTCAATTAATTTTATGTATATCTCAAATTATTTCACTTACCTTATCATTTGAAAGATATTTCTTTACCAATCTAGGCCATTTAACTTATTATATTAATTAGTTTAATTTATTTTTCATTGACTTTTACTGGTTTTATATATTTTTGCTGATTTATTCCTTCATGATCAATTATAACCTATCGTCCATTGTGTTTCCTATTTTTCATCGATTTCTTTTATTTTCTCATGTTCAAACAAAAAAAAAAAAAATCTACTGCTTTAGTTCACACTGTTTTGCTAGTTAAACTTTTTTTTCTTTTTCTGATATTTCTTATTTTGATCAGATTAACTTTATATTCTCAATGATTTCACATTTTTTTTTCAATTTTCACTTGAATTTTCATTGGTTTCACATTGTTCACAAACTTTAATATTTTATCAATGATTTCACATTTTTTTTTCAATTTTCACTTGAATTTTCATTGGTTTCACATTGTTCACAAACTTTAATATTTTTTCAATAATTTAACCGATTCTTCATATATTTAACCCTTTTTTTATTGATTTCACCGATTTATTTCCCATGTTTTCGCAATTGCCGCCGGAACATCGATTTCACATGTATTTATCGATTTTACTGGCACTTTTTATTACCGATTTTACCTACTTTTTCACCTACTTCACCAGTGTTCACAAAATTTCATCTCGATCGATTTCACATATTTTCATCAATTACATAAAATTTATTTGATTGATTTATTTCATTGATTTTCATCCGTTTTTTCACTTATTTCACACGTTTTTCTCGAAAAGATCCATCAAAATTGGAGGTAATGTTTCTCATGTCAAATAAAGATTGCTTAGGGTGAGTTTGGCCTAGCGATTCAAAAAGCAATTATAGGATAATTAATTTTACTAAAATTGATTTTGGTAATAATTGATTATGATAATAATTAATTATAGAATAATTACTTTTGTATAATAGCTTTTGTAAAAGTAACACTTTAGTTGCTTCTACAATAAGTTGATTTTTTACTTCTGAGGATCCCAAAAGTGATTATGATCTTGGGGGCCAAACACCATGAAAATCACGATTGAACATAAGTAATTTTTATAATCGGGGCCAAACACTTCAAAAATCACAATAAAGATGTAAAAGTGATTTTAAGAGCTCCAATCGCTGGGCCAAACTCACCCTAAAGTTCACTAAGTCATAAGCATTTTTGTTCATTTATAGTTAAGAGCGATTCTACTTTAACATATTTTATGATATTTTAGAGAGTTTGATTTTTTTAAGGAGTGACATATTGTACTAAATCTTTAAATGAAAAAAGTAATATTTTTTACATAACACCATATTGGTAATACATTATAATAATTTTACAAATGTACTTTAGCAACTACTCAATATAATAGTATTTTTTTATTTTTTATGTATTATAGGAGAACAATAATGAAATTGTAAAAGTGATGTAAGAGTTAATTTCTTAATTATTGAAATTAATGTAGAAAATAACTATAATAAAACTTCATATCTAATTTGAATATAATTTGTTTTTCTTCCATATTCATGTTGCTTGGGTAGGAGGAAAGAAAGTTATAAATTTTCTTAAAAATTTTTCCTACCAAATTTTTGATGAGAAAATGTAAGGAAAATTCATGTCTAATTATATTTTATTAATATATTTAACAACTTGAATAAGGGCATTTTTGTTTTCACAAAAAAAAAAAAACCTTAAATTATTCACACTTTTAGTATTTGTATAGATAGATATAGATATAGATTGGTTGTATGAACTTTGGTGATATATTGAATGTAGTGCAATAAATAGAAGGAGGAGGGGGCTTTTTTGTATGGTTTGTACGTTATAATACTTTTTTTTGGTATGTTGTGCAATAAAAACTGATTTTTTGATTTAAAAGAAAATAAAAAAATTGAATTTTTCGGTTTTTGGGACTGAACCAAATCAAAATTTTTGGTGTGGCAATCTTAAAATTACCTAACCAAAAAAATACCCAAGTTCGGTTCAGTTTGGTTTTTACCGAATGCTCAGCCCTATTAGCCAAGTGAATTAAGTTAGTTCATTCAACAAATGGTTCAAGAAATTAAGGAATTGAGAAATATTGGAAATTTCTTACTATGTAAATCCTTTTGTATGGACTATAATGCTATAAAAATGAAATTGAGAAAACATATAAATTTTATACGAAGTAAATCCATGTTTGGAAAATAATGCTATAAAAAATATCAAAATTGAACAATTCAAGTTTTTTAAATATTATAAACTAGACTTATTATTTAAAACACATAATTAGTGATGAAAAATTTTAAAGATTAATTATACATTTAAAATATTATGGATCAAGTTCTTTTAAGAAATTGAATACAAGACTCTTACACCATGTCCAAGAACCATACCAATTATGTCCAACGAACTTATATATTAGTATTTTAAAAAATATCAAATTTAATGCAAAAAAGAATGAAAGAAAGCCTTTAGACCTCTCCAAGAGTAACTCGAGACCTTCTAAGAGAAATCCAAGGACCTTACAACCAATTCAAGTACTTTTCCATATATATAGGGAAGAAAAAAATTATGGGGGGAACATGACCCCCAATCCCTCTTATGATCCGCCCATGATCATGTGTTTTTGGATAAATAAAGTAAGTTGTAGGACTAAATCTAGTGGCTCAATACCTCTAGGACTAAATATTTATAAGTGACAAACTTCCAGGACTAAAAAGGGAATTTGGCCCAAAACTATTAAACGATATGTCCTTTTCTACCGTTTATTTTATTAAATTTTGTCAAGGAAAAGCAGACGCTCTGGCTTGAATTTTCCGCCAAATTATCAAAAAAGAAAAAAAAACAAGATGCTAAAAAACAAGATGATGAGGGGAGATAGGGCCGCTACTCTGCTTCGCAGAGGATTTGAGAGTAAGTTTCGATATCTTTCTTACTGCTCAAAATTTCACATTGACAGCCACAAAAACTACAAACTTAGATTCGATTTCAGTCGTATAAAAGAGGTGGAAGATGCTAATTACATGTTTCAGGATATGCTAAAAATGCGACCTCAGCCTTCTGTTATCGAATACACCAAACTATTGAATTTGGTGCTGAAGATGAAACAATACTCTTCTGCCCTCAATATGTTCGACGAAATGCGTGAACCGGGAGCCCCTGTTGATGATTACACCATGACCATTGCGATTAATTGTTATTGCCTTGTTAATCGGGTAGATTTCGGGTTTGCAATCTTAGGAAGCTTCTTCAAGCGCGGCTACGAACCATATACAACAACCTTCACCACTCTCCTTAAAGGGCTATTCTTAGAGAAGAAGGTGGCCGAGGCAGAAAAATTGTTCGAGAAATTGTTGAGACACAAAATCTGTGAGCCTAATGAAGTTATGTTCCTAACTGTGATCAATGGTTTGTGCAAAGCAGGGCACACTCTTTCAGCATTTCATTTGCTTGGGCTATTGGAAAAAGGAAATTACCAACCAAATGTCCAAGCCTATAGTGCAGTAATTGATAGCCTATGCAAAAATAGAATGGTTGATGATGCTCTCCAACTCTTAGCCAGGATGATTGACAGGGGAATTTCACCTGATGTCGTCACGTATACTTCGATTATTCAGGGATTATGCGATTTCGGTAGATATGGTGAAGTACTAAATTTACTAAATGACATGGCGGCTCACAAAATCTCTCCTGACATGTTTACTTTTAGTATATTGATGGATTCATTTTGCAAAGACGGAAAGGTGAAAGATGCAGAAGACATGTTGGAAATTATGAAGCAAAGAAATATCAATCCTAATATCGTCACATACACTACACTGATTGATGGATATTGTATGTGAGGAGAAATGAAAAAAGCAAGAAAATTATTTCATTCGGTTGTGGAGTCGGGCCTTAAGCCTTCAATTATCACCTATAGCAGTTTGATTGATGGGTATTGCAAGAAGGGTAACATAGATGAAGTTTGGAGACTCTTTCTTGAAGCTCCTTGTAAGGGGTTGGAGCACACAACTATTACCTATACCTCCATGTTACATGGATTATTTTGTGCTGGTAGAATTGATGCTGGTTGGAAGCTTTTCCATGAGATGCAAGTTCGTCAAGTGATTCCTAACTTAATGACTTATAGTGTCTTGTTGGATGGCTTATGTAGAAATCAGCGAATTGAAGAGGCATTTTCAGTTCTACATGCGATGGAATGTAATGGTGTTAATCCTAACATAGTAACGTATACTATCCTCATTCATGGATTGTGTAAGAATGGAAAACTCGACTCTGCAAGAAAACTTTTCAATGAACTTCCTTCCAAAGGTTTGCAACCTAATGTTATAACACATAGCATCATCATCGGTGCACTTTGTAAAGAAGGGATGATAGAAAAGGCTAAAAATTTGCTTATGAAAATGGACAAAGACGGTTGCTTGCCTAGTAATAACACATACAATATTTTCGTCCGGGGTTTTCTCAGAACAACAAAGAATATTGACGAGGCAATTCCACTCTTGGAAGAAATGACAAGAAAGGATTTCTCACCGGATTCGGATACTATGTGTATGCTACTTGATTATCTGAAAGGTGAAGATCAAGATAGTGTTCTTCTTGATGTGATACGGAAGTTTAAGGCAAAAAAATAAATAAGTCGTTTCTGGAAGGTAAACTGATTATTGGTTTTCTTTTTATTTTCTTTTTGGTACATGAAACTGATTATTGGTTTTGCACTTTTACTACTTTCTTATGTTAGTCTGGGAATGCAAATGAATACTTTCCAATTTTGTGGGTACTGATTTTCTCTGTGACTGGGTTCGAGTTTGGGGTATTGACAATGATATTGGATGAAAGTGAGAAGAGAACAGAAAAGATACTCTAAATGTTGGATTTTTTTTCTAGGCTTGTTTGTTCTTTTGGTATTCCATGTTTATGAATGATGGTTTTAATGTTGTAGTGGCTGTTTGATATCTCAGGTTTTCATTAAATTTAAATCTGAAATTGTGATTTTCCAATTACAGTTTTGTAGATTCCGAAAACGTAAGTTATAAACTAGTTTGAAGAGTTGTAAATTCTTAATCTTGATGAGGTTGTTGCAGATAGTAGTAGCAGCCCTGTTCTTGACAAAATCTCTTACAATGACAAAAGGGTAAAACGCAGAAAAATGTAATATCTCTTGTTTGTAGGATTCTTGTTTTTGAAATAACTACTTGTTTCTAGATTACTGCAACATCTTACATCCAAATTCAGAAGATCTAGCATGATGCACTCTTTAGTATTCGGATTATGTTGAGGTGAAAAATTGCGGATTTTGTCCCTTCACTTTATGACCATGAAAAAAGTAGTCATTTATTATATTTATTGATCTTCACACGTTTGGAGGAATCTTTGTCACATTAATTTAAGCATTTCAATATGGTGAAATCAATAGATAAAAGTTGAAGGTAGGATCTGGATTTTGTCGACTTCTACAATCTTCTAGTCCATCGAATCTTGTTCGAGTTCGATCAAATTTTGAATCTTTTTTCCAGATTCAATAAATTAAAGTATATAAATTTATAACTCGTAGCAACTTATTACTTCACATATAAATATTTTTTGACAAGGCAATTCCACTCTTGGAAGAAATGACAAGAAAGGATTTCTCACCGGATTCGGATACTATGTGTATGTTACTTGATCATCTGAAAGGTGAAGATCAAGATAGTGTTCTTCTTGATGTGATACGGAAGTTTAAGGCAATAAAATAAATATGTCGTCTCGAGCAGGTAAAAAAATTAATGCTTATGTTATGTGTATCTGTATCGTCAACACTTGGTTTTTGATGATATATGCATTTTCATGGAATGGCTGAGATGTTTTAGGCTTCGAGATGAAGTCTGATAAGATAACTTGTAGTATTTGTTAGCTAAATGATCTAAATGTGTTTTTACTTTATTGTCAATTCCTAAAATATTGATTGTCAAAGCAGAAAAGTTATGTACATTCACTAACTTATCAAAGAAAATTGAATAGATTTTGAACTTACTTTGAACTCTCCATTTATAGAAGTCCCTTCTCTTAAAACTTGTTGAGTGAAAGATGGGGCTATTTTGGTCATTTACTAGCATAAATATAGACTAAAATGAACAAAATTTGCATTCAAGGAGATTGAGTGTCATGCACAGTTAAAACTGCTCCATTTTCTGCACAAAGTCGTTACAATCGAAGACCTGATGAATAATTTGAAGAATTGTAGATATTTCATTAAATTTTCATAAGATTTATCAGTACTGTTGTGAAATCAGAGTTTTAGAATCTTACTAGGTAGCCTTTGCTCATTGTAAGTGGTCTCAAGATCAACAACAATTCTTTCTTGACTGTTAGTATGGGGAAATGCAAAATACTACATTGTGTTATGAAAAACATGCACCAAACTATGTTGTGAAATTTTTTTTTAATCAAACTTCATTGTACTTTCATAAATCCTGCATAAAACATCCAATTTGTCTCCTTCCACCTAATTTTAAAGTGAATGTGTTTCATACGAACAATATGCAATTTTCTTTGTTTTGCATAATATTTTCAGCAAAAAACTCCCTTATACTTTCAAACATTTGCTCAAAACTCCCTTTTAGTATTGAATATTTGCATAAAATTCCCTTGTATTTTTTACTTTTGCACAAAATGCCCATGTACTTTTACTATATATAGGGTTAATTTAAGCAATTCAATTAAAAACTAACGGTATTAGTAACTAACATAAATTAGATTTTATAAGTAGAATTTTAAAAAATATAAGAATATTTGGTGTAAAAAAATCACAAAGTAGTTTTATGCAGGTTTTAAATAACATAGGATAGTTTCTTGCATTTTCTCCTTGTTCGTCAATCAAATTGGGATCTTTTGAATTAAATCCGATTAAATGTTCACATCCAGAAATAGCATTGTATGCTAATATTGTGATAATGAGAGGAGTAATTTTCCCTTTTTAACAAAAAAGGAAAATATCATATTGTTTGAGTTCTTTGTGGATGAAACAATGGGTAAATTCAGGGTTTTTTTTTAATACGACAAATTTAGGTTGCACTTACTCGGGTTTGGAAAATAAAAGTATATAAATATTGAATAATAAAAACAAATCTAGGCTATTTGAATTTTTGAACCACATATTCGTTTGAGTAAGTAACAAATTAATTTCCGTGATATGTTTAAAGGGCACTTTACTCCATGTAATAAAATAGTTGGTATAATTCATCTGTTTTTTTTATAAAATGATCTCAATGCCGCCCTCTTAATTTTATCTATATACTTCTATATTAATACTATTTATATCTCCAGTATTACTAAAAGTATGAATAATTTAAGTTTATTTTCTTTTTTGTGAAGATAAAAATGCCCTTATTCAAGTTGTTAAGTATATTAATAAAATATAATTAGACATGAATTTTTCTTAAATTTTCTTATAAAAAAATTTGATAAGAAAATATTTTAAGAAAATTTGTAACTTCCTTTCCTCCTAACCAAGCACCATGAATATGGAAGAAAAACAAAAGCATATCAAACTAGAGAGAAAAAATGCATATTTAGTCACCCAAGTTTAACTCTAAACACATAATGGTCACTAAACTTTCAGGAATAAAATATATAGTCACTCAAGTTACAATTAATAACATCATTATCACCAACTCTATGGCATTTGACAAACAAATAACGGAGTATCATCACGAGACAGGCCCAAATGATAAAGTAAGTGAAATAATTTGAGATATACGTAAATATTTGAGTTGAAAATTCGGTAAATACAGGTGAAATCAATGAAAATTCAAGTGAAATTCGCTGAAAAAATGGATGACATCTGTGAATTGATGAAATTACATAAAAAATGATGAAATATGTAAAAATCGGGTAAAATCATTGAAAAAAGGCTAAAGTCGGTGAAAACATGCAAAAATTGGTTAAAATGATAAAAATCAGTGAAATCAATAAAATGAAAAAAGTTCAACCAACAAAAACAAAGTCAAACCATTAGAAAAATAGTTTAAACCGAAAAAACTAAAGAAACCGATGAAAATACCCATGATAAGTTAATAAATTGAATAACATTCATTATTGTGATATTTTATGACATAATGGAGTTACTTTTACTCGGATTTACAACAAAATATCACTAAATTAAATAGACACGTACAACGTATGTGCACTTTAAACCTGCGAAAAAATGCATGTGAAATCCTAAATACCTTTTAAATTGAAAAAAAAATGGGGTAAAATTTGTGAAAATGGATAAAATCTGGTAAAATCTATTAAAAACGGGTTAAAATATGAGAAATCGATGAAAATGAATTCAATAAATTTCTAAGAAAAATGATGAAACCAGTGAAATCTAGTAAAATTGTGTAAAGTCGGTTAAAAAAAGGTAAAATGGTCAAAAACGTAAAGTTGGTAAGAACATGTTTAATAAATAAAAAATTCAGGTGAATAACATGTGGAATTAGTTTAAAAATATGAAAAAAAAAGAAGGTAAAAACAGGTTAAAATGGTAAAAACTAGTGAAATCAGTTAAAAAAGGAGTTTAATTGGCAAAATCGGCAAAAAAATGATTTAAACTGAAGAAATAAAACAAAAGAAATCGACCAAAAATGAGAAAACAATGAAAGAAAAATATTATAACCGATAAAAAAAAGGGATAAATTGCTAAAATAAAATAAACCGGTGAAAAAAAGTTTAAATAGTGAGAACATATGAATCGATGAAAGTTTGGGTAAAATTTGTGAAAAAACGGATAAAATCAGTCAAAAAAACTTGAAGTCAGCGAAAACATGTTTAATCAATGAAAAATATAGGTGAATAACATGTGAAATCAGTAAAATAGGTGAAAACAAGTTAAACTTTAACCAACAAAAACAAGGTGGAATCGGAAGAAAATGATTTAAATTGGAAAAAAGATCGACTAAAAAGGGGGAAACAATGAAAAATGTTATAATCGATAAAAAAAAAATTAAACAGTGAAAACATATGAATCGATGAAACTTCGTGTGAAATTGGTAAATACTAGTGAAGTTGGTTAAAAAACTGGTGAAACCAGCAAGATAAAATGTTTGTGAAATAGATGAAAGTTCGGGCGAAATTTATGAAGTAACGGATGAAACATATGTCATCGGTGAATAACGGATAAACTTGACATGAAAAATATTATGATGGAATGAACTAAATAATTTTCTTATGATCTTATTTTAGAATAAATTTTATAAGATGTAATGGCTAAATCAGTCTTTGTTTTATATTTTATTACAACTATTCAAAGCCATCATTTTTTTATAAACCAATAATAATTAATAAAAATAAATTTCTTAAAAAATAAATTGACCAGTCATAAATAAATGACATTCTATGACATTAAAATAGCTAATTTTACTCTAAATTACGAAAAATACACATGAAATTAAAACTAGACATGTACAACGTACGTGCACTTTTCTAATAATACTAAAAGTGTGAATAATTTAAGTTTTTTTTTTCTTTTTTTGTGAAGACAAAAATTTATTCAAGGTTTAAAGTTTGTGAAATAATGTGAAATCAATGAAAATTCAAGTGAAATTGATAATAATAATAATAATAAAAACATATGAAATCAGTGAAATATAAATTAAACCGATAAAAATTAGTAAAATTAAAAAAAGAAAACAAAAGTTTAACTAGCAAAAATAGTGTGAACTAAAATAGTAGATTTTTTTTTTTTGTTTGAATATGAGAAAACAAAAGAAATCTATGAAATAAGAAAAAAAATTAACATATGTTATAACTGATCAAGAACGAGTAAATCAGTAAAAAATATAAAACCAATGAAAATCAAAGAACATTGAATTAAAATAATTAATATAATAAGTGAATGACTTAGATCGATAAAGAAATATTCTTTAAATGATAAGTGAAATATTCTTTTATTTTTAATTATAAAAAAAAGGTAAATGAAAAAAATTTGAGATATACTTAAAAGTAATTGAAGATGTAAAATTGTTTGAGTTGAAAATTCAGTAAATACAGGTGAAATAGATGAAAATTCAAGTGAAATTCGCGAAAAAAATGGATGACATCGGTGAAACGATGGAATTACATAAAAATGATGAAATATGTGAAAGACGGGTAAAATCGGTGAAAAAGGTTAAAGTCGTTGAAAACATGTGAAAATGGTTAAAGTG
Source organism: Penstemon eatonii (assembly GCA_038501285.1). NCBI lineage: Eukaryota > Viridiplantae > Streptophyta > Magnoliopsida > Lamiales > Plantaginaceae > Penstemon > Penstemon eatonii. Next base: position 62,855,960 of record CM076715.1, on the reverse strand, counting down.
GTAAAAATGAGTGAAATCAATAAAATTAAAAAAGTTCAAACAACAAAAACTAAGTTAAACCATTAGAAAAATGGTTTAAACAAAAAAAAAAAAAAACTAAAGATATCAATGAAAAAATCCATGATGAATTTAATAAATTGAATTGAGTCATTAATATGTGTGACATAATTTAGTTAATTTTACTCTTATTTACAACAAAATACCACTGAAATTAAATAGACATGTCCTACCTATGTGCACTTTGAACCGATGAAAAAAATACATGTGAAATCGTAAATATATTTGAAATCGATAAAAATCGGATAAATTTGTGAAAAATGGATGAAAATCGGTAAAATCGATTAAAATAATGGTAAAGTTGGTGAAAATATGTGAAATCGATGAAATTAATTTGAATAAAATTTCTAAGAAAAATGATGAAACCAGTGAAATGCAGTAAAATTGGGTAAAGCCGGTGAAAAATGGGTAAAATCGGTCAAAAACGCATAGTTGATAATAACATATTTAATCAATGAAAAGTTCACGTTATGTGAAATTAGTTAAAAAAACATGAAAAAAGTTAAAAACGGGTCAAAATGGTAAAACGAGTGAAATTAGTTAAAAAATAGAGTTTAACTGGTGATATTGGTAGAATTATGGTTTAAACGGAAGAAAAAAAATAAAAGAAATGGACCAAAAATTAGAAAATAATAAAAAAAATGTTATAACCGATAAAAAAGGGGATAAATCGCTAAAAAAGAAACCGGTAAAAAAATTTGAACAGTGAGACTATATAAATCAATGAAAGTTTAGGTGAAATTTGTAAAGAAACAAATAAAATCAGTCAAAAAAGTTTGAAGTCGGTGAAAACATGTTTAATCAATGAAGATTTAGATGAATAACATGTGAAATCAGTGAAAATGAGTTAAACTTTAACCGACAAAAACAAGGTGGAATCGGAAGAAAATTGTTTAAAATGGAAAAAAAATCGTCGAAAACCAGGAAAACAATGAAAAATATTATAATCGATGAAAAAATTAAACAGTGAAAACATATGAATCGATATAACTTCGGGTGAAATTGGTAAACACTGGTGAAATTGGTGAAAAGCTGACGAAACCAATAAGAAAAAATGTTCGTGAAATTATTGAAAGTTCCGGTGAAATTTATGAAGAAACAGAGGAAACATGTGTCATCGGTGAATAACGGATAAACTTGACATGAAAACTACTTTGATGGAATGAACTAAATTATGTTCTTATGATCTTATTTTAGAACCAATTTTATAAGATGTAATGACTAAATCCGTCTTCATCTTATATTTTATTACAACTATTCAAAACCATCATTTTTTTTATATATCAATAATAATTAATAAAAATAAATTTCATAAAAAAAATTAATCAGTCATAAATATATAATATTTTATGACAAAAAAAGGCTAATTTTACTCTAATTTACTAAAAATACCCCTGAAATTAAAAGTAGACACATACAATGTACGTGCACTTTTCTAGTACCTATAAATATACAGAACTGCAAAAATGACCTAATTTAAGGAGAATTTAACTCCTTATGATATAAAAATCGATATATTATTCTCCTAAAAAATTCATAAATAAACTCCCTAAGACTTATTATAGTGTTTGTTCAAATCACAAAAAATTGTATCCAAGATCTAACTTTGCAGCATAAAATACTAGAAAATTTGCACTTTTCTCCTTAAACCTACAATCAAGTTGTACTTTTCTCCCTGAATTTAATTTTTTTTTCATTGTCCACCCTGAACTTACATTAATGTTACACTTGTTCTTGTTTCCGATCAATTTTTTGGAAGAATAAGATCACATGAGAGACACATGCCAATTTGTGAGGTACTTCCATCATTTAGAATCATGGGAAAGTGAAATAAAGAAATTCAAGGGGAAAAGTCCAACAAGGATATAAGTTCAAAAGGAAAAGTGCAACAAAAGCATAAGTTTAAAGGAGAAAAGCGTAACTCAACTATAAGGGGGAGGGGGGATGCAATGTTATGATATCAATGATTTCATATTGTCAAACAATTTTTTGTTTTCTTCATTTATTTTACAGAACAACTTGAAACCTCGTTTGAAAAATGTAATCTAAAACTTGTTAGATGAACATAGATATGAAATTATAGTGTATGCTCGATTTTGTATCTATTTTTTATTTGTTGATTTCGCACTAAAACTTTAGTGTTTTCTGTATTATATATCTTATTACAATTTTACATAATGTTAAAATTCAATATTTTTTGCACTTTGAATTATGTTTGATTTAGTAAAAATTACGTTTTGCTCCCCTAAACTTCCAATGAAGTTACACTTTCCCCGTAAACTTCAGTTTTACACTTTTCCCCTAATTTAAATGACGAAAACACCTAATACATTGATATGTGCATCTCACATCATGACCTAATTTGGCCAGAAAACTAATCGAAGAAGAGTCTAAGGGGAAAACACAATCCTATTGCAAGTTCCCGGGAGAACTTACACTAATACCCAATGATTAAAAACCAGCATTTTAGCTTTAGAATAACAAGTAAGATTTTTTTTTTTTTAAATTAAAACACCCATCTCAACAAATTAAAATAATATTTTTTTTTTAATTAAGTACCAAGTTAAAAATCTCGATGAGTTGAAATAGTAATATTTTATATTTGAACTTGGACAGCCTATATAAAACAAGAAATATCAAATATGGCTTGGACCGTAATTAAGAATTTAAGTTTTTTACGTTACCATTTTATATATTGTTTTAATTAGAATAACGAATTTGAAACTCATTCAACAATTTAAAGTTACTGCAAATTCTGTGAATATTTGGTACTTTTAGGGCTTTGCACCTTGGTCAGTTTTCGGCAAAATTTGCCACCGAAAAATGATTTGAGACTGTTTGCGTTAATTTTGACAGCGAGGGCACCTCGACATCGAGCAACCCTTGGCATCAAGAAGTGCCAAAATATTGTTTGCGATAAAACTAACATGAAGAGATGCTTGGCATCGAGGAGCTGACATCGAGGGATGTTTGGCATCGAGGAGTGCCAAAACATTGTTTGTTGTAAACTTGTCAGCAGATGCCTCGACGAGCCAATAGCTCGATGTAAAATGCCTCGATATGATGTAAAATAAATGCGGGCGTGCCAATGTTTGTGCGTGCAAACATAACGATTTTAAAATAGACATGTTGATATCTGTGTATTAATAATATGAGTGTCCTGATAAGGACATATTGATATCGAAATAAGTTGTCCTGATAAGGCTGACTTCTAAACGATTGTGACATAGTAGACAAACACTACCCCTAGTTCTTTTCTATGCTTGCCTGGCCGCAGGACTTAAATAATTTATGAAAATCTCTCCTAAATGCCAAAGACTCATGACCAATCGATGGCCTGCTCAACATATCAGCGATTTTGTAAATCAGCAAATGACTTGACGATCAATCAGTTTAAATATTCACCTTGAAAGAAGACATAATCTTGACAAAAAACGACATATCAATGAAAATCCGTTGACGTAAAGCATACTTTAGTAAAATAAATCAAGAGATGCGAACCAAATTACTTCCATTAATAATACAAGAAAATCAGTAAGTTCCCCGATAAACAAATATTACAAAAATATGCAAAACGATAAAGGCTCCTGTTTTGGCATGATTTGCCAGATGAGTTGATAAGTCTAATAAGTTCTGGAAATTGATTCCTTGATCGGCAGGTAAACCCGCCGATGAGCTTATAATGCATGATAGAACAGCTTGTTGACAGAAAGTAACATTGACGACGGAAGACCACCGTCAATGGTTCGCCCAGCCTTGATGGATGACCATCAATCGGGCTCCTGATCAGCGGGTGGCCACTGAAAAGGGCATCAACGGAGCAGATGGCTACTCAACCGATAGCCGTCAAGCAGATGGCTACTTGATGACGAGCTCATCAAGCAGATGGCTACTCGTTGAGTTTGTCATATAAATACGTGGGCACTTACATGACGGTTAGCAGCTTGCTACTTGGTTGATATCGAGTGGTTTAGCTCGAGACAACGTCGCTGACGGCGGAAGCAGCGGCGGCAGGACTTCAGGCGGCTAGGAACCACTGGTGGCTGAGGATCAATAGACTGATATCAAGGAGTTGGCAGGCTGATAACTTGACAGAAACAACGTGTTATCTGCTTGCTATCAAGGGGTTTCGCTCGAGGCAGCGTTCTGACGGCGGAAGCAGCTGCGCCGGCGGCGGCGGCAAGACTTCAGGCGGTCAAGAGTCGCTGGTGGCTGAGGAGGGACGGTTGATATCAAGGGATTAACAGGTGTTTGCTGACGAGAGAAGCAGCGGTGCGCTGGATTTCCGGTGAGGCGTAGAGCCGATCAGTGTAGACTGAATTTTGTTGATTGAGTTGTGTGTCCCCTGCGCGAATGGCGGCCTGTGTGTATTTATAGTTGCTGGAAATTGAGCTGATGGCTGATAAACTGCTCCCTTGATGGCCTATCTCCCACTTTCTCCACTACTTTCAGATTTCCCCACTATCCCCACTACTTTGATGGTGGTTTTCTCCTTCTTTTTGCTGAAAATTAATGTTAATGGTGGTTGGGGAAGAAGAAACGTGTCTTTTGTTTAGTTTGAATTTCAATTTGATATGGTAACTAATTATGAGAGAATTAAGGAGTTTGTTACTAGCCAACTAAGGTAGCATTTATCCTTATCTCATAATTAATTTTCCAATCAATAATTAAATAAAACACAAGTGGGCCGAAAATCAATAGTGTTGGCCGATTCCTGACTGGGCCGTGGTCGACCTGGGCTGATCGGACCATAATTGGTCTTGGGTCGAGCCATGTTGGCTTTGCTTGCTAATTACAATTTACCCAATTAATTAACTAATGACTTTATTTATCAAATGAGCCAATTAATTAGACTTGGCCCTATCAATTAATTAACTTAATTAATTAATCCAAAATAGCCAACGTAATCTATTGGGTTAATTGGGCTCATTTGTATTTAACCATAATTTGGCTTCAATCATTAATTAATTAAACTTGGCCCATAAATTTGATAGAAATAGTGTCCTGCAAGCCAGCTGTATGGCGAGCATTTATTTGTAATAAATAAGGAACTATTCAATTTTGATTAATAAATTCACTTTATTAAATGGTCATCTTTATCTTATGTAATAATTATCTACGCATAAGGATAGAAGTCCTTAGATCACAGGGCTATGGGACATCCCGTGGACTGATCTCCAATGCCGTGATCTAGAACATATTCAAGAGTCGTAGAATCCAATCAAGATAGGACATCGTTGGATTCGGTTAGACTCTCACTATTATGCATACTCTGATGAACTGGAGAACGCTGGGGTCCACGAGCGTGACTGGGATAGTCGATACACATAAGTGGGTGGCTTGCTGGGATGGCAAGCGCACTGAATACCCCAATTAGGAAATAACTCACCATGAAAGCGGTAGTCGGCATATCGGGGTTGAAGTTATTCCAATTTGTAATAGTATACGAGGAACGATCCCTAACTACTTGAGGTGATAGGGTTTATCTGGTGCGAGAAAGTCTATACTTTGATATGAGTTTCGACTGACTGGAGTTCGCCAGAAAGTCTCCGTGGACTCATATTGGGTATAGAGGAACTCGTATGCGGATTCATATCATCAACAAAGGATCCATTGACCCGACTTGATAGGTTGGGAAATTCTCCTATGGATTTCTGTGAGAAATTAATTCTGGTAAAATCCTTGGCCAAGGTATCTGACGACTTTATGTAAGTAGCTCATAAAGATTAAGTCAAAGAGAATTTATTTCAAGATCAGAATACATAAGGTCAAGACAAAAGAAAAGGGAATCCGATGAAAGACCATACCCTTAAGTCTCGACTGGGAGATTGTTCGATGGAGAGATTATGTCGTATATGGAATTGTAAATGATGAAAGGTTCACTGAATTAATTCACCAGTGATTGGGCTCCATGGGCTTGTGGCTAGACATCGACCGTGGAGTGTGGGAGAATTTCCAAATTGGCAGGGGTGCTAATTTTGGAATGATCAATCGACAGAGTGTTCGATTGATTTAGAGTAAGTCTTACTCGAATAATTAAATAATATTTAATTATAACCCACGGCCAATTATGTGGTGAACCTACGGGGGCATACACAATACACATGAAGCGAAAGCGAGGAAATAAGAACGACCGAGTCGACTGGGTCGACTGGGTGAATAATCGACTTGGTCGATTATAATGGATGGGTCGATTGGGTCGACCCAGTTGGAACTAAGAAGGATCCAATTGGAATTGGATCAGGATCATAAATTAAATTGGAGTTTAATTTGTGAGTTAATTAATTAAGTTGTATTAATTAATTAAAGGAATAATTAATTAATTGGACTTAGAGTCAAAATTAATTAATTGGGAGACTAGTTAATTAATTGGGCTATTTAATTGGGAGACTAAATAAAGCCTGGTCAAAATTAATTAACTGGGCCATTAATTAATTAGAAGACTTGGTCTTCTAATTAGAGAGGGTCATGTCCCATGTAGGAGAATAGAATCCTAGTCCTAATAGGGCTAGGTTAAGGAGATAACTATAAGTAGCTTACTTGTAGTTATTTATCACACAACTCAACAAGCACAAATTGAGCAGAGCAAAAATTCTCTCCCTCTCCCCTACCAGATCGGCCGAACCCTTCCAGTGTTTGAAAGAATTTTTCGTCTTCGATTTTTGTTCCTAGATCGTTCCTAAGTCCTAGATCTTAATATATCTTGTGTTCTAGTCGATCAAGATATATTATTTTTCGTGATATTGTGGTGTATCAACTCGTAGAGGCGCAACACGTGGGATGCTCTTGGAAAAGCTTGGATCGATTTATTGGAGGAGAAATCAGAGTTCGCTTAGCCAACTTGGATTTGCAAGGAGACAGGTATAACGTGTAAACTGTTCATACCGTCGTTTAAATTAATATTTATATATATACACCTAGAGTAGTATCCTGGAAAGATTCCGTAAGAGGTCCTAAAAATTTTATATTCCGCTGTGTCTAGGGCTATTTATCTTACCGAATCCCAACAGTGGTATCAGAGCCAACTCTAGGCTTTGTATGTATATGAATTTGCAAATTATGTGTTATAAATCATATGTTTGATTTATGTGTGGCTAGTTCTTTAACTTTGCATGTTTTAGGACGTTTGTTATTTAACTTGGAGTTAATGGATAATTTTAGATTCGAAAATTTTATCATGTTGATGTTATTTTGGATTGGGATTTAATTGACTGTGTTTGTTTAATTAAATCATAAGTAATCGAAGAAACAAAAAGAAAAATATATTTTTAGACCCAACCCGCGGTGGCACGCGGCGGCCACCGCAAGCCGCTGCCAACGGCAGCGTGCGAACAGCACGCTGGCCGCGCACGCTGCGCACGACAGCAGCCCACGGGCTGCTGTCCGCACGCTGCTGTGCGCGGCAGCCTACTGCCGCACGCAACCACGCACCGCGGCTGCTGCCACGGTCAGCTCACGCGCCCCTGATGGTCGCGCGTGGGTTGTCCACGTGGCAGTCCGTGATTGGTCTCGACTGTTCATGTTTGGGTTGGACTCTAATTCTGCCTATTTTGAAAAATTCTGAAAATTTAGAATTTTGGGAGATTAGGAAACTTGGAGTTTTTTGGATAAGGTAGTTATCTTGTTAGATTTGAACACTACCTTAATTAAACTAATCTAGACAAAATAGAATTATCTTGAAAATCTTGGAGAATGAAAAATTTGGGAAACTTAGAGTTTTGGATAAGGTAAGAATCTTAGAGATTTAGTCTACCTTAATTAACCAATTTAATCAAGATAAGGTTTATAGATTACTTAGAGCTCAAGTAAGAGCTAATTAATCTTAGAGGTTAATTGTTAATTCAAAATTAATTAACTTGGATAAAATTTTGAGAATTAAAATTATAGGAGCCGATAAATTTACATTTATGCCCTTATGTGAATTTATGCATGTTCTTGAGTGAATATGTGGATTGGTCGATATTGCCCTTAAGCCCTGTGTAGTTTTTGGTTTATTTATTTTATGGGTTGTAATTAAATGGGCCTGATTGGTGCCCTTGCTTGCGCAAACAAATGTAATAGAATATGACCATTTAAATTTGTAAGCTAGGCTTAGATTAGGCTTGGAGCCGAGAAGACCTCATGAAGACTTGGAGATCCGCATGGAGGCCCATTACCTTGGAGGACATGGAGGCCCAATTCATTACATGGAAGCCCAATCAAGCTGGATATTACAAGAAGGCCCATGATGTATGGGTTTGAAAATTGTAATAGTTAGGACATGTAATTTCCACCCTAGACTGACCAATTGATTCATCACAAGGCTCGTGATGAATCGCATAGGATGGGCAATCGATCAATCATATCCTGCTAGGTGATGAATGTTTACTTATATTCTTTGATGAATGTCTTGCATGCTTAAAATAGATCACGTAAACAAGATAAAGCATAATCTGATGAGACCTCGCACAAGAAACTTAAAATCTCCAATTGAACTTAAAATTCAATTAGAATATTAAATCGAACCTAAGGGCGCATATGAATAGTCTCTATGGTCCGAGCCTATCCAATTACTAGGTCCTAGGCATATTGTACGAATATATCTCGATGTCTCACAAGTCGTGGGTCGAGCTATAGGAAGATAATATGTTTATTGCCTCGATGCACGAGTTTAGTGCCAAGGGAGGAGATAGCAAAGTTTTAGGCGCTGTCTCACGAGTCGTGGGGCGTCTAGGATTGAACTATTTCTCTCCACGAGTATTGGACATGATTTAACGCTAGTAAGTATGGATGTCTCACGAGTCGTGGGTCCATATCGAAAAACGAGGCTAAATGAACTTAAGGGTTAGCTGCGATGGTTAACCGTCGACGTAATCGACCACCAAGTGAATCAAATAGTATGGCCAACGAGTCGTGGGTACTAGGAGATTGCATTTGGGCCTTAAGCCCGCTAGGATATTTTAAATTCCCGAAACTTATGTGGGGGCATAAGATTTTGATTAAAATAGTGGGAGTAATTTACAAATAAAAACCATGTTTGTAATTTGTGCATTTTAAATTAATCTTTCGCGTATTTATTTCTTCTCTCGTCATTTTATACATATGATGTCAAAAGAGCTTAGAGCACTTAGATAGAGCACTTAGAGATTTGTCCATCTCATCACTTGAACGTAATATTTTAACTGGACCCAACTTGCATTTCTGGACGCATCATTTGAATGGATTATTTGAAGCTGAAAACATATCATATGTTTTGTCTGTGCCACCACCCTGATGAGCTGCGAAAAAGCATCACCAAATGGAACCTGGATGATGGCTTAGCTCGTGAATACATGTTGGAATATATGTCACTTGATCTGCGTTTGCAACATGAGCATATGGCATCCGCTAAAGAGATTCTCGCGAATCTCAAATTTCTTTATGGGATTAGAGATGGTCGTCGCAGATCGCGATCACGAGGGAACTCTTGCAAGCAAGAAAGAGAAGGGAAACTCCTGTCGGAATCCACGTACACAAGATGATTCGACTTCTGTCTGAACTCGATGATATGGGTGTCGTGATGGACAATGATTTCCGAGTAGATCTTATTCTACGATCTCTTCCTAGATCATATGACCGATTTATCGCGGACTTGAATCTCCAGAGGCGAGAGATCACTGTGCATGTCCTGCGACAAATGCTCGAGGAACACGAAGCTTCTTTTGGAAAGAAAGCGAGGGTTGGCGAAAGGACTGGGCGGCGTTCAAAGCCAAAGAAAATGGAAACAAGAGCTCCTTACTGCACAAGGTCAAGGAAAAGGATTAAGCTCGAACCTATGGAGAGTTCGAACATGTATATTTCTTGTTGAAGTTAATTTTACAATTAACTGTGCATTTTTGGTGTTAGACACTGACTGGAGTTCTCATCCTTGTAGGTGATGGGAACATCGAGGAAACTGGAGCCTGAGGATTGGATCCTTGAATAAGGCAATGGAGCTGGAGCTGCTACCAAGGCCGTAGGCAAAAGTAGATTTAGGTGGTTTGATAAAAGTCATTAGGAAATTTTCTTTTATGTACCTAGTTTTAGTGAAAAACTTTTATTCATGTTTTTGGATAATGATGATTTTAATAAAAGCTCCTATTTTTCGTTTTTCATTTGGTACATTGAAATATTGACTTTACATCATGAAACCACCTAAGTTAATTATGCACGTACAACAAAACAAAAAGAAAACAAGATAATGAAATATCTGCCCAATTATGGCACGCTCGACTTGGACCTATATCTAAGTCAAGGATTCAAAAGTTAGCATCTTCTGGTGCGATTGAAATCAATCGCATTGATGAAATGCCAACATGTGAACCATGTCTAAAGGGTAAAATGGCTAAGTTACCATTTAAGGGAAACCCTGAGCGAGCCAAGCAAACATTGGATTTAATACATACTGACGTATGTGGACCACTAAGAAAAAGCGCCCGAGGTGGCTATGACTACTTCATCACTTTCACTGACGACTATAGTCGTTATGGATATGTGTTCTTGTTGAAACACAAGTTTGAAGCCTTTGAGCGATTCAAAGAATTCAAGATGGAAGAGAGAATCAACTTGGTCATATGATAAAGGCTCTTCGTTCTGACCGAGGTGGAGAATTTCTTAGTAACGAATTTCTAAATTATCTTGTAGAGCATGGAATACTATCACAGTGGACTCCTCCTGCAACACCCCAATTGAATGGAGTTGCAAAGAGAAGGAATCGAACTTTGATGGACATGGTTCGATCCATGATGAGTGCCACTGACCTTTCTCTTTCATTTTGGGGACATGCCCTTCTCACGGCAACGAAGATACTGAACATGGTACCTTTTAAATCCATAGAAAAGATACCATACGAATTATGGTTTGGCAAGGCATCCTCATACGCATTCATGCGCATATGGGGATCTCCCGCTTACGTTAAAAAGCTAGTGGGAGATAAATTGGAAACTAAATCCACTTTGTGCAAATTCGTGGGGGTATCCAGAAAACTCGATAGGATACGAGTTCTACGATCCTACAAGACAAACTACGTTTGTCTCGAGAAACGCTTACTTCTTGGAGAAGGATTTCTTGGTTGACAAGAAGGAAAATAACGTAGAACTAGATGAGGTCACCGAAGCTGAAAAGACCGAAGAGGTCGATCAAGCTGACCCGTCACCACAGGCAGTGGGAGAACAAGAGCATGAAAGTGCACCAGAAAGTACATCGATACTTCGTAGGTCAGAAAGACAACGTAGAGAACCCGAGAGGTACTACGGTCTACTGCATGAGACTGGACAGTCTCTAACCGACCCAAGGACTTACGAAGAGGCTATGCTAGACATAGACTCGGGAAAGTGGCGCGAAGCCATGGAATCCGAATTGGACTCCATGCACTCGAACAAGGTCTGGGCCTTGGTAGATCCACCAGTGGGAGTAGCTCCCGTGGGTTGCAAGTGGATCTATAAGCGAAAGCTTGGAGTGAACGGAGAGGTAATTACCTACAAGGCGCGACTAGTGGCAAAAGGATACACTCAAAGACCAGGTATCGACTTTGAGGAGACCTTCTCGCCCGTCGCAATGCCTAAATCCATTCGGATCTTGCTGGCCATAGCTGCGTGGTATAACTACGAGATATGGCAGATGGATGTAAAGACTGCCTTTCTCAATTGGGACATTGACAAGGAGATCTACATGGAGCAACCAAAAGGATATGCATCCAAAGGAGATGAACATAATGTGTGCAAACTCCAGAGGTCCATTTATGGACTGAAGCAAGCTTCCCGAAGTTGGAACATTCGTTTCGATGAGACAATCCAAACTTTTGGATTCATCAAAAACATGTTCGAACCTTGCGTGTACAAGAAGATCAGTGGGAGTACAATTGAATTTTTGGTGCTTTACGTTGACGACATTCTTCTCATTGGAAACAATGTGAAAGCGTTGTCCGAAACTAAAGCATGGTTATCTACACAATTCTCAATGAAGGATATGGGAGAAGCATCCTTTGTACTAGGTATAAGGATCTACCGAGATAAATCAAAAGGACTGCTGGGCCTCTCCCAATCCCAGTACATAGATAAAATCTTGAAAAGATTTAATATGGAAGAATCCAAGAGAGGATTGCTTCCAATGAGACATGAGATTGCACTCTCTAAGTCCATGGCCCCAAATACGCCAGAAGAGAGAAGCAATATGTCTCGAGTACCATATGCATCCGCGATAGGAAGCATAATATATGGTATGTTATGTACTAGACCAGACGTAGCATAGGCTCTAAGCGTTACAAGTCGCTACCAGTCTGATCCAGGTGAGCAGCACTGGATAGCCGTAAAGGCAATTCTGAAGTACCTGAGACGGACTAAGGAATTGTTCTTGGTATACGGTTGAGGAGAATTGGAATTGGAAGGATATACAGACTCGAGCTTCCAATGTGATGTAGACGACTTCAAGTCGACATCAGGATACGTGTTCTGCCTCAATGGTGGTTCGGTTAGCTGGAAAAGCTCCAAGCAAGAAACAACCGCGGATTCAACCACCGAAGCAGAATACATTGCTGCATGTGATGCAGCAAAGGAAGGTGTTTGGATGAGGAACTTCATCCAGGAATTGGATATGATACCGAGCATCGCTGAGCCCATTACTATCTTCTGTGATAACAATGGGGCAATAGCGCAAGCAAAGGAGCCGAGATCTCATCAGAAATCCAAGCACGTACAAAGACGATACCACGTGATAAGAGATATCATTGGTAGAGGAGACATTAAGATGGAACGAGTCGACTCAGAAGATAATACCGCGGACCCGCTAACGAAGCCTCTGCCTCAAAAGGCATTTGAGAAACATCTGCATAAGATGGGACTCAAGAACATAAAAGACTGACTTTAGGACAAGTGGGAGATTGTTAGAAATAGTGTCATGCAAGCCAGCTGTATGGCGAGCATTTATTTGTAATAAATAAGGAACTATTCAATTTAGATTAATAAATGCACTTTATTAAATGGTCATCTTTATCTTATGTAATAATTATTTACGCATAAGGATGGGACATCCCGTGGACTGATCTCCAAGGTCGTGATCTAGAACATATTCAAGAGTCGTAGAATCCAATCGAGATAGGACATCGTTGGATTCGGTTAGACTCTCACTATTGTGTATACTCCGATGAACTGGAGAACGCTGGGGTCTACGAGCGTGACTGGGATAGTCGATACACATAAGTGGGTGGCTTGCTGGGATGGCAAGAGCACTGAATACCCGAATTAGAAAATAACTCACCATGGAAGCGGTAGTCGCATATCGGGGTTGAAGTTATTCCAATTTGCAATAGTATATGAGGAACGATCCCTAACTACTTGAGGTGATAAGGTTTATCTGGTGCGAGAATGTCTATACTTTGATATGAGTTCCGACTGACTGGAGTTCGCCAGAAAGTCTCCGTGGACTTATATTGGGTATAGAGGAACTCGTATGCGGATTCATATCATCAACAAAGGATCCATTGACCCGACTTGATAGGTTGGGAAATTCTCCTATGGATTTTTGTGAGAAATTAATTCTGGTAAAATCCTTGGCCAAGGTATCTGACGACTTTATGTAAGTAGTTCATAAAGATTAAGTCAAAGAGAATTTATTTCAAGATCAGAATACATAAGGTCAAGACAAAAGAAAAGGGAATCCGATGAAAGACCATGCCCTTAAGTCAAGACTGGGAGATTGTTCGATGGACAAATTATGTCGTATATGGAAATTTTAAATGATGAAAGGTTCACTGAATTAATTCACCAGTGATTGGGCTCCATGGGCTTGTGGCTGGATATCGACCGTGGAGTGTGGGAGAATTCCCAAATTTGCAGGGGTGCTAATTTTGGAATGATCAATCGACAGAGTGTTCAATGATTTAGAGTAAGTCTTACTCGAATAATTAAATAATATTTAATTATAACCCACGGCCAATTATGTGGTGAACCTACGGGGGCATACACAATACACATGAAGCGAAAGCGAGGAAATAAAAACGACCGAGTCGACTGGGTAAATAATCGACTTGGTCGATTATAATGGATGGGTCGGCTGGGTCGACCCAGTTGGAACTAAGAAGGATCCAATTGGAATTGGATTAGGATCATAAATTAAATTGGAGTTTAATTTGTGAGTTAATTAATTAAGTTGTATTAATTAATTAAAGGAATAATTAATTAATTGGACTTAGAGTTAAAATTAATTAATTGGGAGACTAGTTAATTAATTGGGCTATTTAATTGGGAGATTAAATAAAGCATGGTCAAAATTAATTCACTGGGCTATTAATTAATTAGAATACTTGGTCTTCTAATTAGAGAGGGCCATGGCACATGTAGGAGAATAGAACCTAGTCCTAATAGGACTAGGTTAAGGAGATAACTATAAGTAGCTTACTTGTAGTTATTTATCACACAACTCAACAAGCAAAAATTGAGCAGAGCAAAAATTCTCTCCCTCTCCCCTACCAGATCGGCCGAACCCTTCCAGTGTTTGGAAGATTTTTTCGTCTTCGATTTTTGTTCCTAAATCGTTCCTAAGTCCTAGATCTTAATATATCTTGTGTTCTAGTCGATCAAGATATATTATTTTTCGTGATATTGTGGTGTATCAACTCGTAGAGGCGCAACACGTGGGGCGCTCTTGGAAAAGCTTGGATCGATTTATTGGAGGAGAAATCAGAGTTCGCTTAGCCAACTTTGATTTGCAAGGAGACAGGTATAACGTGTAAACTGTTCATACCGTCGTTTAAATTAATATTTATATATATACACCTAGAGTAGTATCCTGGCATGATTCCGTAAGAGGTCCTAAAAATTTTATATTCCGCTGTGCCTAGGGCTATTTATCTTACCGAATCCCAGCAAAATTAATTAACTTTATCAATTAATTAATTTATATTCGGCCCAAGCATTAATTAATTGTGAAAATTGGGTCAAGTTCTAAATTGGGCTCGTGGCCAAATTATTATCTCGATCGGATCAATTTCCGGATCAAATTGGGTCCGATCTGATCCAACCCGTTTGGAGTGACTTGATTCGGCCCTATTGCCATTTTTGGCTTGTCATCGAGCCGTCATTCCTCGATTAATCGAGGGTGATTTTTTGGGTACAAACAATGCCCCCCGTAAGTCGTATCTGATAAATTTTATCTGATAGTAAAATTTTATCGGATAGACTTTGCTTGAAAGATTCCCCCTTTTTATTGCTCGATCGGCATTTAATTTAAGTATGCTTTAATATTTAAAATTGGCCATTTTTAGCCAATTAAAATATATCAGCATATTTGGGACTTTAGGATACTTCCCAATCTGTTAATTCCCACGCCAGATGTCAACTCCCTATCTTACTCCCAACTTTCCGGATAAAATTAACTGGAGCCTATCACTTCTCCTGGGCCCCACATCCCTTTTTCCCTTTTCACTTTCTTCCTCTCTCTCCTCTACCTTGTTTGGCCGATTTGAGCTCCAAGAACTCCATAGCCAAAAAACTTCATCTCCAAATCAAGCTCTCCACTCCGAATCTCCTCTTCCTCTTCACTAAATCGCATTCTCCACCTATCAAAGAAATCAAAACCCGAAGTTTCTCCCCCAAAAGCCCTCAAAACCGAAAAACCCATCTCAAGATTTCTTCCCAAAATCGAACCTCCATAGCTTTGAAATTCCTCACACCCGCTGTAGAATTGAACCAATTTCGTAGAGAAAACATGGCCGGTGCTCGGCTTACCCGAAAGGATGTGCGTATTGATACTCAATCCCTCCAAGATACTCCCCTTGGAACTACAATCGGCCCCTTTCAAACCATAGCCAATTTGCCTCCGGCGGATGAACATCCGATTATATGTACGAAGGAATCACTCCCTTTTGCTACGGGAGTTAAAGAGTTTTCGTCTACTACCCGTGGGTGGCCATGGGCGGGTTCTCTAACACATTCCGAATGGCTCGTTTGGTGCGCTCGGGTCGAAAGAACTTTTGCTTCGATTTGGCGGGACTGTGGTATCTACGGCGCCATTCAGTTTTGTAAAACGTGGATGCCTCTTAATCTCCCTTTGATTCGGGCAGCGGTCCAGTTTTGGTATAAGGAGTATAATACGTTCCACTTTGCCCATGGCCCGATGATGCCTACGCTTCTCGACATCATGGCCATCAGTGGCCTTGGCCCTACAGGATGCTATGTGGATCCATTGCCGTCCGCGAGTGACGATGCGTTTCATTTTCCGTCGGCTCTAGGTGTTGGCGATAGTGCATTATTGATAGAAATAGTGTCCTGCAAGCCAGCTGTATGGCTAGCATTAATTGTAATTAATGAGGAACTATTCAATTTAGATTAATAAATGCACTTTTATTAAATGGTCAACTTTATCTTATGTAATATTTGTCTACGCATAAGGATAGAAGTCCTTAGATCACAGGGCTATGGGACAACCCGTGGACTGATCTCTAAGGCCGTGATCTAGAATATATTCAAGAGTCGTAGAATCCAATCGAGATAGGACATCGTTGGATTCGGTTAGACTCTCACTATTGTGTATACTCCGATGAACTGGAGGACGCTGGGGTCCACGAGCGTGACTGGGATAGTCGATACACATAAGTGGGTGGCTTGCTGGGATGGCAAGCGCACTGAATACCCCAATTAGGAAATAACTCACCATGGAAGCGGTAGTCGCATATCGGGGTTGAAGTTATTTCAATTTACAATAGTATACGAGGAACGATCCCTAACAACTTGAGATGATAGGGTTTATCTGGTGCGAGAACGTCTATGCTTTGATGTGAGTTCCGACTGACTGGGGATCGCCAGAAAGTCTCTGTGGACTCATGTTGGGTATAGAGGAACTCGTATGCAGATTCATATCATTAACAAAGGATCCATTGACTCGACTTGATAGGTCGAGAAATTCTCCTATGGATTTCTGTGAGAAATTAATTCTGATGAAATCCTTGGCCAAGGTAACTGACGACTTTATACAAGTAGCTCATAAAGAACAAGTCAGAGAGAATTTATTTCGAGATCAGAGAACATAAGGTCAAGACAAAAGATAAGGGAATCCGATGAAAGACCATACCCTTAAGTCTCGACTGGGAGATTGATCAATGGAGAGATTATGTCGTATATGGAAATTGTAAATGATAAAAAGGTTCACTGAATTAATTCACCAGTGATTGGGCTCCATGGGCTTGTGACTGGACATCGACCGTGGAGTGTGGGAGAATTCCCAAATTAGCAGGGGTGCTAATTTTGGAATGATTGATCGACAGAGTGTTCGATTAATTTAGAGTATTAATTGCTCGAGTAATTAAATAATATTTAATTACAACCCGCGGCCAATTATGTGGTGAACCTACGGGGGCATACACAATACACATGAAGCGAAAGCGAGGAAGTAGGAACGAACCAGTCGACTGGGTCGACTGGGTCAAAATCGACTGGGTCGATTAAATGGGTGGGTCGACTGGGTCGACCCATGTGGAACGAAATTGGATCCAATTGGAATTGGATCAAGATTATAAATTAAATTGGAATTTAATTTATGAGTAAATTAATTAATTATGATTTAATTAATTAATGGAATAATTAATTTAATTAGACTTGGAGTTTAATTAATTAATTGGGAGATGATTTAATTAATTGGGCTATTTAATTGGGAGATTAAATAAAGTCCTGAAAGATTAATTAAAGTGGGCCATGAATTAATTAGAAGACTTAGTCTTCTAATTAAAAGGGCCATGGCCCATGTAGGAGAATTAGTATCCTAATCCTAGAAGGATTAGGGTATGGGAGATATCTATAAATAAGAGACTAGGTCTCATATCTCAAATACAACTCTACAAGAAAAATTGAAAAGAGCAAAAATTCTCTCTCCCTCTCCCACCAAATCGGCCGAACCCTTCCAGTGTTAGGAAGAATTTTCGTCTTCGATTTTTGTTCCCAAATCGTTCCTAAAACCTAGATATTAATATAGCCTATGTTCTAGTCGATTAGGTATATTAATTTTCGTGATATTGTGGTGTATCAATCCGTAGAGGCGCAACACGTGGGGCGCTACTGCAGAGCTTGGATCGATTTCTGTGGAGGAGAGTTCAGAGTTCGTTATTAGCCAACAAGGATTTGCAAGGAGACAGGTATAAACGAGAAAACTTATACTGTCATTTATTTATATTCATATATATGCAACTAGAGAATATCCTGGCAAGATTCTTTAAGAGGCCCTAGAAATTTTTATATTCCGCTGTGCCTAGGGCTGTTTTCTTACCGAATCCCAACAATTATCCTACGGCCCAGTAATCGGTGGATATAAGGATCTCCCTGCGACCGTCGAGGTTTCCCATACCGAGCATGTACACTTTCTGACCCTCTGGCTATCGAGGTATATCTTTTGCAACTCTGCTTTGTCGGTAACGAAGGAATATAATGCCATCGCGATCTCCCTTGCCGGGGGTGAACGAGTAGCGCTAGGGCCTGTTGTTTTTTCTACCTTTTGCACTGGTATCGAGGGATTTTTAGCCTCGTCTTGCAGTTTTTTACAGAGGCCAATTTGGCTATTACAAGTTTGGTTACTTGCATATTTTCCTGACTTTCGTGTTTTTGAGGGTAGTCCTGTCGGTGATGATATGCATCATTCATGGCTCGACAGAGAATGCCACCATGCAATTTCTACTACTTTTTTAGCAGGTTTACAAAAGTGTAAAAGGTCCCGAACCCCACTTTTCGGTTTTCTATCCGTCAATCTTATCGGCCTATGACCCCTCGATGTCTGCTGAGAGGTTTAGGGATTATGAAAGGTTATGGGCCAGTTTCTTGACATCGAGGGACATCCCGTCGGGGTTAAAAGTGACTGGAGCCAAGGACCCGACAAAAAGGAGACCATATAGATGTTCGGCCCGTTTCTACCCTGCACATTATGTAGCTCGCCAATTTGGATTGGTTCAAATGGTCCCTCGATACAACATTTCTCTTGTCGAAAGGAACGAGAAGCTCATGGAGGTAGCCGACATGAACAGTTTTGACGAGTTACAGGGCTGTTGGCGGGTGGCCCACGATGCCTTTGTCTTTCAGCCCTTTGTTCCTACCCCCATTGGTTCTCCTGAGTTCGTCAATTGGTGTGACCGCTATATCGCACTCACTCATCGAGAGCTGCTGCGGCCAAATTTCAGGTCCCCAACCATCCGGAGGTCATTTCCACCGACGGCCCTTTCCTTGAACAGTCGGTTGCTGCCATTGTCAAGGCATCAAAGAAACGTAACCTATACATCATTTCTCGTTTTGAACGCTTTTACGATGTAATTTGGGATCCTGATCATAGGGATAGTGTATATGAGAAGACTGCTGTTCACTTTGAGTTGTTGAAAAATATTAGGATAGGTAAGGCCATGTTGGCTCACTCTAAGTTAGCCAAAAAACGAGGGGGTCCTAGTGAGGTTCCTCCTTGGCATACTTTTTACAAACCGTTTGGCCCTTCCCTTCCTTTACTTCCTGACTTTATTGAGTCGTCGGGATATGTGGCTTCCCCCGTCGGGTCTAGCACAAGTACTAGTTCTCAATCTCGTAGTCATCGAGTTAGTTCCCAGGTTACTTTTACGGGATATCGAGCTGATGACTCCTGGGATATGTCAGCGATTTACCTTTTATGTGAATACAAGGACGGGGGTACCATTGCCCTTGACGACCCAGGTAGCTTTTCCTTTTCTCTTTCCTTGATCATTATTATGTCTTGACGTGTTTGTCTATTTGCAGGAAAGAAGTCGTCGGCCCTTCCAGCTGATAAAAAGAAAGTTGTCAAAGAGCCCGTGATCCCGTTTGCCATTCCCTTATAGATAGTTATTCCGAAGGGACCATCACCCGCTGCTTTCCAGTCATTGCAAGAGTCCGAGGCTCACTCCTCTGTCGACAAGGTAACGGATCTTCCCGTCGTATACATCCGACGTTTTCGTCGGCTTTTTCATCTACGAGGTGGCACGAATGCCATAGTCGTGAGCAGTTCCGACGAGGAGGTAGACCTTAGTTGGTTCACATTATTATACTTTTTGGACTTACATTGATGCCTTGTTTTCTGTCAGGAAGTGAGCTCCAAGGGTAAACATCGAGTCGTCAAGGTTGATCTTCCGCCTCGGAAGAAAGTCAGGATGATGGCTGACAGCTCGACAAAGAGTGATGACGACGTGCAACAGTTCGAACGGGTGGATATTCCACCTCGTCAGCCTTCTCCGATACAAATCGAGGAACCTCTCGTTGACACTACTGTCGACGAGGCATTAGGAGACGTTGCTGCCGTTCCTCGACAAGCTGAGGTTCTTGCTCGTCAAGCTGCTCCCGTCAAGGAGATTTTCATCTCGGCTCCTCCTCCTTTACAAGAGGTTAGTTTCATAACTTAACCGTTTTAATTTTCCTCTGTTCACTTTGTACCTTGCTTACTTTGCTTCGATTTTGATCTTGCAGACCCCTCCGCCTAGCCAGGTCCTGGATAGTTCCCAACGGCTTGCTCAAGCGTTGGCTCGATTTGCTAATACCCAGGCTTTGTCTATGAGTTCATCTTCTCGATCCTCGACAGTATCTGAGCTATCGAGCCATGTCCCCTTCACTCCCGAGGAGATTGCTAAGTTCAGAGAGCTGCTATCAAACTACGAAAGTCAGCCGCTGGAGGTCTTGATGATCAATATGGGACCTTCGCTCGACGACTTGATGAATCGATTGTCCTCTGTCAAACTCCCTGATGACAAGACGGCTTTCTATTCCGACTTTGTACAGCGGTTTAGCCACATGAGGAGTGCATTTAAGGATAACGATTGAGCTATCAAAGCGAGGGACTCATTCTCGTCTCCTGTCGAAGCTCTCCTTGTGCAATTCAATGAGCTGTACGCCCGGGGTTCTAGCCTCAGCGACTCACTAAAATATCTCAAAGACTCGGAGGCGGATTTGGTCGCGGCCATAGCTAAATTGCAACAGGACCTAGACATGGTTCGGGGAAAAATGAAGGATGCCTTGAAGGAAGCAGATTCAATCATGGAGGAACTGTCCAACACTGACGAACTGATCAGCGAAGCGAAGACTGCAGAGGATCGAGTGATTGAGCAGGCAGCGGCAGCTGCAGCCGATCAAACCAAGATCGAGACATCGCTCAAAGGGTTCTTAGGACGGTTTGCTCGAGACTTTCTTCACTGATTTTTTTGGCCTGCGAGCCACTGATATCGGCGCATGTGCCTTTAGACTTTTATTACAAAATACATAGTTTATTTTCTTGTTTGTTTATGTATTGGCCCGATGGCCATAGACTTATTTACTTTTCCACTGATGTAATGGCTCGACAGCCATATATTGATTTTCCTCTCTATCGGTAGACTTCTTTTTAGCTTTATATTATGTTTTTTCTCCAAATCAAAGTCAAAATAAACTAAGTATCCAAATCTCCCAACCACTAAATTTGTAACTCGACAAACCATTTCGCAAACAAAACACAACTTTTCTTGTCAACAGGACTTCGCTAGACAGAAAATCACATCAACTAAAAATGATAAGACCGAAATGCCTTGATGTAAAAATTTGAAATACGGAGAAACAACAACTTAAATTAAAAATGGAAGTACTTGGACAAAAAATGAAAGTAAATGCGACTACTAACATTAATTCAAAAACTTAGTCTAAACGAACGGAAAAGGAAATAAAAACAAGACTGAAAATAAATCCTACTTATATTTACAGAGGGATCGGCACATTGAAGTACTCTTGATGCCGTTCGATATCCAGCTCCAAAGCTCGTTGATGTTCTAGACACATCGATTCCCAAAGGGTGGGCCTGAACTTTTTCAAGTATCTTCCATTGATGGGGTCTCGACAGAGATTCCCATCTGGCTTTTTCAAGATGTAGCCCCCTCCTCGAGTTATCAAGAAGATTTCATATGGTCCTTGCCACGTCGCGCTCTATTTGCCATACTTTTTCTCGCGTTGATGAAGTGGCAAAACAGTCCTCCAGACCATGTCCCCGACGTCAAACTGTTTCCTGCGTATCTTTTTATCGTAGCATCGGGAGACCAGCCTCTTTTGTGCTTCGATTCTGTCTAACGCGGCAACCCTGACCTCGTCGAGTTCATCAAGCTGCTGGAGCATGCTCTCAGTGTATTCTTCGGGTGTCAACTCATTTTGCTGCATCACCCGGAGTGATCGGACGTTGATTTCCATCGGTAGAATGACATCCTATCCATAAGTCAGTTTGTACGGAGTGGTGCCAGTGCTTGTCCGTTTGCTGGTCCGATAAGCCCACAATGCCTCTGACAGCATCAAGTGCCAAGCTCTTGGGTTTTTCTTGATCATTTTCGAAATAATGTCCTTAAGGACTCGATTGGAAGCTTCTATTTGGCCATTTCCTTGTGCATAATATGGTGTTGAATGGACCAACTCAAAACCCATCGATCTGGCAAACTCTTTGATTTCCTGACCGACAAACATCAGTCCCCTGTCAGTGACAATGGTCTGTGGCAGGCCAAACCTATGAATGATTAAGTCCTTGATGAACTTCATCAGGTCGGCCTGATTGGCCTGTTTGAGTGGTTTGGCCTCTACGCACTTAGTAAAATAATATGTGGCCACAATAATGTATCGATGGTGTTTGGAAGACGAGGGATGAATCTCCCCGATGATATCGAAGGCCCAGCATCTGAAAGGCCATGGCTTGATTATGACATTCATCTCCTCGATGGGGATCCTCTGAATCACCCAAAACCGTTGGCACTTCTCACAACCTTTTGCCAACTGTACACAATCTCCGACCATTTTTGGCCAGTAATAACCATATCGGCGAAGCAGCCATGCTAACTTGTGGCCATTTTGATGGGCCCCACAAATTCCTTCATGAGCTTCCATCATAATTCTCATGGCTTCCTGTTGATCGACGCATAACAGGAGCACGCCGTCGTGGCTTTTTCTGAAAACAACTGATCTCCCATCAAGACATAATTGACTGCCCTGAGCCTCGTCTGTCGAGATGCTCTGTCTGACGGATCAACCAGATATTTTTTGATCGGCTCTCTCCAGTCGTCAGGGTCCGGGAAACACGCTCAAAACAGTCAGAATATTGTCTCGATACAGTGTCGTCTCCTGACGACGTAGTGAGACTCCTCGATGTCATCAGGGAGATCGATACCAGTCGCCAGTTGGGCCAAACTGTTGGCCTCGCTGTTATTTCCTCTCGTCACATGATAACATGTAACATCAACAAATTCCGACAACAAAGACATCGCAGTTAAATAATATTTGTCAAGTGTTGGTTTTCGGCATTTATAAGTACCTTGTATCTGCCTGATAAACAACTGCGAGTCCCCGACAATGACGACGGACTTATTGTCGAGCTCCCTGAGCATTTCCAGTCCGATTATCAAGGCTTCGTGTTCGGCCTGATTGTTAGTACATTCAAAGTCAAATTGAATCGATAGCTTAGTTTTTACATTTGATGGAGAAATCAAAATGATACCTGCTCTGCATAGTCTATCAGTTCTAGACCCATCGAAAGCCAATGTCCATGGCTTGATCTCTACTGTCATCGAGTACAGTTCTTTGAGAACGGCTTGATCAATATCGATACATGGATGGTCAACCAGAAAATCAGCCAATACTTGGCCTTTGACTGCTTTTTGCGGTACGTATTGCAACTGATATTCCATCAATTGGATGGCCCATCGACCGATCCGTCCCCTCATCACAGGCTTATCTATCATATACTTTATCACATCAATACTAGAAATAACTAACACTTTCACAGGCAACATATAATGACGTAATGTTTTGCAAGAGAAAAACAACGCAAGGCATACCTTCTCTATTGGCGAGTACCTCTGCTCTGTTTTCGTCAAGTGCCTGCTCAAGTAGTAGATTGCTCGTTCAAATTCGTCCTCGTCGTCTTGCGCCAGAAATCCGCCGACGGTGTCCTCCGTGGCAGATATATATAATTTCAAGGGTTTCCCCTTGACAGGCGGCATCATTACAGACGGCGTTGTCAGCTTATCCTTGATTTCCTGAAACGCCTGCTCATGCTCCGTTTGCCAGCAAAATTCCATTTTGTCCTTCAACATCAACAAAGGCGAGAAGACCTTCATTTTTCTAGCCAAGTTGGAAATGAACCTCCGTAAAAAGTTGACCTTGCCGAGGAACTGTTGTAATTCCTTCTTCGTCGACGGAGGTCTGGCCGTCAGGATAGCTTTGGACTTATTTTTGTCAATCTCAATCCCTTTGCGATGCACTAAGAAGACAAGAAAATTGGCTGATGCAACTCCAAAAACACACTTCAAGGGATTAAGCTTTAATTTATGTTTTCTCATTTTGGCAAATGACTTCGCCAAATGTTTTAGATGTTCATCGTAACTAGCCGATTTGATAATGATATCATCGATGTAAATTTTAACGAAGTCATCGATGTACTCACTGAAGATGCAGTTCATGGCTCGTTGATAAGTGGCTCCGGCGTTTTTGAGTCCGAATGGCATCACTTTCCATTGGAAGGTGCCTATTCCACCGGGACATTGAAAAGCCAGCTTTGGTACGTCGTCAACAGCCACAAAAATCTGATTATAACCTGCACTTTCGTCGACGGCTGTCAGGAACATATTGTCAGCGGCAGCATCGATTAACATGTCTGCCATTGGCATCGGATA
Organism: Penstemon eatonii; assembly: GCA_038501285.1. Classification (NCBI taxonomy): domain Eukaryota; kingdom Viridiplantae; phylum Streptophyta; class Magnoliopsida; order Lamiales; family Plantaginaceae; genus Penstemon; species Penstemon eatonii. Next base: position 62,831,269 of record CM076715.1, on the reverse strand, counting down.
TTCATCTTTAAGAGATGCAAGATTCAGGTCCCTGAAATCGATGCATATCCTGATCTTCCCGTTCTTTTTCATCACGGGAACTACATTCGCTACCCACTCCGGATATCGGGCCACCTCGATGAAACTGGCCTTCAATAGGTTTTCGATTTCCTCCCTGATTAGTTTGCACACCTCGACGGACATCCTTCTCAGGGGCTGTTTCCGGGGCAAGTACTCTTCAAGTATCGGAATACGGTGTTCTACCAATTCCCTGCTCAATCCTGGCATCTCGTCGTAATTCCAAGCAAAATAGTCCTTGTATTCCTTCAACACTTGTATCAATCGATCCTTCTGGCCATCATCGAGCAATGCGCTGATGTAAGTTGGCCTGTGATCCTCTTCGCTGCCTAACTCAATATCGATGACGGGGTCCTGTACTTGGATCTTGATATCATCGAGCTTGGCTGGCGTCGTTGCTAATTCCTTTAACTGAATTTCATCGCCATTTGTTGTTGGCGTTTCCTCCTCGAAAATGAGATCTCCTGTATAACATTCGACCACGTTGGCCCGAAACCTTCGAATCAAATCGGCACATGCTTCTTGCTCTGGCCCGATAACAACGATCTCATCGATTTCCAGTCTGTCAGCCTTATAGGCTGACGGTCCCTCGTCATCAGGACAGTTCATCAGGACTGACAGTGCTGTTCGCGCGGCCCTTCTTCCTTGACGTTGCAAGGCCGACTTAGTTCTTTGGCTAAACAAGCTATTTCAAGTTGTGTCAGCTTCTTGCTCGAAGTGACTTCTTTCGGTCGTCCGTATTTATCCTGCCCGATGAATCTGTAAGGTCCTACATCGTCTCGATAGTACGCTGCCTCGACGGCATTGATCTTCGCAGTGAAAGTCCTGTTGTCGGGCATTATGATCTCGGGTTCGGGGGCGTCTTCCCAAATTAATAAGCACTGATATAAGGAGGACGGCACACATAAGGCTGAATGAATCCAGTCCCTTCCCAGCAAGGCATTGTATGACGTGGCAGCATCTACCACGAAGAAAGCGATCTTCAAGCTGGTCTTTCCAATCTTTACCTCGACAGGCAAGATTCCTAATGTGTCAGCCTTTCCCCCTGTGAAATTACTTACAATCACCTTAGTCTCCATTAGGTCCTCGCTGACCTTACCTAGCTTGTACATTGTTGACGCTGGCATTACGTTGACGGCTGCCCCATTGTCGACCAGCATTCTGTCGATGGGTTTTCCGTCGATATGCCCTGATACGTATAATGGCCTGATGTGTCTGGCCATGAAGGATGGTGGCTTTTGGAATATACTTTCAACTTTTCTGTCCTAATCGGTCTTTTTCTCATCATCGACATACAACAGTTCTAAGTCTTCTGCCATTTGTACCACTGGCGTTCCCTCGTCCCAAAAGCCATCAGTGGAATACTCCAGTTCCTCGTTGACGAACTCAGCAAGTTCAAAATCTACGGCGTTGCATTCCATCACTGTCTAGCCGTTCGTCGGCTGACTGATGGCAGCATCTTCCACTGCCTTTGTTTTCACATCATTTGTTTCTTTCTCGATGGGTTGTTTTTCAACCTCCTGTTTCTCGACTTCCTGGCCAGATTTGGCCTCGATAGCTTGGCCAGGTTTGGCCTCGTTTTCCTTATTGCCTTTGTCGTCGAAAATCTTGACAAGTTTTGCCTTGAGATCGTTTTCGTATTCCTCGTCAGCCAATAAGTCATCTTCTTCCAAATCGATAGTGCCAAATTTAGCTTTCCCTGGGGTCCATTTGGAAGTGTCCATTTGTGTCGAGCCCTTGGCCATACTCGTTCCCTGTTTCAGTTTTAGTTCCCTTGACGGTGGTCTCTTTGCTGATTCTTTCATCGGGGATTTCCCCTTAGAAATTTTCAACTCTTTTCGTTGGCATAAGTAACGCCTATACTGTGTTCGGGTCATCTGATCGACCCTTCGATCTCCAGGGAACTTCGGATGCCTGACGGGTGCCCATCGATCGACCTGCATATCAGCAGGAGTATGAACAATTCGCGGCCTTGATGAGCCTGGCGGTGTAGTTTTCGGCGACGGACCATGTGTCCTGTCTCTGCGACTGGCGGTCGATCTGACTTGCCTGGTTGGTGTTTTATCAGGGGATCTCTCCCTGATTCTGCTGCTACGGCTAGTGCCTTCCTGATGTCATCGAGGCATTCTGGTCTTAGCCTGTTCTCGGCGTTGTTCCGCCGTTAATGTTGCGTATTCTGTGTATTCAATCGGAGCTGGAATCGGACATGGTCCCATCGGTCGAGGTGGTGGTACCGCCTGTGGTGGCGGCGCTATTTGGGGTGTTGCCTGCGGTTGCGGCATCATTTGATACGGATACCCTGACGGCATTGCACCTGGCCAAGGCATGTATGGGCCATATATTGCTGGGTTGATGAACAACGGAACTGTTGCCAACTCAGTTTGGCATCTCGCACACAAACCCATTTCCCTGCTTATCGACGATTAATCTGGCTCTTCATCAACGTATAATTTCTCACCAGTTGACGGATCCGTGACCATTATCACATTTATTCCTACCTCGTTTTGTTGGAAAGGATTGATGTCAACCGTCATCGGCTTTGTGATTTTCCAATTCGGGGCAAATCTCAAGATGCCCTTGTCGAGGTGATCCTGCACCATCCACCTGAACACTAGGCATTCGTTTGTCGAGTGAGTCCATACATCATTATATTTACAATATGTTTTACCTGCTATCTTCATCGACGATGGAATCACGTGATCCCCTTTGAGTCGTAGGATCTTGTCGGCCTACAGCTGATCGAATATGGCCTCTGTTTTTGAGACGTCAAAGGAATAACGTCTTTCCCTGTCAGTCTTGTATTCAGCATCTCGACGTACCAAGTTATTTGGCACCTTGATAGTAGGTTGAGGTTCTTTCGGTTTGGCGAGGGCTGGACAGACGGTGTTCTTGGGGCAGACCACTTCCGCCAATCCGATCTCGATACCCTGTTGCTCAATCGATCGACTGACCTGATTAATCTGTTCCTCGCTGGAATCAGCCATACCCACTTGATAATAATTTCCTCTAGGCTGTCGGCTGCTCTCATCTCTTAGCACTCGTTCATATCGGACCGCATGATCGGTCAACTCGAACAGGTCTTCGTGGTACTGCACCATCATGATCTTTCGTAATTCAAAATGCATGCCATGGATGGCAATCTTGATGCATTCCTTTTCCGGCAACGGGATGGCGCAGAAACCTCTGGCCCTGATAAATTTCTTCATATACTCCTCGACAGTCTGTCCTGTCAGCTGTCTCATGTTTGATAGCTCGATGACAGATACTTCGAGCGGGGCCTGATAATGGTTCATTACGAAAACCTTCTCCATGGATGGCCAGTCAGGGACCGATCCAGGCTTCAAATTGGCGTACCAATGGAACGCCATTCCTGTCAGGGAGTTTGGGAACAGTTTCAATTTCAACTCGTTAGTCATATTGCCACATTCTAAGGAGAATCGAGCCAGATGCTCTGTGGCAGATTGTGATCCTTCGCCCGAAAATAAAGTAAAATTTGGCGGCCTGTAGTTCAACAGAAATGGCACCTGATCGATGTATTCTGGGTGAGGCTTATTATACCTCGATGCCCTGTTTCCCTGTCTCCTGACAAACATCTCCTCAGCTTGATTCACCGTCAAGAGGTCTTCTGGACCCTCTGCAGCTCGATGAATAGTCCTATAATAGGCCAATGAATTGGCTTGATGTCCTTCTGGGCCGTATCCGACGGCCTCTGATCGGTCCTCTTCGGATCTGCCCCCCGAGTCTGGACGGGTGTTCCTTGCTTTGGAGGTGCTTCCTCTCCTGTCCGGGACATTAGATTGTCCGTTGCCTTGTTTGTAAGGCGTCTCCTCCCTCGATGAACTTCCCCCAGTCTGGATTGCGGGGCCTTTGCCTTTGTCGACGGCAGTCCTCTGCGGCCCAGTCCAGGCCTGCGCTTGTATGCCGTTGGCGAGAGCATTGATGCTCTCTGCGAGTGATGTCATCTTTGCTTCCAAGTGCATCAGGGAGTTATTTACAATGTTGCTGGCTTCCGTATTGGCCTGACTAGCAGCAGTGGCCGAGCCTAACATGATTTCGAACTTGCTGACAACGTTAGACCATTCCTCCTGTTTGGCCTCAAGGTCCTTGGTGAAGTTGCGAACTTCTGCTGTCAGTTCCTCGATTCTGTCGGTCCCTTCCATAGTTAGTGGAACCGTTGATAGATTTTCCAGAGTATGTGTTAGGTCAGAACGTGTCCTCGTCAAGGTTGATCGAGTCTTTCTTGGTATCTGTGGTATCATCTGATGACAACAAAAGAATAACCACTTAGTATAAACTGATTGACTGTTTGGCAAAGAGAATATTAAGTTTCAACTAGCCAAATTGTTACTTGGCTGATAATCGTTTTTTGGCAAATAAATCATAGAAAAATTTTCAAGTCTCGCCGAGCCAAGGTATTGTGTGGCTGGTGAGTTAGTTACAGAAAGATTTTCAAGTCCCACTGGGCGTGCCAAAATATTGTTTGTGTTAATTTTGACAGCGAGTGAACCTCGACATCGAGCAACCCTTGGCATCAAGAAGTGCCAAAATATTGTTTGCGATAAAACTGACATCAAGGGATGCTTGGCATCGAGGAGCTGACATCGAGGGATGTTTGGCATCGAGGAGTGCCAAAACATTGTTTGTTGTAAACCTGTCAGCAGATGCCTCGACGAGCCAATAGCTCGATGTAAAATGCCTCGATATGATGTAAAATAAATGCGGGCGTGCCAATGTTTGTGTGTGCAAACATAACGATTTCAAAATAGACATGTTGATATCAGTGTATTAATAATAAGAGTGTCCTGATAAGGACATATTGATATCGAAATAAGTTGTCCTGATAAGGCTGACTTCTAAACGATTGTGACAGAGTAGGCAAACACTACCCCTAGTTCTTTTCTATGCCTGCCTGGCCGCAGGACTTAAATAATTTATGAAAATCTCTCCTAAATGCCAAAGACTCATGACCAATCGATGGCCTGCTCAACATATCAGCGATTTTGTAAATCAGCAAATCACTTGACGATCAATCAGTTTAAACATTAACCTTGACAGAACACATAATCTTGACAAAAAACGACATATCAATGAAAATCCGTTGACGTAAAGCATACTTTAGTAAAATAAATCAAGAGATGCGAACCAAATTACTTCCATTAATAATACAAGAAAATCAGTAAGTTTCCCGATAAACAAATATTACAAAAATATGCAAAACGATAAAGTCTCCTGTTTTGGCATGATCTGCCAGATGAGTTGATAAGTCTAATAAGTTCTGGAAATTGATTCCTTGATCGGCAGGTAAACCCGCCGATGAGCTTATAATGCATGATAGAACAGCTTGTTGACAGAAAGTAACATTGACGACGGAAGACCACCGTCAATGGTTCGCCCAACCTTGATGGATGACCATCAATGGGCTCCTGATCAGCGGGTGGCCACTGAAAAGGGCATCGACGGAGCAGATGGCTACTCAACCGATAGCCGTCAAGTAGATGGCTACTTGACGACGAGCTCATCAAGCAGATGGCTACTCGATGAGTTTGTCATATAAATACGTGGGCACTTACATGACGGTTAGCAGCTTGCTACTTGGTTGATATCGAGTGGTTTAGCTCGAGACAACGTCGCTGATGGCGGAAGCAGCGGTGGCGGCGGCTTACTTTAAGCGGCGGCGGCAGGACTTCAGGCGACTAGGAATCGCTGGTGGCTGAGGATCAACAGACTGATATCAAGGAGCTGGCAGGCTGATAACTTGACAGAAACAGCGTGTTATCTGCTTGCTATCAAGGGGTTTCGCTCGAGGCAGCGTTCTGACGGCGGAAGCAGCGGCGGCTGCAAGACTTCAGGCGGTCAAGAGTCGCTGGTGGCTGAGGAGGGACGGTTGATATCAAGGGATTAACAGATGTTTGCTGACGAGAGAAGCAGCGGTGCGCTGGACTTCCGGTGAGGCGTATAGCCGATCAGTGTAGACTGAATTTTGTTGATTGAATTGTGTGTCCCGTGCGCGAATGGCTGGAAATTGCTGGAAATTGAGCTGATGGCTGAAAAACTTCTCCCTTGATGGCCTACCTCCCACTTTCTCCACTACTTTCAGATTTCCCCACTATCCCCACTACTTTGATGGTGGTTTTCTCCTTCTTTTTGCTGAAAATTAATGTTAATGGTGGTTGGGAAAGAAGAAACGTGTCTTTTGTTTAATTTGAATTTCAATTTGATATGGTAACTAATTATGAGAGAATTAAGGAGTTTGTTACTAGCCAACTAAGGTAGCATTTATCCTTATCTCATAATTAATTTTCCAATCAATAATTAAATAAAACACAAGTGGGCCGAAAATCAATAGTGTTGGCCGATTCCTGACTGGACCGTGGTCGACCTGGGCTGATCGGACCATAATTGGTCTTGGGTCGAGCCATGTTGGCTTTGCTTGATAATTACAATTTACCCAATTAATTAACTAATGGCTTTATTTATCAAATGAGCCAATTAATTAGAATTGGCCCAATCAATTAATTAACTTAATTAATTAATCCAAAATAGCCAACGTAATCTATTGGGTTAATTGGGCTCATTTGTATTTAACCATAGATTTCCCCCGACGCAATCCACAGAAATTCCACGAATCCCTTGGTGGATAAGTCCGACGACTCAGCAGCAGTGCGGAATTGAAGTTTCTCTGTCTGGTGGATCTGATCTACAGTTAGGGGACAATACATACCAAAAGGTTCGATAATTAATTAAACTTGGCCCATAAATTAATTAACTTTATCAATTAATTAATTTATATTTGGCCCAAGCATTAATTAATTGTGAAAATTGGGTCAAGTTCTAAATTGGGCTCATGGCCAAATTATTATCTCGGTCGGATCAATTTTCGGATCAAATTGGGTCCGATCTGATCCGACCCGTTTGGAGTGACTTGATTCGGCCCTATTGCCATTTTTGGCTTGTCATCGAGCCGTCATTCCTCGATTAATCGAGGGTGATTTTTTGGGTACAAACAGAGATGCAAAACCAATCATACAATTTTTTTTTAAGAAAGAATAGGAAAAGTAATTCTGTCTTTTGCACAATTCTTATCCTGCGCCACCACCATCGTCTTCATTAAATCATCATCGACTTATAAACTTCAGTCATAATAGGTCCACACCCTGTCAATGTAGCGTTTAAGCCCTTCATTTGTAGTCGCAATTTTCTAAACTTCTCGTTTTGGATTTGCATGTAGGCCTGTGATTGTGGAAATAATTGCCATCTTAGATGACTAAATTATCTTTGGCACAATCAAGCATTGAGGTTCTGAAAAGTATGAACATGTTTAAAGAAGAGCTCATTTTAGTTGCCGAATTAGGATTTTTGAATTTATATTAATGTTTACTTCAAGTATATGTGTTTGCCCCAGACTGAACTGAGAAATTATTAATTTGGTAGATTTTTTTGCCGGAAAGTGGTAGGGGTAGCAAAGCGCTGCATATACCATAATTTGGGGGTGCAAATTGTCAAAAATCAAATTGAAGGGTGCAAAATATTTATTTCTCATATTTTAAGGGTATAAAGTGCCAAATACCCAAATTCTGTTTACATCTATTTCTTGTTCCAAAAAGGTGAAATCGCTCACCCCGGGCGCCCCTCACCCCCTGCCCAACGGGATTGTGAGAAGAGGTAAATCATGGTGACTCAACCGGCAACAGAGGCTGAGACCAGTGCTCACTGCGCACAAGGAGCCCCTCATTTTTTGAGAGATTGCTCCCACACTGCCGTTTGTTCCAAATTCCACCTCTGAGACCAGTTGAGCTGCCCATGCAGGCAACATCTATTTCTTTTTTTACTCAAGACACACAATGAAGCATTCTATAAGTAGTTAATTCTAATTTCTAAACACCCGTGTATTTAATTTTCATTTGTCTGTTAAAATAAGTTGGATTTTTTCTTTTAAATTTTTTTAATACACTTCCAATAAACAAAAAGCCAGTTAATTTATTTCCCCCGTTTTGTTCTAAAAGAAATAATATTTCCCATGTTTTTAAGGTTTCTTCTCTCAGTTTTGTGCGGGGCAAAAGTGGCTGATTCGAAGATGAGGGCTGGGCATAAGTGGCTGATTCGGAGAAAATTACGGTTTAGATAGAGTGGTTTTTAAAATTGATACAAACAAAAGTTGAAATTACAAAAATAATATTTAGAAAATTTTATTTGCAACAATGATACACTTTTAATCTATTAGTTAATAGGTTAATTAAGCACTTTAAAAACATAGTTAATAAACCATAATTAAGTTATAAACATCCCACTAATTTCTAAAATGAAAATCAAAATGTCTTCCAGTTCTCTCTTCCATTTCTCTCCTCCATTTCCACTTCTCTCCCCCATTAAACCCTTCTTCATGAACTCACTTTAAACAAAACCACACCATTGATTGAAATCAAGAAGAAATACAGGTTAGCATTCGGTTTTCCTATAACATTTGGTCTTTATTTATGTATTTTGATAGCTAAATCGAAGCAGAAAATAGATCGATATTTTCGGAAAATGTTGGGGGCTTGGGGCTTGGAACAGTCCCAAATTCCAAGCCCCAAGCACCCAAAGGAAGTTCTAAATTGTTGGGGCCTTGGGGCTTGGAACAGTCTGTTAGAAATTAAGTATACGTAAAAGGAAAAACTTGAAATTTAAGTATAATAAACAATATAATATGAACAGAAATTTAGAGCAAAAGTAACGAAATAAACCAAAATCGAGGCCTGTGTGAAAACACAGTGTCCTTAAGACAAATTCTCTCTCTCACCCTTCCGGTTCGTGCTTGAGGTTGTTTGAACGTTCGTCTCCCAGGATTCAACGGTACTAGCAAGAAGCTTTGCACCAAGCTTTTGCTAATTGAACTGAACTTCTTTAGAACTCTAAACAAAGAAGAAAAGATGATTGTTGTTTTTTTTTTTTTTTGTGAAAATAGAATGAAGGGAGCTCCTTTATATAGGAACGGAGGAGGGCAAAATCGGAAAGAAAAATTATCAATGGCCATTTCCGTTACGGGAGTTACAACTCATTAAAGGGGAGGTTACACAATTTAAAACAATTGTGGTTACAATTTTTTTTTAATTTTCAATTTTTTCCAACAATCCCCCACAAGAATGAAAATTGAATAAATTCCTAAAACCATGTTCTAAGAGGATAGAGTTCAGCGGTAGACACTTGCATAGGATAGGTAGGAGTAACCCTTTGAACCTTCCCTTGAGAAAGTATGTTTACTTTACTGGCTGATCAGTAGACACGGTGTCCTTGAACTGTTCTGCTGTTTATGTAAACGATGACATACTCCTCACACGCATCTTACCTCGTAACGTTTCGGTTCTTACGGTTATGTCCGTTTTGGCCATGGACATCTGCCTGGTTCAGCAAGAGTTTCTAAGAATTGTGCCCTATACAATTCCCTTTGAAGCGGCCCTTCTTCTCTCTCACATAGGTGATTATTTTCCTTAGAGTATCCCAAGTTACTCTCCTTACAAGAATCATTAAAAGCTTGGCTTAACCTTATTCAACCGTTATCACTGTTTTCATCATAGGAATGGACTTGAGGGTAAAAACCCCCACAGTGACTTAACTAAATCTTTGCGGTTAGGTTGTCCCTTTGAACCTAGATCTTGGGATCTCCAGTCAACTAGGTTGGGTTTTCCTTCGCTAAGTTTTTATTCCATGGGCATTAGTCCCATTCCTCTTGATGACTTAGCAACTATCTCTCTTGTTAACCCTTTGGTTGGCGGATCCGCTAGATTATCCTTTGACTTACATAGTCAATAGTAATCACTCCAGTTGAGAGTAGTTGTCTTATGGTATTATGTCTGCGGCGTATATGCCTAGACTTACCATTGTACATTTTACTCTGTGCTCTTCCAATCGCAGATTGGCTATCACAATGAATGCATACTGCTGGCCCAGGTTTAGACCATTGTGGAATACCCTCTAAGAATTGGCGTAGCCACTCAGCCTCTTCACCACATTTGTCTAGAGCTATAAACTCAGACTCCATTGTGGATCTGGCTATCACAGTTTGTTTAGAGGATTTCCAAGATACAGCTGCACCACCTAAGGTGAATACATATCCACTGGTGGATTTTGAATCTTTTACATCAGATATCCAATTTACATCACTGTATCCTTCTACAACAGCTGGATATCTTGTATAGTATAGCCCGTAGTTACGAGTATACCTTAAGTATCTTAGTAACCTCACTATGGCTTTCCAGTGGTCAGTACCAGGATTACTAGTAAATTTGCTTAGCTTACCTACAGCGTATGCTATATCCGGTCTTGTACAACTCATCAGGTACATTAGACTTCCAATAATCCTTGAGTACTCCACTTGAGAGATGCTCTCACCTTTATTCTTTGATAAAGGTTGACTTGGATCTATAGGAGTTTTGGCCTCATTAGAGTCATCCTTATTGAATTTTTCAAGGATTTTTCCAATATAACTGGATTGACTCAAAATAATGCCATCTGATTTTCTCGTGATTTTAACTCCCAATAACACATCTGCTAGACCCATATCTTTCATTTCAAATCTAGCATTCAACATATCCTTAGTGGATTTAATCATCTTATCATTACTTCCAATGATAAGCATGTCGTCAACATAGAGACAAAGAATGACATAGCCATCTCTCGTTTCTTTCACGTAAATGCATTTGTCGCATTAACTGGTTTTAAAACCTTTCTCCAACATGACATTATCAAATTTCTGATGCCACTGTTTCGGTGCCTGTGTTAAGCCATACAATGACTTAACCAGTTTACAGACTTTCTTTTCTTTCCCTGGAGCAGAAAAATCCTCAGGTTGTTACATGTAAATTTCTTCTTCCAAATCTCCATTTAAGAAAGCTGTTTTTACATCCATTTAATGTACTTCTAAGTTTCGCAAAGCTGCGATAGCAAGTATCATCCTAATGGAAGTTATTCTCGTCACAGGAGAATACGTATCAAAGTAATCAAGGCCTTCTCGTTGCCAATAGCCTTTTATTACTAGTCTGGCCTTGTATTTATCAATTGTTCCATCTGGTTTCATTTTCCGTATGAAAATCCACTTATATCCTAGTGGTTTGCAACCTGGAGGAAGAGCAACTAACTCCCAGGTATGGTTTTGCAAAATGGAATCAATTTCACTATTGATTGCCTCTTTCCACAAAGGTCCTTCAGAAGAAGTTACAGCTTCTTTGAAGGTTTGTGGTTCAGTTTCGAGCATATATGTTAGAAAATCTGGGCCAAAAGATTTTTCTATCCTTGCTCTTTTACTTCTTCTTGGCTCAACCTCAGTTGGCTCATCATCAGTTACCTGTTCAGACTCATGATCTTGACTATGAGTTCTTTTGGATGAACTCACTTCTTTTCTCGTTTTTGCTGGAAATATATCTTCAAAGAAAGATGCATTTCGAGATTCCATTATCGTGTTTTTGTGAATCTCAGGATTTTTAGATTCATGCACAAGAAACCGATAAGCATTACTATTCTGAGCATAACCTATGAATATGCAATCTACAGTATTCGGTCCTATCCTTTTTTCCTTGGGTGTAGGAATTACCACTTTGGCAAGACACCCCCACACTCGCAAGTATTTGTAGGAAGGTGTTCTACCTTTCCATAATTCATATGGAGTTTTCTCCTGATTTTTCTGCGGTATCTTATTTAAAAGATAATTGCTAGATAGGATAGCTTCCCCCCACATGTTCTGTGGTAATCCAGAACTTATCAACATTGAATTCATCATTTCTTTCAATGTTCGATTTTTTCTTTCCGCAATTCCGTTTGATTGCGGTGAATAAGGTGTCGTTACCTCATGTATGATTTTGTGTTCAGCACAGAATTCACTAAATGGTGACACATATTCACCACCTCTATCACTTCGAAGTACTTTGATCTTTTTATCAAGTTGATTCTCAACTTCTTTTGTGAATAAAATGAATTTATCTATCGCTTCACTTTTTGCTCTTAGCAAATATACATAGCAATATTTAGTACAATCATCAATGAAGGTAATAAAATAATTATAACCTCCCCTTGATTGCACACATTTAAGATCACTTATGTCCCTATGTATCAAGTCGAGTGGTTTAGTATTCCTTTCAACCTTTTGAAAAGACGTTCTCGTTAATTTAGCTTCAATACAAGTTTCACACTTGTGCTTTTGATCAATTTGAAATTTAGGGACATGTTTCAAATTAATTAATCTACACAGGGAATCGTAGTTAACATGTCCTAGTCTACCATGCCATAGATTAGGATACTCAAGCAAGTAAGCAGAATTATTAACTTTATTAATAACTTTAGGCTTATTAGCCATTACATTCAGCTTAAACATTCCGCCACATTCATATCCCTTTCCAACAAACATACCACTCTTGGTTAAAATAAATTTGTCAGATTCAAAAACCAGGCGGAAGCCATGCTTGTTCAGCAGCGTCCCAGAAACCAGATTCTTGCGGATATCTAGTACATAAAGGACATCCTTCAGAGTCAGCTCCTTTCCAGAGGTCATTTTGAGAATTACATTCCCTTTGCCTTCTATTGCTGACGTAGCCGAGTTTTCCATGAAAAGTTTTTCTCCATTCTGGATCGGCTCAAAAGTGGTAAACACTTCCCTGTCAGAGCACACATGCTTTGTAGCCCCTGTATCTACCCACCACTCTTTAGGATTAGAGTCAACCAAATTCACCTCTGAAACAACTGCACAGAGGTCCATGTCACCACTGTCTTCAACAACATTGGTTACACTGGGTTTCTTCTTTTTCGGTAGCCTGCAATCTGCCGATTTATGACCCATTTTGTCACAATTGAAGCATTTCCCTTGAAACTTGGTTTTCTTGGAAATACCGCCTTTTGGTCCCATCTTGGACCCTTTAATGTTCTTCTTGAACTTTGAACTTTGACTATGTTCCACGACATTAGCCTTAGGTTCAATAGAAGTGAGCCCTCTTTTCTCAGATTTCCTGTTGTCTTCTTCAATACGAAGCCTAACAACAAAATCCTCCATGCTCATTTCCTTTCGCTTATACTTCAGGTAATTTTGAAATCCTTCCATGCAGGGGGCAACTTTTCAATGACACAAGCCACCTGGAAGGTTTCACCGAGCTCCATTTTTTCAGCCTGAATTTCATGAAGAATCAGCTGAAATTCTTGCACTTGGGTCATAAGTGGTTTGGAGTCCACCATCTTGTAGTCCAAAAACCAACCCACAACGAATTTCTTGGTTCTGGCATCTTCTGTTCTATATTTTCGGTCCAAGGCTTTCCAAAGTTCCTTTGCAGACTTTTTGTCAGAGTATACATCATACAATGAATCACTCAGACAATTCATGACGTAGTGTCGGCAAAGATAGTCCGACTGGTTCCAGCCATCAAGAGCAATGAGGAAGGCAGTACCTTGCTCCCCTTCTTTCTTGGATGGATCCTCGGTTAAAAACCTCACCAGGCGCAAAGTGGTCAGATAGAACAACATTTTCTGCTGCCATTTTATGAAATTCAGCCCGTTGAATTTCTCCGATTTTTCAGCTTGGCTCAGAGGTGCCATAGCTCCAGCTTGGCTCAAAGGTGCCACAGTTTGGTTTTGTACTGGAGCTCCAGATGAGTTCCCAGTTACCACAACTTCAGTGTTCTCATTGGCTGTCATTTCTGAAACCAAAACACAAATCGTCAATTTCCACAAAGGAAATTCAGAAATATTCAAGTGAGTATCTTAACAAGATTACAACACTAAATTTTCTGTCCAAAATTCGTTCTATTCGAAAATGTTTTTCCAATTTTGCAAACAAATTTTCTATCCCAAGATAGATATTTAATAACCAATTTTAAAATCAAATTAATATTTCCCAAATCAAATTTTCAAGGACTCCCAAAATTTACTTTTCGAAAAAAAAACTTTAAGTCCGAAAATTAATTTGAGATATCTAAAGTTGATGGCTAACAATATTACTTTCCAAAATTTATATATATATATATATATATATATATCCCAACAGAACACCACCAAACGTACTGTAACGTTAATAAAACTTGTAACCAATTAAAGTATACAAAGGTATGTACTTTAACGTTAATATAATCACAATTGCTAATATAATCACTGTAGCACACTGGATTTTGCAATAGATAAGTACTGTAGCAGTAATAGAATCACAATTTCTATATCAAGATTTTGAAAAGAAATTTGGAAAGCAATTTTCGAATTCAAAATATTTTCTGTTCAAAAAGGATTAATCTCTTAATCACGTTTTCTGTCCAAAAAGGATTAATCACGTAAACAGTTTATGAAAAACAAGTTTCAGAACTCCTTTTACGTAAACAACGAATTTTGTCTAAAGATTGTTAGAAATTAAGTATACGTAAAAGGAAAAACTTGAAATTTAAGTACAATAAACAATATAATATGAACAGAAATTTAGAGCAAAAGTAACGAAATAAACCAAAACTGAGGCCTGTGTGAAAACACAGTGTCCTTAAGACAAATTCGCTCTCTCACCCTTCCGGTTCGTGCTAGAGGTTGTTTGAACGTTCGTCTCCTAGGATTCAACGGTACTAGCAAGAAGCTTTGCACCAAGCTTTTACGAATTGAACTGAACTTCTTTAGAACTCTAAACAAAGAAGAAAAGATGATTGTTGTTTTTTTTTTTTTTTTTGTGAAAATAGAATGAAGGAAGCTCCTTTATATAGGAATGGAGGAGGGCAAAATCGAAAAGAAAAATTATTAATGGCCATTTCCGTTACGGGAGTTACAACTCATTAAAGGGGAGGTTACACAATTTAAAACAATTGTGGTTACAATTTTTTTTTAATTTTCAATTTTTTCCAACACAGTCCCAGTTCCCAAGCCCCAAGCGCCCGAAACGAGTTATCAAATTGTTGGGGCTTGGAGCTTGGAACAGAACCATCCCTGTTCCAAATTCCAAGCACCAAGTGCCGCAACAGTGTCATGTTGGATTCCAAAGTCCGCTGTTTTACTAAATTTATTATTTACCTTGTGTGTTAATTTTGAATTGTTTACTTGTAGATATGTACTCTAAATTTGTTGTTACACTTCGATACAACATTGGGTGGAAGTTATATGAGGGTAATTGGATTTATGTATGGATTGATGATATTCCATGTGTGGAAAGCTTGTTTGTGGAAAGGACTATTGGTTTTGAGGAATTATTGGAGTTAATCTGCCGTTGCACATGTATTGAGCAAGATACCAATGATGTTATGATCACTCGCAAATCTATTGGGTCGGCATTTTACGTAAATATAAACAATGACTCCAGTTTGGAGATGGCTATGTATATTCACAAAAAACATGATGAAATTGATTTGTACGTGACTTGTATTCCGAGCAGGCAGGAGATTATGATCCTGGGTAATGGAAGACAACTTCAAGATCGAGCTAGTTACCCGAATAACACTTATGGATCCAATCAAATGACACCGATGTTAAATGTGAGTGATGATGCTCATGATAGTCTCGGACCTATAGTTGAGTATGTTTCCAACCATGATCATGTTGATGAGCCACCGTGTTATGGAGGTGGTGAGGGAGGTTTTGGCCCGTTCAACTATGAAGAGCCACCTAGTCATGCTGATGGTGGTAAGGCGGAGCCACGTAGTCATGATAATGGTGGTGAGGCGGAGCCACGTAGCCATGATGATGGTGGTGAGGCAGAGCCACCTAGGATGTCGCGTATTCCTTCTCGTGGTGAAAAGCCTAGGAAAAAATATCGTTGCTCAATTTGTGATGGTAGCAATCACAATGCAAAGACATGTCCAAGTCGCTTTGAAAATTCGAACCAATGTTAGGTTAATGTAATTGTTGTCATAGTTCGAACCAATGTTAGGTTAATGTAATTGTTGTTATATTTAATGTTTACTACATATATTTAGACTAAAGACATTGTTTATGCAACAGTAATTAAGTGACGGCACTTGGGGCTTAGAACAATTCAAGCTCCAAGCGCCGAATGCTTTAAGTCCAATGCCGGCACTTGGGGCTTGGAACATTTCAAGCTCCAAGAGCCGACTCTAAGTAATATCGGATATCGGTTCGAATGATTTATCAATCAATAACAATAATTTTAAATATTTTACTAAGATCTATAAAGATACGAGCTAGTTCAAGTTTCGGATGAACTATCGAATCGAATGATTTATTAAAATCAATAATTTTAAATATTTTAGTAAGTTCTACATAGTTTTGAGTTAGATAAGTAATATCGGATGGACAATTTAAGCGAATGTGATGAAAATCAATCATTTTAAATATTTTAGTAAGTTCTATGTAGTTTTGAGTTAGATAAGTAATATCGGATGGACAATTTAAGCGAATGTGATCAAAATCAATAATTATAAATATTTTAGTAAGCTCTATGTAGTTTTGACTTAGATCAAGTAATATCGGATGGACAATTTAAGCGAATGTGATCAAAATCAATAATTTTAAATATTTTAGTAAGTTCTAAGTTAGATCAAGTAATATCGGATGGACAATTTAAGCGAATGTGATCAAAATCAATAATTTTAAATATTTTAGTAAGTTCTAAGATAGATCAAGTAATATCGGATGGACAATTTAAGCGAATGTGATCAAAATCAATAATTTCAAATATTTTAGTAAGTTATATGTAGTTTTGAGTTAGATCAAGTAATATCGGATGGACAATTTAAGCAAATGTTATCAAAATCAATAATTTTAAATATTTTAGTAAGTTCTATATAGTTTTGAGTTAGATCAAGTAATATCGGATGGACAGTTTAAGCGAATGTGATCAAAATCAATGATTTTAAATATTTTAGTAAGTTCTATATAGTTTTGAGTTAGAACAAGTAATATCGGATGGACAATTTAAGTGAATGTGATCAAAATCAATAATTTTAAATATTTTAGTAAGTTCTATATAGTTTTGAGTTAGATCAAGTAATATCGAATGGACAATTTAAGCGAATTTGATCAAAATCAATAATTTTAAATATTTTAGTAAGTTCTATATAGTTTTAAGTTAGATCAAGTAATATCGGATGGACAATTTAAGCGAATGTGATCAAAATCAATAATTTTAAATATTTTAGTAAGTTCTATGTAGTTTTGAGTTAGATCAAGTAATATTGGATGGACAATTTAAGCGAATGTGATCAAAATCGAATAATTTTAAATATTTTAGTAAGTTATATGTAGTTTTGAGTTAGATCAATTAATATCGGATGGACAATTCAAGCGAATGTGATCAAAATCAATAATTTTAAAAATTTTAGTAAGTTCTATATAGTTTTGAGTTAGATCAAGTAATGTCGGATGGCAATTTAATTGAATGTGACAAAAATCAACAATTTTAAATATTTTACTAAGTTCTATGTAGTTCCGAGTTATTCAAGTATCCGATTAACAATCGAATGATTTATCAAAAACAATAGTTTTAAATATTTTAGTAAGTTTTACTTAGTTTTGAGTTAGAGGGTATAGGGTTAAAACCCTAAACCTTAAACCCTGAATCCTATCCCTAAATCCTAACCCTAAACCCTAAAAGTTAGATCAAGGAATATTGGATAACAATTTTAAATATTTTTTATGCACACAGTAATCAAGTGACGGCACTTGGGGCTTAGAACATTTCAAGCTCCAAGCGCCCGAATGCTCTAAGTCCAATGCCGACACTTGGGGCTTCCAACATTTCAAGCTCCAAGCGCCGACTCCAAGTAATAATTTTCAATATTTTACAGTTCTATAAAGATACAAGTTAGTTCAAGTATTGGATGAACTATCGAATCAAATGAACTAGAATTGAATGATTTATCAAATTAAATTGCCTTCCAAAAAAAATTGTCATTAAAATATTTAAAAGACATTTACATCCATAATTTACATTTATAATTCTTCAAATCTTCATAATTGATAAAATTTACAAGAAGCGGCAAGTTTTCTAAGTCGGCCATGTTGGTCTTTGACCATCGAAGTTTCTTGAATCAGGCCTTGTTGGTCTTTCACCATGGGAGCTTGAATTGATTGCTCAAGACCTTCTGGGGCTTCCTGGCATTCCAAGCCTTCCAATTCTTAAATCACTAGCCTTCATCATGCGGATGTCAGAAGTTTTTACACTGTAATCAAATTTCAATCCTGACACCAACGCAAACTCATGCGCAACCTCAATGGCTTTCCATTTACCACAAACCAATGCTCGAATATTTTATTGTTCTCGTCGGAAGCATGATTCTTACAAATTCTAACGAACATTTGGTGAAACATGGCCCCTTTGAATTTGCATTTTTCTGCAAGATCTAGAAAATTACCAATCTGGGGATAGTTTTTTGCTTGCTGAAGGTTCTGTGGGGATAGGTAGTTTTTGTATGTAACTAGATCCTTCAAGTTACTTCGGCTAGTCAACTTTCCGTTACTACATATTTCCCGAAATGAAGAGGAGGCAACTCGGGCAACTGGTCCGTGTATAGAATTCGATATGGACCATCCTACAAAACAAATCAACAAATTGAATTCAAAAACTACATTCCAAACATAAAAAACTAGAGTTTTGCAATTGTAATGTTCGGCACCAAAGATAAAAAACTAGAGTCTTGCAACTCTAAGGTTCGGCACTTGGGGCTTGGAGAAGATCAAGCCCCAAGCGCCATTTTGTAATGCTGTTTTCATTCCTACAAAAACGGCACTTGGGGCTTGGAGAAGATCAAGCCCCAAGAGCCATTTTGTGGTGTTGTTTTATTTGCCGTTTTCCCTTATTCTATAGTATTACTATTTGTGATAAAAATGAAATTCAGAACATTGTTTTGAAGACTGTTGGTACATTGATTAATGGATGTAGTCTATAAAACTTTGTCCACTTGAGATTAATTGCAAATTCATTTTAGGAAGTGAAAAATTATGTGAAGCTGGAAGTATTCCGTTAGAAAGATAATCTGAATTTTGGATTTTTTTCAAGGCTTGTTTGTTCTTTTGATATGCCATGTTTCTGATTAAATTCTTCCGAATGATGTTTTTTATGTTGTAGTAGCTGCTTGACATCTCAGGTTTTTGTTAAATTTAAAATCTGAAATTGGGAATTTCCAAATTATTTGTAGATTCTGAAAACCTAAGTTATAAATTAGTTTGAAGAGTTATATCTTGATGAGGTTGTTGTAGATAGTGGTAGCAGTGAAGGTGTTGATTTGAAGCGGGTCCGCCCAGTTCGGACTAACCCAACCCGATCCAATCCGAATTGGATTATTTGAATAGAGCGAAAATTGGAGGGAGTAGTTAATTAACTACTCCCCATTATGGTGTTAACCTCCCATTAGTGGGAGATTAACTTCCAATTGATAAAGGGAATAGGGGAGCACTCGGCTCCCCACTTGAATCACTTTTGGACAGAAAAGTCCAAGGGACTTTCGTCCCTTTTTCTCCCAAGAACAGAGAATGCATTTTGCTTCTCTGTTCAATTTCTCTTATATATAATATATATATACTATGGATATATATATATATAAATACTCACTCACATTATACATATATGTATGTATTTATGAGGCACATAATTGGGGCATAATTTTCGGTGATTTATGGGCACATATTATCATGCTAATTTTGGGTATTTAGATCGTGGAATTTAGGCTATGTCCGTATGTGATTTAGTCTCCACCGGGAGCACCAAAACATGAGTTTTCGAAGATGAAGAAGTCGGTGATTTAACCACGGTGTTCGATTAAAATGGCGTTTGAATTCTTGCGGGTGATCCATGGAGATTCCGAGTAAGAATTCGGGATTCGTATCCTTCGAATTCCAACATTGGTATCAGAGCCAGGTTGGTTAAATTCTGACTTTAATTCCATTTTGGATATGAAATCATGATAAAACCGTGTGACTCTATGCTCACTTCTTTTAATGGCATGATATATGTTGTTATGAATTCTGCTATTATATTCTGAAAATTGCAGGACATGTGAAATATAATAATTGCAAAAGTGATGGTTTTTCATCCTTTATATCCATCAATTGTTCTCTGCCTTTTGCAATTGAGACATTCGGCCTCTACACTATTTTTTGCAGATTTTTTGTTTGATGAGTTTTTTGGTTGAGACTTATGTTTCTGAAACAAAACAAAAATTTAGAGACGTGTGATGCTCTAAATTTAACTGCATTGTGAGTGAGGAGTTAATTATCCTCTAATGGCTTAATGTTTTTTTTTAATTGCTTGAATCATGCTTATGCTTCTATATATGATTTCGTGAATCTATAAGTTTGTTGTTGAGCATGTGAGTAAATTCAAGCCCAATTATTGAATATGCATGAAAACCGTATCTAGTGCAGTAGTGCTCTTTTGGCCATTTATGGTAATTTTTAGCATGCTTCAAATTATGCTACGAATTTTTCATGATAGCATGCCTATATGTTGAATATCATATCTGGAAATTTTTATGATATTATTCCTTGCGGATTTGAAGATATGAATTTATTTTGAGTATATTCCCGAAACTTTGAAATTTTTTCTGGGAATTAACTATTGCGTTTTGAGGACTGAAACTTGTGCCATCAGAAAGCTCTTGTCAAGAGCTTTCCAACCATATAAAGATCACTAATTTTGGCCTTGTAACGAAGGAGTTATGGCCAAATGAGTTAGGTTCGAAATAGTAAACTTCTTGTTGGAGAAGATGATGAATAGTGACTTATTCACTTACCCACTCTCACCCTTGCTGTCCGTTGCTCACACATGCATTTTCGGTGGTCAAATTTAAAAACGGAGTTCACCATTGGAATTAGAAGACCGAAAACTTAGGGGTAGCTAGGAGAACATTGCCGAAAAACGAAGGCAAGGGGGCGCCTGACTTGCACGCACCACCTCATGCGCGTGGACTGCAGGCCTCGCCAGTAGCCCAATCAGCCTCTGCTGACCCACGCTGCCACATGCGCCGCACACGTCCACATGTGTTGGTGGCGCGTGAAGTGTCTTTTGGTCGTCGATGTTTGTCGGAAAAATTCCTACGTGCTCAGAATTTTTTTTCTAATTTTTTTTTGGTGAATTAAATTAATTTTCAGAGTGTTAAAATATTTTTCTTGATTTTCATGCCTTGAAACTATTTGAAAATTGTGGAAAATTATTTTTCAATTTTTGGAAAATTTTGAAATATTTTTTGTGAATGTTTGAAAAATATTTCAAAGGAAATGTCTAGCAAGTGGGAGTGTTTGGCAATTCCCACCTATCAATTTCAATTTTCATTGCATGAAGAAAATAGTTTAAAAATATTTGGATCAAGAAAATTTATGAAATTTCTATTGGGACACTCTAAAATTATTTTAATATATGGGACCACCTATGAAAGTGTTGGAACACTTATAAAATTGCCGTCCTAATTTTTCTTTGTAAACTTGTAGAAGTTTTATGTAGATTTTTGCGAAATTAGGACATATTTTTTCTTATGGGCAGTTAAAATTTTTTAAATGAGAAAATTCTTTATGAAAAGAACTAAGGATATTTCGAATTGGCTTTTAAGCGCAATAAAATATTTAACTCATTTTTTGAAATTGCGATGCATGTCGGACATAGTGGGAGGGCGACTATCACTAAAGAATCTGAACCTATTTTGCAATTATGGTATGTTGCAAAAGTTAGAAATTCTATGAAAGTGTTTTGCACACTTATCGAGTTTTATGGTAATGAACCTAAAACAGTGAAAGTTGATGCAATTGGGACACTTCTTTAGCTGAGAGCTAAAAGAAAAATACTGAAAGATTAATTTCCATTTTAATGGAATAAATATGTCATTTATCCGATATGTTGGAAAACAACTTACTGAATTTGAAATTCAGTTAGACTTATTTGATTTAAAGGGTAAAATGAATAATTTGACGATTTATTCTATCGCTACCCTCTAAGTTCTAAACGTTCCTATATGATTCGAGATTTATCTCCATAATGGAAAAGAACTGTAATAAGTTAAGACGAATCTTGTCAGTATTTGTCTCCCGAGACTTGGTCATTAGAATCTTCTAAGGCTATGTTCACTTGGGCTAATTGTTAATGGCCCAAATTGGCTATTCGGTCCAACTAATAATCCCCCAGATTGTTTTAATGGCCCGTTCGGCATATTATAGTGGCCCGATTATAATTTATCCAGCCCAGTAATTTATCTGTTTAGTTGGCCCAACAATTAATCCTGGACTATTTTGCCCCTGGGCCGAGAATAAATCTCGACCGTAGATGTGTCTTGATCTCAGCCGTTTATTGTTATGGTATAATTATGCTTTAGGGTTCCTGTTTCCCAGTTCATTTCTTCTCTCCCATCTTCTCTCTTTCAATCGACGGCGCTAGGGTTTTCCCTCTATTGTTCTTCGTATTTTCATGTCATCCCGACGGCTCTTACCATTTTTAGCTTGATTTCTTGATCTGGTTGCATCTGTGTTACGATTTTTGGTGCTTGATTTCTTGATCTGTTTGACTCGTCACAACAAATCACTTCTCTTCCATACCCGACGGCGCAAATTAGTTTTTCACATCTTCACCGTCCACTTGAAGCCTTGACACCATTGATTGAGAGGTAATTTAGGGTTTATTTATTTGATTTAATTTTATGTGATTTAATTTTAGGGTTTCAATTTAGGGTTTCAAATTGGGATTTTTTATATTAGATTCAATTTATAGTTTCGGTTGGGCTAGGGTTTTCAAATATTTAGTTCGAAAATTTGGGATTTCAATTGAATTTGGGATTCAATTTAGGGTTTCAATTAGGGTTTTATATTTTTGTTCTATTTTATGAATAATTCAATATTTTGATGATCTAACCTAAGTTTTTTTCAATGTCTGACAGCAATGGAGTCATCCTCTAACTCAACTGTTCGTTTAGGGAATGCGTACTGTTCTTGCGGTCTTCGCGTTAGACTGTATACTTCCTGGACGAAGTTGAACCCTGGGCGGCGATTTTTGCGCTGCCAGCGTTTGCCGGTATGAAGTGCTGAATTATGAAGTTTGATTTTTTATTTTGAATTGCGTGATTTTCTAATGAATGCATTTCTGTTTCTTTGTTAGGATGAACGCTGTGATTACTTCGAATGGATCGATCCCGTAATGTGTGATAGATCCCGAGTAATTATCCCTGGCTTGCTAACGCGAGTCAACCATGCCGAGTCCGAAAATACCCGTCTTATACGTCGCCTTGATGAATTGTCTACACAGATGCAAATTGTTGTTAATTCTGTGCATGATCTTGAGTCTGAAAACATGGCATTGCGTCGCAAGCTAAAGCTTGTGATGATCTGTGCTGTGATTGTGTTTTTTGTGTATATATGTGCTTGATAATTTGGTCCTGACTTTGGGATTTGGTACTTGCATGTTTTTATTTATTTTGCTGACATGTTAAACTGGAGTTATAATCTGTGTGTACATATTTTAATTTATTTGTGATGGATTCCAGTGTTTGATTGTCCTGCAATTAAGGCAATACATGTGAAAAAAGTTCTCATTGAAATTACCACTGTTGGATTTGGGTTTGGTGTGCACAAGTGAATATAAATATATTGTGTGTGAATTATATCCTGGAAAGTACCCCCAAAATGAATATTGGCCAAATGATGTTTAATTCTTTTTTTATATCTGATGGTCTGCTATTTTTGGTATTGCATGTGGTCATTAATCCTAGGGTATGAAACAAGCATATATAATGATCTTTTTGAAACTGTTGGGAAATTAGTCCTTTGAATTCTGCTTTTGGGGTTGGTGCATTCTAGGGTATGAAACACCTGAGTAGTACAAATTCATATATGTGTGCCCAAACATGAAAGTATCCCCAAATTGATTGTTGGCCAAATGATGATTAATTTTAAAATTTCTGATGGTCTTATATCTTTTGTCAAGTGCATGTACTTGATTGTATATTATTGTTTTGGATTGACAGTTGATTTTATGAATACACAATGTTTGTCTAGTGCATGTAATTGACTGTATATTATTGTTTTGGATTGACAGATTATTTTATGAATACATAATGGTTGTCCATGATTGTAAAAATGTTGAAATCAAGTAAACTGTTTTTTAAAACTGTTCTAATTGAGTGCAATTTGGGTTCTTTTTTTTTAAATATTGTTGGAAACAGTTAAGGATTTTTTAGCAGGTTGTTGAATGTAATATTCTTTTTCAAACAAAATTCAGTTGCCTTGTCTACTTTATAAGATAACACACTGTAAACCAAGTTTATTTTGCATATATGTCTCATATTGATCTATTTTGCCATTTGATGATTTATGTACTTTGTGCATTAAATCCTTTTGTGTACTTTATGCATTAGTGAAAAGATATCAGATTACTCTGTTTTGTAAACCTTGTTATTTGAGTGCAATTTGATTTTTTTTTCTAAATATTTTTGGAAATCTTCAATGATTTTTAAGCAAGTTTGACTCATTTGAATATGGACAAAATTTTGCTGGCTTGTCTTGTCTACTTTTTTGTAGAAACTACCTCCTGTTTGTTCCAGAGAACAAATTAGATTGGAAACAAATATTATATTAGATTTTATGGGGCTTTGAATAGACATATCAGATATGTTACATTTTATTTTACTAATATGTGCATTAAATGGTTTACTTGACCATTTGTATTTCTCATTTATTGAATACTTTCCCTTTTGTAAGTTTTAAATGCATTACTTGTAAATATAATATTCATTACACAATTCCCCACCTTGCATTTAATTGGGTGGTTGAACATAAACCCCTTTATATACTCCCAACTTAGTATTTGTATTTTTGTACATCTTCTCCACTCATATCAGAAACTGTTATTCCTTTGAAGGTGAACTCTTAAACTCCTTTCCTTATTTTTATATTCCCTACCTTCTGGATATTTGTTAATTTACTTTTTTAATTTAATTCTTGAACTGCAGCTCTGAAAATGCCGAAGACACGAAGGATGAGGGCTGATGATTCCAAACTAAGTGATGGCTGGAACTACGAAGAAACTGCCCATTTTGTCAACTTGCTTTACCATGAGTGTAAAGCTGGAGACATGAACAACCTGGAGCTGCTGTCTGGAGCCTTGCAGCGTATTGCAACCAACATGTCAAGTCTGTATGGCAGGAGGTTCAGCTTTGCAGGTATGAGTGATTTTTTGTTTATTTTTTTGTTTCCTTTGTTCATGCATTATAAGTGCTAATTAAGAACTCTTTTTTTTGAAGGTATGAAAAGGAAGTTGGAAACTGTGAGACACCGTAACGACATGTTCAAGAACTTTGTTGAAACCCCGGGTGTAGCCTACGATGCGTGGGACTGCGAGAGTCACGTGAACGATGACTACTGGAGAGTCATCCCCACTGCTGTAAGTGTCTGTCTGATATGCACAACCTTAGATTTTTTCCATTGGTGATGTTTTATTCTGTGCTAATTTCATAAATTTGTGTTTGTGTTTTATAGCAAGAGTCTGAATGGTTCAGACACTTTCGTTTGCATGGTGAGCCGTTGCATCTTAAGCTCCAGTATATATTTGACACTGCCGGAGTTGGTACTTTTCCCATTGACCTTGCCGGATCACCCGGTTGGCCCATAGAGGTCCGTGACTCGGAGGATGATGAGCTTGCCGTGGTACCTGCTGAAACACCTGGAAGGATTTCTGCTGTTCCGTTTGATGCTGGGAATGAGTTGGGTTTGGTCCAGAGTGAAGCTGGTCCAAGTTCTGCCGGGGGCGTTGGTTCAATGGATGGACCAGAAAAGAATGGGATGTTTGGGAGTTCCCTTTGGAATGTGGACTAGGACCTTTTCGGACAACCTTATGTTTATTTGATGTTTCTATGTATTTATGTATTTATGTTTTTCTGATCCAAGGACCCTGCTGAATTTCTTATGTTTATGTATGTATGTTTTGATGTTGTGATTACATTGCACATGTTTGTTTTTAGTGCATGTAATTACACTTTCGGATATTTATAGGAAATTATGTAATGGACTTCTATGATATATATATATATAATATATGTTAGTACTTTCCTATTCAATTTTTGATTCCTTGACATTTTTTTTTTCTGCTTTTCATGTGCAAATATCCAAGTAATGCATATCCTGCCTGCCAAACGATGAAAAAGTTTTATTTGTACATGACATTGGCAGCTTGCATTTTTTTTGTTACCATACCCTTCTACTGTTTAAGTCAAAAGATAAAACCTGCAAAAAATCTGCAGAAAACGTGGCTAAGTGCAAAAAATATAGTGTAAGGTAAAAAAAGAAAATATTGCCAGGAGAATCAAATCTCCTTTACATTACAAAATCTATACTTTATGTCAACTTTACTTGATAACACAATGTCAACCTATTCTAAAGCCAAATTTATTGCAAATAGGGCCTCATTAGGTAAATTTATTTATTGCATATAGGACCCTAAATACTAGTATAAATACCTTATATCATATACATTTTGTCAAACATAATTTTTTAAGAAGGAAAAAAATTGCATCTTACTTGTTCTCAAATCTGAAAAATGTCGAATTTTGTCCCCCGTCCTCAATCCCATTTCTTCTACTCTGCTAGATGGACCAAAGAATTTGACGAGTACTTGATCGAGTTTTTAGCTACCGAAAATTACTACGAAAATGGAATTCTCACTTATGGTGTGCCCCACGTTTTGCGTAGAGCTCGGGACGAGGTTAATGTATTCTTCCAGCGTACTTTCACCACAAAGGAAATAATGGCAAGAATCGAACGGCTAAAACGTCGTCATGCCTCATTTTCACACTTAAGGAATTTATCCGGCTACTCATTCGATCCTATAACCAACACCGTTGGGAGAGATGGCTTGGAAATTATAAAAAATCTGTGCATGGTAATTAGTTTTATTTTATCATATATACTTCAAATGTTTCGTTGAATTTTTACGTATCTTAAAATATTTTCATTGTAGGAATCCCCATTTTACGAAGCGTATGCAATCAATGGAGAACCGAAATGGCGTGATTTGTGCGAAATTTTCGGATACCCTGACGAAATGGCCAATAGAGGTCCATTACCTAGTTCACCTATCAATCTTCAATGGTTCGAGTTAAACGATGCACCAATTGTCGGGCAGGAAACACCAGTCTCGGAGCCCATAAACCCGCCTCAAATTACATTCTCACCGGATGCAACTATCGATGACTTCTGGAATGATTTGGCCAGTTATAATAACACAGAAATCGGTTCTTACGATACGATTCTTTTTGTGATGGGCAAAAACGGTCAAAAACATGGCAACTTGTTCGCGCACGGTCACATATTTAGTGTCATTCAAACCCCCCACGTTTGCAAGGAAACAAACCAACTTATCAAATGAATTAATATTAAGACGTATATTATCCTTACACCTTACGGGATCTTTTTCAGTTATTCTTCGTAAGTTTTTCATCCACTTACGTCTCCTACGGATTAGGCTATACCTTAGGGGTCTCCTACGATTGGCATGTTGTTTAGAACGGAACCATATAAAAAACAAGCCGAGGATAAACCACCGACGAAACGCTATCATAACGAATTGTTTCTTCCGGTCATCCATTGTATATCCTAAGAACCAAACATTTGGAAACAAACACCAACAAACAATGAACCGTTTGTTAATAAGCCAAAACAAAATTATCTTTCAATGATAGTGAATAATAATATAGAACATGTCCAAGAGAATTTTGAGATTACCATGTATAACAAAATACATGTTCAATTGTAGTACCGGATCATCGATTATCACAAACATAAATATCACAATATTCAAAACTACTTATAATAAATTACACAAAATTGTCAACAAATACACAAAATTATATTATTGAACATGTCCATAAACACTATATCTACACTACCTTGTATAACAAATTAATCAAATTTTTATAGTAAATCAAGAAAATCCAAAGAGTTGCTAATAATTGAACAAGTTTTATAGAATTTAAAAAATTGAACAAAAGTTGGAATTACTACGCATAAAAAATGTACAACATTGTGCATTATCCACAAATTCAACCAAATTACCATAACAATTAATATAAAAATATGATAAATGTAGTTTACCTCAATTCAAATTAAAAATGAATTCCTTAAAATAATCCACGGGATACCGGTAGCACTCGCACCTGTACATGAAAATTATTTTTTGGTTAATAAAAGTTAAATATTGATTAAAAAATTGTGGCTTAGTAGGGAGAAGTGTTAATCAAGAAATTCAACAAGAAATTCTTCACAATCCGGTATCTTGAGCTAACACCTTGATTCAATCCTGCGAAATTTTAATAAAAATTATAATTATTATGAAGCACAACAATTCATAAAATAGAAAATTATAAAATTATGCCCGAATAAATATTAGAACAATATAAGCGCAACTATACAATTTCTTCCTCATAAAATAGATCAATATTAGCTCAACACAATTTTATCATAAAATAGATCAATAGAAGCTCACAAAAAAAATTCATAAAATAGAACAATTATTAATCAATACAGTTCATAAAAAATCGAACCCGAATGCAAAAAACTATATAGATTTTTTCATAAAATGCACAAAACGTAAAAAACCGTACTATTTCCAATGTTCTTGACACAAAAAAATTATACTATATTTTCAAAATTTCAAGCTCAACCTTTTCATGCTAAGAAAAATTGGTGAAATAGGACAAAAGTTAAGGTTCATGAGTGCAATTTACAACTAATTTCGAAGAAATGTGAGTACTAACCTGCACAATTGCGGCGGCAATGGAGTTTGGAGCTGGGCAGATCTATTGTGAAGAAAGGGGCGACCGTGAGTGAATTTTTGGGAAATGGGGGGAAAATTGTATTTTATTAATTTTGGGTCTTAGGTTTTTTTGTGATTATGTGGAAATTAAAGGGCAAATTGGTCTGGAAAATATTAGTTTGGGCCACTATATTACAATTGGACCAGAGGAGACCGAGTTACAATCGGGGAAATAATGGGGCATGGCCCACAAATCGTCCAATTAAGGCGGGCAGCCCGTGAAATAGTGATGCAAAGTGAACAGACAATTAGCCCACAATTAAAACTATTACTGGCCCAATTGATGTCTAATTGAGGGCTTATTAATCAAACTGAACACAGCCTAAGGAGATTATTGATTGACACATGATTGTGTTTATGTAAACATGACTCTTCGTATGTGTCGTTGCATTAATGTGTTTGATGCATTATATATGGTACATGACGTGTTCTTGTGAAACGCACACGTTTAACCCTCTAAAATACTTAGAAATAAGTATTTAAGTGGGAGTTCGAGGTTGGTAGAATTTGAAGAATTCTCACCTAGAACTATTTAATTTCGTACTGGGAATTAAATGAGTGATGATGAACATTTGGTTATGGGAGATGATTGGGAACATTGCGTGAACTTTCGATTCTGTACCTTATGGGATTCAAAACAAGTTTGATTTGTTGTGTACGAAATTTGGATATAGATGGGCGATTATGATATCTCATTAATCGACAGATCATGGCAATTAATCTTAGGTAAATGAGTATTGTACGAGTACTCATTGATAAATATTGTAACATTTTGTCTCTATAGATTCCGTATGTGAGTGGGATAGAATGATGTTGTAGATAGCATCTATCAAGTCTTTAATGACCTGTTGTGGTCTTAT
Organism: Penstemon eatonii; assembly: GCA_038501285.1. Classification (NCBI taxonomy): domain Eukaryota; kingdom Viridiplantae; phylum Streptophyta; class Magnoliopsida; order Lamiales; family Plantaginaceae; genus Penstemon; species Penstemon eatonii. The sequence goes on along the minus strand of CM076715.1, from coordinate 62,801,635 downwards.
TACTCGAGAAGGAGAAAAGATTTACCGGACGTTATTTGAGAGTATTCCGCTGCTTTAACTGTTCTGATAAGTCTGGTAATTATGACCTCGTATGAAGTTCACCTAAAAGAATAGTATGAGAATACAACTCTAACAAGGTAAACACAATTGACTTTAAAGTTTGACCATCAGAAACTTTGTTGCTTAGTATGTTGATACTTGGATGATGCAGTCAAACTTAGTGACAGATTAAAGTCAATTAGTCATAATTTTTCTCTTTTGAGTTACTAATTCAAGTTAGGTCAGTCTCGATCCATTTGAAAGACCATTCAAATGTCATGTTAATTCACATAACTGTGAAGAGTTTTCCTCAAATGGTAATTATTTCGTTGTGCTTCTCAATTAGTTATTTGGTGTTATTGAGACCAAAAGCTCAAGTCAGTGTGACTATATTTAATTTAATAAAGTTTAAGCTCCGGGAGCTGAAACTAGATTTTAGAAGCAAAATGAACGAAAGGAGACTGAAGATAATTCTAATTAGAAGAATTCAAACCGTCGGATTATGGAAGTCCGAATCAGTTTGGGACTAAAAGTGCTATAACTTCCATGTGGTTAGTTCTTTTCACTCGTCTATGAACAAAGTTGAAAAGATAGCACTTAGTAACACTTATGTAGTTATGTTTGTTTTCTAGAACAATATTTTACTAATCTTGTCCTATGTGGACTGTAGCTTTAGTAATTAATAACTAAAAGTGTTCACGTCCCTATCAAGTTTATTAGGGTACATTGGAGTACCTTTGGAATCTAAAACTTGACTTTTGGATTTATTCTTCTTACATTAGATTTGTACTTGAATATAAAATTGACTTGACTAATATCACTTTTGGGGTGATACTTAGTATGATACTAGACTTTTAGCAATAGTTCGAAGTGTCAGGTTTTGACCTAACGTTTTAGTTACATTGATGATTCTCGTTGCAGTGGCAACACGAGACATTGAAACAATGCAAACATTAAATATGTTGAAGGCATATTTGTGTAGGTCATATTGGGCAAGTGGAAACTCTAACCCATTTAGAAGACTTTTTGAAGTCAACTCTATAAAAGGGTTTGCCTTTATTTCGTTCCATAACGGAAACAAGACACTCAAACTATTTTGGTAAGGCCGTTGGAGTTAAACTTCCATTGTAATTAATTCTAGTGATTTAATTTGAGTGGAGGTTGGATTAATTCATTCTTTCATTACATTTAGAAAGATATGGTGTATCTTGATTGTTTTAATTTGTTCTCTTGTGAAATTAAAACACGCCAGTGTTTTGAAATTTCTTAAAGGAATCAAATGTATCGAGGAACATAAGTTCTGATACTAGATTAGGGATACAAATATCTATACGATCATTTTGGTGATCCATGTAATGAAGTTATCAGAAATTGGTTATTTTTAACACTATTACTTATATAATTGTGTTAAGAAAATTAACTTGAGTTTTGGATAGAATGAGATTCATGCATCTTAAGTTAACATTTTATTTCCTTGAGGAAATATTCATTTTGTTTTGTTAACTTTTAATGCATAATAAGAAAACCTTCAACTTTAGTAACTTTCACTTTATACAAGCTAAGGTTAGATATTGGTTTGACCTAAGCTATCTTAGACAAAGTGATCAGATAGTTGAGTTTGTCTTGACTATGTTTCTTATGTATTTGAGAAAAATGATCACATGAGAAATTAATATATATCTTTTGGGGATATATACTATCTAAGGCATTGTGTTCTTGTATGAACTATGTGGTGAAAGTGTACTTGCTATTGAATCCGAAAATACAATCTTTATAGATGTATTTACTAGATGAACTAGTCTTAGAATATTTGAATTTGTTTGTGTAAATCGGTTCAAAGAGTAGTCATTTATTTGACATATCACTTAGATGTGATTATCCAAATTGCTTCCTATTTTCGAGTGGGAGCAATTTATGTTTTACTGGATTCATTCAAATGAAAGGACCACACATGAACCGTAGCTTTTTTCAAATATTGAGAAGATGTTCAATTGTCTCATGAATGAGACACGTTACCAAATGGAAGAAAACTTAGTACTAGCCTGTACAATCGAACCAAGTTTCGAATTTGGTCATTTTCAAAGAGACACATAGTTTATTACCTCTGACTTACTATAGTGAATATATCATACCTGGAGTATGAAAGAACCATTTTTCAATCTTGAATTGAGGAGTTAAAGGTAGAAAATTGGTGAAGAAATTCATTGAATTATTTATGTGGTCAGCGGACTAATGGAATAATTTTTAAAAGTGAATTTTAGTATTTACCAATACTTCTATAGTAAGGTAAATTTTCTGAAACTTGAAATGTGTCCTTTGAGTGAAAAGTCTAGGTCATTGTATCCAATCTTATTGGAACATCAATTGGTTCGTAACCAATTACCTACTCTAATTAATGTTATGCCATGGATCTGGTCAATAGTTCTAAGTCAAATCATAAGTATGATTTTGGACTTCAATGAAAAGGTTGTTGACAACCTTTTGAATACTGCATTTGTTTCCTTGGATGCTAAGGAACTTTTACTAGCTACTTATGTGGTAAGAAGCAAACATATGTATCGATGTGCACGCAGATTAAGAAAATTTGTAGCACAAAGATATGCAGTATAACTAAATATTTGGTCTTGAGGCATTTGTGATCGTTACAAATGTAAGCAATATGGACTGTGATGGTATGTTATGCCATAAGCACAATCTTACATTACAATAGAAATATTGTTATTGCTAATCCAAGCATTTACACAAAATTAAATATTTTGTGGAGATATCATAAGCAAAATTCAATGAGAACTTTGCATTTAGTTGTCTACGTACAATATCGTGGCAAGTTTTGTACTAAGCCCTGAACTAGAGATTTTTTAGTGGGTTGTGTAATAGTCTCTAGTATTACGTAAATCTCTGATCTAATTGAACTTGGAAGTTCATAAGATCAAGCCCATAATTTTTGGAGACATTGGAATGATTTAGTACATGCTTCGGAAAGCATACATTCAATGTCATAGAATGTCGGACAAGTAGAGATTGGCTCTCTCACACGAGCAATCGCCTCTGACATTGAGTATGTGCAGAGATGAGATAATTTTATTCTTGTAAAGAGCACGAGATAAAATTAGTATCGCCTTAATTGAAAATCAATTCAGATTACTATGGTGACTAAAGTGATCATTGAGAATAGACAATCCTGTATGAAAGAATGTCGATTGATTGATCTATTAAGATGAGATTACTATAATGAGCGTAAGTAATCGAAATGGATTCCCACTATCCATTGAACTTGTCTAATGGCCAGATGTGAATTTGTCTCGACTTTGTTGTTTTTGAGGACTAAGGAGAAAATTCAGGTTAAGTGTAGATGAACACTTAGACCAAGATCTGTATTGTGCTAATAAAATGACATAGACTTCATAGAATGAAGTAAAGCACAACAGCATGTGTTTCATACCACGTGTGCTTTTGTGACCATTGGGAAATGAGTGAAAGATCCCTGCTCACTCATTGTGTGAGACCCTAGAGGTTTATGAAAACCTCAATGTGTACCCTTAAGACTTTAGACTGTTTCTCGAGATTTTACCAAGGTGTTGCTACTTTAGCACGCTACTAATAACCATGAATCATACGGTGATGCGGTACGTGTCTAGGAAAGCAGCTGAAGTAAGATCGAAAGATTCTAGTAGAAAAGGAAGACCTCTTGCAACTAACACACGCTACTTGTATTCAAAGCTGCGCAGCCAATATGTCAAACTTAAGTGTTTAGGACATGATTGTGGATACATGTGAGTGGTGGAGTGACGTATGCTCTTTTATTATTGGGGGATCAGAGATACTTCGGTTAGTGAAAAAGATGTTTGGGGTGCAGCGAGTTCTAATGTCCTCATGTTCTGTGAGAAAGAGTTGTTGTATAACCCTAACAGGTGTATAACTCTTAATGCTCTTTAGCTCGCCGGTCGCACGATCTATTTATCTGTATGAATTGATGTATGTGTTGATGTAGTCACCTTAGACTCGGGTATAGCCCTCATGTGCGAGTGAGAGATGTTGATTTGAAACGGGTCCGCCCAGTTCGGACTAACCCAACCCGATCCAATCCGAATTGGATTATTTGAATAGAGAGAAAATTGGAGGGAGTAGTTAATTAACTACTCCCCATTATGGTGTTAACCTCCCATTAGTGGGAGATTAACTTCCAATTGATAAAGGGAATAGGGGAGCACTCGGCTCCCCACTTGAATCACTTTTGGACAGAAAAGTCCAAGGGACTTTCGTCCCTTTTTCTCCCAAGAACAGAGAATGCATTTTGCTTCTCTGTTCAATTTCTCTTATATATAATATATATATACTATGGATATATATATATATATATATATATATATATATATATATAATACTCACTCACATTATACATATATGTATGTATTTATGAGGCACATAATTGGGGCATAATTTTCGGTGATTTATGGGCACATATTATCATGCTAATTTTGGGTATTTAGATCGTGGAATTTAGGCTATGTCCGTATGTGATTTAGTCTCCACCGGGAGCACCAAAACATGAGTTTTCGAAGATGAAGAAGTCGGTGATTTAACCACGGTGTTCGATTAAAATGGCGTTTGAATTCTTGCGGGTGATCCATGGAGATTCCGAGTAAGAATTCGGGATTCGTATCCTTCGAATTCCAACAGAAGGGATACATCAATATGTAATGAACTTGGAGCTGGAAATGCAATAGCTGCGAAATTCTCAGTGGTAGTGGTTTCGATCACGAGCATGTTGATTGCTATTGTTTGTATGACGATTATTATCGCAACAAGAGATATTTTCCCATACCTTCTCACCAACAGCGAAGCAGTAGCTAAGGAGACTACTCGATTGTCGATTTTGCTTGCACTTACAGTTCGACTAAATGGCCTTTAACCGGTTTTATCTGGTAACTTCACATTCTCCGAGCTGCGTTTTGATTGGTATAATATTTAATTCTCCAGTGAAATTTATGCTTTTCAATTAATTATAATTAGGGGTTGCCGTTGGAGCTGGATGGCAAGGTATTGTGGCATACATAAACATTGGCTGCTATTACATTATAGGACTACCTCTCGGATTAATCTTGGGCTTCGTATCTGATTTTGGCTTGAGCAGAACTCCCTGAAGGGACCACCCATAATAGGATCATAAACTGTCACATATTGATGAATGTAATATCTCTTGTTTCTTTGTTAATGTCTTAAAACTCTAAGAAAGCCAAGCTCAGAGAGCTTTGTGATCGTCTCTAGATAAGGAAAATCCACATAAAACGGAAAGTTTTGATGAAGGAAGCGACGAATAGGTACTTCTAAGGGTGTTTTCAGTGACTAGTAGGAGATACACCAAATATTCAATCAATGATATGACACATTACATGTAAGAATAAAGTCAAACTAAGACTGAATCATATTCTATTTGACATACACTAGTTTAAGGAGACCATATCTTATTCGATATATACCAGTTTGGTTGGACCATGTTATTCGACATATATCAAGTTTGCTCCGTTTTGAACAAAACTAGTCCATATGATCGACCTCATGTAGTTCAACATATCCATATGTCGAACTAGACATCAAATCTGGTCCATGTTAATCAACATGTATCAAGTTCGCTCCGCTATGATCAAAACTGGTGAATAATATGTCGAACTAGATATCAAATTTTGTTCATGTTATTCGACATACATCAAATCTGCTCCATTATGATCAAGTCTAGTATATGTTATCGAACTAAATTGATCTAGGTACAATCGATCATCTCATTCGACCTATGAGCCCATTTATTCGACATATATAGATCTCAAATTCGGACAAATTGACCCAAAATATCCGACCCGAATGACCCGACCTATACGAAAGATCCACTTTCCGCTCCTACAAATACTCCGCATTTGTTATTTTTAAAGGCACACATTCTGGTCAACATAATTACTACATTTTTGCTATATTCTACTATGCTTTGAATTGATCGGACTTAGGCAACAGAGAGTCAGCGCCGGATCAACCACCGGCACAACCTAACAAATTTCTTTGAGCTGAATTGATTTGACTAGGAAACATGCTTGGAGGATTAAATATACACTCTGCGTATTTGATTTTTTTTAAATAACTATTTGTTTTTATATTACTGCAACATTTTAACTCAAAACTCAGAAGAGTATGATGCACTCTTAGGTAGTCACTAGTCAATGGATTTGGATTATGTTGGGGTGCAAAAATTGTAGATTTGGTCCTTTAACTTTAGGCCCGCGACAAAAGTAGTCATTTACTTATTGATCTTCACACATTTGGAGGAATCTTTACCACATTAATTTATGGATTTCAATATGGTGAAATCCAAAGATAAAAGTTCAAGGTAGGATCTGGATTTTGTGACTTCCACTATCTTCGAGTCCATCTAATCTTGTTCGAGTTCGATCAAATTTTAAATTTTTTTTGGATTCAATAAATTAAAGTTCATGCTTTCAAAAATTCCATAGCTCACTGAACTTCAACATAGAAAACATCAACTATCGACCTACTACAACAATTAGGAAACATTGATATTAATAGATCTCGTTAGGAAACATTGATATTAATAACTAGAAATTAGTGTATCAAAATTAATTCTTGTTAACAGAGTTGAGGACGTTAATGCTAGCTTTTCATAATCAAGAACTAGGGATTCTCAAACCACAAATTTAATTGCGGTTTGGGAAATTGACCTAATATCTAAGTTATATGAAACTGCAAATCTATATCTATACTAGTGTGAATAATTTGAGTTTTTTTAAGATAAAAATGCCCTTATTCAAGTTGTTAAGTAAATTAATAAAATATAATTATACATGAATTTTCCTTAAATTATCTCATCAAAAATTTGGTTGGAAAATATTTTAAGAAAATTTGTAACTTCCTTTCCTCCTAACAAAATACCATAAATATGGAAGAAAAACAAAAGTATATTCAAATTAGAGGGAAAAATATATATTTAGTCATCCATGTTTAACTCTAAACACACAATGGTCTCTCAACTTTCAGTAATAATATATATAGTCGCTCAAGTTACAATTAATAGCACCATTCATCGCCAACAATATGGCATTTGACGGACAAATAACGGAGTATCATCACGAGACAGGCACAAACATTAAACCCAAATGATAAGTTAAGTGAAATAATTTGAGATATATTTAAAAGTAATTGAAGATGTATAATTATTTGAGTTGAAAATTCGGTAAATACAGGTGAAATCAATGAAAACTCAAGTGAAATTCGCAAAAAAAAATGGATGACATCGGTGAATCGATGAAATTACATAAAAAATGATGAAATATGTAAAAACCGGGTAAAATCATTGAAAAAAGGATAAATTCTTTGAAAACATGTGAAAATTGGTTAAAATGGTAAAAATGAGTGAAATCAATCAAATGAAAGAAAGTTCAACCAACAAAAACAAAGTCAAACAATTAGAAAAATGGTTTAAATCGAAAAAACTAATGACGTCGATGAAAATACTCATGATAAAGTTAATAAACTGAATAACATTCATTAATGTGATATTTTATGACATAATGGAGTTAAATTTACTCTGATTTACAACAAAATACCAACGAAATTTAATAGACACGTACAACGTATGTGCACATTAAACCGGTAAAAAAAATACATGTGAAATCTTAAATACATTTGAAATCGATAAAAAAAAGCGGGTAAAATTTGTGAAAAATTGATGAAAACGGGTAAAATTGGTTAAAATAAATTGGTTAAAATATGTGAAATCGATAAAAATTAATTCAAATAAAATTTCTAAGAAAAATGATGAAACCAGTGAAATCCAGTAAAATTGGGTAAAGCCGGTGAAAAAAGGGTAAAATCGGTCAAAAACGTAAAGTTGGTAAGAACATATTTAATCAATGAAAAATTCAGGTAAATAACATGTGAAATTAGTCTAGTAACATGAAAAAGGTAAAAACGGGTTAAAATGGTAAAAATGAGTAAAATCAGTTAAAAAAGAGTATAATTGGTGAAATCGATAGAAAAATGGTTTAAACTGCAGAAATAAAAGAAAATTAACCAAAAATGAGAAAACTGTGAAAAATATTATAACTGATAAAAAAAAGAGATAAATTGCTAAAATAAAATAAACTGGTAAAAAGAAGTTTAAACAGTGAGAACATATGAATCGATGAAAGTTTGGGTGAAATTTGTGAAGAAACAGATAAAATCAGTCAAAAAAGCTTGAAGTCGGTGAAAACATGTTTAATCAATGAAAAATTTAGGTGAATAACATGTGAGATCAGTGAAATAGGTGAAAACGAGTTAAACTTTAACCGACATAAACAAGGTGAAATCGGAAGAAAATGATTTAAATTGGAAAAAAGATTGACAAAAAACGGGAAAACAATGAAAATGTTATAATCGATTAAAAAGTAAAAAAATTGATAAAGAAAAATCAAACAATAAAAACATATACTTCGGGTGAAATTGGTAAACACTGGTGAAGTTGGTTCAAAAAATGGTGAAACCAGTAAGAAAAAATGTTCGTGAAATAGATGAAAGTTCGAGTGAAAATTATGAAGAAACGGATGAAACATGTATCGTCGATGAATAACGGATAAACTTGACATGAAATCTATTATGATGGAATGAACTAAATAATATTATTATGATCTTATTTTAGAACCAATTTTATACAATGTAATGACTAAATCAGTCCTTATTTAATATTTTATTACAACTATTGAAAGCCATCATTTTTTTTATAAACCAATAATAATTAATAAAAATAAATTGACCAGTCATAAATACTCCGTATATGATATTCTATGACATAAACTATCTATACTCTATCTTATGAAAATACACATGAAATTAAAATTAGACACATACAACGTACGTGAACTTTTCTAATAAAGTAAAAGTACCAGATTTAAAAGAGCATGACTAAAAAGTTCAATGTTGTTTGGTAACATTGATGTAATACTCCTATTATTTATGGTATACATCACTTCTGGTCTTCCTTATCATTAATAATACAGAGTCGTTCATGTTAAGTTTTTTTTCTCTACATTAGTCCCTACTAAGAATTATTTTTGTGATTCTGGTTATTTTCAATAAGTTTTTTTTTTCTACATTAGTCCATACTAAGAGTTATTTTTGTCATATTTGTCATTTTTAGGCTGAGCATGACGAATTCGATGTCACATGGACTGCAATATAGATTTTATTGGAAATTAAGTATAATATTATTGTACAAATGGTTGGGAGACAGGAGACTGACGATTCTTGAAGGTTTACTGTGTTAGATTATTTGTGTTAAAGGATAGTTTCGAGATTTTAGAACTTGTGATTCGATTTGTCATGTTTTGGCTTAGAGAACATGGAGTTGTGTTAGTTGGATTATAATATCGTAAGGTCAAATGGATGAATTGTAGTTTCACAATGAGATAAAACTAATATAAACATGTGTGTTCTTGATTGTTTAACATAAATGATGGAGTTCGCCAAGTTAGGCCATGGGTTTGTTTGGTTATTTTTCTCGGTGGTGGATTCAACTTTTGCTAAAATCATGTACAGTTTTTTTTTTTTTTTTTTTTTGAGAACTAAAATCATGTACAGTTAAAAAAACAAAAAAACATTAATAAAGTATTAAGAATATCGTTCAACTAACTAATACAAAAAATATTCACTACCAAGGCTAACCACAATTAAAGTAAAAAAAATCAGCATTTATGGTGGGATTCAAACCAAATTTGCCCAAGCAATAGTAAATTGTCAAATAATATGTCATTCCTAAGTAAACAAACGGATCCTTAAATTTGTAGCTTGGCTTTCGTTTAAAACTTTGAATCAAACTTTGATTCTCGATTTTAGTATGAAACTTGTTCATTCTTATAATTAAAAACCAATACAGGTGTCATAACCTTATGGTATTAGATACCGAGAAAGTGATGTAAAACATCTAGCCACAATTAATTTTTTGATAGAAAAGTGATTGTGTCCCAATTAACCAAACCTAAATTTAATGAAATATTGCTTAGATTTATCAATTTAAACCTAATTTAATATTTTAAGCACTTATCTATTTAAAAAAATTGAATACACTTATTTGATCAAATTTTATATATATGGTTGATTTTTTTTTTTTTTAAATTGTTCATGATCATTTTTCAAATTATATATAACTCTTTAAAAAAAATAGTAACTTCTTATTCATAATATTTAACATACCTAATGATTTATTGTAAAAGTGATAAAAATGTATACATATTTATATTTCATATGAGTTTTTATCAAGAACAAGTTGAATAAATTTTAAAATCAAATAAACAAATATAATGGTTGAATGGGTTTGGTCAACCCAGGCTTGGACAAGAATTTTCTTTAAAGCATGACTTCATTGGCATCATTTTCCATCAAATAGATTATTACATGTTTACCCTCAAAAACTATAAATTGGAATTTGACTAAATTTAAAATCAATACCTACATATTACACCCAAATTACTATTTGTCAAAGGTTCAATAAGTATAACTATTTGATCTAATATATTCTCCCTCAACTATTTGTTACTGCTCAAATTGAACTTTGATTTATTTCTTTCTTCCTTTATCCTTCAGATATTACAACAGTGTTAATTAATCACAAGATACCAGTGAAGAAGAAGATGAGGGGAGATGCCACTAGGCAGATTCGAAGAGGAATTGAGAGTAAGTATCGATATCTTTGTTACTGCTCAAAATTTCATATTAACAGCCACAAAAACTACAAACCTAGATTGGATTTCAGTCGTATAAAAGAGGTAGAAGATGCTAATTACATGTTTCGTGATATGCTAAAAATGCGACCTCAGCCTTCTATTATCGAATACACCAAACTATTGAATTTGGTTGTCAAGATGAAACAATACTCTGCTGCCCTCAATATGTTTGACGAAATGTGTGAACTGGGAGTCCCTGTTGATGATTACACCATGACCATTGCGATTAATTGTTATTGCCTTGTTAATCGGGTAGATTTCGGGTTTGCAATGTTAGGAAGCTTCTTCAAGCGCGGCTACGAACCATATACAACAACCTTCACCACTCTCCTTAAAGGGTTATTCTTAGAGAAGAAGGTGGCCGAGGCAGAAAAATTGTTCAAAAAAATGTTGAGATATAAAATCTGTGAGCATGATGAAGTTATGTTCCTCACTGTGATCAACGGGTTGTGCAAAGCAGGGAACACTCTTTCAGCATCTCATTTGCTTGGGCTATTGGAAAAAGGAAATTACAAACCAAATGTAAAAGCCTATAGTGCAGTAATTGATAGTCTGTGCAAAAATAGAAGGGTTGATGATGCTCTTCAACTCTTAGCCAGGATGATTGACAAGGGAATTTCGCCTGATGTCGTCACGTATAGTTCTATTATTCAAGGATTATGCGATTTCGGTAGATATGGTGAAGTGCTAAACTTATTAAATGACATGGCGGCTCACAAGATCTCTCTTAACGTGTTTACTTTTAATATATTGATGGATTCATTTTGCAAGGACGGAAAGGTGAAAGATGCAGAAGATATGTTGGAAATTATGAAGCAAAGAAATATTAATCCTGATATCGTCACTTACACTACACTGATTGATGGATATTGTATGCGAGGAGAAATGGAAGAAGCAGGAAAAATATTTCATTTGGTTGTGGAGTCAGGCCTTAAGCCTTGTATTATCACCTACGGTAGTTTGATTAATGGGTATTGCAAGAAAGGTAACGTGGATAAAGCTTGGAGACTATTTCTAGAAGCTCCTTCTAAAGGGTTGGAGCACACAATAGTTACTTATAACTCCATGTTACAAGGATTATTTTGTGCTGGTAGAATTGATGCTGGTTGGAAGCTTTTCCATGAGATGGAAGTTCGTCAAGTGGTTCCTGACTTAATGACTTATAATGTTTTGTTGGATGGATTATGCAGAAATCAGCGAATGGAAGAGGCATTTTCATTTCTACATGCAATGGAATGTAATGGTGTTAATCCTAGCATAGTAACGTATACTATCCTCATTGATGGATTGTGTAAGAACGGAAAACTCGACTCTGCAAGAAAACTTTTCAATGAACTTCCTTCCAAAGGTTTGCAACCTAATGTTATAACACATAGCATCATCATCGGTGCACTTTGTAAAGAAGGAATGATAGAAAAGGCTAAAAATTTGCTTATGATAATGGAAAAAAACGGTTGCTTGCCTAGTAATAACACATACAATATTTTCGTCCGGGGTTTTCTCAGAACAACAAAGAATATTGACGAGGCAATTCCACTCTTGGAAGAAATGACAAGAAAGGATTTCTCTCCGGATTCGGATACTATGTACATGTTACTTGATCATCTGAAAGGTGAAGATCAGGATAGTGTTCTTCTTGATGTGATACGGAAGTTTAAGGCAACTAAATAAATATGTCGTGTCTGGCAGGTAAACTAAAGAGGAGTATTATTTTTTCTACTTTCTTACCTCACTCGTTTCTGATGTGATACAAAAGTTTATGGCAAAAGCAATATTGCGAAAAATAATTTCACCAATATTTTGAGTTTGTGCGCTGGTGATAAACAGATGCTTCCTCATATTTCATATGTTGTACTGCTTGAATACTATGCAAATTTTAAAATTTTACTTTGGAATTAATACCTTGCATTAAAGTATGAGGAAGTCATTACACATCACATGCAAATAAATTTCAGGCTTACCATTTGTTTAAGTTTAATATCCTAATTTCTTGTGTCAATATGTTTTGAAAGTTACTGTTATTCTAGGGATATTCCAAATTGATTAGTTGGCATATTTAGCAAATGATTCCTAATCAACAATAAATGGAATTGGCATTTATGTACTTTAACTGCATGAATATCTTACCTTGTATCTTTTAATTACATTTGCTGAAATCAGCATTTGTAAATTTTTTCAGCATAGTTACCCAAAGAACTCGATCTCATAGATACATATAGAATTCTGGGGAAAGCCGTATTCGATGAAAGTCGAATTGGAATACTCATTCGGTGCTCTTGTAGTAGTTGATTAAACTAGCTATCTGTCGAAAAATTTTAGATACCTTAGTTTGAAATTTTTTCCAAAGCGACGGAAATTTGTGAAATTTCAAGAGGAGGAGAACTACTTTAAGTAACGTACAGTTATATGTTAGTTATGAAGACACTTCTAAGTTTGTTGGGCAGTTAAATGAATTTCTTTTTCACTGTTTAATGTTTAGCCTGGTTTGTTTTTTATTGCAGAATTTGCAGTTGAGAAAGTGGGAAAGTTTTTTTTTTTTTTTCCCTGAATGTGCCTAAAAGCAACCTAAGTTGATACTGAAAACCTCGGAAAATGGAAGTGGAAAGAATCCGATTTGCAATCATGTAATTTATCATTTTCGTGCCTTCTACTGTAGTGTTCCAAACTTAACTGAATTACCAGATACTTTATAATTGTTTAGGAGATATACATCTATTTTCAATGAACTACTTTATGAGTTGCATCAGCAGATTCTCCTTGCCAGCGAAATTATAAAGTTTTCATTTTTACAAGACAACTTGAAATTGTGCTGTGACGTACTGACTTCTATTTATTGTCTGTCCACTTGAAAATCAATTTGAAAGTTATTTAAGCAATATTATGTGAAAGAATGTTGTTGGTCCTGTTGAAGTGTTTCGGTGTTTCAGAATTAATTGTTGATTGCAAAAAATTGCTGATACGTAGAAACAGGTGCTAAAAAACCTGATGCATTGTTTGTGATGAAAAGGTTATTGATTGAGTGATCAATTTAACTGTAACCTATTTAGGTAGCAATTGCTAAATAAATACTAGATTTATTTTGATTCTTGCCATTTAATTCTTTCTTTCTGTTAGTCAAGATTTTTGGATGTGTTTATTTTGCAGGATTTAATTCTTCTCCTGCTAACCTCTGGATCAAGAGATTATGCACAAAATGGTATTAAGGAACAATTGGCCTCTTCAGCAAGCCCTTCTTCTGTTGGGGATGGTTCAAGGGTGGGATTTATTCAATTTAACTTTCTAGATTTATATTAATTATTTTTAATTTTATTTAATTTTGTAAGGCTCGTTGAGTATGAATTGGAGTGACTCCTGTTAATTGGTTGAACATTTAAGGACAATAATATTAGTATTTAATAATTTTAGATTGATGCCAACAAGTGACTAGTCTAATGGAAGAGACTAGACCCTTCAAAGTGGCGAATCGAAGTTTGAATCCTTGTTGGAAGAACTTCTCACATAATATATTTAACGCGCTTCGAAGTGGATTAAACCATTGAGAAACTGAAAAAAAACATAAAAAAGAAATAGATTGATAACAAGAAAGTGAAAGAATACTTTAGGGGGAAAATGCATATTTAGTCATTAAGCTTTAATTATAGTCATATAATGGTCACATTGATTTCGTGAATAACACATGTAGTCACCTAAACTATAAATAGTGGTATGGTTCCTCAGAAAATAGAGGCAGCTGACTAAGAGATTACGTAAGTCCTTTTTCATCAACAATAATCTCCAAAACTTTCCTTTCATCAAACAATAATTACCAAAGAATCTCATTTTCCATTTTTGCATCATACAAAACCTTAAGATCACTACAAGTGCAATTACCTATTTGATTGTAATAATCCAAAAAATTTATATAGGGTGCACTAGGTTAATAAAGACTCCATTATAAGATTTATTGATTCTATATTGTCCTAATCTTTTACACTAGTTATCATTCAAGTTCAATTTTGATTTTACAATTTCGTCCCATGTGTAAAAAACTTCAGGTATATTCCTATTACAAAACAGTTGTTCATCGACCTTATTTATGAAAATATTTTGGCCAAAATGAACCAACATATCATCCACATGACCTCTACGAGATTTTAACAGAGGTAATTCGAGTACTTCAGTTACCAAATTACGCTTACCCAAATTCAAAGCTCAGAATCAAAGCCTGAGCCAGGAGATGAAGTACTAAAATTACCTCTCTGAGAAGATATATGAATGACATATGTGGTTATTTTTGCTCGAAAATATAGTTGGTATAATAAATATTGTGTACGAGGGATATAAAGCTATGATTTCAAATAAAGCTATTATTTTTCAAGTTTATATTTATAGTAAGAGATTATTGCATTTTTGTGTCATAATTATTATTCGCAGGTATTTTAACCCACATCTTTTCGAGTTGGTACATTTGGTGCCACAACTTCAACATTTGTGGTAATTTTGGTGTCAATTGAGACCAATTCCAAAATTTTGGTGTCAATTGAGACCAATTCCAAAATTGGCCCGAAATTCCCCACGTAAGGGCCAATTTTTTTTATGTCTCGTGTTCTGCACGTGGCGATTTGGGGCCAATTTTATAATTGAGCATCAATTCACACCAAAATTGTCACCGATGTTGAAGTTGTCGCACCAAATTTGTCAGGCCGAAAAGCTACGGGATAGAAATTCCAGCGAGATATGATTGTGGCAAAAAATGAAATAATCCCCATATTAATTTATATGATCATATTAATGTGTACAAGTGTATATGCTGATCCATATAATCATATTTAAAAAAGATAAAAATATTTAGAACATTTAAATGAAAGAAAAATATCTTATTAATCACTAAATATAATTTTAAGAAGAAGTTGGTTACCCTATTCACTTTTAAATTTCCTGTGCATTTTAATTACCACACTCGATTCAAGTAGAATTTAACTTTTGATTTTTGGAGAAATGACAAAATTAACCATATGTATTGGTTTTTTTATTCCTTTTGAAAATCCAAGTATATAATACTTGGATCGATTGTGATAATTAAAATCAAACACATGAGGATTTTGGGAGTTAAAAATAATACAAGGGGATTTTTTGGGAGTTAAACAAAGCATAAGAAGTGTTTTTGTCTTTCGCTGTCAGGGGTAAAATTATCATATGAAAAACAAAATGTGAACAAATACTTACAATTTTCATGTTTGATTTGGGGGTGTATTTGGCACTGATTTGAAAGCATGGGGTTTTCAATTTTATGTCAAATCATGTTTGTTATATGATATAAGTTGTGTAAGAGGTTATTAGTTTATGTCACATCAAAATCGAGTTTGTATTGGACATTTTTTAGAGATAAAAAAATTATTATTTGCTTAGCTTTTGAAAAACAAATTTAAGAAAATTAAGATATGATAAATTTATTTTTAAAATAGAATACATGTTTGTTTCGTTTTCTAAATACGAAATAATTTTGGAAATATCAAACAGATAGGCCTCCATGTTGTTTATTAACATTGATATAATTCATATAATACTCCTAGTATTTAATTTCATGATAAAGATCAATGAATTTGTTCTTAAAAACATAAAGTTGAGTTCGTTATATAGGAGCCAACCACTTGATTGCCGCTTTTTTCGTAGGTGTCATTTAATATATAAAAAATTAGCCAAAGAGATACATAGGGACTGTTTGTTTGACATTTTCCAAAAAAATTTCATGTTTGGGAAATGTCAAACAAACATATTTTCTATTTTCTGAAATAAATTTTTCATCTCTCAATTTTCTCAAACTACTTTTTCAAAACCAAAACAAACAAATATATACAACTCTACTCTGATTTGACATAAAGTAACCTATCTCTTACACAATTTATCTCACAACAAACATAATTTGACATAAAATCTTACACATCTTACACCTATAACTTAATTCTTCCAAAAAATACTTACATATACTTTAAGTCTCAAACCACTCTCTCAAAACCCAAACAAACAACATTAAGCAAATTGAGATTATTTCACAAACCTCAATTACTCTCCCAAACTATTTTTCCAAACACCAAATAAAAAGGCCCATACCTTTTATGTTTGACAAGACACCGAAGGAACCCCATCCCTCAAAATCTTGCAACCATCGGAAAATAGGCCCAAACAATTAGCCCAATCAGAAAATTTTCAGTCCAAATAAAAATTAGCCTAATTAATTCAACTCAATATTATCCCACTTTAATATTGCCTAACTCTATCCAAGTCTCAATAAAAGCCCAAATCTTTTCCTAACTCCCAACTCCCAACATCTCCAAATCCAAATCTTCAATTCAAACGATTTCTATTTTCTTGAGTTATTGGTCTTTTCCGGAAAATTCTTGTATAGACCTGGTCTATGAGCTTTTCATAGACCTTGTGGTTGTAAATGAACCACATCATACATTTTGATGATGTCATACTCTCAAAATGTATGATGTGGTTCATTTACAACCACAAGGTCTATGAAAAGCTCATAGACCAGGTCTATGCAAGAATTATCCGTCCTTTCCAATCAACTTGAAAATTATATTAGGGATGTTCGATCAAGTGATGATTTTTCTAAGTTGAAAGAGACTGTTGATCTTGCTAAGAAGATGGTTGTAATTAAAAGGCATGTCGCATTCGCGTTAATTTTATAAACTTGTGACATTGACGCTTATTCTACCCATTGACTGCATCATCAGAGAGAGTTTTTCGACTATGAAGATAGTAAAAAATCGACTTCGTAAACGAATGGATGGTCAATGACTAAATGATAGTCTAGTTATCTTTATCTGAGAAACATATTTAATATTATTTCAAATGATGCTATCATAGACTGATTTCAAAGAAAATGAAATAAATCACTATGGTCAGTTATTAATGTAGATACGTAGGTAGATATTTGGGGTTCTTTGGGGACTATAACGGGGTATCATATGTAATTAAAATATCTTTAGGGCTATTTTTGTCAAATTCTACCTCCTCAATTTTGTATTGCATCATATATTTTTTTATGAATAATATAACTTTAAGTTTGACTTTGATTGAAATTTCTTTTTTATAATATTTTAGTCCACGGACCAAAATCCTGAATCTGACCCTGATGTCAAGGAAATTTCGAGATTTTAAACATGTGATTCGATTGTAGAGAACATGAGGTTGTGTTATGGATTATAATATATGGTAATTATATTGTAATTCTTTTTCTGATAAAGAATCTTTTTGGTGTGTTGGATGAATTTTTGATTCACTATGAGATAAAAATTTTATGAACATGTGTGTTCTTAATTTTTAATTCTATGTGAGTTTTCTGATAAGATCTCAAGGTAAACTGTGTAATTCTTACAAACGTAAGATATATGAGAGTATAATCAATATTGCATAATCAATCTTCAAAGTGTTTCCGTCCTAATAACCTCAAAATAAAGAGTCCTAATAACATTGAACAAATAGTCCTACTTCCTACACTACTTTAGTTTAATAAAGAAAATACTGAAACAATTAAACATCTAAAATAACTAGATATATTTGCCAACTAATCAAATAGAACGAAGCTTAGTCCATTTGTATCAATCATGGTAACATGGGTTCGGCTTCTGGTTACAATTGGATCTCCTAACTGTAACATTTTCTTTATAAATAGGGTCGTGCGAGCGTGGACCTCATATACCGCAAATGATGGAGTTCGCCAAGTTAGGTTTGTTTGGTTATTTTTCTCGGTTGTGGTTTTAATTTTTTATGCTAATAAAATCATGTACACTTTACCAAAAAAGAAATAGAAAAAATATCGCTAATAAAATTTAAAGAATGTCCAACAAATAAATATAAAAAAATATTCATTAACAAGGCTAGTAGTATTAGGCTGCGTTCGGTTGTCACAATTGAAAATCAGTCCAATTGTGATAATGGGCCAATTAAATTAATCAGCCCAATATATAATTACCCGTTAGGCAAATAAATGTGGCCCGACTAAATTAGTCAGTCCATTATCAACTGGGCTATTCGGTTGGCCCAATTACTTTGTTAGGACAATTTTGCCCCTGATATTATGTGATGATCTGGCCGTTGGGATGTTAGGTGTCTCCACTGGATTTAGGGGAGTAATGAAGTTCTGGAAACCAAAAATTAGTTAAATTCTGCAATTCGTTTAAATACGTCTGGGTACTCAAACAACAAGCATCAAACGAATGCACACGTGCTGCAACAGAGTGAATATTCTACAATCACGCAGAACTTACTTCCTTATCTAATTATTAAATCATAAAGAACACATAACCATTGTTTTGAAATAACCAAAAACTTGCAATGTGGTTAACCTGAAGCTGTGATTTATACTAGCAGCTGATTTGATGAAGCTATTTTACAAAATATGCATAAGGAATTTAAAAAAAAATTAGGGATGAATTTATGAATGAAATCCAACAATGGTGACAAATCCGAGCAACTTTATCTTCGCCTCCTTCACTGTCAAAGAAAAAAAAAAATTCAAGCTTACATCTCAAAGACAAAAATGGTGAAAAAATGTAAACTTAATTTGGGTAAAAATTGAACCAATAATACTCAAAAGAATGGGTCTAATTTATGCATAAAAAATTTGGAACAAAAATTAACCTTACCTTGGAGAACTAAAATGGCCGAAAATATTTCCCTCCCAAACCCGTAAGCCACACCTGGGAAATGAGTTGAAAAATTGGGGTGGCGGAGATAACACATTTGATGGCATTTTTGTAAATATTGCTTGGTATTTTTGTTATTAACCGGACATAACAGGGCATTTTTGGGAATAGCATTTTTAATTGGCCCATTATACTACAATCCAATGTCCAGAGGTTGAATTATAATCGGGCAACTAAAGCGGGATGGCCCACAAATCGGCCTTAATTGGACGGGCAGCCCGTCTTTTTGTTGGCCCAACCGAACAAACTATTACACAATTGGACCAAATTAATCAGGGCCCAATCAGTCCTAATTCACCTTAATCCTGCCAACCGAACGCAGCCTTAAAGTGTAAAAAAAATAATTGCTATGGAATTCAACCAAACACTTTTAGGACCCGTTTGTTTGGCGGGAATGGAATCTGAATTTGGTAATCTGATTTCCAGGAATTTGATTTCCATTTAATATTCCATTATAACGTTTGGGTAACATTTGGAATTTGAGCAAGAAAATTAGACAAATTCCTTTTCTCATGTTTGGTAACAATAAGGAATGGAATCCATATTTAATAAGTTCACAAAAATACCCCTTACACATAAACTATATATAAAGTATATAGTATTAATTATACTTTTATATAATTAATATATATATATATATATATATATATATAAATTATCAAAACATAGCTTTAACACAGTAACAATTAAATCATTTGTGGGATAAAGATGAAGATGGAATGCACTGAAGTGTATTTACTTCGGAGAGTAGGAGTTTCTTTGTGATTTCCTATTGCGAACGTGTGGCTGATCATTTGTTGTGAAGCACAAGCAGGATGTACTAATTACTTTGTGTTCTTAGTATAACCCAAGATCTGTGTGACTTGGAAGAGTGGATTAAAGGATATTTAAATCCATATAACCACTATATAAATTCTTGTGTTTTTACATTGCTTTTACTTGCATATTTTCAGATCTGCATAAAGCACATTATAAAACTGTTGGAAAATTAATTTAAAGGAGTTTATAAAATCGGGGACAAAATTTTCAAACTACTAAGTTTACTTGTGAAAAACACTTTAAAAATCCGCTGCAAGTATTCTGGTATTAAAACTGATTTTCACCAAAATCAGCTAAGTAACTATCAAATTAGTGGTCAGCAAAGCTGTTCAGAGATTTGTTCGCGATCAGCCTTGTAAACATACTGTTCTGTAACAGCTTAGTCTGTTTAAGTTTGTGCAACAGTTTTAAAGTTAAAATTTGTTTAAAATTTTCAGAGGTCTATTCACCCCCCCCTCCTCTAGACCTCATCTGACCACTTGGGACCAACAAGTGGTATCAGAGCAGGTCGTTCATTAGAATCAGCTGCCTGGTCAACGAGCTTGATCCGAGTGTTTTTCAAAGGTTTTTCAAACTTTTCAAAAGTGCATCTTTTTGAAAAAATTAAATTTTTGAAAAATTGATTGTATCAGCCATATTCCCCATATAGCTGGTATGAGCTTCGAAGACTGGAAGATCAGAATGGAGATCTTCTTAGCTGCCTACATTGATAACATGTACACATGTATCATCAAAGGTCCATTCAAATTCACCAAGACCATCAAAGTTGATGAAGTCGATATAACGGTGGAAAAAGATTTACACGAAATGACAGCCGAAGAAATAAAGCTGTTTAACCGGGACAAAGTTGGGCGATTTATCATGACCAAGGCCCTTGACAATGACAGATTTGACGAAGTCAAGCACTGCAAGACTGCCAAAGAGATGTGGGATAAGGTCCGTGATATGAGCTAAGGAAACGACGCCATTAAAGAGCATCAGCTGAGTGTTGCTCTGAAAAAGCTGGACAACTTCAAGATGAAGTCTGCGGAAACCATTGATCAGATGGATACAAGGTTTACAAGGACGCTGAATAAAGTTCTAAAGCTTGGAAAAACCTTCACTGATAAGGAGATAGCCGTTAGAGTGTTAAAGGGTCTACCTCCGAAGTTCAACATGAAGGTGACAGCCATGGAAGAGTCAAGAGATTTAGGAAAAATCTCCCTTACCGAGCTGTTCTCAGTACTCAAGGCATCTGAGTATAAACTGCCAAGAATGGATGTTGAAGAAACCTCCACTTCAAGTCCCACAGCTGCCCTGGTTGTTGCTGAAAATCCTAGAAGACCAGCCTATAAAAGCAAAGACGTGGACTCATTTGATGAAGCCACAATACTCAACAAAAAGGAGTACACTGTTGGAGACGTTGCATTGCTGATGAATAATTTCAAGAAGTTCTACAAACGAAAAATGAAGAACAAATACAACAATTCTTCTACTTCTAACCCTACTCCTTCTTCTCAAGATAAAGATTCTTATAAATCTAAAATGATGTGCTATAACTGCAGGAAATTGGGTCATTTCATCAGAGACTGCCCATATCCTAAAGCTGAAAAGTACACTGAAGAATAAAAGAGAATCAGAAAGGAAAGAAAGCATCAAGAAGGCAAGGTGCTGGTGGCAGAAGCGGAAAAGCTAGCTGCTATCTACTCATCAGATTCGGATTCAGACACTTCTGATGAAGAGTCTTCTGATGAAGAGAGACATGCTCTTCTCTGCCTGATGGCTAAGGAATCTGATGGCTCTGAGGATGATGAGGTAACTCCTCTAGATAATGAATTATTTAATTCATTTGAGCAAATGATGCTTAACAATACCCGTATTGCTTAAGCATTTACAAAGCTTAAGGAAGAGATGATATTGCTAAGAGAGCAAAACAGTTCACTGAAACTTAAGGCTGAAAAGCCAAAAGAATCAGATGAATATAAACAGCTTCAGCAAGAAAATGAAAAATTTATATCAGCTGACGACAGTAAGATCATTTTGTATGTTCAGACTACTAAACCTGTTTCACCTGAGAAAGTGTTAAAGGAGACGAAAACTCTTAAGGCTAAAAAGAGCAAAGAGCCTAGTGTAGGAAAACAGACTGATAAGACCAAACAGAAGAGTCTTAGGAAGTCTTCTGATAAGGCTAAAACCAATCAGACTAGTGATAAAACTAAGTCGTCTGTCAAAGCTTATCAAAGGCAACATTGAGATATCTGACGTCTCTTATGTTAAAGGCCTCAAATACAATTTGCTGAGTATAAGTCAATTTTGTGACAAAGGATATTCAGTCATCTTCTCAACAGATAAGTGCTACGTTGAACAGATTGGTACAAAGAAGGTTATTTTATCTGGAAGACGACAAGGGAATGTCTACACAGTGGACTGGAATTCTGTTGACAAGAATTCAAGTGTTTGTTTGGTGGCTTCAACACCAAGTGAAGTCAGTTGGCTGTGGCACAAAAGAATGAATCATGTAAATTTCAAGACCATCAACAGACTTATCAAGAATGATCTGGTAGAAGGAATTCCAAAGACAGTCATGAACAAAGATAAGCTTTGTGACGCATGTCAGAAGGGTAAACAAATCAAGTCATCTTTCAAAAGCAAGAAGCACCAATCATCTGGAAGGATCTTGGAGCTGCTACATATGGACTTATTTGGACCCGTTGATCCAATCAGCAATGGTGGAAATAAATATTGCCTAGCTTTTGTGGATGATTATTCAAGATACACTTGGGTGATTTTCATGAAGAAGAAAAGTGAGACCAAGGAGCATGTTACAAATCTGATGGAGAAGATTAAGAACAAAAAGAGTATGAAGATACTAAAAATCAGATCAGATAGAGGGACTGAATTTACAAACTCTGCTGTTGAATAGTATTGTAATGCCAGAAGAATCAGTCATGAGTACTCTGCTGCCTAAACCCCTCAACAGAATGGAGTTGCTGAAAGGAGAAACAGAACTCTGAAAGAAGCTACCAGAACCATGATAGCTGAAGCTAAGCTGCCTCAAAGATTTTGGGCAGAAGCAACAAATACAGCATGCTTTACCCAAAACAGATGCATGATCAACAAGCACCAAAACAAAACTCCATATGAAGTTTGGAACAACAGGAAGCCAAACGTTCATTACTTTAGAATTTTTGGTTGTAAATGCTTTGTTTTAAATAATGGGAAAAATCACCTTACTGCTTTTGCAGAAAAGGCTGATGAAGCAGTATTTGTAGGATATTCTACTGTTAGTAAAGCATATAGAGTCTTAACAAAAGAACTTTACTTGTAGAAGAATCCATTCATGTAGTATTTGATGAACCTAGTCAATCTTCTGAAAAGAATCAAAGTACTGATCAAAATCTGTCTACTGATCTTCAGAAATTGAGTGTTGAAAAGAATGAAGAATATATTCCCATCATACTACCTGATCTCAACTCAGCTGCAAACTCAAGTGTTGTTCAAAATCACAATGTTGATTGTCTAACAGAGGAGTTGCAAACAGCTAACAGACCAAAGATTGTTCAACAGACTACTACTAGAACTCCAACAGTAGCGTTGCAAGATCACAACAGAGGTCAACATTATGATTTGCAACCTGATCTTAGATGGCTCAAGAATCACCCACCAGAGCTGGTGATTGGTGATCCTTTGGATAGAGTAAAGACAAGGAGAGCTGCTGCAAGTGAAGCAATGTTTGTCAACTTTCTATCTCAAATTGAGCCTAAACAGATTGAAGAAGCTCTAAGTGATTCAAACTGGATTGAAGCTATGCAAGAAGAGCTAGATCAATTTGAAAGGAATGAATTCTGGTACTTAGTTCCTAGACCAAGTCATCAAAGAGTTATTGGCACTAAGTGGGTACTCAGGAACAAAATGGATGAAGATGGTGTTGTCACCAGAAATAAAGCAAGACTAGTTCCCAAAGGCTATTGTCAAGAAGAAGGTATTGACTTTGATGAAACTTTTGCACCAGTAGCAAGATTAGAGGCAATCAGACTCTTTCTTGCCTATGCTGCTCACAAGAATTTCACAGTCTATCAAATGGATGTGAAATCAACTTTTCTCAATGGAGAATTGCAAGAAGAAGTTTATGTTGAACAACCACCTGGATTTGAAGCCTATCAAGAAGAGGACAAGGTATATCGTCTGAAGAAAGCCCTCTATGGACTGAAACATGCTCCAAGAGCATGGTATGATACCCTATCTGATTTTCTTTTAATTAAAGGATTTCGCAAAGGTAAGGTTGACAAGACCCTGTTCACTATTGAATGGGAAGAACATATTTTGCTTGTGCAAATATATGGGGATTACATTATTTTCAGTTCAACAAATCAACATATGTGTGATAAGTTTTCAAAGTTGATGCAGAACAAGTTTGAAATGAGCATGATGGGAGAACTTAACTATTTTCTTGGCTTGCAAGTAAGACAGTTGCCTGATGGAATATTCATCAGCCAAGCAAAATACACAAAGAATCTGTTCAAGAAATTTGGTATGGAAACTAGCTCTACTGCTAATATTCCAATGTCTACTAGTCTTCGTTTGGATAAAGATGAGGATGACAAATCAGTAGACATAACCAAGTACAGAGGAATTATTGGGTCACTGTTATACTTAACAGCTAGCAGACCTGATATCATGTACTATGTTGGGGTTTGTGCGAGATATCAATCAAATCCTAAGGAATCTCATCTCCTAGCTGATAAAAGGATACTCAAATATCTTAAAGGTACTGAAGATTTGGGATTGTGGTACCCTAGGGAATCTGGATTTGAACTTATTGGATATTCAGACTCTGACCTTGCTGGCTGTAAGATTGACAGGAAAATCACAACAGGTGTCTCTCAGTTCTTAGGTAGTCGTCTGATCTCTTGGATGAGTAAGAAACAGACTTCAGTATCCATATCAACTGCTGAAGCTGAATATATAGCTGCTGGAGCTTGATGTGCACAAATATTATGGTTGAAACATCAACTAGAAGATTACAACATAAAAATCAGTGGAATACCTATCTACTGTGATAATACAAGTGAAATCAGCCTTACTCAGAATACTATAAGTCATTCAAGGACTAAACATATTGAGATCAAGCATCACTTCATCAGAGATCATGTGGAGAAAGGAAATGTCATGATAGAATATGTTTTTACTGAAAATCAGATTGCTGACATATTCACAAAACCTCTAAGTGAGACAAGGTTTTCAACTCTACGAGCTGAACTAGGACTACTAAAATTAGATGCATAAGATGAGGGGGAACTCATCAGAAGACTGAAGTTCAACAGCTTACACATCGTATTATCTTCAAGGATTAACTCTCAACAGACTAGTTAACTTATGAATTTTAAAGTCAGGGGGAACGTGTAAGACTAGCGGTACTTCTGATTAAAAGATGAAATCTGTTGATGAAAGTTAGTTGAAGTTATGTTTTAATCAGAAGATCAAAGTCTTGAAGATTAATTATCTAGCTGGATTGACAAACAGCCGAGGAAAGTTATCAGTTTGGCTTTCACTGATAGCAATCTGTCATCAGGACGTTAGTCTCATCAGATAAGTACTTTAGTTTACTCGTCTGATCAGATAAGTAAAAGATGTGTGCATTAAAAATGTTTTTATTTAAAACACGCTTTTATAAATATAATCAGGCGGTTCACATTCCCGTCTGTCATTAAATGCTTTTTGAATTTGAAAAGGCGTAACTGACGCCGCACGATCAGAACTGACAAGAAATGGATCTAACGGTTGGCGAGTATCACGGAAACCAAAATACCCTAACTCTATAAATCCAGATCTGATCAGACTTGTCGTTCTTTACGCACCCAAATATACTTAGAGCATTTGTGAGAAAATTTATGTGCACTCTATCTTCTGCAAACTTCGTTTTTCACTAACTTCCCGCAGATTCACTATGAGTTCTAGTCAAGAACCTAAGGCGGAGGGTATGTATCTGGTTTATGATGCGTACTATCAGTCTGGTACCGATTTGATGAAGCAACTATTAGAGAAGTTCGAGCTGCTTCCCTGGTAAATTTCATGGAACTTCATGAAGGATTGGTCTGGAAGGACCAAGTTTTGGAGTATTACAGGACGGCTGAAGTGGACTTCACAAAAAGGGAGATTAAGGCTACTGTCGGGGGTAAATCCATAGTTATCACCCCTGTTCTGCTTCATGAAACGTTTGGTCTGCCAAACAGTGGACGGCATGACGTCACCACCCTTGCTGAGGAAAAGCTTCAAGATTTCTGGGCAATCTGTGCCAAGGAAGGTGAGATGTTGACTGGCAACATCAAGAAGAAGCAACTTAAGGATGAATATCAGCGCATGGCTGATATGGTTGCCAAGCTGATAGAAAACTGCACCTTCTCTCTTGATGCAGTGACAATGAAGAGATACATCATTATGCTGGCTATCTACTATGCCTTGGAAGTAAATTGGTCAGTGGTTGTTTGGTACATACTGGCTAATTTTCATGAGAAGAAAGGCAAGAAGTCTACTCAACAGACAAATCACAAAATCACTCTGAGCTATCTGCTACACAACATGGGTTGTGGGATGACGAATGGGAAGGAGATTCATACTGCTAAGGCAATGGCCAAGTACCTGCCTGTTATGAAAAGGAAAGCAGATGAAGTTGAGGCTGAAGAAGATTTGGAGGAACCTAAGGAAGAGGTTCCTGCCAAGAAGCAAAAGAGAGTAACTCAGCCTGCTGTTCAGGCTAAGAAGAAGAAGGGTGATGAGCCAAAGGAAGTGGCTCAAAAGAAGAAAACCAAGACTTCTGTTCAAACAGCCCAGCCAGCTGTTGAAGCCAGAACAGAAGAGTCTAGTGCGAAGAAGGTTGCTGATCAGATCATAGATCAGACAACTGCGGAGATCAGGAATATGTCTCCTGCCTCATCTTCAAGAACACCATCTGCTGAACATCCTGATGAGACTGTTGCTCACAGGACCAGAAGTCAACTCAGAGATACAGGTGCTTCCAAACCTGTTCAAGAAGGAAGGGCAAAGAAGACAATCAGGAAGAGAATGACCTTCATTGATTCTCCCACTGAGCTGTCAACTTTGGTTAGAAAAAGTCCTCCATCAGCAGAGAGGCTTGCTGGTGCTGAGGAAATGTCTGCTGTTGAAAAGATTGATGCTCAACAGACTGCTCCAAAGGAACCAACAGCTGAGGTTACTCAACCTCAAGATGATCCAGATGTGATGATCATCAACTCTATAGCAGCTGCACCCCTTGCATCTGCTGGTCCTGCTCCAAGACCTGCTCAAGCTGATAAAGGAAAAAGAAAAATCCTTATCAAGAAGAAGAAAATCTCTGCTGCTGACAAAAAGAAGAGAGAGGAAGCTGAGCAGCGAAAGAGAGATGAACTGGAGGAGAAAAGGGTCCTGGAACTTAGCAAGATTCAGGCCGAAAAAGATGAACAAATTAGGAAAATGTCTGAAGCAGAACGTAAGGCTGCTGAAGATGCTGAACTTGCTATGGTCATTGGAATGAGCAAGAAGGATGCTCATGGCCCTGTTCATGCAGGTGGAATAAAGATTGGTGAATCTTTAGAAGCCAAGCCAAAGATGCCTGCTGGCACAGTCAAGCCTAAGGCCAAATTTGAAGTCAGAAAATCCTTTGACATCATTAATTCTGATAAATCTGTCTTCAACAGGTTTGAGAAGGCTCTGGCTTATTTTGATCAAAAACTGATGCTCAAGACCTTATTCACTCATGAGAAGCCAAGATATATGAAGTGGAGAGACTACAGAATGAATAAGCCTGTTGAAGAGCTTCAGAATTGGAAGGAGTTTGATGATGAAGAAAGGTGGGTTCTTCAATGGCTGAAAACTGACTCCATCTCACAAGCCTTGGATCCTGACTTCGTCAGAGATGCTATGCATCAGTATGCCAAGGACTTTGCTACTGAAGAAGCAAAGATTATTTCAAACACTTTGCCAGGCAAGAGAAGGAAGTCTGATGATCATATTGAGAGGGCTATTCAAATTGCTGTTATGACTGCCCTGAAGAACTGGGCTGCTAAGTCAAGATATCAGAAAGGTTCTTCAAGTGATCTACCCTCGTTGCCAAGCATTCAACAGAGGACCTTTGGCAAAGAAGTGAAAGAATACTATGAAGTGCCTAAAGTAAAGACTTCTGCTCCAAAGTCGTGGCCTGTTGTGAGACAAATTCGTCAAACAACAGGCTTTAATGATGAAGGCAAAATCATCAATAAAATCTTTGAAGACGTCACTGATCAGCCCAGTGCTGTTAACGAACCCTTAGCAATTGAGTGGAAGGCTAAGGAGTCAATTGCTGATCAAGAGACTAAGTTGAAAGATGCCCCTGTCCACCAGGAAACTGAAGATAACCAGCCTGCTGATCCTTCTGCTTCATCAGCTAATATGCACTCATCACTGATGGAAGCCTTCCAGATGTTGTTAGAGAATAACTTAAAAGGAAATGGAAGCAAGGAACATACAACAACTGGAAGTGATGCAGCAAGCCTTGGAGGAATCCAACAGACTACAATTAGAACAAATGCACAAAGCCACTGCAATGATTGTCCAAGATGTTGTTGAAAACTTCCCACTGCCTGATGACAGCGCATTGAAGAGAAATGTGCTTGAATTGAACAGAAACGTTGAAGACATAAAGGCAGATGTAAACCATCTTCACACTGCTCTGAAAAGAGCTGAAAACAACATTGCTGATCTCACTGCATCCTTCATCAATGTCAGTGAACAAGAGAAGGCAGTAAATGTTGCACTGTTGCAAGAAGTTGGTAAAGCTGAAGTTGCTATTCAAGAAATAAATGTTGACTGCCTGAATGATCAGAATGATACCATCAGCACAACTCTCAATCATCTAACTGCCAGTCATGATGTAGTTAATCAGAACTTGAAGGCTTTATGTGCAGCAATGAAGATTCAGTCTGTTGCACTCAACCCTCCTATCAAACCTGCTAGTGTCACCAATTCAGATGATGACAAAAAGGGGGAAGAGAAAAGGGAAGATGAGCCAACTCTTCAAGCTGCTGCTGCTGAAAACAGTCAAGTAGTTGAAGAAAAAGCTGAGGAAGCAGTTGCTAGTGAAACCAAGAAGACTGGTGCAGCTGAAGAGACTGAAAATGTTGAAGGCAAAGAAGAAGCTGCTGAAGAAACCAAGGATAAAGCCAAGACTGATGAGGAAAAGGCTACATCCAAGGATTCTGATGGAGAAAAAGCTGAGCCCTACACCAAGTATAAAAATGAAGAGAGAATCAAGAGAAAGATGAACGAATTAGCCAAAGAGCAAGAAATCAAAGAGAAGATGGAAGTTGCTAATTAGTCTAATCTACTCTTGAATGATGATGTTGATGAAACTGAAGAAGAAGATGATGATGCAGAGTCTTCTTATGAATATTATGAAGAAGTTGAAGGAAGTGAAGAAGCTGATGATTAGAATAGATAAATCATTGTAATCAGTTTTTCTTTATCTTCTGACAGACATCTCATCTGAACAGAAACTGTACTTGTAATAATTTTCATATTATCAATAAAAAGTTCAGTTCTGTTTCCAACATATCTTTTCTAACTCAGAAAATTTTGAGGATCAAAACTTTAGTATAAGTAAACAGGTACCAAGCTGAAGTTTTGTCATCATAAAAAAGGGGGAAATTGTTGGATAAAGATGAAGATGGATGCACTGGAGTGTATTTAGTTAAGGGAGGTTTTGATGATTTCCAAAACTTCAAATCAGCTAAGTAAAGACAACTTAGTTGAAATCCCTTAAAAGAATTTTGACCAAGTAAGAAGACTTATCAGACGGGTCAAATATTCAAGGTCCAAAAGACTACTGATCTGCTGAAGGAAAGAAATCAGACTGGTGAAGATCAGCCGACTCAAATCAGATTTGTTCAAGTTTGGGATCAGCTCTGTTCATCATCAGACTTGCGCTTTCATCAGCCAAGTGGAAAGATCAAGAAGTCGTCCCAATGGTAATAAATGCCACTGGAGTAATAAATGCTGAAGTCTAAGGTTATTAATGACAAATGATTGAAGAAAAGACTCGTATCAGCTTGGTGCATTTAATGCTGCCTGACAGAAAGTACAGTCTGCGGTACAGTCACTGTGCAGAGAGCTGTTCGCGGAAATTAAGGACCAGAAATCAAGAAATTTGAATTGTGTCTCTCTTCAACGGACATAATTCAAAGAGTGACTATAAATAGCTGAAGAGACGAAGAAAGAAGATGATACAACTTCTGAGAGATTGAATTCAAAGCAAAATATTTTCTAAGTCTCAAAGCTCAAGACAGCTCACTCGTCTGCTGAAAGTCATTTGTTGACAGAAGCCGTTGAAGTTCAAGAAAACATTTTCTGAGTGAATCTGTAAGAGAGAAAAGTTGTGAGAAGTAGATATCCATCTTAGTGAGTGATATTACTTCGGAGAGTAGGAGTTTCTTTGTGATTTCCTATTGCGAACTTGTGGCTGATCATTTATTGTGAAGCACAAGCATGGTGTACTAATTACTTTGTGTTCTTAGTATAACCCAAGATCTGTGTGACTTGGAAGAGTGGATTAAATGATATTTAAATCCATATAACCACTATAAAAATTCTTGTGTTTTTACATTGATTTTACTTGCATATTTTCAGATCTGCATAAAGCACATTATAAAACTGTTTGAAAATTAATTTAAAGGAGTTTATAAAACTGGGGACAAAATTTTCAAACTACTAAGTTTACTTGTGAAAAACACTTTAAAAATCCGCTGCAAGTATTCTGGTATTAAATCTGATTTTCACCAAAATCAGCTAAGTAACTATCAGATTAGTGGTCAGCAAAGCTGTTCAAAGAATTGTTCGCGATCAGCCTTGTAAACATACTGTTCTGTAACAGCTTAATCTTTTTAAGTTTGTGCAACAGTTTTAAAGTTAAACTTTGATTAAAATTTTCAGAGGTCTATTCACCCTCCCCCCCTCCCTCTAGACCTCATCTGACCACTTGGGACCAACATCATTGATCAAAATACATTTATGTATCTAAAACAAACTATTGACTGAATAATTGGTAAAAACAATGCCACTTGCACATGGAGATTAAGGTACTTTAAAATAGTCAACATGAAATACGAATATGATTCATCTAACCTGATGGAGATGGAGAAGGAGAAAAACCTAGACAAAAAGAGAGGAGCGGCTATGGTGTCAAAGAGAATTCGTGAGAGAGCAAGAAGAATTAATGTGGGAAAAAAATGGGGCAATAATGTCTTTTTTTTTATTTTTAGTATCTAATCCCTTAGGAAAGGAATCAGAATACCATAGAAAATATGGGTTTCATATTTCTAGATATTTGTTGCAATATTTCTAGTTCTAAGGAATATATTTCCTTTCCCAAAATCTAATTTTTTTTACCAAACTTAATTATGTCTTACCAAGCAATCTAATTACCCAATTAACCAAACTTATATTGAGTGGAATATTGCTATGCTTGGTCATTTTAAACCGACTTTAGTATTTTAAGTACTTATCCAATATAAAAAATTAAATACACTTATTTGATGAAATTTTATTTGTATGGCTGATTTCCAAAAAAAAAAAAAATTGTTCATGATCATTTTTCAAATTACATATAAGAATAAAAAAAAATATTAACTTCTTAGTCATAATATCTAACATACCTAATGATTATTGTAGAAGTGAAAAAAAAATCATACTTATCTATAGATGAGTTTTTGTCAAGAATTAGTTGAATAAACATATAATAGCACCAGACAATATAAATAGTTGGATTTATTGAAGTTTATGGAAAAAATTAACGCTTACGGAATATACTTTTAATTTTGTCAATAAAAAATAACACTTCTCTACTCCAAAATCAAATAATCATCAGGTCCACCTGCAAATAAGGAATAGTTTTGAAACAATTTTTAGTTTTTGACTTTGAAAATACTTGAAGACATCTATTTTCTTCTTAGCTCTTTATAATGAAATAAAATAATGAAAATGACTTTATAGTGAATGTGTTGTGCTTCAAATGAGCTTGAAACGAACATGAATGCTTTTGAGTTAGTTAAATTTGTATTTATTGTGGCTATTAAGTTTTTCTTCGGAAAAAAAAGTGTCTTGAAAATCTTCACGGATAGGTCGGGTCAGTCACCCCGTTTAACCACTAACCGGACACCAATCGGTTGATCCTCTAAAACCACAAAGCTTCTGGACCAATATGAACCTACCAAAACTAGTAAAATTGGCTAACCAGTGAACCAACGGTTCACTTTTATATAATTATTTTTTCAATAAAAAAACATTCAATCTCATACAAAGCCGATCACAATAATTCATCTTTTCTTTAAAATGATTGATGTTGTATAAAAATGTTCAGGGCAAATGTGGAAATAGGCCCTTCAATAATTAACAACATCACAATAATAAAATAAATTTTGCACATAGATATTGAGGGAAAAATTGTCTTGTAACTGTAATAGTAAGTTGGTTCCTTTTGTTTAAAATAGGGTGGCCTATTTATAGGTACATCCAGGGGTATAATAGTCTTTTCAGGAAAGACGACACAAGTAATTAAATACAAAAACGTTACAGACGTTACGAGAGTTTATGATAAAGACGTTATTAACGTTACAAGATATAAATGATAAAGATGCTACAAATCTCTCATTTATGCAACTTAGTATTAATCTCTTAATTGCCATCGAGTACAAATTTTGGAGAAATCATTGTGTCTTCTTAATTCACTACTCCAACCAATTTCAGATTGAGAAAACTAATACAGTCGAGAAGAATAAATGAAAGATGAAAAACATGGAGGAGTAGAGTGTTGATGCGAAAAGGAGATGCGGGGAAATGAAAGAGGAAGAAAATGATAGAGAGCGAGAGAGAAAAAAAATTCAATTCATGTTTTCTGCCCAAAGAAGAAGACTTGTGTCAAATTGGCCCAAGGTCCATTACCTGGACATAATAAATGGCCATATAACATATTATACTCACTACGGGAAATTTGTGGCAAGATTTTAAGTATAAAGTAAAATTTATCACTATTTGTATGTGATTAGTGACAACAATTCTAGTGTTGTTGTGACAATAACATTAGTGACAAAAACCTTAATAGGGTTTAGTGACAAGAGTACGATAATTAAGTTTTCATTATTGATAATTAGATACACCCTTTTAATGACAATAAATATTGTCACGATAATTTAATGACAATTAAAGACCCCATTTTATCGTTTAGTGTTTCCTATAAATTTGTTTTCATCATTTCAAGTACCTATGGTCTATGTTAATAATAGAATTAATATAATAACTACGTGGTGACGTCATATTGATTCAATCGGCCTAATTAGTGGTTGCAATTGATTAAATCAGTAAAATCAGTAATCAGTTGGACTTTCGGTTCGATAATCGATACGGTTTTAAAAACACTTTAGACTAGATCGAACATGCCACTAGTTAGCGATTGTACCGATTCGACCGATCGATTCGAAAGAGACCCGAAACCCAATTGAAATCGGACCGCTGCTGAACATGGCCAACCAGCGAACCGGGTCGGCCCGCAGTTCGTATTTTTTTTTTTTTACTTTTTATTTTCCTTACTGTTAAAAATACTTTGAAAAAAATGTAAAGGGAGAGATTTGAGCGCCTGGCCTCTGGGATGAAACGAAACGGCTTCACCTTCTAGGTTAAGCTAATTTTGTTAAGTTTTTAGTGTTCCAATTAAGTTCTTGCCAATTTTGTTAAGTCGTTAGCATACAAATTTGTTAAGTTTTTAACCTAATTTATTTTTGAACTAGTTTATGATAATTAACTTCAAATTAACATCTTACGCATTTTGAATGAAAATATATTTTATGATAAAGAGGGGCCACATTTATATATTATGCAAATTTTATTTTTGTATATTAGACTTTACAATTAATATATGATAATTTTATTCTAAAATTATAAATCTCTTAGTTTGTTGTATTTACAATTTTATATTTTCAATTTTGTAAAGATTTTTAATTATTGAACGATAGAATCCCCCTCTAAGTAAGAACGACGAATCATGCGTTGTTTGATGAATAATT
Organism: Penstemon eatonii; assembly: GCA_038501285.1. Classification (NCBI taxonomy): domain Eukaryota; kingdom Viridiplantae; phylum Streptophyta; class Magnoliopsida; order Lamiales; family Plantaginaceae; genus Penstemon; species Penstemon eatonii. The sequence continues at coordinate 62,767,255 of CM076715.1, read as the reverse complement.
GATTTCAATGGCATCGGAGGACTAAACATGGCGATTAAAGTAAGTTATAGGACTAAATTTATTGGCTCAATACCTCTAGGATGAAATATGGATAAGTGACAAACTTACAGGACTAAAAAGGGAATTTTGCCAGTAACTATTAAACGGGCTTAATTCCACTTTGCACCCTACAAATAGGAGCATTTTCCACTTTGCACCTTACAAAAACATTTATCCCACATTGCACCCTACAAATCACTATTTCATTTCAGATTGCACCCTCAACCATTTTCAGCCCATTTTAGTTGACAGAGTAAGGGTAAATTCGTCCATTCACATTATTAACCACCCTAATTTCCCCCCAAAAATAATATATGCGCAAAATTTACACATCTCCATAATAACTTTAATTTTTTTTTTTTTGAAAAATAGAAAACAAGTCCTACGGGGGGTTTACTCAATTTTCATCTTTCTTCTTCAAGTCGATTCCAATGCTGCCTTTTTCTTTTCCACTTTACATATAATTATTGAAACTAACCTAGAGTAATTATGAGGATATACATGTATTATTCCTAATTATCCCTAATTACTAATTTTATAAACAAGTGTAATATAGTTATTGAAAATGGGAATCAAAACGTAAATAAGATGAGAAATTGAGAATATGGTAAACACAATTCATTTTCTTTTCTTATCACCCAACACATTTTTTCTTCAAACATAAAAAAGAAAAAGACGGCATTAGATTGAATTTGAAGAAGAAAGAGGAGAAATTGAGAATATAGTACCCATAAAACTTGTTTTCTATTTTTCAGCCTTTTTTTTAAGTTATTATTATGGTGATATGTTAATTTTGCCCATATATTATTTTTTAAGAGAAATTGGGGTGGCTAATAATGTGAAAGGATGGATTTACCATTACCTACGCGACTTAAATGTGCTGAAAATGGTTGAGGGTGCAATCTGAAATGAAATAGTGGTTTGTAGGGTGCAAATTGTGATAAAACATTTTGTAGGGTGCAAAGTGAAAAATGCTCCTATTTGTAGGTAGCAAAGTGGGATTAAGCCCTATTAAACGCTATGTCATCTTATATCGTTTATTTTATCAAATTTTGACTTGAATTTGTCTCTCTTTGCTCCAAATCACAATATACCACAAAGGCAGTCACCAGTGAAAATTATCAAAAAAGAAAGGAAAAAGGAAAGAAAGATACCAGTGAAGAAGATGAGGGGAGAGAGGGCCTCTACTCTGATTCGAAGAGGATTTGAGAGTAAGTTTCGATATCTTTCTTACTGCTCAAAATTTCACATTGAAAGCCACAAAAACTGCAAACCTAGATTCGATTTCAGTCGCATAAAAGAGGTGGAAGATGCTAATTACATGTTTCGTGATATGCTAAAAATGCGACCTCAACCCTCTGTTATCGAATACACCAAACTATTGATTTTGGTGGTCAAAATGAAACAATATTATGCTGCCATCAATATGTTCGACGAAATGTGTGAACTGGGTGTCCCCGTCAATGGTTACACCATGACCATTGCGATTAATTGTTATTGCCTTGTTAATCGGGTAGATTTCGGGTTTGCAATGTTAGGAAGCTTCTTCAAGCGCGGCTACGAACCAAATACAACAACCTTCACTACTCTCCTTAAAGGGCTATTCTTAGAGAAGAAGGTGGCTGAGGCAGAAAAATTGTTCAAAAAATTGTTGAGACAGAATATCTGTGAGCATGATGAAGTTATGTTCCTCACTGTGATCAACGGGTTGTGCAAAGCAGGGCACACTCTTTCAGCATCTCATTTGCTTGTGCTATTGGAAAATGGAAATTACAAACCAGATGTTTATGCTTACAGTGCAGTAATTGATAGCCTATGCAAAAATAGAAGGATTGATGATGCTCTCCGACTCTTAGCCAGAATGATTGACAAGGGGATTTTGCCTAATGTCGTCACGTATAATTCGGTTATCCAGGGATTATGCGATTTCTGTAGATATGGTGAAGTTCTAAATTTACTAAATGACATGGTGGCTCTCAAAATCTCTTTTGACGTGTTTACTTATAATATATTGATAGATTCATTTTGCAAGGACGGAAAGGTGAAAGATGCAGAAGATATGTTGAAAATTATGAAGCAAAGAAGTATTAATCCTGATATCGTCACTTACAATACACTAATTGATGGATATTGTTTGCGAGGAGAAATGGAGAACGCTGGAAAAATATTTCGTTCGGTTGTGGAGTCAGGCCTTAAGCCTAATATTATCACATACGGTAGTTTGATTAATGGGTATGGAAAGAAAGGTAATGTGGATGAAGCTTGGAGACTCTTTCTTGAAGCTCCTTGTAAAGGGTTGGAACACACAACTATTACCTATACCTCCATGTTACATGGATTATTTTGTGCTGGTAGAATCAATGCTGGTTGGAAGCTTTTCCATGAGATGGAAGCTTGTCAAGTAGTTCCTAACTTAATGACTTATAATGTCTTGTTGGATGGCTTATGCACAAATCAAAGAATGGAAGAGGCATTTTCATTTCTACATGCAATGGAATGTAATGGTGTTAATCCTAACATAGTAACGTATAATATCCTCATTGATGGATTGTGCAAGAATGGAGAACTTGAATCAGCAAGAAATGTTTTCAATGAACTTCCTTCCAAAGGTTTGCAACCTGATGTTATAACACACAACATCATCATCGGTGCACTTTGTAGAGAAGGGATGATAGAAAAGGCTAAAAATATGCTTATGAAAATGGAAGAAAACGGTTGCTTGCCTAATAATAACACGTATAATATCTTCATGGGGGGTTTCTTAGAACAACAACAAAGATTAACGAAGCAATCCCACTCTTGGAAGAAATGACAAGAAAGGATTTCTCACCGGATTCGGATACTATGTGTATGTTACTTGATCATCTGAGAGGTGAAGATCAAGATAGTGTTCTTCTTGGTAAGGAAAAAAAATAAATGAGTCGTTTCTGGCAGGTAAACTGATTATTGGTTTTTCTTTTTGGTACATCAAACTGATTATTGGTTTTGCACTTTTGCTGCTTGCTTGTGTTAGTTTGGGATTGCAAAAGAAATATTGCAAATGAATACTTTCACCAATATTTTGAGTTTGTGTTCAGGTTATAAGTAGGTGTTTCATCATATTTTGTATGTTCTACTCCTTGAGAAATATGATAATGTTGAAACTTTACTTTGGAATAGTACGTCACTACGTTGCAATAAAGTGTGAGGAAGTCATTACAAGTCATTTTTTCAATATCCTTATTTTTTGTAGCAATGTGTTTAAAGGAGCCTGGCAGAGACAATCAAAACTACAGCTCTAATTTTCCCTTATCCTATAGTATTTGCGATAAAAATGAAATTCAGAATGTTGTTTTGAAGACTGGGTACGTTAATGGATGTACTCTATAAAACTTTGTTCCCTAGAGATTAATTGCAAATTCATTTTAGGAAGTGAAAAATTATGTGAAGCTGGTTTTGTGAAGTATTTCGTTGTTTAGAACTTACCATATATATTGGATAAAATTGTTGATACATGGACACTGGTGCTAGAAAACCTGATCCATTCTATGTGATGTAAACTCATACACTTCCTAGAGGATATGATTGGCTTTTTTCAAAAATTTGAGCTCTTTGTAAAGTTGGTTTAGTAAACGACCTTTTTCAAGCCTGCAGTCTTGTAATAATATTTTTAAGATAGAAGAAAGAATTAAAAGAAAAAACCATTGTTCTGTGAAAAAGTCGTAGATTATTTTATGTATCATATGTGCACGGACCGCTTAAGGAGCTGGGGGGCGGCCGCCCCCCAAGAAAATCTGGAAGAAATATTTTTATAGATGTATTTGTCGAGCATATTCAACTATAGTGAGTAGTGCAGTGGATTGTGTACTTCATTTCCCCCAAGGAGGCCTGGGTTCGATTCTCCTGATCTTCATAGCTATAATGTTTTTTAATTATTATCTATTTGTCTGTTATATTTTTTAATTATAATCTATTTGTCTTTCTTTCCTCCAGTTTTCCTCCAGTTTATTATAAATATATGGATCAATTTATAAACATTAACATGACATGTGTACTAACATTATTGTAAATATTTTTATGTTAATAATTTATTAGTGTCTTAATTATAATCATCATATTTTATGATAAAAATATTATGATTTTATAAAATGCATTACAATAAAAAAAAGTTTTAATATTAATTTTGGTACTTTTTATAGCTTTTTTTTATAGTACTGGGTTTATGTTGTAAAAATATTTATGTGTTTTAAGATTATTCAATATCTTGAACCATTTTGAATGAAACTCTTTAAAAAAAATTACTAGTATATTTTTCATCTTTTATTAGATAAATATACAAAATTACTTATTTTCAGTAAGTTGTCATTTTATCTCAATAATAAAAAAAATATCAAGTTTACTATTAAAATTCTCGCCCCCCCCCCCCCCCCAACCAAAAGCCTCTAGGTCCGCCCCTGCATATGTGGCTTTAAATAAGGTTACTTTTCGGTATATAAGAGCTTATTATAATATTCTTGTTATGTGATTCTATTAGGCCAAAAATTGTGTTTTGAAGTGTTAAATTTACTTGTCTCTCTATTTCTTTCTTTAATTTCGAATTATATGCAGGTAGGTAATTGAGACTGATAACAAGAAAGTGAAGACTACTACCTTAGTTGAAGAAGGCAAATTTCAATTTTGTGGATACTTATTTTCTCTGTGACAGGGTTCATGTTTGGGTTAATGACAATGACATTGGATGAACGTGAGAAGAGAACAACAAAGATAATCTGAATGTCGGATTTTTTTCACGGCTTGTTTGTTCTTTTGATATTCCATGTTTCAATTAAATTTTTCCGAATGATGATTTTTATGTTGTAGTGGCTGTTTGATATCTCAGGTCTTCGATAAATTTAAAATCTGATATTGGGATTTTCCAATTACAGTATTATTTGTAGATTCGGGAAACCTACGTTATAAATTAGTTTGAAGAGTTATAAATACTTGATCTTGATGAGGTTGTAGTAGATAGTATTAGCAGTCCTGTTCTTGACAAAAGGGTAAAATGCAGAAAAATGTAATATCTCATGTTTGTAGGATTAGACCTGCACTCTGCGGATTTGATTCTTGTCTTATATGTGCCTTTTGAAATAATACTTGTTTCTAGATAACTGCAACATTTTACATACAAATTCAGAAGATCTAGTATGATGCACAATTTGGTATTAGTAGTGGCATTCAGGCTTAATCCCACTTTGCACCCTGCAAATGTATCAATTTGGCACTTTGCACCCTCGAAAAAAATAAATTTCACTTTGCACCCTCAAAACATATATTATAATTCACTTTGCACCCTGGATGAATTTCAAGCCAAAAGACAAGGGTATTTTCACCACTCTCTTAAAAAATCAACACATATTCCCTCCAAAATATAATAATGTGACATATATATAATATAAATAGTATAATTGAAAAATTATCCATTAAAATAACTCTGGAAAAAATCATTCTTAGGGCAGTTAAATGAATAATTTACTACTCTTAACTCGACCTAATATAAAATATTATTCTAAATAATTATTTATATAACTTGAAATAAGAAAATATAATATCAATACATAAATAAAACATAGTCTTGTTTTTACAGTAAAGTGGTGGAGTATAAGTAATTATATGGCGCCAAATGACCATCGAAAATACTTGTCACTCGAAAATTCATCAAAAAAAATTCCGACACGATATTTTTCGACGAAATGTTTCGGTCCCAAGCCGCAACAAATTTTACATTTTTCTTGTAGTGAGCTAAAAATTTAACGTAGTTGGTTAAAATTATGTTCCATATGAAATATAATATATGAAAGGTCTATGTAACAATATATATATTAGAGCTTTGTGCATTTAAATAACATTAGGATCCCTAAACTCAAACATGGACAAAAATATCATTTGATATCGTTCTTTTTAAATTTATATTTACAACATGTGACATCTCATTTTTTTTTAATGTTTTTCTCGGAGTTGTTTTAATGGATAATTATCAATTTTACTCTTAATTAACTGCACATGAATTAAAACATTAAAACCCTAAATTCAAATTTATATTAACACGTGACATCTCAATTTTTTTTTATGTTTTTTTCGGAGTTATTTTAATGGGCAATTGTCAATTTACTCTTAATTGCACATGAATCTCACATTAGTACATTTTGGAGGAAATATATGTTGATTTTTTAATGGAGTGACAAAAATACCCCTGCTTTTTGGCCTAATATTCACCTAGGGTGCAAAGTGAAAGACAATATATGTTTTGAGGGTGCAAAGTGGGATTGATTTTTTTCGAGGGTGCAAAGTGTCAAACTGATGCATTTCTAGGGTGCAAAGTGGGATTAAGCCATTAGTAGTCAATGGATATGGATTTTGTTGGGGATTATTGCATTTTTTTGCCACAACTTAAGTCCACTGACATTTTTGGTATTAGGATTATGTTGGGTGCAAAAATTGCGGATTTGGTCCCATAACATTCGGACCATGACAAAAGTAATTATTTTATATTTATTGATCTTCACTCATTTGGAGGAATCTGGATTTTCTGCACTTTGCATCCTTGAAACATGAGAAATAGGCACATTTGCACTCTCGAAACTTAGATTTAGCACTTTGTACCCTCGAAATATGAAAAATGCAGCACTTTGCACCCTCTTTTATTTTCAAGCAAAAACTCAAGGGCAAAATAGGTAATTCTATTGTAAATCTTTGGCACTTTGCACCCCCAAAATAAAATTAGCATTTAACACTCCCTAATTAAGAACAAATCAACAACTTGCACCCCGAAACACAATAAATGGACACTTTGCACCCCAAAACACAAAATTAACACTTATCACCCTCAAATTAAAACAAAAAAAAACTCAAACCCCTCGTTTTTTCTGAAAAAGTTGACCATTGAGGTGAAATTTTTTAGGCAAAATAGGTAATTATTTATGGATCTTTGATATTTTAAAGTAGACAATGGGTCTTTCAGGAGTTTACTTGTACTTTATTTAGTTATTTATGTTATATTGTTGGAAAGAAAGATAGAGAGAGAAATGAGTATTCGAATATTTATAATTGTATTTTAAAAAATTTAAGGAAAAAAAATGAATTACCTATTTTTCCTTAGATTTTTTTCACTCCGATAGTCAACTTTGACCAAAAAAATGAGGGGTTTAAGTTAATTTAATTTGAGGGTGTTAAATGTTAATTTTGTATTTTTGGGGTGCAAAATGCCCATTTATTGTGTTTCGGGTGTGAAAGTTGATTTATTCTTAATTAGAGGATGTTAAGTGCAAACATTAGTTTGGGGGTACAAAGTGCGAAATTTTCAAGTTTTGAGGGTGCAAAGTGCCAATACTATTGAATTACCTATTTTGCCCTAGGGTGCAAAAAGTGCTGCATTTTTCATATTTCGATGATGCAAAGTGCTAAATCTAAGTTTTGAGGGTGCAAAGTGCAAAAAACCCGAGGAATCTTTACAACATTAATTTAAGGATTTCAATATGGTGAAATCAATAGAAAAAAGTTGAAAGTAGGATCAGGATTTTGTCTAGGTAAAATTGCAAAAAACGTCCCAAACTAATTAGTGATTTTGAATTTTCGTTTCAACCTATATAACTTAGCTAATTTAGTTCCGTAATTTTATATGTTTTTTGAAATATCGTCTCACTTGCCACATGGATGCTTACATGTCATGACGTGGCAAATTTTATCATAAATAATTATGAAGTATAAGATTGCAGAAAATTCGTCCCAAACTAAATATAATTTGTAGTTTGGCATAAATTTAGTCCATTACTAAATTTCTAATTTTATGAAAATGACGATTAATCTTTTATTTTTTTAAGGGATTAATGACAATTTATCCCCTGTGATATTCATTATGTTCAATTTATCTCTTATAATTTGAAAAGAAGCAATTTAAGATAAATTGAATATTATGAATATTACATGGAAGTATAATGCCATTAACTTTTTTTAAGAGAAAAAAAGTATAAATTTTTGAAATTCATGTGCACTTTTCAGGAAAAAAAAAATCCTATCTCAGCTCATTGAAAAATGTGTGCTTTTTTTTTTTGTATTAATAAATAATAAATATTAATAACTAGTTTGGAACAAACTTTTGTCCATGTCATTTGAATTACGGGACAGAAGTCGGCTTATTGATATAGTTTGGGATGAAAAATCAAAATTTATAATTAATTTGGGACAAATTTTGCAATTTTACATGGAAGTATAATGCCATTAACTTTTTTTAAGAGAAAAAAAGTATAAATTTTTGAAATTCATGTGCACTTTTCAGGAAAAAAAAAATCCTATCTCAGCTCATTGAAAAATGTGTGCTTTTTTTTTTGTATTAATAAATAATAAATATTAATAACTAGTTTGGAACAAACTTTTGTCCATGTCATTTGAATTACGGGACGGAAGTCGGCTTATTGATATAGTTTGGGATGAAAAATTAAAATTTATAATTAATTTGGGACAAATTTTGCAATTTTATATAATTGTTTATGATAAAATTTATCACGTCATGACATGTAAGCGTCCATGTGACAAGTGAGACGATATTCCAAAAAATTATAAAATTAGGGGATTAATTTGATAAAGTTATATAGCTTGGGACGAAAATCCAAAATCATTAATTAGTTTGTGACCTTTTTGCAATTTTTCCTTTTGTAGACTTCTACAATCTTCGAGTCCTAATCTTGTTCGAGTTCAATCAAATTTTGAATCTTTTTTCCGGATTAATAGTTTAAAGTTCCTGCTTATTAGAACTCATAGCAACTTATTACTTCATATATAAATATATTTTTGACTTGTTAAGTCAAGCTTTAACGGATTAAACAAAATTTTATCAAATAAACCAAAGCCAAATTTCAAATATCATAAATTTATTCTCATCCATGTTCTATAAGCAGCTAGTTTATGTTCAATAAGCCAACACAACAATTGTTTAGAATTAGTTCTCATAAATCAAAGCCAAGAACTCATAGACAAACCACAAAAAGTGACTTAATTAGCATATTACATCATATATTCATACCATATGCTGGGGTATTTCAGACCCAAACAAAAGCAGAGGTACAAAGAACTTAAGTCAACATATTATGCCTAAATCTAGATTACATAAGAAGAAAAAGAGGAAAAACACACACACACAAACATAGCAAAAGATAATTTAACAAACCTAATATAATACCTTAATCCCCCCAAACTAATCAAAATTAAGCAACAACCCTATCAATAATGTTGCCAACTACATCTTTAGATTCCTTAAGCAACTTAATGCTATTCTTGAGCCTAATCCTTTTTTCAACAACTGCAGGAGACTCCTCCAGCATCCGTTCCAATCCGTTATGTCCCGGTCCCATTAACTCGTTAATTATCTCGACTTCCATTTCCTTATTAACAAGCTTTTCAACACTAAAAACCAAATGGAAGGCCATACTATCAACCCATCTTCTCAAAACAATATTCCAATATGCCCTCATCCTCATCTTCATGTCATAAGCTTCTTTAACTTCGCCAACATGGCCTCGTAAATGAACGACCTCAACATCCCCGAATTCCTCCATCTTCATCAATGTTGGCTTCCTATGATCATTTAAAATTTCCATCAACTGATTCTGTTGGGACATAAGTTTATTCCACAAAGAAACGTACTCCGGATTACACGTGTAATCCGTAAGCTTCTCCATCTCGACAAGATCATTCACCCAATCAATCGATAGTTTTTTCTTCTTCTCAACGAGATTTTGACAAACCCTCCTAGTCGAGGAGAGAAGTTGTGGGTAATTCTCAGTATGTTGCATTAAAACCATAACGAAAACGTTGTCCACATACTTCCACATCTTATCCACGAACTCAATCGGAGTAACCGAAATGGCCTTGACCTTTCTCTGAAGTAGAGTTAAAAAAGCAGCTCTAGGGAGGAAATTCGGCAGACTGATAGCCTTTGTTTCCTCCAAAATCTTGATTTCTTCAAGCAAAAAACCACCTTTCGAGTAATCTTCATAACTTTTCGACTTAAGCTCATTCGCGTATCTGTCCAACATCTCACGAAATCGAGTGGTACCGTGCATCTCCATTAAATCAGGATACTCGTCAAACTCACCACGCAAAAGTATTTTCCTCAATGATTCTTTAGATGAACCAATAATACTCATGAATGTAGTCATGGCTTCAGCAATAGAAGTCATGTTCCGGGGAAGCTTGTTTAAATCCTCCATGTTCGAAGAAAGCTTATCGTTTATCTTCCTCACGATATCAGGCAAACATTTCACGATAATATTAGCCTGGATTTGAACCAATTTCTGGGCCAGAACAGGGATGCCAACCAGGGATTTACTTATTTTCGACAAGAGTGGATGATTCTCGAAAAGCCTGGCCTCTTCATCCCGAGCTTCTCCGTAAGACTCATCTCCAATTCGATTTCTCACACAAACATAACCCAGTCCAATATTCACATCATCGGCGGTAACCTTTTCGAGCAAACCTTCAGGGGACTTATCAGCTTTGGTCACAACAGCTAATGTTCGTTCTCCTGTTTTGTCTACACGCTGAGACATTCTAATCGACTCACATGTCGTGAAATCGACACCCGCCGAGAGAACATTCAAGATAATGCTCTCTTCTGGAGTGATGAACTCCATGATTATTTCAGAAATTTGTTCGTATATGTCATCAGGCTGCCCGTGAACAGGGACCCGAGTGATTCCAGGTAAATCAACCATTGTTAAATCAGGGACGCCGTTCTTCTTCACAATCAGCGTCAGGGGAGCGTTGGAAATCCCTTTCCCTGTACCCGCAACCTCTGCAGTAGCTAGAGAAATGGCGTGAGAGATTTGCACCTCGTCAGTTGGAACGGTTTTCCCGTTGTACTCCAAGAAAAGTTCGGGCTCAGGATTTTGATGACTTTGTAGCCTCATTATCAGTGGGACCCTCGTGCAAATACCTTGGCCTCTCGGGAGGCTAATCCCGGCAAGGGACTCGAGGACGCTGGATTTTCCGGAAGATTGGTCTCCGACAACGACGATGGTGGGCAGCTGGATCCCCTCTTGCATTATTTTGAGGTTGCGCAGCCTGTCCACGGCGTCGAGGAGCGGACGGATACGGTCATTGTAGGAGGAAACGATAGGGGCATCGTGAACTGGTATAACTGCACCAGGTGGTGGTGTTGTTACTTCTTCATCTTCGGTGTGGGTCATTTGGAGACGCAACATTTTTACAATTGGGTCTTCTTCGGGTGATGATGAGGAGTACGATTGTTCATAGGCAGATTTACATGAAGTATTTGATTTTGTGGAAGAACTGCGAGGAGCTAACTGCGCTGCCATTGTCGTATTTCTGCTTGTGGGTCAAAAAGAGAGAGAGAGAGAGAGGGGTTGTTTGCAAGTGAGTAAGAAAAAGACCGAGGGGGTCAATTTATAAGGAGTGAATATTCATAAATCTTTGGGGAAATTTGTTTTTTTTTTATTTTTTTACAATGTAATAGACTAACTTACACTGTTGGTACCATTGGGTACAACTATAAATTTTGTATCATAAGATAGGTTTTTATTTTATTTTTGGTATTAAACTCAATTTTTTTTACAAAGTTAAAAGGCAATTTATTATATTACCTTTAACTGCATTTTATAAGAATTAAATTGCCTTTAACTTTGTAGATTATAGATTTATATAAGAATTAAATTGCCTTTAACTTTATATATATCACTCTCACCTATTAATATTATAGATTTATATTTTTTTAATATTAATATTAATAATAATAATTATATTAGTACTCGTAATTTAATTATTAATTATATTAAAATATTAATATTAAATAGAATATTTAATTAAAGTAACTTAAGAATTAATACATAATACGCAAACAAATATTTTTATAACACGGAAGAAAATACAAGAAATGAAATACAACAAACAACAAAGAAAATACAACAAACAACAACGGAAATACAAGAAATCAAAAATACGGGAAATACAAGAAAGGAAACACATAAAAATATTACATTTTACTGATTTCCCCCCTGAAACCAGTCGGGTCCTTCATTCGATGCATCTCCAAATAAGTTCGTTGGAAGATTTTTCCTTGCTATTTCTCTTCTTTTTTGACTCCAATACGCCTTTGTAACTGGAGTGTATGATGAGCAGTCCATCGCCATATCCGTTCCTCTTGTAACTTTTCTGTGATTGCCACTCTCGTTGCTTCTTCTTCCCGTTGACGTTGAAGATTCTCCGCATGCCTTCTCTCTCGTCCAGCCTCGATTTCAAGTTGAGTTTGTCTGGACAGCTCCATGGCTGCCAATTTCTTGCTTTCAAAATCAGAAAGATGTGGACTCGACGAAGCCTTCCCTTTTCCCTTCTTGGCTTTTTTGTTACCAATAGGTCTTTCAGATCTTGAACTCGAGTGGGGAGTCTCGGGATTTGCTTCGTCGCCTAGTGAAGGTGTTTCCGATTCAAATTGAGTTTCTGGTGGGGTTGGAATATATAGCAATCTACCGTTGGTTGAGATCGGTTAACCGTTGGTTGAGACGTTCCAGCTGTTGACCTGAACATGATCCACTCTGATGCAACTTCCCATGTGTGTTGGAAGCACCAATTTTTCTTCATATCGGACTTGTACAAACGCAATGCCAGATCATGCTAAAAATTACAAAAAATAGTTAATATAACATATTAATAATTATTTAGCATATAATTAACGTAATACTTACCTCGTCCATTATTTGGCCACCACTTCCCACTTCCCTTCTGGCTTTTTCAAGTGCTTCGTTCCATTTTTGCATTCTGCTGCAGATGTGTTTTTTCCATCTACTAGCGAGTGATTCTTTTGTTCTGCGTTCGTAACGAACTCCAGTACTTTCAAGAAGGACATACATTAAAAATATGACTTTATCCCAGAAATTGCCCGAAGCCTGGTCTGCCCCTACGATGTTGTCCTCCGATATCTCGATGTAAGCCTTTGTCAAGGCTACATCTTCAGCGGGAGTCCACTTTTTAGTTGACATTGCCTTAAAAATTTTTGCTTTCTTTTTTAGTTAGAGAGAAAGATATTGAGAGGTGAGATTTCAGAAGTGAATACAACTCCCTTTAAATAGGAAAAGCTATAGGGTGTATTATGTAATTTTCTAAAAGTTGAAAGGTTGAGATCTGATTGGTACAAAATAAAGAAGGGTTGAGATTGGTGCAGAAAAAGAATGGTTGAGATTTTATCGGTACATAAAAAGAAGGGTTGAGATTGGTGCAGAAAAGGAAGGGTTGAGATTTTATCGGTACATAAAAAGAAGGGTTGAGATTGGTGCAGAAAAGGAAGGGTTGAGATTTTATCGGTACATAAAAAGAAGGGTTGAGATTGGTGCAGAAAAAGAAGGGTTGAGATTTTATCGGTACATAAAAAGAAGGGTTGAGATTGGTGCAGAAAAAGAACGGTTGAGATTGGTGCAGAAAATGAACGGTTGAGATTTGATACATTTTGCCTATTTAATAATCCAATCTCACATTGTAGTGAACACATTCATTCTTAAAAAATATCTGATACATAAAATATTCACTCTACATAAAATATTTACTTTCTCAAGATGAATCCGAACTATGATTTTGGCGGTTATGGTGCTTATGACGTATCATCTTCTTCCCGAAACCAATTTTGGGAAAATTATAACGACAGGATTGCAGAAGAAGAAAATGAAGATGAACGAAGACAAGAAGAAATTGATGATGAACTTTTCAGTTCTCCAACAGAAATTGTGCCTGTTCATGGTGGTTCTGTTCCTGGTCGTAAATTTTTAGACAGGAACCACCAAGCACGACACATACAACTGATGAACGATTATTTCATCGAAAGACCGTTGTACTCTGATGAAACGTTCAGGCGCCGTTTCCGTATGAAGCGTCCTCTTTTCCTCCGTATCCTTGCGGATTGCGAGCGTGAAAATAAATATTTTCGTCAAAGCTACAATGCCGCCAATCGAGCAGGGTTTTCACCAATTCTGAAGGCAACAATTGCCATGCAGACGTTGGCATACGCAACTCCCCACGATGCTCAAGATGAAAATTTTCGTGTTGCGGAGAGTACCACATGCGAGATTGTCCGTGAATTTTGTCAAACAATTTTGCGTTTATATAAAGACGAGTACCTTCGTGCCCCAACCGCAGACGATTTGGATCGTCTACTTAAGAAATCAGAACGACGTGGATTTCCGGGGATGATTGGCTCGATCGACTGTATGCATTGGACGTTGCCCAACAGCATGGCAATGAAGTTATTCTGGAAGGTCGAAGAAACCTACGATTGTTCTTGAAGCTGTTGCATCACATGATACGTGGATATGGCACGCCTACATTACAGTACTTGTCGTTCACCTCTATTCGATAACCTCACTTCTGGTAACGTTCCCGAGGTTCAGTATGAAGTGAACGGAAATACTTACCGCATGCCTTACTATCTTGCGGATGGTATATATCCGAAGTGGGGAACGCTAATACAGTCGGTGAGAAATCCGAGAACACATCCTGAACAAGTATTCTCGCGATATCAAGAATCGTTCCGCAAAGATGTTGAACGAGCGTTCGGAATTCTCCAAGCTCGGTTCGCAATCGTTAATCAACCTGGCAGGGGGTGGCATACGCAAGATCTTGGCAATATCATGTTAACTTGTATCATACTCCACAACATGATTGTGGAGGATGAACGTGACGAATACAAAGACGATGACTCGGACGATGATGATACTGACGTTAGCACGTCTCGTAGAGCACGCGCTAGAATTTATGACCATCGCGGAGTAGAGTTTCAAGATGTTGCACGAAGAAGACAAACGTTGGATAATTATATGCTGCGTCATGAAGCAATTCGTTCCAAGATGACCAACCGTAGACTCCAAAAAGACTTAAGAGAACATGTTTATGCAAAATACGGTTAAAAATGAGTGTTTAAATTTAATTTTCTTGTCTATTTTAGTATGTATTTAAATTTTTAATTTAGAAAGTATTAATCAAAATTTTATTTGTATGAGTGTTAAATTAAATGGACTATTTCTATATTTATTAGTATATCATAATTTTATTTAAAATATGATTAAATAATTAATCATATTATATACTATATAATTAAAACCCTAATTAAAACAACACATTAATTAAAATAATACATTAATTACTATAACACATTTATTAAAATAAAACACTAATTAAAATAACACATTAATTAAAATAACACATTAAATAAAATCACATTACTTACAATAACACATTAATTAAAATAAAACACTAATTAAAATAACACATTAATTAAAATAACACATTAAATAAAATCACATTAATTAAAATAACACATTAATTAAAATACAACACATTAATTAAAATTACATACAACACATTAATTATACAAAATTAACCATACACACATTAAATAAACCATACACACATTAATTCATTAAAAGAAAAACAAAAAAATAAAATAAAGGAAAGACCCAATAAGGTGCCGCCACTTGGCGGCACCTGTTTTAAAGAGGGGCGCGTGTTGCCCCTCTTCTTCCTCAAAAAACGACTCGCCCAGCGAGCGGGGCTGCGGGCTCCAAGCAGCCCGCAGCCCCGCCCGTTCCGCCCCGCCACCCCGCCCGGCCCCGGCCCCTCTCCATCTCCAGCTGTTCTCCCTCCTCAGCCCAACCCCGCCCCGAGCCCGGATGCAACTGCTGGAGATGGCCTTACTTACCTTTAGTCATTATTCCTCTTACATAAGAACTCTTATATATATATAAGAACCCTATTTTATATTTGTTTGAATAGTCCATGTTGAATATATAAAAATCTAATATTGTTAGTTTCACATCTTTGTCGCACGAAGACTTCGAAGTTTTTTTGAACTTCATGTTCAATGATCTTCCTACATCAAATCTCATTTTTATGTTTATAGGTTTGTTTTTATTTATTTATGTTTTTAAGTAATTCTTTTAACCATGGATCAAAATTTTCATTTTTTTCGTCGAAAACATCGAAAATTTTCTGTTTTTGAATCAATCGAAACGAAAATAAGATGTATTTTCGAAACTCAATATTTGTCATGAAACTTTATTTTTTTCTTAATTTAGTAAATTTTTTCATAATTTTTCCTAATTTTTCCGAAACGTTTCCGAAAACTTCTCAAAAAGTTTCTTATATTAAGCTGACCGAAACATATATCAAAAACGAAACTTTGATCCATGCTTTTTACTAAATTCGAATATGATTTTGCCTAACGTAACACAACTACTTTTCTATGGTTATTAGATGATAGCCTATGTTTCTATATTTGTTTATTCTTGTTTCATACTCTATTAATTTTTCTCTTAGTATAAATATTTCAAATATTTGGCATTCTTCTTTTTATTTTTTATTTTTTATTTTTTATGTTTAATGTTTTTGGGGGTTGGGAATTTTATTTTTATTAATATTTGAAAAAATGTATTTCATTTATGTTTACCAAACATACGGAAAAGAATTTGTCACTTTCCTTCCTATAATTTCGAGTGTTGCCTAAATACTATAATTATAATTAAATTTTATCTCTGATAATTATATTCCTAGAAATCAAATTCCCAGTCTTAAATAGTATTCCTGTCAAACAAACGAGTCATTAGTGTTATTAGTTGATTTATCCTTGTAATTTGATAGTATTCGGAAAGATACTTATATAATTTGATTGATGTGCAAGTTTAGTCATTTTTGTACCATTTTGACTAAAATCATCCCCAACCGTTCGAAGGTAAGCTTGAGATTCAAACCCTACAACCCCCTCCCCATCCCACCCCCCCGTGCTACCTCGTCTCAAACCTTCGGGGGTGCATTAACTATAAAAACACCCAACTCCAATCTATATTAAATTTAATTTAATATCAATGAAATAAATTCAATATATTAATTATGTTGCAACAATATATTCATCGTTTAAAAAAAGTGATTTTATCCGAACTTCGAACCAACATTAAGCCATCTCCAATAGGGGGGAGGGCACGGGCTCTGGAGCCCTAGGGCTGGCCCTGGCTCCACTCCGAGCCCTGCCTGGTCGCAGGGCCGGCCCTGAGGGTAGGCGGCATAGGCGGCCGCTTAGGGCCACCGACTCGCGAGGGCCTCCGGCAAAAAATACATATATACATGCATATATTAATATAAATATAAGTGTACTTCTATATTTTATAAACATGTGATACAGTTGAAGTGGTAATGTCTTTACATCTCATCACAAAGGTCCAAGGTTTGAAACTTTTCATGTCTTGTGTGTTTATTTTTTATTTTTGTTATTTGTTTTGAGGAGCCCACATTTTAACATGGAAAACCCAAAAACATTGCTTAAATTTTCAAAATCAGATCCAATACATTCATAAATAATTTAGTGGATCCTCATATTTAGACTAGTTGGCCATAAGTTAAGATATATATTATCTAAATAAAAAAGTAAAAAAAAAAAAATCTTTATATTACAATTTCAAATTTATGTGACCAACGGATCCATAGGATTACCTCATAATTTAAATACTTTAGTGTTCGACCTTGCATATCTAATCATCCTTTCCGACAATTTTAAATAAATTATACCTAGATTTTTGTATCCTCAACGGATGTTATGTGACGTAACTTTAATATTAATATGTTTCTTTATATCTAAAATTAATACATTAATAAAAATGTGTCTCGTATTACCCTTTTTTTTTTATGAAAGCGAGATTATATATGATTCATTATTCATTATTGATTCTTGCTTTTCTAATTAGTAGTTTTTTTGTTTGTTTAATAAGTTTGTATTAATTATTAACATAATATAAGTACATAAAAATTCAAGGGCCACTATTTTAATGTCTGCTTAGGGCCACCGAAAACTCAGGACCGGCCCTGCCTGGTCGTCTCCAATGGCAGGGCTCCAGAATGGAATTAATTCCATTTTTTGAGTTTGCCCACTCTCACCATTAATATTATAGTTGTGTTTTTATTTTTAATATTAATATTAATAATAGTAATAATTACTAGTACTTGTAATTAAATTATTAATTATATTAAATATTAAAATTAAAGAGAGTAAATAATTAAATAAATTAAAATTAATACAAAATACGAAATACAACAAACAAGGAAGGAAATACAAGAAAGAAAATATAAAAAGCGGGATTAATGATTTGCCCATAATTAAATTTAAGTACAATTATATTAATTATTAATGATTTACTTTAAAAAAAAATTATTATATTAAATAATCAAATTAAAAATTGGTGACTACATATAATTATTAAATAGTAGTAAATATACAAAATAAATTTTATTAAATAATTCAATTCTACATATTTAATTTAATTTAGTAGGAAAATTTAATTTGATTAATTATTTAAGTATATATATTAATTTCCTATTTTAATCTATTAAATAAACAATTTTTTTTTTAAAAAAAAAAAGGAGCCAGTTAGGGGACTCTAAGTGGCATCCCTTGACTTAAAGAGGGGCGCATGCTCTCACTCATCTTCTTCACGCGGGAACGAGCTGGGTTATTATTATGAGAATTAATCCTACTACTTCTGGTTCTAGGGTTTCACGCTTGAAAAAAAAACTAGGAGCGTATCGTCCAAATCATTGGTCCAATATTAGATACATCATTTCCCCATGCATAGGGCTCCACCGATCCCTGCGCCCAACCCGTTTTCGCTTCAGTTCCGCCCCTCCACGGAGCTCTCCTCCATTGGAGATGACAATTTCCCTGACCTTCGAACTGCCTCCAATCCGGCCCTCTCCATTCATATGGCCTTGACTCCATATTTTTTGTTGTAATTATGTGGATGGACACCTAATTAAATGGTTGGAATCCATAGACAAATATATATATATGTATAATGGGGAAATTAATAAAGATAATTTATGTGGGCTTGTCCCTCATTGGTCCAAAATTAATTATAAAGGCCTTGTGAGTAAGTTGAAGAGTTTCAAACTCTTAATATGTCCCACATTGACTTTTTATAATTAAATATACTAGTATATATGAACTTAAGTGTTTAGACTTGGTATAAGTCTTTACAAAGGGGATCATATGAATACACCACACGCGCGCCGCCGCCGCCCGCCCGACTCGACTCGGCTCGGCTCGGATCGGATCGGATCTGATCTGATCTGAACTGAACTGAACTGAACTGGGCTGGGCTGGGCTGGGCTGGGCTGGGCTGGGCTCGGGCGTTTGGGCGAATTGTCTCGTCTCGGACTTATCTTTTTGGAGGAATTTCGAATTAAGATTTTAATTAATTAAAAATTCGAAATTAAAATAGCCTCAAGATTAATTCTGCAGCAGTTACGGGAATTAAATTGATAAAAACGTTTCAGACGTTTTTCTTCACATTTAAATGGGCCGTTTCATTTTCAGAATTAATCAAGACACGTTTCAGACGTTTTAAAATTTAATTAGGCCGTTTTTAGTTCTAATTTAATGGCCAGTATTAAATTTTAAGCCTTCCCCAGCACTATATATATGAGTGTCATTTCTCATTCGAAAGACACACCTACAGAAAACAATCTGTTCTCTATCTGAAAAACACATTTCCAAAAGAAAAATTCTCTCTGGGTTATTTCTGCTCCTGAGTGTTCTTCGAGGTGGAGTTTCTGCTACTGTGCAGTGGAGGAATTCCTGTAGCCAAATTATCCTGGAAGAAGTGTTCGTGATTCCCAATTGCACCGGAAGTGGGTCGATAATTTCTTCAAGGCAAGCAGATTTCTGCGATTTGGTTGGATCAATTCTGTTACTATACAGAATTGTGAGATAAGTTATTATAATTTATCTGTTCGGTTTCTTTAACTAATTATGTTATCTTTTACTGTTCAAATTGGTTTGTTTGTTTCAGTTTCAATTTGTATTCGGATTTTGATAATCTTAAAACCGTTTTACCCAACAATCTTGAAGAAATTATTTTCGTGTTTTAAAATTATCATGTCATCTGCAGGAGGCTCCGGTACTGTGTCCATGCAACCCACAAAAGTCGACCTATCCGGTTTACCGGAAAAGTTTTCGGGCCAATTTTTTAAGCGTTGGCAACAGCGCATGAAAATTTGGTTTACGATGAAGGGACTTTTGTCGGTTATTCAGGTGACTAGACCTGTACCAACTGAAACCGACCCAAAGACTGATCAAATAGCTGAATGGTCAGAACGGGACCAAATTGGTCGAGGAGTCATTCTATCTGCTTTATCGAATGTACTCTTTGACGTGTACTGTTCTGATTCATATACAGCAAAGTCTCTTTGGGACGAATTGGACAGGAAATATAATACTGAAGAGCAAGGGCTCGAAAAGTATTCTGTTTCCAAGTTCCTGAAGTTTCAGATGGTTGAAGGAAAGTCTGTAGCTGAACAAACGCATGAACTGATAAATCTTGAGCACGCTCTTTCTGATGCTGAAATGAAACTGAAAGAAAAATTTCTGGTTATGTCAATCATTGAGAAGTTTCCCAAATCTTGGGAAAACTTTGGCATGACATTGAAACATCAAAAAGGAAAGCTGACTCTTGATGATCTTATGATTGCCATAAGTATCGAAGAGGAACACAAAAATCAAACTCATGGTGTTCCTGTTGAGTACCAGCCTAAGGCAAATATGATAACTGGAAAGAAAAAAGTGAATCATGTAAATCCAAACTCGAGATTTATAAATAAACCGAAAAACAAAAAGAAACCAAAGGCAAACAAACCATGCTGGACTTGTGGACAGATGGGTCACTGGGCTAAGGAGTGTCCTACTAAAAAGTCCAAAGCCAAATCTGAGTCTACTACACCGGCTACAGTCAACATGGTTGTGGGAGACATTGGTGAAACTAGAGCTCCGGCTATGGTAAACATGGTTGTGGGGGATACTAGTGAACCTAAAGCTCCAGAAAACTCTGTTGATGGGTATGTTTCCTTGAAACCTGAAATTCTTACTATTTATGAACCATTTGATTGGCTAATAGACACTGGAGCAAATGTGCATGTATGTGCTGATAAATTGCTATTTGTGTCTTATCAGCCTGTTGATGGAAAATCCGTGACGATGGGAAATTCAAGTGGTGCTAAAGTGTTAGGGATAGGGCGCGTGGACTTGAAGTTTCCTTCAGGGCGCATACTATCACTACAAAGGGTGCATCATGTTCCAACGATCAGGAGGAATATAATAAGTGGTTCTGTAATAGTTAGGGAGGGTTACGAAATGAACTTTAAATCCAATAAAGTCGTAATTCTGTATTATGGGACTTTTGTTGGTAAAGGTTATTTAGATGATGGTTTATTTAAATTAAGAGTTGAAACTGTTGGTTCTAATAAAATTTCTGAATTTCCAGTTGTGAATGCAATTGAAACTTCTAATGTTTGGCATGATAGATTAGGACATTTAAATTTTGGTTCTGTTAAACGGATGATGAATTTAAATCTAATCCCCAAACATGAAATAAACCATAAAGACAAATGTCACATTTGTGTTGAAGCAAAACAAGTAAGAAAGCCATACCAATCGGTTGAAAGGCAGTCTGAAATACTTGATTTGGTTCATACGGACATTTGTAAATTCAATGGAATTTTAACTAAAGATAATAAGAAATACTTTATTACTTTTATAGATGATTGCAGTAGATATTGTTATGTTTATTTATTGGAACATAAATCTGAAGCACTTGAAAAATTCATAACGTTTAAAAATGAAGCTGAAACTCAAACTGGTAAGAAACTTAAACGGTTGAGATCAGATAGAGGTGGAGAATATGAGTCTAATTTGTTCGAAGAATATTGCCGAAATTTTGGCATTATTCACGAAGAGACTCCTCCATATTCCCCTTCGTCGAATGGGATAGCAGAACGAAAGAATAGAACTTTTAAAGATATGATTAATAGTTTGCTTTTGAATTCTGGATTGCCTAAATATATGTGGGGAGAAGCTTTGAATACGGCTTGCCATATTCTGAATAGAGTTCCTCTAAAACATAATGAAAGCACTCCGTTTGAATTCTGGAAAGGCAGAAAACCTAGTTTAAAATACTTTCGTGTGTGGGGCTGTCTTGCAAAAGTTCTAGTTCCAGAACACAAAAGAAAGAAACTGGGTCCAAAGACTGTTGATGCAATCTTTATAGGCTATGTGGAAACAAGCTATGCTCTCAGGTTTCTGGTTATAAAATCAGAAATTCCTGGCATAGAGGTTAACACAATAGTTGAATATCGTGATGCTACGTTCTTTGAGGACGTATTTCCCATGAAAACGGGAATGCCTAATGAAAATTCTTTAGATTCAGCCCTTACATCTTCATCAATTCCTGATCATGTGGAAAAGATGACAAATGTGGGGGTTAATCCAAGTAGTTCTGATTCAGTACCGATTGAATCAGATGAACCCAGACGGAGTAAGAGAGCTAAAATTGCCAAGGATTTTGGAAGTGATTTTCTCACTTACAACATCGAGGGTGATCCTGTAACCTTCAAAGATGCAATGGCTTCGAAAGAATCAAAGCATTGGAAGGTAGCTGTCAAAAGCGAGATGGACTCCATTGTCTCTAATGGGACATGGGAACTAGTCGATCTCCCTCCAGGGTGTAATACGATTGGATGTAAATGGATCTTTAAAAAGAAATTTAAATCTGATGGAACCATAGATAAGTTTAAAGCCAGATTAGTTGCCAAAGGGTTTAGGCAAAAAGAGGGAATCGATTTTTTCGATACATATTCCCCTGTTGCTCGTTTGACTACAATCCGGGTGCTAATAGCACTGGCTTCTATATATGATTTCCCGATTCACCAAATGGATGTTAAAACAGCATTCCTGTATGGTGATCTCGAGGAAGAAATCTATATGGATCAGCCAGAGGGATTTGTAGCTTCTGGAAATGAGCGAAAAGTTTGTAAGCTTGTTAAATCACTATATGGTTTGAAACAAGCTCCTAAACAATGGCATGAAAAGTTTGATAAAACTATTTTATCTTTTGGCTTCGTTGTAAACGATAATGATAAGTGCATCTACTGTAAAGTTAAAGGTGATAAATGTATTGTTTTATGTCTATATGTTGATGATATTCTATTGATTGGATCTAATATTGAGATAATAAATGAAACCAAGTCGTTCTTAAAGAGTAAGTTTGAAATGAAGGATATGGGTGTGGCAAATGTAATTCTTGGACTCAAGTTGACTCGATCAACTGAGGGGATAGCAGTTTCTCAATCTCACTATGTTGAGAAGATAATTGAGAAATTTGGCTATAAAGAATGTAAAATTGCCAAAACACCATATGATCCTTCAGTGGCTCTCTTTAAAAATGAAAGTGGTGTTCCTGTATCTCAATTAAGATATTCACAAATTATTGGAAGCTTGCAATATCTGGCAAATGGCACGAGACCAGACATTTCGTTTGCAGTCTCGAAGTTAGCAAGATATACAAGTTGTCCAAATCGAACCCATTGGGGAGCTCTTGACCGGGTACTAAGGTATCTGAAGGGCACAGTATCACTATCTCTTCAATATGGCAGGTTCCCTGCAGTACTTGAAGGGTATAGTGACGCTAGCTGGATAGCCAAGAACTCCGGAAGCAATGGGTGTACGGGTTACGTTTTTACCCTTGGTGGGGGCGCTGTCTCCTGGAAGTCAACCAAGCAAACCTTGGTGACTCGGTCTACATTTGAGGCCGAATTATGTGCTTTAGACACGACAGGGACTGAAGCTGAATGGCTACATGGGTTATTGATCCAATTACCCATGGTTAGCTTGCCTCTTCCAGCAGTCGTGGTGCATTGTGATTCTCAAACCACAATTGCAAAGATTAAAAGCCAAAAATATAATCAAAAGACTAAAAGACACATCCAAGTTAGACTAAAGTCTATAAGGGAACTTGTGTCTGATAGGGTCATAGTCGTTGACTTTGTTGGTACCAAAGACAATGTGGCAGACCCTTTAACTAAAGGACTAGATTTGTCCTTAGTACAGAAATCCAGGATGGGGATGGGACTGAAAACCCTAAATTAATATACAAGCAGTGGCAACCCAACCTACCAAGTGGAGATCCCACAAGGAAGGTTCAATGTGGTATAAACAAAACTGCTGGGTATATAAAAGTTGCTCCTAACTAAGACTGATACTAAGTATCTGAGTCTATCCCCTGATATACCTGATAGGAGCTGACTACTGCTAATCTAGTAAGTGTATTAACACTGAATGAGGTCAAGTCTATAAGACGGGATGCTAGCAGTACATCCTGAGACGCTCAACTAAGTGAATGTAGTTGTTTGGCCGCGACTAGAGGAAATAGGGTTATTCCTCAACAACATTCATGATACAGGATCAGGACACATGGCCTATAGTGTCAAACCTAAAGATTAACACATAGCAAGTAATGTGTTGTTACTAATGGACGCTACCACATCAAGGTCCAAATTCAAGGCTTAGATCCATTTGTCCCTGTGGTAGCATAAGTTGGATAACTTAGGCAGTGGTTCAAACCGGAAGGTACCATTGCTGAAAGCACATTGCGGTAATCCTAGTAGATTATTTTTCTATGGATTTGTGGGGGATTGTTGTAATTATGTGGATGGACACCTAATTAAATGGTTGGAATCCATAGACAAATATATATATATGTATAATGGGGAAATTAATAAAGATAATTTATGTGGGCTTGTCCCTCATTGGTCCAAAATTAATTATAAAGGCCTTGTGAGTAAGTTGAAGAGTTTCAAACTCTTAATATGTCCCACATTGACTTTTTATAATTAAATATACTAGTATATATGAACTTAAGTGTTTAGACTTGGTATAAGTCTTTACAAAGGGGATCATATGAATACACCACACGCGCGCCGCCGCCGCCCGCCCGACTCGACTCGGCTCGGCTCGGATCGGATCGGATCTGAACTGAACTGAACTGGGCTGGGCTGGGCTGGGCTGGGCTGGGCTGGGCTGGGCTCGGGCGTTTGGGCGAATTGTCTCGTCTCGGACTTATCTTTTTGGAGGAATTTCGAATTAAGATTTTAATTAATTAAAAATTCGAAATTAAAATAGCCTCAAGATTAATTCTGCAGCAGTTACGGGAATTAAATTGATAAAAACGTTTCAGACGTTTTTCTTCACATTTAAATGGGCCGTTTCATTTTCAGAATTAATCAAGACACGTTTCAGACGTTTTAAAATTTAATTAGGCCGTTTTTAGTTCTAATTTAATGGCCAGTATTAAATTTTAAGCCTTCCCCAGCACTATATATATGAGTGTCATTTCTCATTCGAAAGACACACCTACAGAAAACAATCTGTTCTCTATCTGAAAAACACATTTCCAAAAGAAAAATTCTCTCTGGGTTATTTCTGCTCCTGAGTGTTCTTCGAGGTGGAGTTTCTGCTACTGTGCAGTGGAGGAATTCCTGTAGCCAAATTATCCTGGAAGAAGTGTTCGTGATTCCCAATTGCACCGGAAGTGGGTCGATAATTTCTTCAAGGCAAGCAGATTTCTGCGATTTGGTTGGATCAATTCTGTTACTATACAGAATTGTGAGATAAGTTATTATAATTTATCTGTTCGGTTTCTTTAACTAATTATGTTATCTTTTACTGTTCAAATTGGTTTGTTTGTTTCAGTTTCAATTTGTATTCGGATTTTGATAATCTTAAAACCGTTTTACCCAACATTTTTTTACTACACCAAATTGAAATAATTTTGTTTTGTTTTTTCGTGCCAATAAATTTTTGAAATGTAAAAAGTAGATTGATTTGAAACTTAATTGACAACTCTCTTGCTTTCTGCAGGGCTTTGTTGATAGTTGATTAATGATCTGACACCTGGGTTAAAAAATTGTATTGTGAGTCATGACTAGTGACTCGTGACCATTAAAATAGGAGTACGAAAATATAACCTGAACCATTTCAGTCTTTATGAATCATTTCAATTCTGAACTTAAATAAATGGAGTTTTCATAACTTTGGACTCAAACTCGAGCAGTTCAGATTAAGAAATAATGGGTCCAAAATTGAAAGGGCCTGTTTGTTTGGTATTTTCTAAAAAAAATTTGTGTTTGAGAAATGTCAAATATATATGTTTTCTATTTTCTTAAATAAATTTTTTATCTCTCAATTTTCTCAAACTACTTTCTCAAAATCCAAACAAACAACAATTATTTTATCTCTAAACAAAACCTATACAAACTCTAATCTAATTTGACATAAAATAACCTATCTTTTAGGTCATCTCCAGCCGAAGGAAAGAGGCAAGCAACAGCCCCCCTTCGGCTGGAGAAGAGATCCCCCCGGAGCCGACAGACAAGCATCCGGGGGGAGATGCTTGCCTGCTGGCAGGCAGGTGCCTCCCTGCCAGCAAGCTCACACTCCTGCCCTTTTTTTTTCAGTTGGCTTCTTTCTTTGTTTAAAATTTGTTTATTTTAGTGTATTATTGCCTGTTGTGTCTTATTGCCGTGCCTTCCATTTTTTTTTTTGTTGTTTTGCCTACAAGTTATAAGTTAATTGTATGACAAATTTATAAGTTATAAGTCCTGCAAGAATATAATTTAAATGTATAAAACAGATATAAGTTAATTCATTATAGGTCTTGTTTGACAAATTTAATTCACTACTATTAATTTCTTTTAAGTTGAACGTTTATTATTATTATTATTATTATTATATTATTATTATTATTATTATTATTATTATTATTATTCCATTATTATTATTATTATTATTATTATTATTATTGTTGTTGTTGTTGTTGTTTTTGTTGTTGTTGTTATAGTTAAGTGAGAGTGGGGAAAGTATGAGATTGAAATAAATATTTTGAATTGTTGGTTCGGCTAGAGATGACTAACTTGGCAAGGCAGGCAGACAGGCAGGCAAGAGGGGGCTATTGCCTGCTTCAGCTGGAGATGGTCTTACACAATTTATCTCACAAGAAACATGATTTGACATAAAGTCGTACACATCTTATACCTACAACCTAATTCTTCCCAAAAAAACCTACATCTACTTTATTTCTCAAACCACTCTCCCAAAATTCAAACAAATAACATTACGCAAATCGAGATTATTTTACAAACCCCCACTACTCTCCCAAACTATTTTCCCAAACACCAAACAAAACAGGCCCAAAGTGAATTGATTAGCTTTTAAAAATATGATTTTGATTAGTATCTTCAAATTAACTCAATTTGGTTAGATTTAAGATGTTGGATTTTGTGGTAAAAAAAAATTAAAATCCACTTGAATTGAGTTTTAATGCTGAGGGTTGAGGAAAAAAGTAACCAGGTTGATGTCAAAATCAATGTTTTTTTATAGAGCTTGTGGGGAAATCTGGGAGGTAAAAGTCAAATTAAGGATTTATATGTTTCAAGCATTTGAGTGTGAATATGTGTTGAGTTTCATGAGTTTCGTCAAACTATTTGGGAAGATAAATAGGTGAAAAATGGGGAGGGAAAGCCAAGGGGAATCGGATCAAACCATATCCAGTGACTCTTCAATCTAAGTCCAGCTTTCTCTTTATTTTTCATTCATCTCCAATGACTCAATCTATCAATTCCATTTCATTTAAATCCTCCTCATTTTTCCCCAATATCACTTAATAGTAACCCCATTTGGAACTTGGATGGACTCATTTCATGAGTCTGGTCATATGTGGTAAAGACCCCTTTGTGCGCAAAATGTACAACAGTATGGTGGGATCCCGAGGCTTGATGGAGGCACATCCTGCGATTTACATCCTTCAGGGTTCTAAGGCAAGGGTTCTGAGGGTCAAAGATTAGTCTAATGTAAGTTTGGACACCTAGATTATAAAATAATAATAATAATAATTTGTATTTAAGTTTCTTACAATTATTAAATTTACAGACTATTAATGTTAAATTTCTTAAATTAAACTTACGTTCTTTTAATATTTAATTTTTAATAATTAAATATTTATTTAAGTTTCTTAAATAAATGTTACATTTTTTTAAATTAAAATGAGCATTAAAATTAATCATAAATCAAAGGAAATTTTTATTTAAAAAAATAAAGAATTTTATTAACTAAAAATAAATAAGAAAAACCAATCATTTGCTTCAAGACTTAAGAGATGGGACAAACTAACCTTGACTTGCTCCACGCCTTAGAGCAATGGATGGTTGGATTCAAGGAAAAAGCTAGATCATTGGAGATGGCCTAATAAAAGTCACTAGAGATGGCTATAAAAGTCATATTAATTCGCAACCAAACTATTAAAAGCGATAGAATAATGCTTGTAAAAGAATAATTAATTACTTGAGATTAATTAAAAGGTACGTTTGGGCCTATATATTTAATTTTTGGGAGATTTTTGAAGGTTTATAAAATAATCTCGATTAACGTAATATTGTTATCTGTTTAAATTTTGAAATAATGGTTTAAAAATAAAGTAGGTTTATATTTTTTTGAAAGAATTAGATTGAACGTGTAAAATGTGTTATCGAAGATAAGTTGTGTAAGATATGAGTTATTTATGTCAAATCAAATTATAGTTTATTTATAATAGCCAAGTGGTAAGACATCGGTTTTTGGTACCGGCATGCAAAGGTTCGAATCCTTTTACTCCAGATTATGAACACCCGATCGGATTTGTCAAGAAATAGATAAGAAAATTATTATTTCTTTGACTTTTGTTAGAGTAATTTGAGAAAAATTAAAAAAATTATTTCAAAAAATAAATTTTTCTGAAATGCAAAATAATTTTAAGAAACTCCAACCAAACATGCCAGTTGTTTCACAATCGCACATAATTTTGTCACATACATGCTATTTGCCTTATTAAATTTAAAAGAATAATGTAAATTTTTCTTTGCATTTACGTATAGAATGACGACAAAGGTGGCAAGTGATGATTGGAATTTTTTTTTTTTTTTTTTTTTTGGAAATGGGAATAAGTACATATATTCAGAATATATACAAGTACTGCACAATATCTCATGTTGGGGAAGATAAACTTAACTTTAACATAGGTGAACATTACGTGATTTAACCGGGGTAAATGCAAAATACTTACCCGTGTTATGCTAAATCCGTAAGAAATATCCTATGAAATTTTTATTGAGCCATACTTTATTGTATTTTTAAAAATCCTGCAAAAAACACCTAGTTTGTAAAAAATAGGTAGTTTTGAATTGACATTTTTCAAGAAATCATTTTAAAAATATATCACGTGAAGTTGTAGGGGATCAACTTGAAATGTTTCAAAAATTATTTCTTGAAATATATCGATTCAAAACAACCTATTTTTTACAAATTGGGTATTTTTTTGCAGGATATTTGAAAACACAAAGAAATTTGGAGCAATAAAAATTTTATAGGGTAAATTTTTGCAGGTTTAGCATAATATAGAGGAGTATTTTGCATTTTCCCTGATTTAACCAGTGTAATGATTTGTTGCACTAAAGGAAATATGTTAATCATATATTCTTTTATTATAATTATTTTAATCTTCATTTGGAATTGTTAATACTATTCTCTCCATTTAAAATTAATTGACATATTACTTGATTTCACACCGATTAAAAAAATTTATAATTAATTATTTTTCTATGATAAAATATCAAAAATATACTCTTTAATGATTACTATTATTTTTGCCATGAACTACTTTATATATATATTTTTTATTTTTTTAAATTTTTTATTGGTGACTTTTGAGCTTTTCAAGAGGAAATTTTTACCCACACTAGATTTAACCGAACCCAAAGTAACTACAAGTGCAATACACTTGTTTTGAGATTTGATGTAATTCCCAGGAGAGTAACCAATCACAAAGCAAGTGCAATACATTTATTTGGTGATTGGATGGGTATGACCAAGTCAGACTTGGACAAGAATTTTTTTCTTTTGAAGAAAAAACAAAATTGAAAAATCAGATGTGCCAACTAATTTGAAATATGAAAGTTTGATATTTTCACACAGATTAAAAACACAATAATTAATTATTTTATAAGATAAAAAATCAAAAATATCATTTTAATTGTTATTGTAGATAATGTTACTGATTTTTGTACACTAAAAAGTTTTATTATACAGTATAATCTAGAACTAATAAAGGATAAACTGAATAAAATATTCAACAAGAAACTAAATATAACAAATAATTTAAAATAAATTTTTTTTTTTTACGTGCCAATTGATTTTTGAAATGTAAAGAGTAGATTGATTTGAAACTTAATTGACAACTCTCTTGCTTTCTGCAGGGCTTTTGATTAATGATTAGACACTTCTTCATATTTGGGTAACATTGTATTGTGAGTAGTGACTCGTGACCATTAAAGTAGGAGTACGAAATATAACCTAAATCATTTCAGTCTTTATGAATCATTTCAATTCTGAACTTAAAATAAATGGAGTTTTCATAACTTTGGACTCAAACTCGAGCAGTTCAGATTAAGAAATAATAGGTCCAAATTTGAAAGTGTTTTGTTCGGTTTAAAAAATATGATTTTGATCAGTGTTTTGGAATTTTATTTGGTTAAATTTTAGATGTTGGATTTTGTGGTACAGAAAAAATTGAAACTCTAATTGAATTGAATCGAATTCTGGAGGTTGAGAAAAAAAGTAATCAGGTAGATGTCAAAATCTATGTCATTTTTATAGAGTTTGGGGGAAAATATGGGTGGTAAGTGTCAAATTAAGGGTTTTTATGTTTCAAATTTGAGTGTGAATTATAAATATGTGTGTTGAGTTTCATGAGTTTCGCCAAACTGCATTTGGTGAGTTCTGGCTCACTATCACGAGACCCGCAAGATCGGACTAAAACTCTTTCAAGTAAACCCATAATTCTAGTTGAGTTTCGTAAAAGTTATAAATTTGATAATGGTTGCTAACAAATCAGAATTTGTATATCATATATTGTAATTGAATTTGTATTTGAAATTGTAGAGAAAAGAATATTGTTTGGTTATTCAATCAATGAAAATCTGTATTGTGTACAAATAATTAACAGCCCAAAAAATATATATACAAGTTGGTTATAACAGACTAAGGCGGTGAGGGCAGTTTAGTAAATACATAATTACAAATAAACAATAAAGAGAAAAACAAATATTTCCTAAATCTACAGTGATAATCTACAGGCTCCATTTTCCTCTTCTTCTTCAATTTCATCCGTTCCTTTTCCTTCGATTAAAACTTCATCCTCTTCAGTAAACCTTAAATTCTGTATATTTGAGAGCCCCCCACAAGATGGAGTGTATATATCATGTACACCCATCTTGGATAAGATGAAGAAGAATGGCTGGCGAGGAAGTGCTTTGGTAAATATATCTGCCAGCTGAAGATTCGATCTGATGGGAAAAAGACGGAGATGACGGCGAACAACATGTTGGCGGACAAAATGGAGATCAATTTCCACATGTTTTGTCCGTTCGTGGAAAACTGGGTTCGAAGCTAAGTGAATGGCCGAGTTATTGTCACAGTACAAAGCAGGTGCGGAAGTGGATGGTATTTTGAAATCACGAAGCAACTGTTTCAACCAAAGGAGCTCACTTGTTGCAGAGGCCAAGGATCTGTATTCAGCTTCAGCTGAAGAACGAGATAAGGTATGTTGCCTCTTTGATTTCCAAGCTATTAATGAATTGCCCAAAAATACACAGTAGCCAGTAGTAGAACGTCTAGTATCTGGACATGAGGCCCAATCTGCATCACAAAAAGCAGAAAGGGCTAGATTAGAGTCATTAGAATAAAATAAACCCTGTCCACTCTTTAAATAACGTAGTAGATGTTGTGCTGCCTGTAAATGACATTGAGCAGGTTTTGATTGACTAAGCTTGTGAACAGAAAAACTAATGTCAGGCCTTGTAAGGGTGAGGTAGATTAACCTGCCCACTAGTCTTCTGTAGGAGGAAGGGTCTTCTAAAATATTAGAAAGATCATTAGCTAGTATATGTTTAGGATCCATAGGTAATAGAGCAGGTTTACTAGCCAAGTACTAGGGCTGTAATCGAGCCGAGTAGTACCGAACGACACACTGTTCAAGCTTGGTTCGATTTTTATCGAGCTTGAAATATTGTGTTTGAGCTTGGTTTGATTTTCAATCGAGCCGAGCTCAAACGAGCTTTTATCGAACGAGCTCGAGTCGAGTATCGAGTAGCTTGATATTTTACATGTGTTTTTTCAATTTTTAGCTTATCGAGTCGAGCTCGAGCCGAGCTTCAAAAGTTATCGAACGAAAAAAGATGTTCAAGCTTGTTTGATTAGTGTGACGAACCGAGCTCAAACGAGCTTTTATCGAACGAGCTCGAGTCGAGTATCGAGTAGCTTGGTTTGATTTTCAGCCCTACCAAGTACCCTGTGTCCTCTAGGAGTTGTAAAGTGTATTGTCTCTGGGAAATAAATAAGCCATTCTTAGAATGTGCTAGTTCAATTCCCGGAAAATACTTAAGTTGCCCCAAATCCCTTAACTTGAAGAATTTGCTAAGGTCAGTCTTAGTCTGAGAAATCAGATGAATAGAGGGGCCAGTAAGTAAGATATCATCAACATATACCAATAAGGCAATAAAGTCTTGATCAGTACCTTTATTTAATAAATAAAGAATAATCAGAAAGAGACTGATGAAAACCAAGGGATAATAGTACCTCTGTCAATTTCTGATTCCACTGTCTACTGGCTTGTTTTAAGCCATAGATAGATTTATTCAACTTACATACCTGTTTGCTGGTAGAAGAGGATGTAATTGTAGGTAGATAGCATTGGGGTAACTCCATGTAAACCTCTTCATGCAAGTCCCCATTAAGAAATGCATTATTAATGTCCAACTGATGTAGATTCCAGTGTCTTGCAACTGAAATAGCTAAAAGAACTCTAACAGTAACAAGTTTAGCAACAGGAGAAAATGTGTCTAAATAATCAATTCCTTCTGTTTGTGTAAAACCTTTAGCCACAAGTCTTGCTTTAAATCTGTCAATTGTGCCATCAGACTTTCTTTTGGCTTTGAAAACCCATTTACAACCAATAGGTTGCTTAGAAGGTGGAAGTGAAGTGACAGTCGAAGTATTATTAGATTCCATAGCTTTTAATTCATCATTAATAGCAGTGACCCATTCTTGATGCTTAATAGCTTGTTTATAAGTTGATGGTTCAGAAAATGTAGAAATATTGCATATAAAAGATTTAAAAGAAGAAGAGAGGTTACTATAATCCAGTACCTTATAAATAGGATGTTTTGTGTGATTGAAATGAGTGGAATTGCAGTGGAAGTCTTGAAGATAGGTGGGAGGTCTAGACTGTCGAGTGGATCTTCTTAAAGGAGGGAAGGAAGGTGTAATATGATCAATAGTAGGTTGGATAGGAGGGTCTGGTGGTGATGATGCAATAGGAATAGAAGGAACAAAAGTGTTAGTGTCATATAAAGGGGGTGAGAGGGGAGGAGAACTGGTAGGCAAAACAGTGGGAATGATTGGTGTGTCAGTAGGAATAGGAGGGGTAGATGAATGAAAGGGAAAAGAATCTTCTTGGAAGATCACATCCCTAGACATAAAAACTTCAGTAGTGGTATTGTCTAAGAGTTTATACCCCTTAATCCCAGGTGCATAACCCAAAAAGGTGCAAGCTTTAGCTCTAGGTTCAAACTTTTTCCTGTGTTTAGACAGAGTGGAGGCATAAGCCAGGAAACCAAAGGGCCTTAGATAGGAATAGTCAACATATTTTTGATAAAGTAGAGAGTAGGGACAGGACATTTTTAGAAGAGGGGAAGGGGTTCTATTCATGAGGAATACAAAAGTGAGTATACATTCAGACCAAAAAGTAATAGGAAGTCTAGATTGGAATAGGAGTGATCTAGCAATATTTAGTATGTGCTGGTGTTTTCTTTCAACCACAGAGTTTTGTTGAGGGGTCTGTACATTAGAGAACTGGTGAAGAATTCCTAAATTAGAAAAAAGTTTAGAAAAAAGCAATTCTTTAGTATTATCAGACCTGAAAATTTTAATTGTAGTATTAAACTGTTTTTTAATCATATTTATGAAATTAGGTATTACAATTGAACTTTCAGATTTATTATGAATAAGGTATGTCCAAGTGAATCTACTGTAATCATCAACCAAAGTAATAAAATACCTAAAACCATTATAAGAAGTAACATGATAGGGACCCCAAATGTCACAATGCACAAGTTCAAAAGGAAAAGAAGACATATTATTCATAAAAGGAAATGGTAAACGTTTTTGTTTAGCAATAGGACATATAGAACAATTATCAATCTTAGCAGAATCTGAAATATTTAGAACACTCCTTAAAGGAGACAGAACATTATGAGAAGGGTGTCCTAATCTAGCATGCCATGTTGCTGTAGAAACTACTTTATTGCAAAGAGTGACATGAGGAGAATCTTCTAGGATGTAAAGGCCATTGGACAATCTACCCCGTCCAATCATCTTGAGAGTCTGATTGTCCTGTACATAAAACATTTCATGTTTGAACAGAATGGAATATAATGTAGTATGTAGAATAGAACTAACAGACAGGAGGTTGAACTTAAAAGAGGGAACAAACAGAACATTATGTAAAGTAAGACCCATAGAGAGTAGAACTGTACCAACAAAATGAACAGGAACAGATGAATTGTCAGGTAAAAGAATACTAGTGTTAAGTGCAGGTATTAAAGTTTGAAAAACTGATTTATCAATGCAAATGTGGTTAGTTGCTCCTGAGTCAACTATCCAAGAATGTTTAGGAAATTTAATATTAGGAGAAGTAGATAAGCAAATACCTGTGTTGTTGATCATGTTAAAAGCATTGACATGTGACTCACATGATGGGGAAGTAGTATCCTGTGTTGTAGGATTGGAAAATATGGATGAGAGTTGGGAAAACTGTTCTGGAGTCAATGTTTGAACAAAATTCTGAAGCTGCTCAGGTGGAGGAGAGACAGTGGAGGAAACAGAGTTAGTTGATGTAGTATTCTGTAAGGGTCTGTAGGTATTGGATCTATATCCTGGTGGATAACCATGGATTTTGAAACAGGTTTCAACAGTATGTCCAGGCATATTGCAATGGGTACAATATGGCCTGTTCTTGCCCCTAAAAGAATTATTAGGTGGTCTGGAGGCTGGATTGTATGGGGGTCTTGGATTAGGGTTGTAGGGTGGTTTGTAAGATGGATTTGAGGTTTGTGGTCTAGTAGTGGTAGAGGAGAAAGCCATAGAATTCTGTGGTTCAAGACTGGGGGTGGGTTTTTGTAAAGATAGTTGTTTTTCTTCTTGAATTATCATGGCAAGAGCCTTGTTGACAGTTGGTAGGGGTTCCATTAGAAGAATTTGACTTCTTGTATGTGAAAGAGAGTCATCCAGGCCCATTAAAAATATGTAGAGATACTCCTGCTGGAAATATTCCTCCAGTTTCCAACATGTACAAGCTGGTCTAGAATTGAGAATTTCATCCCAATAAACCTTGAATTTTGTATAGTAGGTGTTGACAGATAGGTGTTCTTGTGTCAATTTTAGTAGATCCCTTCTCAATTGATATAATCTTGGGCCATTGCCCTGTTTGAACCGTTCCTTTAATTCTGCCCAGAGTTCACTTGCAAGAGTATGATATTGGATGCTTGATTCGATGTCAGGAGAGACTGCATTCATTAACCAGGCAAGAACAATAGTGTTGTTCCTGTCCCAGTAATTGATAAGGACTGGATCTGTGGATGGTTTAGGTATAGTGCCATCAACAAATCCAAGTTTGTTTTTAACAGTAAGGCTCATAGTCATGGCCCTACTCCATGATTGGAAATTGTCCTCTGTAAGCTGTTTGTTAACAAGGGACAACCCTGCGCCATCAGCAGGGTGAAGATAATATGGACTAGAGGGGTCCTCTACTGGTGGTCTCTGTCGAGTAATGGATGTTTTTTAGGGGTTGATTCAGTCATGATGAGAAGGGATCAGAGAAAAAATTGTAGATGATGTGAATTTGGATGACAAGAACTGATGAAAAAATGAAATAATCAAGAATCTTGAAGTTTCTTGATTGAGAGAATGTCGAGTGATGAAAGGGAAAAAGTCTGATATTGTGTAGGGTAATTTATGGGAGAGAAACTAATTGGATTTGTATGAATTGTACATGAAAAGAACCTGGAAAGAATTCTGGAGATAGGACTGGCCGGAGAAAGTGAAGAGAATGAATCCGGAGATGATTGCTGTCGGAATCTTGAAATCAGAAACTGGAATTAATCGCGCCGGAGATGAATTACAGATGAACTGCTGATACCATAACAAATCAGAATTTGTATATCATATATTGTAATTGAATTTGTATTTGAAATTGTAGAGAAAAGAATATTGTTTTGTTATTCAATCAATGAAAATCTGTATTGTACAAATAATTAACAGCCCAAAAATATATATACAAGTTGGTTATAACAGACTAAGGCGGTGAGGGTAGTTTAGTAAATACATAATTACAAATAAACAATAAAGATAAAAACAAATATTTCCTAAATCCCTAATGCGCTGACTAAATTAGGGATAATCTACAGGCTCCATTTTCCTCTTCTTCTTCAATTTCATCCGTTCCTTTTCCTTCGATTAAAACTTCATCCTCTTCAGCAAACCTTAAATTCTGTATATTTGAGAGTTACATACTTTTATTACTCAGAAAGTTATTAACTCGATATATATTGAATATTTTTATGCTAAAAACTACAAAATTATATCTCAATTTGCCAAATTATAAATTATGATTTTATCAGTATACTACTGTCTCAATATTTCATTGAAATTATTGTTCTAATCGAATTTTAAAAGTTTAATTGAAATATCTCGGTCAAATTTTAAAGATTAAACCAGAATTGTACACAATCAAAACTTTTCATAATTTCGTGGTTCAAAGTTACGTTTTCGATGTATGTTTCGGCTAGTTGGATATTGAAAAATTTTCAAAAAAAATGTGGAAAGGTTTCGAAAAAATTATGAAAAATTATGAAAAAAAAAAGTTTAAAGGAAAATAAAAACATGTTTGGAACCTATTTTAGCAAACTTTGTGTAGAACATTTTTCATCAACCCAAAACTATAAAAATAAAACATCCCGTAACTATTTTTTTAGAGCCCAACTTTCTAAAATAGGTATCTGATAATCTGATCCCTACCCCCACCCCCACTCCAACTTGCACAAAACTTGCAGACCACTTGTTGCAAATTTTTCTTCCTCAAGGCCTCAACTAACGTTCTCCACTTGTGAATTGAGTTTAAGGTTGTTTCTAAAAGTAAGATAAAAAATTTAGGTTTAGGCTGCGTTCACTTTGAATGATTAGCCCAAGATTATCCCTCAATTGGGCCATTACAATTTGGGAAACATGGCTTATCATCTGTTCGGTTTGGGCAATAAAATCGCGGGCTGCCCGATGCAATTGGACCGATATGTGGGCTAGACCCACTAATTGGTAAGATTCCAATCTGCCCAATGACCCTCCAATTGAAAATTAATGGCCCAATTCAATATTTGTCGGTCCATTTTGCCCTTTATCTTTCCTGAATTTACAAAAATACCAGATACAAAAAGTCTTGTTTACCATTCATCTTCCACTAAATTACATTATTACCATACACAAAATAATAAAGGCACGTTTGGTTTCCACTCTCCATTTCTTCATCCACTGCCCAGAAGAGTTCGTGGATGGCGACGGCCCAGGTGAGTTCTTCATTTCTTCATGAAACCCGGTGCTAAATTGCAAAGAACCCCCTATGGTTTACTTGTGTCGTTAGTAGCTTGAAGCTCCATAAACTTTTTTTTTATTTTTCGAACTTGTAGGAACGTAAATCTAGGAAGAAGATAAAACTTTGAAGATGGCGGCTGCGGGATTGTGCACATTTGTTGTTGAGATTTTTTATACATACTTCTCCCATTGACAAATGCCGTGAAAATTTGATTCAAAACCTTACTTTTTTTTTTTAATTTTTTTTTTGTACAGGGACGAAGAAGGTACGGGTGTAGATTCTATAGCTTTGAAGGATTTCGGCCATTAAGGTATTTGGGGGAAAGTTATGAATTTTACACCCTATAATTTGGGGGAAAGTATGGAATTTTATACAAGTTTGTGTACTTTGATGCCCATTAATATAACTTGATGTATTTTATGATTAATTAGTTCTATTTATGGCTTGAATTGGGGGAAGCTTGTGTATTTTGGCGAATTTGGGGGAAAGTTGTGTATTTATACAATTTTGTGTATTTTGAATGCTAACTTAACTTGAGGTATTTTATGAATAATTATTGGTATTTTTTGCTTGAATTGGGTGAATTTTATGTATTTTGTACAAGTTCGTGTATTTTGATAGGTAATTTAACTTGAGGTATTTAATAATTAATTATGTATTTTTTGCCTTGAATTGTACAAGTATATGTATGGTGCACAAGTTTGTATATTTTCATAGTATTTTTAACTTGAGGTATTTTGTGTATTTTCTTTTAGTGTGGACATATGATATATTTATTTGGTTGGTTTTAATGGTTTCTTGTTTGTTGGTGTTTATTTCCAAATTGTTGGAACTTGTTTAGGATACCCAAATGGATGAACGGAAGAAACAATTGCTTATGTTAATGTTTCATCGGATTTCTTGGATTGGCATGTTTCTTATATGGTTACGTACTAAAAAACTCCGCAATCGTCGAAGACCCGTACGGTATAGCCTAATCCGTAGGAGACATAAGTGGATGAAAAACCTAAGAAGAATTAATCTAAAAGATGAAATAAGGTGTAAGAATAATTTATGTCTTAATATAACTTCATTTGATAAGTTAGTTTGCTTCCTACATAATGTGGGAGGTTTAAATGATACTAAGTATGTGTCCGTGCGCGAACAAGTTGCTATGTTCTTGACTGTTTTTGCCCATCACAAAAAGAATCGTGTTGTTGCAACCGATTACCGTCGATCCGGCGCCACCGTTAGCAAGTGTTTCTATCGTGTGTTGACATGTTTGATGAAACTCCATCCAATTATATTCTCTCAACCGGATCCAATAACAATTGATTGTGAGGACGATAGGTGGAGTTGTTTTCCGGTAAGAAAAAAAAATAATTTTCCTACTTGCATAGGGTCTTTTGTTCACTTTGTGCATTGATAGAAATAGTGTCCTGCAAGCCAGTTGTATGGCGAGCATTTATTTGTAATAAATAAGGAACTATTCAATTTTGATTAATAAATGCACTTTATTAAATGATCATCTTTATCTTATGTAATATATATCTACGCATAAGGATAGAAGTCCTTAGATCACAGGGCTATGGGACAACCCGTGGACTGATCTCCAAGGCCGTGATCTAGAACATATTCAAGAGTCATAGAATTCAATCGAGATAGGACATCATTTGATTTGGTTAGACTCTCACTATTGTGTATAATCCGATGAACTGGAGGACGCTGGGGTCCACGAGCGTGACTGGGATAGTCGATACACATAAGTGGGTGGCTTGCTGGGATGGCAAGTGCACTGAATACTCCAATTAGGAAATAACTCACCATGGAAGCGGTAGTCACATATCGGGGTTGAAGTTATTCCAATTTGCAATAGTATACGAGGAACGATCCCTAACTACTTGAGGTGATAGGGTTTATCTGGTGCGAGAACGTCTATACTTTGATATGAGTTCCGACTGACTGGAGTTCGCCAGAAAGTCTTCGTGGACTCATATTTAGTATAGAGGAACTCGCATGCGGATTCATATCATCAACAAAGGATCCATTGACCCGACTTGATAGGTTGGAAAATTCTCCTATGGATTTCTGTGAGAAATTAATTCTTGTAAAATCCTTGGCCAAGGTATCTGACGACTTTATGTAAGTAGCTCATAAAGATTAAGTCAAAGAGAATTTATTTCGAGATCAGAATACATAAGGTCAGGACAAAAGAAAAGGGAATCCGATGAAAGACCATGCCCTTAAGTCTCGACTGGGAGATGGATCGATGGAGAGATTATGTCGTATATGGAAATTGTAAATGATAAAAGGTTCACTGAATTAATTCACCAGTGATTGGGCTCCATGGGCTTGTGGCTAGACATCGACCGTGGAGCGTGGGAGAATTCCCAAATTGGCAGGGGTGCTAATTTTGGAATGATCAATCGACAGAGTGTTCGATTGATTTAGAGTAAGTCTTACTTGAATAATTAAATAATATTTAATTATAACCCACGGCCAATTATGTGGTGAACCTACGGGGGCATACGCAATAAACATGAAGCGAAAGCGAGGAAATAAGAACAACCGAGTCGACTGGTTGAATAATCGACTCGGTCGATTATAATGGATGGGTCGACTGGGTCGACCCAGTTGGAACAAAGAAGGATCCAATTAGAATTGGATCATGATCATAAATTAAATTGGAGTTTAATTTGTGAGTTAATTAATTAAGTTGGATTTAATTAATTAAAGGAATAATTAATTAATTGGACTTAGAGTCAAAATTAATTAATAGGAAGAATAGTTAATTAATTGGGCTATTTAATTGGGAGACTAAATAAAGCCTGGTCAAAATTAATTAACTTGGCCATGAATTAATTAGAAGACTTGGTCTTCTAATTAGAGAGGGCCATGGCCCATGTAGGAGAATGGAATCCTAGTCCTAATAGGACTAGGTTAAGGAGATAACTATAAGTAGCTTAGTTGCAGTTATTTTTCACACAACTCAACAAGCAAAAATTGAGCAGAGCAAAAATTCTCTCCCCTCTCCCTGTGCAATCGGCCGAACCCTTTCAGTGTTTGGAAGAATTTTTCGTTTTCGATTTTTGTTCCAAGATCGTTCCTAAAATCCTAGATCATAATATATCTTGTGTTCTAGCTGATCAAGATTTATTATTTTCGTGTAATTGTTGTGTATCAACCCGTAGAGGCGCAACACGTGGGGCGCTACTGCAGAGCTTGGATCGATTTTGCTGAAGAGAAATTCAGAGTTCGTTTTGCCATCTTGGATTTGCAAGGAGACAGGTATATTGTGTAAACTGTTTATACTGTCGTTTAAATTAATATTTATATATATACACCTAGAGTAGTATCCTGGCAAGACTCCGTAAGAGGTCCTAGAAAATTTTATATTCCGCTGTGCCTAGGTTGTTTATCTTATCGAATCCCAACAGTGGTATCAGAGCCAACTCTAGGCTTTGTATATATATGAATTTGCAAATTCTGTGTTATAAATCATATGTTTGATTTATGTATGGCTAGTTCTTTAACTTTGCATATTTTAGGACGTTTGTTATTTAACTTGGAGTTAATGGATAATTTTAGATTTGAAAATTTTATCATGTTGATGTTATTTTGGATTGGGATTTAATTGACTGGGTTTGTTTAATTAAATCATAAGTAATCGAAGAAACAAAAAAAAAATATTTTTAGACCCAACCCGCGGTGGCACGCGGCGGTGCGCCGCAGCGCACCGCGGCTAGGCGGCCACCGCAAGCCGCTGCCAACGGCAGCGTGCGAACAGCACGCTGGCCGCGTACGCTGCGCACGGCAGCAGCCCACGGGCTGCTGTCCGCACGCTGCTGTGCGCGGCAGCCTGCTGCCGCACGCTGCTGTGCGCGGCAGCCTGCTGCCACACGCAGCCACGCGCCGCGGCTGCTTCCACGGGCAGCTCACGCGCCCCTGATGGTCGCACGTGGGTTGTCCACGTGGCAGTCCGTGATTGGTCTCGACTGTTCATGTTTGGGTTTGACTCTAATTCTGCCTATTTTGAAAAATTCTGAAAATTTAGAATGTTGGGAGATTAGGAAACTTGGAGATTTTGGATAAGGTTGTTATCTTGTTAGTTTTGAACACTACCTTAATTAAACTAATCTAGACAAAATAGGATTATCTTGAAAATCTTGGAGATTGGAAAATTTGGGTAACTTCGAGTTTTGGATAAGGTAGGAATCTTA
The DNA here is from genome assembly GCA_038501285.1 of Penstemon eatonii. Lineage (NCBI taxonomy): Eukaryota > Viridiplantae > Streptophyta > Magnoliopsida > Lamiales > Plantaginaceae > Penstemon > Penstemon eatonii. The sequence goes on along the minus strand of CM076715.1, from coordinate 62,725,404 downwards.
GAGATTTGGTCTACCTTAATTAACCAATTTAATCAAGATAAGGTTTGTAGATTACTTAGAGCTCAAGTAAGAGCTGATTAATCTTAGAGGTTAATTGTTAATTCAAAATTAATTAACTTAGATCATTTTTGAGAATTAAAAGTAATGGAGCCGTTAAATTTACATTTATGCCCTTATGTGAATTTATGCATGTTCTTGAGTGAATATGTGGATTGGTCGATTTTGCCCTTAAGCCCTGTGTAGTTTTTGGTTTATTTATTTTATGGGTTATAATTAAATGGGCCTGATTGGTGCCCTTGCTTGCTCAAACAAATGTAATAGAATAAGACCATTTTAAATTTGTAAGCTAGGCTTAGATTAGGCTTAGAGCCGAGAAGACCTCATGAAGACTTGGAGATCCGTATGGAGGCCCATAACCTTGGAGGACATGGAGGCCCAATTCATTACATAGAAGCCCAATCAAGCTGGATATTACAAGAAGGCCCATGATGTATGGGTTTGAAAATTGTAATAGTTAGGACATTTAATTTCCACCCTAGACTGACCAATTGATTCATCACAAGGCTCGTAATGAATCGCATAGGATGGGCAATCGATCAATCATATCCTGCTAGGTGATGAATGTTTACTTATATTCTTTGATGTATGTCTTGCATGCTTAGAATAGATCACGTAAACAAGATAAAGCAAAATTTGATGAGACATCGCACAAGAAAACTTAAAACCTCCAATTGAACTTAAAATTCAATTAGAATATTAAATCGAACCTAAGGGCGCATATGAATAGTCTCTATGGTCCGAGCCTATCCAATTACTAGGTCTTAGGCATATTGTACGAATATATCTCGATGTCTCACGAGTCGTGGGTCGAGCTATAGGAAGATGATATGTCTATTGCCTCGATGCACGAGTTTAGTGCCAAGGGAGGGGATAGCAAGGTTTTACGCGCTGTCTCACGAGTCGTGGGGTGTCTAGGATTGAACTATTTCTCTCCACGAGTATTGGGCATGATTTAACGCTAGTAAGTATGGATGTCTCACGAGTCGTGGGTCCATATCGAAAAACGAGGCTAAATGAACTTAAGGGTTAGCTGCGATGGTTAACCGTCGACGTAATCGACCACCAAGTGAATCAAATAGTATGGCCAACGAGTCGTGGGTACTAGGAGATTGCATTTGGGCCTTAAGCCCACTAGGATATTTTAATTTCCCGAAACTTATGTGGGGGCATAAGATTTTGATTAAAATAGTGGGAGTAATTTACAAATAAAAACCATGTTTGTAAATTTGTGCATGTTAAATTAATCTTTCGCGTATTTATTTCTTCTATCGTCATTTTATAGATATGATGTCAAAAGAGCTTAGAGCACTTAGAGATTTGTCCATCTCATCACTTGAACGTAATATTTTAACTGGACCCAACTTGCATTTCTGGACGCATCATTTGAATGGACTGTTTGAAGCTGAAAACATATCATATGTTTTGTCTGTGCCACCACCCATTACTATTTCACATGATGTTCCTGATGAGCTCCTAAAAAGCAGCACCAAATGGAAATTGGATGATGGCTTAGCTCGTGAATACATGTTGGAATATATGTCACTTGATCTGAGTTTGCAACATGAGCATATGGCATCCGCGAAAGAGATTCTCTCGAATCTCAAATTCCTTTATGGGATTAGAGATGGTCGTCGCAGATTCGCGACCACAAGGGGAACTCTTGCAAGCAAGAAAGAGAAGGGAAACTCCTGTCGGAATCCACGTACACAAGATGATTCGACTTCTGACTGAACTCGATGATATGGGTGTCGTGATGGACAATGATTTCCGAGTAGATCTTATTCTACAATCTCTTCCTAGATCATATGACCGATTCATCGCAGACTTGAATCTCCAGAGGCGAGAGATCACTGTACATGTCCTGCGACAAATGCTCGAGGAACACGAAGCTTTTTTTGGAAAGAAAGCGAGGGTTGGCGAAAGGACTGGGCGGCGTTCAAAGCCAAAGCAAATGGAAACCAGAGCTCCTTACTGCACAAGGTCAAGGGAAAGGATTAAGCTCGAACCTATGGAGAGTTCGAACAGGTATATTCCTTGTTGAAGTTAATTTTACAATTAACTGTGCATTTTTGGTGTTAGACACTGACTGGAGTTCTCATCCTTGTAGGTGATGGGAGCATCAAGGAAACTGGAGCCTGAGGATTGGATCCTTGAATAAGACAATGGAGCTGGAGCTGCTACCATGGCCGTAGGCAAAAGTAGATTTAGGTGGTTTGATAAAGTCAATAGGAAATTTTCATTTATGTACCTAGATTTAATGAAAAACTTTTATTCATGTTTTTGGATAATGTTAATTTTAATAAAAGCTCCTGTTTTTCGTTTTTGGTACATTGAAATATTGACTTTACATCATAAAACCACCTAAGTTAGTTATGCACGTACAACAAAACAAAAGGAAACAAGATAATGAAATATCTGCCCAATTATGGCACGTTGGACTTGGACATACATCTAAGTTAATGATTCAAAAGTTAGCATCTTCTGGCGCGATTGAAATCAATCGCATTGATGAAATGCCAACATGTGAACCATGTCTAAAGGGTAAAATGGCTAAGTTGCCATTTAAGGGAAACCCTGAGCAAGCCAAGTAAACATTGGACTTAATACATACTGACGTATGTGGACCACTAAGAAAAAGCGCCCGAGGTGGCTATGACTACTTCATCACTTTCACTAACGACTATAGTCGTTATGGATATGTGTTCTTGTTGAAACACAAGTCTGAAGCCTTTGAGCGATTCAAAGAATTCAAGAAGGAAGTAGAGAATCAACTTGGTCATACGATAAAGGCTCTTCGTTCTGATCGAGGTGGAGAATTTCTTAGTAACGAATTTTTAAATTATCTTGTAGAGCATGGAATACTATCGCAATGGACTCCTCCTGCAACACCCCAATTGAATGGAGTTGCAGAGAGAAGGAATCGAACTTTGATGGACATGGTTCGATCCATGATGAGTGCCACTGACCTTCCTCTTTCATTTTGGGGACATGCCCTCCTCACGGCAACGAAGATACAGAACATGGTACCTTCTAAATCCGTAGAAAAGACACCATACGAATTATGGTTTGGCAAGGCACCCTCATATGCATTCATGCGCATATGGGGATCTCCCGCTTACGTTAAAAAGTTAGTGGGAGATAAATTGGAAACTAAATCCACTTTGTGCAAATTCGTGGGGTATCCAGAAAACTCGATAGGATACGAGTTCTACGATCCTACAAGACAAACTACATTTGTCTCGAGGAACGCTCACTTCTTGGAGAAGGATTTCTTGGTTGACAAGAAGGAAAATAACGTAGAACTAGATGAAGTCACCGAAGCTGAAAAGACCGAAGAGGTCGATCAAGCTTACCCGTCACCACAGGCAGCGGGAGAACAAGAGCATGAAAGTGCACCAGAAAGTACACCGATACTTCATAGGTCAGAAAGACAATGTAGAGAACCTGAGAGGTACTACGGTCTGCTGCATGAGACTGGACAGTCTCTAACCGACCCAAGGAATTACGAAGAGGCTATGCTAGACATAGACTCGGGAAAGTGGCGCGAAGCCATGGGATCCGAATTGGACTCCATGCACTCAAACAAGGTCTGGGCCTTGGTAGATCCACCAGTGGGAGTAGCTCCCGTGGGTTGCAAGTGGATCTATAAGCGAAAGCTTGGAGTGAACGGAGAAGTAATTACCTACAAGGCACGACTAGTGGCGAAAGGATACACTCAAAGACCAGGTATCGACTTTGAGGAGACCTTCTCGCCCGTCGCAATGCCTAAATCCATTCGGATCTTGCTGGCCATAGCTGCGTGGTATAACTACGAGATATGGCAGATGAATATAAAGACTGCCTTTCTCAATGGGGACATTGACAAGGAGATCTACATGGAGCAACCAAAAGGATATGCATCCAAAGGAGATGAACACTAGGTGTGCAAACTCCAGAGGTCCATTTATGGACTAAAGCAAGCTTCCCGAAGTTGGAACATTCGTTTCGATGAGACAATCCAAACATTTGGATTCATCAAAAACATGTTCGAACCTTGTGTGTACAAGAAGACCAGTGGGAGTACAGTTGAATTTTTGGTGCTTTACGTTGACGACATTCTTCTCATTGGAAACAATGTGAAAGCATTGTCTGAAACTAAAGCATGGTTATCTACACAATTCTCAATGAAGGATATGGGAAAAGCATCCTTTGTACTAGGTATAAGGATCTACCGAGATAGATCAAAAGGACTGCTGGGCCTCTCCCAATCCCAGTACATAGATAAAATCTTGAAAAGATTTAATATGGAAGAATCCAAGAGAGGATTGCTTCCAATGAGACATGGGATTGCACTCTCTAAGTCTATGGCCCCAAAGACGCCAGAAGAGAGAAGCAATATGTCTCGAATACCATATGCATCCGCGATAGGAAGCATAATGTATGGTATGTTATGTACTAGACCAGGCGTAGCATACGCTCTAAGCGTTACAAGTCGCTACCAGTCTGATCCAGGTGAGCAGCACTGGATAGCCGTAAAGGCAATTCTGAAGTACCTGAGAAGGACTAAGGAATTGTTCTTGGTATACGGTGGGGGAGAATTGAAATTGGAAGGCTATACAGACTCGAGCTTCCAATGTGATGTAGACGACTTCAAGTCGACATCAGGATACGTGTTCTGCCTCAATGGTGGTGCGGTTAGCTGAAAAAGCTCCAAGCAAGAAACAAGCAAAATACATTGCTGCGAGTGATGCAGCAAAGGAAGGTGTTTGGATGAGGAACTTCATCCAGGAATTGGATGTGATACCTAACATCGCTGAGCCCATTACTATCTTCTGTGATAATAATGGGGCAATTGCGCAAGCAAAGGAGCCGAGATCTCATCAGAAATCCAAGCACGTACAAAGACGATACCAAGTGATAAGAGATATCATTGGTAGAGGAGACATTAAGATGGAACGTGTCGACTCAGAAGATAATACTGCGGACCCGCTAACTAAGCCTCTGCCTCAAAAGGCATTTGAGAAACATCTGCATAAGATGGGACTCAAGAACATAAAAGACTGGCTTTAGGACAAGTGGGAGATTGATAGAAATAGTGTCCTGCAAGCCAGTTGTATGGCGAGCATTTATTTGTAATAAATAAGGAACTATTCAATTTTGATTAATAAATGCACTTTATAAAATGGTCATCTTTATCTTATGTAATATATATCTACGCATAAGGATAGAAGTCCTTAGATCACAGGGCTATGGGACAACCAGTGGACTGATCTCCAAGGCCGTGATCTAGAACATATTCAAGAGTCGTAGAATCCAATCGAGATAGGACATCATTGGATTCGGTTAGACTCTCACTATTGTGTATACTCCGATGAACTGGAGGACGCTGGGGTTCACGAGCGTGACTGGGATAGTCGATACACATAAGTGGGTGGCTTGCTGGGATGGCAAGCGCACTGAATACCCCAATTAGGAAATAACTCACCATGGAAGCGGTAGTCGCATATCGGGGTTGAAGTTATTCCAATTTGCAATAGTATACGAGGAACGATACCTAACTACTTGAGGTGATAGGGTTTATCTGGTGCGAGAATGTCTATACTTTGATATGAGTTTCGACTGACTGGAGTTCGCCAGAAAGTCTCCGTGGACTCATATTGGGTATAGAGGAACTCGCATGCGGATTCATATCATCAACAAAGGATCCATTGACCCGACTTGATAGGTTGAGAAATTCTCCTATGGATTTCTGTGAGAAATTAATTCTGGTAAAATCCTTGGCCAAGGTATCTGACGACTTTATGTAAGTAGCTCATAAAGATTAAGTCAAAGAGAATTTATTTCGAGATCAGAATACATAAGGTCAGGACAAAAGAAAAGGGAATCCGATGAAAGACCATGCCCTTAAGTCTCGACTGGGAGATTGGTCGATGGAGAGATTATGTCGTATATGGAAATTGTAAATGATAAAAGGTTCACTGAATTAATTCACCAGTGATTGGGCTCCATGGGCTTGTGGCTGGACATCGACCGTGCAGTGTGGGAGAATTCCCAAATTGGCAGGGGTGCTAATTTTGGAATGATCAATCGACAGAGTGTTCGATTGATTTAGAGTAAGTCTTACTCGAATAATTAAATAATATTTAATTATAACCCACGACCAATTATGTGGTGAACCTACGGGGGCATACACAATAAACATGAAGCGAAAGCGAGGAAATAAGAACAACCGAGTCGACTGGGTGAATAATCGACTGGGTCGATTATAATTGATGGGTCGACTTGGTCGACCCAGTTGGAACAAAGAAGGATCCAATTGGAATTGGATCAGGATCATAAATTAAATTGGAGTTTAATTTGTGAGTTGATTAATTAAGTTGGATTTAATTAATTAAAGGAATAATTAATTAATTGAACTTAGAGTCAAAATTAATTAATAGGGAAAATAGTTAATTAATTGGGCTATTTAATTGGGAGACTAAATAAAGCCTGATCAAAATTAATTAACTGGGCCATGAATTAATTAGAAGACTTGGTCTTCTAATTAGAGAGGGCCATGGCCCATGTAGGAGAATGGAATCCTAGTCCTAATAGGACTAGGTTAAGGAGATAACTATAAGTAGCTTAGTTGTAGTTATTTTTCACACAACTCAACAAGCAAAAATTGAGCAGAGCAAAAATTCTCTCCCCTCTCCCTGTGCAATCGGCCGAACCCTTACAGTGTTTGGAAGAATTTTTTGTTTTCGATTTTTGTTCCAAGATCGTTCCTAAAATCCTAGATCATAATATATCTTGTGTTCTAGCTGATCAAGATTTATTATTTTCGTGTAATTGTGGTGTATCAACCCGTAGAGGCGCAACACGTGGGGCGCTACTGCAGAGCTTGGATCGATTTTGCTGAAGAGACATTCAGAGTTCCTTTTGCCATCTTGGATTTGCAAGGAGACAGGTATAACGTGTAAACTGTTTATACTGTCGTTTAAATTAATATTTATATATGTACACCTAGAGTAGTATCATGGCAAGACTCCGTAAGAGGTCCTAGAAAATTTTATATTTCGCTGTGCCTAGGGCTGTTTATCTTACTGAATCCCAACATGCATTACAATATAGACTTTGTGTACGTATAGAGTTGCATTGGGGCACTAGACGGAACGTATGTTCATGTTCATGTTCCATCGGTTGATAGACCACGTTATAGGAACCGAAAAGGTGACCTAACCACTAATGTACTTGCGGCTTGTGATGTTAACGGATTGTTCACCTATGCACTTGTCGGTTGGGAGGGGTCCGCGGCGGATGGGCGCGTGTTAAGGGACGCAATTAATCGGCCAAATGGATTGAAAGTGCCTACGGGTAAAACTTAGTTTTTAGTTTGTGAATTTAATTGCACGGGTTATGTCATAGCATCTCATTAATGTGATTAATTGTAGGAACGTACTACTTGTGTGACAATGGATATACGAATGGTGAAGGTTTCCTTATGCCGTATAGGGGAGTGCGTATTCATTTGAAAGAGTGGGGCGTTGGTATGGAAGCCCCTCAAAATTACAAATAATATTTTAACATGAAACATAGTCAATGTTGGATAAGGATGAAGATGAAGACACTCAAGACAATTTGATAAGGGAGGTTTTGATGCATTCCAAAACTTCAAAATCGGCTAAGTATTGATTAACTTAGCTGATATCCCTTTGAAGGAATTTTGACTAAAGAAAAGAAGACATCAGAAGAGTCAAAATTTAAGGTCCAAGACTTCTGATCTGCTGAAGGAAAGATATCAGACTGATGAAGACCAGCCGACTCAAATCAGATTTGTTCAAGTTTGAGATCAGCTTAGTTCGCCATCAGACTTGCACTTTCGTCAGCTAAGTGGAAAGGATCATAAAGTCTTCCCAACGGTAATAAATGCCCCTGGAAGTAGTAAATGCTGAAGTACAAAGTTATTAAAGACAAATGATTGAAGAAACGCTTCGCATCAGCTGGGTGCATTTAATGCTGCCTGCAGAAAAGTACTGTTAACAGTACGGACAGCTGCAGAGAGCCGTTCGCGGAAATTAAGGACCAGAACTCGAGGAATTTGAATCTTGTCTCTCTTCAACGGATATTTTTCAAATCTCAAGTATAAATAGCTGAAAGAGACGAAGAGAGAAAAAACAACAACACAATCTCTGAGAAAAATTTCCGAAGCAAAATCTCTTAAGTCTCAAGAACAGCTCACTCATCAGCTTAGTCATTTGTTGACAATAGCGAAGTTGAACACAAACGACAAATTACATCTTCTGAGTGATTTTGTAAACACGAGTGTTGTGCGAAGTTTAAATCCGTCTTTGTGAGTGATTTAACTTCAGAGGATAGGTTTTCTGAGTGATTTCCTATTGCGAGCTTATAGCCTTTTCATTTGTTGTCTAGGTATAAGTGGAGAAATATTATAAACTTTGTGTTTATAGTATAACCCAGAATCTAAGTGATATGGAAGAGTGGACTAAAGGATTTTTATCCATATAACCACTATAAAAATTCTTTGTGTTATTCTTGCATTTGAGTTTTCTTGCATATTTTGAAATTGCATAAGTTTACACTTTGAATTGTTAAAAGATTTTAAAAGGAGTTTTAAAACTGGGGATAAAATCTTTTTGAAGGACTTAGTCTACTTGTGAAAAACACTTTCAAACATCCGCTGCAAGTATACTCTTGATTAAACTGATTTTGCTGAAATCAGCTAAGTAAGTATAAGAAGAGTGGTCACTCGGCTGTTCAAGATTTGTTCACAAACAGCTTAGTCAGCTTACTGTTCTATATAAGCTTAGTCTGCTGACAGAAGACTAAAAAGTTTTTAAGTCTAAAAAATTTGAAGAAGTCTATCCACCCCCTCCCCCCTTTAGACCTCATCTGACAACTTGGGACTTAATGACTTAATGACTTATAATGTGATTCCTGACTTAATGACTTATAATGTCTTGTTGGATGGCTTATGCAAAAATCAGCAGATGGAAAAGGCATTTTCATTTCTACATGCGATGGAATGTAATGGTGTTAATCCTGACATGGTAACGTATACTATCCTTATCGATGGGTTGTGTAAGAATGGAAAACTCAACTCTGCAAAAAAACTTTTCAATGAACTTCCTTGGAAAGGTTTGCAACCTAATGTTATAACACGTAGCATCATTGTCGGTGCACTTTGTAAAGAAGGGATGATAGAAAAGGCTAAAAAATTGTTTATGAAAATGGAAGAAAACGGTTGCTTGCCGGGTAATGACACATACAATATTTTCGTGCGGGATTTTCTTAGAACAACGAAGAATATTGACGAGGCAATCCCACTCTTGGAAGAAATGACAAGAAAGGATTTCTCACCGGATTCGGATACTATGTACATGTTACTTGATCATCTTAAAGGTGAAGATCAAGGTAATGTTCTTCTTGATGTCATACGGAAGTTCAAGGCAATAAAATAAATATGTCGTTTCGAGCAGGTAAACAAATTATTGGTTTTGCTGGTTGCTTATCACTATTTTGAGTTTGTGTTCTATTATACACACGTGCTTCATCGTATTTTATACGTTCCACTGCGAAAACTAGCTATGAACATATTGAAACATTACTTTTGAATAATTAGTTGCAATAAAATGTGAGGAAGTCATTCAGGGTCGGCCCTGAGGGTAAGCTGCGGATGCGGCCGCTTAGGGCCACCGATTCCGAAGGGCCTCCAATTTTTTTTTATATTATAATATATATAAATAAAAATCAGAGGAAAAATTATTGCATTCAAAGTGCTTTGCCAACACAAGTTTCGAAAATTTAATTCTGAATTTTAGAAGATACTTACACACTTGATGTTGAAGCTTTGTTTGTGAGGCAGAGATGGCGGACGACATAAATTGGGGAAGAAGAAGTCTTATGATAGTAAAATAATAAAATAATGTATATGGGCTAAGGGGACGTTTGAAGTCTTTGTTTACTAGTCCATAATATATATGGGCTAATAAAATAGTAAAATTGGAAATGGGCCCTTCTTAACTTATTAATTAGGGACATACAACACAAATTGTAGGCTTTATAACATGCGGATACCAACTTTTACCACGAATTGAATTTAAAAAAAACCCTAATTGCAAAAATTGACGGGGATAAATCTAAATAAGAAAATTGCAAACTTTAATTGTGAGTGAAACACGAGACGTACGTGTGGCATCTTCAAGCTTAATCTTCTCTCTTCATACATATTTTTTCTTCTGGTAAGGGGCTGTATATCTTTCTTTAACACATTATATATTAAGCATATTATCGTAAAGCAAAAATTTGGTTTATATTTTGCTACATTTCTAATTTGTTTGTGAATTGTATTTTTTAAATTTTGTTGATAACTATGGGTCCTAGAAAATACATGTCTGTGTATGGAAAAACAAAAAATGAAAGAATGAGTTGAAGAACTTATTCAATATCAAGGATGTAAACTTAATAAGATTATTATTAGCAATAAAAATGCAGTTGGCCTGGGTTCGAGTTCGACTTTAGTTAAAAATTCAGTGAATTAAGACATTCTAAAAGAGGAAACTGAAGTATATAAGATTTGAAAAATGAGGGCTTAGTGAACGAAGAAACGAACCTCATTATTGTTTCTTCTTTAAATAATATGTAAAAAATTAAGGCCACACATTTGAAGTTGACTTAGGGCCACTGAAAACTCAGGGCCGGCCCTGAAGTCATTACACATCACATGCAAATACAATTCAATTTACTATTTGTTCAGTATCCTAATTTCTTGTAGCAATTTGTCTTGAGAAGTTACTGAATTCTAGGGGTATTATACATGTTCTCCAGGAAAACTGTCATAAAATTGTTTAAATTACACATCTGAAAAGTAGAAAACTATATTGATATACTCGCCTTGTATGCAATGTTATTAAAACCGGACCGGACCGGCCGGTCCGCCGGTTGGACCGAGAACCGGAGGTTGGTTCGGTCCGGTTTACCTCCTAAAACCACTTACTCCAAAACCCAGTTTGAACCGGTCCGAAACCGTCGAACCGGTTCAACCCGGTTTTGAATTTCCTTTTTTTTAATTTTTTTTAATTTTTTTAATGTTAAAAATAAGTTAAAAACTCTTGTAAAAGTTGGGATTTGAACACCTAACCTTTAGAGTGAAACATGACTTTCTTACTGTATCACTTTTGTTGAATTTTTAGTACAAATTAAAATTTATAAATTATAGAAACTTGCAGCCAAATTTATTATAAATTAGATAATTAACTCAAATAAATATTTTACACATTCTGAATGAAAATTAATACTCAAATAATAAATTTTAATAATTTATTCTATAAAATATTTATTTTCAATATTATTTTTAGGATAAAGAGTCAAATCGATATAATATGCAAGTTTGACTTTGAATATTAGACTTTTATACATAAACATATTTCAAAATTAATGAATTTCTTAGTTTGTTGTATTTTTAACTTACACTTTTAAATTTTTATAAAGAAATATAATCATTTATATGAGCATACAAATTAGTACCATATTACCGTTATGATATAAGTTAGATAAATATTATATGATTTAATTTTAGTATAATATAACAAATTTTATATTTTTAATCAATTGTAGGATAATGTTGAAATTTTACGCACATTACATATACTTTAAAATTAAATTTATTTATTATATTATTATGACGTCATCCGGTCCGACTAGTGGTCCAACCGGTTCGACCAATTAAATCAGTAACCAGTCGACTCACCGGTTCACTGTCCGGTCCGGTTCTGAAAACATTGCTTGTATGATATACAATCATGTGTTTATATTGCTCCAAATGACCACCAAATTCTCTATTAACTAATCAACAGGCACCAACACCGGCCCCTAGGTCAAATATTTATGTTGTTCATCCGCCAAAAATGGAACAAGGAGTATGATTGAGATGTAATACTTGATATTTTGTCTAGGATTGTCACTGTGATCATAACTACTAGGAATTAATCCTTTGGAATTAATGTACTTTGCATTTGTATTTTGAACTATGTATTAATGATTATGTTATGTGTTATTGTCAAGACTTGGTTTTTTATGATGTATGCATTTTCATGGAATGGCTGAGATGTTTTAGGCTTCAAGATGAAGTCTGATAACTTGTAGAAGTCCCTTCTCTTAAAACTTGTTGAGTGAAAGATGGGGCTATTTTCTGCACAAATATAGACTAAAATGAACAAAATTTGCATTGGGTAAATATCACTTTTGGTCCCTCTTATCATTAACTTTTTACAGAGTGGTCCCTCTTATATTTTTTTCCCACTTTAGTCCCTACTACGAATTATTTATTTCACTTTAGTCCCTACTATGAATTATGTGTTTTACTTTAGTCCTTATCCGGTGGTTCTGATAAGACATGACATGCATATGAATATTTTTTAGGGCATTTTCGTCTGTTCGCTATTGAGACCATTTGAGATATTGTTTAATTGGTGAGCAATTTTGGTGTTTGAAGAAGATTTTGGGAGAAAACTTTAGTTTGGAACGAAATGGACGATTAAGTTGGACGGGAATGAAAGCCTAGTTTGGAAGAGATTAAATCTTTAGTTTTTTTTCAAATTATTAGAAAGACGAAAATATCCATGTTAGTTTATTTGAAATGACGAAATTGCCCTTATGAGCATATCACATGTTATCGTAACCGCCTTGGAACACCTGAAAATGATTAAAGTGAAACAAATAATACATAATAGGGACTAAACTGGGAAAAAAAACATAAGAGGGATCACTCTGTAAAAAGTTAATGATAAGAGGGACCAAATGTGGTGTTTACCCATTTGGATTCAAGGAGATTGAGTGTCATGCACAGTTAAAACTGCTCCATTTTCTGCACAAAGTCGTTACAATCGAAAACGTGATGAATAATTTGAAGAATTCTTGATATTTCATTTAATTTTCATGAGATTTATCAGTATTGTTTTGAAATCAGAGTTTTAGAATCTTACTAGGTAGCCATTGCTCATTGTAAGTGGTCTCAAGATCAACAACAATTCTTATTCTTGACTGTTAGTATGGGGAAATGCAAAATACTACCTTGTGTTATGTGAAACTTGCATCAAACTATCTTGTGAAATTTGTTTTTAATCAAACTTTATTGTACTTTCATAAAACCTTCATAATATACCCAATTTGTCTCCTTCTGCCTATTTTTTGGATCTTTGGCACTTTGCACCCCAAAACACGAAAAATTGGCAATTTGCACCCCCAAATAGAATTAGCACTTAGCACCATCGAATTAATAATAACTCAGCAACTTGCACCCCGAAACACGAGAAATGGAAACTTTGAATGCCCTAAATACAAAATTAGTATTTAGCACCTCAAATTTGGAAAAAGTCAACAACTAGTACCCCTCATTTTTTTGGGCAAATTTGACCACCATGGTAAAAAAAATCTAGGGGCAAATAAGTAACTTGTTTTCTTTTTAAAATTTTCAAAATACGATTTCCCTAGGTCTTTTGCCTCCGGTGGTCAATTTTGCCGAAAAAAAATAAAGAGGTGCTAATTGTTGAATTTTTCTTAATTTGAGGTGTAAAGTGCTAATTATTTGTTTAGGGGTTCAAAGTATCCATTTCTCGTGTTTGAAGGTGCAAGTTCTTGAGTTGTTCTTAATTCGAGGGTGACAAGTGCTAATTCTATTTAGGGGGTGCAAAATGCCAATTTTTCGTGTTTTGGGGGTGCAAAGTGCCAAAGATCCAAAAATGAATTATATATTTTGTTCCTAGATTTTTTGAGAAAAATAAAAGAGGATGCAAAGTGTTGAATTGTTCACATTTTGAGGGTGTAAAGTGCTAGAATTTATATTTTAAGAGTGCAAAGTGCCTATTTCCTATATTTTGGGGGTATAAAGTGCAAAATATCCTAGCAATTTTTGTAAAAGTGTGGAATTTAAAAAAAAATTAAACATGCCTTCAAACAAATCCATAAGCCCTTGACCCCTTAAAATCGTGATGAGTCATTTGATTTCAATCTGACGTACATAGAACCCATTCATCAAGATTTAATAAATTCAAAAGAAGTATACCATATATGCATTTCGGAAATATGATCACATCTAATAACATTTTTTTATTTTTTAGATAAAAACATTTTTAAATCCACCAAACTTTTAACATGCATGTCTATAATATATTCAACACACTACAACAAATATGTGCTTTAGAGGCATTGAAATATGTCACATTAATCATATAATGGTGGCATTTTCTTATATTATGGCATTTTTTTGAAGTGCCATTTACATCGATGTAGCTAAAAGTCCAATGTCACTAACTGCCTATTTAGTTACATAAATGCAATGCCACGTGAAATTAAATACCATGACATTGTGAAATGCCACAAGAAAATCAAAAGTTGACATGATAAAATGCTAGAATAAATATATTTGTTGACATTACATAATGACACTGTATACATAATTAATAGCACTTAAAGATGTCACGAAGCATTTATTTTATGGCACTTCACAATGACAGAATTGTAGTTAATTGTTACATTCCTAAATGCCATAAAATGATTATTGAATGACATGTTGAAATGCCACTTATAACGTTAACAATAACAAGACATAATGCCATAATAATTAATAAGGAAGACATGTTATAATGCCACTGCAAACTTATACAAAAATAGATCAATAATAAAAAAACCTATATTAATTGACATGATTTTTTAATTTATTTAAATGAAAATATATTTATGAAAGTTCAAAATACTAATTCAAAATCACACTAATATGTATATTATTAAATATAATCATTTGACCATAAAAGTATGAAACAAGAAAAAAGAAAATAAAGCATCCAAATAATATTCCCACTTAAGATTTAGAGTGAGGCCACCACAAATGTGAATAATCTTCTAACATTACTTATACATTGTTTTTAACAATGTGTAGCCCTTGGTGATCTACCTCAACATGTTTAGATAATTATGGGAAGGTCTTTTCACTTGATTTCTAAATTGCTGAGATCTTCTTGTTGTTGTCTCCCTCCCACACCTACCCGAAGCTAATGCCCTTGGATGTCTCGTTTATCTCATGCATAGCAAACCCTTCTTTTAGCCTTTTTTTGCAGCACACAACATAATATAATGTTGTTTCTCTTGGCCACTAAGTACATTTGTCTGGAGCTACTGGAAGCTTACACTAAAGCTGTTGCGAAACGGTTGCCACCTACACACACAAACACGTTCACTATAAAAATTAGATAAACTTTCATAAATACCTTAAAAAAGGGCTTTTTTTTTTTTTTTGTTTGTTAAGGCTTAAAACTTTTGCAGTACACATGATTAAAAGAGGGATTTCTCATCTCCTCCCAGTAATCGTGAAATTATAGTTCTATTGTAATCTTAAAAGATAGATTCATATTCCAATCAAAGAGAACTAAAACATAAAAATAAATAAATTCCACTACAAGAAATTGTGGGACATGAAGTTATAGTGAGTTGCTGCTTAATGGACTGTTTTTGCAACTTTTTAGTTGAATAGACTGACAACGATGTCTAACAGCATAAACAAACAAGGGATACAAACATTGAGTGAACAAGAACTGCTTCCAACAACACTTTCAAATATACTATATGTCAATATAACCAATCGTGTATTCGCAACTTCTCTCTAGTTAGACGAGGAAAAAGACAATTAACTCATCCTTGAGTCCTGAGTCTAACTATTTCGATGCTTCTTCGTCTTAGCTTCTAATTCTAACATTTTAGGTGTGTAAAATCTTCAAAAAAAAAAATACCAAAAATATAAAATACGAGATAGTAAAAGGTTGTGAACCTTTTATAGAATTTATAGTTAAAGTTGAAATCTGAAGAAGCATACCAAATCCACGATACTTCCTCATTCCAAGTCAATATTCTCAATAACTTGGTACTTTGAACATACTTTTAGATAAGGTAATCCATGAATTCATGCTTTAAAATAAGTAGGTTTTTCTCTACAAATTACATCTAGCTTGTCTAGCTGAGATTTAGAATATAAAGAACAAAATAATAATAATAATAATAATAATAATAATAATAATAATAATAATCTAAAGTTTGAACATTCTTTTTTGATAAATAAGCAAACCATGGCAATAGTTCAAAAGATGAAGGACCAAAGGTGTTTGAACTCACAAGATATATGATTAAATTTGTTGAAGTTATGACCAAATCAAAAGATAAAGTACCATTTTTCTGGCTCAAAAGTTACTGAACTGAAAGTGAAATTTTGCTAGCAAGCTATCCAAGTAGCAACTCCATGTCCTGCCATTATGATGCTAGACCAGCACTACAACAAAACAAATGTATTGTCTAAATAGCTAAATGATATTGTATTCATCTAATGGGAATTTTATCAAACATCTTGCAGGCATATAAAATATGACAATCATTATTACAAAAAACAAGAAAAAAAAATTGTACAGGAATTAAAATAATTTAATTAAGTGACAACATGTGATATTAATCAGTACCACAATTAGATTATTATAATCAGGAAAACAAAGGAAAACAAATCTTATGGTCTGGGATGCGAAATTGCTTATGATAAACGTGTATTTCTCATTTACTTGATTAAAGAACGAGAAAGAGATAAATAACGTATATTTTCAAAATCCTTAGAAATAAAAAATCTCAACACACAAAAATAATTACAAGTTCTATAAACAATATACTACTTTTTAGAATTCAGGGTATGAAACAGTTTACCCGTAGAAGTAAGCATCGGATTGCAATTGAAGAAATTTGCATCAAAACAGTCCTTGTATTCCTTCAACACTTGTATCAATCGATCCTTCTGGCCATCATCGAGCAGTGCGCTGATGTAAGTTGGTCTGTGATCATCTTCGGTACCTAACTCAATCTCGATGACAGGGTCCTGAACTTGGATCTTGATGTCGTCGAGCTTGGCTGGCGCCGTTGCTAGTTCCTCCAACTGAATTTCATCGCCATCTGATTTTGGCGTTTCTTCTTCGAAAATGAGATCGCCTGTATAGCATTCGGCCACGTAGGCCCGAAACCTTCGAATCAAATCGGCACATGCTTGTTCCTCTGGCCCGATAACAACGATCTCGTCGATTTCCAGTATGTCGGCCTTATAGGCCGATGGTCCCTGCGTCGTCAAGACAGTTCATCAGGACTGACAGTTTTGCTCATGCGGCTCTTTTTCCTTGACGTTGCAAGGCCGACTTAGTTCCTTGGCTAAACAAGCCATTTCAAGTTGCGTCAACTTCTTGCTCGAAGTGACTTCTTTCGGTCGTCCATATTTATCCTGCCCGATGAATCTGTAAGGTCCTACATCGTCTCGATAGTATGCTGTCTCGACAGCATTGATCTTTGCGGTGAAAGGCCTGTTGTCGGCCGTTATGATCTCGGGTTCGGGAGCGTCTCCCCAGATTAATAAGCATTGATGCAGAGAGGACGGTACACATAGGGGAATGAATCCAGTCCCTTCCCAACAAGGCATTGTAGGATGTGGCAGGATCTACCACGAAAAAAGCGATTTTCAGGCTGGTTTTTCCAATCTTTACCTCGACAGGCAAGATTCCTAATGTGTCAGCCTTTCCCCCTGTGAAGTTACTAACAATCACTTTCGTCTCCATCAGGTCCTTGCTGACCTTACCCAGCTTGTACATCGTTGATGCTGGCATTACGTTGACGGCTGCCCCATTGTCGACCAGCATTCTGTCGATGGGTTTTCCGTCGATGTGCCCTGATACGTATAATGGCCTGATGTGTCTGGCCATGAAAGATGGTGGCTTCTGGAATATACTCTCGATTTTCCTGTCCCAATCAGTCTCTTTTTCGTCGTCAACCGATAGCAGTTCTAAGTCTTCTGCCATTTGTACAACTGGCATTCCCTCGTCCCAAAAGCCATCAATAATATTCTAGTTCCTCGTTGACAAGTTCAACAAGTTCAGAATCGATGGCGTTGCATTCCATCACTGTCGAGCCGTTCGTCGGCTAACTGATGGCAGCATCTTCCACTGCTTTTGTTTCTTTCTCGATGGATTGTTTTTCAACCTCCTGTTTCTCGATTTCCTGGCCAGATTTGGCCTCGACAGCTGGGCCATATTTGGCCTCGTTTTCCTTATTGCCTTTGTCGTTGTAGATCTCGGCAAATTTTGCCTCGAGATTATTTCCTTCTTCTTCGTCAGCCAATAAGTCATCCTCTTCCAAATCGATAGTGCCAAATTTAGCTTTCCCCAGGATCCATTTGGCAGTGCCTATTTGCATCGAGCCCTTGGGCTTACTGTCGCTCTCCTGGCCAGACTTGGCCTCTCTTGTTCCCTGTTTCAGTTTCTGTTCCGCTGACGGAGGTTTCTTTGCTGATTCTTTCCCTGTTTGGCATCTCGCACACAAAGCCATTTCCCTGTTTACCGGCGAGTAACCTGGCTCTTCGTCAACGTATAATTTCTCCCCAGTCGACGGATCCGTGACCATTATCACATTTATTCCTACCTCGTTTTGTTGGAAATGATTGGTGTCAATCGTCATCGGCTTTGTGATTTTTCAATCCGGGGCAAACCTCAAGATGCCCTTGTCGAGGTGATCCTGCACCATCCACCTGAACACTAGACACTCGTTTGTCGTGTGAGTCCATACATCATGATATTTACAATATGTTTTACCTACTATCTTCATCGACGATGGAATCACGTGATCCCCTTTGAGTCGTAGGATCTTGTCGGCCAACAGCTGATCGAATATGGCCTCTGTTTTTGAGACGTCAAAGGAATAACGTCTATCCCTGTCAGTCTTGTACTCAGCATCTCGACGTACCAAGTTATTTGGCACCTTGATGGTAGGCTGCGGTTCTTTTGGTTTGGTGAGGGGTGGACAGACGGTGTTCTTGGGGCAGACCACTTTCGCCAATCCGATCTCGATACCCTGCTGTTCAATCGGTCGATTGACCTAATTAATCTGTTCCTCGCTGGAATCAGCCATACCCACTTGATAATAATTTCCTCTGGGCTGTCGGCTGTTCTCATCTCTTAGTACTTGTTCGTAACGGACCGCATGATCGGTCAACTCGAACAAGTCTTCGTGGTACTGCACCATCATGATCTTTCGTAATTCAAAATGCATGCCATGAATGGCAATCTTGATGCATTCTTTCTCCGGTAACGGGATGGCGCAGAAACCTCGGGCACTGATAAATTTCTTCATATACTCCTCGACAGTCTGTCCTGTCAGCTGTCTCATGTTTGATAGCTCGATGACGGACACTTCGAGCGGGGCCTGATAGTGGTTCATTACGAATATCTTCTCCATGGATGGCCAGTCGGGGACCGATCCAGGCTTCAAATTGGCGTACCAATGGAACGCCATTCCTGTCAGGGAGTTGGGGAACAGTTTCAGCTTCAACTTGTTGGTCATATTGCCACATTCTAAGGAGAATCGAGCCAGATGCTCTGTGGCAGACTGTGATCCCTCGCCTGAAAACAAAGTAAAGTTCGGCGGCCTGTAGTTCAATGGGAACGGGATCTGATCGATGTATTCCGGGTGAGGCTTATTATACCTCGACGCCCTGCTTCCCTGTCTCTTGACAAACATCTCTTCAGCTTGATTTACCGTCAAGAGGTCTTCTGGACCCTCTGCAGCTCGATGGTTAATCCTGTCATAGGCCAATAGGTTGGCCATATGTCCTTCCTGGCCATATCCGACGGCCTCTGAACGGTCCTCTTCGGACCTGCCCCCCGAGTCTGGACGGGTGTTTCTTGCTTTGGAGGTACTTCCTCTCCTGCCAGGGACATTAGATTGTCCGTTGCCTTGTTTGTAAGGTGTCTCGTCCCTTGATGAACTTCTCCCGATCTGAATCGCGGGGCCTTTGCCTTTGTCGACGGCAGTCTTCTGCGGCCCAGTCCAGGCCTGCGCTTGTATGCCGTTAGCGAGAGCATTGATGCTCTCTGCGAGTGATGTCATCTTTGCTTCCAAGTGCATCAGGGAGTTATTTACAATGTTGCTGGCTTCCGTATTAGCCTGACTAGCAGCAGTGGCCGAGCCTAGCATGTTTTCAAACTTGCTGACAACGTTAGACCATTCCTCCTGTTTGGTCTCAAGGTCCCTGGTGAAGTTGCGAACCTCTGCTGTCAGCTCCTCGATTCTGTCGGTCCCTTCCATAGTTAGTGGAACCGTTGATAGATTTTCCAGAGTATGTGTTAGGTCAGAACGTGTCCTCGTCAAGGTTGATCGAGTCTTTCTTGGTATCTGTGGTATCATCTGATGACAACAAAAGAATAACCACTTAGTATCAACTGATTGACTGTTTGGCAAAGAGATTATCAATTGTCAGCTAGCCAAAGTATTACTTGGCTGATAATAGTTTTTATGGCAAATAAAATAGAAAAAATTTCAAGTCTCGCCGAGTCAACATATTGTGAGGCTGGTAAGTTTTTAACAGAAAAATTTTCATGTCCCACCAGGCGTGCCAAAATATTGTTTGCTATAAATTTGGCCCTGTTATGCCTTGACGTCGAGGTGCTTGGCATCGATCGTGCCAAAATATTATTTGCATAAAATTTAGCATCGAGGGATCGACGTCGAGGGATTGACATCGAGGGGCTGACATCGAGGGATGTTTGGCATCGAGGAGTGCCTGAACATTGTTTGTTGTGAACCTGTCAACAGATACCTCGACGAGCCAATAGCTCGATATAAAATGCCTCGATATGATGTGAAATAAATGCGGGCGTGCCAATGTTTGTGCGTGCAAACATAACGATTTGAAAATAGACATGCTGATATCAGTATATTAGTAGTATAAGTGTCCTGATAAAGACATATTGATATCGAAATAAGTTGTCCTAATAAGGCTGACTTCTAAACGATTGTGACAGAGTAGGCAAACACTACCCCTAGTTCTTTTCTATGCCTGCATGGCCGCAGGACTTAAATAATTTATGAAAATCTCTCTTAAATGCCAAAAACTTATGACCAATCGATGGCCTGCTCAACATATCAGCGAATTTGTAAATCAGCAAATGACTTGACGATCAATCAGTTTAAACATTCACCTTGACAGAAGACATAATCTTGACAGAAAACAACATATCAATGGAAATCAATTGACGTAAAGCATATCGTAGTAAAAGAATCAAGAGATACGGGCTAACATGCTTCCATTAATAATAAAAGAAAAATGATAAGTTCCCCGATGTACAAATATTACAACAATATGCAAAACGATAAAAGTCTCCTGTTTTGGCGTGATCTACCAAATGAGCTGATAAGTCTAATAAGTTCTGAAAATTAACTCCTTGATCGGCAGGTAAACCCGCCGATGAGCTGATAATACGTGATAAAACAGCTTGTTGACAGAAAGTAACATTGACGACGGAAGACCACCGTCAATGGTTCGCCCAACCTTGATGGATGACCACCAATCGGGCTTCTGATCAGCGGGTGGCCACTGAAAAGGGCATCGACGGAGCAGATGGCTACTCAATCGATAACCGTCAAGCAGATGGCTACTTGTCGACGAGCTTATCAAGCAGATGGCTACTCGATGAGTGTGTCATATAAATACGTGGGCACTTACATGACGGTTAATAGCGTGCTACTTGGTTGATATCGAGTGGTTTAGCTCGAGACAGCTTCAACTGACGGCGGAAGACGGCGGCGGCGGTGCCTTACTTTGAGCGGCGGCGGCGGCAGGCCTTCAGGCGGTCAGGGATATCTGGTGGCTGAGGATCAACAGACTGATATCAAGGAGTTGACAGGCTGATAACTTGACAGAAACAGCGTGTTATCTGCTTGCTATCAAGGGGTTTCGCTCGAGACAGCGCTCTGACGGCGGAAGCAGTGGCGGCGGCTCACTCTGAGCGGCGGCGGCGGCAAGACTTCAGGCGGTCGAGAAGTCGCTGGTGGCTGAGGAGGGACGGTTGATATCAAGGGATTAACAGGTGTTTGCTGACGAGAGAAGCAGCGGTGCGCTGGACTTCCGGTGAGGCGTAGAGCCGATCAGTGTTAGACTGAAAAGTTGTTGATTGAGTTGTGTGTGTCTCTTGTGCGTATGGCTGTCCTGGAGTATTTATATGTGCTGGAAATTGAGCTGATGGCCAGAAAACTGCTTCCTTGATGGCCACTCTCCCACTTCCTCCACTACTTTCAGATTTCCCCACTATCTCCACTACTTTAATGGTGGTTTTCTCCTTCTTTTTGCTGAAAATTAATGTTAATGGTGGTTGGAAAAAAAGAGAACGTGTGTTTAATTTTAATTTTAATTTATGATAACTAACTAAGAGATATTTAAGGAATTTGTTATTTAAACCAACTAATATGACTTTATCCTTATCTCTTTAAATTAATTATCTCTAATATTAATTAAATGGCATTTTCCACGTTCATATGAAGTTTAGTTGGCAGTTAATTTGAATTCTGCCATATCTCTTGACTTCACAACCAACTTTGAGATAAAATAGGAAATGGTTATCTCCCACTCTATTTTCTTGGTTGGAAAACTCACGTGGGCATTTAATTAATTAGGTGGCCAATTAGCCTAACCACTATATGGGCCACTTATTATTTATTTAATAATAACATTCCTGCTAATGGGCCATTCTTGGTTCATCTAACTCGGCTGGGCCATGTCATTTTGGGCCATTTCGGATCAGTTGGCCTGATAATTGGGCCATTTAACCTTATTTTTTAATTGTAATTAATTATCCAATTAATTACTTATTTTGGCCTTTGTTAATTATATGGGCCAATTAATAGTACTCGGCCCAATTAATTAACTAATTAACTTAATTAATTAATTATAACAATTGGGCTGTATCTCAAATTGGGCTCGTGACCCGTTTAATTTCGGTCGGATTGATTTCCGGATCAGAGTGGGTCCAATCCTGATCCAATTCACTTGGCTCGGTTCGGCCCATTGCCGTTTTTCGGCCCTTCATCAAGCTGCTACTCCTCGATTAATCGAGGGTGATTTTTTCGATACAAACAACAACTTTTAATTAAAACAATGCCACTAGACATTGTGAAGTTTCCAAATGAAAAATCTTTATCAGCATCTTTTAAATGTACTTCAAGATCAGCATGGAAATCAATTTTTTCTTCATCTGAGATATATATTGCTTGAGAAATGAAATTGGAACTGGCCCCATTGGTATACAAATGATGGTAGAACGAACACGGGGTTGCACCCGTAATCGTGAAATTAACGGAAGGTATACCTTTAGATAAAGCAATCTTCGAAGCCCATGGTTGAAAGAAATCGTAAATTAGAAGATCGGGTTTTAAAGAGTTTATGATATCTTCAAAGCTCGAACTTGATTTTTGAAAGGTTTGTCACAAAATTGGCAATAGATTTGGTGGTAAATTCTTGGTTGTGTGGAGTTCTCGAGGAAGTTCTTTTTGTTGGAATTAACCAAATAACAATAACTATAGATATTCATCCTTATACTCTAAAGTACATAAATAAAGTATAATCTCAAGAACAACTATATATGAATATCTATAATAGGATCACATGTTATTGCTTGAATATGATATATATAAAAGACATAATTCAATTAAGAATCTAACCTGACTCCTTGCCATGGTTGGAAGAACACCAAATACAAGATGCTTAGTCTTCTAAGAAAATGGCTCAATACGTTATATTTCTCTAGATGGGGAAGAGAAAATAATCTGATGTGTTTTATAGCCACTTCTTAGGGACCATAGCAATTCCATCTTAATTGTCTAATATGTAACTGACCCATCAATAATTACATATTAGACTAGTGGGCATCTACACATTAAATCCATATTATATATATTAATAAATAGTATTTTTAAAACCCTTTATATTCCATCAGATCACTTAAATGAGTTTTGGGCCTTAATTTAAATAGTTGGTCCATATGTTATAATTATACATGTTAGACCACAAAATAGAAAATTGCTAACAATCTCCCACTTGGGACACATGTATTTACTGTATATAACATATGAGAATAACTTTATTGAGCTCAATAGTGCTATTTAATATCATAGATACTCCTAAACAATCTGGTTCAATAGTTTTATCAATAAAAGATCAAAGAGGCCATCATTACTATTTTATGTAACGGGACCCATCATTGATCACAATATTGACTCAACCAATGACAAAGATCAAATATGGATATGTAGCATGAAAATTACATGTAATGTGATCTTGACATGCCTATTTCCAACTGGTCTTCTTTATGACTCAAGAGAGTCTTGTTTGTCATACTTACAATCACTAATTGCTAAACAGCAGCAATAAGTCATGACAATTATCTCAGAGTTACCAAAACATAAAACACAATATTAACAAACTTTAATACGTACAAAATCATAAGAAAATATTGTGTACTTGATAATGTCAAACTTTAGAAAAAGTATACACAAAAGATATCCATATAAAAACTCCCACTAGTTTGGTACATCGTCCAAAAGACAAACACCCATACGAGCTATATGCTCATGAAACACCTTGGGTGGCAAACCCTTGGTGAGCGGATCAGCTGTATTGAAGTTTGTACTAATGTGTTCAATTGACACTTCATCATTTTGAACTCTTTCCTTAACAACTAAATACTTGATGTTGATGTGTTTGGACTTTGATGAACTGCAATTTTTTTAGAATACATCTCTGCGGATTTGTTATCACAATTAATCCTCAATGGCTACTCAATGCCATCAACAATTTGCAGCCCAGAGATAAAATTCCGCAGCCATATAGCTTGATTTGATGTTTCATAACATGCAATAAACTCTGTTTCCATAGTAGAAGAGGATACAAGTGTTTGTTTAACACTTTTCTAAGAGATAGCTCCTCCGGCCAACATGAAAACATAACCAAAAGTGGATCTCATGCTATCCACGCACCCAGCAAAGTCGGAATCCGTATAACCAATAATCTCCAAGTGGTCAGATCTCCGAAAAGTGAGCATAAAGTCTTTTGTCCTCTGTAGATATCGCATAACCCGTTTTGCTGCTTTCCAGTGAGCCAATCCTGGGTTACTTAAATATCTGCCCAACATCCCTACTATGTACGCAATATCCGGACGCGTGCATACCTAAGCATACATGAGACTGCCTACTGCAGAAGAATAAGGGAACTTTTCCATTTCCTTCTTTTCAAGTTCAACTTTAGGGCATTGGTGCAAACTAAATTTGTCACCCTTTGCCACTGGTGTATCACCTGGTGCACAATGTTGCATATCATACCTACTGAGTACCTTATCAATATAAGTCTTTTGTGATAAACCAAGTATACATCTAGAACGATCCCGATGAATCTGTATACCTAACACAAAAGATGCATCACCAAGATCTTTCATTTCAAAATTCTTAAACAAGAATTTCTTGGTGTCATGCAACAAGTCCTTATCATTGCTTGCCAGTAGTAGGTTAATAGGCAAAAATGGGTAAAACCAATAAAAAAAATGAATGACATCGACTAAACACAGGATAACAAAAAATGGATCAAATTGATAAAATAACAAACAAAAAAAATGGTGAATTGATAAAACAACAAGGTTAACCAGCTAAAAAACTGGGTAAAATTGGTGAAAAAAATTTGAAGACATCACCTAAACACGGGATAACAAAATATTGGATCAAATCGATTAAAGAACAAAAACAAACAAAAAAAAGAGTTAATTGGCAAAAAAAAATGAAATATGTGAGAAAATATGTTAAATAAGCAAAAGAATAAGTAAAATCAGACTAAAATTCGGTTAAACCGGAGAGAATGAGTGTACTGATTAACAAATGTGAAAATCAACTAATGGGTTAAACTTGAGAATGGATGGATCGATTAATAAACTGGACAAACATAAAAAAATTATGAACAATCTGGTTAAAATAACAAAGAGAAAATGATAAACTCAATGTAAAAGCAGGTAAAATCGATATTTTTTCGTAAGTTTTTAAGAAATTATCGCTTACTAAACAACCTAAAAATAAAAGGCCACCCGTTAAACTCAGCTATTCTCCTCTTTCTTGTGCTTCCAGTACTGGGTAACCTCTCATTCCATCTTTACTGTTCTTGCTAATGCTTTTCCAAGGCCTTAGAGCTATAGGAATAAAAAAATACTATTTATATAACTGAAAAACTTATAATCAAAACATAAAATGGTTAAAATTGGTGAAAAATGATAAAACTCTATTAAAAATATATATGATAAAATCAATGGAAAAATGAGTTAGATAGAAGAAAAATGAGTTAAAAAAACAAATGGTACAATTGATAAAACCGGCAAAAAATGGGTAATTTGTAAAAATGAATGATATTGACTAAACATGGGATAATAAAAAACTCAATGTAAAAGCAGATGAAATCGATAAAAGAAAATGTTAAAATAACAAAAAAATGATAACCATAGTGTAAAAGCAAGTTTACTCGATAAAATTGAGGAAAATTGGTAAAAACGAGTTAGATTAGTTAAAAACGGATTAGGCATGTGATTAAAAATGAATAAACTCATAAAAAAATAGGTATAATCGGTAAAACTGGTTAAAGGTTTAGATGAAAATATAAAGGTCAAGGAAGAAAAGAGTTGGTACTGTTCATTAGTTCAAATGATTGTTTTAAAATAATAATTATGTATACACGTAGTTTTATATTATAAGTACTTAGTAATTATAGTTCATTTTTTATTTTCAAATTTTGGTTTTAGTCTTTTAGGTAAGGGTGAATTACAGTCCCCCCCCCTCCCCCTCCCCCTCCCCCTTAAAGTATGAGGATGATATCAATTACCTCCTCCCCCTTAAAGTATCAATTGTATCACTTACCTCCCCCCTCCCCCCCCACTGTTATAGTTTTGTAGTTTTTATTCCACCCTTACATAATGAATAAATTTGTCTCTTTATTAAGTATTAATCCTTTCATCAACCAAACAAGATTATGTTTTAATTTTTTCTTTATTTTTGTTTCCTTTGGTTTTATGGTCTCAAATTTATTTCTTCTCGCTTTTTTATTTATTTTTGTTACAATTTATTTTTTTTATTTTATGTTTTAGTTTTTTATCTCAAATTTTTTCTTTATATTTTTTTTTAGTTTTTATTGGTGGTAATTATCTAATTTATATTTGGTCATTATTATTTAAAATATTGATTAATTATCCTTCAAATTATTTCTCATAAAACTCAAGTTTAACACCAAATTGTCACTCTTCAACGGACATTTTTCTATCCTCAAGTATAAATAGCTGAAAGAGACGAAGAAGAAAAAAAGAAGCAACACAATCTCTGAGAAATTTTCGAAGCAAAATTCTTTAAGTCTCAAGAACAGCTCACTCATCAGCTTAGTCATTTGTTGACGAAAGCAGAGTTGAAGAATCAAGAAAAATACATCTTCTGAGTGATTTTGTAAACAAGAGTGTTGTGCGGAGTTGTGATCCATCTTTGTGAGTGATCAAACTTCAGAGAGTAGAATTTCTTAGTGATTTTCTATTGTGAGCTTATAGCCTTTTCATTAGTTGTCTAGGTATAAGTGGAGAAATATTGTAATCTGTGTGATTATAGTATAACCCAGAATCTAAGTGATCTGGAAGAGTGGACTAAAGGATTTTTATCCATTTAACCACTATAAAAATTCTTTGTGTTTTTACTGTGCTTTTAAACTTGCATATTTACTGATTGCATAAAACACATTAAGTTAACTGTTTGAAAAAGGATCTAAAAGGAGTTTATAAAACTGGGGAAGCATTTTTCAAACTGCTAAGATTACTTGTGAAAAACACTTTATAAATCCGCTGCAAGTACTCTAAGTATTAAAACTGATTTTAACAAAATCAGCTAAGTCACCATCAGACGAGTGGTCAACAAAACTGTTCAAAGATTTGTTCACGAGCAGAATTGTAACTAACTGATCTGATCAGCTTAGTCTGTTCAGTTAGGGTAAAAGTTTTAAAGTTAAAATTGAAGAAAATTTTTAAAGAGGTTTATTCACCCCCCCCCCCTCTAAACCTCTTCTGACCACTTGGGACTAACAAGTGGTATCAGAGCGGGTGGTTCAATAGAATCAGCTGCCTGATCAACGAGCTTGATCCGAGTATTTTTCAAGGGTTTTTAAAACTTTTCAAAAGAACATCTTTTTGAAAAATCAAAACTTTTTGAAAAATGGACTGTATCAGCCATGTTCCCCACATTGCTGGTATGTCTTTTGAAGACTGGAAGATTAGAATGGAAATCTTTCTAGCAGCCTACAATGACAACATGTACACATGTATCATTAAGGGTCCATTCAGATTCACAAAGACCATAAAAATAAATGAGGTTGACACGGTTGTGGAAAAAGACCTTCATGAGATGACTCCAGAGGAAATAAAGCTCTACAATCTAGATAAAGTTGGGAGATTCATCATGACTAAAGCCCTGGATAATGATCGATTTGACAAGGTCAAACATTACAAAACTGCAAAGGAGATGTGGGACAAAGTCAGAGATATGAGCGAAGGCAATGATGCAATAAAGGAGCATCAGCTCAGTGTTGCCTTGGAGAAGCTGGATAACTTCAAGATGAAATCTGGAGAAACCATTGACCAGATGGATACCAGATTCACCAGAATATTGAATGAAGTTCTAAAGCTGGGAAAGACCTTCACTGACAAAGAGATAAGTGTCAGAGTACTGAAGGCTCTACCTTCCAAGTTCAACATGAAGGTGACAGCAATGGAAGAATCAAGAGATCTGGGCAAGATTTCTCTTACAGAGCTGTTCTCCGTACTCAAGGCTTATGAGTATAAACTGCCAAGAATGGGAATTGAAGAGACCTCAACTTCAGGACCCACAGCTGCACTGGTTGCTGCTGAAAATCAAAGAAGACCAGCTCAAAGAAGTATAGAAGTGGACTCATCTGATGAAGCCACGATACTCAACAAAAAGGAGTACACTGCTGGAGATGTAGCATTGCTTATGAACAATTTCAAGAAGTTCTACAAGAGAAAAATGAAGAACAAATATAACAATGCATCTACTTCTAAACCTAACTTTTCTTCTCAAGAAAAAGATGATTATAAAGCAAAACTAATGTGCTACAACTGCAGGAAATTGGGACACTTCATCAAAGACTGCCCATATCCAAAAGCAGAAAAGTACACTGAGGAGGAGAAGAAAATGAGAAAAGAAAGAAAGCATCAGAGAGGCAAGGCTATGATGGCTGAAGCAGAAAAGCTTGCTGCTGTCTACTCATCTGATTCAGATTCAGACACGTCTGATGAAGAATCGTCTGATGAAGAAAAACCTGCTCTCCTCTGTCTAATGACAAAGGAATCTGATGACTCTGAGGATGAGGTAACTCCTCTTGACAATGAATTATTTAATTCATTTGAACAAATGATGCTTAACAATACTGGTATTGCTGAAGCATACAAGAAGCTTAAGGAAGAGATGATATTGCTAAAAGAGCAAAATAATTCACTGAAACTTTTAGCTGAAAAGCCAAAGGAATCAGCTGAATATAAACAGCTTGAGCAAGAACATGAATCTTTGAAAGCTGAGTGTGAAGTTTATAAAGGAAAAATCATGGAACTTGAAAAAGTTATTGAGTCTCATGAAAAATCATCTGTTGCATCCACGCATACATCTAGTAAACAGAAGATACCTTTAGAACAGGATAAGCAAGAATTGAACCATACTGAAAAATTCATATCAGCTGACAATAGTAAGGTCATTATGTATGTTCAAACTGCTAGACCTACTTCATCTGAGAATGTGTTAAAGTAGAAGAAATCTCCTAAGGCTAAAAAGAGCAAAGAGCCTAGCGTAGGAAATCAGACTAGTAAGACCAAACAACAGAGTCCTAAGAAGTCTGCTGATAAAGCTAAAGTCAATCAGACTAGTGGTAAAACTAAGTCAAAATCAATTGAGCAAGCATCTAGTAAACCAAAGAAGCATAAAAACAAGAAAAATCAAAATGCTTGGTATGGAAATGAGTCATATTATGTGCAACCTGCTGCATATCATCCTATGTATCATGCACCTCAATTTCCTAGTTACTATGCACCTTACCCTGCTCATCCAATGCATGCATATCCTGCATATCATGCACCTTACCCTGCTTATGAACATTATTCTTATCATACTGATCATCAACATGACCTATCTGATACTTATGATAAAAATGAAACTGTTCATGCTCCTGTAAAAACTCAGAAGCCTAAGAAGCCTAAGACTTCATCATCTTGGGTTGTCAAAGGTGGAACTAATCCTTCAGGACCCTCTCAATAAGGGTACCTAAAACAATCTTACTTTTGTTTTGTAGGTTAGGATTAGGAGTAGGAGTATAGTAGAGAAGATTTGGTACTTGGACAGTGGATGTTCAAGACACATGTGTGGAAACATACATGAGTTGACTGATGCAGTTGCTGTGGATGGTCCAAAGGTTACATTTGGAGACAGCAAAGAAGGCAAGATTAAAGCTAAAGGAAGACTGATAAGAGGAAACATAGAGATATCTGACGTCTCATATGTCAAAGGCCTCAAATATAATCTGCTGAGCATAAGTCAATTTTGTGACAAAGGATATTCAGTCATCTTCTCAACAGATAAGTGCTACGTTGAACAGATTGGTACAAAGAAAGTAATTTTATCTGGAAGACGACAAGGGAATGTTTACATAGTCGACTGGGATTCTGTTGACAAGAATTCAAGTATTTGTTTGGTAGCATCTGCACCAAGTGAAGTCAGTTGGCTATGGCACAAGAGAATGAATCATCTAAACTTCAAGACCATAAACAGATTAATCAAGAATGAATTGGTAGAAGGGATTCCAAAAACAGTCATGAGCAAAGACAAGCTATGTGACGCATGTCAGAAGGGTAAACAAATCAAGTCATCTTTCAAAAGCAAGAAGCACCAATCTTCTGGAAGAATATTGGAGCTATTACATATGGACTTATTTGGACCCATTGATCCAGTCAGCAATGGTGGAAAGAAATACTGCCTAGCTGTTGTGGATGACTATTCAAGATATACTTGGTTGATTTTCATGAAGAAGAAAAGTGAAACCAAGGAACATCTTACCAATCTGATGGAACTGATCCAGAATGAGAAGAGTATAAAAATATTGAAGATCAGATCAGATAGAGGGACAGAGTTTATAAACTCTACTGTTGAAGAGTATTGCAATATCAAAGGAATACATGATGAGTATTCAGCTGCTAGAACCCCTCAACAGAATGGTGTTGCTGAAAGGAGAAACAGAACACTAAAAGAAGCTGTCAGAACCATGATAGCTGAAGCTAAGCTGCCTCAAAGATTTTGGGCAGAAGCAACAAATACAGCATGCTTTACCCAAAACAGATGTATGATCAACAAAAATCAGAACAAGACTCCATATGAAGTTTGGAACAATAGAAAACCAAACATTCATTACTTTAAGATTTTTGGTTGTAAATGTTTTGTACTGAATAATGGGAAAAATCACCTTACTGCATTTGCAGAAAAGGCTGATGAAGCTGTTTTTGTAGGATACTCAACTGTTAGTAAGGCATATAGAGTTTTCAATAAAAGAACATTACTAATAGAAGAATCTATCCATGTAGTATTTGATGAGCCAAGTCAATCTTCTGAAAAGAATCAAAGTGTTAATCAAGATCTGTCTACTGATTTACAGATGTTAGACATTGGAAGAAATGAAGAATATGTTCCCATCATACTACCTAATCTAAGTTCAGCTGCTAACTCAAGTGCTGTTCAAAATCACAGTGCTGATTGTCTAACAGACGAGTTGCAAACAGCTGACAGACCAGAGACTGTTCAACAAACAACTAATGTTCAACAGACTACTACTGAAACTCCAACAGTAGTGTTGCAAGATCAAGACAGAGGACAACATCCTGATCTGCAACCTGATCTCAGATGGCTCAAGAATCACCCACCTGAGTTAGTAATTGGTGATCCTTTAGATAGAGTGAAAACAAGAAGAGCTGCTGCACAAGATGCTATGTTTGTCACTTTTCTATCTCAAATAGAGCCTAAACAAATTGAAGAAGCTCTAAATGATTCCTTCTGGATTGAAGCTATGCAAGAAGAGTTGAATCAATTTGAAAGGAATGAAGTTTGGTACTTAGTTCCTAGACCAAGTCATCAAAGAGTAATTGGCACTAAATGGGTTTTCAGAAATAAGATGAATGAAGATGGTGTTGTCACCAGAAACAAAGCAAGATTAGTGGCCAAGGGTTATTGTCAAGAAGAAGGAATTGACTTTTATGAGACTTTTGCACCAGTAGCAAGACTTGAAGCAATCAGACTGTTTCTAGCCTATGCTGCTTACAAGAACTTCACTGTCTATCAGATGGATGTGAAGTCTGCTTTTCTCAATGGAGAACTGCAAGAAGAAGTATATGTTGAACAACCTCCTGGATTTGAAGTTTATCAAGAAGAGGATAAGGTATATCGTCTGAAGAAAGCCCTTTATGGACTGAAACAGGCTCCAAGAGCATGGTATGATACCCTATCTGATTTTCTTTTAATTAAAGGATTTCGTAAAGGTAAGGTAGATAAAACCTTGTTTACAATTGAATGGGAAAATCATATATTACTTGTGCAAATATATGTGGACGATATTATTTTTGGTTCAACTAACCAACAGATGTGTGATAAGTTCTCCAAGCTGATGCAGAATAAGTTTGAAATGAGCATGATGGGTGAACTTAACTATTTTCTTGGTCTGCAAGTTAGACAGTTGCCTGATGGAATATTCATCAGCCAAGCAAAATACACAAGAGATCTATTCAAGAAATTTGGTATGGAAACTAGCTCAACTGCTACAATTCCTATGTCCACAAGTCTTCGTTTGGATAAAGATGAAGATGGCAAATCAGTGGACATAACCAAATATAGAGGCATTATTGGTTCCTTGTTGTATCTAACAGCAAGTAGACCTGATATAATGTACTCAGTTGGAGTCTGTGCAAGATTTCAATCAAACCCCAAGGAATCTCATCTCTTAGCTGCCAAGAGGATATTGAAATATGTTAAAGGCACTCAAGAATTGGGATTGTGGTATCCTAGAGAATCTGGATTTGAACTTATTGGTTATTCAGATTCAGACCTTGCTGGCTGCAAGATTGACAGGAAGAGCACAACAGGTGCCTGTCAGTTCTTAGGTAGTCGTCTGATCTCATGGATGAGTAAGAAACAGACTTCAGTTTCTATATCTACTGCTGAAGCTGAATATATAGCTGCTGGAGCTTGCTGTGCACAAATACTTTGGTTGAAGCATCAACTAGAAGACTACAACATCAAGATCAGTGGAATTCCAATCTACTGTGACAACACAAGTGCAATCTCTCTTACTCAGAACACTACAAGTCATTCAAGGACTAAACATATTGAGATCAAGCATCATTTCATTAGAGATCATGTGGAAAAAGGCAATGTAATGATTGAGTATGTTCATACTGATAATCAGATTGCTGATATTTTCACTAAACCTTTAAGTGAAGTAAGGTTTTCAACTTTAAGAGCTGAGCTAGGACTACATAATTTGGAAGCATAAGCTGAGGGGGAACTCATCAGAAGACTAGAGTTCAACAGCTTACTCATCTCCATTATCTTCAAGGACTAACTCTCAACAGACTAGTTAACTTATGAATTCTTAAACTCAGGGGGAACGTGTAAGACTAGCGGTACTTCTGAATTAAAGATGAAATTGGTTAATGTCAGTTAGTTGAAGTTATGTTTTCAACAGAAGACTCAACTATCGAAGATTAAAGTTATTTTATCTAGCTGGATTGACAAACAGCTGAGGAAGGTTATCAGCTATTGGCATTCTCTGATAACAACTATGTCATCAGGACAGTAGTCCATCAGGTCATGACGTTGTCAATCAGAATCTAAAGGCTTTGTGTGCTGGAATGAAGATTCCAACAGTTGCTCTCAACCCTGCTGTTGCACCTTCTAATGTCATCAAATCTGATGATGACAAAAAGGGGGAAGATAAAGGGGAAGAACCAGCTAAGGAAACTGCTGCTGCAACTGATAAAGTCAAGGAGACTGAAGACACTGCTGACAAATCTGAAAAACTTGGAAAGGTAGAAGAAAAAGAAAAGGCTGAAAAAGAAACTACCAAGTACAAGAACACTGAATCTGCCAGGAAAGCAATGGAGCTAATCAAAGAACAACAACTTAAAGAGAAGATGGAAGCTGCCAAAGCAATCTTGGTTGAGGAAGCTGATGATGAAGAAGATGACGAAGAGTCATCTTATGAATATGAAGAAGTGCTTGAAGGATCAGATGAAGAAGCTGATAGTTAGAAATTGAAAAATCTTTGTAATCAGTTTACTTTTATCTATTCTTCAGAATCCTCATCTGATGAACTTGTACTTGTACTTATTTATCAAATCATCAATAAAAGTTCAAGTTTCTGTTTCCAACATATATTTTCTATCTCAGAAAATTTTGAAGGTTACAATCCTTAGCTTAGGTATTTAACAGGTACTTAGCTGAAGTTTTGTCATCATCAAAAAGGGGGAAATTGTTGGATAAGGATGAAGATGAAGGCACTAAAGACAAATTGATAAGGGAGGTTTTGATGCATTCCAAAACTTCAAAATTGGCTAAGTATGGAGTAACTTAGCTGATGATCCCTTTGGAAGGAATTTTGACTAAGTAAAGAAGACATCAGAAGAGTCAAAGTTTCAAGGTCCAAGACTTCTGATCTGCTGAAGTAAAGTTATCAGACTGATGAAGATCAGCCGACTCAAATCAGATTTGTTCAAGTTTGAGATCAGCCGAGTTCGCCATCAGACTTGCACTTTCGTCAGCCAAGTGGAAAGGATCATAAAGTCTTCCCAACGGTAATAAATGCCCCTTGGAGTAATAAATGCTGAAGTACAAAGTTATTAAAGACAAATGATTGAAGATTTGCTTCTCATCAGCTGGGTGCATTTAATGCTGCAGTTAATGCTGCCTGCAGAATAGTACTGTTTACAGTACGGACAGACTGCAAAAGAGCCGTTCGCGGATTTTAAGGACCAGTACTCGAGGAATTTGAATCTTGTCACTCTTCAACGGACATTTTTCTATCCTCAAGTATAAATAGCTGAAAGAGACGAAGAAGAAAAAAAGAAGCAACACAATCTCTGAGAAATTTTCGAAGCAAAATTCTTTAAGTCTCAAGAACAGCTCACTCATCAGCTTAGTCATTTGTTGACGAAAGCAGAGTTGAAGAATCAAGAAAAATACATCTTCTGAGTGATTTTGTAAACAAGAGTGTTGTGCGGAGTTGTGATCCATCTTTGTGAGTGATCAAACTTCAGAGAGTAGAATTTCTTAGTGATTTTCTATTGTGAGCTTATAGCCTTTTCATTAGTTGTCTAGGTATAAGTGGAGAAATATTGTAATCTGTGTGATTATAGTATAACCCAGAATCTAAGTGATCTGGAAGAGTGGACTAAAGGATTTTTATCCATATAACCACTATAAAATTCTTTGTGTTTTTACTGTGCTTTTAAACTTGCATATTTACTGATTGCATAAAACACATTAAGTTAACTGTTTGAAAAATGATCTAAAAGGAGTTTATAAAACTGGGGAAGCATTTTTCAAACTGCTAAGATTACTTGTGAAAAACACTTTATAAATCCGCTGCAAGTACTCTAAGTATTAAAACTGATTTTAACAAAATCAGCTAAGTCACCATCAGACGAGTGGTCAACAAAACTGTTCAAAGATTTGTTCACGAGCAGAATTGTAACTAACTGATCTGATCAGCTTAGTCTGTTCAGTTAGGGTAAAAGTTTTAAAGTTAAAATTGAAGAAAATTTTTAAAGAGGTTTATTCACCCCCCCCCCCCTCTAAACCTCTTCTGACCACTTGGGACCAACAAATTTCTTCATTCCTTTATCAAAAAACAAAATCTTTATTAATTATGAATTCATCTATCCATCTACCAAACAATATTATGTTTCAATTTCTTTATTTATTTTGTTTCCTTCTGTTATAAAAAAATGAGATGAAAATGAAGAAAAAGAAATTGAGATCGAAAAAAGGAAGGTAACAAAAGAAATGAAGAAAATAAAACATAATGTAATTTGGTGGATGAATATTTTGATAAAGTAACATAAAAAATAATTATTTAAGAAATGGTAAAATTGATAAAACCACTTTCTTAAGAGGAGAAACTGTAGTTCATCCTTTATGTATTTATGATAATAACTTTAAATTTTTTGGAACAACATAGTAATATTTAAAGTGATTTAATCAAAAAAATTATGTGATATGTCACTAAGACCATAATATGATGAAAAATGATTATATGATTCAACTAAGATAAGATAATAGTTAGTCACGCAACAAAAAAAACTGAAATAAGTGAGAAAATTTGTTGAATCAACATAATAAAATGTAAAATCTACTAAAATTGGGTTAAATAGGATAGAATGGATAAATTAATTAACAAATGGGATAAAACACAAAAACGGGTGAAATCGGTCAAACTTGTTAAAATAACAAAAAAAATAGTAAACTCGGTGTAAAAGCGGATACAATCGATAATACATTAGACAATTCTTATGATATGATCAATTAATAAATAATCTTAAAAAAAACCACATTTGTGCAATATAAATATAATAAAGTAATGCTTAGTTTTCTGAAAAACTCATAATTAGATTAAGTTAAAAAAATAAAAACAGAAAACTGGTGCTAACGGGTAAAATTTGATTAAAAAATATATGACAGAAATTAAAAATTAAAAAAATGGGTTAGATCGAATAAAAATGAATTAAGCAACAAAAAATGATAAAATCGATAAAACAATGAAGGAAACGGGAAAAATATTGAATGACGTCGACTAAACACATGATAACAAAAAACTGGTCAAATTGACAAAGAACAAGAACAAAAAGAGAAGTTAAAATGACCAAAAAAAGGTGAAATAGTTGAGAAAATAGGATAAATCAGCAAAAGAATAAGTAATGTCGACTAAAATTTGGTTAAACCGGAGAAAATGACTGAATTGATTAACGAATGTAATAAACCACAAAATCAGTGAAATTGGTGAAAGAACGGATTAAAATAACACAAACTGATCTGGATGAAAATATCAAGGTCAAAGAAGAAAAGAATTGATATTAGTCATTAGCTCAAATGGTTGTTTTAGAATAATAGTTATGTAGACATGTAGTTTTATATTAGAAATACTTAGTAATTATAGTTCATTTTTTATTTTCAAGGGTTGGTTTTAGATATTTATGATAACAACTTTAAATTTTTGGGAACAATATAGTAATAATTAAAGCGATTTGATCATAAAAATTATGTGGTATGTCATTTAGACAATAGTATGATTAAATATGATGATATGATTCAACTAACATAAGAAATTAGTTAATCACGTGCAATTTTCTAATTTGATTAAAAGAAATTAGTTAATCACGTACAAAGTACGTGCACTTTTCTAGTCCCATAAAAAAGCTAAGATTACCATAGAAAAATTGGGTTTAATATTCCCATATTTTGATGTTAAGATTCCTGATTTTCAAGAATATATTTCTTCTTCCAAAATTCAAAAAATCTACTCAAATAATACTTGATTACAGGAAATCACGTTGCAAAATAATATGTCATTTCTGAATTAACAACCGAGTAGTGTATTAGATGCCATCCTTTTGGTATTCTATGAAATACATGCACAAGAATATTCTATTCATGCCATATGTATCAATCCCAACACTGCAATCGTTGCAGTATCTTGGTCGTTGAATTGTCTTTGGGAATTAGGGAAAATTGTTTTTAGTACCATAGGATAGACTAACTTGCAAATTTGGTATAATTGGATGCGAAAATACACATTTGGTACCATATGATAGGTTTTCGTTGCAATTTTGGTACCAAATCCAATTTGTCTACAATTTTAATGGCAATTTACCCCATATGGAATGCATAATGTTCAATTTACCCCTTTATAATTTGGGAAAAAATCAATTTACCCCCTTCAGCCGGAGAGTGTAACTCACTTGCCGAAATTGAGAGTAGACATGCAAACTATTTATAATATAGGGGGATAAATTGTCACATTTATCATAAAAAAGGGGGTAAAATGCCACATTATCATAACAAAAGTGGATAAAGTGCCGCCTATAAAAATATCAGGGAGACGATGTAAAACTTTAACAAAATTTGAAGGTTTAAAATGCTCTTTTTTAAGCCACAAGGGGATAAAAGAACATTATGCATTTAATAGGGGTTAAATTATCACTTACTTTGGGGAAAACTTGGATTTGGTACCAAAGTTGCAATGAAAACCTATGTTATTGTACCAAATTTGCATTTTCGTATCCAATGGTACCAAAATTGCAAGTTGGTCTATCCTATGGTACCAAAAAAATAATTTTTCCTATGGAATTATAACAAGTTAACTCCAAGTAATATATCTAATGGGCAATTTTACTTTCTGTGATATGAAAATAGGTAATTTATCTTTTTGTGAGACTAAATAATGAGCAATTTACCTCCATGTGATATGACATAATGAGCAATTTATCTCCTTGCTAGTGGAGGTGTTGCACACACAATCTATAATGCGACTGAGACTTCATTTACATGTAAAAAATGACCAATTTAACCTTACCATTGACAACATATTCACTTCACTTTACCCCCTTTGATATGCGTAAATAGGTAATTTATCTCCCTGTGATATGCGTAAATAGACACTACATAATGGGTATTATATCCCCTTATAAAAATGTACTAATCAAGAGGGAGGCAATGTGCTTCTTTTATAATAACACATGGGGTATTTTGCTATTTTATTTATCACAGGGAGTTAACAACATATTTAGAATAACACAGATAGTTTATTTGATATTCACTCAATTTTCTTTGGGTTAATGCCAATTTATCCCCTTAAAATGCATAATGTTCAATTTATCCCCATGTGATTTGAAAATAGAACTTTACTTCCTGTGAAAATTTTAAAAGAGCAATTAACCTTCTTCTAGCGAAGAGTGTAACAAGCCCTCCAAAATTGAGAGTGGGCACGCAAAGTATTCCTTACAAATACAAGAGTACTCTTAGGGGTGTAAATTATCATATTTATCATAACATAGGAGAGTAAAATACGTCATTGATCATAACACAGGGGATAAAGTGCCATATTTATTATAACACGGAGGAGATAAACATTTATAATAACACAGTAGATAAAATAACACATTTACAAGTTGATTGTATTAAAGTATAGTATATAAGAAATCTAGTTTTGTTAATTCATAATATTTCTAAGTTTTATCAATAACTCGAATTCAAAATTGGGGTGGGGTCATTTTCATAATTTCAAGATGTGGGGATGTCATTTTGATGAATTCCTTGTCTTAACTAAATATGATTCTTGAATCTATTTGGTTTGTTGGCCTAAAGTTTGGTTGCGTAACGAAAAATCCCAGCTTCTAGGAGAAACTAGCCTAACAAGTAACAAGTAATGCTCATTCATTATCACATTAACACCATATGCTGTATTTAGTCCACATGATAGGCGGAGTATTATTTGAGAACTCTATTTGTGAGTTGGCCAAGTTTAATGGCTTTTGTCAATACATATAGTCGGCAATTGAATTTATGAAGTAAAGAAATTGTTCTCACCTTTCATTAGCTTTTTTTCTTATAAATTCAGTTTGTAAGTTGAAAAATTGTAAAGAAAAAACCGGCAAAAGTTTTATTTGAGAGAAAAAGAGAGGATTTGTGATCATTAAGAAAGAACAAAATCCTAAGTTCAAAATTCTAATGTTTCCATGGTTAGCTCATGGACAGATATACCCTTTTCTTGAATTAGCCAAAAGACTCTCAAAGAAAACTTCAACATGTATTCAAATTTGATATATAACGGATCATTTTTGTCCACATCATGCAACTCCCAACAGTTTATACCCGATGGGAACCATAACGCTTCTATCACTAGATATAATCATTATTTTATTACCTAAATTATTCTTCTCTTTCAGATACATGTTACTCCAAATTTATATTCATGCATATCAC
The DNA here is from genome assembly GCA_038501285.1 of Penstemon eatonii. Classification (NCBI taxonomy): domain Eukaryota; kingdom Viridiplantae; phylum Streptophyta; class Magnoliopsida; order Lamiales; family Plantaginaceae; genus Penstemon; species Penstemon eatonii. The sequence goes on along the minus strand of CM076715.1, from coordinate 62,685,387 downwards.
CAAGTCAAAATTGGCTACAAGTACCAACTTGACGATTTGTATCTAATGACCAGTCAAGTGACCTGCTTAATACCTACTGTCTTCCAATGATAATGAACACAAAATCATTATAAAAGGTTATTATCCAAAACTATTCCCATTTAATGCATTTATCACTGGATAGCTATTGTAAACAGCCGAAGTGATTAAAAAGGTAAGAATCTTAACCTCAAGCGGAGGTAAGAACACACTTCAATCAGGAAAAAGTTGTTTGGAGAAAAGGAAATCATCAATTAACAATATAGACTGTAAATACTAATTAAAAAACCTGCAAGAACAACCCATATTCCCCATTTGCATCTTGTTCAAAGTATAAGAGCTGAAAATCACAGGTAGTAGAACCATTAGTAATGAACTCGTAAATGCATATGCATGCACGGCAAATAAAAGAGTGTAAAATTAATCAGTAATTTTTCTTTCTCAATGGGCCTTTGTAGTTTAACATTGAACATGGCCTTTGATAAAAGACAGTAAAATCCAATTTTTAGACGCATTGTAGCTAACCCAAGGTAAGTACAAAAGAATGGTTATCTTTGGTTGAATAAAAAAAAAAATCTCTTTCCCATCATATATATATATATACGTTTATTTAACTCTAATGTAAAAAAAAAAAAAAACACAAACAAATACACACCTTAAACTTGCTTTGTGCAGCTGAAGTAACTCTAATTACTATTCCGGACTCCGCTTGTTCGTCTATGATAGTTACACTAAAGAAGTGAGCACACTGTTTTTCTACCTATTTTTAATAGTTTCAGAATCAAAGTATACGGTTGTACATTCAACCACGTTGAATACGAATATCCATCTAGATTCTACATGATTTTTTTAACATTATTTATCAAATAGTTAATACATGACTATCGATTGATATCAATAAATTGTATGAAATAAAATAAAAGTTTGTTTAATACGTATATGAACATATTATGTTCCATTGTCAAAATAATGATTTAGAAGTTTGTTGAACTCAATAAATCGATGTCTTGCCATAGTTAGTTATTCATAGATTTCAAGTCCAATTTCTCCATTGTTTATCTAATCTCACCACTATATTTGTATTTTCATGCACAAAAGTCAATAAAAATGGATTCCCCTTTAATCAATCCATATACATCACCAAAAACTTCAACCAAAATAAACATACTTCACACACAAAAAATTCAATTTCATTACACAAATAATCTATTACCACCACCACCACTACTGTGGATACAAGTGATTTTCTTTACAGTTGTCAAGATGCCTAGGCAAGCCGAGGTCAATAGCATGATCCAGTACAAAGAAACAGCTCACACACCAGGCCACAAGAATATTAGCCTCTGAAAATTAGGTGCTGTAAATGATCACTGGCAGAGTAGAGTTCGTTGCAGCCTTCTAATAATTAGTTCTTAATTCCATTAATTAATATACGGACTGATTGATTTTATTATTATGTATTGGTCTGAGCTCATGTACTATTAGGGTTGGGTAAATGGGATCGGGTTTCGGGTACCCATCCCGTCCCGATCGGGTTTTTCTCATTTGGGACGGGGCAAAACGGGTATTTTTTTGTTTGGGATGGGACAAAACCCAATCAAGAAAAATTGGGACGGGTTTCGAGTATTGATCCCCACCCGATCGGAAAACCCGGTCTCGATTACATAGTTTAATTAAGTAATATATATATATATATATATATATATATAAAACAAAATAACTAATTTAAATCAAAATTCAACTATTCACATCTCCCACTATGTATTCTTCTTCTTTAAAATCCAATTTTAACTCCACCACAACTCAAATCCCGTCGTCCGCCACTGATCTGTTATTCGCCAACGTCTGAGTTTTCAACATATATCATGGCAAAGAATTACAATTTTCAAGTTTCTCCAATAAATGGTGAAATGGCACACCAATACTGACAAAGAAGATCCGAGACGGTTTAAAGTTGCATTAAACTAAAAAAAATTAATTGTTTATCGGGACACCCGGTCCCGTCCCGAAATTCCGAAATTAAATCGGTACCCGAAACTCTCGGGACCTTGGTTGATCTACCGAGTTTCGGGGTTTGAATTTGAAAACCCGAAACCCGATATCCCGTCCCGAAACACCCGAATTCCCGAAAACCCGTCCCTATCTCACCCCTATGTACTATTATTATTGGATTCTATATTCTAAACATAGAGACACACTCACACACAATAGATAGATTTCTGTATTAATACATACATATATACGTAAATATTATGTGGAGAGAAATAAATTATTAAGTGCTTTTTCGAAAGAGTTGTTTTCATTTTTCTTTTTGTTACTCTACTTATTATGGGATGAGGCAATGGGGCTATAAAAGTGAGAAAAGAAAAAACAAATCTAACTTAAATCTGGTCTAAATTCGTTTTACTTATCCATTGATATATATATCTTTATCTTTTTTTTTTTTGAGTAAATATATATCTTTATCTGTATATAATATATTTAATTTTCTTGTTTTTCATGTTGCTTCTTAATAAAAATCATTAAACAAGGGTCAAGTAGGCCTCCATTTTTGTAAGGGATAATGGAAAATATAATTTATTTGAAAAACTAAATAATACACAAAAAGAGAAACAACATATGCTAAAGAAAATAAAGCTTTTTAATTTTAGTACTTATTATTCGAACAGGAACTAAAAAACAAGAAAAAAGTAAAATCTTTACCAAAACTGTGGAACTCCTACTCCTACGAAATAGGAGTGAAATTTCCTTTCAAAAATTCGATCAATTAATCCGAACAGCCCTACCTGTATTTATTAATGTATCTGGAAACAAATCTTTTAGGCTATATATGTTTGAAACTTAAACTTTACTAAGTGAAATGATAAGGTATATGAAAATAAACAAAAGTCACCTCCACCAAATAGCCTTGAACATATCAGTGTACGTTTTATTATTCTAATTATCAAAACTTGCTTTGACCATTGAACCAAAAACACTACAAATAGTAAGTGTATTAACTAACCTTAGCCAGCGTAACCATTCCTTGATATCATTTGTATTTGTGTTTTATTCACTAAAGTCCAAGAACATACTTCACAAACAAATAATCAATTTTATTTTTCCGGAAAAAAATAAATAAACAAAAGCAGCTAGCCATTTTTTCAAAAAATTGAAGAACTTACTTGAAGGAACAAGCTGACGGGTTGGGCTGGCCGTGGTGGAGTCACGCAGGTTCGGGCTTGCGGCAGGGGCGATGGAGTGGCTCTGCCGTGGTGGAGTCGCGCGGCTGCGGGAAGGACTAGGGTTGCGGCTGCTGTTGCGCGGCTACGGGAAAGAGGCTAGGGTTGCGCTATGGAGAAAGGGAGAGTGAAGGAGAGGTGCGGCGGGAAATGAATTAAGGAGGGCATGTTTGTTTGGCGTTTCCCAAAAAATCTTCTTGTTTGTGAAATGCCAAACAAACATGTTTTCTATTTTCTGAAATAAATTTTTCATCTCTTAATTTTCCCAAACTACTTTCTCAAAACCCAAACAAACAACAATTTTCTTATCTCTAAATAAAACCTGTACAAACTCTACTCTGATTTGACATAAAGTTACCTATCTCTTACACAATTTATCTCACAACAAACATGATTTGACATAAAGTCTTACACATCTTACACCTACAACCTAATTCTTCCAAAAAAAAAAACTACATCTACTTTATTTCTCAAACCACTCTCTCAAAACCCAAACAAATTACATTACACAAATCGAGATTATTTCACAAACCTCCACTACTCTCCCAAACTACTTTCTCAAACACCAAACAAACAAGCCCAGAGAGTTTGAGGAGGGGTGGGAAAATTAGGGCTTTTCAATTAATTATCAATTTTGTAAATTGAGGCCGAAAATATTTGAAAATACATAAATCTAGTAGGAAAAAATGAAATAATTATTTTACTATATTTATCTTATGTTATATTTATTGTATTTGTGGATTTTGTAATATAAAAAAAGTGTATATACTTATAGTTTTATTTTTGACTTTTGGTGGAATGACAAGATTACCCCTACGTGTTTTTTTTTAAAATTTATTAATTCTTTTTGAAAAAATAAGTATATACTACTTGGGTCAAGTTTGGTATATAAAATCAAACACAGGGGGTTTTTGGGAATTTAAATGACACATAGGGGATTTTTTGGGAGTTAAACAAAGCATAGAGGTGTTTTTGTCTTTCGATATCACGGGTAAAATTGTCATATCAAAAGAAAAATATGAACAATACTTGCAATTTTGGCGTTCGAAACACGCTCTCTTCTTTGGGGGTGTATTTGACACTTATGTGAAATTATATGGGGTTTTTTTAGAGTTAAAATAACACAGGGAGAGTTTTTGAATGTTAGACAAAGCATAGGGAGTGTTTTTGTCTTTTGCTCTGAAAAAAACTACGATATTTCTCAATCAAATCAATCTGATTCCCAATGGTATTATTCTAATTCTTTCATATATATTGTAACACACTTCTCAAACTCAGCTAATTGCTCAATACTATTATACTATTAATTTCAACTTTAAATTAATTATTTCAACGTGTTATGCATATTAGTATTATATTATATGCACATTGAGGTTGTTCGAAATTAAATGATTAGTTGCTCGAAATTGATTAATTAGTTGTAATTCAAAATTATTAATGAATATATATGGTTATATAGGTACATTCATTAGATTATTCGCAATCAGATTGATTGATTATCCATTTGTAATATTAATGACCAATTGTGGACCTTAGAGGTGTATATGTACATTGAGGTTATTCAAAATCAAATTCACATTTGACTCGAAAATTTAAATAAAAATTGTAGGTTATATACATATATATATATATATATGTATATTGAGCTAGGTTACTCGCATCAGATCAATTGACCAAAATTCAGTCCATATTGAATTTATAGTCAAAGAAATGTCTTTTTAGAACCAAATGCAAAATAAAAATAAAAGACTGAATTATTTAATAAGAAAATTTAGAATCACGTTGTAGGATATCTAGCGCTTTACTACTGCACCAAAAGCAATTGCTGTTAGTGATGGTGTAACTATTAATCTTTAACCCAAGGTTGATTCCTGTAGGGCACCCCCTACAGTTCACAACGGCAGCGCAGAGCCCCACACTAAGCGGTGGACGGACATGAGGGGCTTCACAAGAATTCACGTGGATCCTCGGGTCTCCTCCGTGAACCTCGACAAGGTTGCCAGAATCCGATGTAGCAAGCGCCACAGCGAATCCGTAAGGGTGACTGCTGGAACCCCATAAATCCCAACAATCTCCCCCCCAGCGGTACCCGGGAGGATTCGAACCTGCAACCTCGCTCTGATACCAGTTGTAGGATCTCTAGCGCTTTACCACTGCACCAAAAGCAATTGCTGTTGGTGATGGTGCAACTATTAATCTTTAACCCAAGGTTGATTCCTGTAGGGCACCCCCTAGAGTTCACAACGGCAGCACAGAGCCCCACACTAAGCGGTGGACGGACATGAGGGGCTTCACAAGAATTCACGTAGATCCTCGGGTCTCCTCCGTGAACCTCGGCAAGTTGGGCTGCTAGACTCCGATGTAGCAAGCGCCACAGCGAATCCGTAAGGGTGACTGCTGGAACCCCATAAATCCCAACACACGTAAACAAACTCATGTAAATTTTAGAGTTGAACTCACATAACCTAATAAGAATTATATGATTATTGATTTGTAACATTAATAACCAATTTGTTGAATACACATACATTGAGGTTTTTCAAAATCAATTGAAGATCTAAACGAGAGACTAACTTATACATAACCACTAACCCTAGGGGTGCTCGCGGTGCGGTCTAGTGCGGTTTTGTATTTGCCCATATCCAATCCAATATTTGCGGGTTTTAAAATCTCAAGTCCAAACTCAACCCAACAAATCTTGAGATTGCACTATGCGGTTCATTTGGGTTGGGGCGGGTTTTGCGACCTCAATTATCAACTTTCTTGTATTTTTATTATTCGATGAGTTAAATATGAATGCACTAGTTAATTACGATATTTTATTTTTATTAATAAATTTAGTAAACTTTCATAGATAATATAATGGAGATGATGTAAAATATCAATTAAAATATGATTTTCAATGAATACATAATTTAATGAAAGCTAAAACAAACCCGAACACTAAATTAACAAGGTTTCATTACACAAAAATCAAATTATTCCCAAAGAATAAACAAAAGAGAAAAATATCTTTATATTCGAACTTGGTGTTGGTGGTTAATGGCCAATGAAAAGTTTGATTGTTATATTTTTCTTTTGCTATACTTTTTGTTTTTCGCAGAATATTTTTTAAATAATTTGTTCTAGTTTTGGAACTATTTTTTTATCTTTTTGACACTTAAAATTGGAGATTTACGTAAGATTTTAGGGTTTATCTAATATAATTGGGGTTTGGGTTGTGGAACACGACTAATTTGTTAAAGTATATACATATATTATATTTCTCATTTTCTTAAATTTAGGACTAAATTAAATAATAAAATAAAATAAAACATATATACATCATCATTTATATAAAGCGTGGTCGAATGCGGTTATGCGGTCTAAAAATTATAAAACCAAACCCGATCGAAAATTACGGTCTTTTTTTCATGATGCCCAAGATCAACCCATGAAACCTTCAACCCGTAAAATTGCGGTCGGTTTGGGTTGGGTTGATCGGTTGGGGCGGTCGGTTTCGTTGAACACCCCTAACTAACCCCTACATATATGAATCAAAGTTTAGGGGCAATTATTTCGAAATTTCATCAATTGAAGATCAAAACGGGAGACTAACTTGTACAAAACCACTAACCCCTCCGTAAATCAAAGTTCAATTTAGGGAAAATTATTTCAAAATTTTGTCAATCGAAGATCCAAATGGGAAACTAATTTGGCTCGAAAATTCAAATTATTGCAAAAAGTGATTTAAATTGATCAAAATTTATGAAAAATGAGTCAAGTCAACGAAATATGCAATAATATCGATCAAAATCTTTTTATATTCTATATTTATTATTATTATTATCTTGTATCGGAAATAATTAATTTATTATTTTTTATAGAAAATTTAAATTTTTTTAATTATTTTCCGATGGAATATTGTCTTTTTTTAATATGGATCAAAATATTATTTAATTATCTTTTGCATTAATTAATATACATAGTTGTTGATTCATAATCTTAATTAAACAAACCTTGTCAATACCTTCTAAATATGGTGATTAAAGTAAGTTTTAGGACTAAATCTAGCGGCTCAATACCTACAGGACTAAAAAGGACATTTTTGTCATTTCTATCGCGTTTAGTTTATCTTATCAAATTTTGACTGAATTTCTTTCTCCTTCCCCCAAATCACAAGATACCCAGTGAAGAAGATGAGGGGAGATAGTGCCACTAATCTGATTCGAAGAGGAATTGAGAGTAAGTTTCGATATCTTTGTTTCTGTTCAAAATTTCACATTGATAGCCACAAAAACTACAAACCTAGATTCGATTTGAGTGGTATAAAAGAGGTGGAAGATGCTAATTACATGTTTCGTTATATGCTAAAAATGCGACCTCACCCTTCTGTTATCGAATACACCAAACTATTGAATTTGGTGGTGAAGATGAAACAATACTCTGCTGCCCTCAATATGTTCGACGAAATGCGTGAACTGGGAGCCCTTGTTGATGATTACACCATGACCATTGCGATTAATTGTTATTGCCTTGTTAATCGGGTAGACTTCGGGTTTGCAATGTTAGGAAGCTTCATCAAGCGCGGCTACAAACCAAATACAACAACCTTCACTACTCTCCTTAAAGGGCTATTCTTAGAGAAGAAGGTGGCCGAGGCAGAAAAATTGTTCAAGAATTTGTTGAGACAGAAAATCTGTGAGCCTGATGAAGTTATGTTCCTCACTGTGATCAACGGGGTGTGCAAAGCAGGACACACTCTTTCAGCATTTCATTTGCTTGGGCTATTGGAAAAAGAAAATTACAAACCAAATGTCTATGCTTATAGTGCAGTAATTGATAGCCTATGCAAAAATAGAAGGGTTGATGATGCTCTTCAACTCTTAGCCAAGATGACTGACAATGGAATTTCGCCTAATGTCGTCACGTATACTTATGTTATTAAGGGATTATGCGATTTCGGTAGATATGGTGAAGTACTAAACTTACTAAATGACATGGCGGCTCACAAGATCTCTCTTAACGTGTTTACTTTTAATATATTGATGGATTCATTTTGCAAGGACGGAAAGGTGAAAGATGCAGAAGATATGCTGGAAATTATGAGGCAAAGAAATATCAATCCTGATATCATCACATACACTACACTGATTGATGGATATTGTTTGCGAGGAGAAATGGAGAAAGCAGGAAAAATATTTCACTCGGTTGTGGAGTCTGGCCTTAAGCCTAATATTTTCACTTACGGTAGTTTGATTAATGGGTATGGTAAGAAAGGTAACGTGGATGAAGCTTGGAGACTCTTTCTTGAAGCTCCTTGTAAAGGGTTGGAGCACACAATAGTTACCTATAACTGTATGTTACAAGGATTATTTTGTGCTGGTAGAATTGATGCTGGTTGGAAGCTTTTCCATGAGATGCAAGTTCGTCAAGTGATTCCCGACTTAATGACTTATAGTGTCTTGTTGGATGGTTTATGCAGAAATAAGCGAATTGAAGAGGCATTTTCAGTTCTACATGCGATGGAATGTAATGGTGTTAATCCTAACATAGTAACGTATACTATCCTCATTGATGGGTTGTGTAAGAATGGAAAACTCGACTCTGCAAGAAAACTTTTCAATGAACTTCCTTCCAAAGGTTTGCAACCTAATGATATAACACATAGCATCATCATTGGTGCGCTTTGTAAAGAAGGGATGATAGAAAATGCTAAAAAATTTCTTAGGAAAATGGAAGAAAACGGTTGCTTGCCGGGTAATGACACGTACAATATTTTTGTGCGGGGTTTTCTTAGAACAACGAAGAATATTGACGAGGCAATCCCACTCTTGGAAGAAATGACAAGAAAGGATTTCTCACCGGATTCAGATGCTAATGCACATGTTACTTGATCATCTTAGAGGTGAAGATCAAGATAGTGTTCTTCTTGATGTCATACGGAAGTTCAAGGCAATAAAATAAATATGTCGTTTCGAGCAGGTAAACAAATTATTGGTTTTGCTAGTTGCTTATTCACTATTTTGAGTTTGTGTTCTATTATACACAGGTGCTTCATCGTATTTTATATGTTCCACTGCAAAAACTAGCTATGAACATAATGAAACATTGTTTTTGAATAATTAGTTGCAATAAAATGTGAGGAAGTCAATACACATCACATGCAAATACAATTCAATTTACCATTTGTTCAGTATCCTAATTTCTTGTAGCAATTTGTCTTGAGAAGTTACTGAATTCTAGGGGTATTATACATGTTCTCCAGGAAAACTGTCATAAATTGTTTAAATTATACATCTGAAAAGTAGAAAACTGGATTGATATACTCGCCTTGAAAAGTAGAAAACTGGATTGAAAAGTACAATATTAATCATGTGTTTATATTGCTCCAAATGACCACCAAATTCTTTATTAATTAATCAACAGGAACCGATACCGGCCCCTAGGTCAAATATTTATGTTGTTCATCCGCCAAAAATGGAACAAGGAGTATGATTTTTTGTCTAGGATTGTCACTGATCATAACTACTTAAATTTTATGATATAGTTTGCTTTTTAAATGATGATCGGAAATGATACTTAAACCAGCTAGGAATTAATCCTTTGGAATTAATGTGCTCTGTACTTGTATTTTGAACTTTGAATTAATGGTTATGTTATGTGTATCTGTATTGTCAACGCTTGGTTTTTTATGATGTATGCATTTTCAAGATGAAGTCTGATAACTTGTAGTATTTGTTAGCATTTGTTAGACTAAAATGAACAAATTTGCATTCAAAGTTAAGACTGCTCCATTTTCTGCACAAAGTCGTTACAATCGAAAACGTGATTAATAATTTGAAGAATTGTAGATATTTCAATTAATAAGTAATTTGTTTGGGCATCACCAACTAGTACCCCTCATTTTTTTGGGCAAAGTTGACCCCCATGGTAAAAAAAATCTAGGGGCAAATAAGTAATTTTTTTCTTTCTAAAATTTGCAAAATACGATTTCCCTAGGTCTTTTGCCCCCGGTGGTCAACTTTGCCGAAAAAAAATATGGGGGTGCTAATTGTAGAATTTTTCTTAATTTGAGGTGTTAAGTGCTAATTATTTATTTAGGGGTTCAAAGTATCCATTTCCCGTGTTTCAAGGTGCAAGTTGCTGAGTTGTTCTTAATTCGAAGGTGACGTGTTTTGGGGTGCAAAGTGCTAAAGATCCAAAAATGAATTATATATTTTCTTCTTAGATTTTTTGAGGAAAATAAAAGAGGATGCGAATTGTTGAATTGTTCACATTTTGGGGGTGTAAAGTGCTAGAATTTATATTTTAAGAGTGCAAAGTGCCTATTTTCCATATTTTGGGGTATAAAGTGCAAAATATCCTAGCAATTTTTGTAAAAGTGTGGAATTTAAAAAAAATTAAACATGCCTTCAAACAAATCCATAAGCCCTAGACCCCTAAAAATCATGATGAGTCAAAATTTGATTTCAATCTGACGTAGTGTTTCATCTTTAATAAAGAAAGTTGAAATTGACATACATAGAACCCATTCATCAAGATTTAATAAATTCAAAAGAATTATACCATATATGCATTTCGGAAATATGATCACATCTAATAACATTTTTTTATTTTTTAGATAAAAACATTTTTAAATCCACCAAACTTTTAACATGCATGTCTATAATATATTCAACATCAAACTTGCTACCTAATTCTTCATACAAAGTTTCATTAGCTTCTCTGCTACTTCATCAACTCCTTGTTCTTCTTTCTCTTTTGTCTTCTCACACAAATCTTTAGCTCTATACATTAACCCTTCACAAAACGCCTTATCTATTGCTTTCGCTATCTCTTTGCCCAAGTATGGCCCGTTCCTTTCCCTTGCAACCTCAACTCCAACACCAACCTCGACCACAAGTCGAGCATTTATAGGTTGGTCGGATTTCATAGGCATACCTATAACCGGAACACCAAAATACATACTCTCCATTACAGAATTCCATCCACAATGACTAACGAAACCACCGACACTTAAATGTCCTAAAATCTTCGTTTGTGGGGCCCACTCGAAAAGAACTAATCCACGATCTTTTACCCTTTCGATGAAACCTTTAGGTAACACATCTTGTTTGTTAATTAACTTCTCATTAGAAGGAGAACGAATGATCCATATAAAGTTAACATCACAAATTTCCAATCCTTTTGCTATTTCTTCGATTTCATCTTTTGATAAAAAGTACTCACTACCAAACGATATATACACCGTAGAATGATGATTTTTACCATTTAGCCAATCTATGATGTAGGAATGCTCCTCTTGATCATTAGAATCCGCAATAAGTGGACCGGTTGGTATGATTCGTTTCTTGCACAAAATCGATAGATAATCAATATATTTTGCTTCAACTTCTCTACAACTTTTAATTAAAACAATGTCAGTAGACATTGTGAAGTTTCCAAATGCAAAATCATTATCAGCATCTTTTAAATTTACTTCAAGATCAGCATGGAAATCAACTTTTTCTTCATCTGAGATATATATTGCTTGAGAAATGAAATTGGAACTGGCCCCATTGGTATACAAATGATGGTAGAACGAACACGGGGTTGCACCCGTAGTCGTGAAATTAACGGAAGGTATACCTTTAGATAAAGCAATCTTCGGAGCCCATGGTTGAAAGAAATCGTAAATTAGAAGATCGGGTTTTAAAGAGTTTATGATATTTTCAAAGCTCGAACTTGATTTCTGAAAGGTTTGTAATAAAATTGGCAATAGATTTGGCGGTAAATTCTTGGTTGTGTGGAGTTCTTGAGGAAGTTCTTTTGACTCGGGTATTTGAAGTTCTATGAGTTCTATTGAATAACCATTGGAATGATCTTTTTGCATATTGGTTTTGATTGAATCAAGATTGATGGGAGTAGAACACAAATACATGTTGAAGTTTTTCTTTGAGAGTCTTTTGGCTAATTCAAGAAAAGGGTATATGTGTCCATGAGCTAACCATGGAAACATTAGAATTTTGAACTTAGGATTTTGTTCTCTCTCCATGATCACAAATCCTCTCTTTTTTCTCTCAAATAAAACTTTTGCCGGTTTTCTCTTTAGAATTTTTCAACTTACAAACTGAATTTATAAGGAAAAAAAAAAGCTAATGAAAGGTGACAAAACTATAGTAATCAAAAGCCATTTAAATTGGCCAACTCACAAATAGAGTTCTCAAATAATACTCCGCCTATCATGTGGACTAAATACAGGATATGGTGTTAATGTGATAATGAATGAGCATGACTTGTTACTTGTTAGGCTAGTTTCTCCTAGAAGCTGGGCTTTTTCGTTACGCAACCAAACTTTAGGCCAACAAACCAAATGGATTCAAGAATCATATTTAGTTAAGACAAGGAATTCATCAAATGACATCCCCACGTATTGAAATTATGAAAATGACCCCATCCTAATTTTGAATTAGAGTTATTGACAATACTTAGAAAAAATTTTAATTGACCCCTAGCTCTCTTATATACTATACTTTAACACAATCAACTTGTAAATGTGGTATTTTACCTATTGTGTTATTATAAATTTGGCATCCCCCCCCTCTCCCCTCCCGTCGTGATAAATGTGACACTTTATTCCATGTGTTATGATCATTGTAGTACTTTACCTCCCTGTATAATGATAAATATGATAACTTACATCCCTAAGGGTACTTTTCTGTTTTTAAGCAACACTTTGCATGCCCACTCTCAATTTTGGAGGGCTTGTTACACTCAATGCTGGAAGAAGGTTAATTGCTCTTTTAGGATTTTCACATGAGGTAAAGTTCTATTTTCAAATCACATGGGAATAAATTGAACATTATGCATCAAGTGAATAGCAAATTAACACTCTTTGATACATAAAATGGCAAAATACCTTACAGTGTTATTATAAAAGAAGCACACTGTCTCCCTCTTGATTTGAACATTTTTACAAGGGGGTAAAATGCCATTATGTAATATCATGGAGAGTTAAAGTATTCATTTAGGCATATCACAGGGAGGTAAATTATTTATTTACGCATATAAAGGGGGGGGGGGGGGGGTAAAGTGAGGCGAATATGTTGTCAATGGTAATTCTAAATTGGTCATTTTTTACATGAAAATAAAGTTTCAGTCGCATCATAGAGTGTGTGTGCAACACCTCCACTAGCAAAAAGATAAATTGTTCATTATTTTATATCACAAAAAGGTAAATTGCTCATTATTTAGTCTCACAGAAAAATAAATTTCCTATTTTCATATCACAGAAACATAAATTATCCATTAAATATATTACAAGGAATTAACTTGCCAAAATTCCAAAGACAATTCAATGACCAAGATACTGCAACGATCGCAGTAAAGGGATTGATACATATGGTATGAATATTCTTTATGCATGTATTTCATAGAATAGCAAAAGGATGGCATCTAAATACACTACTCGATTGTTTACTCAAAAATGACATTATTTTACAATGTGATTCCTTGTAATCAAGTAATATTGTTTAGGTAGATTTTTTTTTATTTTCGGAAAGGAATATATTCTTAAAAATTAGAATCTTGACATCAAAATATGGGAATGTTAAACCCAACTTTTCTATGGTATTATGATTCCGCTTTTGGGGGTTTAGTACTAAAAATAAAAAAGACATTATTATCCATATATTCTTTTTTATGATAGTTTTATTTTCTCCCTACGTAATACTCCCTCTGTCCCATTATTTTTACTCCATTAGCTACAGTACCCGGTCAAACTTTTCAATCTTTTAAGTGACTTATCATTTTAATTATTAACATTGTTGGCGTATTAAACTTTTTAAATATTAATATACATAGTGTTATATGATAATTTCAAATTATTGGTTAAATATATTAATTAAATTATTTATGATAATTTTTTAAAATTTAGTCAAGTTGACTGGTCAACGGTACCAAGGGATAAAGATTAATGGGACGGAGGGAGTATACATTTTCTCTCCAATAGTCATTGTTCTTGTTTCTTGCGTTTTTTTCTTCTTCAACTGCTTAAATCACATATTAAATTCTCACGTTAATTACCTACTAGTTGAATCTACTGAAATAATATAAAATTTTAAATGTAAATTGATTAAAAAAATGCATATAGTTTATACGCTATATTCATAGCACATTCATTTTCAAATAATACGCTTAATTTTGCTTTTGAATGTGTTATCTTATTTATAAGTACTAGAAAAGTGCACGTACTTTGCACATGATTAACTAATTTCTTATGTTAGTTGAATTATATCATCATATTTAATCATACTATAGTCTAAAACTGCTTAAATCACATATTAAATTCTCACGTTCATTACCTACTAGTTGAATCTAATGAAATAATATAAAATTTTAAATGTAAATTGATTTAAAAATATGCATATAGTTTATACGCTATATTCATAGCACATTCATTTTCAAATTGTACGCTTATTTTTGCTTTTGAATGTGTTATCTTTTTTTTTTTTTTTTTTTTTTTGAGAAGGAATGTGTTATCTTATTTATAAGTACTAGAAAAGTGCACGTGCTTTGCACGTGATTAACTAATTTCTCATGTTAGTTGAATTATATCATCATTTTTAATCATATTATGGTCTAAATAAAATACCACATAATTTCTTTGATTCAATCGCCTTAATTATTACTATGTTGTTCTAAAAAATTTAAAGTTGTTATCATAAATAAAAAATGAACTTTATTTTACTAAGTATTTCTAATATAAAACTACATGTCTACATAACTATTATTCTAAAACAACCATTTGAGCAAATGAATAATATAAATTCTTTTCTTTTTTGACTTTGATATTTTCATCTAAATCAGTTTGTGTTATTTAAATCCATTCTTTCAGCAATTTCACTGATTTTTGTGATTCATTACATTAGTTAATCAATTCACTCATTTTCTCCAATTTAACCAAATTTAAATTGATTTTACTTATTCTTTTGCTGATTTATCCTATTTTATCGACTATTTCACCTTTTTTGGGGTAATTTTAACTCGTCTTTTTGCTCTTGTTCTTTATTAATTTGACCAGTTTTTTGTTATCATGTGTTTAGTCAATGTCAGTCAATATTTAACGGTTTTTTATCGATTTTTATCATTTTTTTGTTGCTTAATTTTTTTATTCGATCTAACCCATTTTTTCATTTTTATCATATATTTTTTAATTGAATTTTACCCGTTAGCACCACTTTTAACTATTCACATGTTTTGATTTTTTTAACTTAATCTAATTATAAATTTTTCAGTTAACTAAGCAGCACTTTATTATATTTATATAGCACAAATGTGATTTTTTTAAGGTTCTTTAATAATTGATCATTTCTTAATAATTGTCTAATGTATTATCGATTGCACCCACTTTTACACTAAATTTATTATTTTAACACGTTCTTTGACCGATTTCACCCGTTTTGTATTTTATCACATTTGTTAATCATTTTATCCATTATATCTTATTTAACCTAATTTTAGTAGGTTTTATCTATTATTATGTTGATTTAACTAATTTTTTCACATATTTCAGCTTTTTTTGCGTGACTAACTAATTTCTTATGTTAGTTGAATCATATAATAATTTTTCATCATATTATGGTCTTAGTGACATCACATAATTTATCGCTTTAATTTTATTAATATATTGTTCCCAAGAATTTAAAGTTGTATCATAAATATCTAAAGGATGAAATACAGTTTCCCCCCTTAAAGTATGAAAGTGGTATCAGTTACCCCCCCTTAAGTATCAATTGTAACACTTACCCCCCTATGTTATAATTTTGTAGTATTTATTCCAAAAATACCGACGCTGCTTTCATAAATAATTTTTTTTATAACTTTATCAAAATAAAATTGCATCTTTATTAATTATGAATCCATCATCCACCAAACTACATTATGTTCTATTTTCTTCATTTTTGTTACCTTCCTTTTTTCGATCTCAATTTTTTTTTCATTTTCATCTCATCCTTTTATAACTGAAGGAAACAAAATAAATGAAGAAATTGAAACATAAAATTGTTTGATGGATGAATTCATTATTAATAAAGATTTTATTTTTTGATAAAGGAATGAAGAAATTAACGCATAATATTATTTGGTGTTAAACTTGAATTTTGCGAAAAATAATTTGAAGTATAATTAATCAACATTTTGAATAATAATTCGTACCGAATATAAATGAGATAATTATCACTAAATAAAAACTCAGATTAAGATAAGGAAAAATTTTGAGATAAAAAATTGAAACATAAAGTAAAGAAAACAAATTGAAAGAGATATAAAGAAAAAAGTGAGATGATAATAATAAAGAGAAATTTGAGACCATAAAAACGAAGGAAAAAAAATGAAGAAATTAAACATAATGTTGTTTTGTGGATGGATGGATTAATAATTAATAAAGAGACAAATTTATTTAATTAAAGAAATTTATTCATTAAGTAAGGGACGAGGGTATTTTTTTGGAATAAAAACTACAAAATTAGAACAGATGTGTTGGTCCCAAATGGTCATATGAGGTCTAGAGGGGGGGGGGGGTGAATAGACCTCCGAAAATTTTATCAAATTTTAACTTTAAAACTTTTGATTAACTGTTCAGCAGACTAAGCTGTTATAGAACAGAAGGCTGACTAAGCGGATCGCGAACAAATCTTTGAACAGCACGGTAGACCACTAATCTGATAATCACTTAGCTGATTTAGTCAAAATCAGTTTTAACACCAGAATACTAGCAGCGGATATTTTAAGTGTTTTTCATAAGTAAGCTTGATAGATTGAAAGATTTTATCCCCAGTTTTTATCAAACTCCTTAAAAATCTTTTCAAACAGTTTTATCAAAGTGTGTTTATGCAATCTGAAAATATGCAAGTAAAAATGCAAAGTAAAAACACAAGGATTTTTATAGTGTTTCTATGGATGTAAATCATTTAGTCCACTCTTCCAAGTCACACAGATCTTCGGTTATACTATAATCACTAAGTTTACAGTATACTCTGCTTGCATCAAACAACAAATGAAACGACCGCAAGTGCGCAATAGGAAATCACAAAGACGACCTATTCTACAGAGACTTATCACTCACAAAGACGGATAAGAACTCCTCACAACACTGTCTTTACACAGATTCACTCAGAAAATGTATTCATTTTGCTTCAACAAGCTTCTGTCAACATATGACTTCAGCAGGCGAGTGAGCTGTTCTTGAGCTTCTTGAGACATTAGAAAATATTCTGCTTCGGATAATCTCTCATTCGTTGTGTTGTTTATTTTCTTCGTCTCTTCAGCTATTTATACTCACAGATTGAAAAGTGTCCGTTGAAGAGAGACACAATTCAAATTTCTTGGTTTCTGGTCCTTAATTTTCGCGAACGGCTCTCTGCACAGTGACAGTACTGCAGACTGTACTTTCTGTCAGGAAGCATTTAATGCACCGAGCTGATATGAGTATTTCTTCAATCATTTGCCATTAATACCCCCGGTCTTCAGCATTTATTACTCCAAGTGCATTTATTACCGTTGGGCTGACTTTCTGATCCTTTCCACTTGGCTGATGAGAGATCAAGTCTGATGGTGAGCAGAGCTGATCCCAAACTTGAACAAATCTAAATTGAGTCGGCTGATCTTCACTAGTCTGATTTCTTTTCTTCAGCAGATCAGTAGTCTTCTGGACCTTGAATATTTGACCCTTCTGATTTGTCCTTTTTACTTGGTCAAAATTCTTCTAAGGGTTTTAACTAAGTTTTCCATACTTAGCTGATCTAGATGTGTTTTGGAAATCATCCAAACCTCCCTTAATTTCTCTAACTTCAATGCACTCTATCTTCATCTTCATCCAACAATTTCCTCTTTTTTTATGATGACAAAACTTCAGCTAAGTACCTGCTACCTATACGAAAGTTTTAATCCTCATATTTTCTGAGATATAAATGTATATTGGAGTAAAAATTGAACTTTTATATATATTGAAATGATTACAAGTTACAAGTTACAAGTTTTTCATCAGATGAGATAACTGAAGAAAATAAAGTAAACTGATACAATATAAAATAGTCAATACTAATCATCAGCTTCTTCACTTCCTTCTTCTTCAACTTCCTCATACTCATATTCTGATTCATCATCATCTTCATCAATTACTTCATCAGTTAGAAGATTTTGCTGAGCAGCTTTCATCTTTTGCTTCATTTCTTCTTCACGCTCTAGCTCCTTTTCTGCTTCATCAATTCTTCTCTTCAGACGTTCTACATTTTTGTTCTTGGTGAATGGATCCAGTTGCTCTTCAGGATTGTCCTTTTCTGCAGCCAATTCTTTGTCAGACTTGACTGGATCCTTAGGATCTTCTTCAGTAGCTTGTTTATCAGCTTCCTTGTTATCAGCTTCTCCATCTCCTTCAGCTTTTTCTTCAAGTACTTGTTCCTCTGGCTCTTTTGGTTCTTGAGTACTTGAAACAGTTGGCTCTTTCCTTTTCTCTTCTCCTTTTTTGTCATCATCAGTAGGGTTGATAGTAGGGTTGAGTTCAACAGCTCGGATTTGGACAGCATCACATAAGTTTCTGATGTTCTGATCCATTACATCATGTCTTGTGTTGAGATGATTCAGAGTAGATGAGATGGTTC
This sequence comes from Penstemon eatonii, assembly GCA_038501285.1. Lineage (NCBI taxonomy): Eukaryota > Viridiplantae > Streptophyta > Magnoliopsida > Lamiales > Plantaginaceae > Penstemon > Penstemon eatonii. The sequence goes on along the minus strand of CM076715.1, from coordinate 62,666,528 downwards.
CAGATTGATCATTGACGCAATCAACATTGAGTTGTAAAGTGGAGATTTCCTGATGAACTTTGGTTGCAGTGTTTTGAACTTCTGCAATCAGCAACAGATTCTTTGCAGTCTCCTCATTACTAACTTTGATGAAAGTGTCAATCAGACGAGCAATAGTATCTTCATTTCTTTTGAAAACAGCATGAAGATGACCAACATCAGCTTTGACATCTTCAATACTTCTGTTCATATCCAGAATGCTGTTGGTCAGCATAAGTGAATTATATTGAGGCAATGGGAAGTTGTCAATGGCATCCTTAACCATTCTTGCATTCTCCTCATGCATTTGCTTCATCAGCATCCTGTTCCTCTCTTTCATTTCCTTCAAAGAATTTTCAAGCATCAGCTAGAAGGATTCTATTAGTGATGAGTGCATATCAGCTGTTAGAATAGAGGTTGATGCAGTTTGATCTTCTTCCTGTTGGACAGGAGTGTCTTTCAGAACAGCTTCTTCTTCAGTCTTTTCCTTAGCATTCCACTCAATGGCTAAGGGCTCTTCAGCAGCCTGTTCCTTGACATCTTCAAAGATCTTGTTTACAACAGTGCCATCCTCAGTGAAAACAGTCGTCTGGCGAATTCTTTTTATAACAGGCAAACTACTGGCAGCAGGTGTCTTCACTTTAGGCAAATCTTGATAATCTTTCATTTCCTTGCCAAATGTGATCTGCTGTACGCTAGGCAGAGCAGGCAGATCACTTGGAGAACCTGGTTCATATCTTGATTCTTCAGCCCATTTCTCCAAGGCAGTATGAACAGCAATTTGCACAGCCCGTTTGATGGGATCATCTTGCTTTCTTCTCTTGGCTGGCAATGCATCAGAGATGGTCTTCGCTTCAGCAGTAACAACTTCTTGTGCATATTTATGCATCACATCTCTGACATAATCAGCATCCAGTGCTTTAGTGATTGAAGTAGTCTGCAACCAGCTAAGGACCCACTTTTCCTCACTTGCAAACTCCTTCCAGCTCTGGAGCTCTTCAACAGACTTGTTCATCCTAAAGTCTCTCCATCTGATGTATCTTTCCTTTTCTTGGGTGAACAATGTTTTACGCTGCAGCTTCTCATCAATATGAGCCAAGGCAGCTTCAAATCTGTTGAAAACAGCAGGGTCAGTATTAACAATCTCAAAGGCTTTTCTCACTTCAAACCTTTTCTTCTCAGGTATCTCGCTAGCAGGCATTTTATTCTTGGCATTCATTGATTCTCCAATCTTAATGCCACCAGCTATGTTTGGGCCATGTGAGTCTTTCTTGCTGAGCTCAAGCACAAGTGCCAATTCTGCATCTTCAGCATCTTTGCGTTCAGCCTTAGACATTTTTCTTCTTTGCTCTTCCTTTTCAGCTTCAATTTTGCTAAGTTCAATAACCCTTTGCTCTTCATGTTCGTCTCTTTTCCTTTGCTCTGCTTCCTCTCTCTTTTTCTTATCAGCAGCAGACACCTTCTTTCTTCTGATAACAATCTTTCTTTTTCCTTTCTTCTTATCAGTTGTCTGTGCTTCCTTAGCAGTAGCAGGTTCAGGAGCAGCAGATGCAAGTGGTGCAACTGCAACAGGTTCGATGATCTGCACTTCAGGATCATCTTGAGGTTGAGCTAATGTTGGCGCAGGAGAAGTAGTCTGTTGAGCAGCTCGATCAGTAAGTGGCTCCTTAGCAGCAGACTCTTTTTCAACTCCAGCAGGCCTCTCTGCTGATGGAGGACTTCCTCTGACTAAGTCAGAAAGTTCAGTGGGGGATGACACAAAAGTCATCCTCTTCCTAACTGTGCTTCTTTTCCTTCCATCTTGAACAGGTTTAGATGTTGATGTGTCCTTTACTTGACTCCATGTCCGATGAGCAACATTTTCAGCCGGTTCAACAGATATGGTTCTTGAAGGTGAAGCAGGAGACATATTTTCTATCTCCTTTGTTGTCTTTTTGATTATGTCATCAGCAACAACAATGTCAGCATATGCCTTTTTCTTCTTACTAGGAGCCATCTCATTTGGCTCAGCAATAGCATGCTTCTTTCTGTCTGTTCTGGCTTGAACAGTTGGCTTTGCTGTTTGAACAGACTTCCTTTGTTTCTTTCCAGGAACCTTGTCCTTAGGTTCCTCAGCCTCTTCCTCCTTATCATTCTTCCTCTTAGTACCTCCCTTAACAGCCTGATAGGTTGCCATAGCCTTGGCATTACGAATCTCCTTTCCATGGGTCATTCCACAACCCAGCTGATAGAACAGGTAACTCAGAGTAATCCTGTGGTTGGTTTGCTTCTTCTGGTGAAAGTGCGCCAGAATATACCAAATGACAACAGACCAGTTCACCTCATAGCCGTAGTAAATGGCCATCATTATGCAGTAACATTTCATGGCGACACTGTCTAGAGAGAAGGTACAATTCTCTATCAGCTTTGAAACCATATCAACCATGCGCTGATATTCATCCTTCAGCTGTTTCTTCTTCAGATTCCCAGACATAACTTCTCCTTCCTTGGCACAGATTGCCCAGAATTCTTGGATTTTGTCTTCTGCCATAGAAGACACATCAGTTCTTCCCTGATTTGACAGCCCAAACTTCTCGTGCAACAGGGCAGGAGTGATGACTATGGCCTGTCCTCCAACCGTAGCTTTGATTTCACGTTTTACAAGATCAACAACGTCCTTAGCATTGTAATACTCCGTTATTTGGTCCTTCCAGACCATTTCTTCATGAGCTTCCATGAATTTTACAAGTGTTGCAGCCTTGAACTTTTTCAAGATCTCTTTCATCACTGGGGTGCCAGAATGGTGATATGTATCGTAGACTAGATACATACCCTCAGCCTTAGCTTCTTGTTGAGGAGTCATTGTTGATTCTGTAGAACATTAACGAAGAAACACAAGAGAATTTTGCAAAGTATAGAAGCAAAATTTCTCAAAATGCGTTTGAATATTTTTGGGTGCGTAAAGAATCACAGAGCTGATCATATCTGATTTTATAGAGGTTAGGGTATTTCGGTTTCCGTGATACAAGCTAAACGTTAGATACGTCTTGTGTCGGTTCTAATCGTGGGGCGTCAGTTACGTGATTCAAAATTCAAAAAGCATTAAATGTCAGGCGGGAATACGAACCGCCTCAGTATACTTGTAAAAGAGCGTTTTTGAATAATACGTTTTTAAAACTACAAGGCTTTTACATAGTTGATCAGACGAGTAAAATAAATACTTATCTGATGAGACTAGTGTCCTGATGACAGATTATTACTAGTGAAAGCCAATAACTAGTAATCTTCCTCGGCTGATTCAGCTAGATAATTAATCTTCAATCTTCAAATTTTAGATCTTCTGATGAAGACATAACTTCAACTAACTTTCATCAACAAATTTCATCTTTTAATCAGAAGTACCGCTGGTCTTACACGTTCCCCCTGACTTTAAGAATCCATAAGTTAACTAGTCTGTTGAGAGTTAACCTTGTAGATAATAAGATGAGCAGGCTGATAAACTCCAGTCTTCTGTTGAGTTCCCCCTCAGCTTATGCATCTAAATTCAGTAGACCTAGTTCAGATCTTAAAGTTGAAAACCTTGCAGCACTTAGAGGTTTCGTGAAGATGTCAGCAATCTGATTTTCAGTATGAACATGTTCTATCACGACATTTCCTTTTTCCACATGATCTCTTATGAAGTGATGTTTGATCTCTATATGCTTAGTCCTTGAGTGACTTGTAGTGTTTTGAGTAAGAGATACTGCACTTGTATAATCACAGTAGATAAGTATTCCACTGATTTTGATGTTGTAATCTTCTAGTTGATGCTTCAACCAAAGTATTTGTGCACAGCAAGCTCCAGCAGCTAGGTACTCAGCTTCAGCAGTAGATATGGATACTGAAGTCTGTTTCTTACTCATCCATGAGATCAGGCAACTACCCAAAAATTGACAGACACCTATTGTGCTCTTCCTATCAATTTTTCAGACAGCAATGTCAAAATCTGAATAACCAATAAGTTCAAAGCCAGATTCTTTAGGATACCATAATCCCAAATCTTGAGTGCCTTTAAGATATTTAAGTATCCTTTTGACTGCTAGGAGATGAGATTCTTTAGGATTTGATTGATATATCGCACAAACCCCAACAGAGTACATGATATCAGGTCTGCTAGCTGTTAAGTATAGCAGTGACCCAATAATACCTCTGTATTTGGTTATATCCACTGATTTGCCATCTTCATCTTTATCCAAACGAAGTCCAGTAGACATTGGAACACTAACAGTAGAGCTAGTTTCCATACCAAATTTCTTGAACAGATCCTTTGTGTATTTTGCTTGGTTAATGAATATTCCATCAGGCAACTGTCTTACTTTCAAACCAAGAAAATAATTAAGTTCTACCATCATGCTCATTTCAAACTTGTTTTGCATCAGCTTTGAGAACTTATCACACATCTGTTGATTTGTTGAACCGAAAATAATATCGTCCACATATATTTGCACAAGTAATATATGGTCTTCCCATTCAATAGTGAACAAGGTCTTATCTACCTTACCTTTACGAAATCCTTTAATTAAAAGAAAATCAGATAGGGTATCATACCATGCTCTTGGAGCCTGTTTCAGTCCATAGAGGGCTTTCTTCAGACGATACACCTTGTCTTCTTCCTTGTAAGCTTCAAATCCAGGTGGTTGTTCAACATAGACTTCTTCTTGCAATTCTCCATTGAGAAAAGCTTATTTCACATCCATTTGATAGACTGTGAAATTCTTGTGAGCAGCATAGGCGAGAAATAGTCTGATTGCCTCTAATCTTGCTACTGGTGCAAAAGTTTCATCAAAGTCAATGCCTTCTTCTTGATAGTAACCCTTGGCAACTAATCTTGCTTTGTTTCTGGTGACAACACCATATTCATTCCTTTTATTCCTGAATACCCATTTAGTGCCAATTACCCTTTGATGACTAGGTCTAGGAACTAAGTACCAGACTTCATTCCTTTCAAATTGATTCAACTCTTCTTGCATAGCTTCAATCCAATTTGAATCACTAAGAGCTTCTTCAATCTGTTTAGGCTCTATTTGAGATAGGAACCTGACAAACATGGCATCATTTGCAGCAGCTCTCCTTGTCTTTACTCTATCCAAAGGATCACCAATCACCAGCTCTGGTGGGTGATTCTTGAGCCAGCTAAAATCAGGTTGCAAATCTGAATGTTGTCCTATGTTTTGATCTTGCAACACTACAGTTGGAGTTCCAGTAGTAGTCTGTTGAACAGCAGTTGTCTGTTGAATAGTCTCTGGTCTGTCAGCTGTTTGTAACTCTTATGTTAGACAATCAGCAGTGTGATTTTGAACAACACTTGAGCTAGCAGCTGAGTTGAGATCAGTAGTATGATGGGTATATACTCTTCATTTCTTTCAACATTCAATTTCTGAAAATCAGTAGACAGATTTTGATCAGTACTTTGATTCTTTTCAGAAGATTGATTTGGTTCATCAAATACTACATGAATAGATTCTTCTACAAGTAAAGTTCTTTTGTTAAAGACTCTATAAGCTTTACTGATTGTAGAATATCCTACAAAAACAACTTCATCAGCCTTCTCTGCAAAGGCAGTAAAGTGATTTTTCCCATTTGATCTAGCTCGATTTCGTGGTATGAACGATATTAGAACATAAACTATGAAAACACAAACATAAGTAAATGGAGAATAGATCAATAGTGTATATTGCGATTGTAGGTGTACAGATTAAAAATATCGGAGGTCCTATTTGAGCATTATAGGATGCCGTACAAGCTAGAGTGCGAAATACATATAAAATGGCCTATACTATATTTCCGAGCAGCAGCTTCGAATGGAGTGCACTTGGGAATTCGTGTGTCCTTCATTAATGTTCGTAGTATTTATAGCTGATAAAAAATGAGCTTCCTGGACTGTCCGTACGCATATATTACGAGGTTCTTAGGCCTGGGCCCATGGTCGGCCCAACAGTAATCATAGGTCACTAAACTCCATTTAATGAAGGTTGGATCGGAACATCACTGGTCTGAGCTCGGTTTCGCTTTTGAATGGTCGGAGATCGCCAACACTCGACCTCACTTGGGTTCCCAGGGGTAGACTCCCAAAAAACCCATCATCAATACTCCCCCACTTCTCGAGCTCAAAGTGAAGCTTAAGCTTGGAGAAGTATGCGATACGCTGGGGTGGGCGAGTCTTATTATGATGTCTCGGATAAACCTCGTTAAAAACCTAATTCGGAAAAACCCACTGGGATAAAAACCGAACCAGGGAAAAAGAGTGTATATCATGGAAACACCATAATGATTGCCGTGATATATAAATGATCTCGCCGATACTGATTATCAGGCTTTTTAAAAGCATCTCATCGCTTCATACTTCGTGATGCCGCGATCGACTCCTTGTTATAACTACCTTAATTTCTCCGGCCAAGCTTCTCCGATCGCATATTACTAAACAAACACTGGAGTCTAAACGTTGTTTTTCTTCATGTGTTGGGCTGCGGCCCATAAATCCATAGAGTATAGGGGTCTAATGCGCAATTAAAGAGAAAGTAGGTTTGAAATTATCCTGCGGGAGTTCAATCGTCGCGACTATTCGAGGATCGGTTTGTAATTTACCGTTTTGACCTTGTATATATAAGCTGATCGTCGGAGATTCATTTGCACAAGACTCTCAAAGAACCCAAGATCGGAGCGTATAGATCGATTAGAAAACCCTAATTTTCGTCCGATCGTCCTAAGCATAAAATGTCTAGTTCAACAGATCCCAAAGGCAAAGCCAAGGCAGTGGAAGAACAAGACGGTGGTTCCTATGAGATGCGGATTGTGGATACTCAATTTTCCGAAGCTGAGATTTCAAGGGTCCCGAGCCCTAGTTCTAGTTCCGACAAGATGAAAGAGGAGTCAAACTCGGGTTCGGAGAGCAGTGAAATCGATAATTCAAGCAAGGCCACCGACGAAGAGGCCACGGAGGACGATGATCTTTCCTTAGGAAAGAACGAGCAAGCCATGTACAGAATAGGTAGAAGTGTTGTCGTTACGATTTTTGAGTGGACGGAACCTTCAACCTGTTTACGGCTTAATAAAACCGAGGAAAGGGCCGATCAAATCGTTTGCCGTTATACTGAAGAACATCGAGAATACTTGGAGACCAATTTCGGTAAGTACTTAGGTGACGGATTTTCGATCGTCGTTCCAACTCCTGAGGAGCGTGTCACCGATCCTCCTACGGGGTGCCAAGCTTTTTACACTAGGCAATTCTTTTATGGCCTACGCATTCCCTTTATTCCTTTAATTTGTAGCGTTTTAGAGGCTTTTCACCTCTCTCCATCCCAAATTCTTTCAAATTCGATCGGGTATATCGTCACCTTAAGCGCGCTAATGAAGGCCAAAGGGAAGAAAACAGCTTTCCAAAACTTCTGGCGGGTTTTCCAAGTGAGTTCCTCAACATATTCGAACGCTGGGTACGTATATTTCTCGCAGAGGTCAAATCGATCGATATTGTCGATCAATGTCTCGAGTAACCTAAAAGGTTGGAAAAAGGAATTATTTTTCGTCTGAGGCCCTGATACTCCACCTTCCGCAGAGACTCCTGAACCGACCCCTTATGACTGGCCTGGAGAGAGGTCTTGGATTTATGGTAGGCGGAAACTCGTAGGACGGATGAATCACGAGCTCCCGGATGCATTTTTGCAGACCCTTCATCCTGATCTTTATCAAACCGCTTTATTGACCCAGGAGAGGGTCTTGAGAATGGCAAGGCTCAGCGAATGTTCTTATCCTAACCCTCCTATCAATTTTGGCGAATCTTCGACTGCGCCTTCTGAGGATCCAGCTAACCAAGTTGCTCGGACTGATGAGGAGGACCCTGCTGTAATTGCTCCTCCCACCTTAGGTATACTATTTCTTTTCCTATAATTCAATTGATTTTTCTTGGCTCGAAATTAAATCCATTCTCGATTTTACAGCTGAGATTGTTGAGAAGTTTCGAACCTCCGTAGCCGGTTCGGTCGTTGCTTCATTTTCTACAGAGTCCCAAGGCCTGCCTCGCAAGCAGAAGAAATCCAGGGCTACTTTGATGATTGGAGGAGCCAATGCCAGAACTGACAATTCTGCAGTTCCGAACGTAGCTACAGGTTTTCTTCAAATTGCTGCCGAGGGAACTTCACAACCTCAAGCTTCTGGCCCACTGCAATCGGTATTCTCGACTGGTACGTCTGATCCGACCGCGGCGGGCTATAGCTATTATACGTTAAAGGGGATCCAATCCCACAAAATAATTGAAGCTCAAGTGGCCCGAAAAAGGAATAGCGAAGATCCCGAGCTCTCTAGAAGAGTAAGGCCATTTGGTCAGAGTCCAGGCCTGATCCAATGTCGACCAGGTCGTTCGGAACCGGATTTGGTAGATTTTATAGAGGATCACCTTCGGGGACCGAGGGCTGCTGGGTTTCCGGAGGACGGGACCGTCGAGTCCGACCTTAGCCCTAATGGTGAACATACGGTTGACAAGTCCTTTCGAATTCTGATGGTCGAAAGGTTTAAGGATGATAATACCTAGCTTTTTCAGAAAGACGGTTTTTAGATCATGGGCGATTCGCTTACGCACATCAGAGGGTACATATTTTCTTCGAATGTATTAACTTTTCTCGAAATCTTGCCTTATTACTGATGTTCTTTTGTAGGCTGGAGATTTATTTACTCATCAATCTCATCGACTAGCCATTTTAGAAGAAGAGTCTCGACAAACTCATAATGCTCTCCACAACATTCTGAAAGAGGAAGCTGTTACGGCTGGTCAATTGAGGGAGACCAATGCCAAGCTTTCTGAGGTCGAGAAGGAGCTCGTGGAGGCTAGGAAGGAGCTCGAAGGAAAGAGGGCCCTTGAGGAAGAGGTAGCAAAATTAAAGTCGGATCTCGAGCAGGCTAAGGCATCGTCCGATCAGGTATACGCTCGAGGTCGAGAAGAAGGCAAGCTTCCAGCTATAAGGGAGTTTTTAGAGTCGCCCTTTCTTGATGCCTTGGTTCGGTCACGATCGAGCCCAATTAATCAAGCCTTCTTTGATAAAGGGGTTCAGCAACTTATCGTGGCCGGAAGGGTTCAAGGCACTATCGATGAATATCTTCCTTATATGGACCCTTATAAAAACATTCTTGGGGAAGATTATAAGGCTTCCTCTCTTCCTCCCGAAATTGAGGGTCTAGATGGTCATGAGTTTGCTCCGTTCCTTGCTGAGTTCGGGGTTCCGATGCCTAACCCCGATATGCTCGAAGCCAAAATTCGGAAGAAAAGGATGAGGACGTGGATATCGAGGGTGAATCCGATGATCGGGGAGGAGAAAATATCAATTCTCCTCGGACAAATAACTCCAGTTCTGAGGATCAAAGTAGCAGCGAAGGGGACGATAGCTCGAGTAGTACCACTGACGACAGTTCAGAAGGTGACTCCGAGGAAGATGGCGAAAAGGCGGAGAAGGGTCGCAATCTTAGCGCTGAAGAATCCGATCACCGATGAATATTATGTAATAGGACTTTATTCACTCTTATTTTGTAGTTTATAGGTCCATGTATTTCTCGCTTTCTCAATTTTACGTACATTTTTATCCTTGCATTCCTTAAATCAAATTACCTTATATCGAATCTTTCCTGTGGGCGATGACCATTTTATTATTGTGTTAACGGGATGCCTTCTTTGCTATAAATACTAGGGCCGTCCCACTTTACTTCATCACAATAACCGATACTGGGATCGGGGCTCCCTCAATTATATATAAAATTCGAACTTTTGACTTTTTCTTTTGAATTTTTCATGGATCAAATCTTGGGTAACCCGCTACCTCTGGCAAAACAAGCTTTGGTTAAATCCGCTACATTTGGAAATTGAATTCTTCCGGTGGGGGTCCCAACAAAAATCTAAATTGACCTTTTTAGGTGAAGATATCATCAGGCTCGAAGAATCTCTCATGCCATTAGAACCGTCTAAGATCGAAAAACCTTTTTATCCAACTTCTGCCTCTTCATCTGAGGCCTTTTCTGTTGAGATCGGGAAATCTGTTCCAAACCTTCCGAGTGCTGATATCTCTATTTTTTAGACTGTCGTGTTGAATTTTCTTGATCAGGTTACTAATCTTGAACCTTTCTTTTCTCTCTCTCTCTCTTTCTTTTTTTTTTTTTTTTTGAGCTCAAGATGCCTGCAGAGCGTGGGATCGAATACCAGGCCGCTATATCCCTCGAGTTAGCAAAGTATAAAGTCGAGCTTGGTCGCCCACTTGAAGCCAATGGATTCCTTGAGGATAGGCTGGTTCTGGAGAAAGATAAGACTGCCCGTAATCGAAGAGAGTAGATCTTGGAGAAGCTGAGCAAAGAGCTAGAGGGGCTCAGGGGTATCTACGAGCAGGAAAGGAAGGATTCCGAGCTTCGTGAGCAAAAAGCCTATGTTCGTGGGTATTGTGATCATAGCATTGAGCTTCGGAAGATTTTCTCCGAGCATAAATTTCTGTAGGCGTAATTTGATTTATTCTGTTGTAATGTAATCTTGGCCAGTAGTGTTTTTATTTTTCTGCCCTAGGCCTTACGATATACCTTGATTAACAAGTTGTTTTCAATATGCAACCAAATCTCTATTGGTATTGCTATGTGTTTTGTCGTTCGAATACTTTGTTGATCGAAACGTTTTCCGAATTTTCGAGCATATAATGGACTGATTTAGCAATTTCCTTTCCTTCATGATGGTTTTCATAATTATTTTTTCCAAACGATACCTTATTACTCGGGAAACTGATCGGTCATTAAATCTTGACTGCATAAACCGTTATATTTCATCCGTTGGATCGCAATAAGTTGCTCCTATAAATGGGCCTTCTCCTATCTTCTTAAACGGATATTCTTCCTTTTAGTAGGGTTTTCTTCGACCATGTTGATCAAGGAACATTCTTTTGCATCCCAATACCTTGAAATTCGAACTAGAACGTATTTTACGAATCATAAAGTATTGATTATTTTAACATCGATTAGGATATCTGCAGACGAAGAAATATTCGCCCTTGAAGGTCAATATGGTGCATTGCTGACCTCCCACGGCCCTAATAACCCCGTTGGCCCTGCGAAAAGTTGGAGGGGTTCGAGTGTGAAGTCTTCCAAGGCGTTAAGGGATAGGTCATTATTCCTCTGGCACGGTTCTCACCACGAGGGACTTGTTGCCACGAAGCTCATCAAGGGTGTGGAAGGGTGCGGACTTAACGAATGGAGTGGCGTTCGAATTGAGTTATTCGTTCATAGGCATCGAATCAGCTCTTCAATTTTCCCTTCCTATTATCAACCAACACCCAATATTCACTATCCTTGTAAATCTTTTGAGTAAGGACATTATCGTCCGTTTGTGCTTGTAATCGAAATGAGATAGGATCAAATAGGCCAGTAGCTCCCACTAGTCAAGCCTAAAGAAGAGCCTATTCGATCTCTTGGCCCGGGAGGTAGGATCAGCTGGATATCTTACTGGAATCTCGAGATGTAATTGAGATGGATTGCGCCTGGTTTGTAATAGGATCGAAAAGTAGTTCTGTATTATTTTACTTATTCAGAAATTTCTGTAAATAATACTTCATGATATCCTTGCTTTGTTTGATCTAATGTTCTCTGTTTAATGGTTGCGTATGTGTTCCGGACGTTGGTAAGTTTGAATGAACTCCCTGCCGTAGCCAAACAGTTCCTTAATCATCGGGAATCCCAACGGTTGTTAAATCTTGTCCGTTCATCTAACAAATTATTCGCCGTCGGATCCATCTCAACCCTTACTATAAAAGACGGTGTCATATCTTCGAGACTATCTCTCTCATCCTACCGGCTCTTTTATTTGTCCAATCATGATGATCAAGATCATTATTCAATTAACTCGACTTTTCGAGTTCAGACTTCGACCAATCTTTGAGAGGAACAACACTGCTTTGAGCTTGCTTAGAATATCGTCAGGCAAATATATTCTCCATCTGGAAGGCCAATAAGCCAAATCCAGGAAATTCGTAAGTTACCGATCATCGCCCGGGGTCAATTAATTAAGGAATGTATTTTGTTACAGCTGACTACCCCGGGGTCCGGAAGACCGCTCGATCCGCAAAAGTGCTGGTGGAATACGAGCATCAACTTTTTCAAGGATGATCGGTAGCTTCATCATTTCCTTGGCATGGGTCTCCGCTCGGGGGCCTATTGCCACAATGCATTTAGGAAGACGTACTGGGGGGATGCGCCGGAAGATAAAGCTATCCGATAAACTCTGCGTTTGCCCCTACGTCTTCGGAGGATCGCAAATAAAGTTAAAAGCCTGCAGGTCCAAAGGAGATTCCATGCTCGGAGTTGAATTAGCTCGGTCGATTGATAGGAGATGATACCGAAAATTTCATAGGATTGTAGAATGCAATAGGATCGGAATGTAATATATTAGCTTGTATCGTACTCGAAATATAATCTTCTTGCTCTTTCGAATTTTCAGATCTTTGTAACAGAATCACCATTGTATATATTCTCTTTCTTAAAATGATTTTATAAAGTTTTTTGTCTTCTTCTTTGTTGGTCGATCGAATAACAGTTAGATGTACTCTTATTTTTGATAGCCAGATCGAACTTGGATACTTTAAATTGATACTTAGAATAATCAAACATCCCTTTTTGGGTGAGTAAATAGCGAGTAATCCAATAAGTAATCAAATAATCTTCCTTTGGAGAATTTTTAAATACGAGGCTTTAACCGATCCTCATCATAATCTAAATTTCTGAAGTTTGATCGAATTCTTTAATTCGAAAAGATTATCGAAGATATATCGTCGATAATAATACTTATATTAACCATTCGGGTTTTTATCGTGGATCGAATATGACGATTCGAGGGTGGATATTTTGATCCGATAAACGGTGTTCAAACAAATATATACTTTTGAAATGTTTATAATGCCCATCTCTCTGTAAGTGATGGACTGGTGCCGAATAGGTCGACCTTAATTTTTGACAACCTGGTGTTCGAACGCGGCTTCTCGATCATAGTAATGCATTGAGTTTTCCAACCCGGTTTTGTATTTTGAATAGCATGCGCAGAAGATCGGATTTTTAGACAATCATCTTTGATTTCGGTGTTGCTCTTTAAATAACGATTCTTTTGGACAAGCCCCCCTTTATGTGTCCATAAGATTATTTCTCCTCCTAACCAAACAGGATCCTATTTTTCGGGAAATGTAACAGTCAGTACATTTATTGTTTAGATCATAACCGTCCGTGATTTATTATATGGACCGTTGGTTCTAACCCTTCGCTGTTATAAATAGTTCCGATTTTTTCCGTCACATTCTTCACTCATCACTTAATGCCTCGTCCGATTCCTCACAGCTCGAGTTTTCAATTTTTGCAAAATGATCCGTAACCCTTCTGAAATAAAAGAGTTTGAAATTAGGACTAGGACCCTGTTTTTCGATTTTATTCCTTTGGTGTAGCCTCTTTCGCTTAGAATATCGACAGGCAAAAGAAATTGCGCCTAGAATACCGGAAGGCAACCTACTCTCTTGGATTTAACTCATCTGAGACGGGTTAGAATTTCGGTCTTCTGGCGCTACCTCCGGTCGAGCAGTGGGTTAACCTCGGAGGAGTTCCTTAAATCTCGAGCATAGGCTTCTTCAAGGATTTTCTTAAAGTATAGTTCCTTCGAGATTGTTTGGAGTAATTCCGTCGGGGTAACTTCCCGCTGTTCTGGATCGGATCAGGGTGTGAATAATGATTGTGCACAACAATCATTATTTACAGATGAAGATCTAAGATCGGTTAAAAGCCCTGGAGGTGGACTCCGATCCAGCTTTATCCCGATCTGCAGAACGCTCGAAGATGTGCGACATGTGGAGTGATTGTCATGAAGAATCTTTGCTGAGTTCTGCATCTGGAGCCTACGCTTGTGGATCGAGCATGCTTAGTCTAGTTCGTAGGATTTGTAGTAGGGTAGGAGCGATTATACTATTCTTTTTTAGCTCGAATTTCACTATTGTACTCGAGACTTCATTTGTATTATGCTCGAAGAATTGGAATAAAACTTTGTTTCCTTGTTACTTTTACTGCGTATTTTTTTTGAACTTTGTTGAATGCTTTCTTGCTCTTCTTGGTCGAATAGTATATAAACTATGTGATCGAACAAAAAATGAACTGGGATGATTGTAAATAACTTATATAACCATTTCGAAGTTTCCGAACCCGACCCTCGAAAAAATAAATTTCGATTGTGAGTGATTCATGTAATTATTCCAAAATTATTAAACCTGATATTCGGAAGAAGAAATTCCGATCATAAATAGGCTGCAACCTTAAAGATTTGCATAATCTATCGTCATTACTCCAATAGATCGACCAATATTTTCCTTTAGAAATAGCTATCGATTAAGTTGATTGGATTAACTCTGTATCGGTTGATCGAGAAAAATATCTGAGAAACTTTTTCTGTTGATATCTATATATTGATCGCTCCTCGGCTTGAAATGCCTCAATTAGATAAATAATGGGAACCTTCGACGAATAACGAGTCAACTAATTGGAAAATAAATCCAATAATTTTCCGATCGATTAAATATAGAAGGATGATCTTTGTGAGACCCTTCGATTCAACTGCTGATATTCTTTCCTCGAAAGTTCACTCTACAGGTCTTAGCAACAGCTTTCACCCTTTTCATTTTATTCCGATCTAAGAGGCATAGCAACGGCTTTTACCCTTAGTCGTTTTGATCGGCAACAGCTTTCACCTGAGGGTCTTAGCAAAAGCTTTCACCCTTTTCATTTATTTCGATCTAAGGGGCATAGCAACGGCTTTCACCCTTAGTCGTTTCGATCGGTCATAGCAACAGCTTTCACCTGAGGGTCTTAGCAACAGCTTTCACCCTTTTCATTTATTTCGATCTAAGGGGCATAGCAACGGCTTTCACCCTTAGTCGTTTCGATCGGTCATAGCAACAGCTTTCACCTGAGGGTCTTAGCAACAGCTTTCACCCTTTTCATTTATTTCGATCTACGGGGCATAGCAACGGCTTTCACCCTTAGTCGTTTTGATCGGTCATAGCAACATCTTTCACCTGAGGGTCTTAGCAACAGCTTTCACCCTTTTCATTTATTTCGATTTAAGGGGCATAGCAACGGCTTTCACCCTTAGTCGTTTTGATTGGTCATAGCAACAGCTTTCACCTGAGGGTCTTAGCAACAACTTTCACCCTTTTCATTTATTTCGATCTAAGGGGCATAGCAACGGCTTTCACCCTTAGTCGTTTTTATCGGTCATAGCAACAGCTTTCACCTGAGGGTCTTAGCAACAGCTTTCACCCTTTTCATTTATTTCGATCTAAGGGGCATAACAACGGCTTTCACCCTTAGTCGTTTTGATTAATAGACATCAAGATTGGCCATAATAACTTCTCGAATACAACGAATTGATAATATCTCTGGCGAATAAGACTTTCATTGGATAGATAATCCTTTACATCATGAGATAAACGAGGACATGACGAGATAATAAGATACTAGATAAGCTAGAAATCGGTGAATAATCTTCGTTGTCCATAATAATGCGTTTCCGAACCATGCTCCTTATTAATTTGAATCTTATAGAAGATAAAATAGAGTTCGGCGGTGATCATACTTTTTCAGTAGGAATCCCTTGGAATGATCACATAAATTCATTATAATGATAAGCTGGAGCATCATACGATGCCATTTTAGATCTCAGATCGGCAAGGGCCGTGTGGGTCGGAGCATTGTCCTGAGAAAGGATCGGTGGAACTTCTGTTCGTTGAGCGGCTCTGGATAGATTATCGGGCTCATTGATAACTGAATTCTGAATCCCCGCCGCATGGGAAGGTTCTGCTCGAATATATGTATTCCTCCTCGTAGTAGGCATTTTTCGATCTAACACCCAAATAAGGCTCCACGGTGGGCGCCAATTGATCTAGCTCGGTTTCGTGGTATGAACGATATTAGAACTTAAACTATGAAAACACAAACATAAGTAAATGGAGAATAGATCAATAGTGTGTATTGCGATTGTAGGTGTACAGATTACAAATATCGGAGGTCCTATTTGAGCATTATAGGATGCCGTACTATCTAGAGTGCGAAATACATATAAAATGGCCTATACTATCTTTCCGAGCGGCAGCTTCGAATGGAGTGCACCTGGGAATTCGTGTGTCCTTCATTCATGTTCGTAGTATTTATAGCTGAGAAAAAAATGAGCTTCCTGGACTGTCCGTACGCATATATTACGAGGTTCTTAGGCATGGGCCCATGGTCGGCCCAACAGTAATCATAGGTCACTAAACTCCATTTAATAAAGGTTGGATCGGAAGATCACTGGTCCGAGCTCGGTTTCTCTTTTGAATGGTCGGAGATCGCCAACACTCGACCTCACTTGGATTCCCAGGGGTAGACTCCCAAAAAACCCATCATCACCATTATTTAAAATAAAGCATTTACAACAAAAAATTCTAAAGTAATGAATGTTTGGCTTCCTGTTGTTCCAAACTTCATATGGAGTCTTGTTTTGGTGCTTGTTGATCATGCATCTGTTTTGGGTAAAGCATGATGTATTTGTGGCTTCTGCCCAAATCTTTGAGGCAGCTTTGCTTCAGCTATCATAGTTCTAGTAGCTTCTTTTAGAGTTTTGTTTCTCCTTTCAGCAACTCCATTCTGTTGAGGGGTTCTGGCAGCAGAGTACTCATGGCTGATTCCTCTGGCATTACAATACTCTACAACAGTTGAGTTTGTAAATTCAGTCCCTCTATCTGATATGATCTTTAATATCTTCATGCTCTTTTCATTCTGGATCAGTTCCATCAGATTTGTAAGATGCTCCTTGGTTTCACTTTTCTTCTTCATGAAAATCACCCAAGTGTATCTTGAATAATCATCCATAATAGCTAGGCAGTACTTCTTTCCACCATTGCTGATTGGATCAATGGGTCCAAATAAGTCCATATGTAGCAGCTCCAAGATCCTTCCAGATGACTGGTGCTTCTTGCTATTGAAAGATGACTTGATTTGTTTACCCTTCTGACAGGCGTCACAAAGCTTATCTTTGCTCATGACTGTTTTTGGAATTCCTTCTACCAAATCATTCTTGATACGTCTGTTTATGGTCTTGAAATTCACATGATTCATTCTTTTGTGCCACAACCAACTGATTTCAATTGGTGTTGATGCCACCAAACAAACATTAGAACTCTTGTCAACAGAATTCCAGTCCACTGTGTAGACATTTCCTTGTCGTCTTCCAGATAAGATTACCTTCTTTGTACCAATCTGTTCAACGTAGCACTTATCTGATGAGAAGATGACTGAAAATCCCTTGTCACAAAATTGACTTATGCTTAGCAAATTGTATTTGAGACATTTAACATAAGAGACGTCAGATATCTCAATGTTGCCTTTGATTAATCTTCAACTTACTACAATCTTGCTTCCTCACTGTCCCCAAAAGTAACTTTAGGACCATCCACAGCAACAACATCAGTCAGCTCATGTATGTTTCCACACATGTGTCTTGAACAACCACTGTCCAAGTACCATATTTTCTCTACTTTACTCCTACTCCTAATCCTAACCTACAAAACAAAATAAAAAATTGTTCTAGGTACCCTTATTGAGAGGGTCCTGAAGGATTAGTTCCACCTTTGACAACCCAAGATGATGAAGTCTTAGGCTTCTTAGGCTTCTGAGTTTTGACAGGAGCATGAACAGTTTTATCTTCATCATGTTCATCAGATTTGCTATGTTGTTGATAATCAGCATGATAAGGATAATGTTCATAAGCAGAATAAGATGCATGATAAGCAGGATTTGCATGCGTTGGATGAGCATGATATGGTGCATAGTAAGTTGGAAATTGTGGTGCATGATACATAGGAGGATATGCAGCAGATTGCACATAATAAGACTCATTTCCATACCAAGCATTTTGATTTTTCTTGTTCTTATGTTTCTTTGGTTTACTAGATGCTTGCTCATTAACAGACGACTTAGTTTTACTACTAGTCTGATTGGTTTTATCCTTATCAGACGACTTCCTAGGACTCTTCTGTTTGGTCTTACCAGTCTGTTTTCCTACACTAGGCTCTTTGCTCTTTTTAGCCTTAGGAGTTTTCTTCTCCTTTAATTCTTTCTCAGGTGAAGCAGGTTTAGTAGTCTGAACATACAAAATGACCTTATTGTTGTCAGCTGATACAAATTTTTCAGTATGGTTCAGTTCTAACTTATCCTGTTCTAAAGGTGTCTTCTGTTTACTAGAGATAAGAGTGGATGCAACATATGACTTTTCATGAGACTCGATTATCTTTTCAAGTTCCATGATTTTACCCTTATATACTTCACATTCAGCTTTCAGAGATTCATTCTCTTGCTCAAGCAGTTTATATTCAGCTGATTCTTTTGGCTTTTCAACTTTAAGTTTCAGTGAACTGTTTTGCTCTCTTAGCAATATCATCTCTTCCTTAAGCTTGGTAAATGCATCAACAATACTTGTATTATTAATTACCATTTGCTCAAATGAATTGAATAATTCATTTTCAAGAGGAGTTACCTCATCATCCTCAGAGTTATCAGATTCCTTGGCCATCAGGCAGATAAGAGCAGGACTCTCTTCTTCAGAAGACTCTTCATCAGAAGTGTCTGAATCTGAATCTGATGAGTAAATAGCAGCCAACTTTTCAGCTTCTGCTAACATCACCTTGCCTTTCTGATGCTTTCTTTCTTTTCTGATTCTCTTTTCCTCTTCAGTGTACTTCTCAGCTTTAGGATATGGGCAATCTCCGATGAAATGTCCCAATTTCCTGCAATTATAACACATCATTTTGGATTTATATGAATCCTTATCTTGAGAAGAAGAAGTAGGGTTAGAAGTAGAAGCATTGTTGTATTTGTTCTTCATTTTTCTTTTGTAGAACTTCTTGAAGTTGTTCATCAGCAATGCAACGTCTCCAGCTGTGTACTTCTTTTTGTTGAGTATTGTGGCTTCATCAGATGAGTCCACATCTTTGCTTTTGTATGCTGGTCTTCTAGGATTTTCAGCAGCAACCAGGGCAGCTGTGGGAGTTGAAGTTGAGGTTTCTTCAACACCCATTCTTGGCAGTTTATACTCATACGCCTTGAGTACTGAGAACAGCTCGGTGAGTGAGATCTTTCCCAAATCTCTTGACTTTTCCATGGCTGTCACCTTCATGTTGAACTTTGGAGGTAGAGCCTTCAGCACCCTGACGGTTATCTCCTTATTTGTGAAGGTTTTTCTAAGCTTGAGAACTTCATTTAGTGTCCTTGTAAACCTTGTATCCATCTGGTCAATGGTTTCCGAAGACTTCATCTTGAAGTTATCCAGCTTTTACAGAGCAACACTCAGCTGATGCTCTTTGATGGCGTCGTTTCCTTCGCTCATATCACGAACCTTATCCCACATTTCTTTCGCAGTCTTGCAATGCTTGACTTTATCAAATCTGTCATTGTCTAGGGCTTTGGTCATGATGAAACGACCAACTTTGTCCAGATTGAACAACTTGATTTCTTCAGCTGTCATCTCGTGCAAATCCTTTTCCACCACTATGTCGACTTCATCAACCTTTATAGTCTTGGTGAATTTGAATGGACCTTTGATGATACATGTGTACATGTTATCATTATAGACAGCTAAGAAGATCTTCATTCTGATCATCCAGTCCTCAAAACTCATACCAGCAATGTGGGGAACATGGCTGATACAATCCATTTTCAAAAAAATTTGATTTTTCAAAAATATGCTCTTTTGAAAAAGTTTGAAAACCTTTGAAAAACACTAGGATCAAGCTCGTTGATCAGGCAGCTGATTCTAATGAATCACCTGCTCTGATACCACTTGTTGGTTCCAAGTGGTCAAATGAGGTCTAGAGAGGGGGTGAATAGACCTCTGAAAATTTTATCAAATTTTAACTTTAAAACTTTTGCTTAACTGTTCAGCAGACTAAGCTGTTATAGAACAGTAGGCTGACTAAGCTGATCGCGAACAAATCTTTGAACAGCACGGTAGACCACTAATCTGATAATCACTTAGCTGATTTAGTCAAAATTAGTTTTAACACCAAAATACTTGCAGCGAATATTTTAAGTGTTTTTCACAAGTAAGCTTGGTAGATTGAAAGATTTTATCCCTAGTTTTTATCAAACTCCTTAAAAATCTTTTCAAACAGTTTTATCATAGTGTGTTTATGCAAGCTGAAAATATGCAAGTAAAAATGCAAAGTAAAAGCACAAGGATTTTTATAGTGGTTATATGGATGTAAATCCTTTAGTCCACTCTTCCAAGTCACACAGATCTTGGTTATACTATAATCACTAAGTTTACAGTATATTCTGCTTGCGTCGAACAACAAATGAAACGACCGCATGTGCGCAATAGGAAATCACAAAGACGACATATTCTACAGAGATTTATCACTCACAAAGACGGATAAGAACTCCTCACAACACTCTCTTTACACAGATTCACTCAGAAAATGTATTCGTTTTGCTTCAACAAGCTTCTGTCAACAAATGACTTCAGCAGGCGAGTGAGCTGTTCTTGAGCTTCTTGAGACTTAGAAAATATTTTGTTTTTGGATAATCTCTCAGTTGTTGTGTTGTTTATTTTCTTCGTCTCTTCAGCTATTTATACTCACGGATTGAAAAGTGTCCGTTGAAGAAAGACACAATTCATATTTCTTGGTTTCTGGTCCTTAATTTCCGTGAACGGCTCTCTGCACAGTGACAGTACTGCAGACTGTACGTTCTGTCAGACAGCATTTAATGCACCGAGCTGATACGAGGTATTTCTTCAATCATTTGCCATTAATACCCTCGGTCTTCAGCATTTATTACTCCAAGTGCATTTATTACCGTTGGGCAGACTTTCTGATCATTTCCACTTGGCTGATGAGAGATCAAGTCTGATGGTGAGCAGAGCTGATCCCAAACTTGAACAAATCTAAATTGAGTCGGCTGTTCTTCACCAGTCTGATTTCTTTTCTTCAGCAGATCAGTAGTCTTCTGGACCTTGAATATTTGACCCTTCTGATTTGTCCTTTTTACTTGGTCAAAATTCTTCTAAGGGTTTTAACTAAGTTTTCCATACTTAGCTGATCTAGATGTGTTTTGGAAATCATCAAAACCTCCCTTAATTTCTCTAACTTCAATGCACTCTATCTTCATCTTCATCCAACAAGATGGGAGTAAGTGTTACAATTGATACTTTAGGGGGTTAACTGATACCACCTCCATACTTTAAGGGGGGGGAACTGTATTTCACCTTTACCAAAAAGGCTAAAACCAAAACTTGAAAATAAAAAATAACTATAATTACTAAGTATTTATAATCAAAAACAACATGTCTACATAATTATTATTCCAAGACAACCATTTGAACCAATGAATTCCTTGACCTTTATATTTTCATCTAAATCTTTAACCAGTTTTACCGGTTATACCTATTTTTTTATGAGTTCATTCATTTTCAATCACATGCCTAATCCATTTTTTAACTAATATGACCCGTTTTTACCAATTTTTCTCAATTTTGTCGAGTAAACTTGCTTTTACACTAACTTTATCCTTTTTTTTATTTTAACATTTTCTTTCACCGATTTCATTTGCTTTTACATTGACTTTACCATTTATTTTTTGTTATCCCATGTTAGGACAATATCATTCATTTTTACCAGTTAACCATTTTTTGTCGGCTTACCCCTTTATTTTATCAATTGCACCATTTTTTTCTTTAACTCATTTTTCATCTACGTAACTCATTTTTTCATTGATTTTACCATCTTTATCATATATGTTTTTAATAGAATTTTACCATTTTTCACCAATTTTAACCATTGTATGTTTTGATTATAAGTTTTTCAATTAACTAAACAATATTTTTTTATTCCTATAGCCCAAATGTGGCCTTTTATTTTTAGGTTCTTTAATAAGTTATAAATTCATAAAAACTCAGGAAAGAAATATCGATTTTACCTGCTTTTACATTGAGTTTAACATTTCTTTTTTGTTATTTTAACCCGTTCGTTCACAATTTTTATATGGTTTGTCCAGTTTATAATCGATCCATCCATTCTCAAGTTAACCCATTAGTTGATTTTCACATTTGTTAATCAGTTCACTCATTCTCTCCGGTTTAACCCAATTTTAGTCTGATTTTACTTATTCTTTTGCTTATTTAACATAGTTTCTCACATATTTCACCTTCTTTTTCTTTTTTTATAATTAACTCATTTGTTTTGTTATCCCTTGTTTAGCCGACGTCATTCAATTCTCTTTACCGATTTTACCCATTTTTTTGTCGGTTAACCTTGTTGTTTTATCAATTCACCATTTTTTTGTTTGCTCTTTTATCGATTTGATCCAGTTTTTTTGTTATCCCGTATTTAGTCGATGTCATTCAATTTTTTTTACCGATTTTATCCTTTTTTTCCCGTTAACCTTGTTTTTTTTTCTAACAACTCACCATTTTTTTTTTGCTTCAACTCACTTTTCTTTCTATATGATCCATTTCCCCATTGATTTTACTATTTTATCATATATTTTTGATTGAATAGTTGATTTGAACAATGTCTTTTGACTTTTTGGGGCTTAAGCCAATTATACATTTTTAGTTAACTAAATAGTACATTTTTTTATTTATGTAGCATGAATATTACATAATTTTTTCAGTCTCTTTAATATTTTTGAGGTTCCTTAATAAGTAATAACTTTTTAAGAACTTTTCAAAGAACTTTTTGAAGAAATACTGAATAAAAAAATTTTTTGTTATCATTAATGTTTTAATGAGTTGTAAAACTTTACAAGATAATTATAAGGTTGATGTAGGATAGAACTCTTGTCTAATTATACTTCTAGGATTTTTTTCTTTTACCTTATTGCCATAAAATTAAATATCACAAAATAAAGTAAATAGGGGTATATTAGTTTTCACAAAAAAGGGAAGAAATTTCCTTAGGCCAACTTGTACTTTTATATGTACTAGAAAAGTGCACGCACGTTGTACGTGTCTAGTTAATTTTATAAATAATTTTTATGAATGAAGCAAAATTAACTTTATCATGTCAAAAAATAGTTAATGACTACTAATGTTCAATTTAATTACTAAAAATGATGATTTTAAATTATTATAATTATATATAATTGATGATTGATTTGTTCATAAGATATTGTAGATTTAAAAAAAAATAAGATCATAACAAAATTATTTAGTTAAATCCATTATAGTGGTTTTCATTTAAAAAACACTATTTATTTTTTTTAATTTGAAATAATACATTTTTTTTTTCCTATCATGCTTATGTGAAGGACATCCAATCCCAATGGATGAAATTCACTGGGGTAGGATCTAAGTAACCTTGTTTACATACCTAAGAAAGAGTGAATAGCAAATTAACTTCATGTGTTTTTTAATTAGACAATTTAACTATCTGCGATAAATAAAAGGGCAAAACACATCCATGTGATATCCTACATAGGCAATTTAACTACATGTGATAAGAAAAAGGGCAAAATACCTCTCTATGTTTTTATAAAAGAAGCACATTGCCTCCCTCTAAATTTCTTATTAATTCATATCACATAGAGGTAAATTGCTCATTATTTCATTTCACATGGAGATAAATTGCTTATTTTTATATCACAAGGAGGTAAATTGTTCATTATTTCATTTCACATGGAGTTAAATTTGCCTATTTTTATTTTACAGGGAGGTAAATTGTCTATTAGACATATCACATGGAGTTAAATTGCCAGAAACCCCCTAAGAAATTGTTCACCTATTCAATTCATTAGTTAACCCACTTTTTCACGGGTTTATCCCATTTTTTTATCGATTTTATTCACTTTGCATTGATTTAAGATATTTTTTTCTCCAATTGCCAGAAACCCCCTAAGAAATTGTTCACCTATTCAATTCATTAGTTAACCCACTTTTTCACGGGTTTATCCCATCTTTTTATGGATTTTATTCACTTTGCATTGATTTAAGATATTTTTTTCTCCAATTTGCCCGTTCTTTTATCGAAATTAACATACTTCCATTATTTTTCCCATTTTTCGTCAATTTCTTTTATTTTTTCCGATTTAAACCATTTTCTATCAGTTTCACCTTGTTTTTGTTTGTTAAACTCTATTTTTTTCTTGTTATAGTTTTCGCTCGTTTTTCCACTAATTTACATGTTTATTCACCAATTTCACCTCATATTTAATTGATTTCACATGTTTTCGCCGACTTTACCTTTGTTCCTCGATTCATTGATTTCACCAATTTTTAATGTTTTCATCAGTTTTTCACGAATTCATCCAAAGTTATTAGATTCCATATGTATTTATCGATTTTATAGGTACATTTTTAGCAGGTTAACTCGTTTTTCACCAACTTTACCAGTGTTCACTAATTTCACCCAATTTTTTTTTTTATCATTTTTACATGTTTTAGTCGACTTTTATCGATTTAATCGATTTTCATTAATCGATTTCACCTATTTCAATGAAAAGAACTCCATGAAAATTCGAGTATCACTAATTTCATCAGTTTTTCACGAATTTGACAATTTTTGTTTTACCGCTTTCACATGTGTTTTCACCAACTTTACTAATATTTATATTCGAGGTTGTTCATGTCTCGATATTCTTGGATTTTATTTACATTTTGCTTCTCTTCCAAATAAAAATTACGTATTTAGCTAAATCATAAGCATTTTTCCTATAACACGTAAGTTTTTTTTTTTTAATAATAAGGTAAGGGGGAACTCGATATTTATTTAACCCTAGCAAATTGTACGGGACAAAAGGGACCAAGCCCTAAAACAAAAGTGACAAAAGATAAACCTAAACAACAAAGCCAGAAAGCAAAATGAACAGCCAACATGCTGGCAACCAACCTACTCTATAACACGAACTTGTGTGTGATCTTAGTTAATTTCAGTAGTAAATTTTATAAATTATAGTAAAATTAACTTTGTCATGTCGCAAAATAGCATAAATTAATGACTAATTTTCAATTTAATTATTATTTCATCAAAAAAATGATGACTTTAAAATATTTTAATCAAATATAAAATGATGATTGATTTATTCTTAAGATTTTGTAAATTCTTTTCTAAAATAAGATCATAATAAAACTATTTATTTGTTTTAATTTGAAATAATATCATGTTATTTGAAATGCATTTGTTTACATAACTAAGCCAATTTTCACATATTCAATCCATTTTTCACGGGTTTAACACATCTTTTTATCGATTTCATTCATTTGCATCATTTTAATATATATTTTTATTCAATTTACCATTATTTTATTGGTTTAACCCACATTAATTTTTTTTTCTATTTTTCGTCGATTACTTTTGTTTTTTCGGTTTCACCCTATATTTGCTGGTTAAACTATACTTTTTTTATAGATTTCACTCGTTTTTACCTATTTCACACGTTTTTTCATTGATTTACATGTTTTTTCACCAATTTCACCTCAAATTTCATTGATTTCACATGTTTTCACCGACTTTACATTTGTTCCCCAATTCACTGATTTTACCAATTTTAACGATTTCAGCGGTTTTTCACTAATTTCAACGGTATTATTTGATTTTCATTAATTGTATCCATAGTTATGCAATTCCGTATATATTTATTGATTTCGTGGGCGCTTTTTTATTGGCTTCACTCGTTGTTACCAACTTTACAAGTGTTCACTAATTTCACCCAAATTTTTATCTATTTCACATGTTTTAATCGACTTTTCTCGATTTCACCAATTTTCATTAACCGATCCCGTATTCCATGAAAAGAACTCCATGAAAATTCGAGTATCATCAATTTCCTCCATTTTTCATATCACAATTTTTTTTTTAAGATTTATTTTCTATTATCTTCACTAATTCACTATACTAATATTCCTTATTCTAATGCCACGGTGTGGTTGCTAGTGTTGCTCAGCCTATGCATTTACATGGAATTAGTTTTTATGTGGTTGGATATGGACTTTTGAAATTTCGATAGGGAAATGATTTCTAAGATATATTTTTTCAAGTGGTAGTGTTTATGTAGAAGAATGCTTCTTCAAGGTTTTTCCTATTTTGCCATTTATAATGAAATTTAAGTAGAGGTATATTAGTCTTCACAAAAAAATTCAAGAAATTTTGTTTTCTGAACTCGTACTATATGGACTTTTGAAATTTCGATAGGGAAATGACTTCTAAGATATATTTTTTTAAGTGGTAGTGTTTATGTAGAAGAATGCTTCTTCAAGGTTTTTCCTATATTGCCATTTATAATGAAATTTAAGTAGAGGTATATTAGTCTTCACAAAAAATTCAAGAAATTTTATTTTCTGAACTCGTACTTTTATATGTATATATATATATATATAAATAAATATAATATAAAAAATAGAATAGAATATAGATATAGATATAGATTAGCACACACCATTTCTTGTGATAGTTACATTCTTGGATTATATATATATATATATATATATATATATATATATATATATATATATTGTACCAAGAAAATTGATCGAATTCCTTTTTAAATGTATGGTAATGACATGTTAAGGGTTACATATTTAAAAAATTAAAAAAAATACCCCCACCCATTTATTATATATTAATCATATAAAAACAACATTTATTCTATGGTAATATTTATAATATTTTGATTTAAAAAATATGTATAATATATAAATTAATAATTTATATATTATATCATATAATATAATTAATATATAGTAAAAATTAAAGAACATATATATATATATATGGACCCGTTAGTACAAGGCAGAAGAACATCAAGCTATTACGGTATGAATCACGATAATGTGACTTTTTGAATATTATGGGATCTGAAGGCAAAATAAAATCTAAGGAAACTGAGATCTCCATTCTTTTTCAGAAATGGCAAATGAAGTATGCAAACCGCCTCTATATATATATATATATATATGTTCTTTAATTTTTACTATATATTAATTATATTATATGATATAATATATAAATTATTAATTTATATATTATACATATTTTTTAAATCAAAATATTATAAATATTACCATAGAATAAATGTTGTTTTTATATGATTAATATATAATAAATGGGTGGGGGTATTTTTTTTAATTTTTTAAATATGTATCCCTTAACATGTCATTACCATACATTTGAAAAGGAATTCGATCAATTTTCTTGGTACAATCTCAAGTGATATCCAAACACTATAATGGAATCATATCTCTAAAAATCAGATTATTAGAAATCAAATACTCAGAATCAGATTTTATTCCCGACAAACAACCGAAACTTCTACATAATATGATGAATTTTTTTTATGTTAATCAATGCAAGACATAAACATAGCCAAATATATTTAGCTCCCTTATTTCAAAACACACACACATCCACTGCTCATTTCTTCATACAAATGTTTGACAACTGCTCTGCAACTTCATCAAATTCTTCATCTTCCCCCATTTTCACCTTCTCACTCAATTCTCTAACTTTACACCTAAATCCTTCTCCACTCTCCTCCAAAATTACTTTACTTATAGCTTCTCCAACATTTTCTCCACTAAATTTTCCACTCTCATCCCTTTTCACCTCTACACCAACACCAATTTCTACCACTAGCCTACTATTCACCGGCTGATCGAGCTTCAACGGAACCGCCACAATCGGAACACCGAAATAAACGCTTTCCATAACCGAACTCCATCCACAATGACTCATAAAACCACCCACATTCTCATGTGCCAAAATTTCAGCTTGTGGTGCCCATTTTCCCTCAACTATACCTCTATCTTTCACCCTTTCAAGAAATCCATTAGGCAATGCATCTTCTATACTAAAACCACTTCCAATCGGAAATCGAAGTACCCAAATGAAATAAACATTACTTAGCTCCAACCCTTTTGCTATCTCTTCAATTTGATCCTTAGACAAGTAGTTCTCACTACCAAACGATATGTACAGAGTCGAACACTTGTTTTTTGTACTTAGCCATTTCAGGATCTCTGATTCGTTTTCTTTTTCGTTGTTACGTGTTATGAGTGGACCAACAGGGACAACCCTTTTATGACTCAACTCAGAGAAGTAATCTATGTACTTATCTTCAATCACTTTACAGCTTTTTATCAGAACAATATCATGTGATAGTTCGAATATCCCAAATACGAAACCTTTACCAGCATCTTTAACTTTTATTGATCCACCTTGTGTAAAGAGATCCCTTGTCTCATATTCATGTTGGTATATTGCAGAATAAGGGTAAGTATCAAAGCTTTTATATGTATGGAAATGGTGAAAAAACGAAAACTGAGTCGAACCAGAAGTAGAGAAATGAACAGAAGGTATACCTTGTGATGAAGCAAACTTTGCAGCCCAAGGTTGGAATGCATCATATATGAGCAAATCAGGCTTGATTTTGGTTATTATATTGGAAAAATTGGAACTTGAATTTTGAAATGCTTGCATTAGAGCTGGCATTAGATTGGGTGGTATGTTTTTTGTTGTGTGGTATTGTGGAGGAAGTTCTGGGGCTGAAGGTAATTGGAGTTCAATTAATTCTATTGAAAATACATCAAGATTGAAACTTTTTTGGATTGAATCAAGATTGATAGATGTAGAACAAAAGTATATTTTGAAGTTCTTTTTAGAGAGTCTTTTGGCTAGTTCAAGAAAAGGGAATACATGTCCATGAGCTAGCCATGGAAACATTAGAACTCTGGAATTAGATTTTGATTCCATGGATTTTGGAAATAAAATTTACCCTTTTCACTTTTTGCCTCTATAAATAAAAGAGCTTTCAAGAATTGAGAGAAAGGGTTCTATTTCATAAAAAAAAAGAATTTGGTATGCATTTTCCTGGAAAAAGAAAACAAGAATTTTACTTTATGAAGATGAATATGGTGAAAGGTGGCTTATTTTAGTTGGTGGTAGAAAATGAACATTTCAAGGAAGATTATAAAGAAAAAATGAGAGCAGCATAGGGGCCACATTTTTGTACTTTTCTCATGGGCAGCATCATCAAATTGGTTAATTAATTTATTGGGACTATCTATGGGTTTGGCATATGCCTGCCTGCAGTCTACAGAGCATCAAACGAACTTAGCAGAATTGAATAACATATTTTTAAGATTTGATTCATTTTCTGTTGAAGTTGTTTTTATAAAATCTATCTTGAATGAAATTTAATCAAGCTTAAGCAAGTTATATATAAAAATATATGTGATAAATTCGAGTTTGTGGTCAAACTTCAAAAATTGTTGATAGTTCAAGATTGATTTGTTATATAAAAGAACTCGGGCAAATTTTTATTGATCATATTGAATCTCTGATTTTAAAAGATGTGTGCAACTCCTACAGCCTCTCAGACTGAAATTCATGATGGCTTTGCAGTAACATGAACGAGAATATTCAAATGAGGCTTCATTTAGATTGATGAACTTGAAATTGAGAAAGAATTTTAGATAAATTCAACATTGGGTAGATTTGAAATCACAGTTTGGTTAAAAGGTAACACAAAATAAGTAGGTTTAAAAGCCATAAGATATCAAAATATTTTTAACAGTGCAATGAATTTCTTATCATGGTTTCAAATTCCTCAATCCAAAATGAGAATATGAGCAACAAATGGGAATCTATTATTTTTTCATATTCAGCTCGTATAAGCAAAGACGAAAACTAAATAGACTCGGTAATTAGTGAAGCAAGACAGAATATAGCATAATTTCTTTGCTAAGAGTAACAGGAAAGGAAATTTGGTTTCCAGATTTACGATGTTAATTTCTAGCAGTGCTCAGTTGCATCTGAATGTAATCCTATAGCCGTCGCAACGTTGATAGTGCCCCGACACTCAGCAATGGGAGAAAAAGTATGTTTCTTTGCCATTCAGAGCAAACGTACCTGCATCATAATCAAACACACATGGCTTTTAAGAGGAAGCTTCTAGTTTTGAGCTCAAGTCTTCCACGATAACATTTGCCTGCAGACCCAAGCTCGGTAAAGCATCGATCAGGGCAGAAATGTCATTTTGTAATGCAGCAGCAAAAGCCTGCCAAGAGGACACATCGACTTGAGAGAGAGAGAGAGAGAGAGAGAGAGAGAGAAAGATTATTGTGCAAATTGAAGCCAGAAGTCATTTTGAACTCATCCCTCTATTGGGGGTGGGGGTGGATCGGTGTACCTTCTTATTGTATAACTTTATCCTGATTGAACAGCTTTATTTTTTCGGCTGTCATCTCTGTTAAATCTTTTTCCACCATTATTTCTGTTTCATCAACAGTGATAGTCTTGATGAATCTGAATGGACCTTTTATGATACATGTGTACATGTTATCATTATAAGCAGCTAGAAAAATTTACATCCTAATTTTCCAGTCTTCAAAAGACATACCAGCAATGTGGGGAACATGGCTGATACAATCCATTTTTCAAAAAGTTTTATTTTTCAAAACGATGCTCTTTTGAAAAGTTTTGAAAACCTTTGAAAAACACTTGGATCAAGCTCGTTGATCAGGCAGCTGATTCTAATGAACCACCCGCTCTGATACCACTTGTTGGTCCCAAGTGGTCAGATGAGGTCTAGAGGGGGGGTAAATAGACCTCTAAACTTTTTGCAATTTTTAACTTTAAAACATTTTTGTTCTAACTTAAACAGACTAAGATGTTATCAACAGTAAGTTACTCGTCTGATCGCGAACAAATCTTTGAACAGCTTCGTAGACCATTAAACTGATAGTTACTTAGCTGATTTTGTCAAAATCAGTTTTAATACTTAGAGTACTTGCAGCGGATTTGTAAAGTGTTTTTCACAAGTAAACTTAGTAGTTTGAAAGTTTGTTCCCCAGTTTTACAAAACTCCTTTCCTTAGAAATCTTTTCAAACAGTTAACTTAAAATGTTTTTACGCAATCTGAAAATATGCAAGTTTGAAAGCAATGTAAAAACACAAGTAATTTTTATAGTGGTTATATGGATTTGAATATCCTTTAATCCACTCTTCCAAGTCACATAGATCTTGGGTTATACTATAATCACAAAGTTTACAGTATACTCTGTTTGTGCCAATCAACAAATGAAAAGGCCACAAGTGCGCAGTAGGAAATCACTCAGAAACTCCTACTCTTCGAAGTAATATCACTCACACAGATGAATATCTACTTCTCACAACACTCACGATTACAAAATCACTCAGAAGATGTATATTTCGTTGTTCTTCAACTCTGCTTTTGTTAACTAATGACTAAGCTGATGAGTGAGCTGTTCTTGAGACTTAAAGAGTTCTGCTTCGAAAATTCTCTCAGAAATTGTGTTGTTGTTTTTCTCTTCGTCTCTCTCAGCTATTTATACTTGAGGTTTGAAAAATGTCCGTTGAAGAGAGACAAGATTCAAATTCCTCGAGTTCTGCTCCTTAATTTCCGCGAACGGCTCTTTGCAGTCTGTCCGTACTGTCAACAGTACTTTTCTGCAGGCAGCATTAAATGCACCCAGCTGATGCGAAGCATTTCTTTAATCATTTGTCTTTAATAACATTGTACTTCAGCATTTATTACTTCCAGGGCATTTATTACCGTTGGGAAGACTTTATGATCCTTTCCACTTGGCTGTCGAAAGTGCAAGTCTGATGGCGAACTAAACTGATCTCAAACTTGAACAAATCTGATTTGACTCGGTTAATCTTCATCAGTCTGATATCTTTCCTTCAGCAGATCAGAAGTCTTGGACCTTGAAGTTTTGACTCTTCTGATGTCTTCTTTACTTAGTCAAAAATTTTTTCAAAGGGGCATCAGCTAAGTTACTCCATACTTAGCAAATTTTGAAGTTTTGGAATGCATCAAAACCTCCCTTTACTAAATTGTCATAAGTGCTCTTCATCTTCATCCTTATCCAACATAACTCATTTTTTTTTGTTATCCCTTGTTTAGCCGACGTCATTCAATTTTTTTTTACCGATTTTACCCATTTTTTTGTCAGTTAACCTTGTTGTTTTATCAATTCACCATATTTTTTTTGTTTGTTCTTTTATCTATTTGATCCAGTTTTTTTGTTATCCCGTATTTAGCCGATGTCATTCAATTTTTTTTACCGATTTTATCCATTTTTTTGCCCGTTAACCTTGTTTTTTTTTTCTATCAACTCACCATTTTTTTTTGCTTCAACTCACTTTTCTTTCTATATGATCCATTTTCCCATTGATTTTACTATTTTTATCATATATTTTTGACCGAATAGTTGATTTTAACAATTTGTCTTTTGACTTTTTTGGGCTTAAGCCAATTATAAATTTTTAGTTAACTAAATACTACATTTTTTATTCATGTAGCATGAATGTGACATAAATTTTTTTCAATCTCTTTAATATTTTTGAGGTTCCTTAATAAGTAATAACTTTTTAAGAACTTTTCAAAGAAATTTTTGAAGAAATATTGAATAATTTATTTTTTTGTTATCATTAATTTTTTAATGAGTTGTAAAACTTTAAAAGATAATTATAAGGTTGATGTAGGATAGAACTCTTGTCTAATTATACTTCTAGGATTTTTTTCTTTTACCTTATTGCCATTAAATATCACAAAATAAAGTAAATAGGGGTATATTAGTTTTCACAAAAAAGGGAAGAAATTTTCTTAGGTCAACTCGTACTTTTATATGTACTAGAAAAGTGCACACACATTGTACGCGTCTAGTTAATTTTATAAATAATTTTTATGAATGAAGCAAAATTAACTTTATCATGTCAAAAAATAGTTAATGACTACTAATATTCAATTTAATTAATAAAAATGATGATTTTAAATTATTATAATTATATATAATTGATGATTGATTTGTTCATAAGATCTTGTAGATTTTTTTAAAAAAAATAAGATCATAACAAAATTATTTAGTTTATCCATTATAGTAGTTTTCATTTAAAAAACACTATTTTAAGATAACTATTTACTTGTTTTAATTTGAAATAATACAATTTTTTGTCCTATCATGCTTATGTGTAGGACATCAAATCCCAATGGATGAAATCCACTGGGATAGAATCTAAGTAACCTTGTTTACGTACCTAAGAAAGAGTGAATAGCAAATTAACTCCATGTGTTTTTTAATTAGACAATTTAACTATCTACGATAAATAAAAGAGCAAAACACATCCCTGTGATATCCTACATAGGCAATTTAACTCCATGTGATTAAAAAAAAGGGCAAAATACCTCTCTATGTTTTTATAAAAGAAGCACATTGCCTCCCTCTAAATTGCTTATTAATTCATATCACAGAGAGGTAAATTGCTCATTATTTCATTTCACAGGGAGATAAATTGCTTATTTTTATGACATAAGGAGGCAAATTGTTCATTATTTCATTTCACATGGAGTTAAATTGCCTATTTTTATTTCACATGGAGGTAAATTGTCCATTACACATATCACATGGAGTTAAATTACCAGAAACCCCCTAAGAAATTGTTCACCTATTCAATTCATTAGTTAACCGACTTTTTCACGGGTTTATCCCATCTTTTTACAGATTTTATTCACTTTGCATTGATTTAAGATATTTTTTTCTCCAATTTGCCCGTTCTTTTATCGAAATTAACATACTTCCATTATTTTTCCCATTTTTCGTCAATTTCTTTTATTTTTTCCGATTTAAACCATTTTCTATCGGTATCACCCCGTTTTTGTTTGGTTAAACTCTATTTTTTTTCTTTTTATAGTTATCGCTCGTTTTTCCACTAATTTACATGTTTATTCACCAATTTCACCTCATATTTAATTGATTTCACATGTTTTCACCGACTTTACCTTTGTTCCCCGATTCATTTATTTCACCCATTTTTAATTATTTCATCCGTTTTTCACGAATTCATCCAAAGTTATTCGATTCCATATGTATTTATCGATTTTATAGGTACATTATAACCAGATGAACTCGTTTTTTACCAACTTTACCAGTGTTTACTAATTTCACCCAAATTTTTATCATTTTTACATGTTTTAGTCGACTTCTATCGTTTTAATCGATTTTCATTAATCGATTTCACCTATTTCAATGAAAAGAACTCCATGAAAATTCGAGTATCACCAATTTCATCAGTTTTTCACGAATTTGACAATTTTTGTTTTACCGGTTTCACATGTATTTTCACCAACTTTACTAATATTTATATTCGAGGTTATTCATGTCTCGATATTCTTGGATTTTATTTACATTTTGCTTCTCTATCCAAAGAAAAATTACGTATTTATAAGCATTTTTTCTATAACACGTAAGTTGTGCGTGTTTAGTTAATTTCATTAGTAAATTTTATAAATTATAGTAAAATTAACTTTGTCATGTCGCAAAATAGCATAATTAATGACTAATTTTCAATTTAATTATTATTTCATCAAAAAAAATGATGACTCTAAAATAATTTAATCAAATATAAAATGATGATTGATTTATTCTTAAGATCTTGTAAATTCCTTTCAAAAATAAGATCATAACAAAACTATTTAGTTCATTCAATTATAGTAATTTTCATTTAAAAAATCACTTATTTAAAAGCACTATTTATTTGTTTTAATTTGAAATAATATCATGTTATTTGAAATGCATTTGTTTACATAACTAAGCCAATTTTCACATATTCAATCCATTTTTCACAGGTTTAACACATCTTTTTATCGATTTCATTCATTTTGCATTATTTTAATATATATTTTTATTCAATTTACCCATTCTTTTATCGGTTTAACTCACATTAATTTTTTTCTATTTTTTGTCGATTACTTTTGTTTTTTCGGTTTTACCCTATTTTTGCCTGTCAAACTATACTTTTTTTAATGGATTTCACTCGTTTTTACCTATTTCACAAGTTTTTCCATTGATTTACATGTTTTTTCACCAATTTCACCTCAAATTTCATTGATTTCACATGTTTTCACCGACTTTACATTTGTTCCTCGATTCACTAATTTAACTAATTTTAACGATTTCAGCGATTTTTCACTAATTTCAACGGTCTTATTTGATTTTCATTACTTTTATCCATATATATGCAAATCCGTATATATTTATTGATTTCATGGGCGCCTTTTTACTGGCTTGACTCGTTGTTACCAACTTTACAAGTGTTCACTAATTTCACCCAAATTTTTATCTTTTTCACATGTTTTAATCGACTTTTCTCGATTTCACCAATTTTTATTAACCGATCCCGTATTCCATGAAAAGAACTCCATGAAAATTCGAGTATCATCAATTTCATCCATTTTTCATATCACAATTTTGTTTTAGATTTATTTTCTATCATCTTCACTAATTCACTATACTAATATTCCTTATTCTAATGCCACGGTGTGGTTGCTAGTGTTGATCAGCTTATGCATTTAAGTGGAATTAGCTTTATGTGGTTGTATATAGACTTTTGAAATTTCGATAGGGAAATAATTTCTAAGATATATTTTTTCAAGTGGTAGTGTTTATGTAGAAGAATGCTTCTTCAACGTGTTTCCTATTTTGCCATTTATAATGGAATTTAAGTAGGGATATATTAGTCTTCACAAAAAATTCAAGAAATTTTGTTTTCTGAACTCGTACTTTTATATGTAATAAAATAAATAATAATAATAATAATATAATATAATATATAATAATAATAATATATGAATAATATAATATACTAGAATATAGATATTGATATAGATTAGCACACACAATTTCTTGTGATAGTTACATTCTTGGATTATATATATACATATATATATATATATATATATATATATATATATATATATATATAATCTCCTCTAACACTTATTTCTTTTATATATATATATTCTTTAATTTTACTATATGTTAATTATATTTTATGATATAATATATAAATTATTCATTAATATATTATAAGTATTTTTTCTAAATCAAAATATTATAAATATTACCATATAATAAATGTTATTTTTATATGATTTATATATAATAAATGGGTAATAAATGGGTGGGGGTATTTTTTTTTTTTTTAATTTTTTAAATATGTAATCTTAACATGTCATTACCATACATTTGAAAAGAAATTCGATTATTTTTCTTGGTACAATCTCAAGTGATACCCAAACACTATAATAGAATCATATATCTAAAAATCATATTATTAGAAATCAAATACCCCGAATCAGATTTCATTCCCGTCAAACAACCGGATCTCCTACATAATATGATGAATTTTTTTATGTTAATGAATGCAAGACATAAACATAGCCAAATATATTTAGCTCCTTATTTCAAAACACACACACACATATCCACTGCTCATTTCTTCATACAAATGTTTGACAACTGCTCTGCAACTTCATCAAATTCTTCATCTTCCCCCATTTTCACCTTCTCACTCAATTCTCTAACTTTACACCTAAATCCTTCTCCACTCTCCTCCAAAATTACTTTACTTATAGCTTCTCCAACATTTTCTCCATTAAATTTTCCACTCTCATCCCTTTTCACCTCTACACCAACACCAATTTCTACCACTAGCCTACTATTCACCGGCTGATCGAGCTTCAACGGAACAGCCACAATCGGAACTCCAAAATAAACGCTTTCCATAACCGAACTCCATCCACAATGACTCATAAAACCACCCACTTTCTCATGTGCCAAAATTTCAGCTTGTGGTGCCCAGTTTTCCTCAACTATACCTCTATCTTTTACCCTTTCAAGAAATCCATTAGGCAATGCATCTTCTATACTAAAACCACTTCCAATCGGAAATCGAAGTACCCAAATGAAATTAACATTACTTAGCTCCAACCCTTTTGCTATCTCTTCAATTTGATCCTTAGACAAGTAGTTCTCACTACCAAACGATATGTATAGAGTTGAACACTTGTTTTTTGTACTTAGCCATTTCAAGATCTTTGATTCGTTTTCTTTTTCGTTGTTACGTGTTATGAGTGGACCAACAGGGACAATCCTTTTATGACTCAACTCAGAGAAGTAATCTATGTACTTATCTTCAATCACTTTACAGCTTTTTATCAGAACAATATCATGTGATAGTTCGAATATCCCAAATACGAAACCTTTACCAGCATCTTTAACTTTTATTGATCCACCTTGTGTAAAGAGATCCCTTGTCTCATATTCATGTTGGTATATTGCAGAATAAGGGTAAGTATCAAAGCTTTTATATGTATGGAAATGGTGAAAAAACGAAAACTGAGTCGAACCAGAAGTAGAGAAATGAACAGAAGGTATACCTTGTGATGAAGCAAACTTTGCAGCCCAAGGTTGGAATGCATCATATATGAGCAAATCAGGCTTGATTTTGGTTATTATATTGGAAAAATTGGAACTTGAATTTTGAAATGCTTGCATTAGAGCTGGCATTAGATTGGGTGGTATGTTTTTTGTTGTGTGGTATTGTGGAGGAAGTTCTGGGGCTGAAGGTAATTGGAGTTCAATTAATTCTATTGAAAATACATCAAGATTGAAACTTTTTTGGATTGAATCAAGATTGATAGATGTAGAACAAAAGTATATTTTGAAGTTCTTTTTAGAGAGTCTTTTGGCTAGTTCAAGAAAAGGGAATACATGTCCATGAGCTAGCCATGGAAACATTAGAACTCTGGAATTAGATTTTGATTCCATGGATTTTGGAAATAAAATTTACCCTTTTCACTTTTTGCCTCTATAAATAAAAGAGCTTTCAAGAATTGAGAGAAAGGGTTCTATTTCATAAAAAAAAAGAATTTGGTATGCATTTTCCTGGAAAAAGAAAACAAGAATTTTACTTTATGAAGATGAATATGGTGAAAGGTGGCTTATTTTAGTTGGTGGTAGAAAATGAACATTTCAAGGAAGATTATAAAGAAAAAATGAGAGCAGCATAGGGGCCACATTTTTGTACTTTTCTCATGGGTAGCATCATCAAATTGGTTAATTAATTTATTGGGACTATCTATGGGTTTGGCATATGCCTGCCTGCAGTCTACAGAGCATCAAACGAACTTAGCAGAATTGAATAACATATTTTTTAAATTTGATTCATTTTCTGATGAGGTTGTTTTTATAAAATCTATCTTGAATTAAATTTAATCAAGCTTAAGCAAGTTATATATAAAAATATATGTGATAAATTCGAGTTTGTGGTCGAACTTCAAAAATTGTTGATAGTTCAAGATTGATTTGTTATATAAAAGAACTCGGGCGAATTTTTATTGATCATGTTGAATCTCTGATTTTAAACGATGTGTGCAACTCCTATAGCCTCTCATACTGAAATTCATGATGGCTTTGCAGTAACATGAACGAGAATATCCAAATGAGGCTTCATTTAGATTGATGAATTTGAAATTGAGAAAGAATTTTAGATAAATCCAACATTGGGTAGATTTGAAATCACAGTTTGGTTAAAAGGTAACACAAAATAAGTACGTTTTGAAAGCCATAAGATATCAAAATATTTTTAACAGTGTGATGAATTTCTTATCATGGTTTCAAATTTGAGAATATGAGCAACAAAAAGGGAATCTATTATTTTTTCATATTCGTATAAGCAAAACGAAAACTAAATAGGTTCGGTAATTAGTGAAACAAGA
Source organism: Penstemon eatonii (assembly GCA_038501285.1). Classification (NCBI taxonomy): domain Eukaryota; kingdom Viridiplantae; phylum Streptophyta; class Magnoliopsida; order Lamiales; family Plantaginaceae; genus Penstemon; species Penstemon eatonii. Next base: position 62,627,909 of record CM076715.1, on the reverse strand, counting down.
CAGAATATAGCATAATTTCTTTGCTAAGAGTAACAGGAAAGGAAATTTGGTTTCCAGATTTACGATGTTAATTTCTAGCAGTGCTCAGTTGCATCTGAATGTAATCCTGTAGCCCTCGCAACGTTGATAGTGCCCCGACACTCAGCAATGGGAGAAAAAGTATGTTTCTTTGCCATTCAGAGCAAACGTACCTGCATCATAATCAAACACACATGGCTTTTAAGAGGAAGCCTCTAGCTTTGAGCTCAAGTCTTCCACGATAACATTTGCCTGCAGACCCAAGCTCGGTAAAGCATCGATCAGGGCAGAAATGTCATTTTGTAATGCAGCAGCAAAAGCCTGCCAAGAGGACACATCGACTTCAGAGAGAGAGAGAGAAAGATTATTGTGCAAATTGAAACCAGAAGTCATTTTGAACTCATCCCTCGATTGGGGGTGGGGGTGGATCGGTGTACCTTCTTATTGTCCCCTTTTTGGTGCTTTATAACTTCCAAAGGCCATTCACTTGCTAACTTTTGAAGTTCAACCACGATACTTGGCCTCTTTGCATCCGATAAAGTCTGAACCAAAAAAAAAAATTATGTAAGAGGTAAAGGGTGTCTTTATCTCGTTGCATATGTACCCTAATTAGAGTTATGGTATAACTCTATAGCTTTGCAGTGAAATTCATTAACTTTACCTTAAGTGTTTGAATAACTGTAGCAGCACTTTCAGGCTTATGATCAAGAAGGAAACCCTGGAAAGAATATCGAAATCAATACAATCTAATAATAATTGTCAACAGCTGACAACATATAGAGACAACAGATGAATTACCTTAGCACAGGAAAACCCAGTCGAAAGACTATGCTTTTTCATAGTTTCTGATCTCCACTTCTCAATTTTCCACAAGGACTCAACATCTCCTACAACATATAAATGTAAAAGCTGGCGTGTCAAGACAAATATGATTTAAATTTCACTATTACATCAAATTCCGACAATTTAGCTAATCAAGAAAAGCACTTTTATTCTAATGGGTTAAAAACTAGATTGTGTTTAAGACCTTTTCTGGCAGCAAAATCCATCCATAGCTCAAATGATGTCTGTCTAAGGCTCACTCCCGACTTAACAAACCTTTTTCCATATTTAGATATCAAGTCCCATCTGTCTGCGCTACAACAAATGCTGCAATCGGAAAATCCAGAAAGTATATGAAGATCAACGAAGGAGAGGTGGAGCATACATAAAAAAATAATAATTTGCATTAATATTAAATCAATTTACAGTATCTTATTATTTTGTAACTGAGAATTCTTCCAGAGTACAATTACAAGTATGCTGTTCAAAGCTTTGTCTATAACAAAAGCTATTTTTTGTGAGAAAAGAATTGGTAGAGAGGTCGCAATGAATAGGAAGGGGAGTAGGTTTGTAGGGTTAATGTAACATAACCATAAGATTCTACAGTGTAATTTTAATTTTCATATATATTGCCAAGATAGTGAAACTTTAAATGCTAACCATTACTAAAACAATTAATAATTGGGGTGTTAAAAAAAGGAAAACCACATTGTTTGTTTTGAATAATATATACCTGAAAAGTATATCTGCGGTGCCAGGTTGCAGAGGTAACTCATTCTTCTTTACAAGTTTCATTACTTCAACCATGAGATTCACATCATTATGTTGTTTAGCATGTAACTGCAACCATAAAACAACAATCTCCATTGAAAGAATTTAAACACAAAATAGACAACATAAGATTACATAAAAGAAGCGGAACACTTACATACCAGCAAAAAATGTGCAGATGCTATGTCAGGAGTCAGTCCAAATAAGTTATACTTCCACAGTGTCTTCTTACCTGTGTACAAATAATATCCTAATTATTTACATCTGGCGATGAGATTAAATATAGGAGGACCATAAACAGCAGAACCAAGAAGACAGTGGACTATTTGCAGATAATTTTGCAAGCCAAAGTCATGATAAGGTCACAGAAAATATGCAAAAATAATGCATAATTAGAATTTTAAGCCATACTTTCAACATGTTATTGTCAACCAAGAAAAAACCACAAAACTAACATTTATCTCACTCCTGGAAACAAATAAGACATGTATAATACTTGGATGTCAAGAAAATTCTATTGAAATATTTTCTTCCATGAATAGAAAGTACTTTAATGCTGTTTTTTCCCCAATTTTTTTTCATCTACCACCACGTGATGGAACTAAGTCCACACCTCTGGAAAGAACTGATTACACATGACAACAAGTTCGCATGTGAGCCAAATATCAATAAGAACAAAAAATAAATTGCAAATCCCTGTATTTCAACTTAAGTCCACATCTATAATGGTGATATCTTATTATAACAATATGAGTTATAAAAAGCATCAGCATTTCGGCGAAGTGCTAAAGAAAAACGTTACGAGAAAAAGATTGATACTGCTATTTGCATAAGAAAATCAGTGATGCTTTGCTCCTAAACACCATGGCCAAAGTATCAGCCATGAATACTTGGTGAAATGAGTTTTCTTCACACAATGCTTAAGCCAATGTTGACATGTAGGAGTGAACAAGTCTTTATTGATAATTGAACATTCTCCATAACCAATGTGGGAATGGGAGTGCTAAAATCAAATACTCTTTGACATCCTCGTCGAGTCCAACTGTCCCCGTAGATAACACCATGGAGTTGGCTCTAACACTATTTTTAAAGATTTAAAGATCCACTACCACTGTCAACATTGGAAGGCTCTTACCAACTAGCGTCAAATTCTTATGCCATGTTCATAAATATGAGTGAACCAAGTCTTTATTAATAATTCAAACATATCTCTCACATCCAATGTGGGATTGGGGTGTTACAATATACTTGATCTTATGTCTGCATATCCTTTTCTCAAAAATGAAAAGAAATTGTAAGTATGCACACCATCAACTTATAAACCACCCTCAGAGGTAGAAACAATGTCATAATATTCTTACCAAAGTCAATGGCCCCTGCACGAACACAAGCCTTAGTAACCTCCCTGCAGAGTGCACTGTTATAACCGTCAGGAATACGAAGATTGGAGAGTCTCTGCAAACCATAACAAGAACTAACATATAAACAAGTCATTCAAATAAGGGAGGAGGGGAAGCTAAGTTTGGATCAACGAGAAAATAACCACTAACAAATAAACGAAGTCTCCTCAGAATATCAAAAAGCAGCTTAATATCTTCATGGGTAGAACATTTAGCAATGAGTGACCACAACCAAGCATTTGGAGGCGCAGTTCTTAAATCTGCCACACGGTTCAGTATCTTATCATACACTCCCTTTGCTGTCTCTGCATCCAAACAACAACAAAAAAGACCTATCCAAGCTAAATAACCTTCAAACATAAAATCCCTTACACCTTTACTAAACGCAGAAATACAAAATAACAACCTGCTGAATCATTTTCAGTAACTTGGACTTCCGAAGAAAACACTCTGACTGGCACCACCATTGACGGCATCGGAATCCCCACAATATCTTTTTGATAATTTAATGCCAATTGTGGATTATTTCCATGGCTAACCCCTGCACATTTCACTTTCATAAGAAAACTGTACATCCCAACGAATACTTAGAAAGTTCAGACTGAAAATCAAACTCAGCGTGGTCTCGCTTGATAGAAGCTCGTTTGAGCTTAGTTCGTCATACATATCAAACAAACTATAATAACACTATTCGTTTGATAACTTTCAAAGCTCGGTTTGAGCTCAACTCAATAAGGCAAAAATTAACAAAATAAATGTAAAAAATATCAAACTACTCGATACTCGATTCTAGCTCGTTCCAAGCTAAAACATAATTTCAAGTTAGATACAAAAAGATTAAACTAAGCTTCAACAATGTATAGTTCACACTAATCAAACTCGTTTACACCCTCACTTCCAGAAACACGGGCACAATTATATCAGGTTAAATGAATTCTCCTAACTCTCCCCTTTGTTCAAAGGAAATAGTTTCGTTTCCTCATTCCAGTTTTTTCTTACTGCTATTCTACATTTTCTTCTAAAGCGCAAACCGTCGAAATTACAATTATTACAAAAAAAAAAAAAAGGAAATAAATCACCTGAGAAGAAGGCGGGGGAGTGAAAGCGGCGGTGGTGAGAAAGAGAGCAGCAGCTGAGTTCGGAAGCATTTCCAGTTGCTAATTCCTCGAACTGAGCTGATTTGAAGATAATCGGCGAAGGGTTTCTGATAACCCTAGCCACTGCTCGCCGTGATTTTGATACTATTCCGATTGATTGCATTTTTTTCTATTACGTTCACTGAGAGAGGAGAGAAGGCGAGAAAGAGTAGCGGTTTAGTTCTTGAGGTTTAACATGAATTCGTTTTCGAAACTAGTAATTAGCCAAACAGAGCCTAAAGGAAATTCTTATTGGGCCGTTGATCTATTACCTCAGTTTCAAACTTCTATTGGTCCATGTTGGAGGGTTGGCCCGTGACCAACCCGACCCAACTCATTTTTGTTAACATTTATATAAGCTAAAAATAAGTTTATAAGCGGTCAAAAATAGGTCAATTGAAAAAAGTCAAAAACATATTTATCTAAACTAGTTGAAATTTATAGCACTCAGAAATATTATTTTAATTTTCTCTCTTAAATTCATGAAAATTAAGATATAATATTAAATATATTTAAATTTCAAAAGAAATATAAAATATTAAAAATTGTTATAAAAATATAAAACAATATAGTTCAAATGATTTAATAATTAGTTATACATGAATATCTAAACAATAATTAGTTATAAGTAAGGTGCATTTAACTTAATTTATAATTAGTCAAATATACAACATTAGTACACATTAAACAAGTCAATTTGACTTGATCCGACTCGACCCGATCCAACCCAATCCAACCCAACATTTTGACCCAGACCAATTTCACCAGAATCATTTTTGACTCGTATTAAGTGATCCATTTTATACACAAAATATTTTCGACCCGCCCGAACCAAACCCCACCCGCCTGTTTGCAGCCATTAGCTTGACATTAAAATAAAGAAAACCAAGACAATTTATGAATAGTAAAGTAGAGGTATTTATAACTATGAGAAAATCAATACAAATCAGCAACAAATTGAATATAATAAAGGAAAAAAAACATGAATATGCCATTGCCATTCAAAAATGAAATAAAATATTAATTGACAAAAGCACATTGCCTCCTGATTTCACCATTGTTGCCCGTGAGAACTTCAATGTTTCCCATTTTCACCATGGACGCAGCAAAATCCCTAAAGAATTTTAATCTTTGTGAAGAAATGGCATGACGTCTAACATAAGCTCTTGTTTCATTATCATCAAGAAGGGCTGAATCACTTGTAAATAAACCTCTTCTTTTGGCTACAAGTGTGTAATAATCTTCGTCGAATGTCTTAAAACTTCCTGGATCCATTTCAGCTAGTGAGGTTTGATCTCCTGGCCTACATTTGCTCATCAAACGAGGAACGTACTCAGAATCCAACGAAGGGTCGCTATCGCCCCTACCGGTGAAGTTGTACAGACGGTTGGAGAAGCTGGCGCACTGCGATGTTCCTATAGTGTGTCCTCCTGTGCAAGAAAAGATATATTTTTATTATTTTTGACATGCATCAAAGTTTTGTTTTCGATGTATGTTTCGGTCAGCTGAATATAAGAAAATTTTCGAAAAGTTTTATTAAACGTTTCGAAAAAGCTAAGATAAATTATGAAAAAAGTTATTAAATTAAGAAAATGAAAAAGTTTCAAGACAAATATATAATTTCGAAAATACTATATTTTTTCGTTTCGATTGATTTAATAAAAAAAAAAATCAATATTTTCGACGGAAAAAATGAAAATTTTGATCCATAATTTTTGAATTTTTCTATGAATAGATGATCAACTTATGTAATAAAAACAAAATAAAATGTATATATATATATATTGGTAGATAAAATAATTACCAGATAAAACAACAAGGTCTTTTGAGTTGAGACCCTTGACGGCAAATGATGCTATTAATTGAGTAATGTTGAAAAATGGTGGTGGTAGATTGGATAAAACTTCGGAAAAATTTGACACTCTTCCATCTCTTCTTCCTAGGGGTACTTTCCATGAAGGTCCATTTAGCTGTTCAAATAATCATTATGCATATCAAACATATATATAATTTTGAGACGAAAATGCACTTTTTCATATTAAACTTTTACTTACTTTATATATTTGATATCATGCTTTCTGAAAAAATACATTTAATATCATGATTTCACTCCTCTAAACATAAATTCTCGGTCAATTTTTGAATATAAACAATAGTTAAGTCACCAAAATGGCACACTTATGTACCCTATATCATACCGAAATATTATTGTGTCATGATTCCTTGTAGATTATGAGATATGATTTAATGTTGATTGATATCCCGAAAATTTGTTTATTGCGTTTCATGATCTGAAACTTGTACCGTTAGAATTATCTCGTCAAGAGCTTTCCAGTCATATAAAGAATACGAAATTTGACATTGTAACGAAGGAGTTATGGCGGTTTCCTTCCAAAAATTAATGGAGAAAGAAAATGTGTCGAGGGGGTGAAATCATAGTATTAAATCTGTTTTTTCACATACCAAATATATAAAGTAACTAAAAGTTTGGTATAAAAAATATAACTCCCTCTATATTTGAGTGTGTTTAATTTGTTTCGTCATTGCATAAAAAATACTTACAAATGAAACTGCATCTCGAGCCACCAAAGCCAAAATATCAGCACAAGAAACGACACCTGGACACTTCTTTTCCACAGCAGATTTTACTCTGTCAATTGACCCGAATCCTCTTAGAGATAGGTTCGGAATTGCATTCTTCTCAGCTTGACCGTTCCCTGTTGCATTCAATAGAATAGAACCGTCGCAACCCTGCAAAATTATAATATTAATAATCTCTTCTTTGTTACAATTGCCTATAATTCGATCATTGATTAATTTATAAATTCAAAATATCAGAATGCAAAAAAAAATTAAAAACAAAAATGAAATCATACTCTAACAAAACAATCATGGAAATGCATTCTGAGTATTGGAGCAGCAAGAGTTGGAGCTCTAGAAAAGATAGTATTAGTCGTCTCTTTCACGATTGCCTCCACATTTGGACAAGATTTTTCGTAGAATCCAACCTTCAAACTTTGAGCATTACATGATATTGTTAAAACGGCAAGAAAGAGAACAAAAACTGCAATAAATTTGAAAACCATTTCAATTCCAAGAAGGAGAAATCTTGATTTAAGTCTTTAAATGTTTGTTTGGATATGACGTATCTAATTTGGATTATGCACGTATTTATAGTAGATTTTTGGGTTTTAATATGTCATACAATAGTTGTCATCACTTGAGCTAGTAGCCAATTATCATTAATTTGTGGTCAAGTTGAGAAAGATTAATCAGGTTGACTTTTATCATAAGATATTTGGGTTAATTATAATTTACTCTCGTGTAATATTCATAATATTTAATTTATCTCTTTGTGATTTGATAAAAAATAATTTATCCCCTGTAAAAAATTTAAAGAAGCAATTTACCTTCTTCAATCGGAGAGTGTAACTCATTTGCTGAAAATAAGAGTGGCATGGAAAGTGTTTTGTAACATAGAGAGGTAAATTGCCACATTTATATCATATATATAATAAAAGGGGGTAAATTGTCACATTTATCATAACACGAGGATAAACTGTCACATTATCATAACACGTGGGGTAAAGTGCCACATATAAATATATCAAGGAGGCGGGGTGTGAAACTTTTATAAAATTACAGGGACATAAATTATTCTTTTCAAATTACAGGGATGTAGATTGAACATTATAAATATCACAGGGGGCAAATTGACATTAACTAATTATGAATATCATATGTTTTGTATTTGGCTAGCGATATTGCCAGAGCACATATTGTTGCTGCCAGAGCAATATTTTCATTATGACTAATTTACCCTTCACATTTATTAGAGGTAATTTAATTATGGAACGAAGATCTCTTCTAGAAAATACAAAGGCACCAAAATCTTCTTACCGTCTGTTTCATTAACACCACAAAAATCAAGTAAATGTTTATTTCTTTTAGTCAGATTAAATCCTCTTTCACAAAATATCTCGACTGGTAAATCGTCTTTTAAAATCTGCTACCATGATTTAATTTTAAATGTTTTTGAATTATTTTGTACTGTAGCAGAAAATGTTGAAGGAATTTAAAGGTGAATTTATTTTTAAAAAAAAGGGAAATTTGCTACACTTATTAACCATTTTGTTGGCATCGGCTAGGAGGAGAAATAATCAAAATCTCTTGTCGACAATTTTATTGGAAATGGTGGGAACCCAGCAGGTGAAATTTGAAGCCATTCATGTTGATGAACTGATCAAACTATACAGTATTTGCTTATTGCTATTAAATATCAATTAGAAAAAATTCTTCATAATGATAACTGCATTTAAGAAATTAAATAAAAGAACATAGATGATGGCAGTGGGTGGATGAAAGAGTTAGAAACAAGTTCGTTCCGGCAACGACATGAATTAAAGGAATGAGAAGAGACATGTAAATTACCTTTTTGTTTTGATTAGTTGCTATAATTAATGTTTAAGGGTAAATCAGTCATAATGAAAAAGTTGCTCTGGCAGCAACAATACGTGCTCTGGCAATATTAATATGTTGACTAACTAATTAATTAAGGATCATCAAAAGTAAATCAAACTATATTCCAGAATTAGACGGAGTATGGCTGACGATCAAATTCATAAAACATTTATAGTTTGATGATAGTTTTGAAGTTTGGTTCCAATTCGACTTTGATAAGTTCAGGGGCGGACCCAGAAATTTTAGTCGCGGGGGGCGAGATTAAAATGGAAAGTGTATAATTAAATTATTTAAAAAATTATGATTATCAAAATTTATTTTTAATATGCCTACTTGATATTGATAATATATCTAATCAAATAAGATAATAAAAAATATATAATATGCAAAAACAATCACTAGACATAAGAAAAATATGAATCGACTTAAGAAGACAGTTGAATATACATTTCAATGAAAATATTAGTAACTAAAAGTTTGCTTTGACATCTTATATTGTGCTCTACGTTTTTCCATCATATCAAATTCATTTGTGATAGAATCACTATCAAAACTTTGAGCAATGGCGTTGAGTGATTCAGCCGATTTGTGAAGAAAATTCCCTTTTTTTATATAACTTATTAACTTGGTGAAGACAAGTTGAAGAAAAGTTAATTAGAGAAGAAATAGGAATTCAAAATTCAACGTTGTTTTGTTTTTCCTTATTAAAAGAGAATTATATTAAGTGTTAAAGAATATTTTCCTTATCAAATTCTACTTAAACTAGGCAACTTTATTAGTGGGACTCCATTCTCTAAAATCTGACCACACATGTAATTAAAGTAGACAAATTTTTTGATTCACAAGATTCTTTCCTTTATGAATTTAAAGGTACTAACAAAAATACATAAAGTACTACTATAATAATAATAATAGATATGCACTACGGTCGCCCCCACCCGCACCCCCTATAGGTCCGCCCCTGGATAAGTTGAGAGATAATTCACATTTAGATCTACTAGAAAAGTGCACGTACGTTGTACGTGTCTAGTTAATTTCATAAATAAATATTATAAATTATAGCAAAATTAACTTTGTCATGTCACAAAATATTAATTTAATTAATAAAAATGATGACTTTAAATTATTGTATTTAAATATAATTGATGCTTGATTACCCCGCGCCTGTACATCCAAGGAGCGGGGATTATCGGCCGTTCTCTTGTTCATTTTTTCTAAAATAAGAACATAGCAAAATTATTTAGTTCAATCAATTATATTAGTTTTCATTTAAAAAACACTATTTTAAGAGAACTATTAATTTGTTTTAATTAGAAATAATACCCTGTTATTTGAAATAATACAATTTTTTTGTCCTCTCATGTCCATGTGTAGGACATTCAACCCCAATGGATTAAATCCACTGGTGTAGGAGAAATTATGTAGTACAACCGCTGCACCACGTCATCAAGTACACGTGGTGCAGCCCACCAATACACTTGGGGCATGTGGATTAAAAATCCACATCACTCATATTCTGGCAGTGTGAACACAACTTTCTGAACCCCTATTTTTTTGGAACATAGCCAGAACATGGGGTGATGTGCCACATGTCCCATGTGTATTGGTGGGCTGCACCACGTGTACTTGATGACGTGGTGCAGCAATTGTACTACATAATTTCTCCTGGTGTAGGATCTAAGTAACCTTTGTTTACATACATAAGAAAATTTTCACATGTTGGTCCCAAAAGTGGTCAATGAGGTCTAGAGGGGGGGGGGTGAATAGACCTCTGAAAACTTTTAAAAAAAAACTTTCACGTTGTTGGATGAAGATGAAGATGAAAGAAGACAAGTAATTAAGGGAATGTTTTGATGATTTCCAAAACATCATAATCAGCTAAGTATGGAAAGCTTAGTTCCCTTAGAAGAATTTTGAACAAGTAAAAGAAGACATCGGAAGAGTTCAAAGTTCAAAGCTCAGAAGACTAGTGATCTCTTGCTGAATCAGCGAACAGAAGGGTAGATCATCAGCCGAGTCAAATCAGATGAGTTCAGTATTTGATCAGCAGAGTATCTATCAGCAGAGTCGTTTTGATCAGCAGAGTAGAAGAGGTCAAGAGATTAGTCCAACGGTAATAAATGCACTTGGTGTAATAAATGCTGAAAGAGAAGGGTAGTAATGGCAAATGATTGAAGATATCCTCGGATCAGCAGAGTGCATTAAATGCAATGGACAGAAAGGTACTGTACACAGTACGGAATGCTGCAGGGAGCCGTTTCAAAAGGAGCTGAAGGATGGATTTGATTTGTGACTTGCCTTCAACGGTCATAATTTCATCTCCATGTATAAATAGAGCTGAATTTCAAATCGAGCAATACACAACAACAATCAGAGATCGAAATTTTGAAGCAGAATTTCTCTAAGTCTCAAAAGCTCGAACAGCTCACTCGTCTGGTGGAAGTCATCTGTTGACAGAAACCCAGTTGAAGAAATCAGAAAAACATTATCTGAGTGATTTTGTGATAGCTGAGTGTTGTGCGAAGTGAGAATCCATCTGTGTGAGTGATTCTACTTTAGAGGATAGGTTTTCTTTGTGAATTCCTATTGTGAGCTTATAGCCTTCTCATTAGTTGTTTAGGTGTAAGTGGAGAAATATTGTAATCTAAGTGATTATAGTATAACCCAGAATCTGTGTGATCTGGAAGAGTGGACTAAAGGATTTTTATCCATATAACCACTATAAAAATTCTTTGTGTTATCTTGCATTTAAAGTTTTCTTGCATATTTTAAAGTTTGCATTTTAAACACTTTGAATCAAACAAAAGATTTTATAAGGAGTTTGAAAACTGGGGATAAAATCTTTTGGAACTTAGTTTACTTGTGAAAAACACTTTCAAACAATCCGCTGCAAGTATACTCTTGGAAAACTGTTTTACTGATAAAACAGCTAAGTCATTGTAAGAAGAGTGGTCAGTCGTCTGTTCAAGATTTGTTCACGATCAGACTAGTCTGCTTACTGTTCTTCATCAGCTTAGTCTGCTGACAGAAGACTGAAAAGTTTTTAAGTTCAAAAATTTTCAGAGGTCTATTCACCCCCCCCCCTCTAGACCTCATCTGACCACTTGGGACCAACAAGTGGTATCAAAGCAGGTGGTTCATTAGAATCAGCTGCCTGATCAACGAGCTTGATCCGAGTGTTTTTCAAAGGTTTTCAAAACTTTTCAAAAGAGCATCTTTTTGAAAAATCAAAACTTTTTGAAAAATGGATTGTATCAGCCATGTTCCCCACATTGCTGGTATGTCCTTTGAGGACTGAAAAATCAGAATGGAGATTTTCCTTGCTGCCTATAATGACAACATGTACACATGTATCATTAAAGGTCCATTCAGATTCACAAAGACCATAAAGATAAATGAAGTAGATACGGTTGTGGAGAAAGACCTTCATGAGATAACTCCAGAGGAGATAAAGCTTTACAATCTTGATAAAGTTGGGAGATTCATCATGACTAAAGCCCTGGATAATGATCGGTTTGACAAGGTCAAACATTGCAAAACTGCAAAGGAGATGTGGGACAAGGTCAGAGACATGAGTGAAGGAAATGATGCTATTAAAGAGCATCAGCTCAGTGTTGCATTGGAAAAGCTGGACAACTTCAAGATGAAGTCTGGAGAAACCATTGATCAGATGGATACCAGATTCACCAGAACTCTGAATGAAGTTTTGAAGCTGGGAAAGACTTTCACTGACAAAGAGATCACTGTCAGAGTACTGAAGGCTCTACCTTCCAAGTTCAACATGAAGGTGACAGCAATGGAAGAATCAAGAGATCTGGGCAAGATTTCTCTAACAGAGCTGTTCTCCGTACTCAAGGCTTATGAGTATAAACTGCCAAGGATGGGAATTGAAGAAACCTCAACTTCAGGACCCACAGCTGCACTTGTTGCTGCTGAAAACACCAGAAGACCAGCACAGAAAAGCAAAGAAGTGGACTCATCTGATGAAGCCACTCTACTCAACAAAAAGGAGTACACTGCTGGAGATGTAGCATTATTAATGAACAACTTCAAGAAGTTCTATAAGAGAAAGATGAAAAATAAATACAATCATGCTGCTTCTACTTCTAAACCTAACTTTTCTTCTCAAGATAAAGAGGATTATAAATCAAAACTGATGTGTTACAACTGCAGGAAATTGGGACACTTCATAAGAGACTGCCCATATCCAAAAGCAGAGAAATACACTGAAGAAGAGAAGAAAATGAGAAAAGAAAGAAAGCATCAGAGAGGCAAGGCAATGATGGCTGAAGCAGAAAAGCTGACCGCTGTCTACTCATCTGATTCAGATTCAGACACGTCTGATGAAGAATCTTCTGATGAAGAAAAACCTGCTCTCCTGTGCCTGATGGCAAAGGACTCTGATGACTCTGAGGATGAGGTAACTCCTCAAGAAAATGAACTGTTTAATTCTCTAGAGCAAATGATGTTAAATAATACTACTATTGCTGGAGAGTTCGTTAAGCTTAAGGAAGAGATGAACTTGCTAAAAGAGCAAAATAGTTCACTGAAACTTTTAGCTGAAAAGCCAAAAGAATCAGCTGAATATAAACAGCTTGAGCAAGAGCATGAATCTCTGAAAGCTGAATGTGAGGTCTATAAAGGAAAAATCATGGAACTTGAGAAAATCATTGAGTCTCATGATAAGTCTACTGTTGCATCCATGCATACATCTAAGAAACAGGAGACACCTTTAGTAAAGGATAAGCTAGAATTGAATCATACTGAAAAATTTATTTCTGCTGACAATAGTAAGGTCATTCTGTATGTTCAAACCTCTAGACCTACCTTAACTGAGAAAGTGGTAAAGGAGAAGAAATCTCCTAAGGCTAAAAAGAGCAAAGAGCCTAGTGTAGGAAATCAGACTAGTAAGACCAAACAGCAGAGTCCTAAGAAGTCTGCTGATAAAGCTAAAGTCAATCAGACTAGTGGTAAAACTAAGTCAAAATCAAATGAGCAAGCATCTAGTAAACCAAAGAAGCATAAGAACAAGAAAAATCAAAATGCTTGGTATGGAAATGAGTCATATTATGTGCAACCTGCTGCATATCATCCTATGTATCATGCACCTCAGTTTCCTAATTACTATACACCTTACCCTGCTCATCCAATGCATGCATATCCTGCATATCATGCACCTTACCCTGCTTATGAACATTATTCATATCATACTGATCATCAACATGACTTATCTGATAACTATGATAAAAATGAAACTGTTCATGCTCCCAAAACTCAGAAACCTAAGAAGCCTAAGACTTCAACATCTTGGGTTGTCAAAGGTGGAACTAATCCGTCAGGACCCTCTCAATAAGGGTACCTAAAACAATTTTATTTTTGTTTTGTAGGTTAGGATTAGGAGTAGGAGTAAAGTAGAGAAGATATGGTACTTGGACAGTGGATGTTCAAGGCACATGTGTGGAAACATACATGAGTTGACTGATGCAGTTGCTGTGGATGGTCCAAGTGTTACATTTGGAGACAGCAAAGAAGGCAAGATTAAAGCTAAAGGAAGATTAATCAAGGGAAACATAGAGATATCTGACGTCTCATATGTTAAAGGCCTAAAGTATAATCTGCTGAGCATAAGTCAATTTTGTGACAAAGGATATTCAGTCATCTTCTCAACAGATAAGTGCTACGTTGAACAGATTGGTACAAAGAAGGTAATTTTATCTGGAAGACGACAAGGAAATGTCTACATAGTTGACTGGAATTCTGTTGACAAGAATTCAAGTGTTTGTTTGGTGGCATCTGCACCAAGTGAAGTCAGTTGGCTATGGCACAAGAGGATGAATCATTTAAACTTCAAGACCATAAACAGATTAATCAAGAATGATTTGGTAGAAGGGATTCCAAAAGCAGTCATGAGCAAAGACAAGCTCTGTGACGCCTGTCAGAAGGGTAAACAAATCAAGTCATCATTCAAAGAAAAGAAGCACCAATATTCTGGGAGAATATTGGAGCTACTGCATATGGACTTATTTGGACCCATTGATCCAGTCAGCAATGGTGGAAAGAAATACTGCCTAGCTGTTGTGGATGATTATTCAAGATATACTTGGGTGATTTTCATGAAAAAGAAAAGTGAAACCAAGGAACATCTTACCAATCTGATGGAACTGATCCAGAATGAGAAGAGTATCAAAATATTGAAGATCAGATCAGATAGAGGGACAGAGTTTACAAACTCTACTGTTGAAGAGTATTGTAATATCAAAGGAATACATCATGAGTATTCTGCTGCAAGAACCCCTCAACAGAATGGTGTTGCTGAAAGGAGAAACAGAACACTAAAAGAAGCTGTCAGAACCATGATAGCTGAAGCTAAACTGCCTCAAAGATTTTGGGCAGAAGCAACAAACACAGCATGCTTTACCCAGAACAGATGTATGATCAACAAAAATCAGAACAAGACTCCATATGAAGTTTGGAACAACAGAAAGCCAAACATTCATTACTTTAAGATTTTTGGTTGTAAATGTTTTGTATTGAATAATGGGAAAAATCACCTTACTGCATTTGCAGAAAAGGCTGATGAAGCTTTCTTTGTAGGATACTCATCTGTTAGTAAGGCTTATAGAGTTTTTAACAAAAGAACATTACTAATAGAAGAATCTATCCATGTAGTATTTGATGAGCCAAGTCAATCTTCTGAAAAGAATCAAAGTGTAAATCAAGATCTGTCTGCTGATTTACAGAAGTTAGACGTTGGAAGAAATGAAGAATATGTTCCCATCATACTACCTAATCTAAGTTCAGCTGCTAACTCAAGTGCTGTTCATAATCACAGTGCTGATTGTCTAACAGACGAGTTGCAAACAGCTGACAGACCAGAGACTGTTCAACAGACGGCAAATGTTCAACAGACTACTACTGGAACTCCAACAGTAGTATTGCACGATCAAGACAGAGGACAACATCCTGATTTGCAACCTGATCTCAGATGGCTCAAGAATCACCCCCCTGAGTTAGTCATTGGTGATCCTTTAGATAGAGTGAAAACAAGAAGAGCAACTGCACAAGATGCTATGTTTGTCACATTCCTATCTCAAATAGAGCCTAAACAAATTGAAGAAGCTCTAAATGATTCCTTCTGGATAGAAGCTATGCAAGAAGAGTTGAATCAATTTGAAAGAAATTAAGTCTGGTACTTAGTTCCTAGACCAAGTCATCAAAGAGTAATTGGCACTAAGTGGGTTTTCAGAAATAAGATGAATGAAGATGGTGTTGTCACCAGAAACAAAGCAAGACTAGTGGCCAAGGGCTATTGTCAAGAAGAAGGAATTGACTTTGATGAAACTTTTGCACCAGTAGCAAGACTTGAAGCAATCAGACTGTTTCTAGCCTATGCTGCTTACAAGAACTTCACTGTCTATCAGATGGATGTGAAGTCTGCTTTTCTCAATGGAGAATTGCAAGAAGAAGTGTATGTTGAACAACCTCCAGGATTTGAAGTCTATCAAGAAGAAGACAAAGTATATCGTCTGAAGAAAGCTCTTTATGGACTGAAACAGGCTCCAAGAGCATGGTATGATACCCTATCTGATTTTCTTTTAATTAAAGGATTTCGTAAAGGTAAGGTAGATAAAACCTTGTTCACAATTGAATGGGAAAATCATATATTACTTGTGCAAATATATGTGGACGATATTATTTTTGGTTCAACTAACCAACAGATGTGTGATAAGTTCTCCAAGCTGATGCAGAATAAGTTTGAAATGAGCATGATGGGTGAACTTAACTATTTTCTTGGATTGCAAGTTAGACAGTTGCCTGATGAAATATTCATCAGCCAAGCAAAATACACAAGAGATCTGTTCAAGAAATTTGGTATGGAAACTAGCTCAACAGCTACCATTCCTATGTCTACAAGTCTTCGTTTGGATAAAGATGAAGATGGCAAATCAGTAGACATTACCAAATATAGAGGCATTATTGGTTCATTGTTGTATCTAACAGCAAGCAGACCTGATATAATGTACTCAGTTGGAGTCTGTGCAAGATTTCAATCAAACCCCAAAGAATCTCATCTCTTAGCTGCCAAGAGGATATTGAAGTATGTTAAAGGCACTCAAGAATTGGGATTGTGGTATCCTAGAGAATCTGGATTTGAACTAGTTGGCTATTCAGATTCAGACCTTGCTGGCTGCAAGATTGACAGAAAGAGCACAACAGGTGCCTGTCAGTTCTTAGGTAGTCGTCTGATCTCATGGATGAGTAAGAAACAAACCTCAGTTTCTATATCTACTGCTGAAGCTGAATATATAGCTGCTGGAGCTTGTTGTGCACAGATACTTTGGTTGAAGCATCAACTAGAAGACTACAACATCAAGATCAGTGGAATTCCAATCTACTGTGACAATACAAGTGCAATCTCACTTACTCAGAACACTACAAGTCATTCAAGGACTAAACATATTGAGATTAAACATCATTTCATTAGAGATCATGTTGAAAAAGGCAATGTTTTGATTGAGTATGTTCATACTGATAATCAGATTGCTGACATCTTCACCAAACCTCTAAGTGAAGCAAGGTTCTCAACTCTAAGAGCTGAGTTAGGATTACTTAACCTGGATGCATAAGCTGAGGGGGAACTCATCAGAAGACTGGAGTTCAACAGCTTAGTCATCAGATTATTTCATTCAAGAATTAACCTTCAACAGACTAGTTAACTTATGAATTCTTAAAGACAGGGGGAACGTGTAAGACTAGCGGTACTTCTGTTCTAAAGATGAAATCTGTTAATGACAGTTAGTTGAAGTTATGCTATCAAGAAGATGTGTTCTTTATTCTTGAAGATTGAAGATTATTTTATCTTGCTGGATTGACAAACAGCAGAGGAAGATTACTAGCTATTGGCATTCTCTAGTAATATCAGATAACAGATCACTCGTCTGTCAGATAAGTTAAACTCTACTCATCTGATATCTTATATAAGCATGGTCATAAATCGGACTTTAAAAACGCGCTTTTATAAGTAAACAGATTAGTGTCGACAGAGTTTCCCGCCCATCTGACAATAAAATAATAAAATTGAAATCCGCGAATCTCATCCTTACGATTAAAAACTGTCAGATTAGATCAACGGTTCTGATAAATCACGAAAACCTAATCAAAAGGAAACCTATAAAATCCGATCTGAACAGCATAGTCATCTTACGCACTCAAATATTCTCAAACTCTCTAACTCTCAAACCCTTCTGTTGCGAAAAAGTTAACTGCATCTTGTAGATTTCTACTCTTAAAATTTCAGAAATGGAGAAGACTATCGAAGGAAGATACTTCAACTACAGCAAATTCCATTTTTCGGGCACTGATCTGATGCGCTCGTTGCTGGAAAAGATTAAGGAAGCTTCGTTAGTTCCTGTTTTAGAGGCTCCCGAAGACAGGGTTTACTTAGAAGATGTTGAGCACTTCTACAAAACCAGGAAATTCTCTAAAAATGACACGGTTATGACTGCTGAAATAGGTGGAAAGAAAATTGCGATCTCGGCTGCTGTTCTAAGTGAGATCTATAAGTTAACCAACAAGGGAGGAGATGTGACCTCGTTAGGGTCAGAAAAGGAAGAGGAGTTTTGGGTCATTTGTGCTAAGAAAGGAGAAGAGATGACTGGGACTTTGATGAAGACCCAGCTGAAGGATGAATACCAGAGATTTGCTGATATCATAGCAAAGGTTCTGGACTATGCTACTGGTTCCTTGGATGGGTTGCCTAGGAAGAGATACTATACCATGATATGTATCTTTTATGGGTTGAAGGTTAACTGGGCTGATCATGTGTATGAGCTGCTGAGTGACAAAAGGCCTTCACATGCCATCTTATTGAGCAATCTGTTTGCATCTCTTCAATGCCCTATGGGAGGTGGAAAGCAAACTCATGGGAGCAAAGAGTTCAAACTCTACGAACCGGTGAGACAGTTAGTGGCTGCTCCAAAGAGGAAGGCTGCTGCAAAATCTAAGAAGACCCCTTCTAAGAAGAGCAAGAAGGAAGGTCAGACTAGTCAGTCTGCTGAGCCAACAGCACAGTCTGCTGTTGTGTCTGAATCAGCACAGCCCGAAGTTGAAGTCTCTAAGAAGGTGATAGATGACTTCACTGTTGAAATTGAAAATATGGAGACAGGGTCATCCCCTGAAAGAACTGAGTCTGAAGAGGAAATTCCTCTTCAAAGGTTGAAGAGACTAAGGACTAGGAGTGAGGCAAGGGGACCTCCTACTGCCAACCCCCCTGCTGTCAAGAAAATTCCTAAGTCAAAGGCCAAGAGAAAGGTCACTTTCCCTGAAGAGCCTGTTGAAACTGTAAGAAAAACAACAACTGAAGCAGAAAGGCCATTAAATGTTGAAGAACCAGTTGTTGAAGCTGCTAAGGCTACTACTGCTGAGCCTGAAAGTGTTCCTACAGTTGAAGTGACAACAGAAGCCTCAACTGCTGCACTATCTGCTGATGTAGAAAAGGAACAGCAGACTAGTACACCACTAAAGGGAGAAATTCTGTTGCTGCATCCTACTCCAGTTGCTGCAACACCTATCCAAGCAGTTGAGAGCCCTGAATCTAGAAGAAAGAGGATAGACAAAACCTCAACTTATGTGACTGCTGCAGAGAAGATGAGACTGGATGCTGCTGAAAAACAAAGGATTGCTGCAGAGAAAGCAGAAGAAGATAGGCTGAAAAGCCTAGAGTTAAAAAGGCTGGAAGAAGAAGCCAGCAAGATGACTCAAGAGCAGAGAGATGCTTTTGAGGCAGCAGAGTTGGCTGCTGTCATTGAAGCAAGCATCAAGGATGCTCATGGTCCTCAGCGTACTGGTGGGATAGTCATTGGTGAGCAAAGAGATCCAAATAAACCAATACCAGCTATGCCTGCACCCAAGATAAAGCCAAAGAGGAGAGAAGAAATAAGATTATCTTTAGAGATTGTCAGGGAAGATCCTGAGATCTTTGAAGAATTCCTGAAGAGGCTTGATGCTGAGAATGAAAGAATCAACCACCTAACTCAGTTTAATACTGAAAAGATAAGATATAACAGGTGGAGGGAATTCAGGCTGACAAAGAGTCCAGCTGAAATGACCAAATGGAAAGCCTTTGCTGTTGAAGAAGCATGGGTATTGAAATGGCTTGAGACAGATTCTCTCATTCAAGCAATTGATTCAGAATTTTTCCTGGATAGATTAAGAATGAGAATATGTCACATAGTCAAAGAAGAAGCCAAGAAGATCTTTGCATCTATCTCTGAAGATTATGATGAGTCTGTAGACCTCAAGGAAAGATCTATCAAACTGGCTATTGCTCAATCAATGGATCTTTGGGCAAAGAAGTCAAGGAAGTTAAGAGGACAACCAAGCTCACTGGTCCCACTTCCTAACATCAAGCACATTGTCTATGGACCAAATATCAAACCCTATGAAGAGCTGCCAGAGGAACCAACAACTACTTTTATTCCTCTTGACAACTTTACTTGGATTTGTAACAGGTCAGCAGTGGACAATGAAGGACTGATAAAGACAGTTGAGACTGTCAAGAAGATTATAGCCCCTGCTGAGAAAGAAAAAGAAAAGTCATCTGATCAATCAAAGCAATTAGAGGGTACATCAGACCCATCTGATCAGAACAGAGAACAGGGAGACAAATCTGACCCAGCTGATGAACCAAAGCAAGGAGAAATCACTCCAGCTGATCAGATTAAGGAACAAGAAGTTGCTGATAAAAGAGATGATCAAGCTAAGGAGAAGGAAAGCACTTCAAGCCCTGCTGATGAATCAGCAGATCATTCTCTTGCCTTGATAACTCAACCAACAGAGCAACTCATCAAAGAAACACCTGCTGCTACAACAGATATACCTTCAACTTCTCAGAATGTACAGACAAATCTGTTGGACTCCATTCATCAAATGTTTACCAAATCCATGAAGGAGATGAAAGAAGAGTTAAAAGCAGAAGTGTTAGCTGCTGTTCATCAACCTATTCAGAAGGTTGCTGCTGCTGTTCCTACTGATTTAATGAAAGATACTGCTCAGAATGTACAATCTATATGTCAGGATATGGATATACTAAGGAGAAGGACACAAAGCACTACTGAAGGTTGGAAAAACATTGAACAGACTGTTGAATTGGCTCTCCAAGCAGAAGATGAAGTCATGGGCAACATGATGAACGACTTCAAGGCTTCATCAAATTGGATTCTGGGAACTCAAATCCAATTAGGTGATCAAGGAGAAGATCTGCTCAAGGAGATGAGAGCATTCAAAGCCAATCAACTCAGACAGCAAGCTCAGATTAATGCAATGGAGGAGAACATCAAACTTCTATGTGATTCTCTTTTAATCACACCAGTTGTGCCACAATATCCATCTATCCCTGCTGATGATGACAAAAAGGGGGAAGAAAGGATATTTGGACAGATGAGAGTTGGAACTTCCTATGAAAGAGTCAGAAGATCTGTTGAAGAGGAAGAAGACAACCAAGCTGAAGCAACTGAAGTATTAGAAGAATCTGCTGGTGAGACTAGTAAACATATGGGAGAATCAAGCAGACCAACAGATGAGAGAATTACAGAAGAAGAAGAGCAAGCTGAACTTGAAGAATCTGAAGCAAAAGCCAAATCCGATAAGGAAATAGCTGCTGCCAAAGATTCAGCTGAAGAACAGCTTGATCCAGATGTCAAGAAAAGGAAGTTAGATCTGCTGAAGAAAAGATTCATTGAAAATTTGGAAGCTGAGACTTCTAAATTATCTGAAGAAGAATCTGAGAAAGAAGACAAGGAAGAAAAGAAGAAAGAAGACTAGCTTAGGCTAAATTTCTTAATTTTTAAAAATCCTTGTAATCCTTTTAAATATTTTATACTTCTCATCTTTCAAAACTTGTAAAATGTAATCAAAATCATTATCTATAAAATTGCAAGTTTGACTCCAACACATCATTTCTACCTCAGAAATTTTTGAGGATCAAAACTTTAGTTTAGGTACAGGTACTTAGCTGGAGTTTTGTCATCATCAAAAAGGGGGAAATTGTTGGATGAAGATGAAGATGAAAGAAGACAAGTAATTAAGGGAAGGTTTTGATGATTTCCAAAACATCATAATCAGCTAAGTATGGAAAGCTTAGTTCCCTTAGAAGAATTTTGAACAAGTAAAAGAAGACATCGGAAGAGTTCAAAGTTCAAAGCTCAGAAGACTAGTGATCTCTTGCTGAATCAGCGAACAGAAGGGTAGATCATCAGCCGAGTCAAATCAGATGAGTTCAGTATTTGATCAGCAGAGTATCTATCAGCAGAGTCGTTTTGATCAGCAGAGTAGAAGAGGTCAAGAGATTAGTCCAACGGTAATAAATGCACTTGGTGTAATAAATGCTGAAAGAGAAGGGTAGTAATGGCAAATGATTGAAGATATCCTCGGATCAGCAGAGTGCATTAAATGCAGCATTAAATGCAATGGACAGAAAGGTACTGTACACAGTACGGAATGCTGCAGGGAGCCGTTTCAAAAGGAGCTGAAGGATGGATTTGATTTGTGACTTGCCTTCAACGGTCATAATTTCATCTCCATGTATAAATAGAGCTGAATTTCAAATCGAGCAATACACAACAACAATCAGAGATCGAAATTTTGAAGCAGAATTTCTCTAAGTCTCAAAAGCTCGAACAGCTCACTCGTCTGGTGGAAGTCATCTGTTGACAGAAACCCAGTTGAAGAAATCAGAAAAACATTATCTGAGTGATTTTGTGATAGCTGAGTGTTGTGCGAAGTGAGAATCCATCTGTGTGAGTGATTCTACTTTAGAGGATAGGTTTTCTTTGTGAATTCCTATTGTGAGCTTATAGCCTTCTCATTAGTTGTTTAGGTGTAAGTGGAGAAATATTGTAATCTAAGTGATTATAGTATAACCCAGAATCTGTGTGATCTGGAAGAGTGGACTAAAGGATTTTTATCCATATAACCACTATAAAAATTCTTTGTGTTATCTTGCATCTAAAGTTTTCTTGCATATTTTAAAGTTTGCATTTTAAACACTTTGAATCAAACAAAAGATTTTATAAGGAGTTTGAAAACTGGGGATAAAATCTTTTGGAACTTAGTTTACTTGTGAAAAACACTTTCAAACAATCCGCTGCAAGTATACTCTTGGAAAACTGTTTTACTGATAAAACAGCTAAGTCATTGTAAGAAGAGTGGTCAGTCGTCTGTTCAAGATTTGTTCACGATCAGACTAGTCTGCTTACTGTTCTTCATCAGCTTAGTCTGTTGACAGAAGACTGAAAAGTTTTTAAGTTCAAAAATTTTCAGAGGTCTATTCACCCCCCCCCCCCTCTAGACCTCATCTGACCACTTGGGACCAACACACGTCGTCTGTCAGCAGACGAAGCTGATCTAGAATTCGTAAGACTACTAAGCTGTTCGCGCACAAAGCTTTGAGCAGCAGAGTTGACCACTCATCCGATTTCACTCAGCTGATTCAGATGAAATATCAGAGTTTTAGAAACTAGTTGGCAGCGGATTTATCAAGTGTTTTTCAACCAATCTCTTCCTCTTTAAGTTTTCTCACTCAAAAGATTTTATCCCAAGTTTTTTAAAACTCCTTTCAAAATCTTTTGGTTCGGTTCGTATGTTTGAGTTCTTTTGAAAGTAAGCAAGGTAAAGAAACTATGAATCAAACACACATAATTTTTATAGTGGTTATATGGATAAAAATCATTTAGTCCACTCTTCCAAGTCACACAGATCTTGGGTTATACTAGAAAACACAAAGTTAACAGTATACAATGCTTGCGCCGATCAACAAATGAAAAGACCACAAGTGCGCAGTAAGAAATCACACAGAAATCCTACTCTACGAAGCTAGATCACTCACACATATGGATCTACACTCCTCACGCTATTTTCAGTATAGGAGCTCACAAAGAAAACCTACACTAAGAAGCTATATCACGTCACATAGATGGATATACACTCCTTTCTTTTCTCAGTTGAAAGTCACTCAGACAGACAACGCAAGTTCTCTGTTCTTCAACGAAAAGCTTCGTCAACAGATGACTGAGCTTTTGATCAGACGACTCAACTGATGGATCTCACTCTTAAGATGTGATCTTGAATTGTGCAAGTCCCTTTTCAGATCTCCAGTTAGTCTTCTATTTATAATCCGGATTTGAATTTCTGCCCGTTGAAGAAAGGCGAAATTACTCTTTAACCCTGAGCAACGGTCTTTTTCTCTGACGGCAACTTTTGCTTTTGCAGACCGTCTTCTGTACACTCTGTTGTACGGATGTTCACTTTATGTCCATTCGCATTTAATGCACTCAGCTGGTTACCATTGATAAACTTACTTCACCGACTTCACTTCGCTGATGGGAACGATCGACTGATGACCACTCTCCTGATGATCACTCGGTTGATGGCTACTCGGCTGATTCAAGAATGAACACATCTATCTTGACTCGACTGATGATAACCAATCTGATATCCCACTCGGCTTATTCGGTTACTTCGCTTCAAGACCTTGAGATAGGTTTCACTAAGCTGTTCTTAGTTGATGACTTAACCTTTTGATCTTCAAAATCATTATGGCCTTTTTGTCATCTTCAAAACCTTCTATAATTTATACCAACAATTTCTCCCTTTTTGATGATGACAAAATCTTCAACTAAGAACGTCTTCTAAGTCTTCAGATTTGGTCTTCATACCTTGAGATGGAAATTTATTGATCTGATACAGCTTTCAAAAAAATATCAATAGTTGGTTCTTTTCCATTTCTGATCTTCTGCTTAAAGGGTTCTTAGTTGCATCATTTATCTTCCCCCTTTTTGTCATCAACGCCAATACTTGAGTTGCATCTCTTCTTCCCCTTTTTCTCTTTATAGGATTGCAAACTTAGTATGCTGAAGACAATTAGGTGAGTACTAGGCTAATTTAGGTAGTCTTCGTTGTTGTTTATCACTCCAGCTAGAAAATTCCCCCTAACTTCAAGAATTGATACCACTTGATATTATTTGTGGTCTGATTCCACTTGTAGTCTGATGCTACTTGTAGTTTGATACTACTAGTATGAATGTAAATCAGATTAGTCAGCTGATATCACTTGTTGATGTGATAACACTTGCTGATACCACTTGATGTAGTATATTCTTGAATAACACTTGGATGTTGAGTTCCAGTCGGCTGACAAGAAGCAGACTTCTGATAGCTTCATTTTGACTTATTGAAAACTTCATCTTTATTTAGGAGTACCGCTAGTCGTATACGTTCCCCCTAAGTTCAAGAATCCGTGGTCAAGTAGTCTGATGAGAGTTTCTCTTCAAGGACACTCAGCCGTTGAATTCCAGTAAGCTGTTCTGGGTTAGTCTTCTGATTGGTTCCCCCTCAACTTATGAATTCAAAATCAACAAACCATTTTCTTTATCACATGGTTGACTGATACCACACTTGTTGGTGATACTGCTTGTTGCGATCAGTTGTTGGTCTCTACTACCACTTGTTATTCTTTGATAATCTTCAACTTTTCAACACTCTTGCGTTCCTTGAAATCTCCAAATGTAGAGTCTACCACTTGAATTATACCACTTTGTTGATACCACTTATTTGATAACACACTTGTTGGTACATGCTTGCTGGTGAGACCACTTGTTGAACTTGGTGAAATTTGCAAGGCAGTCAACTCATCTTTGTCATCTCACATGCACTTCACCTGTAAAACAGATGACTATTTTTGGTACCCCTTATTTATTGGGTCCAGCAGGGTTAGTATAACATTTGACATGTGATGATCCAGTGACTTATGTTTTATCATGACAATACCACTGCTTGTTGGTCATGAATATAACAGTGCTTAGGGCTGAAAATCAAACTAAGCTACTCGATACTCGACTCGAGCTCGTTTAAGCTCGGTTTGTCACACTTATCAAACAAGCTTGAACATCTTTTTTCGTTCGATTACTTTTGAAGCTCGGTTCGAGCTCGACTCGATAAGCTAAAAATTGAAAAATTACATGTAAAATATCAAGCTACTCGATACTCGGCTCGAGCTCGTTCGATAAAAGCTCGTTTAAGCTTGGCTCGATTGAAATCAAATCAAGCTCAAACACAAAATTTCAAGCTCGATAAAAATCAAACCAAGCTTGAACAATGTGTCTTTCGATACTACTCGGCTCGATTACAGCCCTAACAGTACTCATAAGCAAGGTAAGATGCATGAAGTATGTGATAAACATGCATATTATAATGAGGATGGCAATAGCGCAGTGAATATGATCATCATGATAATATGGATAAGCATTGGATGTCATAATAATCATTACCATATTGTTATTCAAATTATTGTCAATTATTTCATTTTTGCTTCAATTTCTTACCTGGGTTATCTAATAACTCTCCTTAAATTTAGCAGACTTAATACCACTTTTAATTTTACTCCTATCAGCAGCATATTTCAGCTTACTCGGCTGATGAGTTTACTAGTCTGTTTAGTCTTAGGCAGCTTACTAGGTTTTCTAACCTTTTGAGCATCAGTAGACTCCTTTTAAGCCTCTGATTTCTTTTAGAGAATGATGCAATTTCTTCTTTCAAGTTCATTTATATTTTCTATACGAATTGCATACTCAGCTTTTAGAGTTTCATTCTCATGCTCAAACTTTTGTAGTCAGCTGATTCTTGAGGTTTTTCAACCTGAAGATTCAGTGATCTATTTTTGCTCTCTTTCAGCAGAGTCATCTCTTAATTAAGCTTGGCAAATGCACACACAATATTTGAATTTGTAATATAGCATTTATTCAACAATTCAAATAGTGCATTTAATTAATAGTAGAAGTTACCTCAGTTTCAGAATCATCAGATTCTATGGCAGTTAAGCATAGAGTTTCAGGTACTTCTTCAAATTCTTTATCAGACGACTGGTTGTCTGAATAAGATATGCCGGAGTTTATTAGCTTTGCTGCATCAGCTAACTTTGATTTGCTCTTACTAAGCTTACGCTCCTTTTTGGCACGCATTTCATTTTCAGCTAATTTCCCAGATGATGAGTGTGGATGACCTCTGATCAAGAGTCCATACTCTTTGGCATTGTTGTCTCTAAGATTTGCTTTTAAGGAATCCCTGTTTTCCTGAAAATGATTAGAAGAAGATGAAATAGCATTTTCAAATTTTAATTTCATTTTCTTTTTATAAAACTTCTTGAAATCATTCAGAAGTAGGGCAACGTCGTCAGCACTAAATGCTTTTTCTGAATTCAGCAGAGTCTTCTCTTCGGACTTGTTTGCTGATTTTCTTGAGTTGTCTGACGCGGTAAGTGCAGCAGTAGGGTCTGAACTGGTTGACACTTCTAAATTCTAATCCCATTCTTGGCATTTGATACTCATATGCTTTGAGGGATGAGAACAGTTCGGAAAGAGAAATCTTCTCGAAATCCCTTGATTCTTCCATGGCTGTCACCTTCAAGTTGAATTTAGGTGGCAAGGCCTTGAGAACTTTTGCGGTGATCTTCTTGTTCGAAAATTCTTTACCAAACCTTAGAACTTCATTCAGAGCTTTGGTAAATCTGGTATACATCTGATCAATCGTTTCACCAGACTTCATCTTGAAATTTTCAAACTCATCAAGAGCCACACCGAGCTTGTGTTCTTTGATAGCGTCGTTTCCTTCGCTTAGCTCGCAGACTTTATCCCACATCTCTTTGGCAGTTTTGAAATGCTTGATCTTCTGGAATCTTTCTTCGTCTACAGCTTTGAGCATAATGAGCTTAGCATTTTTATCAAGGTTTACTAACTTGACTTCTTTGGGAGTCAGCTCATCCAGCTCTTTGTCAACTATCTGATCTGGTTTGCCAGCAACCTTCACAGTTTTCTGAAATCTGAATGGTCCTTTTGTAAAACAAGTAAGCATGTTGTCGTCGTAAGCGGCAAGAAGGATTTCCATTCTGATTTTCCAGCTTTCAAAGTCCATAAGGCCAATGTGAAGAACATGGCTTATGACATCCATTTTTCAAAAAGTTTTTGATTTTCAAAATATGCTCTCTTTTTGAAAAATTTGAAAAACACACCTTGGATCAAGTTCGTTTGATCAGGCAGAGGATCAGATGAACCAATCTGCCCTGATACCACTTGTTGGTCCCAAAAGTGGTCAATGAGGTCTAGAGGGGGGAGGTGAATAGACCTCTGAAAACTTTAAAAAAAAAACTTTCAAATCGTCTCTCAGCAGACTAAGCTGATCTAGAATTCGTAAGATTACTAAGCTGTTTGAGCACAAGGCTTTGAGCAACAGAGTTGACCACTCATCTTATTTCACTCAACTGATTCAGGTGAAATATCAGAGTTTTAGAAACTAGTTGCAGCGGATTTATCAAGTGTTTTTCAACTAATTTGTTCCTCTTTAAGTTTTCTCACTCAAAAGATTTTATACCCAGTTTTTTACAACTCCTTTCAAAATCTTTTGGTTCAGTTTAGGGCTGTTCATTCGGTGAAAACCGAACCGAACCGAACCGAAATTTTGGATAACTGAAGTTTCGGTTCTTGATTTTTTCGAACCGAAAACCGAACCGAACATCCTAATTCGGTTTTCGGTTTTAACCGACAAAATTTTGTTTGGTTCGGTTCGGTTCGGTTTCGGTTTAACCGAAATTTTATATATTGATAATTTATTAAAATTACATAATCAAATACTAAATCATTTATCAAAAAAACATCAAATTAATAGGTAACCATAACACTAAACTATTAAACATTACATAGAACTAAATAGTAAAGTGGTTAACATTTAATAATCATCTAATGACATAAATTAAACAACTAAAATTCATATCAGAGGCATAAAATTAAAGAATTTTAGAATACAACTGCAAAAACTAACATTTAATAATCCTCAATTGACATAAATTAAAAAAAAAATTCATATCCATAGGCATAAGATTAAAGAATTTTAAAGTCCATAAAATCGAACAAAAAATGTTAACTATTTGAATGAAAAATTCGGTTTTTGGTTCGGTTAACCGAACAAAAATAACCGAACCGAACCGAAAACCGAATTAGGCCAAATCTCAAAACCGAAAACCTAACCGAATAGCTTTGGTTCAGTTCGGTTTTCACCGAACTCATTTCGGTTCGGTTCGGTTCGATCGATTATCCGAACCGTGAACACCCCTAGTTCAGTTCGTATGTTTGAGTTCTTTTGGAAGTAAGCAAGGTAAAGAAACTATGAATCAAACACACATAATTTTTATAGTGGTTATATGGATAAAAATCCTTTAGTCCACTCTTCCAAGTCACACAGATCTTGGGTTATACTAGAAAACACAAAGTTAACAGTATATAATGCTTGCGCCGATCAACAAATGAAAAGGCCACAAGTGCGCAGTAAGAAATCACACAGAAATCCTACTCTACGAAGCTAGATCAGTCACACAGATGGATCTACACTCCTCACGCTATTTTCAGTATAGGAGCTCACAAAGAAAACCTACACTAAGAAGCTATATCACTTCACACAGATGGATATACACTCCTTTCATTTCTCAGTTGAAAGTCACTCAGACAGACAACGCAAGTTCTCTATTCTTCAGCGAAAAGCTTCGTCTACAGATGATTGGGCTTGTGATCAGACGACTCAACTGATGGATCTCGCTCTTAAGATGTGATCTTGATTTGTGCAAGTCCCTATTCAGATATCCAGTTGGTCTTCTATTTATACTCCGGATTTGAATTTCTGCCCGTTGAAGGAAGGCAAAATTACTCTTTAACCCTGAGCAACGGTCTTATTCTCTGACGGCAACTTTTGCTTTTGCAGACTGTCTTATGTACACTCTGTTGTACGGATGTTCACTTTATGTCAAGTCGCATTTAATGCACTCAGCTGGTTCCCGTTGATAAGCTTACTTCACCGACTTCATTTCGCTGATGGGAACGCTCGGCTGATGACCACTCTCCTGATGATCACTCGGCTGATTCAAGAATGAACACATCTATCTTGACTCGGCTGATGATAACCAATATGATATCCCACTCGGCTGATTCGGTTACTTCGCTTCAAGACCTTGAGATATGTTTCACTAAGATGTTCTTAGTTGATGACTTAACCTTTTGATCTTCAAAACCATTATGGCCTTTTAGTCATCTTCAAAACCTTCTCTAATTTATACCAACATCACCTATTCAATTCGTCAGTTTAATCCACTTTTTCATGGGGTTTTCTCATCTTTTTACTGCTTTTATTCATTTTGCATTGATTAAATATATTTTTCCTTTGATTTATTCGTTCTTTTATCGAAATTAACATACTTTCATTATTTTTCCCATTTTCGTTGCTTTCTTTTATTTTTTTCTATTTAATCTGTTTTCTATTGGTCTCACCCTGTTTTTGTTGGTTAGACTATTTTTATTCTTTTTTTTACAGTTTTCACTCGTTTTCCCACTGATTTACATGTTTATTCACCAACTTTACCTCATATTTAATTGATCTCACATTCTTTCACCGACTTCACCTTTGTTTCCCGATTCACTGATTTCATTCATTTTTCACTAATGTCACCGATATCATCCATTTTTCACGAATTCCTTCCAAAGTTATAGGCATATTTTTACCAGGTTTACTCGTTTTTCACCAACTTTATCAGTGTTCACCAATATCACCCAAATTTTTTATCATTTTTACATGTATTAACCGACTTTTATCGATTTAATCAATCGATTTCACCTATTTCCATGAGAAGAACTCCATGAAAATTTGAGTATCACCAATTTCATCATATTTTTCACGAATTTAACAATTTTTGTTTTACTGATTTCACACGTTTTTTCACCAACTTTACTAATTTTTATATTCGAGGTTATTCATGTCTTGATATTCTTGTTTATATTTTTATTCTCTAGCCAAAGAAAAATTACGTACTTAGCTAAGTCATAAGCATTTTTCTTTAACATGTATGTTTTATGTGTCTAGTTAATTTCATTAGTAAATTTTATAAATTATAGTAAAATTAACTTTGCCATGTCACAAAATAACATAAATTAATGACTAATATTTAATTTAATTATTATTAAAATTATAATTTCATCAAAAAAATGATGACTTTTAATTATTGTAATCAAATAACAAATGATGATTGATTTGTTTTTAACATCATGTAAATTCTTTTCTAAAATAAGATCGTAACAAAATTATTAAATTCATTCCATTATAGTAGTTTTCATTTAAAAAGTACTATTTTAAGAGCACTATTTATTCCTTATTCTAATACCACGGTGTGGTGGTTCTTGTTGATTAGCCTATGCATTTTCACGAATTTTATCCAAAGTTATGCGATTTCGTATGTATTTATCGATTTCATGGGCGCGTTTTTACTGGCTTCATTCGTTTTTACCAATTTTACAAGTGTTCACTAATTTCAACCAAAATTTTACCTTTTTCACATATTTTAACCGACTTTTCTAGATTTCACCAATTTTAATTAACTGATCTCTTATTCCATGAATACAATTCCATGAAAATTCGAGTATCATCAATTTCATCCATTTTTTACATCACAATATATTTTTTAGATTTTTTTCATCTTCACTAATTTATTATATTAATATTTCTTATTCTAATGACACGGTGTGGTGGCAAGTGTTAATCAGCCTATGCATTTACATGGAATTAGCTTTTATGTGGTTGGATATGAACTTTTGGAATTTCGATAGGGAAATGATCTCTAAGATATATTTTTTAAGTGGTAGTGGGTATACTAGTCTTCACAAAAAAGTTCAAGAAATTCTATTTTTTGAACTCGTACTTTTATATGTATAAATATAGATATAGATATAGATAGTGTATTTTTAAAAGTATGTATTAGCAACCCAAAACAAGAAATCTGAGCAAAATACTAGAACACCCTCTATGTAATTTCAAGTTGTGGCATGAAACCCCTATATTGTTATTATTAGCAAAAAAAAAATTCTATATTAATATTTTATTAAAACATCTCATATTATCATTTTATTAACTCACTACACTCGTTTAAATATTCAGAGTTGACCTTAGGGGGTTATTGTAAATTTTTAAATTTATGAAGGGGTTTGTTTCCAATTTTTTTGTTTATAGAGGGGGTTTTATTGTAAATTTAAAGTCATTGCGGCTCGGAGAGGGTAAATAAATACATTCGGCTTGTTTTTTTTTTTTAGAGACAAATACATTTGGCTTGTTAACAAATGAATACTTTGCTAATGAAATAATACACAGAGAGTTTTTTGTCAATAAAAAATAAAAGTAATAAAGGGGGTGTTTTAGCATTTCACTCATAAATCTTCTTATGAGTCGCATGTTCCATGAGCTAAATGCAAAAACACCCATGAGCTTTGTCTAGTTGAAAAAAACCTCTATGTTATTTTTATTAGCAATGAAAGTCGGGTAAAAATAGTGGGAAAAAAAAAGATAAAACCGGTCAAAAAGTATAAAGTAGGTGAAAACTCGTTTAATAAATAAAAAAAATCAAGTGAATAGCATGTAAAATAGGTGAAAAAGTTAGAAAATTGGTTTAAATCAGAAAAAATATAAGAAATCGACGAAAAACGGAAAAACTATGAAAAAGTAAATCGTATATTGACCTATAAAAAAAATTAAAAAAGTGAAAACATACGAATTATTGAAAATTCGGGTGAATTTGGTGAAACTGATGAAAAAAGGGTAACATTAAGAAAAAGTGTTCGTGAAATCGATGAAAACTAAATTCGGGTGAGGTGTTGTCAGTGAATAACCGGTAAAATTAACATGAAATCTCGTTTAATAAATTTAAAAAAATCAAGTGAATAGCATGTAAAATAGGTGAAAAAGTTAGAAAATTGGTTTAAACCAGAAAAAATATAAGAAATCGACGAAAAACGGAAAAACTATGAAAAAGTAAATCGTATATTGACCTATAAAAAATATTAAAAAAGTGAAAACATACGAATTGATGAAAATTCGGTTAAATTTGGTGAAACTGATGAAAAAAGGGTAACATTAAGAAAAAGTGTTCGTGAAATCGATGAAAACTAAATTCGGGTGAGGTGTTGTCAGTGAATAACCGGTAAAATTAACATGAAAACTATGGAATGAACAAAATATTGTTCTTATTTTCTTATTTTAGAACAAATTTTACAAGATCTCATGACTAAATCAGTAGTCATTGTATTTTTTATTACAACAATTTAAAGCCATAATTTTTTTTATAAAATAATAATTTTAATAATAAAAATTTCATAAAAAAAAATTGAACATTAGTAATTATTCAACACTATTTTATGACATAATAAAGTTAATTTTACTTTCATTTATAAAAATTATACTTTAATTAACTAGACACGTATAACATACGTGCACTTAACTCCCTCCTCCACCAAAAAAAAATTATTACACTAAACCTTAAATTTACAATTCTACCATTAAAATTCAATAAAACACTAATCGGTGCAACGTGTACTCATGTATCTACTTCTAAGGTGTACTGCAAATCATGTTTTTTCATGGGGACGTGCCAAATTCCCTAAATTACTTCATATGTTTCGATTAGTGGGGCGAATAAATGTTTATTAATAAAAGGGACAAATTTACTTAAAAAATATAAGACGGATGTAAGTGCAAAGTTAGTTCATAAAAGGATCAAAAATACGATTTACTCATATATGAAATATATCTCACTTAATGGTGGATTAATTAATATAAAGGTTGGAGTACTCTTAGCACGTTACTGATTTAGCATTATGACATGGTCCAATAGAATCTTTAATCTTTTGATTATCAATCATATTACTATTTAATATAAAGCTATTTAGTATTCTATAAATGCCAACCGGTCATGCTCATGTTCGAGCAGCCGAGCACTAATCTGAAATTACTAATTTGATAATGCAAAAAATATTGTATGAATTGTTAAGAAACTCTTAATTATATCTTTCAGCATATTTTTTTTGTGACATAAATCCTAATGATGATTTATAAATAGGGCTGAAAATCAAGTTAAACTATCTGATATTCGACTCGAGTTTGTTTGATAAAAGTTCATTTGAGCTCGGTTTATCACACAAATTAAACAAGCTTGAACATCATTTTCGTTCGACAGTTTTTAAAGCTCAGCTCGAACTCGAGCTCGATAAGCTAAAAATTGATAAAATACACGTAAAATATCAAACTATTCAATGCTGACTCGAGCTTGTTCGATAAAAACTCATTTGAGGTTGCGAGCGGCTCGTTTAACTCAAATCAAGCTTGATAAAATTCAAATCAAAATTGAACAATGTGTCATTCAACTCTACTCGGCTCGATTCCACCCCTATTTATAAACATTATCATATGTTAATTAGATTTGAATCAGTCGTGGCCAATGATAAAGTGCGCGGTGGACACACGTTTTATTTTTCGGGATATACGCATTAATCCCCGTTCAACACTCCAATCATCCCGAGTTATGAATTGTTCGTGTGTAAAGTTGTAAATATTATATGTTAAGATGTAAAGTTTAATAAAACGTCGTGTCGCTTAATAGTTTTGGGCAAAATTCCCTTTTTAGTCGGATAAGTTTGTCACTTATCCATATTTAGTCCTAGAGGTATTGAGCCACTAGATTTAGTCCTAAAGCTTACCTTAATAGCCATATTTAGTTCTCCAATGCCATTCATTTCAATTATTTATCGAACAACGCGTAATTCGTCGTTCTTATTTGGAAGGGGATTCCCGCGTTCAATAATTGAAAATCTTATACAATTCATTAGTAAGTCGAACATACTTTTACATCTTTGCAACAAATACAAATCAATTTCATGTAAATTTAGTAGCAAATATAATGGGATTTGAAGGTGTTTTTATGAAGAAAAACTAAATTGCCGTACAATATATACAAATTTAATTAGCTCAAAAGTATTCATGTTTGTTTCAAACCCATTTTAAGTACAAAAACTCACTATGAAGCCATTTACATTATAAAGAGCTAAGAATTGCAGGGTCAGCCCGTAAAATGTCTTCAAGTATTTTCAAAGTCACAAACAAAAATTTGTTTCATAACTTTTCTTTTTTTTTTTTTGCAATTGGACCTAATGATTTTTTTTATTTTTTATTATTGAGGCTAAATGTCCCACATTGGTTGAAAATAATAGTTAAGTCCATCTTATAAGACCTTGAACAATCATCACCTTACAAGCTAGCTTTTAAGGTTGAGTTAGGCGCAAGCCATGTAAGTGGACTTAGCCTAATTCATGTAGTGAATCCTAATATGGTATCAGAGTCCCAGGTTAAAGTGGGTCACCTCC
This sequence comes from Penstemon eatonii, assembly GCA_038501285.1. Taxonomy (NCBI): domain Eukaryota; kingdom Viridiplantae; phylum Streptophyta; class Magnoliopsida; order Lamiales; family Plantaginaceae; genus Penstemon; species Penstemon eatonii. Next base: position 62,593,031 of record CM076715.1, on the reverse strand, counting down.
TTCCGTGATGGGCTCTTCCTTGTACGCATGATGGGCTTCAATATCTACCCACACACTTCGCCTAGATAACAAAGACCTGGATTGTCATTGTTCCTCTAGTTAATCAAGACTTGAAGTGTCATTATTCCTCCGGTTAACAAAGGCCAAGAGTGTCATTATTCGTGTGTTGGATCTTCACCCACATGTGTTGGACTTTCATATGTCACGTGCTAGGCTTATTTCATCCACACATTCTGTCCGTCCACACGTGAAGGGAAGTATTGAGACTAAATGTCTCACATTGGTTGAAAACAGTAGTTAAGTCCACCTTATAAGGTATTGGACAATCCTTACCTTAAAAGCTAGCTTTTGAGGTTGAATTATGCCTAAGTCATTTAAGTGGACTTAGCCCAATCCATGTAATGAATTCTAATAGAGTAGACAAGTTGAACCGAAACGAATTCTTTTGTTATTGATGATTGAGAAAATTAATGATTTCTACCGTAATATGGTCATGTTAAAGAGATGGATCGATGTCATACTCCGCAACATTGTGAGAATTTAAAGAAATGAAAAACAATATATTGAGGGTTGTAATCTATTTGGTATTGTGATTTATGATTTCCCTCCATAATAAATACAAAGATGATTGGCTCCTGTATAGGAAACTCAACCTTGTTCCAAAAGGTGAAATCGCTCACCCCGGGCGCCCCTCACCTTCCTGTCTGACGGGATTGTGAGAGGAGGTAAATCATGGTGACTCAACCGGCAACAGAGACTGGGACCAGTACTCACTGCGCACAAATAGGAAACTCAACCTTATATGTTGCCCATATGTTTAAGAACAAATGCATTATCATGAACGTATAAAAATTGCTCAGAGGCATCGCTATCACATGTAGAATTAAGGGTGCACATGATTTTGAAGACACCACATCGTACCGTACAAAAATTGTACCAAATTTAGGTTTTTTTTCTTTTTCAAAATTGCATGTTTCGGTATATATGAAAATCGTATCAAATTTTTTAATATGGTACATGTTTTGAAAATTGAATACCGCAAAAAAACGTATTGTACCGTAAATAGAAATAAATTGTTTATTTACTAGTTATGGAATTAAATTTAAGATCTAATATCTTCCAACTTATAATTATGACACATAGTCTAATATATGTAATTATAACTCAAAAGAATATACTGAACTAGTAGGACATATAATTATGTTCGAGTGAAATTATTCATTTACAAAAAGGCCAAAAAAAGATTTGAATCATAAAAGACTAACTAGTAGTAATTCTACCTTTAAAAGAAATAACAAACGACAAATAAATTACCGTCATTATTTCTTTAGTGAGCTACTATATTTGAGGCTCAGCGTTTATAGAATATTATTATCCATATAACTTTTTCATTTATAAAGTATTATGTAATGAAAGAAAAACATCACCAACTTTTTTCAACTATCAATCGCCTATAGGAGTAAAATAGTATGACCAAAAAAAAAAAAAATTCAAAACTGCAAAACCGTACCGTACCGTACCAAAATCGAATTGTACCAGGTGTATTGATATGGTATTCAAAAGTAAAGTTTGGTATTGAATATTTAAAAACCACAATAATTGGTATGGTACGAATTTAACTAATAAGACAATAAAATCGTACCATGTGCACCCCTATGTAGTATACATCTAGCACTAGTGAATATCAAATTAACTCCATCAAGTCATTGGGGATAAGAGAAGGAAGTGTGTTATTCTAAATAAGCAATTTAACTTCCTATGATAAATAAAAAAGCAAAATACCTCCCTGTGTTTTTACATTTTTACATTTTTACATTTTTACAAGGAAGTAAAATGCCAATTATGCAATATCTTGATAGTTAAAGTATCCATTTACGCATATCACATGGTGGTAAATTATTTATTTACGCATACCACAGGGGTAAAGTGAGGTAAATATTTTGTCAATGTAAGGTTAAGTTGGTCATTTTTACATGAAAATAAAGTTGTGCAACTCCTCCACTAGCAAGGAAATAAAATGCTCATTATTTCATATCACATGGAGGTAAATTACTCATTATTTCATTTCATAGGGAGATATATTACCTATTTTCATATCACATGGATGTAAATTACCCATTAGACATATCCCGGGGAGTTGACTTGCCAAATACCCCATCCAAACACATGTAAATGTTCCAAGTTTGTCATCAAAGAACGAAGTAATGCATCAGTATGTTATTGTATACTACATGCAGCTAATGGACTAGTAAGACGAGATAACATTATAGACTAATAACAACCAGAGAATGGGACAAGTCGGGTGGCGATTGAGAAATCTTTGAAAACTAAGTACGGCCGTAAAACCTTTCCCGTTTCTGGACATTCTTCAGAGACGATAAATATAAGTTGACCGATATTCAGAATCTAGTAAGCAAGACAGTGGACTGGATACAGCCACTACAACATTAAAACCATCATTCGAAAGAATTTAATCAGAAACATGGAATATCAAAAGAACAAACAAGCCTTGAAAAAAAATCCAACATACATAGTATCTTTCTTGTTCTCTTCTCACTTTCATCCAATGCCATTGTCATTAACCCAAACTCGAACCCTGTCACAGAGAAAATCAGTACCCACAAAATTGAAAATTGCCTTCTTCGACTAAAGTAGTAGTCTTCACTTTCTTGTTATCAATCTCAATTATGGCTGTTACCCCCAATAGTTCTAGCATGAATTATACCTGCATATAAATCGAATTAAAGAAACACTTCCTAGAATGAATTTGCAATTAATTTGAAGAAGACATAAATACAAGTCTCTGCATAATAATACATCATTAGCACTGCAGGCAGAGCTAGGTAACTAAGTCGCGGAGCGGGTGCGAGTGTGGGTGCGCGAGCGCGAGCACGGGAGCGTGATATATTAAAACTCTGACTTATGAGAGCGCCTATAAAGCGTCTTAAAAATATATTAAAATAATAAAAACATTAAAAATACTAATATTACAAAAGTATAAACTTAAAAAAAAAAAAATTATACTTTCTAACTAAATATAGAACTAAAAGTAATTATTTTGAGCAATATTTTGTTACTTATATTCTAATATACTCCTATGTGTTATTTTTTTCTTTCTATACATTTAAAAGTTAAATAGAAATTTTAGTCCAATGAAATCTGTTACAAAAATGACAAATATATCTAATAAAAAAAATGTTATTTCATTAAGTCCAAAAAATATATTTAGGTTTCGCAACGTGTAATTTAAAGCAAAGTAGATTTTTTTTTTTTTTTTTTTTTTTTTTAAGTTTAGAACAAGTCATAAACATTTTTTATAGAACATTATTTGATTTATAAAATGGTAATGTTTTACCTTGATGTATGGAAAATAGTAAATTTTCATTCTCGATATAAGTTCAAATTGCATGAAAATGAAAAATTTGTAAGTAATTATAATTTCTATCTAGTTAATATTTCTCTGTGTAGCTTGCTTTCAATGGGTTAATTGTGGTGCTTTGCATAGTAATATTCAAATAAATAATATAGTAACATTTCATGTTGTTTTGGTATTCCCAATATATAGTCATGATGTCTGATGTCATCATTTTCCCATTGAGGCCGAACCTAAACATGTGCTCGAGAGATAGTTGTCCATACACTGATAAGGGATGTATGGATTGTCGAGAAGAGAGGAGCCGTGGTGGTCCCCCCCGGACCGTCTGGATTCCACGAGTGAATCGAAAGTTGGATCTAAATTGGATCTCACCCGAATCGCCCCATCTATCCTCTTGAGGAGAGGTTTGGTTTCAAACCCCAGCTTTCCATACGGCTAGGGGTGTAAACGAGTTGAGTTGTATCGAACGATACATTGTTCAAGCTTGGTTTGAATTTTATCAAGCTTGAAATTTTGTGTTTGAGTTTTGTTTGATTTGTTAACGAACCTAGCTTGAGCCGAGTATTGAGTAGCTTAGAATTTTACATGTGTTTTTTCATATTTTAGTTTATCGATGTCGAGCTCGAACCGAGCTTCAAAAGTTATCAAACAAGAAATCTTGTTCAACCTTGTTTGATTTATTTGACGAACAGAGCTCAAACGAGCTCGAGCCGAGTATCGAATAGCTATGTTTGATTTTCAATCCTACTAATACGGCTTTACAGAGAGAGCAAAAAGCTATAAGATATTTCTATGTACAAGTGTCAGCTGTTTATTGGCTAATATGTGGGATGCGCGAATTTTGCTTCACAAGAGCGTGCACCAGCTGAAGATAGTGCATGAATTTTGATTCACAAGAGCGCACACTATCTTCAGTCGGTGCACGGAATTTTCTTCATAAGAGCGCGCACTATCTTCATCCAGTGCGCGCACTATCTTCAGTCAGTGCGCGAATTATGCATCGAATTTGCTTTTCGCGTGCGCTAATTGGGTGCGCGCATGAGCCTCTCCCACGCGAATTTAGTTACCTAGAGGCCGAGTACTATCATTGACCTTTATAAATTTGATTTTCATCACAAATACTATAGGAAAGATGCTTATTTCACAAAGTCGAAACCAACGTAAAGCTAAGCGACAGTAAAGTTTTGACTATGTCTCTGTCAGGCTCCTACATTTATCATGCAGTTAAAAGTACATAAAATGCCACTTCCATTTCAACCAACTTCATGAAGAAAAGTTCCACAGAGAAATATCCACTATTGAAATTAAAAAAACGTATAACCATCAGTTTCCTCCCTCCATTTCAGACATGTATTTTAAACAATTATATGACATCTATTCTGGAGAACCTGTTAAAATACCCCAAGAAATCAGTAAATTCTGAAAACACTATGCTACAAGAAATTAGGATATTGAACAAATGGTATACTTAAATCGTATTTTCTTGTGATTTGTTATGACTTCCCGACACTTTATTGCAACGTATTATTCCAAAGTAAAGTTCCAACATTTTCATAATTTTCTTGTAGAACATATTAAATATTATGAACTGATGAAGCACCTATTTATCACCATAACACAAACTCAAAATATTGATGAAAGTTTCATTAGCAACGTTTCTTTTGCAATCCCAGAGAATAACCAATGAGTGACATAAGCATTTAGGAAAATCAATATTTACTTTACCAGCCAGAAACAACTTATTTACTTTTTTGCCTTCAACTTCCGTATCAAACCAAGAAGAACACCATCCTGGTCTTCACCTTTCAGATAATCAAGTAACAAGTACATAGTATCCGAATCCGGTGAGAAATCCTTTCTTGTCATTTCTTCCAAAAGTGGGATTGCCTCGTCAATATTCTTCGTTGTTCTAAGAAAACCCCGCACAAAAATATTGTATGTGTCATTACTAGGCAAGCAACCGTTTTCTTCCATTTTCATAAGCAAATTTTTGGCCTTTTCTATCATCCCTTCTTTACAAAGTGCACCGATGATGATGCTATGTGTTATAACATTAGGTTGCAAACCTTTGGAAGGAAGTTCATTAAAAGTTTTATTGCAGAGTCGAGTTTTCCATTCTTACACAACCCATCAATGAGGATAGTATGCGTTACTATGTCAGGATTAACACCATTACATTCCATCGCATGTAGAACTGAAAATACCTCTTCAATTCGTTGATTTCTGCATAAGCCATCTAACAACACACTATAAGTCATTAAGTCAGGAATCACTTGACGAACTTGCATCTCATGGAAAAGCTTCCAACCAGCATCAATTCTACCGGCACAAAATAATCCTTGTAACATGGAGTTATAGGTAACTATTGTGTGCTCCAACCCTTTACAAGAAGCATCAAGAAAGAGTCTCCAAGCTTCATCCACATTACCTTTCTTCCCATACCCATTAATCAAACTGTTATAGGTGATAATATTAGGCTTAAGGCCTGACTCCACAACCGAACGAAATATTTTTCCTGCTTTCTCCATTTCTCCTCGCAAACAATATCCATCAATCAGTGTATTGTAAGTGACTATATTAGGATTAATATTTCTTTGCATCATAATTTCCAACATATCTGTTGCCTCTTTCACCATTCCGTCCTTGCAAAATGAATCCATCAATATACTATAAGTAAACACGTCAAGAGAGATCTTGTGAGCAGCCATGTCATTTAGTAAGTTTAGTACTTCACCATATCTACCGAAATCGCATAATCCTTGGATAATAGAACTATATGTGACGACATTAGGCGAAATTCCCCTGTCAATCATCCTAGCAAAGAGTTGGAGAGCATCATCAACCTTTCTTTCTTTGCACATGCTATCAATTACTGAACTATAGGCTTTGACATTTGGTGTGTAATTTCCTTTTTCCAATAGCTCAAGCAAATGAAATGCTGAAAGAGTGTGCCCTGATTTGCACAACCCGTTGATCACAGTGAGGAACATAACTTCATTAGGCTCACAGATTTTGTGTCTCAACAATTTTTTGAACAATTTTTCTGCCTCGGCCACCTTCTTCTCTAAGAATAGCCCTTTAAGGAGAGTGTTGAAGGTTGTTGTATCTGGTTTGTAGCCGCGCTTGAAGAAGCTTCCTAACACTGCAAACCCGAAATCTACCCGATTAACAAGGCAATAACAATTAATCGCAATGTTCATGGTGTAATCATCAACAGGGGCTCCCAGTTCACACATTTCGTCGAACATTTTGAGGGCAACAACAAATTGCTTCATTTTGGCAGTAGCACTCAACAACTTGTTGAATTCAATTGCAGAAGGTTGAGGTCGCATTTTTAGCATATCAAGAAACATGTAATTAGCATCTTCCACCTCTTTTATGCGACTGAAATCGAATCTAGGTTTGTAGTTCTTGTGGCTGTCAATGTGAAATTTTGAGCAGTAACAAAGATATCGAAACTTACTCTCAATTCCTTTTCGAATCAGATTAGTGGCATCTCCTCTCATCTTCTTCACTGGTATCTTGTGATTAATTAACACTGTTGTAATATCTGAAGGATAAAGGAAGAAAGAAATAAATCAAAAGTTCAGTTTGAGCAGTAACAAATGTAGTCTTTACGGCAAGATATGTTTTAGCAAATGGCTCCCTCTTACGGCCTTTACGGCAAAATATGTTTTAGCAAATATCTGTTGTAATATGTTTTTGCATGTTGGAGTTTGGGGGTGAAAGTTAGTTGGTAAATGTCATATCATATTATTTAAAATTTAATTGATATTTTATTGTGTAATAATTGAGGGAATGATTAAAAAATTAATAATTTAAGTTGAAATATTAAAAAATAATTGAATAGATTTTTTTATGAGATTAGAATAATGAAAAAATTTAGATATGTAGTATATATATATATATATATGCATTTGTATATGTATATGTATATGTATATGTATATGTATATGTATATGTACAAATACAAATAATATATATTTTTATATAGCTAGACATGCTACTACGAATATAGTAAAAAAAATTAGTTATGTAATTTATTGTAAAAATAGTAAATTTATATATTATCTAAAATTTATTTATTTATAAAGAAATTAATTAATTAAGCCTTCAATTTTTATTTTCTTTTTAGAAATAACCTTAAACTCAATTCACAAGTGGAGAACGTTAGTTGAGCAAAAACCGGGAGAAAAATTAACAGCTGATTGGTCTAGTGGAAGGGATAGTCATTACAAAGTAGCGGAATCAGATTCGAATCTCTGTTGAGAGAGGTACTCATTTAATGTGATAAACCCGCCTCAAAATGAATTAAACCCTTGAAAAATTTTAAAAAAAAAGGGGAGAAAAATTTGCAACAAGTGGTATGCAAGTTTTGTGCAAGTTGGGGTTGGGGTGGGGGTAGGGATCAGATTATCAGATACCTATTTTAGAAAGTTGTTCTCGAAAAAAATAGTTACGGGATGTTTTATAGTTTTGGGTTGATGAAAAATGTTCTACACAAAGTTTGCTAAAAGAGGTTCCAAACAAGCTTTTATTTGCCTTTAAACTTTCTTTTTTTAATAATTTTTCATAGGTTTTTTCGAAACGTTTCTAGAATTTTTTTGAAAATTTTCCAATATCCAACTAACCGAAACATATATCGAAAACGTAATTTTGAACCACGAAATTATAAAAAAGTTTTGATTGTGTACATTTCTGGTTTAATCTTTAAATTTAGACCGAGATATTTTGATTAAACTTTTAAAATTCAATTTGAACAATGATTTCAATGAAATATTGAGATAGTATACTGACAAAATCATAGTTTATAATAGGTAAATTGAGATATAATATCGTGGTTTGTGGCAGAAAAATATTCAATATGTATAGAGTTAATAACTTTATGAGTAATAAAAGTATGTAACCACGGGCCGACTAGGGTGCGGCCTCATGTAACTGGCCGCACATGCGGCCCTATCCCTAAATCGCGCCACGTGGCGCGGTAACTAAGCTTGTTTATTTATCTATGTGGCACCGATTTTGTAATGTCCAAATTAACCTTTTGTTTTATTTTTAAATGAAAATGAAAATTATAACTTAAAATTGAAAAGTCCATTATATCCTTTTTAATTAACTTAAATTTAAAATACTTAAAACTTAATTACACAAAGACACTTATACCCTTTTACATAATAAACCTAAATTTATATCAGATTTATTTCCATGATTTAAAAACACAATTAGGGTAAAACAAATTTTATCTTCCACGATTAAAACAAGCCAACAAATTCGGAATTCTATGATTAAAAAACCAAATTTCAAAAATCAATCTTCACGATTAAGAGCAGTTATTACAATTCAAAATTCGAATAAGAAACCTAACTAGAAATTCGTTCAAAATCAATCTCTTCATCACTATCTCCTCAAGCCTAATCAACCTCTTCATCACAATCTCCACAAATCTAAACATGGTGGGAAATTCTACAATCCCTGATGATGAAGCTGATGCAAGCGGTGATGAATCCACAGGTAATTTAATTTGGCAATGATAATTTTTATTATGTGAACTAATTTACGTAAAATTCAGTCGAATTTTACATTAAACATCAATCGAATTCAATTTTTTAATGTTTGATTAGATTGTTCGCTTAATTTTGATTAAATATACTATTTACAGAATTTTTTAATACCTTAGAAATTTAATTCGGTTTTATGTACAATTTGTCATAACAATTGAGTTTTGCGTTAATTTGAACTGAGTTTTATAGTAAATTTCAATAGAGATTTTTAGTGGTTTAGCAATTTACGCCTATTGGAGCACATGACTGCATTATTAATGGAGCTATTGGAGCACATCACTGCATATGGACGTTTTCCTGTTAACTGATGAAATAAATCCCATGTATCTTGTAAATTTTGCTGCTTACTAATTTTGAGTTTCTAAAGAGTCAGTGCCAGAATATTAGTGAGAATTTTCATTTTGCCCATAGAATGAATCATCCAAGATTGATATCTGTGTCCAAGCATTAGGCCTACACCAAGTCTTGCTGATTACTAGAGGTCTTGTATAACATCAGTAAATTCTCTTTTAATGCTTAGTTTTTGCACACTTGCAAGTAAACTATTTTATATTCATTTAACATTTACCCTTAATTTACTTCTCTAAACAAAATCATTTACCCTTAAATTATTAGTAGTCATTATTATGTGTTACATTTTGTGTAATAAAAAACTGATGTATGGATTGGATTAGTAGTCATTATTAGGTACAAAGCAATAAACATCCAATAGGATGATAAAGCCATGATGCTCAATTCGTGTCATGATTTTCCAAAACATTATTACTCATTAATCTGATTGCTTTATAGAATATTCACACATTAGGATCAATAGTACAATTTTTTGGTTTTGGAGCAGAATTCCCTTTATGATTGACCATGTTGTTCTCTTAATTTCGAGCAATTTAACAATTTACGCCCGGATTCTATCAACCTCGAGTTTGTTGTTTTTTTGTTGTTTTTGCACGTAATATAGTTGCCCGGATTCTATCAACCTCGATCCTTTTGAATAAATTTTTATTCTATATGTGATTATTTTAAAGTATTAAATTGGTATTTAATTTAATTTTTACCTTTTTATTTAGAGTATAGAAACAGTAATGGAACATCCTCCTCCGATAAGGAAGAAAGTGTTTCGAATTCCAATTCACACAATCACCGCGACGACACCGAAGTCGAAGAGGGGAGTAACAATTCTGACCCAACTGACGATATCACTAACATTGACCGAGTTCGATCATTAACGTTTAAGACTATTAAGGAGGCAGAAGAATTTTATATTACTTACGGTAGAGAAGTTGGATTTGATGTCAGGAAGAGCTCGTTAAAAAGGAAGAGAAGTACTGGCCTCGTTTTGAGCAGGGTATGGGTGTGCGCTCGAGAGGGCGTTCGTTCAGAAAAGATTAAAGTTTATGACCGGAAGCGAGAAGCAAAGGCAGAGACACGGTGTGGATGCAAAGCTAGTTTTCGTGTTGCTATTGATAATTCTACGGGAGAATACAAAGTGACGAGGTTCGAGCCCCAGCACAATCATCCCCTTGAAACTTCCGATACATCTCACCGCCTACGCTGTAATAGGTAAATAAGCTATTGTAATTAGTTAATTATTTTAAAGTGTTTTATGTTATTGTAATTAGTTAAGTAGTTTTGTTACAACTTTGAATAATAAAATAAATTATTTAGAGATTGATTTGTTGCAAATTCGCATATAGATATTTGACCCCATCAACAAAGTCAATGTTGAACGTGATGACAAATGTTGGGTTTAGACCTTCTCATGTTATGGATTTTGTAGAAGAATTGGGGGGAGGCAGCGCTAGCGGTGTGTTTAATAGGAAAGATGGTTACAACTATTTGAACAGTCAAAGATTGAAAAGGATTGAAGGTGGCGATGTAAATACTGTTTTGGGTCTTCTCGAAGGTATGAAGTTGAAAGATGAATCCCTCAGGTTCAAGTACACCGTCGATGGAAACGGGGCACTTACAAGACTTTTTTGGTGCGATGGAATGTCGAGAGCTGAATATGAGCAGTTTGGTGATGTTGTTTTATTTGACAGTACGTACAAGACCAACATTTATCGTTTTCCTATTGTTCTATTCTCCGGAGCAAACTGTCATTTGTGCACTTGTATATTTGGAATTGCTATTTTATACAGTGAGACGACTGAATCATATAGGTGGTTGCTACAGACTTTCCGCGAAAGTATGAATGGAAAATCTCCTATTGCGATTTTGACTGATCAGGACGCGTCAATGCGCGCTGCCGTGCTTCATGAATTTCCTTTAGCGAAACATCGGCTTTGTTGTTGGCATATCTCCCGTAATGCCGAATCAAATATTAAAACTGGAGATTTTTCAACAATGTTCTCCAGGTTGATGAAAAGGCCGTGCCCTATTGATGAATTTGAAGAAAGATGGTCTGAATTGATTGAGGAATACGGTGTTACAAACCATCAATGGGTATTAGAAATTTACTCAAAACGGAATCAGTGGGCAGAAGCATTCTTTCGAGGTCATTTCTTTGCTATGATGAGGAGCACACAACGGGCAGAATCCATGAATTCATTATTAAAACAGAAAGTGCGTCCCGGCTTTAGTTTAACGGATTTTTTTAGACATTACAACAACGTTTTTTTAAAAAAAATTAGGAAACGGTTTTATCAATTACAAAAAGAATCCGAGGAGCCACCGAAAGAACTTAAAGTTGGATTACTACGAAATCTTCAGAACCATGCTGCACGCATATGCACGAGAGCTATATTTGATCATATACTAAAGGAGATAAATGCGGACGAGGATATTGTTGTTCAGAGTATGTCCTTACTTAAAGATCGGCGGTACCAATTCCAATTTGGCGATCATACCAATAACACTCCTCGCAGTTTTGCTGCCATCATTGATCTAGATGAGTCAAAATTCGAGTGTGAATGTTTGATGCTTCAATCTGATGGGATTCCTTGTCGGCACATAATCTGTGGATTCAAGAACATGAGAATTTCAACATTTCCCGATAAGAGTATTAATCCTCGGTGGTTTGTTGAAGTCGGCAAGAAGCTCAGAATCGATTTTCCATTCCCTTCAGACGACAAACCTAAAGAAGTTCGGTTTGCTAAGATGAACATGGAGTGTATGCACTTGTCAAAGTTATCCTCCCAAAAGAGTAAACCATTCTTTGATAAATCAATTAATGCTGTCCGAAATTTGACAGTGGCGGCTGAGGATGAATCCGACGCAGTTTCAGAGCCCGAGGGTGATAGAATAGTGTCCTGCAAGCCAACTATTTTGGCTGCATTTAATTGAAAGGACCATTCAATTGGATTAATAAATGCATTTTATTATATGGTCATCTTTATCTTATGTAATAATTATCTACGCATAAGGATAGAAGTCCTTAGATCACAGGGCTATGGGACAACCCGTGGACTGATCTCCAAGGCCGTGATCTAGAACATATTCAAGAGTCGTAGAATCCAATCGAGATAGGACATCGTTGGATTCGGTTAGACTCTCACTATTGTGTATACTCCGATGAACTGGAGAACGCTGGGGTCCACGAGCGTGACTGGGATAGTCGATACACATAAGTGGGTGGCTTGCTGGGATGGCAAGCGCACTGAATACCCCAATTAGGAAATAACTCACCATGGAAGCGGTAGCGCATATCGGGGTTGAAGTTATTCCAAATTTATAATAGTATACGAGGAACGATCCCTAACTACTTGAGGTGATAGGGTTTATCTGGTGCGAGAACGTCTATGCTTTGATATGAGTCCCGACTGACTGGAGATCGCCAGAAAGTCTCTGTGGATTCATATTGGGTATAGAGGAACTCGTATGCAGATTCATATCATCAACAAAGGATCCATTGACCCGACTTGATAAGTTGGGAAATTCTCCTATGGATTTCTGTGAGAAATTAATTCTGGTAAAATCCTCGGCCGAGGTATCTGACGGCTTTATGTAAGTAGCTCATAAAGGTTAAGTCAAAGAGAATTATTTCGAGACCAGAATGCATAAGGTCAAGACAAAAGAAAAGGGAAACCGATGAAAGACCATACCCTTAAGTCTCGACTGGGAGATTGATCGATGGAGAGATTATGTCGTATATGGAAATTATAAATGATAAAAGGTTCACTGAATTAATTCACCAGTGATTGGGCTCCATGGGCTTGTGGCTGGACATCGACCGTGGAGTGTGGGAGAATTCCCAAATTGGCAGGGGTGCTAATTTTGGAATGATCAATCGACAGAGTGTTCGATTGATTTAGAGTAAGTCTTACTCGAATAATTAAATAATATTTAATTATAACCCACGGCCAATTATGTGGTGAACCTACGGGGGCATACACAATACACATGAAGCGAAAGCGAGGAAATAAGAACAACCGAGTCGACTGGGTCGACTGGGTGAATAATCGACTGGGTCGATTATTATGGGTGGGTCGACTGGGTCGACCCAATTGGAACAAATTGAGATCCAATTGGAATTGGATCAGGATCATAAATTAAATTGGAATTTAATTTGTGGATTAATTAATTAAGTTGGATTTAATTAATTAAAAGGGATTTTAATTAAATGGGCTTAGAGTCTGATTTAATTAAATGGGAGATTAAGTTAATTAATTGGGCTATTTAATTGGGAGATTAAATAAAGCCTGGTCAAATTAATTAACTGGGCCATGAATTAATTAGAAGACTTGGTCTTCTAATTAAAGAGGGCCATGGCCCATGTAGGAGAGAGGAAACCTAGTCCTATTAGGACTAGGTTAGGGAGATAACTATAAGTAGCTATCTTGTAGTTATTTTTCACACAACTCCATAAGCAAAAATTGAGCAAGAGCAAAATTCTCTCTCCCTCTCCCCACTAGTCGACCGAACCCACTTCTTCCTGTGGAAGAATTTTTCGTTTTCGACTTTGTTCCAAAATCGTTCCTATATCCTAGATCATAATATATCTTGTGTTCTAGCTGATCAAGATTTATTATTTTCGTGTAATTGTGGTGTATCAACCCGTAGAGGCGCAACACGTGGGGCGCTACTGCAGAGCTTGGATCGATTTTCACTGTGGGAGAAATCAGAGTTCGTTTGCTAGCTAAAGGATTTGCAAGGAGATAGGTATAACGTGTAAACTTATACTATCGTTTTATTTATATTCATATATATACAACTAGAGTAGTATCCTGGCAAGATTCCGTAAGAGGTCCTAAAAATAATTAAATTCCGCTGTGCCTAGGGCTGTTTATCTTACCGAATCCCAACAGTGGTATCAGAGCCAACTCTAGGCTTTGTATATATATGAATTTGCAAATTCTGTGTTTATTAAATCATATGTTTGATTTATGTGGCTAGTTCTTTAACTTTGCATGTTTTAGGACGTTTGTTATTTAACTTGGAGTTAATGGATAATTTTAGATTCGAGAATTTTATCATGTTGATGTTATTTTGAATTGGGATTTAATTGACTGGGTTTGTTTAATTAAATCACAAAGTAATCGGAGACACAAAAATTAATTTTTTAGACCCAACCCGCGGTGGCACGCGGCGGTGCGCGGCAGCGCACCGCGGCTAGGCGACCACCGCGAGCCGCTGCCAACGGCAGCGTGCGAACAGCACGCTGGCCACGCACGCTGCGCACGGCAGCAGCCCACGGGCTGCTGTCCGCACGCTGCTGTGCGCGGCAGCCTGCTGCCGCACGCAGCCACGCGCCGCGTCTGCTGCCACAGGCAGCTCACGCGCCCCTGATGGTCGCGCGTGGGTTGTCCACGTGGCAGTCCGTGATTGGTCTCGACTGTTCATGTTTGGGTTGGACTCTAATTCTGCCTATTTTGATAAGTCTGAAAATCTTGGAGATTTGGTTGTTATGGAATCTTGGTGAATCTTGGATTGATCTTAGAGATCTAATTAACAAGGAAACTTAGAGTTTCATTTGTGATAAGACATTTAATTATAATTAATGTTTTCTAGTTAATTACCAAGATTAAAGATCTTAGAGATCTTATTAAACAAGGAAACTTAGAGTTTCATTTGTGAGAAGAGATTTAATTAAAGTTAATCTCTAGTAAGTTACCAAGATTAAAGATCTTAGAGATCTTATTAAATTAGGAAACTTGGAGTTTTGGATAAGGTAGAAATCTTGGTGGATTTGGACACTACCTTAGTTAACTAATCTATTCAAAATAGGATTATCTTGAGAATCTTAGAGATTTGTAAAATTGGGAAACTTAGAGTTTTGGATAAGATAGTAATCTTGGAAGATTTGCAACTATCTTAATTAACCAACTTTATCAAGATAAGAGTTGTAGATTACTTAGAACTCAAGTAAGAGTTAATTAATCTTAGAGATTAATTGTTAATTCAAAATTAAATTAACTTGGATAATTTTTGTGAATTAAAATTAAAGGAGCCGGTAAATTTACATTTATGCCCTTATGTGAATTTATGCATGTTCTTGAGTGAATATGTGGATTGGTCGATTTTGCCCTTAAGCCCTGTGTAGTTTTGGTTTATTTATTTTATGGGTTGTAATTAAATGGGCCTGATTGGTGCCCTTGCTTGCGCAAACAAATGTAATAGAATAGGGCCTTTATTTTTATAAGCTAGGCTTAGATTAGGCTTGGAGCCGAGAAGACCTCATGAAGACTTGGAGATCCACATGGAGGCCCATTACCTTGGAGGACATGGAAGCCCAATTCATTACATGGAGGCCCAATCAAGCTGGATATTACAAGAAGGCCCATGATGTATGGGTTAGAAAATTGTAATAGTTAGGACATTTAATTTCCACCCTAGACTGACCAATTGGTCCATCATGTGGCTCGTGATGGATCGCATAGGATGGGCAATCGACCAATCATATGTGCAATGCTAGGTGATATATGTTTACTATTATTCTTTGATGTATGTCTTGCATGCTTAGAATAGATCACGTAAACAAGATAAAGCATAATCTGATGAGAACTCGCACGAAGAAAACTCAAAACCTCCAATTGAACTTAAAAACTCAATTAGAATATTAAATCGATTAACGGGCGCATATGAATGGTGTCTATGGTCCGAGCCTATCCAACTACTAGGTTTTAGGCATATTGTACAAATATATCTCGATGTCTCACGAGTCGTGGGTCGAGCTATAGGAAGATGATATGTCTATTGCCTCGATGCACAGTTTAGTGCCAAGGGAGGGGATAGCAAGGTTCTAGGCGCTGTCTCACGAGTCGTGGGGCGTCTAGGATTGAACTATTTCTCTTCACGAGTATTGGACATGATTTAACGCGAGTAAGTATGGATGTCTCACGAGTCGTGGGTCCATAACGAAAACCGAGGCTAAATGAACTCAAGGGTTAGCTGGGATGGTTAACCGGCGACATGATCGCCCACCAAGTGGATCAATTGGTATGGCCAACGAGTCGTGGGTACTGAGCGATTGCATTTGGGCCTTGAGCCCATTAGGAAATTTTTATTTCCCGAACCTTATGTGGGGGCATAAGTATTCGACAAAAATAGTGGGAGTAATTTACAAATGAAAACCATGTTTGTAAATTATGCATTGATATTAATCTGTCGCGTATTTATCGTCTTGTTTATGATAGTTTATCATAAGTTATGTATCCATGAAAATTTACCATCATACTTGAATCAAATAAATTGACTGAACCCAAATGAATTTTGAATGACTTCGAAACTTGAGAAATTATTCTCGAGTCCAAGCAAGGACTAATCTCCTTACAAAGATTTCATTGTTTTTCTTTTCGAAGTTACACTTCGACTGAAATGGTGATAGGTTTCACCAAGCTGCCTTTTTCGAAGTTACTCTTCAAATAAGAAAGGTGATAAGTTTCACCAGATGGTTGAGGATGGTTCTCAAGCCCAAATTTTCTTGAAGGCAAACATGAAGTCTCCCATGAATGGGAAGTAACATCTTGTGAAAAGGCCTCAAAAGGCTCGAGAGATGGAAGAAGAGGAATGTATCCTCTCTAAAGGGAAATAACCTTGGAGGTTTTTCTGTAAGGATGATAAGTTAAAAAGTCAATCAAAATGATTCTTCCATGGATTAAGATCAAGGGAAGAGGAATTGAACCTATTCATCCCATAAGGGATGATTAAATTTTATTGAACTTAACATTATGGTTAAAGTAATGCATAAGGGTGTTGGATGCCCGATGAAGAACTCATTGATGCATTCAATGCATCTAAAGCCATGAATTATTTAGATCATTGGAATTTGCTTATACCATCCCTTGTCTTAAGGGATGTGATAGTTCCATAATGGTTGGAACTGATTGCGCTATAAGATTTATACGCAAAAGGTGTACATAAGCAAATGAGTATGGATACTCATATATCGACTAAATAAAATATGCATAGTCAATAAAATATAAATAATCAAGATTTCACACACTTGAGTCGTTGTAAAAACCGAAAGGCGATACACGAATACTAAAACATATTTCCAAATTAAAAGATTCAAAGACTGAGCTCGACTGGGTCGAGCTTGACTGGGATGCTATACATAGTAACCGATTTTTGAATCTTGCTTAATGAAAATTAGATTTAGTAGTTGGTTGCTAGGCAACCAAGAGGCATAAACAATTGCAATGGATTTAATCCATTTAAAAGTGTGTAGAAACACTAAAGCATTAGTGGGAGATAAGGCGTCTCTAGTACCCTCATGGGTAAAAGTACGTTGTGATGTACAATTCCAAATTACTTTTGGAATAAAAGAAGAGAGCTTAATCAATGAAAGCATGTGAGAGATTTGGATCGATTTAAAATCGAACATGCATTGGCAGTACCCCATTGATTATTTAATAGAGAATTAGATTCTCGAAATGTAAGACCCGCTCGAAACATTGTCTGTTGTCAAGCATTCTGGACATGTAAATGTCCATTAAGAAATCTTACATGAAATTCCTTATTCAAACAAATGAAACTTGATCGAGAAAATCGAAGATACTGAGCTAAGTATCTCTGAAGCCAGATCCAAAACATATCACGTGATATGAGTTTTGGAATTGTACCTTCATATGCATTCATGCGCATATGGGGTCTCCCGCTTATGTGAATAAGCTGGTGGGAGATAAGTTGGATGTAAAGTCCATCTTATACAATTCGTGGGGTATCCAGAAAACTCTATAGGATACAAGTTCTACGATCCTACAAGATAAACTACGTTTGTCTCAAGGAACGCACACTTCTTGGAGAAGGATTTCTTGCTAGGCAAGAAGGAACACAAAGTAGAACTAGATGAGGTCACTAAAGCTGAAAAGGCCGAAGAGGTCAATCAAGCCGACCCATCACCACAGGCAGTGGGAGAACATGAGCATGAAAGTACACCAGAAAGTACACCGGTACTTCGTAAGTCAGAAAGACAACGTAGAGAACCCGAGAGGTACTACGGTCTGCTGCGTGAGACTAGACAGTCTCTAACTGACCCAAGGACTTACGAAGAGGCTGTGCTAGGCATAGACTCGGGAAAGTGGCGTGAAGCCATGGAATTCGAATTGGACTCCATGCACTCGAACAAGGTCTGGGCCTTGGTAGATCCACCAGTGGGAGTAGCTCCCGTGGGTTGCAAGTGGATCTATAAGCGAAAGCTTGGAGTGAACGGAAAGGTAATAACCTACAAGGCGCGACTAGTGGCAAAAGGATACACTCAAAGACCTGGAATTGACTTTGAGGAGACCTTCTCGCCCGTCGCAATGCCTAAATCCATTCGAATCTTGCTGGCCATAGCTGCGTGGTATAACTACGAGATATGGCAGATGGATGTAAAGACTGCCTTTCTCAATGGGGACATTGATAAGGAGATCTACATGGAGCAACCAAAAGGATATACATCCAAAGGAGATGAACACAAGGTGTGCAAACTCCAGAGGTCCATTTATGGACTGAAGCAAGCTTCCCGAAGTTGGAACATTCGTTTCGATGAGACAATCCAAACTTTTGGATTCATCAAAAACATGTTCGAACCTTGCGTGTACAAGAAGGTCAGTGGGAGTACAGTTGAATTTTTGTGCTTTATGTTGATGACATTCTTCTCATTAGGAACAAATGTGAAAGTGTTGTCCGAAACTAAAGCATGGTTATCTACACAATTCTCGATGAAGGATTTGGGAGAAGCATCCTTTGTACTAGGTACAAGGATCTACCGAGATAGATCAAAAGGACTGCTGGGCCTCTCCCAATCCCAGTACATAGATAAAATCTTGAAAAGATTTAGCATGAAAGAATCCAAGAGAGGATTGCTTCCAATGAGACATGGGATTGCACTCTCTAAGTCTATGGCCCCAAAGACGCCTGAAGAGAGAAGCAATATGTCTCAAGTACCATATGCATCCGCGATAGGAAGCATAATGTATGGTATGCTATGTACGAGACCAGACGTAGCGTACGCTTTAAGCGTTACAAGTCGCTACCAGTCTGATCCAGGTGAGCAGCACTGGATAGCCGTAAAGGCAATTCTGAAGTACCTGAGAAGGACTAAGGAATTGTTCTTGGTATACGGTGGAAGAGAATTGAAATTGGAAGGCTATACTGATTCTAGCTTCCAATGTAATGTAGACGACTTCAAGTCGACATCTGGATACGTGTTCTGCCTCTATAGTGGTGCGGTAAGCTGGAAGAGCTCCAAGCAAAACACTACCGCAGATTCAACCACCGAGACAGAATACATTGCCGCGAGTGAAGCAGCAAAGGAAGGTGTTTGGATGAAAAACTTCATCCAGGAATTGGATGCGATACCTAGCATTGTCGAGCCATTACTATCTTCTGTGATAATAATGGGGCTATCTCGCAAGCGAAGGAGTCAAGATCTCATCAGAATCCAAGCACGAACTAAGACGATACCATTTGATATTTATATCATTGGTAGAGGAGACATAAAGATGGAACGTGTCACCTCAAGGGATAATACGACGGACCCGCTGTCTAAGCCATTGCCTCAAAGGCATCCGAAAACATCTGTCTAAGATGGGAATCAGAAGTATGAAAAGTTGGCTTTAGTACAAGTGGGAGATTGATAGAATAGTGTCCTGCAAGCCAACTATTTTGGCTGCATTTAATTGAAAGGACCATTCAATTGGATTAATAAATGCATTTTATTATATGGTCATCTTTATCTTATGTAATAATTATCTACGCATAAGGATAGAAGTCCTTAGATCACAGGGCTATGGGACAACCCGTGGACTGATCTCCAAGGCCGTGATCTAGAACATATTCAAGAGTCGTAGAATCCAATCGAGATAGGACATCGTTGGATTCGGTTAGACTCTCACTATTGTGTATACTCCGATGAACTGGAGAACGCTGGGGTCCACGAGCGTGACTGGGATAGTCGATACACATAAGTGGGTGGCTTGCTGGGATGGCAAGCGCACTGAATACCCCAATTAGGAAATAACTCACCATGGAAGCGGTAGCGCATATCGGGGTTGAAGTTATTCCAAATTTATAATAGTATACGAGGAACGATCCCTAACTACTTGAGGTGATAGGGTTTATCTGGTGCGAGAACGTCTATGCTTTGATATGAGTCCCGACTGACTGGAGATCGCCAGAAAGTCTCTGTGGATTCATATTGGGTATAGAGGAACTCGTATGCAGATTCATATCATCAACAAAGGATCCATTGACCCGACTTGATAAGTTGGGAAATTCTCCTATGGATTTCTGTGAGAAATTAATTCTGGTAAAATCCTCGGCCGAGGTATCTGACGGCTTTATGTAAGTAGCTCATAAAGGTTAAGTCAAAGAGAATTATTTCGAGACCAGAATGCATAAGGTCAAGACAAAAGAAAAGGGAAACCGATGAAAGACCATACCCTTAAGTCTCGACTGGGAGATTGATCGATGGAGAGATTATGTCGTATATGGAAATTATAAATGATAAAAGGTTCACTGAATTAATTCACCAGTGATTGGGCTCCATGGGCTTGTGGCTGGACATCGACCGTGGAGTGTGGGAGAATTCCCAAATTGGCAGGGGTGCTAATTTTGGAATGATCAATCGACAGAGTGTTCGATTGATTTAGAGTAAGTCTTACTCGAATAATTAAATAATATTTAATTATAACCCACGGCCAATTATGTGGTGAACCTACGGGGGCATACACAATACACATGAAGCGAAAGCGAGGAAATAAGAACAACCGAGTCGACTGGGTCGACTGGGTGAATAATCGACTGGGTCGATTATTATGGGTGGGTCGACTGGGTCGACCCAATTGGAACAAATTGAGATCCAATTGGAATTGGATCAGGATCATAAATTAAATTGGAATTTAATTTGTGGATTAATTAATTAAGTTGGATTTAATTAATTAAAAGGGATTTTAATTAAATGGGCTTAGAGTCTGATTTAATTAAATGGGAGATTAAGTTAATTAATTGGGCTATTTAATTGGGAGATTAAATAAAGCCTGGTCAAATTAATTAACTGGGCCATGAATTAATTAGAAGACTTGGTCTTCTAATTAAAGAGGGCCATAGCCCATGTAAGAGAGAGGAAACCTAGTCCTATTAGGACTAGGTTAGGGAGATAACTATAAGTAGCTATCTTGTAGTTATTTTTCACACAACTCCATAAGCAAAAATTGAGCAAGAGCAAAATTCTCTCTCCCTCTCCCCACTAGTCGACCGAACCCACTTCTTCCTGTGGAAGAATTTTTCGTTTTCGACTTTGTTCCAAAATCGTTCCTATATCCTAGATCATAATATATCTTGTGTTCTAGCTGATCAAGATTTATTATTTTCGTGTAATTGTGGTGTATCAACCCGTAGAGGCGCAACACGTGGGGCGCTACTGCAGAGCTTGGATCGAGAAATCAGAGTTCGTTTGCTAGCTAAAGGATTTGCAAGGAGATAGGTATAACGTGTAAACTTATACTATCGTTTTATTTATATTCATATATATACAACTAGAGTAGTATCCTGGCAAGATTCCGTAAGAGGTCCTAAAAATTATTAAATTCCGCTGTGCCTAGGGCTGTTTATCTTACTGAATCCCAACAGTGGTATCAGAGCCAACTCTAGGCTTTGTATATATATGAATTTGCAAATTCTGTGTTATAAATCATATGTTTGATTTATGTGTAGCTAGTTCTTTAACTTTGCATGTTATAGGACGTTTGTTATTTAACTTGGAGTTAATGGATAATTTTAGATTCGAAAAATTTTATCATGTTGATGTTATTTTTGGATTGGGATTTAATTAACTGGGTTTGTTGAATTAAATCTGTAAGTAATCGAATAAACAAAAAAAAAAAAAAAAAAAAATTATTATTTTTTTTTTATTGGATCCAACCGCGGTGGCACGCGGCGGTGCGCGGCAGCGCACTGCGGCTGGGCGACCACCGCGTGCTGCTGCCCACGGCAGCGTACGAACAGCACGCTGGCCGCGCGAGCAGCGCACGGCAGCAGCCTACGGGCTGCCAGCCGTGTGCTGTCACGCGCAGCCGCGCGCTGCCGCACGCTGTCACGCGCAGCAGCGGCTGCCGCGAACAGCCACGCGCGGACTTCGTGTCCGCGCGTATGTTGTCCACGTGGCAGTCTTCGATTGGCCTCGAGTGGTTGATTTTTGGTTGGACTCTAATTCTGCCTATTTTGATAAATCTGAAAATCTTGGAGATTTGGTTGTTATGGAATCTTGGTGAATCTTGGATAGATCTTAGAGATCTAATTAACAAGGAAACTTAGAGTTTCATTTGTGATAAGACATTTAATTATAATTAATGTCTTCTAGTTAATTACCAAGATTAAAGATCTTAGAGATCTTATTAAACAAGGAAACTTAGAGTTTCAATTGTAAGAAGAGATTTAATTAAAATTAATCTCTTCTAGTAAGTTACCAAGATTAAAGATCTTAGAGATCTTATTAAATTAGGAAACTTGGAGTTTTGGATAAGGTAGAAATCTTGGTGGATTTGGACACTACCTTAATTAAACTAATCTAGTCAAAATAGGATTATCTTGAAAATCTTGGAGATTTGGGAATTTTGGGAAACTTAGAGTTTTGGATAAGGTAAGAATCTTAGAGATTTAGATTACCTTAATTAACCAATTTAAATCAAGATAAGAATTGTAGATTACTTAGAACTCAAGTAAGAGTTAATTAATCTTAGAGATTAATTGTTAATTCAAAATTAAATTAACTTGTATAATTTTTGTGAATTAAAATTAAAGGAGCCGGTAAATTTACATTTATACCCTTATGTGAATTTATGCATGTTCTTGAGTGAATATGTGGATTGGTCGATTTTGCCCTTAAGCCCTGTGTAGTTTTGGTTTATTTATTTTATGGGTTGTAATTAAATGGGCCTGATTGGTGCCCTTGCTTGCGCAAACAAATGTAATAGAATAGGGCCTTTATTTTTATAAGCTAGGCTTAGATTAGGCTTGGAGCCGAGAAGACCTCATGAAGACTTGGAGATCCACATGGAGGCCCATTACCTTGGAGGACATGGAGGCCCAATTCATTACATGGAGGGCCAATCAAGGTGGATATTACAAGAAGGCCCATGATGTATGGGTTTGTAAATTGTAATAGTTAGGACATTTAATTTCCACCCTAGACTGACCAATTGGTCCATCATGTGGCTCGTGATGGATCGCATAGGATGGGCAATCGATCAATCGTGTGTGCAATGCTAGGTGATGAATGTTTACTTTTTCGTAATTATTCTTTGATGTATGAGATGCATGCTTAGGATAGAAAAACGTAAACAAGATAAAGCATAATTTGATGAGACCTCGCACAAAGAAAACTTAAAACCTCCAATTGAGCTTAAAAACTCAATTAGAATATTAAATCGAATAACGGGCGCATATGAATGGTGTCTATGGTCCGAGCCTATCCAATTACTAGGTCTTAGGCATATTGTAAGAATATATCTCGATGTCTCACGAGTCGTGGGTCGAGCTATAGGAAGATGATATGTCTATTGCCTCGATGCACGAGATTAGTGCCAAGGGAGAGGATAGCAAGGTTCTAGGCGCTGTCTCACGAGTCGTGGGGCGTCTAGGATTGAACTATTTCTCTTCACGAGTATTGGACATGATTTAACGCGAGTAAGTATGGATGTCTCACGAGTCGTGGGTCCATAACGAAAACCGAGGCTAAATGAACTCAAGGGTTAGCTGGGATGGTTAACCGGCGACGTGATCGCCCACCAAATGGATCAATTGGTATGGCCAACGAGTCGTGGGTACTGAGCGATTGCATTTGGGCCTTGAGCCCATTAGGAAATTTTTATTTCCCGAACCTTATGTGGGGGCATAAGTATTCGACAAAAATAGTGGGAGTAATTTACAAATGAAAACCATGTTTGTAAATTATGCATTGATATTAATCTGCCGCGTATTTATCGTCATGTTTATGATAGTTTAATCATAAATTATGTATCCATGAATATTTACCATCATACTTGAATCAAATAAATTGACTGAACCCAAATGAATTTTGAATGACTTCAAAACTTGAGAAATTATTCTCGAGTCCAAGCAAGGACTGATCTCCTTACAAAGATTTCATTGTTTTTTCGAAGTTACACTTCGACTGGAATGGTGATAGGTTTCACCAAGCTGCCTTTTTCGAAGTTACTCTTCAAATAAGAAAGGTGATAAGTTTCACCAGAGGGTTGAGGATGGTTCTCAAGCCCAAATTTTCTTGAAGGCAAACATGAAGTCTCCCATGAATGGGAAGTAACATCTTGTGAAAAGGCCTCAAAAGGCTCGAGAGATGGAAGAAGAGGAATGTATCCTCTCTGAAGGGAAATAACCTTGGAGGTTTTTCTGTAAGGATGATAAGTTGAAAAGTCAATCAAAATGGTTCTTCCATGGATTAAGATCAAGGGAAAGAGGGAATTGAACCTATTCATCCCATAAGGGATGATTAAATTTTATTGAACTTAACCTTATGGTTAAAGTAATGCATAAGGGTGTTGGATACCCGATGAAGCACTCATTGATGCATTCAATGCATCTAAAGCCATGAATTATTTAGATCATTAGAATTTGCTTATACCATCCCTTGTCTTAAGGGATGTGATAGTTCCATAATGGTTGGAACTGATTGCGCTATAAGATTTATACGCAAAAGGTGTACATAAGCAAATGAGTATGTATACTCATATATCGACTAAATATATTATGCATAGTCAATAAAATATAAATAATCAAGATTTCACACACTTGAGTTGTTGTAAAAACCGAAAGGTGATACACGAATACTAAAACATATTTCCGAATTAAAAGATTCAAAAACTGAGCTCGACTGGGTCGAGCTTGACTGGGATACTGTACACAGTAACCGACTTTCGAATCTTGTTTAATGGAAATTAGATTTAGTAGTTGGTTGCTAGGCAACCAAGAGGCATAAACAATTGCAATGGATTTAATCCATTTAAAAGTGTGTAGAAACACTAAAGCATTAGTGGGAGATAAGGCGTCTCTAGTACCCTCATGGGTAAAAGTACGTTGTGATGTACAATTCCAAATTACTTTTGGAATAAAGAAGAGAGCCTAATCAATGAAAGCATGTGAGAGATTTGGATCGATTCAAAATCGAACATGCATTGGCAGTACGCCATTGATTATTTAATAGAGAATTAGATTCTCGAAATGTAAGACTCGCTCAAAACATTGTCAGTTGTTGAGCATTCTGGACATGTAAATGTCCATTCAGAAATCTTACATGAAATTCCTTATTCAAACAAATGAAACTTGATCGAGAAAATCGAAGATACTGAGCTAAGTATCTCTGAAGCCAGATCCAAAACATATCACGTGATATGAGTTTTGGTATTGTACCTTCATATGCATTCATGCGCATATGGGGTCTCCCGCTTATGTGAATAAGCTGGTAGGAGATAAGTTGGATGTAAAGTCCATCTTATGCAATTCGTGGGGTATCCAGAAAACTCTATAGGATACAAGTTCTACGATCCTACAAGATAAACTAGGTTTGTCTCAAGGAACGCATACTTCTTGGAGAAGGATTTCTTGCTAGGCAAGAAGGAACACAACGTAGAACTAGATGAGGTCACTGAAGCTGAAAAGGCCGAAGAGGTCAAACAAGCCGACCCATCACCACAGGCAGTGGGAGAACATGAGCATGAAAGTGCACCAGAAAGTACACCGGTGCTTCGTAAGTCAGAAAGACAACGTAGAGAACCCGAGAGGTACTACAGTCTGCTGCATGAGACTAGACAGTCTCTAACCGACCCAAGGACTTACGAAGAGGCTATGCTAGGCATAGACTCGGGAAAGTGGCGTGAAACCATGGAATTCGAATTGGACTCCATGCACTCGAACAAGGTCTGGGCCTTGGTAGATCCACCAGTGGGAGTAGCTCCCGTGGGTTGCAAGTGGATCTATAAGCGAAAGCTTGGAGTGAACGGAGAGGTAATAACCTACAAGGCGCGACTAGTGGCAAAAGGATACACTCAAAGGCCAAGCATCGACTTTGAGGAGACCTTCTCGCCCGTCGCAATGCCTAAATCCATTCGAATCTTGCTGGCCATAACTGCGTGGTATAACTACGAGATATGGCAGATGGATGTGAAGACTGCCTTTCTCAATGGGGACATTGAAAAGGAGATCTACATGGAGCAACCAAAAGGATATGCATCCAAAGGAGATAAGCACGAGGTGTGCAAACTCCAGATGTCCATTTATGGACTGAAGCAAGTTTCCCGAAGTTGGAACATCCGTTTCGATGAAACAATCCAAACTTTTGGATTCATCAAAAACGTGTTCGAACCTTGCGTGTACAAGAAGATCAGTGGGAGTACAGTTGAATTTTTAGTGCTTTACGTTGATGACATTCTTCTCATTGGAATGTGAAAGTGTTGTCCGAAACTAAAGCATGGTTATCTACACAATTCTCAATGAAGGATTTGGGAGAAGCATCCTTTGTACTAGGTACAAGGATCTAACGAAATAGATCAAAAGGACTGCTGGGCCTCTCCCAATCCCAGTACATAGATAAAATCTTGAAAAGATTTAATATGGAAGAATCCAAGAGAGGATTGCTTTCAATGAGACATGAGATTGCACTCTCTAAGTCTATGGCCCCAAAGACTCCTGAAGAGAGAAGCAATATGTCTCGAATACCATATGCATCCGCGATAGGAAGCATAATGCATGGTATGTTATGTACTAGACCAGACGTAGCGTACGCTTTAAGCGTTACAAGTCGCTACCAGTCTGATCCAGGTGAGCAGCACTGGATAGCCGTAAAGGCAATTCTGAAGTACCTGAGAAGGACTAAGGAATTGTTCTTGATATACGGTGGAGGAGAATTGAAATTGGAAGACTATACTGATTCTAGCTTCCAATGTGATGTAGACGACTTCAAGTCGACATCTGGATACGTGTTCTGCCTCAATAGTGGTGCGGTAAGCTGGAAGAGCTCCAAGCAAGACACTACCGCAGTTTCAACCACCGAGACAGAATACATTGCCGCGAGTGAAGCAGCAAAGGAAGGTGTTTAGATGAAAAACTTCATCAGGAATTGGATGTGATACCTAGCATTGTCGAGCCATTACTATCTTATGTGATAATAATGGAGCTATCTCGCGAGCGAAGGAGTCGAGATCTCATCAGAATCCAAGCACGAACAAAGACGATACCATTTGATATATTATATCATTGGTAGAGGAGACATAAAGATGGAACGTGTCACCTCAAGGGATAATACGACGGACCCGCTGTCTAAGCCATTGCCTCAAAGGCATCCGAAAACATCTGTCTAAGATGGGAATCAGAAGTATGAAAAATTGGCTTTAGTACAAGTGGGAGATTGATAGAATAGTGTCCTGCAAGCCAACTATTTGGCTGCATTTAATTGAAAGGACCATTCAATTGGATTAATAAATGCATTTTATTATTATATGGTCATCTTTATCTTATGTAATAATTATCTACGCATAAGGATAGAAGTCCTTAGATCACAGGGCTATGGGACAACCCGTGGACTGATCTCCAAGGCCGTGATCTAGAATATATTCAAGAGTCGTAGAATCCAATCGAGATAGGACATCGTTGGATTCGGTTAGACTCTCACTAATGTGTATACTCCGATGAACTGGAGAACGCTGGAGTCCACGAGCGTGACTGGGATAGTCGATACACATAAGTGGGTGGCTTGCTGGGATGGCAAGTGCACTGAATACCCCAATTAGGAAATAACTCACCATGGAAGCGGTAGTCGCATATCGGGGTAGTCGCATATCGGGGTTGAAGTTATTCCAATTTACAATAGTATACGAGGAACGATCCCTAACTACTTGAGATGATAGGGTTTATCTGGTGCGAGAACGTCTATGCTTTGATTTGAGTCCCGACTGACTGGAGATCGCCAGAAAGTCTCTGTGGACTCATATTGGGTATAGAGGAACTCGTATGCAGATTCATATCATCAACAAAGGATCCATTGACCTGACTTGATAGGTTGGGAAATTCTCCTATGGATTTCTGTGAGAAATTAATTCTGGTAAAATCCTCGGCCGAGGTATCTGACGGCTTTATGTAAGTAGCTCATAAAGATTAAGTCAAAGAGAATTATTTCGAGACCAGAATTCATAAGGTCAAGACAAAGGAAAAGGGAAACCGATGAAAGACTATACCCTTAAGTCTCGACTGGGAGATTGATCGATGGAGAGATTATGTCGTATATGGAAATTGTAAATGATAAAAGGTTCACTGAATTAATTCACCAGTGATTGGGCTCCATGGGCTTGTGGCTGGACATCGACCGTGGAGTGTGGGAGAATTCCCAAATTGGCAGGGGTGCTAATTTTGGAATGGTCAATCGACAGAGTGTTCGATTGATTTAGAGTAAATCTTACTCGAATAATTAAATAATATTTAATTATAACCCACGGCCAATTATGTGGTGAACCTACGGGGGCATACACAATACACATGAAGCGAAAGCGAGGAAATAAGGACGACCGAGTCGACTAGGTCGACTGGGTAAATAATCGACTGGGTCGATTATTATGGGTGGGTCGACTGGGTCGACCCAATTGGAACAAAATGGGATCCAATTGGAATTGGATCAGGATCATAAATTAAATTGGAATTTAATTTGTGAATTAATTAATTAAGTTGGATTTAATTAATTAATTGGAAAGGATTTTAATTAAATGGACTTAGAGTCTGATTTAATTAAATGGGAGATTAAGTTAATTAATTGGGCTATTTAATTGGGAGATTAAATAAAGCCTGGTCAAATTAATTAACTGGGCCATGAATTAATTAGGAGACTTGGTCTTCTAAATTAAAGAGGGCCATGGCCCATGTAGGAGAGAAGAACCCTAGTCCTAATAGGACTAGGTTAGGGAGATAACTATAAGTAGCTTTCTTGTAGTTATTTTTCACACAACTCCATAAGCAAAAATTGAGCAAGAGCAAAATTCTCTCTCCCTCTCCCCACTAGTCGACCGAACCCACTTCTTCCTGTGGAAGAATTTTTCGTTTTCGACTTTGTTCCAAAATCGTTCCTATATCCTAGATCATAATATATCTTGTGTTCTAGCTGATCAAGATTTATTATTTTCGTGTAATTGTGGTGTATCAACCCGTAGAGGCGCAACACGTGGGGCGCTACTGCAGAGCTTGGATCGATTTTCACTGTGGGAGAAATCAGAGTTCGTTTGCTAGCTAAAGGATTTGCAAGGAGATAGGTATAACGTGTAAACTTATACTATCGTTTTATTTATATTCATATATATACAACTAGAGTAGTATCCTGGCAAGATTCCGTAAGAGGTCCTAAAAATTATTAAATTCCGCTGTGCCTAGGGCTGTTTATCTTACTGAATCCTAAGATAAACAGCCCTAGGCACAGCGGAATATAAAAATTTTAGGACCTCTTACGGAATCTTGCCAGGATACTCTCTAGTTGTATATATATGAATAAATAAAACGATAGTATAAGTTTGCACGTTATACCTATCTCCTTGCAAATCCAAGTTGGCAGTCAGCAAAACGGACTCTGAATTTCTCCTCAGCAAATCGACCCAAGCTCTGCAGTAGCGCCCCACGTGTTGCGCCTCTACGAGTTGATACACCACAATTACACGAAAATAATAAATCTTGATCAGCTAGAACACAAGATATATTATGATCTAGGATACAGGAACGATTTTGGAACAAAGTCGAAAACGAAAAATTCTTCCTAAAGGAAGACAGGGTTCGGCTTTTGCAGTTTGGGAGAGGGAGAGAGTATTTTGCTCTTGCTCAATTTTTGCTAATTGAGTTGTGTGAAAAATAACTACAAGAAAGCTACTTATAGTTATCTCCCTAACCTAGTCCTATTAGGACTAGGGCTCTTCTCTCCTACATGGGCCATGGCCCTCTTTAATTAGTAGACCTAGTCTTCTAATTAATTCATGGCCCAGTTAATTAATTTGACCAGACTTTATTTAATCTCCCAATTAAATAGCCCAATTAATTAACTTAATCTCCCATTTAATTAAATCAGACTCTAAGCCCATTTAATTAAAATCCCTTCTAATTAATTAAATCCAACTTAATTAATTAATCCACAAATTAAAATTCCAATTTAATTTATGATCCTGATCCAATTCCAATTGGATCCCATTTTGTTCCAATTGGGTCGACCCAGTCGACCCACCCATCATAATCGACCTAGTCGATTATTCACCCAGTCGACCCAGTCGACTCGGTCGTTCTCATTTCCTCGCTTTCGCTTCATGTGTATTGTGTATGCCCCCGTAGGTTCACCACATAATTGGCCGTGGGTTATAATTAAATATTATTTAATTATTCGAGTAAGACTTACTCTAAATCAATCGAACACTCTGTCGATTGATCATTCCAAAATTAGCACCCCTGCCAATTTGGGAATTCTCCCACACTCCACGGTCGATGTCCAGCCACAAGCCCATGGAGCCCAATCACTGGTGAATTAATTCAGTGAACCTTTTATCATTTATAATTTCCATATACGACATAATCTCTCCATCGATCAATCTCCCAGTCGAGACTTAAGGGTATGGTCTTTCATCGGTTTCCCTTTTCTTTTTGTCTTGACCTTATGCATTCTGGTCTCGAAATAATTCTCTTTGACTTAACCTTTATGAGCTACTTACATAAAGCCATCAGATACCTCGGCCGAGGATTTTACCAGAATTAATTTCTCACAGAAATCCATAGGAGAATTTCCCAACCTATCAAGTCGGGTCAATGGATCCTTTGTTGATGATATGAATCTGCATACGAGTTCCTCTATACCCAATATGAGTCCACAGAGACTTTCTGGTGATCCCCAGTCAGTCGGAACTCATATCAAAGCATAGACGTTCTCGCACCAGATAAACCCTATCACCTCAAGTAGTTAGGGATCGTTCCTCGTATACTATTATAAATTTGGAATAACTTCAACCCCGATATGCGACTACCGCTTCCATGGTGAGTTATTTCCTAATTGGGGTATTCAATGCGCTTGCCATCCCAGCAAGCCACCCACTTATGTGTATCGACTATCCCAGTCACGCTCGTGGACCCCAGCGTCCTCCAGTTCATCGGAGTATACACAACAGTGAGAGTCTAACCGAATCCAACGATGTCCTATCTCGATTGGATTCTATGACTCTTGAATATGTTCTAGATCACGGCCTTGGAGATCAGTCCACGGGTTGTCCCATAGCCCTGTGATCTAAGGACTTCTATCCTTATGCGTAGATAATTATTACATAAGATAAAGTTGACCATATATATAAATGCATTTATTAATCCAATCGAATGGTCCTTTCAATTAAATGCAGCCAAAACAGTTGGCTTGCAGGACACTATTCTATCAATCTCCCACTTGTACTAAAACCAACTTTCCATACTTCTGATTCCCATCTTAGACAGATGTTTTCGGATGCCTTTGAGGCAATGGCTTAGACAGCGGGTCCGTCGTATTATCCCTTGAGGTGACACGTTCCATCTTTATGTCTCCTCTACCAATGATATAAATATCAAATGGTATCGTCTTAGTTCGTGCTTGGATTCTCATGAGATCTCGACTCCTTCGCTTGCGAGATAGCTCCATTATTATCACAGAAGATAGTAATGGCTCGACAATGCTAGGTATCACATCCAATTCCTGGATGAAGATTTTCATCCAAACACCTTCCTTTGCTGCTTCACTCGCGGCAATGCATTCTGTCTCGGTGGTTGAATCTGCGGTAGTGTTTTGCTTGGAGCTCTTCCAGCTTACCACACCACTATTGAGGCAGAACACGTATCCAGATGTCGACTTGAAGTCGTCCACATTACATTGGAAGCTAGAATCAGTATAGCCTTCCAATTTCAATTCTCCTCCACCGTATACCAAGAACAATTCCTTAGTCCTTCTCAGGTACTTCAGAATTGCCTTTACGGCTATCCAGTGCTGCTCACCTGGATCAGACTGGTAGCGACTTGTAACGCTTAAAGCGTATGCTACGTCTGGTCGCGTACATAACGTACCATACATTATGCTTCCTATTGCGGATGCATATGGTACTTGAGACATATTGCTTCTCTCTTCAGGCGTCTTTGGGGCCATAGACTTAGAGAGTGCAATCCCATGTCTCATTGGAAGCAATCCTCTCTTGGATTCTTCCATGCTAAATCTTTTCAAGATTTAATCTATGTACTGGGATTGGGAGAGGCCCAGCAGTCCTTTTGATCTATCTCGGTAGATCCTTGTACCTAGTACAAAGGATGCTTCTCCCAAATCCTTCATTGAGAATTGTGTAGATAACCATGCTTTAGTTTCGGACAACACTTTCACATTCCAATGAGAAAAATGTCATCAACGTAAAGCACCAAAAATTCAACTGTACTCCCACTGATTTTCTTGTACACGCAAGGTTCGAACATGTTTTTGATGAATCCAAAAGTTTGGATTGTCTCATCGAAACTAATGTTCCAACTTCGGGAAGCTTGCTTCAGTCCATAAATGGACCTCTGGAGTTTGCACACCTTGTGTTCATCTCCTTTGGATGTATATCCTTTTGGTTGCTCCATGTAGATCTCCTTGTCAATGTCTCCATTGAGAAAGACAGCCTTTACATCCATCTGCCATATCTCGTAGTTATACCACGCAGCTATGACCAGCAAGATTCGAATGGATTTAGGCATTGCGACGGGCGAGAAGGTCTCCTCAAAGTCAATTCCAGGTCTTTGAGTGTATCCTTTTGCCACTAGTCGCGCCTTTGTAGGTTATTACCTCTCCGTTCACTCCAAGCTTTCGCTTATAGATCCACTTGCAACCCACGGGAGCTACTCCCACTGGTGGATCTACCAAGGCCCAGACCTTGTTCTAGTGCATGGAGTCCAATTCGAATTCCATGGCTTCACGCCACTTTCCCGAGTCTATGCCTAGCATAGCCTCTTCGTAAGTCCTTGGGTCGGTTAGAGACTGTCTAGTCTCACGCAGCAGACCGTAGTACCTCTCGGGTTCTCTACGTTGTCTTTCTGACTTACGAAGTACCGGTGTACTTTTCTGGTGCACTTTCATGCTCATGTTCTCCCACTGCCTGTGGTGATGGGTCAGCTTGATCGACCTCGTTGGTCCTTTCAGCTTCAGTGACCTCATCTAGTTCTACGTTGTGTTCCTTCTTGCCTAGCAAGAAATCCTTCTCCAAGAAGTGTGCGTTCCTTGAGACAAACGTAGTTTATCTTGTAGGATCGTAGAACTTGTATCCTATAGAGTTTTCTGGATACCCCACGAATTGCATAAGATGGATTTTACATCCAACTTATCTCCCACCAGCTTATTCACATAAGCGGGAGACCCCATATGCGCATGAATGCATATGAAGGTACAATACCAAAACTCATATCACGTGATATGTTTTGGATCTGGCTTCAGAGATACTTAGCTCAGTATCTTCGATTTTCTCGATCAAGTTTCATTTGTTTGAATAAGGAATTTCATGTAAGATTTCTTAATGGACATTTACATGTCCAGAATGCTTGACAACAGACAACGTTTCGAGCGGGTCTTACATTTCGAGAATCTAATTCTCTATCAAATAATCAATGGCGTACTGCCTATGCATGTTTGATTTTGAATCGATCCAAATCTTTTACATGCTTTCATTGATTAGGCTCTCTTCTTTTATTCCAAAAGTAATTTGGATTTGTACATCACAACGTACTTTTACCCATGAGGGTACTAGAGACGCCTTATCTCCCACTAATGCTTTAGTGTTTCCACACACTTATAAATGGATTAAATCCATTGCAATTGTTTATGCCTCTTGGTTGCCTAGCAACCAACTACTAAATCTAATTTCCATTAAGCAAGATTCGAAAGTCGGTTACTATGTGTAGCCTCCCAGTCAAGCTCGACCCAGTCGAGCTCAGTCTTTGAATCTTTTAATTCGGAAATATGTTTTAGTATTCGGGTATCGCCTTTCGGTTTTTACAACGACTCAAGTGTGTGAAATCTTGATTATTTATATTTTATTGACTATGCATATTATATTTAGTCGATATATGAGTATCCATACTCATTTGCTTATGTACACCTTCTGCGTATAAATCTTATAGCGCAATCAGTTCCAACCATTATGGAACTATCACATCCCTTAAGACAAGGGATGGTATAAGCAAATTCTAATGATCTAAATAATTCATGGCTTTAGATGCATTCAATGCATCAATGAGTACTTCATCGGGCATCTAACACCCTTATGCATTACTTGACCATAAGGTTAAGTTCAATAAAATTTAATCATCCCTTATGGGATGAATATGTTCAATTCCCTCTTCCCTTGATCTTAATCCATGGAAGAATCATTTTGATTGACTTTTCAACTTATCATCCTTACAGAAAAACCTCTAAGGTTATTTCCCTTTAGAGAGGATACATTCCTCTTCTTCCATCTCTCGAGCCTTTTGAGGCCTTTTCACAAGATGTTACTTCCCATTCATGGGAGATTTCATGTTTGCCTTCAAGAAAATTTGGGCTTGAGAACCATCCTCAACCCTCTGGTGAAACTTATCACCTTTCTTATTTGAAGAGTAACTTCGAAAAAGGCAGCTTGGTGAAACCTATCACCATTCCAGTCGAAGTATAACTTCGAAAGGAAAAACAATGAAATCTTTGTAAGGAGATTAGTCCTTGCTTGGACTCGAGAATAATTTCTCAAGTTTCGAAGTCATTCAAAAATTCATTTGGGTTCAGTCAATTTATTTGATTCAAGTATGATGGTAAATATTCATGGATACATAACTTATGATAAACTATCATAAACATGACGATAAATACGCGGCAGATTAATATCGATGCATAATTTACAAACATGGTTTTCATTTGTAAATTACTCCCACTATTTTTATCGAATACTTATGCCCCCACATAAGCTTCGGGAAATAAAAATTTCCTAATGGGCTCAAGGCCCAAATGCAATCGCTCAGTACCCACGACTCGTTGGCCATACCAATCGATCCACTTGGTGGGCGATCACGTCGCCGGTTAACCATCCCAGCTAACCCTTGAGTTCATTTAGCCTCGGTTTTCGTTATGGACCCACGACTCGTGAGACATCCATACTTACTCGCGTTAAATCATGTCCAATACTCGTGAAGAGAAATAGTTCAATCCTAGACGCCCCACGACTCGTGAGACAGCGCCTAGAACCTTGCTATCCCCTCCCTTGGCACTAAACTGTGCATCGAGGCAATAGACATATCATCTTCCTATAGCTCGACCCACGACTCGTGAGACATCGAGATATATTTGTACAATATGCCTAAGACCTAGTAATTGGATAGGCTCGGACCATAGACACCATTCATATGCGCCCGTTAATCGATTTAATATTCTAATTGAGTTTTTAAGTTCAATTGGAGGTTTTAAGTTTTCTTCGTGCGAGGTCTCATCAGATTATGCTTTATCTTGTTTACGTGATCTATTCTAAGCATGCAAGACATACATCAAAGAATAATAGTAAATATATGTCACCTAGCATTGCACATATGATTGGTCGATTGCCCATCCTATGCGATCCATCACGAGCCATGTGATGGATCAATTGGTCAGTCTAGGGTGGAAATTAAATGTCCTAACTATTACAATTTACAAACCCATACATCATGGGCCTTCTTGTAATATCCACCTTGATTGGGCCTCCATGTAATGAATTGGGCCTCCATGTCCTCCAAGGTATTGGGCCTCCATGTGGATCTCTAAGTCTTCATGAGGTCTTCTTGGCTCCAAGCCTAATCTAAGCCTAGCTTACAAATTTAAATGGCCCTATTCTATTACATTTGTTTGCGCAAGCAAGGGCACCAATCAGGCCCATTTAATTACAACCCATAAAATAAATAAACCAAAACTACACAGGGCTTAAGGGCAAAATCGACCAATCCACATATTCACTCAAGAACATGCATAAATTCACATAAGGGCATAAATGTAAATTTACCGGCTCCTTTAATTTTAATTCACAAAAATTATGCAAGTTAATTTAATTTTGAATTAACAATTAATCTCTAAGATTAATTAACTCTTACTTGAGTTCTAAGTAATCTACAACTCTTATCTTGATAAAGTTGGTTAATTAAGATAGTTACAAATCTTCCAAGATTACTATCTTATCCAAAACTCTAAGTTTCCCAATTTTACAAATCTCCAAGATTCTCAAGATAATCCTATTTTGAATAGATTAGTTAACTAAGGTAGTGTACAAATCCACCAAGATTTCTACCTTATCCAAAACTCCAAGTTTCCTAATTTAATAAGATCTCTAAGATCTTTAATCTTGGTAACTTACTAGAAGAGATTAATTTTTAATTAAATCTCTTCTTACAATTGAAACTCTAAGTTTCCTTGTTTAATAAGATCTCTAAGATCTTTTAATCTTGGTAACTTACTAGAAGAGATTAATTTTAATTAAATCTCTTCTTACAATTGAAACTCTAAGTTTCCTTGTTAACTAGATCTCTAAGATCAATCCAAGATTAACCAAGATTCCATAACAACCAAATCTCCAAGATTTTGTTCAAGATTATCCAAAATTCTGCCACGCAAATTTTGAACCACCAAATCATGGCCACATTACGTTCGGCTACAAGTTGACTAAATCCAACATTTTGCAATTTACTTATTCAAATTGCAATACATGATAGTTGCTTCAAAACTTACGTAACACTTTCCAAATTAAAACCACATACATGCCATTACAAACATGTTCACGTGAACAAAGGAAACAAAAAAAAAAAAATTGTGCCGAGCACTATATAAATTCACACCAAGAGAATAAAGTGCCGATGCATTAATTTTGTTTTCCTTTTGCTTTGTTTTAATTTGTGTTTGATTACTTGTTGATTTAATTAGAAACAAATCCAGTTCAATTAAATCCCAATCCAAAATAAAAATTAACACGATAAAATTTTGAATCAAAATTTTACATTAACTCCAAGTTAACAGATCTACGTCCTAAAACATATACAGTCATAGAACTAGCCATACATAAATCAAACATATGATTTAATTCACAGAATTTACTTATGTTCATATATATACACCTAGAGTAGTATCCTGGCAAGATTCCGTAAGAGGTCCTAAAATTTTTATATTCCGCTGTGCCTAGGGCTGTTTATCTTACCGAATCCCAACAGTGGTATCAGAGCCAACTCTAGGCTTTGTATATATATGAATTTGCAAATTCTGTGAATTAAATCATATGTTTGATTTATGTATGGCTAGTTCTTTAACTGCATATGTTTTAGGACGTAGATCTGTTAACTTAGAGTTAATGTAAAATTTTAATTCGAAATTTTATCGTGTTAATTTTTTATTTTGGATTTGGATTTAATTAATTGGATCTGTTTTTAATTAAATCAAGTAGTAATCGAAACAACAACAAAAAAAAAAAAATTGGAATCCAACCGCGGTGGCACGCGGCGTAGGCGGCCACCGTGGGCTGATGCCCATGGCAGCGTGCGAACAGCACGCTGGCTGCGCGTGCAGCACACGGCAGCAGCCTACGGGCTGTCTGTCGCGTGCTGTCACGCACAGCCACACGCTGCCGTGCGCTGCCAAGGACAGCCCACGCGCGGACTTTGTGGTCGCATGTGTTGGCCACGTGGCAGTCCTCGATTGGTCACGTATTGGCTGATTTTTGGTTGGACTCTTATTTTGCCTATTTTGATAAATCTGAAAATCTTGGAGATTTGGTTGTTATGGAATCTTGGTGAATCTTGGATTGATCTTAGAGATCTAATAAACAAGGAAACTTAGAGTTTCAATTGTAAGAAGAGATTTAATTAAAATTAATCTCTTCTAGTAAGTTACCAAGATTAAAGATCTTAGAGATCTTATTAAACAAGGAAACTTAGAGTTTCAATTGTAAGAAGAGATTTAATTAAAATTAATCTCTTCTAGTAAGTTACCAAGATTAAAGATCTTAGAGATCTTATTAAATTAGGAAACTTGGAATTTTGGATAAGGTAGAAATCTTGGTGGATTAGGACACTACCTTAGTTAACTAATCTATTCAAAATAGTATTATCTTGAGAATCTTGGAGATTTGGGAATATTTGGGAAACTTAGAGTTTTGGATAAGGTAAGAATCTTAGAGATTTAGATTACCTTAATTAACCAATTTAATCAAGATAAGTTTGTAGATTACTTAGAGCTCAAGTAAGAGCTAATTAATCTTAGAGGTTAATTGTTAATTCAAAATTAATTAACTTGGATATTTTTTGTGAATTAAAATTAAAGGAGCCGGTAAATTTACATTTATGCCCTTATGTGAATTTATGCATGTTCTTGAGTGAATATGTGGATTGGTCGATTTTGCCCTTAAGCCCTGTGTAGTTTTGGTTTATTTATTTTATGGGTTGTAATTAAATGGGCCTGATTGGTGCCCTTGCTTGCGCAAACGAATGTAATAGAATAGGCATTTATTTTTATAAGCTAGGCTTATATTAGGCTTGGAGCCGAGAAGACCTCATGAAGACTTGGAGATCCACATGGAGGCCCATTACCTTGGAGGACATGGAGGCCCAATTCATTACATGGAGGCCCAATCAAGGTGGATATTACAAGAAGGCCCATGATGTATGGGTTTGAAAATTGTAATAGTTAGGACATTTAATTTCCACCCTAGACCGACCAATTGATCCATCACATGGCTCGTGATGGATCGCATAGGATGGGCAATCGACCAATCATATGTGCAATGCTAGGTGATATATGTTTACTATTATTCTTTGATGTATGTCTTGCATGCTTAGAATAGATCACGTAAACAAGATAAAGCATAATCTGATGAGACCTCGCACGAAGAAAACTTAAAACCTCCAATTGAACTTAAAAACTCAATTAGAATATTAAATCGATTAACGGGCGCATATGAATGGTGTCTATGGTCCGAGCCTATCCAATTACTAGGTCTTAGGCATATCGTACGAATATATCTCGATGTCTCACGAGTCGTGGGTCGAGCTATAGGAAGATGATATGTCTATTGCCTCGATGCACAGTTTAGTGCCAAGGGAGGGGATAGCAAGGTTCTAGGCGCTGTCTCACGAGTCGTGGGGCGTCTAGGATTGAACTATTTCTCTTCACGAGTATTGGACATGATTTAACGCGAGTAAGTATGGATGTCTCACGAGTCGTGGGTCCATAACGAAAACCGAGGTTAAATGAACTCAAGGGTTAGCTGGGATGGTTAACCGGCGACGTGATCGCCCACCAAGTGGATCAATTGGTATGGCCAACGAGTCGTGGGTACTGAGCGATTGCATTTGGGCCTTGAGCCCATTAGGAAATTTTTATTTCCCGAACCTTATGTGGGGGCATAAGTATTCGACAAAAATAGTGGGAGTAATTTACAAATGAAAACCATGTTTGTAAATTATGCATTGACATTAATCTGCCGCGTATTTATCGTCATGTTTATGATAGTTTTTCATAAGTTATGTATCCATGAATATTTACCATCATACTTGAATCAAATAAATTGACTGAACCCAAATGAATTTTGAATGACTTCAAAACTTGAGAAATTATTCTCAAGTCCAAGCAAGGACTAATCTCCTTACAAAGATTTCATTGTGTTTCCTTTCGAAGTTACACTTCGACTGGAATGGTGATAGGTTTCACCAAGCTGCCTTTTTCGAAGTTACTCTTCAAATAAGAAAGGTGATATGTTTCACCAGTGGGTTGAGGATGGTTCTCGAGCCCAAATTTTCTTGAAGGCAAACATGAAGTCTCCCATAAATGGGAAGTAACATCTTGTTAAAAGGCCTCAAAAGGCTCGAGAGATGGAAGAAGAGGAATGAATCCTCTCTGAAGGGAAATAACCTTGGAGGTTTTTCTGTAAGGATGAGAAGTTGTAAAGTCAATCAAAATGGTTCTTCCATGGATTAAGATCAAGGGAAAAAAGGAATTGAACCTATTCATCCCATAAGGGATGATTAAATTTTATTGAACTTAACCTTATGGTTAAAGTAATGCATAAGGGTGTTGGATGCCCGATGAAGCACTCATTGATGCATTCAATGCATCTAAAGCCATGAATTATTTAGATCATTAGAATTTGCTTATACCATCCCTTGTCTTAAGGGATGTGATAGTTCCATAATGGTTGGAACTGATTGCGCTATAAGATTTATACGCAAAAGGTGTATATAAGCAAATGAGTATGGATACTCATATAACGACTAAATAAAATATGCATAGTCAATAAAATATAAATAATCAAGATTTCACACACTTGAGTCGTTGTAAAAACCGAAAGGCGATACACGAATACTAAAACATATTTCCGAAGATTCAAAGACTGAGCTCGACTGGGTCGAGCTTGACTGGGATGCTGTACATAGTAACCGACTTTCGAATCTTGCTTAATGGAAATTAGATTTAGTAGTTGGTTGCTAGGCAACCAAGAAGCATAAACAATTGCAATGGGTTTAATTCATTTAAAAGTGTGTAGAAACACTAAAGCATTAGTGGGAGATAAGGCGTCTCTAGTACCCTCATGGGTAAAAGTACGTTGTGATGTACAAATCCAAATTACTTTTGGAATAAAAGAAGAGAGCCTAATCAATGAAAGCATGTAAGAGATTTGGATCGATTCAAAATCAAACATGCATAGGCAGTACGCCATTGATTATTTGATAGAGAATTAGATTCTCGAAGTGTAAGACCCACTTGAAACGTTGTATGTTGTCAAGCATTCTGTACATGTAAATGTCCATTAAGAAATCTTACATGAAATTCCTTATTCAAACAAATGAAACTTGATCGAGAAAATCGAAGATACTGAGCTAAGTATCTCAGAAGCCAGATCCAAAACATATCACGTGATATGAGTTTTGGTATTGTACCTTC
Source organism: Penstemon eatonii (assembly GCA_038501285.1). Lineage (NCBI taxonomy): Eukaryota > Viridiplantae > Streptophyta > Magnoliopsida > Lamiales > Plantaginaceae > Penstemon > Penstemon eatonii. Next base: position 62,551,762 of record CM076715.1, on the reverse strand, counting down.
ATATGCATTCATGCGCATATGGGGTTTCCCGCTTATGTGAATAAGCTGGTGGGAGATAAGTTGGACGTAAAGTCCATCTTATGCAATTCGTGGGGTATCCAGAAAACTCTATAGGATACAAGTTCTACAATCCTACAAGATAAACTACGTTTATCTCAAGGAACGCACACTTCTTGGAGAAGGATTTCTTGCTGGGCAAGAAGGAACACAACGTAGAACTAGATGAGGTCACTGAAGCTGAAAAGACCAAAAAGGTCAATCAAGCTGACCCATCACCACAGGCAGTGGGAGAACAAGAGCATGAAAGTACATCAGAGAGTACACTGATACTTCGTAGGTCAGAAAGACAACGTAGAGAACCCGAGAGGTACTACGGTCTGCTGCGTGAGACTAGACAGTCTCTAACTGACCCAAGGACTTACGAAGAAACTATGCTAGGCATAAACTCGGGAAAGTGGCGTGAAGCCATGGAATTCGAATTGGACTCCATGCACTCGAACAAGGTCTGGGCCTTGGTAGATCCACCAGTGGGAGTAGCTCCCGTGGGGCAAATGGATCTATAAGCGAAAGCTTGGAGTGAACGGAGAGGTAACAACCTACAAGGCGCGACTAGAGGCAAAAGGATACACTAAAAGGCCAGGCATCGACTTTGAGGAGACCTTCTCGCCCGTCGCAATGTCTAAATCCATTCGAATCTTGCTGGCCATAGTTGCGTGGTATAACTACGAGATATGGTAGATGGATGTAAAGACTGCCTTTCTCAATGGGGACATTGACAAGGAGATCTACATGGAGCAACCAAAAGGATATACATCCAAAGGAGATGAACACAAGGTGTGCAAACTCCAGAGGTCCATTTATGGACTGAAGCAAGCTTCCCGAAGTTGGAACATCCGTTTCGATGAAACAATCCAAACTTTTGGATTCATCAAAAACGTGTTCGAACCTTGCGTGTACAAGAAGGTCAGTGGGAGTACGTACAGTTGAATTTTTGTGCTTTATGTTGATGACATTCTTCTCATTGGGAACAAATGTGAAAGTGTTGTCCGAAACTAAAGCATGGTTATCTACATAATTCTCGATGAAGGATTTGGGAGAAGCATCATTTGTACTAGGTACAAGGATCTACCGAGATAGATCAAAAGGACTGCTGGGCCTCTCCCAATCCCAGTACATAGATAAAATCTTGAAAAGATTTAGCATGGAAGAATCCAAGAGAGGATTGCTTCCAATGAGACATGGAATTGCACTCTCTAAGTCTATGGCCCCAAAGACCCCTGAAGAGAGAAGCAATATGTCTCAAGTACCATATGCATCCGCAATAGGAAGCATAATGTATGGTACGTTATGTACGAGACCAGACGTAGCATACGCTTTAAGCGTTACAAGTCGCTACCAGTCTGATCCAGGTGAGCAGCACTGGATAGCCGTAAAGGCAATTCTGAAGTACCTGAGAAGGACTAAGGAATTGTTCTTGGTATACGGTGGAGGAGAATTGAAATTGGAAGGCTATACTGATTCTAGCTTCCAATGTAATGTGGACGACTTCAAGTCGACATCTGGATACGTGTTCTGCCTCAATAGTGGTGCGGTAAGCTGGAAGAGCTCCAAGCAAAACACTACCGCAGATTCAACCACCGAGACAGAATACATTGCCGCGAGTGAAGCAGCAAAGGAAGGTGTTTGGATGAAAAACTTCATCCAGGAATTGGATGTGATACCTAGCATTGTCGAGCCATTACTATCTTCTGTGATAATAATGGAGCTATCTCGCAAGCGAAGGAGTCGAGATCTCATCAGAATCCAAGCACGAACTAAGACGATACTATTTGATATTTATATCATTGGTAGAGGAGACATAAAGATGGAACGTGTCACCTCAAGGGATAATACGACGGACCCGCTGTCTAAGCCATTGCCTCAAAGGCATCCGAAAACATCTGTCTAAGATGGGAATCAGAAGTATGAAAAGTTGGCTTTAGTACAAGTGGGAGATTGATAGAATAGTGTCCTGCAAGCCAACTGTTTTGGCTGCATTTAATTGAACGGACCATTCGATTGGATTAATAAATGCATTTATATATATGGTCAACTTTATCTTATGTAATAATTATCTACGCATAAGGATAGAAGTCCTTAGATCACAGGGCTATGGGACAACCCGTGGACTGATCTCCAAGGCCGTGATCTAGAACATATTCAAGAGTCGTAGAATCCAATCGAGATAGGACATCGTTGGATTCGGTTAGACTCTCACTGTTGTGTATACTCCGATGAACTGGAGGACGCTGGGGTCCACGAGCGTGACTGGGATAGTCGATACACATAAGTGGGTGGTTTGCTGGGATGGCAAGCGCACTGAATACCCCAACTAGGAAATAACTCACCATGGAAGCGGTAGTCGCATATCGGGGATGAAGTTATTCCAATTTACAATAGTATACGAGGAACGATCCCTAACTACTTGAGATGATAGGGTTTATCTGGTGCGAGAACGTCTATGCTTTGATATGAGTCCCGACTGACTGGAGATCGCCAGAAAGTCTCTGTGGACTCATATTGGGTATAGAGGAACTCGTATGCAGATTCATATCATCAACAAAGGATCCATTGACCCGACTTGATAGGTTGGGAAATTCTCCTATGGATTTCTGTGAGAAATTAATTCTGGTAAAATCTTCGGCCGAGGTATCTGACGGCTTTATGTAAGTAGCTCATAAAGGTTAAGTCAAAGAGAATTATTTCGAGATCAGAATGCATAAGGTCAAGACAAAAGAAAAGGGAAACCGATGAAAGACCATACCCTTAAGTCTCGACTGGGAGATTGATCAATGGAGAGATTATGTCGTATATGGAAATTGTAGATGAGATAAAAGGTTCACTGAATTAATTCACCAGTGATTGGGCTCCATGGGCTTGTGGCTGGACATCGACCGTGGAGTGTGGGAGAATTCCTAAATTGGCAGGGGTGCTAATTTTGGAATGATTAATCGACAGAGTGTTCGATTAATTTAGAGTAAGTCTTACTCGAATAATTAAATAATATTTAATTATAACCCACGGCCAATTATGTGGTGAACCTACGGGGGCATACACAATACACATGAAGCGAAAGCGAGGAAATAAGAACGACCGAGTCGACTGGGTCGACTGGGTGAATAATCGACTGGGTCGATTATTATGGGTGGGTCGACTGGGTCGACCCAATTGGAACAAATTGGGATCCAATTGGAATTGGATCAGGATCATAAATTAAATTGGAATTTAATTTGTGGATTAATTAATTAAGTTGGATTTGATTAATTAGAAGGGATTTTAATTAAATGGGCTTAGAGTCTGATTTAATTAAATGGGAGATTAAGTTAATTAATTGGGCTATTTAATTGGGAGATTAAATAAAGCCTGGTCAAATTAATTAACTGGGCCATGAATTAATTAGAAGACTTGGTCTTCCAATTAAAGAGGGCCATGGCCCATGTAGGAGAGAAGAGCCCTAGTCCTAATAGGACTAGGTTAGGGAGATAACTATAAGTAGCTATCTTGTAGTTATTTTACACACAACTCAATAAGCAAAATTTGAGCAAGAGCAAAATTTTCTCTCCCTCTCCCAAGCATAAAGTCGACCGAACCCTGTTCTTCCTTTGGAAGAATTTTTCGTTTTCGACTTTGTTCCAAAATCGTTCCTAAATCCTAGATCATAAAATATCTTGTGTTCTAGCTGATCAAGATTTATTATTTTCGTGTAATTGTGGTGTATCAACCCGTAGAGGCGCAACACGTGGGGCGCTACTGCAGAGCTTGGGTCGATTTCGTTGAGGAGAATTTCAGAGTCCGTTTTGCTGACTGCCAACTTGGATTTGCAAGGAGATAGGTATAACGTGCAAACTTATACTATCGTTTTATTTATTCATATATATACAACTAGAGAGTATCCTGGCAAGATTCCGTAAGAGGTCCTAAAAATTATATATTCCGCTGGCAAAACGAGCTCTGAATTCTTCTCCAGCAGAAATCGATCCAAGCTTCTCAAGAGCGCCCCACGTGTTGCGCCTCTACGGGTTGATACACCACAATTACACGAAAATAATAAATCTTGATCAGCTAGAACACAAGATATATTATGATCTAGGATATAGGAACGATTTTGGAACAAACTGTTGGGATTCGGTAAGATAAACAGCCCTAGGCACAGCGGAATTTAATAATTTTTAGGACCTCTTACGGAATCTTGCCAGGATACTACTCTAGGTGTATATATATGAACATAAATAAAACGATAGTATAAGTTTGCACGTTATACCTATCTCCTTGCAAATCCTCGGCTAGCAAAAACGAACTATGACTTTCTCCTCAGGCAAATCGATCCAAGCTCTGCAGCAGCGCCCCACGTGTTGCGCCTCTACGGGTTGATACACCACAATTACACGAAAATAATAAATCTCGATCAGCTAGAACACAAGATATATTATGATCTAGGATATAGGAACGATTTTGGAACAAAGTCGAAAACGAAAAATTCTTCCAAAAGGAAGACAGGGTTCGGTCGACTATTACTGGGAGAGGGGAGAGAGAATTTTTGCTCTTGCTCAAATTTTTGCTTATTGAGTTATCTGAAAAATAACTACAAGAAGGCTACTTATAGTTATCTCCCTAACCTAGTCCTTTTAGGACTAGGACTCTTCTCTCCTACATGGGCCATGGCCCTCTTTAATTAGAAGACCAAGTCTTCTAATTAATTCATGGCCCAGTTAATTAATTTGACCAGGCTCTATTTAATCTTCTAGTTAAATAGCCCAATTAATTAACTTAATCTCCCATTTAATTAAATCAGACTCTAAGCCCATTTAATTAAAATCCCTTCTAATTAATTAAATCCAACTTAATTAATTAATCCACAAATTAAATTCCAATTTAATTTATGATCCTGATCCAATTCCAATTGGATCCCATTTTGTTCCAATTGGGTCGACCCAGTCGACCCATCCATAATAATCGACCCAGTCGATTATTCACCCAGTCGACCCAGTCGACTCGGTCGTTCTTATTTCCTCGCTTTCGCTTCATGTGTATTGTGTATGCCCCCGTAGGTTCACCACATAATTGGCCGTGGGTTATAATTAAATATTATTTAATTATTCGAGTAAGACTTACTCTAAATCAATCGAACACTCTGTCGATCAATCATTCCAAAATTAGCACCCCTGCCAATTTGGGAATTCTCCCACACTCCACGGTCGATGTCCAGCCACAAGCCCATGGAGCCCAATCACTGGTGAATTAATTCAGTGAACCTTTTATCTCATTTACAATTTCCATATACGCCATAATCTCTCCATCGATCAATCTCCCAGTCGAGACTTAAGGGTATGGTCTTTCATCGGTCTCCCTTTTCTTTTGTCTTGACCTTATGCATTCTGGTCTCGAAATAATTCTCTTTGACTTAACCTTTATGAGCTACTTACATAAAGCCGTCAGATACCTCGGCCGAGGATTTTACCAGAATTAATTTCTCACAGAAATGCATAGGAGAATTTCCCAACCTATCAAGTCGGGTCAATGGATCCTTTGTTGATGATATGAATCTGCATACGAGTTCCTCTATACCCAATATGAGTCCACAGAGACTTTCTGGCGATCTCCAGTCAGTCGGAACTCATATCAAAGCATAGACGTTCTCGCACCAGATAAACCCTATCATCTCAAGTAGTTAGGGATCGTTCCTCGTATACTATTGTAAATTGGAATAACTTCAACCCCGATATGCGACTACCGCTTCCATGGTGAGTTTATTTCCTAATTGGGGTATTCAGTGCACTTGCCATCCCAGCAAGCCACCCACTTATGTGTATCGACTATCCCAGTCACGCTCGTGGACCCCAGCGTTCTCCAGTTCATCGGAGTATACACATTAGTGAGAGTCTAACCGAATCCAACGATGTCCTATCTCGATTGGATTCTACGACTCTTGAATATATTCTAGATCACGGCCTTGGAGATCAGTCCACGGGTTGTCCCATAGCCCTGTGATCTAAGGACTTCTATCCTTATGCATAGATAATTATTACATAAGATAAAGATGACCATATAATAATAAAATGCATTTATTAATCCAATTGAATGGTCCTTTCAATTAAATGCAGCCAAATAGTTGGCTTGCAGGACACTATTCTATCAATCTCCCACTTGTACTAAAGCCAACTTTTCATACTTCTGATTCCCATCTTACACAGATGTTTTCGGATGCCTTTGAGGCAATGGCTTAGACAGCGGGTCCGTCGTATTTTCCCTTGAGGTGACACGTTCCATCTTTATGTCTCCTCTACCAATGATATAACATATCAAATGGTATCGTCTTAATATGTGCTTGGATTCTGATGAGATCTCGACTCCTTCGCTTGCGAGATATATCCATTATTATCACAGAAGATAGTAATGGCTCGACAATGCTAGGTATCAGAGCCAACTCTAGGCTTTGTATATATATGAATTTGCAAATTCTGTTTTATAAATCATATGTTTGATTTATGTGTGGCTAGTTCTTTAACTTTGCATGTTTTAGAACATAGATCTGTTAACTTAGAGTTAATGTAAAATTTTGATTCGAAATTTTATCATGTTAATTTTTATTTTGGATTGGGATTTAATTAATTGGATCTGTTTAATTAAATCAAAAGTAATCGAAACACAAAAAAAAAAAAAAATTATGGATCCAACCGCGGTGGCACGCGGCGGTGCGCGGCAACGCACCGCGGCTGGGCGGCCACCGCGAGCTGCTGCCCACAGCAGCGTGCGAGCAGCACACAGGCTGCGCGTGCAGCACACGACAGCAGCCCACGGGCTGTCTGCCGCATGCTATCACGCACAGCCACGCGCCGCCGTGCACTGCTACGGGCAGCCGCGGCTGCCACAGACAGCCCACGCGCGGACTTTGTGGTCGCGTGTGTTGGCCACGTGGCAATCCTCGATTGGTCACATATTGGCTGACTTTTGGTTGGACTCTAATTCTGCCTATTTTGATAAATCTGAAAATCTTGGAGATTTGATTGTTATGGAATCTTGGTGAATCTTGGAAAGATCTTAGAGATCTTATTAAACAAGGAAACTTAGAGTTTCATTTGTGATAAGACATTTAATTAGAATTAATGTCTAGTAAGTTACCAAGATTGAAAGATCTTAGAGATCTTATTAAACAAGGAAACTTAGAGTTTCATTTGTGATAAGACATTTAATTATAATTAATGTCTTCTAGTAAGTTACCAAGATTAAAGATCTTAGAGATCTTATTAAACAAGGAAACTTAGAGTTTCAATTGTAAGAAGAGATTTAATTAAAATTAATCTCTTCTAGCAAGTTACCAAGATTAAAGATCTTAGAGATCTTATTAGATTAGGAAACTTGGAGTTTTTGGATAAGGTAGTTATCTTGTTAGATGTGAACACTACCTTAATTAAACTAATCTGGACAAAATAGGATTATCTTGAAAATCTTAGAGATTTGGAAACTTTGGGAAACTTAGAGTTTTGGATAAGGTAAGAATCTTAGAGATTTAGATTACCTTAATTAACCAATTTAATCAAGATAAATTTGAAGATTACTTAGAACTCAAGTAAGAGTTAATTAATCTTAGAGATTAATTGTTAATTCAAAATTAAATTAACTTGGATAATTTTTGTGAATTAAAATTAAAGGAGCCGGTAAATTTACATTTATGCCCTTATGTGAATTTATGCATGTTCTTGAGTGAATGTGTGGATTGATCGAATTAGCCCTTAAGCCCTGTGTAGTTTTTGGTTTATTTATTTTATGGGTTGTAATTAAATGGGTCTGATTGGTGCCCTTGCTTGCGCAAACAATTGTAATAGAATAGGGCCTTTATTTTTATAAGCTAGGCTTAGAATAGGCTTGGAGCCAAGAAGACCTCATGAAGACTTGGAGATCCACATGGAGGCCCATAACCTTGGAGGACATGGAGGCCCAATTCATTACATGGAGGCCCAATCAAGGTGGATATTACAAGAAGGCCCATGATGTATGGGTTTGTAAATTGTAATAGTTAGGACATTTAATTTCCACCCTAGACTGACCAATTGGTCCATCATGTGGCTCGTGATGGATCGCATAGGATGGGCAATCGACCAATCATATGTGCAATGCTAGGTGATATATGTTTACTGTTATTCTTTGATGTATGTCTTGCATGCTTAGAATAGATCACGTAAACAAGATAATTGATAATCTGATGAGACCTCGCACTTGAACATTTCATAAAACCTCCAATTGAACCTAAAAATTCAATTATAATATTAAATCGTAAAACGGGCGCATAGAATGGTGTTTATGGTCCGAGCCTATCCAATTACTAGGTCTTAGGCATATCGTACGAATATATCTCGATGTCTCACGAGTCGTGGGTCGAGTTATAGGAAGATAGTATGTCTATTGCCTCGATGCACAATTTAGTGCCAAGGGAGGGGATAGGAAGGTTCTAGGCGCTGTCTCACGAGTCGTGGGGCGTCTAGGATTGAACTATTTCTCTTCACGAGTATTGGACATGATTTAACGTGAGTAAGTATGGATGTCTCACGAGTCGTGGGTCCATAACGAAAACCGAGGCTAAATGAACTCAAGGGTTAGCTGGGATGGTTAACCGGCGACGTGATCGCCCACCAAGTGGATCAATTGGTATGGCCAACGAGTCGTGGGTACTGAGCGATTGCATTTGGGCCTTGAGCCCATTAGGAAATTTTAATTTCCCGAACCTTATGTGGGGGCATAAGTATTCGACAAAAATAGTGGGAGTAATTTACAAATGAAAACCATGTTTGTAAATTATGCATTGATATTAATCTGCCGCGTATTTATCGTCATGTTCATGATAGTTTATCATAAGTTATGTATCCATGAAAATTTACCATCATACTTGAATCAAATAAATTGACTGAACCCAAATGAATTTTGAATGACTTCGAAACTTGAGAAATTATTCTCGAGTCCAAGCAAGGACTAATCTCCTTACAAAGATTTCATTGTTTTTCTTTTCGAAGTTACACTTCGACTGAAATGGTGATAGGTTTCACCAAGCTGCCTTTTTCGAAGTTACTCTTCAAATAAGAAAGGTGATAAGTTTCACCAGATGGTTGAGGATGGTTCTCAAGCCCAAATTTTCTTGAAGGCAAACATGAAGTCTCCCATGAATGGGAAGTAACATCTTGTGAAAAGGCCTCAAAAGGCTCGAGAGATGGAAGAAGAGGAATGTATCCTCTCTAAAGGGAAATAACCTTGGAGGTTTTTCTGTAAGGATGATAAGTTAAAAAGTCAATCAAAATGATTCTTCCATGGATTAAGATCAAGGGAAGAGGAATTGAACCTATTCATCCCATAAGGGATGATTAAATTTTATTGAACTTAACATTATGGTTAAAGTAATGCATAAGGGTGTTGGATGCCCGATGAAGAACTCATTGATGCATTCAATGCATCTAAAGCCATGAATTATTTAGATCATTGGAATTTGCTTATACCATCCCTTGTCTTAAGGGATGTGATAGTTCCATAATGGTTGGAACTGATTGCGCTATAAGATTTATACGCAAAAGGTGTACATAAGCAAATGAGTATGGATACTCATATATCGACTAAATAAAATATGCATAGTCAATAAAATATAAATAATCAAGATTCCACACACTTGAGTCGTTGTAAAAACCGAAAGGCGATACACGAATACTAAAACATATTTCCGAATTAAAAGATTCAAAGACTGAGCTCGACTGGGTCGAGCTTGACTGGGATGCTGTACAAAGTAACCGACTTTCGAATCTTGCTTAATGGAAATTAGATTTAGTAGTTGGTTGCTAGGCAACCAAGAGGCATAAACAATTGCAATGGATTTAATCCATTTATAAGTGTGTAGAAACACTAAATCATTAGTGGGAGATAGGGCGTCTCTAGTACCCTCATGGGTAAAAGTACGTTGTGATGTACAATTCCAAATTACTTTTGGAATAAAAGAAGAGAGCCTAATCAATGAAAGCATGTAAGAGATTTGGATCGATTTAAAATCGAACATGCATTGGCAGTACGCCATTGATTATTTAATAGAGAATTAGATTCTCGAAATGTAAGACCCGCTCGAAACGTTGTCTGTTGTCAAGCATTCTGGACATGTAAATGTCCATTAAGAAATCTTACATGAAATTCCTTATTCAAACAAATGAAACTTGATCGATAAAATCGAAGATACTGAGCTAAGTATCTCAGAAGCCAGATCCAAAACATATCACGTGATATGAGTTTTGGAATTGTACCTTCATATGCATTCATGCGCATATGGGGTCTCCCGCTTATGTGAATAAGCTGGTGGGAGATAAGTTGGATGTAAAGTCCATCTTATACAATTCGTGGGGTATCCAGAAAACTCTATAGGATACAAGTTCTACGATCCTACAAGATAAACTACGTTTGTCTCAAGGAACGCACACTTCTTGGAGAAGGATTTCTTGCTAGGCAAGAAGGAACACAAAGTAGAACTAGATGAGGTCACTGAAGCTGAAAGGACCAATGAGGTCGATCAAGCTGACCCATCACCACAGGCAGTGGGAGAACATGAGCATGAAAGTGCACCAGAAAGTACACCGGTACTTCGTAAGTCAGAAAGACAACGTAGAGAACCCAAAAGGTACTACGGTCTGCTGCGTGAGACTAGACAGTCTCTAACCGACACAAGGACTTACGAAGAGGCTATGCTAGGCATAGACTCGGGAAAGTGGCGTGAAGCCACGGAATTCGAATTGGACTCCATGCACTCGAACAAGGTCTGGGCCTTGGTAGATCCACCAGTGGGAGTAGCTCCCGTGGGTTGCAAGTGGATCTATAAGCGAAAGCTTGGAGTGAACGGAGAGGTAATAACCTACAAGGCGCGACTAGTGGCAAAATGATACACTCAAAGGCCAAGCATCGACTTTGAGGAGACCTTTCACCCGTCGCAATGCCTAAATCCATTCGAATCTTGCTGGCCAAAGCTGCGTGGTATAACTACGAGATATGGTAGATGGATGTAAAGACTGCCTTTCTCAATGGGGACATTGACAAGGAGATCTACATGAAGCAACCAAAAGGATATGCATCCAAAGGAGATGAACACAAGGTGTGCAAACTCCAGAGGTCCATTTATGGACTGAAGCAAGTTTCCCGAAGTTGGAACATCTGTTTCGATGAAACAATCCAAACTTATGGATTCATCAAAAACATGTTCGAACCATGTGTGTACAAGAAGGTCAGTGGGAGTACAGTTAAATTTTTGGTGTTTTACGTTGATGACATTCTTCTCATTGGAAATAATGTTGTCCGAAACTAAAGCATGGTTATCTACACAATTCTCAATGAAGGATTTGGGAGAAGCATCCTTTGTACTGGGTATAAGGATCTACCGAGATAGATCAAAAGGACTGCTGGGCCTCTCCCAATCATAGTACATAGACAAGAATCTTGAAGAGATTTAAAATGGAAGAATCCAAGAGAGGATTGCTTCCAATGAGACATGGAATTGCACTCTCTATGTCTATGGCCCCAAAGACGCCTCAAGAGAGAAGCAATATGTCTCGAGTACCATATGCATCCGCGATTGGAAGCATAATGTATGGTATGCTATGTACGAGACCAGACGTAGCATACGCTTTAAGCGTTAGAAGTCGCTACTAGTCTGATCCAGGTGAGCAGCACTGGATAGCCGTAAAGGCAATTCTGAAGTACCTGAGAAGGACTAAAGAATTGTTCTTGGTATACGGTGGAAGAGAATTGAAATTGGAAGGCTATACTGATTCTAGCTTCCAATGTAATGTAGACAACTTCAAGTCAACATCTGGATACGTGTTCTGCCTCAATAGTGGTGCGGTAAGCTGGAAGAGCTCCAAGCAAAAACACTAAGCTAAAGGATTTGCAAGGAGATAGGTATAACGTGTAAACTTATACTATCGTTTTATTTATATTCATATATATACAACTAGAGTAGTATCCTGGCAAGATTCCGTAAGAGGTCCTAAAAATAATTAAATTCCGCTGTGCCTAGGGCTGTTTATCTTACCGAATCCCAACAGAGGGCGAGGAAATTCCAAACGAATTTGTGAAACATTCCCGCAATGTTGTAGATCCCGATAGGATTATTCCTAAAGGTGGAACAAAATCAAAGAAGCAACGTTGTGGCTTGTGCAAGTCAGTTCTTAGTCGTTGTTCTGATGATGTCATGATTCTTTTATCGTATCTCTTGTGTAATCTTGGTCTAATCATGTTTATTACTTTTTTCAGGAAAATCGGACACAAGTCAACCACTTGCGAGCGAAACCCGAAATTTGTGGGTACTTCACGTGGGAGGCAAAATACACAGTCCACTAATTCTCAAATGCCCCATGAATCAACAAAAGATGATTATGTTGGCGATGACAATGACACCCAACATTCGTTGAATCAACCTTCACCAGCCATGTCGTCTTTTGGTATGCCTGACAATCGCAACACTCACACCAATCTTCTCTTTAGCATGCACGGTCCTCAATTTCAAACTAATGCTGGTACTTCTTCTCAAGTACGATTTCCAATGAATCCACAGGTTAGAATTTTTTTGTTTCGTATTATTACAATTTCTGAAATTGAAGTGCTTCATTTTTATTGTGTTTTTAACGTATAATAAATTAATATTTTTGTATGTACATCGCAGGCAGGGCCAAGCACTCACAATCCCTATGCGTTTCCCGGTTATATTCCAGGCTTTCCTCCACAAAATTGGACATTTTTCGGTCCACCCAGACCACCCCCCCGGAATTGATCAATTTTGTTGTTTCTTTGTTTTTATTATTTATCCTTCTTTTTTAATCATTATAAGAATTGGCCATCTTATTTCTTTTTCCGCACTTCACCCATGAAATGTATATATTTTATCATTTTATGATTGTATTGTATCGATTGAATGAGAATATTTGTTAAATACAATTTTTAGCATTTGGAAAGATAATTTCGTGTTATTATTGTTTTTTTGTTGTTATTGTTTCATATTTATTTTACATATATTTTTATATTTAATTAAATACAAATTAGTATAAAATTCTTAGTAAGTCAATAAAAATAACTACATATATTCTTCTACTGGGCCGGCCCTTAATGGGTTGGGTACGAAATTTTTTTGTTGGGTCATAATAATAACAAAAGAAATTAGTCTATTGGGCCGGCTGATTTTTTATTGGGCCGTAATTATTTACCTTTGGCCCGTTTTTTGGCTCACATAAATAAATACTTATAGATAAATTCAAATGCCTAGGTTTATTTACATTTGGACGATTTTTTATTTATAAATAAATACTCATACACTTTCACTTCGATTTAGTGAAATAATAAACTTAGCACGAATACATAATTACAAAAGAAAATAATAGATAAATTAGGCTGCCCGGGTTTATTTACATTTGGCCCATTTTTTTTATAAATAAATACTCACAAATAAATAAATAAGCGACCCGAAATGGTTTGTCCAAGTAGCTTAATTACACTAGAAGATTGTAAAGGTAGATAACGAAACTAGAGGAAGAATATATCCGTAGACAAACAAAATCACATAAAATAGTTGTAACCATCTTTTCTATTAAAAGAGTTAAACAATAAAAGCATGTGATGTGCAAAAATCCATTTGTATAATTAATATATAAGATGCCGAAACATAAAATAATGTATAATTAATGAAAACCAAATAAAATAATTGTCCAGACAATGCAAATTAACATCAAATAAAAATGTCCTAAGCAGATATAAAAAGTCTAAACTAATAAAAATCACACCACCAAGAAAACCAAATCAAATATCTATAGTGTCATCCCATTTCCAAAATCAATAGGATGTGATGGATTCCAAGCAACTTTGTTTTTGTTGCATTTGTATAGCCTCACAGCAATAGCTTCTCTTGCAGAAATAGATTCTTGCTACAAATGATCCCAAACCAATTAATGAAATTAATTAGTATGCAAAACAAGACAACAAAATATGTTTAACGGTAAGTTTAAAAGGTGTGCTCACATCCGTCAATTGTTTTTTGAACTCTTTGTGGAACATCATTACCATGCAAGCATACAATCCACAGTCATACCTGTACTTTGAATTATTAGGATGTAATAGTTTCAACGATTCGCTAAATTGAATATATAATTTTTTACCTATTTGGTTGAACAGGTACCCAATCAGCTAATTCAAAATTCATTAGATCGCGCTTGAATCTTCTTTTAGCCATAACAGGGTTCCACTGTTGGAACAATTTCTCTAACCTTGAGACCTGTATGATTGAGTTGACAAATAAATATAATATTTTGAGCGGCAATCAAACTTATGAACATAGATAGATTTGTAGGTATTACCAATCGTGATACAATTTCCATTCGATGGCTGGTCATTTGAGGTAGAGAATCACAAACCGATACTGTATAAGTGTCGATGTTTATTACAGCACAAAACCAATGATCCATCATGTCGTTAATTGGGATGAAAATCTTTTCACAATTTTCTAACGACCCAACTAACTTTGCACTAGAATCAAAAAACTTCGCAGTAATGGATTGGAGAGTATATTCTTCATTCAACAATTGTTGCTGCATTAACAATCCAATAAAGAGAATTTTCACTATTATTATATTTCAATTTGTTCGATATTGTATTTTACGGGCAATTTTATACTTACCGAAAATAAACATGGAAAGTACCATCGGGGTTGAGAACGGTCCTCTTCAATCATATCCAGACATAGCATATACGCGACACAATCTATCACCTGCATCAATATAAGAAGCATTCATCAAATTTTTATCGGTGCTAAATAATAAATTAAACTCAGTAGATATTAGTACTTACATGTCCCCCTAATTCAATGGCAGGCATCAAGCATCGAATGTCTGTCCTACTGAGATACCAATTACCCAGGTCTACAACAAGTTCACTACATGCAATATATGATATAACCTAACTTTAGTTTCTAAATCAATACAATTAATATAATAATCTATTAATTTAGGACGTTATTTTACCTTTGATCGAGATATTGACTGAACAAATATTTAATTATGACTTGATCTTCAGCTAATGGATTGCAAATTGTAGAATCCAAGTCATTCTCAACAACATCGACATCCTCATCTTGTCCAGTTAAATCAACCATATCAGAGGTTTTCGAGCTTACCTTTGAACCAACATTAAAATTCAAAACCTTAGGCTCGAGAGTTTCTTCTTTGCTGTAAGACCTAGTTTTGGGGTGCAATGTTTTTTCTTTCTGGCTACTAGGTCGTTTGGTTGATTTTGAACAAGATCCCTGATTAGTAAAGGATGGGGTACGATTCATTTTCCCGGATTGCGAATTCAGCAAGTTTGGGAGGGTCTCGCGGATTGTTGATTCAACTGCTTGTGGTATCTTGTCCAGGCAAAACTGGATATTATTGGCAATATTCTCAAATGGAGATAACTGTTTCACCCCAGAAGACATCTCTTTGATTGGTTGCTGCAGTAGTATGGCATTCAGGGTGGTTGTCATTTGGGCGACTTGGAACTCAAGAGCACTAATTCGATTCGAAAGCAATGCATAAGGCTTTGAATCTTCTGTATCACTAGTGAGATTGGCAGAGTGGGAACGCATGGGATTATCCAAATGGTTGTACGCTCCCATATCATCATAACTATTTGGTTTATCCCAATTTGGTGAAAATCTACCAAAACTCTTAATCTTATTGGCTTCTCCTTTTTCCAGTTCACTTGTGGATTCTAACTCACGATTCACCTGATCATTTGATTTACTTATTTCAAAGTCAATACCCTGAAACTCGAAAAGGTTTGTTTGTGTCAGAAATTGCCATTACACAGATTTATAAAATATATTATCTATGAGAAATTTTGTCACGTAAATAGTTACCTTAGGGTTCCAATAACCGCCATTGGACTGCACTTCTTTCATCAACATTGTTGATCGTTCCCTTGAAAGATACTTTATAAAAGGTACTTCTGTTTCCAAATCAAGTGCGGATTTTGACCGGACTGGACGAACTCGTCCGTAGAATATTATCTGCATCATAGTTACATGTTACGTTAACTTAATAAAATATATATTTAAGTAATACATCATATGAGATAGACCATTAACTATTTACCTGTAATAATATTAAACAACCAGGTATGTAACCCTCCTTTTTTGCCTGGAATCTCCGTACTCCCTCATCTAATTTTGTTATCACAAGGCTCGCCCAATTCATATAGGGAACTTCGTCCAGGTCCTTGAATAGGGAGAGGTAATCACCCGATATGTTTTGTTGGTTACACGGACAGAGAAACAAACCAAACAAAAATGTCAAGTACTGAACCTTGAATTCATTTCCGTGAGCCGCTTCTATAATCAATGACTCGTACAACGAGGTTAAGTCAACTCTACCTCGTTTCATTGTCACGAATGAACTGTACTTTTTCACGCCAGACTTATCTGCAGAAGCGAGATACATAGTACGACCTTTGCATGGAACCCCAAGAGCCTCATAAACGGCATAATCTGTGAGCTCAAACTCCTTTCCATGTATTTTGAGTATTCTTGTGAAAGGGTCATACTGATTAATTAACCAATGTATCAAAGTGCGGTTGATATCCTCAATATTATTCAATCTAGCCAAAGTTCCGAACCCCATTTCATCTATCGCCTCCAATTGAGAATCTAAAAGGCCTTTATTCACTGCCATCAATTTATGGATCGACATCCTAGTGTCCAGTCTTTGTGGCTTAACATGTTCAATGAAAAATGCAAGTGTGTTCAGAATAATAAACTAACGCAATTTGTATTTCATTTCACAATTTAATTAATAAGTTAATAATATAATATGACACCATATATGTTTATATTTAAAAAGTTTAATACTCCTGAATAATTTAATATGACACCATATATGTTTATATTTAAAAATGCAAGTGTGTTCAATATATGTTTTTAATTAAAGTTCTAGAATTACTCAAAATAGAAGCTCCCTCAAACATGGCTGTAAACAATTAAAGTGGATATTGTTATCATCATAGGACATAGAACGCTTTCATGATTGAACATTAGTGATTGGCTGAATAACTCATTTATCACAAATTTTTCCCAAGTTTCAATAATTTCATTGATTATTTTCCCATTATGAAAAATTCAAATTTTTACGCTCCAACATCTAAAATTTTAAGAATACAAGTTTAAATTAAATTAGTATAATTTTATTACTCTTTTAATATTATAAAACAATTACTGTTTGAACTCTAAAACATAAAATAACAAACAAAATCCAGAATTAGTCATCAAGTAAAATTAAGTTCTAATTATATGTCAATCAACACAATTACTTAATATTAACATAACCCTAATTATATGACAATCATAACCCGACACATTTTCGACCAACAACCAAACACCCATTAATGACCCAACCCGTTTCGACATGAACCGAACCCGACCATTTGCCAAGCCTAATAACTCATATTTCCAAATATTATTAAAACCCGCTGTAATAAATAGAACACACAAAATAAACCAAATTATGAGGAATTAATAAATTCACTTATGTAATAAGGAAACTAGCATTGGAATTGAGACTTACGATTTTTTGCTTTATGAAATCTTGGACATCCGAAGACTTCCTCTTTCCATTTAATGACCTGTATAATTCCGGAAATACATGTAAATTAGTAAAATAATTTTTCGTAATTTTTTCCCATTAGAACAATATAAAAGTAAAACAGCGATTATTCATTATTTTATTACAACTTAAATAAAATTTCAAATATTGGAAAACAATGAATAAAACACAATATAATAATTAATATAGAATATTTAACAAAGTGGTGGATAAAATAAAAAGAATTAATTTCAGATAAAAAAATAAAAATAATATTGTATGGCCTTTAATATATGCAGATCAAGATTTGCATCCAATAATATATATATATATATATATATATATATATATATATATATATATATATATATATATATGTTATATGGAGAACTTATAGATTAATGGGAAAAAAAAACCTACAACAAACGTATTTCAACAATTTCATGATACATACATTAAATCATATATAGAATAACATACATAAATTGAATTAAATAAGAACAAATAAAAGTTATGAACACTCACATGTTGTATCAATTCAAATAAACTCAACTCCACACCTCCAGGATTGATCAATGTTTTTGAATAAGATATGTTGTTCGGTTTTTGTTATGTGAAATCGTGGTGAATTTTCTTTTTTTCTTCTTCGATTTTTTTTTATGTGAAATCGTGGTGAGCTTTTTTGTTCTGCTTGGGTTTTTGATATGTATATAACTAAATTTGTGTCGAATTATTTGTGTAGAAGATGGTTTTTCATTATATTTTACTTAATTAAGAGTTTGTGTTTAATTAGGAAACTTCTTCTTTAAAATATATACAAATCATGCCATATCTTTTTCAGAATTATCCAATTATGGAAATAATATAGTTATGGGAGTTTGTTAAATATGGGAGTGGGTTTAGTGGCGTGAGTGGTGTGCTATGTTATTTCAAATCTTTAACACACGAATTAATAAACTGAAATTTTATTACTACATTTTAATAATTGCCTTACATAACAAGTTACAATCAATTTCAAATAAATAAATGATAGGTCACGACTTTTAGATTTTTTTTTTTAGACAATAACTTTTGGAATTTAAAAGACACTTCAAACGGTTTTTAGTTGATTAATTATTACTACATTTTCATAATTGCCTTATATAATAAGTTAATTACAATCAATATCAAATAAAACAATTTTCTTTTCATAACGTGTCTTAATTTATTTTTGTTTACCTTTAATTTGGTGGTATTTATATATAAGTAAATTTTGAATGTAAAATTCTATGTTGTTAATACAAAATTGTTAATTCATTAGCGGCGGTTGTTGTGAATGTAAAATTCTATGTTCATTGGAAATATTGTTGAACTTATAATTAATAATAAGGAGGGAGAAAAATAAAAATAATCCTTGAACATTATGAATAATAAAGAAAGAAATACTAAAAATTATAGTGTGCAAAAAGGGAAAATCGAACCCTTTATCCTACCGGTACTATAGTTTGACTGAAAATAAAGATACTTTATTAAAACCTATATAAAATTGTGCCAATAATAAAACCTATTATTATTTATTATTCTATTAATTTAAAGTTCTTCATCGTTTGGACCACTACAAGGATACCCTTCTCCTCCAATCGATATCACCTCTGGCTCCTCGTTTTCTTCTTCATCTTTCTCATGTTCTTCTTGACCCACGACTTCGTCTGCCGGAACTTGCTCCAAAATAGCATTTCTTGGTTGAGGTGGGTGGACTGACTTAAAAATTATGTCTAGTTCACGCCAGTACATTTCACCCCGATATCGGTACTTCTTCGCCCACCATTTGTACTGATCATCCTGTAGCATAAATAAAATAAATAGTTAATTTCGGACTAGATAACTTAAACTAAACAATATATTAAAATAGAAGTTATCAAATGTGGTAACACATTAAATTTTGTTACCTTAACCAGTATTTCCCATACTTCATCACTAGCTAGCAATCTGTTCTCTTCCGGTAACAACCTCACAAACCGGCATCGCAGTGCCTCCTGCCACGAGTAATAGCGAGTATGCAGCCTATGAAATTCTCTATTAACCATATCGGATGTGTAATTCTTGCCGGTTTGCTGATGTAGGCTTTCAGCAATTTGCTGAAAAACCGTTGTGTTTTTCCAGGTATAATGTATCGTGCCAGCCCGAGTTTCGTCAATCAACATCGCCAAGAAATGTTGGAGGTCATCTTGAATCCAAAATGCGGAACCCATGATACTAAATTTAATCGAAATTTTTTAATTGTGTTAAATATTTAAGGAAATTCACAATATAAATAATAACATTAAAAATAAATCATATCATAAATTTGAATCAAAATAAAAATCGGAACATAAATACTAATTTAAGAACATGAGATAACACAAAACAATTTAATTATGTCAATCAACGCAAGAAAGCTGGATAAATAAGATAAAATTCTTGTTTACGCACTTTAATACGAGAAAACAAAATATTGATCAATAATTGTGAAATAACGTAAAAATTTAGGTTGTGTGAATCCTTAACACCACAATACCAAATATCCAGACATATAACCGAGCAATATATTAGGTAAAATATGTTGACCAATAACGCATGAAAAATAAAATATTTGAATATGTTCATCCATACCTTAATTCTCGTTAATGATCTTTCGTTTTTTGGTGTTCCAGAACTCCAAACAAGCAGATCAATATTGACAAAGATTTATTTTATAATAGAAAGCCACGATAATTGTAGAGTCCAATTAATTTAGAGTCCTTTTAGTGTAAGATTTTACTGCCTTTCAAAATTAATATAGATGCAAAATTTAAATCTTGCCAGATAACGTGATTTGCTCAATTATGGTAAAGAAGGCGTACGGGATCTACAGTATTACTATAATTAAACTGGAATCTATATTCAATTAGTTCAACTTCCACTAACTACCTAAATTAATTTGTTTCCATGATATCATAAATTGTTGAAACAAAAAAAAAAGATATTCATGAATACCGAAAATTGTTAGCTGATTGGATTTATACATATCATAATACATAACAAACATGATCGTCTATTTACTAGAAAAATTATTAAATTAACAAGATAAAAAAGTTATCAATAATATTGAGTTATTTTTTAATTTTCAATCCGATTTTATTTGACGTTAATTTTATGATAAAAAAATGAAATTTTGTTGTTCCTTGATTTTTTTCTTCAGTTTTGTTAGCAAGAGCAGTAATTAAAAGTTATCAATAATAACATTATTTAATTATCTTTTCTGTGAAATATTAAAGTAAATAATAATAAAAAAATAAATGGCTAAAATACATTTCAAAATAAATGGCTAATTAATTTCAAAATATGATAGTGATACTATAACCCTCGGTTCTCCTTTCCGAGCAATTTTAGACCAAGTTTTAAAAAATTGTCTAATTAACGATTTACGGAGGTGTTACTGATACTATAACTCTCGGTTCTGCTTTCCGAGCATTTTTTGACAAATTTCAAAATAAATGGCTAATTAACGATTTACGGAGGTGTTAGTGAAACTACAACTCTCGGTCCTCCTTTTTCGAGCAATTTTAGACCAATTTCAAAATAAATGGCTAATTAACGATTTACGGAGGTGTTAGTGATACTACAACTCTCGGTCCTCCTTTTCGAGCAATTTTAGACCAATTTCAAAATAAATGGCTAATTAACGATTTACGGAGGTGTTAGTGATACTTTAACTCTCGCTTCTCCTTTTCGAGCAATTTTAGACCAATTTCAAAATAAATGGCTAATTAATGATTTACGGAGTTGATAGTGATACTTTAACTCTCGGTTCTCCTTTCCGAACAATTTTAGACCAATTTAAATAAAAATGGCTAATTAACGATTTACGGAGCTGATAGTGATACTATAACCCTCGGTTCTCATTTCCGAGCAATTTTGTACCAATTTTAAAATAACTGGCTAATTAACAATTAATATGAATTGTATTATTATTATTATTATTACTCAAAAATAAATTAACAATTAATTTGAAAAACATAGTACATGGGGTATAAGCGTGTGAATTTAAATATAAGGGGGTAATTGCAATTTATGCTTTAATACAAATAACCCATCTCCTTCTCCGTTCAAATTGAATTGAAAAGCCCTAATTCAAAAACTCCTCATAACCCGCGACTGGCAATCAAAATTTCTTCCACCCAAACTCACAAATCTTCTTCAATCTTCAAACTTCTTCCACTAATGGTTAAATTGCGGGTTAGAGCGGATTTTGGGTTGGTACGCAAGTGTGAATTCAACGACATTACCCCCCCTCGATATAGAGGTACGTTTTTTAAATTAGATGTACTTTCTTGGATTTTTAATGAATTAGACTGAGACTGCCGACTTGGAAATTGATTATATTGTTGTAATCTGGTGAAATCATAGAAACCAACAGTGTTATTGTTCTCCTATTTATTTAGCTTAATTCTCGCTGATTGTATGTTATTAAAAGAAAATTTTAATAAGCACTTTTTAGTTCTTATTTATGTGTTTACCAGTTGAGTTTATAAAGTTGGTAGCAGCTGCGAAGTAGAAATTTCATATTTGTTTTGAATTGTAGACAAATTTTTGTTATATTGTTTTTAGGATGAGGTAAAGTTGACTATGATGGACTGTCTAACTTGTGGTGTTTGCTGCAATTCTTGAATATTTAACCGCTGAAATTTTACACATAAAGTTTTTTATTTGCAGATCCACGATACCGTACCTTAAAGATTTATTATGGTGGTAGTTTAAGGCATGAACCTATACCTGAGTGTGTGGGGGGTAGTTTTAGGTGCGTAGACTATTTCAAGTCTACGCAAATGTCACTCAAACACCTTGATTACATGTGTGATCTCATGGGAATTTGTGGTAAGAAGGATTTTTATAGGATTGATCCATACCATAAGTTTAGGTTGCTTGAATCTGAAACTGAGTTGGTACTATTATTTGGCTGGTGCTATGAAGTGGTTTGCATATATGTAATTCAGTCCAACGAAGTAGATGAGAAAAGATACGAATTGTCCGAAATCAGATCTAAACCAATATGGCCTGAGATCATTATTTTCGTAGAAGACAATGAAGAATATGCTTTACTTATTTTGATGTAGTCGAACAAACTATTAATATTTCTAAATTTGTTCTTTTTGTTTGCTGATACACTATTTAATAGCTAAATTTGAGCCTTCTTGAAAGTACCTTTTATTTAATATAAACATGTCGATGTTCATTTAATAGCTAAATTTGAGCCTTCTTGAAAATAAGATAATTATTAAGTTATAAATTAAGTATTATAAATTTATAAGTATAATCTATTTTTTATTTAAAAGTACTTTTTATTTTGTAGAAAATCAAAATTTAAAACATTCTCCTGCCAAATTTTATATTGAACTTGGCCAAAATGGAGACAGTTATTAATATCTTCACAAAGAGGGAAAAAAATCAAGTTTCTGTTACAAGGAGAATTCGAACACAGACCACCTACATCAACAATTCACTAAACCATTTCGCCAATCCAATTTCTTGATTAAACTATCCATATAAATTATATAATACAATCTTCCTTGTAACAGAAACTTAAATCGTTAATTAGGAGACTTAGCACGTATTATAATATGTCATTAATAAACACTTAAATCGTTAATTAGCCATTTATTTTGAAATTTGTCTAAACTTGCTCGAAAAGGAGAACCGAGAGTTGTAGTATCACTAACACCTCCGTAAATCGTTAAGTAGCCATTAAATTTAAATTTTGTCTAAAATTGCTCGAAAAGGAGAACCGAGAGTTAAAGTATCACTAACATCTCCGTAAATCGTTAATTAGCCATTTATTTTGAAATTTGTCTAAAATTGCTCGAAATGGAGAACCGAGAGTTATAGTATCACTAACATCTCCGTAAATCGTTAATTAGCCATTTATTATGAAATTTGTCTAAAATTGCTCGGAAAGGAGAACCGAGAGTTGTAGTATCACTAACATATCCGTAAATCGTTAATTAGCAATTTATTTTAAGATTTGTCTAAAATTGCTCGGAAAGGAGAACCGAGAGTTGTAGTATCACTAACACCTCCGGAAATCGTTAAGTAGCCATTAAATTTAAAATTTGTCTAAAATTGCTCGAAAAGGAGAACCGAGAGTTATAGTATCACTAACATCTTCGTAAATCGCTAATTAGCCATTTATTATGAAATTTGTCTAAAATTGCTCGGAAAGGAGAACCGAGAGTTATAGTATCACTAACACATCCGTAAATCATTAATTAGCCATTTACTTTGAAACTGGTATAAAATTGCTCGGAAAGGAGAATCGAGAGTTATAGTATCACTAACACCTCCGTAAATCGTCAATTAGCCATTTATTTTGAAATTGGTCTAAAATTGTTCGAAAAGGAGAACCAAGAGTTAAAGTATCACTAACACCTCCATAGATAAAATTACATTGAATTGAGTTTCAACGTTTCATAAATAATAATAACATAAAAATCAACACTTAATTATCACTTAATTATTACTACCATAATATGTTATTAATAAACACTTAATATACTTACTACAATAATATGTTATTATAAAATATTAAAACAATAAAGCGTAAAACCATATTTTTAACTAACATTTATAAATATAATCTATTTTTTATTTAAAAGTACTTTTTATCTTGTAGAAAATCAAAATTTATACACAGTCTCCCGCCAAATTTTATATTGAACTTGGCCAAAATGGAGAAAGTTATTAATTTCTCCACAAAGAGGAAAAAAATAAAGTTTATGTTGTGAGGAGAATTCGAACACAGACCACCTACTTCAAACACTCACTTAACCATTTCGCCAGTTCAATTTCTTGGTCAATTTATCCATATACATTATATAATACAATCTTCCTTGTATCCAAGTCCATATTCAAGTCCGCCTTTAATCCCATAACAAGGAGACTTGGTACGTATTATAATAATATGTCATTAATAAACACTTAAATCGTTTATTAGCCATTTATTTTGAAATTAGTCTAAAATTGCTCGGAAAGGAGAACAGAGAGTTATAGCATCACTAACACCTCCGTAAATCGTTAATTAGACATTTACTTTGAAATTGGTCTAAAATTGCTCGGAAAGGAGAATCGAGAGTTATAGTATCACTAACACCTCCGTAAATTGTTAATTAGCCATTTATTTTAAATTTTGTCTAAAATTGCTCGGAAAGGAGAACCGAGAGTTAAAGTATCACTAACACCTCCGTAAATAGTTAATTAGCCATTTACTTTGAAATTGGTCTAAAATTTCTCGGAAAGGAGAATCGAGAGTTATAGTATCACTAACACCTCCGTAAATTATTAATTAGCCATTTTTTTAAATTGGTCTAAAATTGCTCGGAAAGGAGAACCGAGATTGGATAAATAATAATAACATAAAAATCAACACTTAATTATCACTTAATTATTACTACCATAAGATGTTATTAATAAACACTTAATTAAATGACTACAATAATATGTTATTAATAAACACTTAATTAAATGACTACAATAATATATTATTGTAAATTAATAAAACAATAAAGCGTAAAATTATATTTTTAACTACATTAATTAATAAACACTTAATTATTACTACCAAAAATCAGAAGTCAATTTTTGGGTTGTACAAAATTTCCAAATCTAGAATATTACCAAATATCATGTCAATCTATCACTAAAATAAATTGGTTTCCCAGAAAATTAACAACTTCTTGCTAAATTCATGAGATCACAAATCACAATTAAAGAGGAAATAATCATTTTCCCCACTCCTTCACGTCTCCTTCATGTCTCATGCACAGGCCGGACTTAATTCTCTCCTGCTCCAGCCGCACAAAATTAAACAGCAAACACCTCTCAAAAGTCGCGTCTCTCCAGAAACATCTCACTCCCTCCCTCGTCGTTTCATCTTCTCCAACTCTCTCTCTCTCACTCCCTCACGTACTCCATCTCTCAAACGTAAAGCCCTAAGTTCACTAAATCGACTCAATCGTCGTTTCATCTTCCGCACTTGGTTTGAGGTTTGTTCTTTCTTTTTTTTTCTTGCTTCGGTTGTTTTAGGAATTTCCAGATTTTCATTTTTGTGTGTATACTTATGAATTTTCTAGAGTATTTATTGTATGTATGTAAATAATTAAAAGAAATGTATGTTTATACTCGAAATATATGCATATCATAGGATTATAAAGAATCCGTGAATAGAGATCTAAATCTTATTTTGTAGTAGAAATTAAATAGTTAAATTAATGTGGGGGGTTTGGAAGAGAAGGGGTTTAACTGTTTTTTGTTTGATCCTCATTATTTGGCAAAGAATCCGTGAAGATGTATTTGATCCTCATTATTTGGCAAATAATCCGAGAAGGGGTTTAACTGTTTTTTGTTTTTATTTAACGGTTAAACATTTTATTTCGAGTATGCTCAATTTATGATGGTTTTCCACTGATTTTTGTTTGCTCCTCCTTATTTTGTTTTATGAGCTGTATATACATGTAACATGTATATTATATGTGGATTTGAAAGTTTTAAATGTATTTTTTTTGGGTGAAATGTATTGGAATGGTGGTTTTGGTTGAGATTATTGAATGCATGAGGAGTTTGAAGGGTGTTTTTTAAGTTAGTGGGGTATTATTTGTCAATTACTAAAGTTAACAGGGTGTTTTTGGTCAATTGTTAATTTGAATCATGATGTGTCATCTATGATAAATAACTAAAGCAATATGTGATTGCCATTGATAAATCAAATGGGTAAAGTTCTAAAGTTCTGTCAAGTATAAACTATATGTGAATTTGAATTTGAAAATTAATTTGTTTTATGAGGAAAGGGCACTGTTGAAGAAATTACATGAGTATTTGAAAATTTTAAATGTATTTTTTTGGGTGAAATGTATTAGGTTTGTTTTCTTGGTTGAAATTCTTGAATGCATGTGCACTGCAATTCCTAAATGTATTTTTTTGGGTGAAAATGTATTAGGTTTGTTCAAGTTGTCTTGACATTATGGTTTTATATGGTTTTCTCAAATACTAACTGTTATGTTGTTTGAATTGGAGGATTATGGCAAACACGCATTTGACAACCGTGGAATTCGAGCTCTTTCTCCACATGTTAGTGGATGAGAAAGCATCGGGAAGGATAAGACCCAACCGAACTAACAGCGGGGCTTTCGAAGACATAAGAGCAAAACTTGAAGCATATACTGGGAAGTCATTCACGTGTGACTTTTTGCAACACGAATATGATAACTTGTATACCCGGTGGGGATTGTGGAAGACGGCTCTAGAATGCAGACGGGTTCACTGGAACCCGATCGAAAATAAATTGGAGGTTGCATATGAGGATGTTTGGAAGATACTTGAGCAGGTAAATCCAATTTTAGTATTTTAATTAACTTGTGTGAATTAATTGATCCTAGCTAATTTATTTGAAATATTGACAGGATCCTATTTATTGGACTGTGCCAAAGTATTACCGCCAAAATGGAGAAAGATATTGGTGGGAGTTGGAGGCTCTCTTCGGTAGACCCGAACCACCAACACCACCTACTATCGAGACACCGGAGTACATGTCCGAGGAGGACGAAGAGATTGAGGTCATAGTGATTTCCTCAAGTGATGAGGAAGATTGAATTGTTGTAAAATTGAAATGATTGGATGTTTTTATAATTTTGGAGAATTGGTAGTAGTTGTACTTTGGATGTTTGGATGTTTGTACGTAATATTACTAGTAGTAGTAGTAGTAGTTATGTAAATTTTCAACCCCGACTAGTAGTAGTTGTAGTTATGTAAATCTCAAGTACTAGAGATTGGATGTTTTCAAGTAATATTACTAGAACTAATATTGAAATCCTAATCTTAGATGTTCAAATTAATTTTTCAACGATAATTTCGTGCACATTATCAATTTGAAGTGGACTTAGCGTTTTAGTACTTTGTGATGCTATATCTTGGTGGAACGTGTTATTTTGAAAAATATTTTGGTTTTGTAAATTTTTAATGTTTAACCGGGTGTATTTTGTCAATTATTAAAGCCATCGAGATGTGACTATCAATTTTTGAAGTTAGTAGGGTGTGTTTTCTTAATTATTAAAGTTAATAGGGTGTGATTGTCTATATCCAAAGATAAAGATGGTGGTTTTTGTAAATTTTTAAAGTTACCAGGGTGTATTTTATCAATTATTAACGTTAACAAGGTCTGATTGTCAATTCAATAAGAATAAAGGGCGTGTTTGGTCAACTTTTAAAGTTAACAGGGTGTGTTTTGTTAATTATTAAAGTTAATAGGGTGTGATTGTCAATTTTTTGTAAATTTTTAATAGTTACCAGGGTGTGTTTTGTCTATTATTAAAGTTAACAAGGAAGGTTAAAAGTTATCAGGGTGTGATTGTCAATTTTTTGTAAATTTTTAAAAGTTACCAGGGTGTGTTTTGTCTATTATTAAAGTTAACAAGGAAGGTTAAAAGTTATCAGGGTGTATTTTGTCAATTATTAAATTTAGCAGGGTGTTTTTTTTGTCAATTATCAAAGTTAGCAGGGGGTTATTTAAATATATTTTACTTACAAAGGGTGCTTTTATTATATGACTTGAGAGGGTACCTTTTTGGTAATATATATAAAGCCTCGATTCTCATTTTCGAGGAATTTTAAATCAAAATCATCAAATTTCACCAACTAACGATTCACCGAGAGGTTACTATGCCTTTCTATTTTAGTGTTTCTAGCATTTTTTTTTTCAAAATCAAGTGAAGATAAAAAATTGTATGAATAAGATTTTTTTCCTTACAAGAACCATATATTTAAATTGTTTTACGAAAAATCAAACTTCAAATTTTCAAGAGTCTGATTTGATTGACCTACTTTTTAGGGTGCGTTATGTCATTTCATTGCTAACTCTCGTTCATATTCTTTAAAAATATCAAATCACATTTCAGTTATAAACTTATCATCCAAAAACTATATAGATTAACTAATGAAAGGAAGGTGCATGAGAAATCGAGTTTAGGGTTTAGGGTTTAGGGTTTAGGGTTTTGGGGTTTAGGGTTTAGGTTTTGGGGTTTAGGGTTTAGGGTTTAGGGTTTAGGGTACAAATATAGTTATATAAATACGCAAACGTATCTTTCATAAGTAAAATCAACAGTGCGATGGTAAAGGCAATATGTGTACATCTACTTGGTCTGAGTTCGACTCTTTTGGAGAGCATTTTATTTTTTGATATTTTATACCTATTTTTTTTTATTTTGTGATATTCTTATTAACCCTGATTAAAATATCTCATTATATATTTTTCTTAATAAATTATTTCCTTTAGTTGTTCAAATATGTTTAGGGAACAAATATTTTTTGTGACGTAGATCTCATAAGCTAATTGAAAATGAGTTTTTTTTATCGATTACATACTCATACATTATATTTTTCCAAAAGAAAATGTTGATTTTTACAATGCAAAATTCAATTATAAGTAGTGCTGACCTCATTTTCGAGGAATTTTAAATCAAAATCATCAAATTTCACCAACTAACGATTCACCGAGAGGTTACTATGACTTTCTATTTTAGTGTTTCTTGCATTTTTTTTTCAAAATCAAGTGAAGATAAAAAATTGTATGAATAAGATTTTTTTCCTTATAAGAACCATATATTTAAATTGTTTTACGAAAAATCAAACTTCAAATTGTTTTTTATGTCATTTCATTGCTAACTCTCGTTCATATTCTTTAAAAATATCAAATCACATTTCAGTTATAAACTTATCATCCAATTCACTATATAGATTAACTAATGAAAGGGTTTAGGGTTTAGGGTTTAGGGTTTAGGGATCAAGGTTTAGGGTTTAGGTTTTGGGGTTTAGGGTTTAGGGTTTAGGGTACAAATATAGTTATATAAATACGCAAACGTATCTTTCATAAGTAAAATCAACAGTGCGATGGTTAAGGCAATATGTGTACATCTACTTGGTCTGAGTTCGACTCTTTTGGAGAGCATTTTATTTTTTGACATTTTATACCTAATTTTTTTTATTTTGTGATATTCTCATTAACCCTGATTAAAATATCTCATTATATTTTTTTCTTAATATATTATTTCCTTTAGTTGTTCAAATATATTTAGGGAACAAATATTTTTTGTTGACGTAGATCTCATAACCTAATTGAAAATGAGTTTTTTTTATCGATTACATACTCATACATTATATTTTTCCAAAAGAAAATGTTGATTCTTATTAACGCATAATTTTGTTATCTCTGAAAAAATATATGTATTAAATCTACTTAAATTAGATATAAATTAATATATCTTATACCCAATTTATGTTACACAACAAGCTTGATTTGATATAAATTCCTACTTAATTTTCAACTATTTTTTCAAATTCAAACAAATCATATAATGCAGATCGAAAATATTTCACGAATCTCTGCCTTTTTCCCGAACAATTATCCTAAATAATAAACAAAAAGGCCCAATCTATTTGAAGCCCTAAATATGGGCTTGTCACGTTCACCTAGCCCATTAATCCGTAGATGATGCATCTCGGTCTCTAAAAATTATTTTAAAGCCCAATCTTCTAGATATTGGAAAGATTTAGGCCCTATTAATAGTCCATATTTTGGGCCTCGATAATCCTACGGGCTGTCAATGGAATGAATTTGGATCGGATTAGATTCTATACAGATACGCCTTCGTTTATATCAGATCGAATTCAAATTTTGCTCGGAGCTAAATTTCTTAATTCCAATAGATCATATATCCTATAAATCGTCGCTACCAAAATGAAAATTAACATTTTTTTTTCCAATAATAAATTTGTTAACTTTACGATTGTATTAAATTTAGCTAACATGTTGAGTTTTAAGAACTGTTCACCTGGATGAAAATATTCGTAAGAATGAATTTATGAACTTTGTAGTAATTAATATTCAGATTTATTTAGATGAAAATATACGGAAATATTATTTATGAACATATTATTAACTACTATTTTATTAAAAAACTTTATTGATGGTAAACTATTATCATGTAACTTATTTTTATAAAACATTATGCATACATATAATTTTATTTATTTATTGTCGAATACGGATCTCTTAACTAATAGGATCGACCGAAATTTAAACTATTATCTAAGAAATTCGGACTTAACCGACCGAATAGAAATAAATAAACAAAAGGGGATTAAGGATAATATACATCAAATTTATTGATTTGAGATATTGATTTCGTTGATTCAAACGTAATTGAGAATTTCATGATTTTTATAATTCGAATTTTGTAAAGCAATTTTGGAGATGATTGATTTCAGGTGCAAAAATGGTGGTGAGATTATTGAAGGATTAGATGGTGTAAAAATGGTGGAGAAGTAATAACAAGAAATAATCAATTAAGTTTGAATGATTATGGAATAAAAGGAATTTATATGTTAGTTTTGAAAGATTAGGAAAGAGAAGGAATTAAGTAGCAAATTAATTGTTAATTTCGGTTTTTAAGTGGGGGGTATAAACGTCCTCTTACAACATAAAATTTAATGGGGGGCAAAAGGGTCTTTTTAATTTTCTTTCGGTTTTTTTCTTTTTTTTTATACAAACTAATTAAAAGGGTCTAATAGTAAATTGTATTTTTAATTAGAAATAAACATAAATTAAATATAAATCCTTTAGTTACACATCCAACGGCTGATAAGGATGGAAGGCGATCTAACGGCTCTTGATGAGGGCCGCATGTGCGGCCGTAACTGAAGGGGCCGCACCCTAGAAAAATCGATGTAACCATGTATCAAATTTATAATTTTACGAAACTCAACTATAATTATGAGTCTATTTGGAAGAGGTCTAGCTCTAGCCCGATCTCGCGGGTCTCGTGAGAGTGAGCTTGAACTCTCCAAATACAGTTTGACGAAACTCATGAAATTCAACACACATATTTACAAATTCACACTCAAATGCTTGAAACAGATAAATCCTTAATTTGACTTTTACCACCCATATTTCCCCACAAACTCTCTAAGAAGAACATTGATTTTGACATCTACTTGATATCTTTTTTACCTAACAGGAAATTCTTACCCACGCCTTGGCCGAATCCAAAGTAACTACAAGGCAAGTGTAATACACTTGCTTTGGGATTGGATGTAACTCTCAGGAGAGTGACCAATCACAAAATAAGTTCAATACACTTGTTTGGTGGTTAGATGGGTTTGACCAACCACCAAACACTCAACATTCAAATTCAATTCAAGTAAGATTTTAAATTTTTATTTACCACAAAATCCAACATCTAAAATCTAACCAAATTGAGTTTCAAAACACTAATCAAAATCATATTTTTAAATCCGAATCAAAACACTTAAAATTTGGATCTATTATTTCTTAATCTTAACTGCTCGAGTTTGAGTCCAAACAAAGTTATGAAAACTCCATTTATTTTAAGTTCAGAATTGAAATGATTCATGAAGACTGAAATGGTTCAGGTTATATTTTCTACTCCTATTTTATGGTCACGACTCACAATACAATTTTACCCAAATATGAAGAAGTGTCTAATCATTAATCAACTATCAACAAAGCCCTGCAGAAAGCAAGAGAGTTGTCAATTAAGTTTCAAATCAATCTACTCTTTACATTTCAAAAATTAATTGTAACGAAACAAAATAGAAAAATAGAAAAATTAAGTTTCAAATCAATTAAGTTTACTTTTTACATATTTTTTATATTTTATCGTAGAAAAATAATTAATTATAATTTTTTGTAATCAATGTGAAATCATTTAATATGTCAGTTAATTTTAAATGTAGAGAATAGTATTAACAATTCCAAATAAAGACTAAAATAATTATAAAAAAGAATATATGATTAACATATTTCCTTTAATGCAGCAAACCATTACACTGGTTAAATCACGTGATGATCTGAGATATTGTGCAGTACTTGTATATATTCTTGTACTTGTTCTCATTTCCAACAACAAGAAAGAAAAAAAAAAAAAAAGGAAATTTGTAAGACCATCCAATCATCACATGCCACCTCATTCTATACGTAAATGCAAGAAAATTTTACATTATTCTTTTAAATTTAATAAGGCAAATAGCATGTATGTGACATAATTATGTGCGATTGCGAAACAACTGGCATGTTTGGTTGGAGTTTCTTAAATTATTTCGGAAAATTTTATTTTTTGAAATTATTTTTTAATTTTTACTCATATTGCTCTACTAAAAGTTGAAGAAATAACAATTTCCTTATTACAAAATCATATATAAACTGTACTTTGATTTGACATAAACAACTCATATTTTACACAATTTATCTCCCACAGTATATTTTACAAGTCCAATTTAACTCTTTTAAAAAAACATAAACATACTTTATTTTTAAACACTCTTCCAAAATCTAAATAAAACAACAATATTACGTAAATCAAGATTATTTCATAAACCTATACTAATCTCCCAAAACTAAATAAATAGACCCAAACGTACCTTTTTATTCATCTCAAGTAATTAATTATTCTTTTACAAGCATTATTCTATCGCTTATAATAATTTGGTTGCGATCAAATAATATGACTTTCAAAGCCATCTCTAGTGATTTTCATATATGAGGCCATCTTCAATGACCTAGCTCCCCCTTGAATTCAATCACTCATTGCTTCAAGGCGTGAAACAAGTCAATGTTAGTTTGTCCCATCTCTTAAGTCTTGAAGCCAATAATTTTATTTATTTATTTTTTGTTAATAGAATTCTTTATTTTTTTAAATAAAAATTTTCTTTAATTTATGATTAATTTTAATGCTCATTTTAGTTTAAAAAATGTAAAATTTATTTAAGAAACTTAAATAAATACTTATTTATTAAAAATTAAATATTAAAAGAACATAAGTTTAATTTAAGAAAACTATCACTAACAGTCTATAAATTTAATAATTGTAAGAAACTTAAATACAAATTATTATTAATATTACAATTAAGTGATAGTGGGGGAAAATGAGGAAGATTGAAATGAAATAGAATTTATAGATTGAGTCATTGGAGATGACTGAAAAATAAAGGGAAAGTTGGACTTAGGCTGAAGAGTCACTGGATATAGTTTGATCCGGTTACCCTTGGCTTTCCTTCCCCATTTTTCACCTATTTATCTTCCCATTCCAGTTAATTCTAATTATCAATTTTTCCCACTCTCACTTAATAATAATAATAAAATGCAAAAAAAAAAAGAATATGCACAAATAAATTTAACAATGGCATTAATAATAATAAAATTTACATTTGGGTACACAATACTACAACAATTAATAACTAATATAAGGAAAGTCATCCTCTCCGTCATCGTCGTTGCCATAGTTGTTGCTACCGCCGTCACCTTGATTGGACGAACCTTTAGACGAACCTTCGAATAAACGTCTCCGAACAAGTCTGGGCAACACACAGTCCAAATGGTGGTTGTATGTAGTTGTTAGGGTTATATCATTTTTAATTTAACAAATCGAATTTAAGAGTCCATTTATCGTAAGTAAACGATGTTTGGCCGTCTCAAATCATATATATTTAGATGTCTAACTATTCAACCAAGTATTTCAATATATAGTTGTTAGGGTTATATCATTTTTAATTTAACGAATCGTATTTAAGATTCCATAAAATGTATTTAATTTAATATTTAAATTAAATATTTTTTTAAATATAACTCTTAAATAATGTTATTTCTAAACTAAATCAATTCAAGTTTCTTAAATTAAAGTTAAATTATTTTTAAATTTAATTTAATTTAAGTTTCTTAAATAAAAGTTATCTTTTTAAAATTTATATTAATTTTTTTTAAAATAATAGATAAATTAAAGTTTCTTACAATGTTATTAAAAATTTCACACAATCATATAATAAATCAATGCAAAAGTTTGGAAAAATATATTCTTATGACACACATTTAATAATTTTAGTATCATTTTAAGAAAAGAATGACACTTGTTTGGTATAGAAATTAGAAATTGGAGTTATAAGGGCAAGTCCAATGCTAGGGATGTAAATTGGGTAAGCAAAATGAATTTTAGAAACTCAAATAGTGTTTTGCATCCCCAAAAAGAGTTTTTCACTCCAATGCATAGTATGTAAAATGAATATGTATTTTATTTTTAATTCTTTTTATTATATAATCCTTTATATTTATGCATTCATTTATTTCCCGAGATCTTAAATAAATATAAAAGAAAATTTTAAGTAAGTTGGAATTCAAATTTCAAATTTCAAATAGGCGGGATAATTCAAATTTTGAAATTTTGAAAAATTAAATTCGTTGAAAGTTGAAAAATCAAATTCTAGATCATCCGTCATCAAAGATGTGTAATAAGCCATATTTCTAAGCAAAACAATAAAAAGAATTAATCCAATAATTATAATGTATAAAAAAAATATCCAATTAATTATGTCATCTAAAAAAATCAAATAAATTAACTTCAAGCCAAACAAATTATCATTGTATATACACCAAGCCAAAATAAATTAGCTAAACTTAATTAACACGTATTAAACTTAAGCAATAATCAGTTTAGTTTGTTTATAATTATATATACACAACATACCCAATATAATAACATACCCAATATATCCACAACATAGCCAATATATTAAACTTAATTAACACGTATTATTATATATCTTCATCAGTTTAGTTTTCTTTTCATTTAATTAATCGACCTTTAAAATCTACAAGTTTAATTAATAGCCCAAATAATTGAAAGCCCACTAAACAAATAAATTTAATACATACCTAATTTCCAGATTTCTTCTCAACAGATGTAAAATATAAAATAGGGTTCTTATATATGTATAAGAGTTCTTATGTAAGAGGTACAATGACTTATGGTAAGTAATATCAAAATTTAAGGGAACAATTATATAATTTATGTGGCTGATTTATAGGAATTTTAAAATTTGAACTAAAATTAAATTTTGACAATAATTAGTTCTGCTTTTAACAATTCTAGCTTAATTATAATTAACGATGACTTCTTTTTGAAGAGTGATATTGGACAATATTAATAATTTACATCCTTAAATTACATGGGTATATACAAAGTATATGGTAATAAACTTCATGACATTAATATTTAGAGATGACCAATAATAGAATTTTGTAAGATTAAAAAAAAAAATCAAAAAATAGGATTTTGATAAAAAAAAAATTGATGGATGAACATTTTAAAAGGTTGCGCACTCTCTATAATGCATATGAAACTTCAAATACTTACCCTATATAATATGCATAGGGGAACATTTGACCCCATGTGATATTCTTTTATTGAGACTTTAACCCTTGTAAAATTATCAAAATCAATATGTAATTGTGCTTTTTCACAAAAAACACGAGTAATTATATCTCATTGTTTTGCCGTTGAATTTATAGCTGAATTTTTTTATGAATAACACAATGGTAATTCGGGAAAAATACACGATACTATCTTTTATTATGCGTATCCTACACAAAACATTCCTGTAAAAAAAATTTTCTAACGAACTTCTTTATACTTTCAAAATCCTGTATAAAATACATAATCTATTTCATTCCGTCTATTTTTTTAATGCGCATATGTTTCACATGTCTGTCCAATTAATTTTATGAGAAAATTGTAGATATAACTCTAAAACTTTTTTTTGCTACCTAAGCACAAGATACCAAGAAAAGGTTTAACTTTAATTATTACTAATTTAATGGGAAAATTATTTTTTTTTATCATAGGATAGACTAACCTGCATTTTTGATATCATTGAATACGAAAATATAAATTTGGTACTATAGGATAGGTTTTCATTGTAATTTTAGTACCAAACTCAAATTTTCCCCAAAGTTATTGATAATTTGAGCCCTATGAGATGCACAATGTTCAATTTACCCCCTCGTGGTTTAAAAAAGAGCATTTTACCCCCTGAAATTTTGTGAAAAATTCACATCGCCTCCATGATATTTTTATAGGTGGAACTTTATCCACTTTCACTATGTTAATGTGATATTTTACTCATTGTGTTGTGATAAATGTAGCAATCTACCCCCCTATGTTATAAAATAGTTTGCATGCTTATTTTCAATTTCGGCAAGTGAGTTACAATCTTCGACTGAATGGGGTGAATTGCTTCATTAAAACATTTAGAGGGGTAATTTG
Organism: Penstemon eatonii; assembly: GCA_038501285.1. Classification (NCBI taxonomy): domain Eukaryota; kingdom Viridiplantae; phylum Streptophyta; class Magnoliopsida; order Lamiales; family Plantaginaceae; genus Penstemon; species Penstemon eatonii. The sequence goes on along the minus strand of CM076715.1, from coordinate 62,514,960 downwards.
ATTTTTTTTCAAATTATAAAGGAATAAATTGAATATTATGCATTTTATATGAAGTAAAGTAAATTACCATTAATTTTGTAAAAAAATTAAGTTTAACACCAATAATACAATCTTATGGTATAGAATTTGTACTTTCATAGATTAAAAAAAACAAGTTTCCCTATGAATATTCACTCCTTATAAATTGACCCCCTCGGTCTTTTTCTTACTCACTAGCAAACAACCTTTCTCTCTCTCTCTTTGACCGAGAAATACAACAATGGCAGCGCAGTTAACTCCTCGCAATTCTTCCTCAAAATCAAGAAATACTTCATTTATATCTGCCTACACCGAAGATGAAGAAGAAAAAGAAGTAACAACACCACCACCTGGTGCAGTTATACCAGTTCACGATGCCCCTATCGTCTCCTCCTACAATGACCGTATGCGTCCGCTCCTCGACGCCGTGGACAGGCTGCGCAACCTCAAAATAATGCAAGAGGGGATCCAGCTGCCCACCATCGTCGTTTTCGGAGACCAATCTTCTGGAAAATCCAGCGTTCTCGAGTCCCTTGCCGGGATTAGCCTCCCGAGAGGCCAAGGTATTTGCACGAGGGTCCCACTGATAATGAGGTTACAAAGTCATCAAAATCCTGAACCTGAACTTTTCTTGGAGTACAACGGGAAAACCGTTCCAACTGACGAGGAGCAAATCTCTCACGCCATTTCTCTAGCTACTGAAGAGGTTGCGGGTACAGGGAAAGGGATTTCCAACGCTCCCCTGACGCTGATTGTGAAGAAGAACGGCGTCCCTGATTTAACAATGGTTGATTTACCTGGAATCACTCGGGTCCCTGTTCACGGCAGCCTGATGACATATACGAGCAAATTTCTGAAATAATAATGGAGTTCATCGCTCCAGAAGAGAGCATTATCTTGAATGTTCTCTCCGCGGGTGTCTATTTTACGACATGTGAGTCGATTAGAATGTCCCAGCGTGTAGACAAAACAGGAGAACGAACATTAGCTGTTGTGACCAAAGCTGATAAGTCCCCTGAAGGTTTGCTCGAAAAGGTTACCGCGGATGATGTGAATATTGGATTGGGTTATGTTTGTGTGAGAAATCGAATTGGAGATGAGTCTTACGGAGAAGCTCGGGATGAAGAGGCCAGGCTTTTCGAGAATCATCCACTCTTGTCGAAAATAAGTAAATCCATGGTTGGGATCCCTGTTCTGGCCCAGAAATTGGTTCAAATTCAGGCTAATATTATCGTGAAATGTTTGCCTGAAATCGTGAGGAAGATAAACGATAAGCTTTCTTCGAACATGGAGGATTTAAACAAGCTTCCCCGGAACATGACTTCGATTGCTGAAGCCATGACTACATTCATGAGTATTATTGGTTCATCTAAAGAATCATTGAGGAAAATACTTTTGCGTGGTGAGTTTGACGAGTATCCTGATTTAATGGAGATGCACGGTACCACTCGATTTCGTGAGATGTTGGACAGATACGCGAATGAGCTTAAGTCGAAAAGTTATGAAGATTACTCGAAAGGTGGTTTTTTGCTTGAAGAAATGAAGATTTTGGAGGAAACAAAGGCTATCAGTCTGCCGAATTTCCTCCCTAGAGCTGCTTTTTTAACTCTACTTCAGAGAAAGGTCAAGGCCATTTCGGTTACTCCGATTGAGTTCGTGGATAAGATGTGGAAGTATGTGGACAACGTTTTCGTTACGGTTTTAATGCAACATACTGAGAATTACCCACAACTTCTCTCCTCGACTAGGAGGGTTTGCCAAAATCTCGTTGAGAAGAAGAAAAAACTATCGATTGATTGGGTGAATGATCTTGTCGAGATGGAGAAGCTTACGGATTACACGTGTAATCTGGAGTACGTTTCTTTGTGGAATAAACTTATGGCCCAACAGAATCAGTTGATGGAAGTTTTATCTGATCTTAGGATGCCAACATTGATAAAGATGGTGGAATTTGGGGATGTTCAGGTCGTTCATTTACGAGGCCATGTTGGCGATGTTAAAGAAGCTTATGACATGAAGATGAGAATGAGGGCATATTGGAATATTGTTTTGAGAAGATGGCTTTCCATTTGGTTTTCAGTGTTGAAAAGCTTGTTAACAAGAAAATGGAATTCGAGATAATTAACGAGTTAATGGGGCCGGGACATAACGGATTGGAACGGATGCTGGAGGAGTCTCCTTCAGTTGCTGAAAAAAGGATTAGGCTCAAGAATAGCATTAAGTTGCTTAAGGAATCTAAAGATGTAGTTGGCAACATTATTGATAGGGTTGTTGCTTAATTTTGATTAGTTTGGGGGGATTAAGGTATTATATTAAGGTTTGTTAAATTATCTTTTGCTATGTTTGTGTATGTGTTTTTTCCTCATTTTCTTCTTATGTAATCTAGATTTAGGTTTAATATGTTGACTTGAGTTCTTTGTACCTCTGCTTTTGTTTGGGTCTGAAATACCCCAGCATATGGTAGTATGAATATATGATGTAATGTGCTAAGTATGTCACTTTTGTGGTTTGTCTATGTGTTCTTGGCTTTGATTTGATTTATGAGAACTAAATCTAAACAATTGTGGTGTTGGCTTATTGAACATGGATTATAATCAAATTATGATATTCGAAATTTGGTTTGAGTATGATTTACAAAATCTTGTTTGATCCGTTAAAGCTCGACTTAACAAATCAAAAAAATATTTATATTAGTTGCTATGAGTTCTAATAAGCACGAACTTTAATTTATTGAATCCGGAAAAAAGATTCAAAATTTGATTGAACTCGAACAAGATTAGATGGACTCGAAGATTGTAGAAGTCGACAAAAGGAAAAATTACATAAAAAATTTTAATCTAATTAATAATTTTGGATTTTCGTCCTAAGCTATATAACTTTGTCAAATTAGTCTCGTAAACTTTAATTTATTGAATCCGGAAAAAAGATTCAAAATTTGATTGAACTCGAACAAGATTAGATGGACTCGAAGATTGTGGAAGTCGACAAAAGGAAAAATTACATAAAAAATTTCAAACTAATTAATGATTTTGGATTTTCGTCCCAAGCTATATAACTTTGTCAAATTAGTCTCGTAATTTTATATTTTTTTTGGAATATCGTTCCACTTGCCACATGGATGATTACATGTCATGACGTGGCAAATTTTATCATAAACAATTATATAAAATTGCAGAATTCGTTCCAAACTAATTATAAATTTTGATTTTTTGTCCCAAACTATATCAATAAGTCGACTTTCGTCCTGTAATTGAAATGACATGGGAAAAATTTGTTCCAAACTAATTATTAATATTTATTATTTATAATACAAAAAAAAGGCACAAATTTTTCCTAATGAACTGAGATATGATTTTTTTCTCAAAAGCGTACATGAATTTCAAAAATCAATACTTTTTTTCTCTTAAAAAAAAAGTTAATGACATTTTACTTCCATGTAATATTCATAATATTCAATTTACCTTAAATTTCTTCTTTTCAAATTATAAGAGGTAAATTGAACATAATGAATATCATAGGGGATAAATTGTCATTAGTCCCTTAAAAAAATAAAAACATGAATCGTCATTTTCATAAAATTAGAAATTTAATAATGAACTAAATTCATGCCAAACTACAAATTGTGAGACGAAATTCGGCGAATTAATATAGTTTGGGACTAAAATCAAAATTTATAATTAGTTTGGGATGAATTCTGCAATCTTATATAATTGTTTATGATAAAATTTGCCACGTCATGACATGTAAGCATCCATGTGACAAGTAGGACGATATTCCAAAAAAATATAAAGTTACGGGACTAAATTGGCTAAGTGATATAGCTTGTGACGAAAATTCAAAATTACTAATTAATTTGGGACATTTTTTGCAACTAGGAAAGTGCACGTACGTTGTACGTGTATAGTTAATTTCATGGGTATTTTTTATAAATTAGAGTAATAATAATTTTTTTATGTTGCTTTCACCTAATTAATTCATTTTTCATCGGTTTAACCTGTTATTAATCGATTTTATTCACTTTTACCAATTTAGTGTTATTTTACTATTTACCTAATTTTTATCAGTTATAACGTATTTTCATTGTTTTTACCATTTTCTCCTTCCTTTTGTTTTCGTTTTAAACCATTTTTCTACCGGTTTCACTTTCTTTAGTCGGTTACACTTTTTCTTTTTACTTATTTCACTCGTTTTTATCATATTAACCCGTTTTCACCTATTTCGCAAATTTTTCATCGATTTCACAAGTTCATTTGACCAATATCACCTGAATTTTCATTGATTTGATAGGTTTTCACCGACTATATTCATTTTTTCACCAATTTAACCTGCTTTTCACTAATGTTGTTGTTTCACCGGCTTAATCATATTTTCCCGAATTTTCATTGATTTCACATATATTTATCGATTTCAAGGGCACTTTTTTATTGTTTCACCCAAATTTTCTCCAACTTCGCCATTGTTCACCAATTTTACCAGAATTTTCATCAATTTCACATGTTTTCAATGATTCTAATTTTTTTTATCGATTTCACCAATTTCACCCGTTTTCACGAAAAAAATTCCATGAAAATTCGAGGTTATGCATGTCTTGATATTATTCAATATTCTATATATATTTTTATTCTAGTCAAAGTAAAATTACGTAATTAGTTAAGTCATAAGAATTTTTTTTCTTTCATTGTAAGATGCGATTCAATTTTAAAATTTTTGTAACAGAATGATATTTAAGAGAATTTCATGTTAATTATTTATATTTAAAGTGTTTATGTTTTAGGTTCTAATAAATATTTAAATTAATATTTTCTTACTTTATAAAATATTGATGTTAAAATACAATAATTTTTATAACTTTTTATGGATTATTTAAAATAATAGTGTTTTCTTATGGTTTGTTTTTATCTATTATTATAATAGAAGAAGATTAAAAACAAAAAATGTGTAAGAGAGAATTTATAAATTTTAGGAGTTTATGTAGGAGATAAATATATAATAAGACTTCATGTCTAAATATACCTTTTGAATTACTTAGTCATTCATATATATACCATATAATTAAATTAGGGGTATTTTAGTCTGTACAAAAAAGTTAGAAATTTTCATGCTTTTATAATAGTAGATGTTGGATAAGGATGAAGATGAAGGCACTAAAGGAAGTTTGATAAGGGAGGTTTTGATGCATTCCAAAACTTCGTATGTGGCTAAGTATGAAGTAACTTAGCTGATAAACTTATCAAGGAATTTTGACTAAGTAAAGAAGACATCAGAAGAGTCAAAGTTTCAAGGTCCAAGACTTCTGATCTGCTGAAGAAAAGTTATCAGACTGGTGATGATCAGCCGACTCAAATCAGATTTGTTCAAGTTTGAGATCAGCCTTGTTCGCCATCAGATGCGTACTTTTATCAGCCAAGTGAAGAAGATCATTAAGTGTTCCCAACGGTAATAAATGCCCCTTGGAGTAATTAATGCTGAAGTACAAGGTTATTAAAGACAAATGATTGAAGAAATGCTTCGCATCAGCTGGGTGCATTTAATGCTGCCTGCAGAATAGTACTGTTCACAGTACGGACAGACTGCAAAAGAGCCGTTCGCGGATTTTAAGGACCAGTACTCGAGGAATTTGAATCTTGTCTCTCTTCAACGGACACTTTTCAATCCTCAAGTATAAATAGCTGGAAGAGACGAAGAAGAAGTAAGCAACACAATCTGAGAAATTTTCGAAGCAGAATTCTTTTAGTCTCAAGAACAGCTCACTCATCAGCTGAGTCATTTGTTGACGAAAGCAGAGTTGAAGAATCAAGAAAAATACATCTTCTGAGTGATTTTGTAAACATTGAGTGTTGTGAGAAGTAGATATCCATCTAAGTGAGTGATATTACTTCAGAGAAGTAGGATTTCTTTGTGATTTCTTACTGCGAACTTACGGCCTGTTCATTTGTTGTAAGGCGTAAGCAGAGTATACTGATTACTGTGTGTTTTTAGTATAACGCAAGATCTTTGTGACTTGGAAGAGTGGACTAAAGGATATGCAAATCCATATAACCACTATAAAAATTGTTTGTGTTTTTATTTGCATTTTACCTGCATATTTTCATTTGCATAAAACACATTGAGTTAACTGTTTGAAAAAGGGATCTAAAAAGAGATTTTACAAATCTGGGGAAACACTTTTCAAACTGCTAAGTTTACTTGTGAAAAACACTTTGAAAATCCGCTGCAAGTACTCTAAGTATTAAAACTGATTTTAACAAAATCAGCTAAGTAACAATCAGACAAGTGGTCAACAAAACTGTTCAAAGATTTGTTCGCGAACAGAATTGAAACTAACTAATCTGATCAGCTTAGTCTGTTCAATTAGAGTGAAAGTTTTAAAGTTAAAATTTGAAGAAATTTTTAAAGAGGTTTATTCACCCCCCCTCTAAACCTCTTTTGACCACTTGGGACCAACAAGTGGTATCAGAGCAGGTGGTTCATTAGAATCAGCTGCCTGATCAACGAGCTTGATCCAAGTGTTTTTCAAAGGTTTTAAAAACTTTTCAAAAGAGCATTTTTTTGAAAAATAAAAACTTTTTGAAAAATGGACTGTATCAGCCATGTTCCCCACATTGCTGATATGTCGTTTGAGGATTGGAAAATCAGAATGGAGATTTTCCTTGCTGCTTATAATGATAACATGTACACATGTATCATTAAAGGTTCATTTAGATTCACAAAGACCATAAAGATAAATGAGGTTGACACGGTTGTGGAAAAAGACCTTCATGAGATGACTCCAGAAGAAATAAAGCTTTACAATCTAGACAAAGTTGGGAGATTCATCATGACTAAAGCCCTGGACAATGATCGGTTTGACAAGGTCAAACATTGCATGACTGCAAAGGAAATGTGGGACAAAGTCAGAGACATGAGCGAAGGCAATGATGCAATAAAGGAGCATCAGCTCACAATTGCTTTGGAGAAACTTGACAACTTCAAGATGAAGTCTGGAGAAACCATTGACCAGATGGATACCAGATTCACCAGAACTCTGAATGAAGTTTTAAAGTTGGGAAAGACTTTCACTGACAAAGAGATTACCGTCAGAGTTCTAAAGGCCCTACCCCCAAAGTTCAACATGAAGGTGACAGCAATGGAAGAATCAAGAGATTTGGGAAAAATCTCTCTTACTGAGCTGTTTTCTGTACTCAAGGCATTCGAGTATAAACTGCCTAGGATGGGAATTGAAGAAACCTCAACTTCAGGATCCACAGCTGCACTGGTTGCTGCTGAAAACACCAGAAGACCAGCACAGAAAAGCAAAGAAGTGGACTCATCTGATGAAGCCACTCTACTCAACAAAAAGGAGTACACTGCTGGAGATGTAGCATTGCTTATGAACAATTTCAAGAAGTTCTACAAGAGAAAAATGAAGAACAAATATAACAATGCTTATACTTTTAAACCTAACTTTTCTTCTCATGAAAAAGATGATTATAAAGCAAAACTAATGTGTTACAACTGCAGGAAATTGGGACACTTCATCAAAGACTGTCCATATCCAAAAGCAGAAAAATACACTGAAGAAGAGAAGAAAATGAGAAAAGAAAGAAAGCATCAGAGAGGCAAGGCTATGATGGCAGAAGCAGAAAAGCTGGCTGCTATCTACTCATCTGATTCAGATTCAGACACATCTGATGAAGAAAAACCTGCTCTCCTCTGCCTGATGGCAAAAGAATCTGATGACTCTGAGGATGAGGTAACTCCCCTTGACAATGAATTATTTAATTCATTTGAACAAATGATGCTTAACAATACTGGTATTGCTGAAGCATATAAAAAGCTTAAGGAAGAGATGATATTGCTAAAAGAGCAAAATAGTTCACTGAAACTCTTAGCTGAAAAGCCAAAGGAATCAGCTGAATATAAACAGCTTGAGCAAGAACATGAATCTCTGAAAGCTGAATGTGAAGTTTTTAAAGGAAAAATCATGGAACTTGAAAAAGTTATTGAGTCTCATGAGAAATCATCTGGTGCATTCACGCATACATCTAGTAAACAGAAGATACCTTTAGAACAGGATAAGTTTGAACTGAATCATACTGAAAAATTTGTATCAGCTGACAACAGTAAGGTCATTCTTTATGTTCAGACAACTAAACCTGCTTCACCTGAGAAAGTAGTAAAGGAGAAGAAAACTCCTAAAGCTGAAAAGAGCAGAGAGCCTAGTGTAGGTAAAAAGACTAGTAAGACCAAACAGCAGAGTCCTAAGAAGTCTGCTGATAAAGCTAAATTGAATCAAACTGTTGGTAAAACTAAGTCGTCTGTTAATGAGCAATCAAGTAGTAAACCAAAGAAGCATAAAGTCAAGAAAAATCAAAATGCTTGGTATGGAAATGAGTCTTATTATGTGCAACCTGCTGCATATCCTCCTATGTATCATGCACCTCAATTTCCAGGTTACTATGCACCATATCCTGCTCATCCAATGCATGCATACCCTGCTTATCATGCACCTTATCCTGCTTATGAACATTATTTTTATCATACTGATCATCAACATGACTTATCTGATAACTATGATAAAAATGAAGCTGTTCATACTCCTGTCAAAACTCAAAAGCCTAAGAAGCCTAAGACATCAACATCTTGGGTTGTCAAAGGTGGAACTAATCCTTCAGGACCCTCTCAATAAGGGTACCTAAAACAACTTTATTTTTTGTTTTGTAGGTTAGGATTAGGAGTAGGAGTAAAGTAGAGAAGATTTGGTACTTGGACAGTGGATGTTCAAGACACATGTGTGAAAACATACATGAGCTGACTGATGCAGTTGCTGTGGATGGTCCAAGTGTTACATTTGGAGACAGCAAAGAAGACAATATTGTAGCTAAAGGAAGAATAATCAAAGAAAACATTGAGATAGCTGACGTCTCATATGTTAAAGGCCTTAAATATAATCTGCTGAGCATAAGTCAATTTTGTGACAAAAGATATTCAGTCATCTTCTCAACAGATAAGTGCTACGTTGAACAGATTGGTACAAAGAAGGTAATTTTATCTGGAAGAAGACAAGGGAATGTCTACATAGTCGACCTGAATTCTGCTGATAAGAATTCAAGCGTTTGTTTGGTGGCTTCTACACCAAGTGAAGTTAGTTGGCTATGGCACAAGAGGATGAATCATTTAAACTTCAAGACCATCAACAGATTAATCAAGAATGATCTGGTAGAAGGGATTCCAAAAACAGTCATGAGCAAAGACAAGCTCTGTGACGCCTGTCAGAAAGGTAAACAAATCAAGTCATCATTTAAGAGCAAGAAGCATCAATCTTCTGAAAGAATTTTGGAGCTACTACATATGGACTTATTTGGACCCATTGATCCAATCAGCAATGGTGGAAAGAAGTACTGCCTAGCTGTTGTGGATGATTATTCGAGATATACTTGGGTGATATTCATGAAGAAGAAAAGTGAAACCAAGGAACATCTTACTAATCTGATGGAACTGATCCAGAATGAGAAAAGCATAAAGATATTAAAGATCAGATCAGATAGAGGGACAGAGTTCACAAACTCTACTGTTGAAGAGTATTGTAATATCAAGGGAATACATCATGAGTATTCAGCTGCTAGAACCCCTCAACAGAATGGTGTTGCTGAAAGGAGAAACAGAACACTGAAGGAAGCTGTCAGGACCATGATAGCTGAAGCTAAGCTGCCACAAAGATTTTGGGCAGAAGCAACAAATACAGCCTGCTTTACCCAAAACAGATGCATGATCAACAAAAATCAGAACAAGACTCCATATGAAGTTTGGAACAACAGAAAACCAAACATTCATTATTTTAAAATTTTTGGTTGTAAATGCTTTGTATTAAATAATGGGAAAAATCACCTTACTGCTTTTGCAGAAAATGCTGATGAAGCTGTTTTTGTAGGATACTCTACTGTTAGTAAGGCTTATAGAGTTTTTAACAAAAGAACATTACTAGTAGAAGAATCCATTCATGTAGTATTTGATGAACCAAACCAATCTTCTGAAAAGAATCAAAGCACTAATCAAGATCTATCTACTGATTTACAGAAGTTAAGTGTTGGAAGGAATGAAGAATATGTTCCCATCATACTACCTGATCTCAACCCAGCTGATAACTCAAGTGCTGTTCAAAATCAGATCTCTGATTGTCTAACAGACGAGTTACAACCAGTTGAAAGACCAGAGACTGTTCAACAGACTGCAAATGTTCAACAGTCTACTACTGCAACTCCAACAGTAGTGTTGCAAGATCATAACAGAGGACAACATTCAGACCTGCAACCTGATCTAAGATGGCTCAGAAATCACCCACCAGAGTTAGTGATTGGTGATCCTTTAGATAGAGTGAAAACAAGAAGAGCTGCTGCACAAGATGCTATGTTTGTCACTTTTCTATCTCAAATAGAGCCTAAACAAATTGAAGAAGCTCTTAATGATTCTTTCTGGATAGAAGCTATGCAAGAAGAGTTGAATCAATTTGAAAGGAATGAAGTCTGGTACTTAGTTCCTAGACCAAGTCATCAAAGAGTAATTGACACTAAATGGGTATTCAGAAATAAGATGAATGAAGATGGTATTGTTACCAGAAACAAAGCAAGATTAGTGGCCAAGGGTTATTGTCAAGAAGAAAGAATTGACTTTGATGAAACTTTTGCACCAGTAGCAAGACTTGAAGCAATCAGACTGTTTCTAGCCTATGCTGCTTACAAGAATTTCACAGTCTATCAGATGGATGTGAAATCAGCATTTCTCAATGGAGAGTTGCAAGAAGAAGTTTACGTTGAACAACCTCCTGGATTTGAAGTCTATCAAGAAGAGGACAAGGTATATCGTCTGAAGAAAGCCCTTTATGGACTGAAACAGGCCCCAAGAGCATGGTATGACACCCTATCTGATTTTCTTTTAATTAAAGGATTTCATAAAGGTAAGGTAGATAAAACCTTGTTCACTATTGAATGGGAAAGTCATATATTGATTGTGCAAATATATGTGGACGATATTATTTTTGGTTCAACTAACCAACAGATGTGTAACAAGTTCTCTAAGCTGATGCAGAACAAGTTTGAAATGAGCATGATGGGAGAACTTAATTATTTTCTTGGTTTACAAGTTAAACAGCTGCCTAATGGAATATTTATAAATCAAGCTAAATACACAAGAGATCTGTTTAAAAAGTTTGGTATGGAAACTAGCTCTACTGCTAATATTTCAATGTCTACAAGTCTTCGTTTGGATAAAGATGAAGATGGCAAATCAGTAGACATAACCAAATATAGAGGCATTATTGGTTCATTGTTGTATCTAACAGCAAGTAGACCTGATATAATGTACTCAGTCGGGGTTTGTGCAAGATTTCAATCAAATCCCAAAGAATCTCATCTCTTAGCTGCCAAGAGGATATTGAAATATGTTAAAGGCACTCAAGAATTGGGATTGTGGTATCCTAGAGAATCTGGATTTGAGCTTATTGGTTATTCAGATTCAGACCTTGCTGGCTGCAAGATTGACAGAAAAAGCACAACAGGTGCCTGTCAGTTCTTAGGTAGTCGTCTGATCTCATGGATGAGTAAGAAACAGACTTCAGTTTCTATATCTATTGCTGAAGCTGAATATATAGCTGCTGGAGCATGCTGTGCACAGATACTTTGGTTGAAACATCAACTAGAAGACTACAACATTAAAATCAGTGGAATTCCAATCTACTGTGACAATACAAGTGCAATCTCTCTTACTCAGAACACTACAAGTCATTCAAGGACTAAGCATATTGAGATCAAGCATCACTTCATTAGAGATCATGTGGAAAAAGGCAATGTTATGATTGAGTATGTTCATACTGACAATCAGATTGCTGATATTTTCACTAAACCTTTAAGTGAAGTAAGGTTTTCAACCTTAAGAGCTGAACTAGGATTACTAAATTTGGATGCATAAGCTGAGGGGGAACTTATCAGAAGATTAGTTCAACAGCTTACTCATCACTGTTATCTTCGAGGATTAACTTTCAACAGACTAGTTAACTTATGAATTCTTAAACTCAGGGGGAACGTGTAAGACTAGCGGTACTTCTGAATTAAAGATGAAATTTGTTAATGTCAGTTAGTTGAAGTTATGTTTTCAACAGAAAACTCAACTATCGAAGAATGAAGTTATACTATCTGGCTGGATTGACAAACAGCTGAGGAAGGTTATCAGCTATTGGCATTCTCTGATAACAACTATGTCATCAGGACAGTAGTCCATCAGATAAGTGTTTATTTTACTCATCTGATTACTAATATAAAAGCGGAACTACTTAAAACGTTTATTCAAAAACACGCTTTTATAAGTAACTGACGGGCGGTACATATTCCCGCTCCTCATTAAATATCTTTTGAATTTGAAAGGTCGTAACTGACGCCGCACGATCAGCACTGACAAGAAAACGGATCTAACGGTTGGCGGATATCACGGAAACCAACATACCCCAACTCTATAAATCAAAATCTGATCAGTCGTGTAGTTCTTTACGAACCCTAAACTTTCAAAAGTACTTGTGAGAAATTTGAGCAAGTTTTCTGCAAAAATCTCTTCGTTTTTCTTTCTAATCTCTACAGATCAACAATGGCTGCTGAAGGTATGTACCTTGTGTATGATTCCTACTACCAATCTGGCACAAATCTGATGAAGGAACTTCTGGAGAAGTTCAAATCTGCAAACTTGGTAAACTTCATGGAATACAACGAGGGAGTGATCTGGACTGATCAAGTGATGGAATACTACAATACAGCGAAGGCTGACTACAACGCACTGGAGATAAAGGCTACAGTGGGAGAAAAATCTATCACTATTACCCCAGCTGTTCTTCACGAGACGTTTGGTCTTCCAAACAGAGGACGACACGATGTCACAGTGTTAACTGAAGAAAAACACCAGCAGTTCTGGGCGATCTGCGCCAAAGAAGGAGAAATGTTGACTGGCAACATAAGGAAAAGACAGTTGAAGGATGAATATCAGCGGATGGCTGATATGGTGTCTAAGCTGATTGAAAACTGCACATTCTCACTGGATGCTGTTACCATGAAGAGGTTCAGCATTATGACTGCTATTTACTATGAAATAGAAGTCAACTGGTCCATAATTATCTGGTACATCTTGGCTGATTTCCTTGATGACAAGAAAGGAAAAGGTCCTCACACCAACCACAGGATCACGCTCAGCTACCTTCTGTTCAAACTAGGATGTCCTATGGCGAATGGAAAGGAAATTCATAAATCTAAGGCAATGTCCAAGTACTTGCCTGTTCAAAAGAGGAAGGCTGATGAGCCTGAAGAAGATGAGGATGAGGGACCAAAGGAGGTTCCTGCCAAAAGGCAACGGAGGTTAGTCAAAACAGCTGACATGGCTGTTGAGACAAGAAAGAAAAAGGCTGCTGATAAGCCTAAGGAAAAGACCTCAAAGAAAATGGAGTCAGTGACTGCTGCTGACCAGGTCACAAAGATCATTGATCAAGTCACTGCTGATGTCAGGACTGCTTCACCTGCATCACCCTCAAGAACTCCATCTGCTGAAAGACCTGCTGAAAATGTCTCCTACAGGACAAGGAGCCAATTAAGGGATTCAGCTGCATCAAGGCCTATTCAGGGTCTGACAAAGAAGTCTGCTAGAAAGCAGATGACTTTTATTGAAAAATCTACTGAACTGGAAGATGTGGTTAGAGAAAGCCCTAAAGCTGCTGAAAGGCCAGTTGTAACAGATGAGGCTGCTGCTGCCAACAAAGCTGATGAGCAACAGTCAAATCAAGTTACACAAACAGCTGAGGTCACCAAACCTCAAGATGATCCGGATGTCATGATCATCGAACCTATTGCTGCTGCACCAATTTCATCTGCTGGTCCAGCCCCTGCTCCAGTTGACAAAGGCAAAAAGAAAATAGTGATTAAGAGAAGGAAAATCTCTAAAGCTGACAAGAAAGCAAGGGAAGCTGCTGAACAGAGAAAGCAGGATGAGTTGGAAGAAAAGAAAGCACTTGAGCTGAGCAAGGCTCAAGCTGCTAAGGATGAAGCCAGAAGACAGATGTCTAAGGCTGAAAGGGAAGCTGCAGAAGCTGCTGATTTGGCTATTGCCATTGAACTCAGCAAAACTGATGCCTATGGACCCGTCCATGGAGGTGGCATCAAGATTAAGGAGGCTGAAGGAGGAAAAGAACCCCCAAAAGTGAAGATGCCTGCTGGGGAAGTAAAACCAAAAGAAAAGTTTGAAGTTAAGAAAGCCTTCAAGATCATATATGACAACAAAGAGCTTTTCCAGAAGTTTGAAAAGTCCTTAGCCTACTACAACCAGAAGTTAATGCTGAAGACCATGTTCACTCAAGAGAAGCCTAGATATATCAGATGGAGAGATAATAGGCTGAACAGGTCCATCATTGAACTTCGGAATCTGGAGAATATAGCTGCTGATGAGAAATGGGTACTCGAGTGGTTAAAGACAGATTCTATCCAAAAAGCCTTGGATCCTCATTATGTTAGGGATGCTATGCATCACTATGCCAGGGAATTTGCCCTTGAGGAAGTCAAGCTGATAGGAAGCACCCTGCCTGCCAAAAGAAAGAAGACTGATGATGTTGAAGAAAGGGCTGTGAAGATTGCTGTTATCACTGCACTGAATAAGTGGGCAGAAAAGTCCAGATATCAGCAAGGACATTCAAGTGAACTCCCCCAACTACCAAGTATTCAACATGTGATTTTTGGCAGAGAAATGAAAGATTTCAGTGAAGTGCCAGAGGGTAACAATGCATTTGTCAACCCTTGGATCATTGTGAGGCAAATCCGTCAGACAACTTGCTTCAATGATGATGGCACAATCACTAACCTGTTCTATGATGACGTCACTGATGAACACAAAGCTGCGGACAAAGCTGAAGACAAGTCTGCTGATCAGATTGAAGACAAATCTACTGATCAGACTGCTGACAAGTCTGCTGAAAAGGCTGCTGACGAACCCTTAGCCATTGAGTGGAATGCTAAGGATTCTGAAGATCATCAGGACGCAAAGATGGAAGATATCCCTGTCCACCAGGAGATTGAAGAAAAAGATGAAGCTGCTGCTTCTGCTTCATCAGGTGATGAACACTCATCACTGATGGAAGCTTTCCAGATGTTGATGAAAAATTCTATGAAGGAATTGGAAGAGAAGCATCAACAACAACTGATAAAAGTCAAGGAGGAGCTGAAGACTGAGCTTAAAACAGAATTGGCAGAATCAAATAAACTTCAGCTGGAAACTGTGCAACAGTCTACTGAAAAGATCATCAAGACTGAAATCACAAGTATTCCTATCCCTCAAGATCATTCTTTGCAGTTAGTGAACAGCTTGAATGATATGAACAAAAATGTGGAGGATGTGAAAGGTGATGTAAATCATCTTCATGCTGCCCTTCAAAGAGCTGAACACAAGATCGCTGATCTGACTGCAACCTTCATAAAAGTCAGTGAAGAAGAGAAGGCAGTCAACTTAGGGTTTTTGCAAGAAGTATCAAATGCCACACAGGAACTCCAAAATGAAATTGCAACTGTAAACCTTAACATTGACTACTTCAATGATAAGACTGACTACATCAGCACTGATATTCTTAATCTTACAGCAAGCCATGATATTACAAATCAAAATTTGAAGGCTTTGTGCGCTGAATTGAAGGTTCCAACAGTTGCTCTCAACCCTGCTCTTGTACCTTCTACTGTCATCAGTCCTGATGATGACAAAAAGGGGGAAGATAAACGGGAAGAAACAGCCGAGGAAACCAAAGAAAAGGAAGCTGATAAGATTGACCCTGAGAAGTTCGCAGAAACTACCAAGTACAAGAATACAGAATCAGCCAGGAAGGCAATGGAAGCTTTAAGGGAGCAGCAACTTAAAGAGAAAATGGAAGCTGCCAAAGCAAACATGGACCTGGATGATGAAGCTGATGAAGAAGAAAAAGAAGACGACGATGAATCTTCTTATGAGTATGAAGAAGTGCTTGAAGGATCAGATGAAGAAGCTGATAGTTAAAATTGATAAAATCTTGTAATCAGTTTGCTTTTATCTATCTTTCAGACATCTCATCTGAAGAACTTGTACTTGTAACAATCTTATCATATCAATAAAAAGTCAAGTTCATTCCAACATACTATTTTCTATCTCAGAAAATTTTTGAGGATTACATTCTTTAGTTTAGGTATTCAACAGGTACTTAGCTGAAGTTTTGTCATCATCAAAAAGGGGGAAATTGTTGGATAAGGATGAAGATGAAGGCACTAAAGGAAGTTTGATAAGGGAGGTTTTGATGCATTCCAAAACTTCGTATGTGGCTAAGTATGAAGTAACTTAGCTGATAAACTTATCAAGAAATTTTGACTAAGTAAAGAAGACATCAGAAGAGTCAAAGTTTCAAGGTCCAAGACTTCTGATCTGCTGAAGAAAAGTTATCAGACTGGTGAAGATCAGCCGACTCAAATCAGATTTGTTCAAGTTTGAGATCAGCCTTGTTCGCCATCAGATGCGTACTTTTATCAGCCAAGTGAAGAAGATCATTAAGTGTTCCCAACGGTAATAAATGCCCCTTGGAGTAATTAATGCTGAAGTACAAGGTTATTAAAGACAAATGATTGAAGAAATGCTTCGCATCAGCTGGGTGCATTTAATGCTGCATTTAATGCTGCCTGCAGAATAGTACTGTTCACAGTACGGACAGACTGCAAAAGAGCCGTTCGCGGATTTTAAGGACCAGTACTCGAGGAATTTGAATCTTGTCTCTCTTCAACGGTCACTTTTCAATCCTCAAGTATAAATAGCTGGAAGAGACGAAGAAGAAGTAAGCAACACAATCTGAGAAATTTTCGAAGCAGAATTCTTTTAGTCTCAAGAACAGCTCACTCATCAGCTGAGTCATTTGTTGACGAAAGCAGAGTTGAAGAATCAAGAAAAATACATCTTCTGAGTGATTTTGTAAACATTGAGTGTTGTGAGAAGTAGATATCCATCTAAGTGAGTGATATTACTTCAGAGAAGTAGGATTTCTTTGTGATTTCTTACTGCGAACTTACGGCCTGTTCATTTGTTGTAAGGCGTAAGCAGAGTATACTGATTACTGTGTGTTTTTAGTATAACCCAAGATCTTTGTGACTTGGAAGAGTGGACTAAAGGATATTCAAATCCATATAACCACTATAAAAATTGTTTGTGTTTTTATTTGCATTTTACCTGCATATTTTCATTTGCATAAAACACATTGAGTTAACTGTTTGAAAAAGGGATCTAAAAAGAGATTTTACAAATCTGGGGAAACACTTTTCAAACTGCTAAGTTTACTTGTGAAAAACACTTTGAAAATCCGCTGCAAGTACTCTAAGTATTAAAACTGATTTTAACAAAATCAGCTAAGTAACAATCAGACAAGTGGTCAACAAAACTGTTCAAAGATTTGTTCGCGAACAGAATTGAAACTAACTAATCTGATCAGCTTAGTCTGTTCAGTTAGAGTGAAAGTTTTAAAGTTAAAATTTGAAGAAATTTTTAAAGAGGTTTATTCACCCCCCCTCTAAACCTCTTCTGACCACTTGGGACCAACAGTAGAGATAGAGATAGAGATTTTGCCTCGACAAAATCCAGATCCTACCTTCAACTTTTATCTATAGATTTCACCATATTGAAATCCTTAAATTAATGTTGTAAAGTTTCCTCCAAATGAGTGAAGATCAATAAATATAATAAATGATTACTTTTGTCGTGGTCCTAATGTTAAGGGACCAAATCCGCAATTTTTGCACCCAACATAATCCTAATACCAAAAATGTCAGTGGACTTAAGTTGTTGGAAAAAAATGCAATAATCCCAACATAATCCATATCCACTGACTACTAATACCAAATTTTGCATCATACTAGATCTTCTGAATTTGTATGTAAAATGTTGCAGTAATCTAGAAACAAATAGTTATTTCAAAAAGCATCTATATAAGACGAATCCTACAAACAAGAGATATTAAATTTTTCTGCATTTTACCCTTTTGTCATTGTAAGAGATTTTGTCAAGAACAGGGCTGCTAATACTATCTGCAACAATCTCATCAAGATTAAGTATTTACAACTCTTCAAATTAGTTTATGACATACTTTTTCGGAATCTACAAAACTGTAATTGGAAAATCACAATTTCAGATTTACATTTAACGAAAACCTGAGATATCAAACAGCCACTACAACATAAAATCCATCATTCGGAAAAATTTAATCATAAACATGGAATACCAAAAGAACAAACAAGCCTTGAAAAAAAAATCCAACATTCAGAGTATCTTTTCTCTTCTCTTCTCAATTTCATCCAATATCATTGTCATTACCCCAAACTCGAACCCTGTCACAAAGAAAATCAGTACCCACAAAATTGGAAATTGCCTTCTTCAACTAAAGTAGTACTTTCTTGTTATCAATCTCAATTATGGCTGTAACCAAAAAGTTCTGGCATGAATAATTAATTACCTGCATATAATTCGAAATTAAAGAAAGAAACAGAACATATGATATATAAAATAATGTATGGTTTTTACACAGAACAATGGTTTTTTCTTTTAATTCTTTCTTCGATCTTAAAGATACTACTACAAGATTGCAAAGTGAAGTTTCAACATTATCATACCTTTCAAGGTGTAGAACATGCAAAATATGATGAAGCACCTACTTATAACCTGAACACAAACTCAAAACATTGGTGAAAGTATTCATTTGCTATCCAAGACTAACATAAGCAAGTAGCAAAATTGCAAAACCAACAATCAGTTTCATGTACCAAAAAGAAAAAGAAAACCAATAATCAGTTTACCTGCCAGAAACGACTCATTTATTTTTTTGCCTTAAACTTCCGTATCACATCAAGAAGAACACTATGTTGATCTTCACCATTCAGATGATCAAGTAACATGTACATAGTATCCGAATCCGGTGAGAAATCCTTTCTTGTCATTTCTTCCAACAGTGGGATTGCCTCGTCAATATTCTTCGTTATTCTAAGAAAACCCCGGACGAAAAGATTGTATGTGTCATTACTAGGCAAGCAACCGTTTTTTTCCATTTTCATAAGCAAATCTTTAGCCCTTTCTATCATCCCTTCTTTACAAAGCGCACCGATGATGATGCTATGTGTTATAACATTAGGTTGCAAACCTTTGGAAGGAAGTTCATTGAAAAGTTTTATTGCAGAGTCGAGTTTTCCATTCTTACACAACCCATCAATGAGGATAGTATACGTTACTATGTCAGGATTAACACCATTACATTCCATCGCATGTAGAACTGAAAATGCCTCTTCAATTCGCTGATTTCTGCATAAGCCATCCAACAACACACTATAAGTCATTAAGTCAGGAATCACTTGACGAACTTGCATCTCATGGAAAAGCTTCCGACCAGCATCAATTCTACCGGCACAAAATAATCCTTGTAACATGGAGTTATAGGTAACTATTGTGTGCTCCAACCCTTTACAAGGAGCTTCAAGAAAGAGTCTCCAAGCTTCATCCACGTTACCTTTCTTGCAATACCCATTAATCAAACTACCGTAGGTGATAATACAAGGCTTAAGGCCTGACTCCACAACTGAATGAAATATTTTTCCTGTTTTTTCCATTTCTCCTCGCATACAATATCCATCAATCAGTGTAGTGTAAGTGACGATATCAGGATTAATATTTCTTTGCTTCATAATTTCCAACATATCTTCTGCATCTTTCACCTTTCCGTCCTTGCAAAATGAATCCATCAATATATTATAAGTAAACACGTCAAGAGTGATCTTGCGAGCCGCCATGTCATTTAGTAAGTTTAGTACTTCACCATATCTACCGAAATCGCATAATCCCTGAATAACAGAAGTATACGTGACGACATTAGGCGAAATTCCATTGTCAATCATCTTGGCTAAGAGTTGAAGAGCATCATCAACCCTTCTATTTTTGCATAGGCTATCAATTACTGCACTATAGGCTTTGACATTTGGTTTGTAATTTACTTTTTCCAATAGCCCAAGCAAATGAAAAGCTGAAAGAGTGTTCCCAGCTTTGCACAACCCGTTGATCACAGTGAGGAACATAACTTCATTAGGCTCACAGATTTTCTGTCTCAACAATTTCTTGAACAATTTTTCTGCCTCGGCCACCTTCTTCTCTAAGAATAGCCCTTTAAGGAGAGTAGTGAAGGTTGTTGTATTTGGTTCGTAGCCGCGCTTGAAGAAGCTTCCTAACATTGCAAACCCGATATCTACCCGATTAACAAGGCAATAACAATTAATCGCAATGGTCATGGTGTAATCATCAACAGGGGCTCCCAGTTCACACATTTCGTCAAACATATTGAGGGCAGCAGAGTATTGTTTCATCTTGACCACCAAATTCAATAGTTTGGTGTATTCGATAACAGAAGGCTGAGGTCGCATTTGTAGCATATCAAGAAACATGTAATTAGCATCTTCCACCTCTTTTATACGACTGAAATCGAATCTAGGTTTGTAGTTTTTGTGGCTGTCAATGTGAAATTTTGAGCAGTAAGAAAGATATCGAAACTTACTTTCAATTCCTCTTCGAATCAGCGTAGTGGCCCTCTCTCCCCTCATCATCAATAGTTTGGTTTTCCTTTTTGTTCGAATAATTTTCACTGGTATCTTGCGATTTGAAGTCAAGAAACATGTAATTAGCATCTTCCACCTCTTTTATACGACTGAAATCGAATCTAGGTTTGTAGTTTTTGTGGCTGTCAATGTGAAATTTTGAGCAGTAAGAAAGATATCGAAACTTACTTTCAATTCCTCTTCGAATCAGCGTAGTGGCCCTCTCTCCCCTCATCATCAATAGTTTGGTTTTCCTTTTTGTTCGAATAATTTTCACTGGTATCTTGCGATTTGAAGTCAAAATTTGATAAAATAAACGATAGAAATGACCTCCATATCGCTGATGGCTTAATAGTTTTAGGCAAAATTCATTTTTAAGTGAGTTTTTTGCCTCAATAACCTTATTCAAATGTCTCTTTGCAAAAATGACCTTCTATTTTTTTTTTTTTTTAAATTCTAAACTCAATTAAAATTAATTAAGTATACTTAAAACTAATTAAATACACTTAAAATAAATTAATTAATCAACTGAAAATAACAAATAATAAAACACCCCCTCAAACTTTTACAAATTTATTTTCACTCCATTTCACTTACAAATTTTCTCTCTAAAATTTTCCTCCCAAACCTTCAACTCTCTAAAATTTATCTCCCAATTTCACCACAAAATCAAGCAATGGCAAATGAAAATCTTCCTTTGGAAATATTCCATGACGTGCCAGAAGCATCAAACGGACCAGAAAATCGGCAATTGGTAAGTTTTTTAATTTTTTTCAAACGTTTTCATAGAATACCTTCGTCTCCTCATCCCCGGGTAACTCGGAGACAAGGAGACCACTTGGTCCCCTCGTCCCCGGGAAACGGAGACAGGGAGACCACCTAGTCCCCTCGTCCCCTGGGTAATTTTCTTATGCTTAAAACAACCGAGAAATTTAAGGGGATGATGTATCACCAACTGATGATCCGACTTATGGATCGTCCGCTAGAGGAGAACATTTACCATACGATCTTCGAAAGAAGAGGAGGTCTAAGCGCGCCACGAGCCACATTTTACCATGATTCATATATTCGGATTATGATTACTATTTATATGTCGGATTAGGATAACTGGTTTTGTATAATTTATATGTTCGGATTATTCGTGTCTTATTTAGATTTTCAATTGTGATATTTAGGGCAAAATTATATGGCGCCAAAACAAGTAGAAAAATGGTTAAAATCGGTTAAAAGTAGCTCAAAATCAAAAAAGGGGTAAAAAATAGTTAAATCGGTGAAAATGGTTAAAACCGGTGAAAATGGTCAAAATCGGTTAAAAGTATCTCAAAATCGAAAAAAAAAGGTAAAAATGGTTAAATAGCGCAAAAACAAGTAGAAAAATGGTTAAAACCTTTTAAAAGTAGCTCAAAATCGAAAAAAATGATTAAATCGGTGTAAAAATGATTAAACCGGTGAAAATGGTTAAATAGCGCAAAAACAAGTAGAAAAATGGTTAAGACCGGTTAAAAGAAGCTCAAAATCGAAAAAAATGGTTAAACCGGTAAAAATGGTTAAATAGCGCAAAAACAAGTAGAAAATGGTTAAAACCGTTTAAATGTAGCTCAAAATCGAAAAAAATGGTTAAACCGGTGAAAAAATTATTAAACCGGTGAAAATGGTTAAATAGCTCAAAAACAAGTAGAAAAATGGTTAAAACCGGTTAAAAGTAGGTCAAAATCGGAAAAAATGGTTAAACCGGTGAAAATATCTCATAGTCGATGGAAAATGGATCAAAATCGATGAAAACCAATGAAAAATGGGTAAACCGTTGAAAAATGTCTTGAAATCAATCAAAACCGATGAAAAAGATTATTGTTAGTTTTCGGTTACGATTAGGTTCGTTATACATTACCCAAAGCTTCACAATTCGGAAATTGATCAACAATTGGGCCTATCGATTATATGGATGTAAAGTCAAATTTGTTAAATTACTCAACAATATGGTTCTTGTTAGTATTCGATTACGATAAGGTTCGTTATACATTACTCAAAGGTTCACAGTTCGGAAATTGATCAACAATCGGATCAATTATCAATTATACGGACGTACAGTCAAAATCGTTAACTTAATCAATAATATGGTTATTGTTAGTATTCGGTTACGTTTAGGTTCGTTATACATTATCGAAATGTTTGCAATTTCATAAACCCTAAATCCTAAACCTGATGGGGGCTATTTCGCACCCTACATACTAGTCTGATCGAACAAAGATTACAAGATCGATTCGACCAATTCTAACGGATCGAGATCTTCTTACTGACCCAGCCCGATGCCGCTCGCTCCGAGTAAAGAGTACACTCCGGACCAAAGAAGGATAGGTTGGGCCGAGTCCAACTAGGACTATGATTCCTTGTAATACTAGGTTTAGCGTAATATAAATACCTAGTTATTCATTGTATAAGACAACTACGAATTCTCTTAATTCTGAGATTACACAAGAATACATTGATAACAATAGAACTCAATAATATCCATTATTATTGCAGAACTTTACCTCCATATCATTGCGTTCTTAATTTCGTTAATGGTTTTACTTCTTGCCTTTGATTATTGCCTTTCTTTGTAAACGATCCATCCAGAATAAAGTAACGGAACCCAATATACTGAGTAATTCAATATCCTAACCCCCGATATCACAAATTCACTGGTATTAAATTAACCCGACGAAAAACGGTTAAATCAGTTGGCGCCCACCGAGGGGCTAGGTTAATTATTCGATCGACATATGGCTCGCCCAAGGAAAAGCGCTCGTATCGGAGCAAGAAGTAACACAACCACCGGTCATGACACATCTGAAGATCCACAAGGGAACGACAATAATAACGTTCCCAACACCGACGAGAATTTACAGAATACCCATCCCCGAGATCATGAACCCCTAGGAGGTCCTCCCGGCACGATACAGGAAGAGCCGGAAGTCCCCGAGATCCCTGCTCCTCTCCCGGGTGCTCAGGAGAAATTACGACAAATAGCGATGCTCTTTAAATCACTCTCCCCGGAAGAATTACTTGTGCTTGATCAAATTCCGCAAAATCCTAAGGCTGCCAGGACAATTCCTGCTCGGAGAACGCCCGGACAAAACGATCATGTATCTCAACAAGCTGATAGCCCACCAAGCGAGCACCGCTCGCTACACAGTCCACAACAGGACAATTCGAAACCCTCCGACAACAATCCTCGAAGGAAACGAGGTCACAGAAAAACCCCGGCGAGGCGCAGTAGATCCAGGGAACGAACAATTATCCCTATTGAGGATGATATAGATGATACAATCCCTGATCGACCACGAACGGCTCGACTGACGGAAAGAGAAATCGAAAGGATGGTGCAGGACCGACTTGAACAACGCTTACGGTCTATTCAAAATCCGTGGGCCCGAACCACGGAACTCCAGGAAAGCCTTGCGGCCTGTTCTCCCTTTTGCAGGGAAATAAAAGAGGCACAATCGATCGGACAAGTCCCGGGCAGACTACCTCGCTACGATGGAACCACTGACCCGGATGATTATATTTTTAGCTTTACGAATATAATGAATTTATATGCCCACTCTGCTGAATTCACTGCCAAATTAATGGTAACCACATTCGAAGGACTCGCGTTGGACTGGTTCGCGAAACAACCTGCCAACTCCATATTCAGCTTTAGGGAACTCTGTAACAAATTGACACAGCAGTTCGCCAGCCAAAAGAGACAAAAACTTCCAATGAGCTACCTTGGAACTATATATCAACAAGAAGGAGAATCCCTAAGGAATTGGTTGGCCAGATTCAACGTAGAATTGCTTAAAATCGATTCCCCAAATATTGACTACATAATATCTATCCTCTTCGATCTCACTAAAAACAGGCAGTTCGGGAATGCCCTTAGTCGAAAGCAACCAAGAACGTTCGCCGACATCATGAGCCTAGCATCTAAGTATATGACCCAAGAAGAGATGAATTCCTTTAAGGATAAAAACAAAAACAAAGTTACGGCTACAGGGTCTAAGCGCCATGATAGGATTCCCGCCCAAAGATCCTTGGATTACGAGCGATCTTCCAAGAGAGGTAACGTTTTCCAGCGACTGGAATACAGCGGAGCCGACCGAGAAAGGCAACCTAATTCCTACCAAAGACCAAGAAACCCTGAACCACCAATCAGAAGCAGAGTGAATCAAGTAGAACACCCAAGATTAAATGCTCCAATCGAAGAAATCTTGGAAGTTCTAGAAAGGAATAATTGGATTCCTGAGGCGAGGAAAATCGCTCAGCCCAGACCAGGGTCTAGAAACTATGATCAATACTGTAAGTACCATAGGGCACATGGGCATCGAACGGAAAATTGTTTTCACCTTAAGAGAGAAGTTGAAAAACTGATCGAGCAAGGAAAACTAGACGAATACATAGAACGAGATAATCGCAAAAGGGAAAGAAGCAGAAGCCCCCGGAACGGAACTCAAAGGAGAAGTTCTCATCGAAGGTCACCAGAACATCGACCTACTCAGGAGTTGAATCACGACCAGATCAATGGAACTATCCACACTATATCCGGGGGGCCTGCGGGTGGAGATAGTCGCAATGCTCGACGAAGAATGGCAAGATCCCTAATTGCAAGTTCTAAATACCCAAAAGAAATATGGACGTTAGAAAATAGGCCAACAAATCACGAGCCGATTAGCTTTAACGAAGGCGAAGTACCTAAAAACATTACTTGGGATACGAAAGAAGATAACCCAGATTTCCCTATGGTAGTGTCGTTAGAAATAGCGAATTACAATGTGAAAAGAATCCTAATCGATAATGGAAGCTCAGCAAATATCATCTCCAGGGAGGTTCTAGCACAAATGAACCTCGGACAAATAAACTTACAAAAGGTAGCCACACCGTTAGTAGGCTTTGGAGGGTCCGAGATCATCCCCAGCGGAACGATATCTTTGAGTGTATCGCTCGGAAAGAAGCCACTTCGAACAGTGAAGCTGGTAAAATTCCTAGTGGTAGAAACACCCTTCGCTTATAACGCTATATTAGGGCGACCAGCCCTTAACCTTTTTCGAGCTGTGGTCTCTACCTATCACCAGAAAATAAAATTTCCGACCGATAGCGGCATTGGAGAAATAACGAATGACCACTGTATGGCGTGGGATTGCTACAGCACGTCGCTGACCTTGAGAGAACATCCTAACCCTATTACTCCGAGCAAGAGAAAGATCGAAGACGATCCAATTAGAAATGAGGTCGAAATTCCTATTACTGATCGATTAGATAAAAAGGGGAAAGAACCACTAGATTTATCCTTGCAACCCCCAGAACATAAAGATATAATTCTAGTAGAAGGCGACTCGTCCAAAAGGACAAGAATTGGTACAGAATTGAGCAAAGAAGGAGAAGTAATGTTAATCGAATTTCTAAGAAATAACGTGGACGTTTTCGCTTGGAGTGCAAATGACATCGAAGGGATCGATCCTCGAGTAATCAAGCATACCCTAAAAATTGACCCTTCGGCGAAACCCGCCAGACAGAAGAAAAGAAATCATGGACCAGTGAAAGATAAAATCATTAAAGCCGAAGTTGAAAGACTGATGGAAGCAAAACAAATCCGAGAAATACATTTCTCGGAGTGGCTATGTAATGTTGTACTAGTAGCAAAGGGGGATAAAAAGGACAACAAATGGAGGATGTGTAATGATTTCACCGACCTTAACAAGTTATGTCCACGCGACCCTTACCCCCTCCCAAGAATCGACTTATTGGTCGACTCGACTGCTGGCTTTGCGCTGTTCAGCATGATGGACGCCTTCCAAGGCTTTTACCAAATATACATGGACGAGCGCGACCAAGAGAAGACCGCATTCATAACCGAACAGGGAGTATACTGCTTTATAGTAATGCCGTTCGGATTAAGGAACGCTGGGGCTACATACCAAAGATTGGTAAACCTAATGTTCAGGGAGTTAATCGGAGAAATAATGGAGGTCTATGTAGACGACATGTTAGTTAAAAGTATGAATGAAGCAGATCACGTAAAACATCTAGATCGATGTTTCCAAATCTTAAGAAAATATCGTATGAAGTTGAACCCCGCAAAATGCACCTTCGGTGTTAAGTCAGGAAAATTTTTGGGATATTTGGTACACCAGCGAGGAATAGAAGCCAACCCAGAAAAAATTCGAGCCATAACTGAAATGAAACCTCCCAAGACCATCTCTCAAGTGCAAAGCCTGGTTGGGAAGATCGTAGCGCTGAATAGATTTATATCTAAATCGGCGGATAGAAGCTTGCCCTTTTTCCAAACACTTCGAAAAGCGAAAAACTTTGTTTGGACCGAAGAATGTGAACGAGCTTTCGAACAACTCAAAGAATATTTAACATCCCCTCCGATGTTGGCCAAACCGACAGAAGGGGAACCATTGTACTTATACATCTCCATCTCCGATACGGCCGTTAGCTCTGTCCTAATTAAGATAGAGGGTTCAGAGCATAAGCCTGTCTATTATCTCAGCAAGTTATTACAAGGGGCGGAGAAGAATTACTTGGAAATAGAAAAATTCACGCTGGCTTTAGTAGTGGCTGCACGAAAACTCCGACCCTACTTCTTAACCTACAAAATCACCGTTTTGACGAATCAACCGCTAAGGCAAATCCTAGCGAAACCAGAAGCCTCCGGACGACTAATCAAATGGGCCATCGAACTCAGCCAGTTCGAGGTAGACTACAAACCAAGGATTGCCATCAAGGCCCAGGTGTTGGCTGATTTTATACTAGAAACACCGACGCAGGCCACTGAATCATCGAACTGTCACAACAACGATGTCTTGATGATCGAGGATCAAACTTGGTTAATGCATGTCGACGGTGCTTCATGCCGAGAAGGGGGAGGCGCCGGAATCAACTTCACTGGACCAAGTAAGGAAGATTTGAATTACGCGATAACATTGGACTTCATCGTAACAAACAATGAAGCCGAATATGAAGCGTTAATCGCAGGAATGGAGATGGCGATAAAAGCCAACATAAAGAGTCTTAAGGTACTGACTGATTCGGAATTAGTACAAAGACAAATAGAAGGCCTATACGAGGCTAAAGAGTTCAATATGATCAAATACCTCGCCAAAGTGAAATCTCTAGCTGGGAAATTTGAAAGCTTCAGTATCCAGAACATCCCACGTTCGGAAAACAAATGGGCCGATCAGCTATCAAAATTCACAGGATCCCATGACGGAAAGACCGAACGGGTGATTAACTGGTTAATATCTAATACACCAGCAATCGACATCGATGAAATACCGATAATCGATATAATGGAAATCGAAGAAGCCGAAGAAAACTGGATGAACCCAATGAAAGACTATCTTCAAGATGGAAAACTACCATCTGATCAGAATGAAGCTCGGAAAATAAAATATCGAGCCCCAAAGTATACACTTGTAGAAGGAAAACTCTACAGACGATCAGTATCGGGAATTCTCCTGAGATGCATCCCTGAATCACAAACCATGGATATACTGCGAGAAATACATGAAGGAGACGCAGGAAATCACAGTGGATCGAGGGCATTGGCCTTAAAATGTCTCAGAACAGGTTACTATTGGCCAACCATCAATAAAGATGCCGCTCAATATGTCCAAGAATGTCATCACTGCCAGATCCATGCTAACATATGTCATCAACCAGCAGAAAATATGCACCCTATCCCGATTTGTTGGCCGTTCGATCAATGGGGAATGGACATCGTGGGACCTTTCCCAACAGCTAGATCAAAGAAATCCTATGTCCTGGTCGCTGTAGAATACTTCAGCAAATGGATAGAATGCGTCGCCCTCGCACGAATAACCCAATTCCAAGTTATTAACTTCCTCTGGAAATTCATAGTCTGTCGATTCGGCATCCCAAGGGTCCTTATCTCCGATAATGGAACTCAATTCGCGGGAAAACAAATAATAGAATGGTGTACAAGACTCGGAATTCAACAAAATTTTACCTCGGTAGGACATCCTCGAGCAAACGGACAAACTGAAGTAGCAAACCGAGAGATAATAAAATCTTTGGAAAAAAGGTTAGGAGCTGCCAAAGGAAAATGGCTCGATGAGCTACCAGGAGTTTTGTGGGCTAATCGAACTACGGTAAGAAATTCAACTGGGGAAACCCCATTCAGCTTGATATATGGGTCGGAAGCTGTTATCCCTGTGGAAACTTTAATTCCAACTCCAAGAATAGAGATGTTCAATAAAGAAGAAAATGAAAAGGCGAGGGAAAATGACGTTGATTTAACAGAAGCCTTAAGAGATAAAGCTGCTGTACGCCTACAAGCCACTAAGGCAAATATGGAGAAAGCATACAATCAAAAAGTACGCGTCCGAACCTTCAAAGAAGGGGACTTGGTTTTGAAAAAGGTAGAAGTATCCAAGCATGTGGGAAAGTTACAACAAAATTGGGATGGACCTTACATCGTCATTGGCGTAGGAAAGAAAGGTTCATACAAAATTGCACACATGGATGGGACAGCCTTACCAAGAACCTGGAACGCAGTCAACCTTAGGAAATACTATGGTAAATAAATTTTAGCAGATTATACTGCATTGTTTTATTTTTACTTTATCAAAGTTTTAATCCTTGTAACAATGGCCCTAGCCTAGAGTTCAAATAGTAAAAATTTTAGCATTTTCTATACATCGATTATTTCGATTAACGCTCTGTGGAATTACACTAGCATATTGATAAATATTAGAACGAAACGAGTCGAGTATACATTGATCCGCTCAGTAAACACTCCTCGATCTATATCAGCAGCAACAAAGACTTTTTGGTGATAAACCTAAGTCTGGATTATAAATGAGTCGAGTATACATTGATCCGCTCAATAAACACTCCTCATTCCGACGACAAAAACGAGTTGAGTAAACATCGATCCGCTCGATAAAAACTCCTCGACAAATATATTCAACGATCAAAAAGACTTTTTGGTGATAAACCTAAGTCTGAATTATAAATGAGTCGAGTATACATTGATTCGCTCAATAAACACTCCTCATTCCGACGACAAAAACGAGTTGAGTAAACATCGATCCGCTCGATAAAAACTCCTCGACAAATATATTCAACGATCAAAAAGACTTTTTGGTGATAAACCTAAGTCTGAATTATAAATGAGTCGAGTATACATTGATTCGCTCAATAAACACTCCTCATTCCGACGACAAAAACGAGTTGAGTAAACATCGATCCGCTCGATAAAAACTCCTCGACAAATATATTCAACGATCAAAAAGACTTTTTGGTGATAAACCTAAGTCTGAATTATAAATGAGTCGAGTATACATTGATTCGCTCAATAAACACTCCTCATTCCGACGACAGAAACGAGTTGAGTAAACATCGATCCGCTCGATAAAAACTCCTCGACACATATATGATCAAAAAGACTTTTGGTACGAAAAACCTAAGTCTAAAACAAAACGAGTTGAGTAAACATCGATCCGCTCGATAAAAAACTCCTCGACAAATATATTCAACGATCAAAGAGACTTTCAGGTACTAAAAACCTAAGTCTAAATAAAACAAGTTGAGTAAACATCGACCCGCTCGATAAAAACTCCTCGACATATCTACAGCGATCAGGAAGACTTCAGGTATAGAAAACCTAAGTCTAAACAAAACGAGTTGAGTAAACATCGATCCGCTCGATAAAAACTCCTCGACAAATATATTCAACGATCAAAAAGACTTTTTGGTGATAAACCTAAGTCTGAATTATAAATGAGTCGAGTATACATTGATCCGCTCAATAAACACTCCTCCTTCCGACGACAAAAACGAGTTGAGTAAACATCGATCCGCTCGATAAAAACTCCTCGACAAATATATTCAACGATCAAAAAGACTTTTTGGTGATAAACCTAAGTCTGAATTATAAATGAGTCGAGTATACATTGAT
Organism: Penstemon eatonii; assembly: GCA_038501285.1. Classification (NCBI taxonomy): domain Eukaryota; kingdom Viridiplantae; phylum Streptophyta; class Magnoliopsida; order Lamiales; family Plantaginaceae; genus Penstemon; species Penstemon eatonii. The sequence continues at coordinate 62,484,372 of CM076715.1, read as the reverse complement.
TCGCTCAATAAACACTCCTCATTCCGACGACAAAAACGAGTTGAGTAAACATCGATCCGCTCGATAAAAACTCCTCGACAAATATATTCAACGATCAAAAGGACTTTTGGCACGAAAAACCTAAGTCTAAATTAAAACGAGTCGAGTATACATTGATCCGCTCAATAAAAACTCCTCGTTCAATTTTATTAACAAAAAAAAAAAAAAAAGGGGGACTTCAGGTATAGAAAACCTAAGTCTAAACAAAACGAGTTGAGTAAACATCGATCCGCTCGATAAAAACTCCTCGACATATATATATTCAACAGCAAAAAAGACTTTTTGGTGATAAACCTAAAGTCTGAATTATAAATGAGTCGAGTATACATTGATCCGCTCAATAAACACTCCTCATTAACAAAACGAGTCGAGTAAACATTGATCCGCTCAATAAAAACTCCTCGATTAATTACAACGACAAAGAAGGATTTTGTTATGAAATCCTAAGTCTAAATTATAACAAGATTGAGTACACATTGATACGCTCAATAAAAACTCCTCGATCTACTCCTAACGATCTAAAAAAGATCCGCTGATACTCCTAAAGTTTTGAAAGATAAATCAAGTATGAATTCATCTGCTCGGAAATTACTCCTCGTAAATAAAATTATCAAACGACAAAGAAGATGCAAGGAATAAAATAATATTTTATTCATCAAATCAATTACATACAAATATTCTATGTTACAAAAATCTGCTTGCTATCTAAAGATCGTTACAATGATCTAGTTAAATTGATCCTATGGGATCGACTATCTTCACGACAATGTCCACGGAAACACCAATCTCCTCCCTAGTACCTCATCGATCATAATAAACCACCTAAGAAGCATGCTGCTCAGGATGGTCGACTTCTTTGGTTCGATGGCAGGGCTCTGAAGATCGTATGTGATTCCAGATGAAATGAGCATTACCAGCCAGATAACCAGCAGTACTCAATTCACGCACAAAAGATACTGCTTTTACATTATCTATAAAACATTTTACTCTGAAGCAGCATCTCTTCAGGACCGCCGTGAAACGGTAACTTTACCGGCCACCCCGGTGGTCTATCAATCCGGAAGTAACCTCCAAGGACGAGGATGGCCGGCAAAGTACGAACCCTCCATGTGCAGACGGAAACCACGGACCTCTAATGTGATGAAGACTAAGGCAGAGATCTCATGGGATCCGTCGATACAAGGAAGGGCTGACATGGGACCCGTCAATACAAGACTGGGGACAATTTCTTTACTGCGAACGAACAAATCACGATAATGTGACTTCTTGAACATTATGGGGTCCGAAGGCAAAATGAAATCTAAAGAAACAGAGATCTTCATTGTTATGAATGGAAAATAAGGAAACTGTCTACTTATTTATAGGCGCCCGTGAGAATGATCCTACGGATAATAGGAGTTTAATCAAGGGACGAAAACGCGACCCTTTGACTTCCCGAAATAAATGCAAGTAAGTTGGAACGGCGCCCCGTCTGATCGACTCAACAGATCGATGACAAACAAATCTACAGATCGAAGCGATCGACAAATAATCCAAGAAAACTTAAAGAAGTTCAAAGACCAAAACGACCTGCACGATCATATATGAGGGTCGCCTAATAGAAAATATTAAGAACTCCTCAACGAAGGCAGGCAAAATTAGACCGTAGTTTGTTCACCCAGAGGATTAGAATGTAACTCCTCCTCGTTATCAGGGGCGATGATCTCTCTAGGAGAAGAAGAAGATCTTCTTACGGAAGCCATCTGTATTCTAGTTCTTGAAGAAGAGGGTCGATGAAAGGAAAATTTTATACGACGAACGACCAAACTAGAAAATGACTGCGAACTAAAAGCAAATATAAAAGAGAAATGGCAAACTCGAAAGTCACCTATTTATAAGGAAATGAGAAAAGACGTTTCGAACTTATAGCAGCTACTCAAATTCCCGCCAAAAATGGAAGGATACCAAAAGCCTCCTGAATAGACGCGTGGCGATTCATCATTAGGCGGAAGAAACGACTATCTATGATACGTAGCACTCTTTTCCTTACTTAAGATTTTTTCCCACTGGGTTTTTTCTTAAGTAAGGTTTTTAACGAGGCTCCGTTCATAGAAAAGAAACAGTCGACTAGTTTTATCTACTTCTACGAGCTCCTATTATCTATACGCTCGAAGAAGTGAGGGAGTACTGATGGGGGCTATTTCGCACCCTACATACTAGTCTGATCGAACAAAGATTACAAGATCGATTCGACCAATTCTAACGGATCGAGATCTTCTTACTGACCCAGCCCGATGCCGCTCGCTCCGAGTAAAGAGTACACTCCGGACCAAAGAAGGATAGGTTGGGCCGAGTCCAACTAGGACTATGATTCCTTGTAATACTAGGTTTAGCGTAATATAAATACCTAGTTATTCATTGTATAAGACAACTACGAATTCTCTTAATTCTGAGATTACACAAGAATACATTGATAACAATAGAACTCAATAATATCCATTATTATTGCAGAACTTTACCTCCATATCATTGCGTTCTTAATTTCGTTAATGGTTTTACTTCTTGCCTTTGATTATTGCTTTTCTTTGTAAACGATCCATCCAGAATAAAGTAACGGAACCCAATATACTGAGTAATTCAATATCCTAACCCCCGATATCACAAATTCACTGGTATTAAATTAACCCGACGAAAAACGGTTAAATCAAAACCCTAAACTCTAACCCAAAACCTAAACTCATTGCCCTGTCTCTCTGTCTCCGTGTCGAGTCAGCTCGGCCATGTCCGTGCCAGGGGGCCGTGTCTCCCTGTCTCCGTGTCGAGCCGGCTCGGCCATGTCCGTGTAAGGGAACCGTGTCTCCCTGTCGAGCCGGCTCGACCATGTCCGTGCCAGGGAGCCGTGTCTCCCTGTCTCCGTGTCGAGCCGGCTCGGCCATGTCCATGAACCGTGTCTCCATGTCGAGCCGGCTCGGCCATGTCTATGCCAGGGAACCGTGTCTCCGTGTCGAGCCGGCTCGGCCATGTCCATGCCAGGGAACCGTGTCTCCCTGTCTCCATGTCGAGCCGACTCGGCCATGTCCGTGCCAGGGAGCCGTGTCTCCCTGTCTTCGTGTCGAGCCGGCTCGGCCATGTCCGTGCCACAGAGCCGTGTCTCCCTGTCTCCGTGTTGAGTCGGCTCAACCATGTCCGTGCCAGGGAGCCGTGTCTCCCTGTCTCCGTGTCGAGCCGGCTCGGCCATGTCCGTGCCAGGGAGCCGTGTCTCCCTGTCTCCGGTCCCAGGAGACTGAACTTAAAAAAAAATTAAAAATTTTGTATTTTACTCTAACAAACAAATACTTCAATAATATTATCCATCAAACAAATACACCAAGAAAATATTAAAATAAAAATGATTAGATATTTACAATAACAAGATTAGAATATGTTCGGTTATCATTATCCAAATAATAACACCAAGTCATTTCTAAGATTCATCGCGTCTTGGACAAGTCTTTTTGTTGTGATCTATACTGGCGCAAATCGAACATTTATATTTCCTTTTCGACGTTTCTCCTTGAGAAGGAATACGAGATAATTTTGGTCTTCCGGGAGTCTTGCCCACATTTGGAGGTAACGTTTCTCTTGTCGGTACCTCCTTCCTCCTATATCATATCCATCCAAATTATCCGGACTACTAGCTCGGTCTTGAACTTGTTTTCCACCCCGACTCAAAAGTTTTTCTGCTTTCCGAGGAGTATAAGTCACGTACAATATCATTTCATCTCTATTCCTATGAATGTACATAGCACTCGCCAAACATACATCATTGTTTAAGTGCAAAGGAGACAGTTGTTCCGCGCTTTTGCGCGTGATCACAATTTTATTGGTATATCGATCAATACCAATGGTTTCACAAATTGCATCCAATAATTCCTCATACTTAATAATTCTGTCAACATACAAAGTAGCTATATCATCAACTCCACCCACCCATTTCCACATATCGTTGTCGTCCACCGACTTCCACTCACCATTGTGTCGAACATATACAACAATTTTACCTTCCATATCTACAACTAAACAACTCAAATTAACATACAAAGTAGCTAAACAATAATCTTTAAAATTTTGATTTTTTTTCTCGTTTTTGGTCTCCTGTAACTGTTAACTCCAGGAGACCAGGAGACCAGGCCGGTCTCCTAGAGTTAACAGTTAAAGGAGACAAGGAGACTGGTCTCCAAGTCTCCTAGAATTGTAAACAGTCCAGGAGACTAAGACACTAGCCGGTCTCCTGGTCTCCTGGAGTTAACAGTTCCAGAAGATGGGGAGACTGGTCTTCCCGTCTCCTGGAATTGTTAATAGTCCAGGAGACTAAGAGACCAGCCGGTCTTCTGGTCTCCTGGAGTCTCCGGGAGACAGGAGACCAACAAAGTGGAAAAATTATAATTTTAAAATTTTACAAAACATAAATTTTTGTCCCTTTTTTCAATTAAAATGCAATAGAAGATCGAATACTAACCGTAAATGTTGATCTTCTTGTGATATTCTTCCTCTAGATTTTCTTTGAAGTGAATTTGAGAGAATTTTTTTTAGAGAGATAAAGTTTATTTTGTTATAATGAGAGAGTGTGATTGATTTTTGAGTTTTGGTTTTTAGTAGGGTTTTATTAGTGGGTTTTATTTTATGTTTTGTATTTATTGGGGGTATGATTTTGAGTTTTTGAATATAATTGGGTTTGATTAGTGGGGTTTATTTTTATATTTTTGAATTTATTGGGGTATAATAAGTGGGGCTTGATCTTGTAATTTCTAAATTTCGTGGGGTTCAATTTTAAATTTTAAAATTTAATGAAATAGGGTTTGATTTTGATTTTATCAATTTTATTGGGTTTCTTTTTGCAATTTTCCATTTAATTATAACTCTAACTAATAGGCTAATTAAGTGGAGGTCATTTTTGCAAACTCAACATTCATAAAGTTATTTTAATAAAGAAAAATTGACAAAAGGCCATTTTTGCAAATGACTCAATTTATTAGCAAATGTAATTGGATTTGAAGGTGTTTAAGAAGAAAAACTAAATGGCCACACAGTAAATACAAATTTAATTAACTCCAAAGTATTCACGTTTGTTTCAAGCTCATTTGAAACACAACACATACTATGAAACCATTCTCATTACACTATTATCTTAAGTTAGTTTTTTTTATTTTATCAAAAAATCCAAAAATATCAAGTTTACTACAGAAAAAATCTCCCCCCCCCCCCCCCAAAAAAAAAAAAAGAAATATGGACTAGGGTCCGCCCGCATGGTTCTTTGTTCTTATTTGGAGGGGGGGAGGGGTATTCTCGCCTTCAATAATTGAAAATCTTATAAAATTCACTAGTGAACGTAACATGCATATAGTATCTTCCACCTCTTTTATACCACTCAAATCCAATCTGGGTTTGTTCGAAAAGTCTCTGTTTTTGTTGCTAGGAGTATGAAATTTTGAGTAGAAAATAAGATATGGATATCTAAATCCTACTTGTCTTCGAATCAATGCAAACTTTTGGATAACACTTTTGGTCTTCCTTATGGACAACCTTTTGCACATTTGTCCCTTTTATAGACTCATTTGTACCTCGTATATTTTTCATTACACTACATCTCTCTTAAATCCAAAATACATCATTTGGTACCAAAATATATCCTAAAATAGATGAAAATTAATGTATTTTGAATTTAAGAGGGATGAATGCGTTATAATACATTGGTAAGAGAAAAGCATCTACTACAAAAATTTAAGTGGAATGAATATGTTACACTATATTGATAAGAGGGACGAATCTGCTACGAAAAAATTAAAAAGGACAAATGTGCAAAGACTTGCCCAGAAGAAGGACCAAAAGTGCTATTTTCTCAAAAATGAATTTGTGAATGCAATGGCTTCTTAAATTGACTTTTGAACTTAATATCATTTAGGGTAAATATCACTTTTGGTCCCTCTTATCATTAACTTTTTACAGAGTGGTCCCTCTTATGTTTTTTATCCACTTTAGTCCCTACTATGAATTATTTATTTCACTTTAGTCCCTACTATGAATTATGTGTTTCACTTTAGTCCTTATCAGGTGGTTCTGATAACACGTGACATGCATATGAATATTTTTTAGGACATTTTCGTCCGTTCGCTATTGAGATCATTTGAGATATTGTTTAATTGGTGAGCAATTTTGGTGTTTGAAGAAGATTTTGGGAGAAAACTTTAGTTTGGAACGAAATGGACGATTAAGTTGGACTGGAATGAAAGCTTAGTTTGGAAGAGATTAAATCTTTAGTTTTTTTTCAAATGATTATAAATACGAAAATATCCATGTTAGTTTACTTGAAATGACGAAATTGCCCTTATGAGCATATCACATGTTATCGGAACCGCCTTGGAACACCTGAAAAGGACTAAAGTGAAACAAATAATATATAGTAGGGACTAAACTGGGAAAAAAAACATAAGAGAGACCACTCTGTAAAAAATTAATGATAAGAGCGACCAAATATGGTGTTTACCCTTTATGTTAATAATCAACAAACATTATATATAGTGTGTCTAATCATTAGCATTTTTTTTTTTTGTTTGCTAAGGTTTAAATCCTCTCGATGCGGGTTGAGCAGGGTATCTCTCTCAACAGGGATTCGAACTTGAGTCCGATTAACATTAATATAGTTAACACTAATCATTAGTTTTAGTATACTAGAAAAGTGCACGTACGTTGTACGTGTCTAGTTTTAATTTCATAGGGTTTTTTCATAAATTAGTGTAAAATTTGTCCTTTTTATGTCATAGAATATCATATACTTATGACTGGTCATTTTATTTTAATGAGATTTATTTTTATTAATTATTATTGGTTTATAAAAAAATGATGGCTTTGAATAGTTATAATAAAATATATAATGATGACTGATTTAGTCTTTACATTTAATAAAATTGGTTCTAAAATAAAATCATAAAGATATTATTTAGTGCATTCCATGGTAGTTTTCATGTCACGTTTATCCGTTATTCATCAATGACTCATGTTTCATCCATTTCTTCATAAATTTTATCGATTTCACGAGTATTTTTTCTTACTGGTTTCACCACTTTTTTCACCAACTTCACCAGTGTTTACCAATTTCACCAGAAGTTTCATCGGCTCATATGTTTTCACTATTTAATTTTTTTTATCTAGTTTTGTTTTCCTCTTTTTAATCGATTATACATTTTTCATTGTTTTTTCGTTTCTTTTCCGATATTTTTTCCAATTTAAACAATTTTCTTCCAATCTCTCATTGTTTTTGTCGGATAAATTTTAACTCGTTTTCACCTATTTCACTAATTTCACATGCTATTCACCTAAATTTTTCATTGATTAAACATATTTTCACCGATTTCAAGCTTTTTTGACTAATTTTATTCGTTTCTTTACAAATTTCACCTAAACCTTCATCGAATCTTATGTTCTCACTATCTAAATTTTGTTTACCCGGTTTATTTTTTTCAGCGATTTATCCCTTTTTTTTAATCGGTTATAATATTTTTCATTATTTTCTCATTTTTGGTAAATTTCTTTGATTTTTTTCTTCAGTTTAAACCAATTTTCCGTCGATTTCACCAGCTTACCATTTTAACCCGTTTTTATCTATTTTTCATTTTTTTTTCTCACTAATTCACATGTTATTCACTTGATTTTTTTATTGATTAAATATGTTCTTACCAACCTTACGTTTTGATTGATTTTATCCTTTTTTAACCAGCTTTACCCAATTTTATTGGATTTCACCGGTTTCAACATTTTTCTTAGAATTTCATTCTTTTCATCGATTTCACATATTTTCACCAACTTTGACTTTATTTTAATTGATTTTACTCTGATTTCACAAATTTCATTCTTTTCATCGATTTCACCAGAAATTTCATCGATTTCACATGTATTTATCGATTTTACCGGCATTTTTATTACCGATTTCACCCAGTTTTTCACCCCTTTCACCAGTGTTCATAAATTTCATGTAGATCGATTTCACATGTTTTCATCAATTACATAGAATTTATTAGATCGATTTCACCAATTTTCATCCGTTTCTTAACTTATTTCACATGTTTTTCTCGAAAATATTTTCATGAAAATTTGGGGTAATGTTTCTCATTTCAAAAAAAATTACTTAGTTCACTAAGTCATAAGCATTTTTGTTCATTCATAGGTAAGATGCGATTCTACTTTAACATATTCTATGATATTTAAGAGAATTTGATATTTTTATGAAGTGACATATTGTACTAAATCTTTAAATGAAACAAATAATATTTTTTACAATTATTCAAAATAATAGTCTTTATTTTTATTTTTATGGGTTACAGGAGAACAATAATGAAATTGTAAAATTGATTTAGGAGTTAATTTCTTAATTATTGGAGTTAATGTAAGAAATAACTATAATAAGACTTCATATATAATCGGAATATACTTTTGTTTTTCTTCCATATTCATGGTCCTTGGTTAGAATGCAAGGTAGTTACAAATTTTCTTAAAATATTTTCCAACCGAAGTTTTGATGAGAAAATTTAAGGGAAATTCATGTCTAATTATATTTTATTAATATACTTTACAACTTGAATAAGGGCATTTTTGTCTTAAAAAAAAAGAAAAAAACTTAAACTGTTCACACTTTTAGTAAGAGTATAGATATAGATAGATAGATAGATTTAGATATAGATATAGATATATGACTAACAAATCGGATTAACATTAATTCATATTTAGACAATATAGTTCTATTTGTGAATCATTTCAGTTAGGTCATACTCATCATATTTTCTTCTATTTTCACTATTTTATAATATTTTTTATCATATCAAGGACATTCAAATCATATGCTAACTTAATTCTTCTCAAGATATTAGGATAGGACACTTTTTGGATGATTAACCCCCTCCCATATATATAAGATCATAATCAATTCCAATTCGATCGAATTAATTAATTCATTTTTTCTGCATTTAAACCATCACTAAGGCCAACTTCACTACCAATTTTTATTATTATCACGAAAGCTGGAAGAAGAAGAAAAAAATCACTCCGAAATATCCAAGCCATCTATATAGTTGCACGAGTTTAAAATCGGATTTTTGGCAACTTAACTCCTTATGATATGATATGAAAATAGGTAATTTAGGGTTTATTTGGATGGGTTTTGGCTCGATTTCGCGGGTCTCGGTTTAAAAAAATTGGTTTGGGTGGTTTCGATGAAACCTTCGAGACTTCATTTGGATGGGTTTTGGCTCTTGAGTTTTGTGGTTTGAATAAGTTGAAACCCCACTTGGATTGGGTTTGGATGTTGGGAAAAAAGTAGGTGATAGGTGTCAAATCAATGTCTTTTTTAGTGAGAATTGGGAAAAAAAGTAGGTGGTAGGTGTCAAATCAATGTTTTATAGGTTTGAAGAGTTTGAATGTGGGTTTCTGAATAGGTTTTTGATGGTTTTATAGGTTTAGCGAAAACTCATTTGAAAGGATTTTGACTCGGTCTCACGAAACCCGCGAAACCGAGCCAAAACCCATCCAAACACAGCCTTAATTATCTGTGATATGTAAAAATTAGCAATTTAACTCCTTACTTGTGGAGGTGTTCCACACATGGTCTATAATGCAATTGAGACTTCATTTTCATGTTAAAAATTACCACTATAACCCTACATTGACAACATATTCACTTCACTTAACCTCCCCGTGATATGCGTATGTAGACAATTTACCTCCCTATGATATATGTATAAATGAGCAATTTACCGTAACATTGCATAATGAGCTTTCACCCACTTGTAAAAATGTATTCTTTTATAAAATCGATCACATTGAGGTATATTAGCTATTAAGAATAAGAGTTAATTTGCTATTCACTCCTTAAAATCAAACAAAATCCAATTTGTTTTAGTCTATAAAACAAAGAAATTAGTCCCCCAAAAAAAAAGGTAAGCAACAACAGAAAAACATTTGATAAATAAGGCAAGCGTTTTCCTAGAAAAACACAGTTCCAAACATCAGAAAACTGAAAGAGTTCCCTTGCATATTATCTGAGTACAATCAATTGTGCATCTCCAGATGAATAGAAGGAATCAAAATACCGTTAAACAGATTTCTAAACCATAATCGAACGTGTATAAAACGAGAAGAAAAAGATGAAGAATACTAGTATAACAATGCAACAAAAGGTTCCCTCTTGTTTTTAGGCTCATGGCACCAGTAGAGCATTATATAGTGCACCAAACCAAAGAATTCAATAAAAATATAATGAGCTTATTGAGGAAGAACTGGAGGTCCAATTGTGCGAGTATTATACGATGCACAATGGCTACATTTCTGGCCGATAATGTGAAAATAAACTTCGGTAGTATCATTGCAATCGTTGCATAAAATCCATACCTTCTTGTATCTATACTCATCGGGCATCACTGTTGCTTCAATCTATATAGAAACAAAACATTATTTTTCAAGTATCAAAACAAAAATATATATTACGAAGATTTAATCCATACTTTTGCGGCAAAATTTCCGATTCTCAGCAATTATGGTCCCATGTTACAAGATTGCATTTTTTGTCCCTCAAAATATTTAGCACTTTTGGTAATATCGCTCCTTTTCCATCAGATTAGGGACCAAAAGTGAAAAAAGTCTTATGGACTAAAAGTGCAATTTCTATGGGACCAAAAGTGCAGAAATGAGGGATTGAAGCAAAAAAAAAGAGGGACGAAAAGTGCAATTCTGTAAAGCAGTGAACCAAAAGTGCAGAAGGTCCGATCCTGTAGAGACTAAAAACGCAACTTTGCCATACTTTTGCTTTATAAAAACAATATAAGTAAATTATCAAAAAAAAAAAAAAAAACAATATAAGTAAACTTTTTATGAGATAAAATTTCGTTTATGACAGAGTCCCAATTTTAATTTCGCCCAAGACACGAACACATTGCTCGAATCCGGATGAAACCAAAAAAAAAAACTGCTCAAATCTCGGTAACACCGCTAGTTCAATAAACATACCTCTTCTTCTATTCTCTTCCACGTTCCGGACATATCCATGATCGACTTGGAGCATATCGGGCAGCAGTACCTATATGCCCGAATCAAATGAACATTGGTTAAATAGTCCATTTATTTCTTAATGTTTTTAATATATATAAAGCTGACTTATGTATATAAATAGTTCATTACTTCTCACGCTTTATCAGCTCGTAGTAACATTCACAATGCATCGTGTGTCCACATTTCATAACGGTTGTATCTTTCAAAGAGTCGAAGAGATACTGCAAATGTAAAAAAAGGGCTCTATGATTAAACTCCGAGTAAGTTTATTTACATGTTATGAGGAAAATTAAAATACAAGTAATAGGGAGGAAACCTCATAACATATAGGACAGTGATGCCGCATTGAGTTCTCCACGCATAAGTGATTGTTGCGTAAAGTGGTGGAATAACACGAGCCTGCATTAAGAAGAAGAATTAGTGAATAAAATCTACAAACAAAATCAGCACATAGTGCAAATGCAGATGAAAACACTTTTTTTTGTCCTCAAAAGTATGATATACAAGAAAATTGCGAGTTAGAAAGAATTATTTGATCGATTGAACCAAGTTTCAAAAGTAACGCTCATCGAATTACTCTCGAAACCGGAAGCATTATGATGAGTGTAGTTTTTATTACATAAGGTTTTTTATAATAATTTGTAAGTTGATCATAAATTCAATAACATTCTACCATAGAAACAAAATGAGCCAAACATCAACCTCGAGTAACAGAAAAAAAATGAATATAACTTAAAAAAAATTCATACCGCATTTCTTGCAGTGGAAGAAGTTCTCTCGCCCTCCAATCCTAAATAAAAATTAAAAAAATTATCATTTCTGAGAACATCATTAGGTTAATCAGTGAATAAATAAAAAATAGAAGTGCAAGTACGCAGATGTGTTCATATTTGTCCACCAACCTGCAGATTCCACAGTCATCACAATGGAACTGTCCTTTATCGATCTGCACCAATAAAGAAACCCTATTAGCATTGACAAAAAATCAAGAATAGCAACTGAACCCTTTATGCTTGCATTCATTTTAATCTCCTCTTGTTTATTAATTTTCAATTGTCAAAACACGAAAACATGTTTGTTTTCGTCTTTTGAGCATAAATTTCTCAAAGAAAAATTGAAGTTTTAATCACTTGGGTAAAAGGAGAATTACATCATCATCGTAAAATTTGCACTTGTCACAAAAATATTCTCCCATGTTGACACCACAATTTGTACAAACGCGTGCAACCTGGACGAGGGAGAAACGGTATTAATGAACTATTTAAGATAATGATTGGGAAAAAAAATGATGTCTAAAGTCGAAAAAGACATACAGGTTGCTCTGTGTCACAAACGGAACAAATGACCTGCAAAATTATTATGTTTTTCCATATAAGATTTTAAAGATTAGAGAAATGTCCAATATCCAATAAATAAGGATAAAATCCGGAAAAGTACATGTTTGCTAGAAACGTACTTGTTTCACATCATGTCGGACCAATTCATGCCGATCAAAAATGGTACGGAACATGCTCTGTAAAACGAACAAAGCCAAATCAACAAAAATAAGATCAAAATATAAATAACTTTCGGAATTCATTTGGATTAAGGGATGCCAACTTTCTTTTGAATCGATAACCCTTGTTTGGATCAATATGGATTCGTACTCAATCAAGTAACCATTTTCTACTATTCTTTTAACCAAAATGATGAATTTGAAATCTATCTCGTGAGTCATTTATAATCCTCACTCGAGATCCTAACCCAAATCGAAATCCCTTGATCCAAATGAACACTCAGATGGAACTAAAGCCAGATGCATAGATATAAAATTCTCGAAGGAAATTTATACATAAAAAGAGTAATAAAATACCGTGGCTTCGTTATGACAGTGGCGACAATCATAGACTTCATTACAACATGGAGCTCGAATCTTGCATCTTCTTCTATAATGCATGCATCTAAATCCAACAAAATAAAATACAAAGTCATAATTTGGATCTACTTCTACAGAATCTAACAAATAAGCACAACACAATTCATATCCATACATTGCGAATAAGAAAATGTAAAGATTTTTCTCATGGACAATATGTCAAACAGTTAAACTGCATCATAAACTTCTTAATTTTTCGCCAAGTCACTCCTACAATCACGAATCAAAACATGACCAATCTTCCTATAAAACAGATCACAGCTTTAACATCTACAGATTCAAATTTTCTGCATAATATAACATATAAATACTTCAATATAATTTAAAAAAAAAAAAAAAGAATTACCCATAACCCATCTTCCCAAAAGTAGGGCGATCATTTGAGAGATCTTCCATTAGCATTTCACCCCAAAAAAAAAAAGAAAAAACTAATTTCAGAGAAGATGGGTTGTGTTCTTGTTGTGCCCAAAAGCCTTAGATTTGCATTAAAAGCCAAAGGGCAATCTTATGTCAAGTGGGCACTGACACAAATATATACATGGATTTAATTGATTGATTCAAAGAAGAAGCCACCCTTTACATTAAAATACTATATTTGGAAAGAGTTGAAGATTGTTAGTGCATTATTATGGAAAGAGGATAAGGTGGCGTGATAGAGACAATGGGGATGGGGTGACAAGGGAACAGAGCACCGCGAATTTGGACCAATGGGGATGGATAGAGCGAAAGCAACCTCAATAAATTAAAGTTAAATTGGTCTCTTTATTGACAGTTGAGAAAATCTTATGAATCTGTTTGCTGTTAATTTTGGGGTGTGAATTTCCTTCAAAGTAAACCCATGTGATCTCGTAGTACCCACACAATAAAGATGAGTTTGTGTTAATAAATGCATCACATTATTCATTTGGTCCTGCGATAAATTGATATAGTGATGATTTGATGCATTTCTAAATACTAGGAAAGGCCACGAATGATGAACGTGTCTAGTTAATTTCATTGGTTTTTTTGTAAATTAGAGTAAAATTAATTTGATTATGTCATAAAATAGAGCAAATTAATCCGTTTTTATCTATTTAATTCATTATTCACCGGTTTAACCTTTTTTTAGCCAATTTTATTTATTTTTACCATTATTTTTTAAAGTATTTTACTCCTTTTTTTTATCAGTTATAACTTATTTTTCACTATTTTTATGATTTTGCACTTTTGTTTTTTTTTTCCGTTTTAAACCATTTTTCTACCGGTTTCACCTTCTTTTGTCAGTTAAACTCTTTTTTTTGGCCGATTTCCCACGTTTTATTATATTAACCCGCTTTTAAACTTTTTTATCATATTAACCCGTTTTCACCTATTTCACATAATTTTTTCACTGATTTCACATCTTTTTTTCATCAATTTCATCTGAATTTTGATTGCTTTGACATGTTTTCACATACTTTATTATATTTTCACCGATTTCACCAGCTTTATATGTTGTTGTTTCATCAGTTTCATCATTTTTCACGAATTTCAATCAAATTTTCATCAATTTCACATTAAATAATCGATTTCAATGAAACTTTTTTTTTACTAATTTCACCCGAATTTTCATCGATTTCACCATTTTCCATCAATTTCACCCGTTTTTCACGAAAGAATTCCATGAAATTTCGAGGTTATGCATGTCTTGATATTATCGAATATTCTTTATATTTTTCTATTCTAGCCAAAGTAAAATAACGTAGTTAGCTAAGTTATAAGTATTTTAATTCTTTCGTAGTAAGATGCAATTCAATCTTAATTTTTTATTTGTAACATAATGATAATAAGAGATTTGAATTTTATATTTAGAGTGTTTATGACATATGATGTACTAAATCTTTAAATTAATATTTTCTTACTCCAATAATTACTGATGCTAAAATCTAATAATTTTATAAATATTTTTAGGGGTTATTTAAAATAATAGTATTTTTTAATGGTTCGTTTTTATCTATAAGTGAAGAAGATTATAATTACAAAAATTAATGTAAGAGAGAAATTATAAATTTTAGGAGTTTATGCAGGAGATAAATTAAATATTCCAAGACTCAATATCTAATTATACCTCTTTAATTACTTTAACATATTTACCATTGAATCAATATCATTTTACAATTTAAATAAGGGCATTTTAGTCCGCACAAAAAAGTTAAGAAATATGCATGCTTTTATAATAGTAAAATAAAATAAAATAAAATAAAGATAAAGATAAAGATAAAGATAGGAGAACAATAATGAAATTGTAAAAGTGATGTAAGAGTTAATTTCTTAATTAATGAAGTTAATGTAGGAAATAACTATAATAAAACTTCATGTCTAATTTGAATATACTTTTGTTCTTCTTCCATATTCATGGTTCTTGGTTAGGAGGGAAAGAAGTTACAAATTTCCCTAAAATATCTTCCTACCAAATTTTTTATGAGAAAAATTAAGGAAAATTCATGTCTAATTATATTTTATTTATATACTTTACAACTTGAAGAAGGGTATTTTTGTCTTCACAAAAAAAGAAAAAAACTTAAATTATTCACACATTTAGTATTAACTAGGAAAGTGCACGTACGATGTACGTGTCTAATTAATTTCATGGATATTTTTAATAATTAAAATAAAATTCATTTTATTATGTCATAAATAAGAGCAAATTAACCCATTTTTTTTACCTGTTATACTTTATTTTCTCTGTTTTTATAATTTTGTCTTTTTGTTTTTTCTATTTGAACCATTTTTCTATCAATTTCACTTTATTTTATCGGTTAAACTCTTTTTTTAGCTGATTTAATACGTTTTAATCATATTAATCCGTTTTAACCTTTTCGCACATTTTTTTGACTGATTTCACATTTTCTTTTCACAATTTCACCGACTTTATTAAATTTTTCACCGATTCACCTGCTTTTAACTGATGTTGTTGTTTCACCGGTTTCATCATTTTTTCACAATTTTCACCTGAACTTTCATCGATTTCACATGTATTCATTGATTTCATTGGCACTTTTTACCGGTTTCACCCATATTTTCACCAACTTTGTCAGTGTTCACCAACTTCACCTAAATCTTCATCGATTTCACATGTTTTCAACGATTTTGAAGATTGTTTTATTGATTTCACCGATTTTCACGAAAATAATTCCATGAAAATTCGAAGTTATGCATGTCTTGATATTATTGAATATTCTTTATATTTTTTTATTCTAGCCAAATTAAAATTAAGTTATTAGCTAAGTCATAAATATTTTTTATTCTTTCATAGTTAGATGTGATTTAAGTATTTTTTTTTGGTAATAGCATGATTTAAGAGAATTTCATTTTAGAATTTTATATTTAGAGTGTTATGACTTATGTTGTACTAAATCGTTAAATTAACATTTTTTTTTACTTAAATAAATATGGATGCTAAAATATAATATATTTTATATATATATTTTAGGGACTATTTCAAATAGTAGTACTTTTTATGGTTCGTTTTTCATCTATTATAAGAGAAGAATATTAAAACTACAAAAAAAAAATATATATATATATATATATATATATATTGGTACAAAAAATTGATGTAAGAGAGCATTTATAATTTTTAGAAGTTTATGTAGAAATAAATTAATAAGATTTCATGTCTAATTATACCTCTTCAATTATATTTATCATTGAATTAAATATCACTTTATAACTTAAAAAGGGCTTTTTTTTTTTAAAAGGGTATTTTTCTCCGTACAAAAAAGTTAAAAAATATCCATGCTCTTATAATAGTATAGATATAGATTAGTATAGAGTATAGATATAGATATAGATAGATAAGGTCGAGGATTTTCCCCTGTACCAGATCCAGGAAAAAAAATCATGCAACATGATTGGTTTGGGGTAATTCTTGTCCAAATTGGGTCGATTGAACTCAGAACATTCACACTGCAATACATCAATAATTGGACAAATCGTTTAAAGTTCAATGATGGGATGACATTTGCTAGAAAGAATATATTACGGGACTAGAATTGTAACTAAGATATAGTTTTGGACGATATGTAAAATGCAGATATAGCTCTGGATGAAATTTGCAATTTTAATTTGCCCTTTTTTAAGGTAGATTTATATAGCGGAAAATTTTTACCTAGACCGAATTTTACCGAATCGAAAGTAAATATATGACAAGTGTAATACATTTGCTTCTAATTTCCACTATCATCTAAAATGGCATTTTAATTTGTCACAACTTACGAATATATCTAGCCAAACTCAACACAAAAATGAGTAACTATCCCAAAAATCTGAAATATTACCTCATCTCTCTGATAATTTGTTGTTAATAAATAATATTTTACCATTACAAATATCATTAATAGAAAAAAAGAATACAATATACTTTCTGATAATTAAAATCCTTCTTAAAAACTCACTTTATTTAATTTATTTGTTTAAGTTTGTCTTTAGGGAAAATTATTTAATAAATTTTCCTCGATGTTTTCATGGGCAGAAGTCAGTTCATAGAAATGGGAAGTTGTACGTCAAGTGCTTGCTCATTTTCAAATTCCTAGGTAAGAGGCCAACGTACTTTGCACAAAAATCAAAATGCTGAGCATTTCAAAAATACTTAATAGTAACTTTATCTTTATGTATTACCTGAATGAATAATATTTAAAAAAAAATTCCGGTATCCTATAGATTTTGCAAATTAAGTCAAGTTTACTCGATTATTCGTTTAAATTCTAATTTACTCTTTACTAATTGAGATTTTCTACTACATATTTGTGTCACACTTTTGGTGTCACATTTATAGACATAGTGATAAGTATTCAAATTTATACTTGGTAATAAGTTATAACTTTTGACTTGTCAATAGAAAGAACTTAACTTATCAAAAAAAAAAATAGAAAGAACCTTGTACTCTATACTTATGAGGAATTTCTTATTCAGATCGAGTTTGGCTGAACTCAAAGTAGTTATATGACAAGTGTAATATAATTGCTTTGGGATTATATGTAATTCTCAGAATAATGATCAATTACAAAGCAGGCGCAATTCAGCTGCTTGGTGGTTGGATGAGTTTGACCAAATCAGGCCTGAATAAAAATTTTCCATAATTGTCAGAGAGAGCTTCTATAAATTTCTTGTAGTTAGTGTTGTCAATAAAATCATAATTTTGTTCCAATCCGTGTGTGCCCTATGGTTTAATTAGGTGAGTACAAAACATAAGTAAACATTATGTTTCATTGTATCTTAAATGCTAATCGCAAATCCCTATTATATACCGTGTGGTGGGGATAAAGTAAATTTTAAGGAAAGTGGCATTCCAACACGCCTTGAATCCATTACTGCAGTCCGTTACTTATTTCCTACCAAATTTTCTAACAAGGTCAATATTAAATTTGTATTAGAGTTTTGAAATAGTCAATTAAATCAATAGAGATAATTTAGTTTAAGGGAAATTTACATAGGCACCCCCTGACTATTATCCAAATTATAAGAAATTACCCTCCTGTTTGAAATATTAGAAAAACACCCCCTCAACCAAAAATTGTATTACAAGGACACCCCCTTGTTACATAAAATATATTACCAATACATCTCCTAAAATCATTACAAATACACCCCTCGAGGGGGTGTTTTTGTAATATTTCAAACAGGAGGGTAATTTCTTATAATTAGGGTAATAGTCAGAGGTGTCTATGTAAATTACCCTTTAGTTTATTGTGTTTGATTTGTTCATTCTCGGTTGTAGATGATATTAGACAATATATATGAATTTTTTTTAGTAGAGATTTATGTTTCTACATTTATGGGATAAAATTATATTGCTTGGTCTTCAAATTTTTTGTTACTTTATCAAATGAAACTAATAAAGTATTACATGCAAGACCCAATCAAAACCGATCTAGCTCCTGCCGTGATCATAAAAAAAAAATTCACAAACATAAAATAATCAATTTATCAATACAATTTACTAAAATATAAAAATAAAAATTACAGCTATTCCTTAATCAACAAGGCTAGATTTCTAAAAACATTAAAATATTCTTTATAATAATAAAATCTAAAAATCTTTGGTATCATCCATCCTTAATGTAATGACGAATGACCAGCCGGCTAAAGTTTACATAGTACTAGATGTCAATTGTCTTCATTAAAAAAAGTTGTGTCCGCATTTATAAATTATATATTAATCTATAAATAAGTAACTATAGAACTATTTAGTGTCTATTAAAAACACTATATTCTATATTGGATTAAATTGCTATTCAGTCATGGGTATAAAAGGGAAAATGGGAGCCAAAAAAAATGTAAAAATGAAAATTCAGATGTCTAGAAAAAATGGTTGATTTACATTTTATTTACGTGTCGTGTTGTGTAGATCTTGATATTAGATTTGAGTTAATGGTATTTTATCCTTGTGGTATTTTATAATATTCAAATTATCTCCTTATGATTTGAAAAAAATATTTTACTTTCATGTAATCTTATAAAGTTTCACACCACCTCTTTGACATATTTTAATGTAGCACTTTATAACCCCCCCCCCCCCCTTCCCTCTGCACCGTGTTATGGTAATGTGACAGTTATCCTCTGTGTTATCGTAAACGTGACAATTTATCCTATGTGCTATGATAAATGTGACAATTTTTCCCCTATGTTAAAAAAATATTTTTCATGCACGCACACTCTCAATTTCGACAAGTAGTTACATTTTCCGACTAAAGAAGGTAAATTGCTTCTTAAAAATGTTAACATGGGATGAAATTGCTCTTTTTTAAATCGAAGAAAGTTAAATTAAATATCTCACAATGGGATAAATTAGATTAAAATTTCTCATATCATAGATTATAGTAAAGTCATATATTCAAATTTGATAATGTGCAGCTAAACTTTGAATCACAATGTTCATGCAACACTTGTCCACCAAAGATTTAAATTTTCCTTCCTGTAAAATTCATAAAACAAAATTTAATTAATCAGCTAATTTCAACCTTCAAATACCAACGGAAAAAACGGTTCCTTTTCCTCGCAACAAACAATAAAATCAAAACCATTTCTTCATAATTTCAAAAACAGAGTTTGAAAAATCAGAGAAAACCAGAGGAAAAAATAATCCATCATTTTCCTCTTGTTCTCTCTCTCTCTCTGTATCTTTTCCCAATACATAATTAAATCAAGAAATTAAAATGGGTTGCGGTGAATCAAAGCACGCCGTAGATACAGCAAACACCGTTTCTAGAGTCAGCAGCAAAAGATCAAATTCCATCAAAATCACTTACGGCCCGACCGAAAACGAGGATCTTCCGAAACCCCTTCTTGTCAATGGTCCAGAGAATAATGAAAAAAATGTGAGCGAAAATCAAGAACCTGTTGAATCTGATAATAAAGAAAAGGAAATTCTTCTTGGGAAAAAAGATGAAATTGAAGGAGAAAAAGAGAATGTAGGATCTGGGATTGATGTGAAATTGGAGGAAAAGAAAGAAGAAAACAAGAATGAAGAATTGAAGAAATTAATTGATGTTGAAATAAAAGAAGAAGAAGGAAAGGCGATTGGTGAAGAGACTATCGAATCGATAATTCCACCTCATGCCAAACGGGACCTAATCGAAGGAAATGGTGTCGAGGAGGGCGAAGGAGTCAATGGAGAAGAAGTTAAAACAAATGAACCAAAAGGTATGCTCATCTAAAACTCTTTTGCACTTTTAGTCCCGTCACAAAATTATGCTTTTCGCGCGTTTTAGGGATTCAAATGCGTGAAACCCATACTTAAACGAAACATCGACAAACCTCTCATTTGACATGTTTATATTAAAAATTCCGCACAAAACTTTTCGTTTCGTCTAATTCTGTCAATTTTTTGACGGGCTGTATCAAAAGCTATTCACATTAAATTTTCATCTATATATGTAATTTAATGATCAAAATAACTCTATTTATTTTTTTATTCTTTTTAAAAAAAGATCTATTGTTTTTCGCCATAAACCCCTCAATCACAAGGTGTTAATCAATTAATGGTGAATGGGAGAAGATGCCGAATATTTAATACTACAAAAGAATTTTCGTGAGTAAATATGTTTGAGAGTTTGTCCAAGTTTAGCACAACATAGGGTTATTACTTATTATGAATTTAATCCCAATTTAAAACCAGACAATCATATTGAATAGGGAAATGGGTAATAGGGCCAATAGAGCAAATTATAAAAAAAAAAAAAAAAAAAAAAAAAAAAAAAAAAAAAAATTGGATGAAAAGAGTAATTATATAAAAGCATTGGACCAAGGCGACGAGGATCAAATATTATTGAACTAAAAATGCAATTTTTTCTTTGCAGAAGAGGCCATTAAGGTTGACGAAGGCAAAGAGGTGGTGCCAGTTGATGAAACAAAAGGCACTGCCGCCACAGGAGAAGAAAAAAGTACTCCTGCTGCTGAAAAGGTACGGTAATTAATTTAGTTCTTGAAAAAAGAGAAAATCTCACTTTTCCCCCCTAAACTTATAGTCAAGTTGCATTTTGATTGCGGAACAAGAATCAAGATCGAATAAATAGTTTCTAATTTCACATATCTTGTTGTTTTTTAACGGACTATTGGCAATTAACCCCCATGTGATTTCAAAATGAGCAATTTAATCCTTTGTGATTTTTTAAAGGAGCAATTTACCTCCCTGAATTGGAAAGTGTATCTCACTTGCTCAAATATGAAAGTGAGCTTGAAATGCATTGTGTAAAAAACAAAATTATCGCTTTTGGGGGTAAAATAGACCACA
This sequence comes from Penstemon eatonii, assembly GCA_038501285.1. NCBI lineage: Eukaryota > Viridiplantae > Streptophyta > Magnoliopsida > Lamiales > Plantaginaceae > Penstemon > Penstemon eatonii. The sequence goes on along the minus strand of CM076715.1, from coordinate 62,462,614 downwards.
TAAAATTACACATGGAGGTAAATTACCTTATTTATAATAACACATAGAGGTTTTCTGAACGCTTAAAAGGGGGGTGTTATTGTCAATTCCATTTTTTTAAGGCCTAAATTTCTAGTGAGGCTATGTGAATCATTCTTAAATCATAGGGGGTAGATTGCTCTTTTTCAAATTATAGGGGACAAATTAAAAATTATGATAATAACATAAAGTAAATTGCCATTAACCTTTTTTCTAACATATCAAATTGAATTCAAAACTAACTTCTTCAAAAACACTTAACATAAATGTTTTTCATGCTTATTTATATTTGCAATGAATCGAACTGAAACGAACTTACGAGCTCGCACGATGATTATGCAGGAAAATGTGAATGCTACATCACCAAATGATGAGAAGGAAAATGTGAATGCTACATTGCCAAATGATGAGAAGAAGAATTAAAGAAGCTGAAATTACAGTGGTTGTGATGTATGTGGATTAAAAAAAATTATGTAACCGGAACTCAAATATATATCCAATTCATGTATTCATAGAAGATAGCAATATGCTTATACAAAACCTTGTGTTAATTTTAAATTTGGCAAATTTGACAAACCTATGCATGTAAAATATCAAGTTCCACGATTATATGTTCTAGTTCGTTAGTTAAAAGCTCGTTTGAGTTCTACTCAATTAAATCAAGCTCGATAAAATTTAAATTAAATTCGAAAAATATGTCATTGAGTGAATGAGTTTAGTTAGAGTTGACAAAGTGAGTCAAAATTCATGGGTCTATCGTCGGAGGAGTCAGACTCAGCCTAACTGATTTGACAATGAGGATTTTTATGTTTGTTTTGTTATGGGTTGGATTTGAATTAAAAAAAAAAAAAAAGACATAAATAAAATAAAACAACGTAGAAGCTTGCCCAGTTTATCAGGATACTAATGTGCATTCCCAGCAATATATTTCGGGTTAAGTTTTGAATAATACATTTACACCCGAACGGGTATTTTAGGACTGTTCGGGTGTTGAATTAAAAGAAAATGCCCAATTTATAATTTAGCCCAGTTTGAAGACTTGAGAAATTTGTGTTGTGCTTGTTTTAAAGTTATTACGTATAATTTAATGTTTTGATTAATTTATTTTACAATTTTACAAATATATATGTTAAAAAAATAAGAATCCTTGTACATTTATATATATTTAAAAAACGTGTGAATTTTCAAATATTCAAAACCCAAAACCCGAGTTACTCAAAAATTTTGGGTATCCAAAATTTGAATACCCGTCCAAATGGGTCGGATTATTGGTGTGAAAATACCTACCAGGTCGGGTATCCGACCCAAAATACCACGCCCAGGCAATAGATATATAAGCACGAGTAGTAGGACATAAAAACTTAGCTCTAGTTTCACACTTTAAATTCCGTAAAACAATAAGCATTTTTTAAACTTTAATTTAATTTTGTTCAACAAATCAACTCAAATGAACTTCATCAACGAACTCAACTGAAACTCAAACGACTTGATTTGCTTTTTCAGTTCAAGTCGTGTGGTATGAAGTATGAACTTACTATAAAAAAAATGTGGTATGAACTTGAGAATCCAATGTTTGGGCCTTTTTTGGCTCATATTTGCTCCATATCAAACATTGAAATATCATTTAAATTGTATCAAATTTTATCAGCCCAAAATCAAGTTAAATAAACTCATTATCTCAAGGAAAATCTCAAGAGTCACCCAAGTGTATGTTTCATAAATATATTCATCCTTTAACCAATAAGGAGAAAATGTTAAAAAAAGAAGAGGGACAACTCTTTATTTAAATTTAGATTTATAAAATATATAATATAAATATTCACATAAAACATAAATGTTATGTACATATGAACAATTTGGAATTATATAATACAAGATTTCATTCCCAACCAAAGGAATGCGTGTCATCCATACCTTAAGATTAGAGCACCTCTCCCATTAAGATCGAAGTGGTTATGTCATTTAAAGGCGATTTGGCCCAGTAGACATTGATTAATGTCTACATGGAGCTGCTCTGATTCGCATTCAGTGTCAGAATAGAAATCGAGGGATCTCGTGATAAGATGAAATTCCCATCAAGATCTGTTCTTCCATAAGAAACAATACGTGGATCCATTACAATTCTGCATCCACTTGACGTATCACATCCCATTTGAACACCATAGTATGCCAAGTGATCGGAAATGCTGTTCCCACTCACCGACCTGCAAATCCAAGAATGTCAGCATGAGTTTCTAGAAACACCAAGAAAACGATAATTTACATCTAAACGACATTAACTACATCATTTTATGAACTAAAAGATGTTCTAAGTTAATATGATATCAGTTGAAGTTTGAATACTTGCCTACTACAAGTCGGGTCTTCCCCCGAGCCATCACAAACCTTTTCGACTGTATAAATTAAACTTCCAAGCCCAATATTGTAAAGCCAGACCTGCAACATTAGGATCTTATAACTCAATTAAAGGGCAAGTCAAATTTATATTTACACACAAACCAGAAGTAAATTTGCTGTCAGAATAAGATAGTATAAATGGTGCTTTTGGAATTTACTTGGTCAAACACAATAAGATACAACAAAAATAACATTGAGATACAAATTACCCTAAAACAGCAAAAACAAATGCATTCTACAATGACAAAATATGGTAGGTTAAGGAAGTGTAACATGTTAGAGGGGGTGGACATGAGTGATACTGAAAGCTTTTTCACCGTCGACCCTTAGGCCATGATTGGTTCTTGATTTTAATTTTAGAAAACAAATTGAAAAGTAAACAAAAAAAGAAACCTTACCTAAGCAACCAAGGAACTTGAGAAAAATAAAGTGTTAAATATTCCTTAAAAGGTGCTGCTAAGAGTGAGACCTACAAACCCTTCAAAACTATGTTGATAAGAAGTCATGATGCAAAGGAAGTGTCACAGATATAAGATAACTTGAAGAAAGCATCAAGCTACGCAAGACTGAAAGATTGGTTCTGTATTCAACTATTTATGCTGCCAAAGGCGATTACCTCTCTTGGGAAGTGATGATACGTCTTTTGAGGAAAATAATAGTAATAAGGGGGCAAGTGAGGCACAATATCATGTCCATTCGTGACACGGATGGTATTTGGCACCAGTTGGTTATAGTAAGTTGCAAAAGCAGCATTGCCAATCCTAGGTTGCCCAAATGTCATAACTTGAACATGGTGATCTCCAAGAGTGAGCTGAAAATATAATAGGTATATTAGTAAGTAAAATACCAAAATAAGTAAAAACTTCAAACACGTGGTGAGGAATAGTCAAAAATAAACTTTTTATGGTAAGTAGTTAAGGCTTAGATAGTTACACGGAGATCAAGTCCACAAAAAGCAGCCATGGCACCACCCATAGAATGCCCAGTTACAATAATCTTAGTATTTCCAAATATCTCCTTTGCTTTTTGAACGGCACTTAAAACTCCAGGTCGTAGTGATGTGTTGTGGTAGGCAGAATAAAAACCATGATGCACCTGAGTGGAAGGAAGAAGACCACTTAATTATATTTCATTACAAACACAGGGCACATGCTTGAACAAATATTTATGCCCGAAACTATAAAAGATTAGCTGCAGATACCATTGCATCATCAACTCCAGGGTAATTTATATCAAGCTGCTTCCAGTACAAATCTTCCACCCAGTTTTGTATACTGCAAGCAGATTACATAATCGATATGAATAAAAGAGTCTAACCAAATCTACACCGTTCTAAGTCAGCATCATTTTTATGTATTGAGCACATGAAAATAATGCAAATGGAAGCAAAATTATGTATACGGGCAACCACCGCTGATTTTCTTAAATAAATGGCACCTACACACTTGTAAAATTAAACAAGATAAAGGTCAAAAACTTAGATTGAAATGATAAAAAAATACATTGAGCAAGATAGGCAAACCTGCGTTCCTGAGTTCCTCTGAATGCAATTACAGTTGCATTAAGGTCTGTAGAAACCCCAACAAATCCCTGAAATAGTTAAAACAATATTAAGGGTGGAAAACAGAGAAAGAAGGGCTTTTGCAATAGCAAAAACCCAATCAAAGGCATTAGCGAAAAAAGAAAACAGTGAAAGACTTGGGGCTGCTCATTTCAAAACCTGAAGGCAGCGCTTCACGTCGACAACCAGCTCGATTATTTCAAAGTCCTGAATAAAAGAAAAAAGTGCCAATATCGGGTGATGAATAGTTACTCATTGTAAAGTCAACTCATTTTAGTAAGTTATTAATATGATGTCCACCTTAATTAGACCATCACATCTTGAGCAAGTCCAGGTAAACAATTCGGTCAAGTCTGATAAATATACCTGCAAATACAAAAATTATTTAGTTTTGCATATGAAAGAACTTTCTCAACAATCCTTAAGATCCAGCAACTACGACTAACAAAATTTCTACCCCCACATATATCATAATGGACAATAACTTAGCACACAACAAAATCCACTTTACCTCGAAAATTATACAACTTTGATCAGATAAAGTTTAATTGAACAACCAAGACATCTACTATCCACAAAGTTTAAAGATGCATATATCTCCAAAAAAATCAATATCGAAACAATGTCACGGTTAACAGCTGAAAAATGTAATTCAAAATGAACTCACAGCCGAAGCATATTGCACCAAAATTCTTGCAAGTGTATGATTGTACGTCGCTAACTGCTGCTGCTGATGATGCTCGTGGTTTACCTTCACTTTTAATTCTGCAACCCAAAACAAGCATATTCAATTCATAAATAAGGACACATTTGGTTTCCTAGAAAATTTCCGATTAAAATAACAAGCCTGCTTATCTAAAAATGAAAGAATCGTTCAAATGCTTGGGATGAAGTAAATTTCAGCAATTCTCTAAACAGAACTATTGACCGCCACAGTTGAAAAATCTTAATAACATCCGAATCAGTTATCAAATATCAAATTCTTCAGCAATTATCAATTCTAAAAATTCCCAAAAAGTAAACACTAACAAATTCATATAAACCTTTATGAAATAACCCTTAGCATTCAAATTATAGAAAAAGCTAATAAATATAAAACCCTAATCACCATCAAACTAAATCAGAAGAAAAAAATGACCTAAATATATGAACAAAACCAAAATAATTTATTACTCACCTCTACATGATGAAAAGGCAAACAAACATATGAAAATTGCAATTATCAAGCATCCCTTCCTTTCCATACCCTGCGATAAATAATCAAACACACCCCCAAAAAAAAAAAAAAAGTCAAAACCCAAACTAATAAGTAATCGCGAAGGAGTAGATAAAAGCAAGTGACCTTATCAAAAGTCCGGGATGAAATTCGGAAAACCAATCCGAGAAGGGTGTAGTTATAAAAGAATAAAATTGAAAAGGTTTATGGATTTTCCGGTGATGGGTTTGAGAAGGGGGAAAACGACGCCGAATTAGATGATGGTGCCCTATTTTATTTTCTTTTGGATAAGAGGAACTGAATCTGTTGTTAGAATTTAGAAAGAGACGTAAGTTACTGTGAATTTAAATTTAATTGGGTAAATTAAGAATACCCTTATGTAAGACATAATTACGAAATTCACCCTCAAGTATTGGATATTATAAAAATCTTTATCAGATTTGTCGCCTTCTTATAAGTAGCCTCTTACCCCCATGGATCAAAATTTTCATCTTTTCCATCGAAAACATCGAAAAGTTTCCGTTTTTGGATCAGGCGAAACGAAAACAAGATGTAATTCCGAAACTATTTATTTGTCTTAAACTCTGCAATTTTCCTATATTTAGTAACTTTTTTTACAAATTTTCCTTAGTGTTTTCGAAATATTTCCGAATAGTCTCGAAAAGTTTCCAATATTTGACTGACCGAAACATACCTTTGAACCGAAATTTTGATCCATGCTTACCCCTAAAATGTTTCAATTTTACCCTTGGATGTTATTTGTATTGTTTGTAATGTCTTATAAATGTTAAAATTTGAGTGCTAATTATTATATCTTATAAATTAAAAAAGAGATAATTATATATTTACTACCAAAATAATTGATAAAATTAAAATTGTCCATAAGTTTTAATAAATATTGCAAAAAAATGGTATTTATATATTTATTAGCAATTTAAATTGTAAAATATTAAATTAAATAGAATTTTAATAATATATTTTATAAATTTGAACAAATTGTTTACACACTAGGTAAATGAATTTATTTTATAAATTAATAAATTTAATAAAATTATATTGTATTATAAATGAGATATTCTAACTTAGTAAAGTTTATATTGTATTATAAATGAAATATTTATTGAAATTTATGTGCAATTATAAATTATATCAATTATTTTGGTGGTAAATATATAATTATTATTTTTAAAATTTACAAGATATAACAATTAACACCCAAATTTTAAAATTTGACACCTAAACATTACAAATAATTTTTAAGGGCAAAATTGAAACATTTTAGGGACAATGTTAATTGTAAGAAGATGACAAATCTGAGAGAGGTTTTTATAATACCCAATATGTAAAAGTGATTTTTGTAATTAGGCCTAGCTTGAGGGGGGTATTCGTAATATACCAAATTTAATTTTCTTTTGGAATTGTCCTTGGGAAATGATTTGTAACGTTGTTCGAACCGATTTACAGGATTTATACCGATTCGATATTTTGAGAATGAGTACGTGTGCCGAACTGAAGTTTTCGGTTCAGTTCGGTACCAGAAAAACCGGAAGTAAAATTTTTGGGTATTTTCTCATATTTTTAGAATTTGCAGAACTAAAAAAAATTAATATCGTTCTTGATTCTTGAACAGTGAACACCCAAGTCATCTTGTAACAAGAATCACATAAAGTTTTTCCAAAATATTAAGAAACAATAAAATACAAAAACATATATCAACTAGCATAAATTGTTCATCGTTTGATAACAATGATATGAAATAATCATTTTAAAAATCGTAGGATATACCTCCATCAAGCCTCCGGAATTTTAAAAATAATCATTTTAAAATCAAGTTACATAATAGAGACACAGAATTTCTACAGAATGTAAGCAGTACAAATAATAATAAAAAAGAAAAAGTGATGAGGTGAATGTCGGCGGAATGTAAACCGGAGAAGTGGACTGACGGTGAGAAATAGATCTGAACAGGGGCTAAGGCTTTTACTGAGCGAAGGATTGTAGAAAAAATAATTTAATTTTTTTGTGGAAATAAAACACATTCTTTTTCCCTAGAGTCCCAAACTGTTTCATTATTATCAGTTCGATTTGGAAAATCAGTCGGTAATATTGAAAAACGAAAGTTTATATGCTTCGATTTTGGACAAGAACCGTTTACTGAACAAAAAGTTTGATTCGGTAAATAGTCCGGATCGAAATTTCAGTTTCAATACAGTATAGTCGATTTATCGTATAAGTAGTGGTATGACATGAGATGTTTTAATGTTTTCAATTGGAGGGTATATGTGTAATTTTCACATGGTTGCGTAAGGAGGACTTTATTTTGTTTAAGGGATTGGAATATGCTCTGGAATAAACTGGAATGGAGTTGGGTTTCGTCACGTTGCATTTAATTTAAGTATGGGCTATAGATTGGCTTTACCAAATGCCAAGTTATCATTACTATATTTATTTTCTGTTAAATCACACTTATTGATTCCTCAAATATAAAGTAGTTTATACTTATGTCCATCTTTTAAAAGTATTTACATTTAATTTTTTTTTATATAAAATATGTTACACCGATCAGCTTTTCAGCGAAGATGCAATTACGAGCAAATCACGTGACTTTTAGTAAGTATGGTATATCATTTTACTTGAATCGGAACTCATATGTATTGAAGTTTCCCCTCATTTTAACGAAATATTTCACTTTGACTCTTATGGAAATGAACAATGATTTTTCCTCAAAATTTTCCCTCCAGAACCCATTTTATTACTTACATTTACCCAACTATATGTAAAAAGAATAAGAATTGAATTTCAAACGGTTCATGGAACTTCCAATCTTCTACATGCACAAACATTGTGAAATTTTTGAAAACCCTATCACTTTCTGGCGTAATGCTAAAAATGTGGCAAACTTCTAATTGACTTGGCATAAAATTTGTGGAATTGTTGATTTGGTTCAAAATGCCCTTTTTACTCTTACAGTAAAAGCCTAGATTGTAATCGATTGCGGAAATTCGGAGAGAAAAATCACTGTTCTATCCCATCGAAGGACCAAAGTGAAACAATTTCCTAACACGAGGAACGAAATTACAACACATATTTCTTCCAATTCAAGTCAAAATATTTAAAGTTTGGGGCTTTTGGCACTTTACATCCTGGCTATAAATTTTTGGCATTTAAAGAAAAATCATTGTTCATTCCCATCGAAGGACCAAAGTGAAACAATTTTCTAACATGAGGAACGAAACCACAACACATATTTCTTCCAATTCAAGTCAAAATATTTAAAGTTTAGGGTTTTTGGCACTTTGCATCCTCACTATAAATTTTTGGCACGTTGCACCCTGAAAACACAGTTTATTTGGCACTTTACACCCTAATGTGTGTTTTGATGAAAAAATTCATTTATTGAAGAATAGAATAGTTATTTTCAAATATTTTTGACCCTTTGCGTCTTGAAAATATAGATTTTGACATTTTATCCCCTGAAAATATAAAATGTTGGTACTTTGCACCATAAAAATATAATTTTTGATATTTTCAACCTCGACTTAATATTTTTGGCACATTTTTATTTTAACCAAATTACTAGCTACTAGTGATTAGATAAGAACTCTCTTTTATTTTTTGTAATTTAATAAATTTAAATAAATTTATATTTGTAGAGTATATCGTGTAGAAAATTTTAAGATTGATTACATGTGAGTCTTTTAGAAATAATATCATGCAATATAATGACATGTTAGATTTGTAAACGTATTTTTAGATATATTGTAATTAAGACAATCTTTTTTTTTTAAAATCTAAATTTTACTGAGAGAAAATGTCAAAATAAGTTATTAAAAATTATTAAGAATAACATGTTTATGATTATTGTGCATATAAATGATCATTTATCTCTCCATCGACGACATTTATGAGTTTTTTTTCAAAGAATTTTAAATCGGGTGAAAAGTTCCAAAAATTTATATTCTCAGGGTGCAAAGTGCCAACATTCTTTATTTTCAGGGTGCAAAGTGCCAAAATCTATATTTTCAGGGTGCAAAGTGCCATAAAATATTAAAAGTAGTATTCTACCCTTCTACTAGTGAATTTTTCTCACCAAAATATACAATAGGGTACAGAGTGTAAAATAAATTATATTTTCGGGGTGCAAAGTGCCAAAAAAATTCAGATATGGTGCAAGTGCTAAAATTCTATAATTTCAGGATGCATAAAGCCAAAAATCCAAAAATCTGAAAAAGAGTTACTAAAAATCACGTGATCACATTATCGCCGAAAATGTACCGGATAACTAATCGATGTAACACATTTAATATAAGAGTGACATAAATGTAAATTATTTGACAAGAGATATATAATCGTAAAATACTTTCTACTTGATGGACCATAAATGTGATCTATGAATTATCCCATGCTTGACTAGCCAAGCAGACAAAGGACCACGTTAGTAGATTGAGGAGTGAACGGACTCAAATACATTTGTCAGGAGGGGCTCCGTGTTGGTGTAATTAAATTAGTTATAGTTAATTAAATTGAGTTAGCCATATTAATTATTACACCTTAAATGAATAAAATGAGAAGAGAAGTTGAGTGTCTCTATCCCACATGGAAAAGAAGAAGAAAATTGAGCTACACAATTGTTATAAAAAGGGCACCTAGCTTTTGAGTTGTAAGGCTTTTTGTGGGAGTGGGCCTAGAGTAATATCTGGGCCCAATAATTATTAAAGTCTAAATTTTTTAATAAAGATCCTTGGTGATCCGATTAGGATCCGCATGTGATCCAATTAGGATCCGCATGTGATCCAGTTAGGATCCACGTGTGATCCGAATAGGATCCGCATGTGATCCGAACAGGATCCGCGAGACCCACTTCTAGAAGGTCTGAGAAGGATCCGTTCGCCCGCCCAATTTTTGAATAAAAGGGTGTGTAGGTCGGATTTTGAACCGAACGGGTGGCACCCGTTCGGACCAAACCACTGTTTGGTTTAAATCCGAATAGTTGTGACCCTCCAGCACAACCCTTCTGCTGCTATAAATAGGGGGAGAATCTGGCCAATTCTCCCATCCCATTTTCAAGCAATCAAAGCAGAAAATCATCTATTCTTCTCTATATTTTTCTCCTCTCAAATTAAATATTCTATTTGTTAAAGTTCGCTGTGGACTTGTTCTTAGTGCAAAGAAACAAGTATCCGACCGTTGAATCTTGGGAGACCACTGGGACGAACTGTTGCACCTTGACAGCCCAAAAATATTGTCTTAAGGATATTGCATTTGCAAGCCTCGGTCGATTTTACGGTTCAGAATTATTACAGTAAGTACACTGTTATTAAATTCTGATTTTGTTTGTTCTGCGAGAATAAACTATACTAAGATTTATAATTAGAGTTAATTATAAATAATTATTCTGTTGGAATAATTTACTATAGTTTTATAATATAAAGTATTTTATAATATTTTATAATTCACTATAGTACTTAGAAATATAAAATATTCTATAATATTTTATATACACAGATTGTTTTAAACATATTTAACAACAATCTTAAGACAATACATTTAATCTGTTTAATTCATCTGTGTAGATGGCATCAAACACTGAAATAGTTGAAATGCCAAAAGTCGCTGCTCCGCCGGCAATACCACCATTCAAGTTCAAAGGGACTGACTTTGGAACATGGCAAAATAAGATGTACTTTTACATCACATCCTTGAGCATGGCTAGATTTCTCACCGAGGAGGTACCTAAGCCAAAGGAGGGGGCCAGTCCAGAGGAACTTGAAGAAATGGCACTAGTGTTAAAAGCTTGGAATAACTCGGATTTTATGTGCCGAAACTACATTCTTAGCTATTTGGATGAATCTTTGTACAAGATTTATAGTCAATTTAAGACTAGTAAACTCTTGTGGGAAGGTTTAATCAAAAAGTTTAAGACTGAAGATGCAGGCTACAGAAAATTCGTGGTGGATAAATTCCAGTTTTATCGAATGGTTGACAGTAAAACTCTGAATGAGCAAGTCGAAGAACTCCAGAATATGATTCACGACATCTTGGCCGAAGGACATGAACTTAGCGAGTCTTACCTGGTTGCTTGTATCATTGGCAAGCTTCCTCCTGGTTGGACGGGGTTCAAACATCACTTGAGGCACAAGAAATCAGTTGCAAAGTGGAACTTGCAAGATCTCACAGAATATCTGAAAACCGAAGAAAACAATCGGTATACTGACAAAGGCAGCAGTAACTATGTGGCTATGCCTCAGCTCGGAGGGGCTAAGGTTCACGTCGTAGAAGACTCAAAGAAAAGCAAGAAGCGTAAGGCCAATACCTCCAACAAAGGACATAAGGGTAACAAGAAGCGAAAGTTCAATGGAGCTTGCTTCACATGTGGAAAAAATGGACACCTTGCAAAGGATTGTCGTAGCCGTGCTCAGCCAAAGGATGAAGCAAATGTTAGCATCAACCTAGCTCCATCTGACATTGATAACATGCATTTATCTGCAGTTGCTGAAGCATTCCTGACAAGTGAATCCAAAGGCTGGTGGGTGGATACAGGAGCTACCCGTCACATTTGCTCTGACATAAACATGTTCACTTCATACAAGAAGTTTGATCATGAAGAGAAGCTGTACATGGGAAATAATGCTCACTCCGTGGTGGAGGGACAAGGCACAGTGGTTCTCAAATTCACCTCAGGAAAAGATGTTACTCTCAATGAAGTTCTTCATGTCCCAGACATTAGGAAGAATTTAATTTCTGGATCTGTCCTATCTAAGAAAGGTTTTAGATTAGCCTTTGAGTCAGATAAATTTGTACTGACCAAAGGGGGTATGTATGTAGGCAAAGGATATGTGTGTGATGGCCTATTTAAGGCTAATGTAGCCGTTATTGGCAAAAACAACAAATTTATTAATAATAATAATTCTTCTGCTTACTTGCTTGAGTCCACTTTACTTTGGCATGAAAGATTAGGTCATATTAATTTTAGAAAAATGAAAAAATTATCAAACTTAGGATTAATTCCTAAATTTGATATTGATAAATCTTATAAGTGTGAAATTTGCATTGAGGCAAAGTTTGCGAAACAACCTTTCCCTTCAGTGGAAAGGAGCTCACAACCATTAGAGCTAATTCACACAGACTTGTGCAATCTCAAGTCAACTCCAACTCGAGGAGGAAAAAAATACTTCATCACATTTATTGATGATTGTACACGTTATTGCTACGTTTACTTATTGAATAAGAAAAAGGAAGCAATAAATGCCTTTGTAAGATACAAGGCTGAAGTAGAAAATCAGTTAAATAAGAAGATAAAAATTCTTAGATCTGATAGAGGTGGTGAATATGAATATCCCTTCGCACAGTTGTGTGCCGACTCAGGGATAATTCACCAAACAACGGCACCATACTCACCTCAATCAAATGGAATAGCCGAAAGGAAAAACCGAACCTTAAGAGACATGATCAATGTATTACTTTTGAATTCGGGTTTACCTAGGAACTTGTGGGGGGAAGCTCTATTTATGGCTAATCATATATTAAATAGAGTTCCGCACAAGAAAAATGATACCATTCCGTATGAGTTATGGAAAGGTAGACAACCAAGCTATAAATACCTCAAGGTGTGGGGGTGCTTGGCAAAGGTAGCTGTACCAAAACCTATGAAAGAAAAGGTTGGACCAAAAATTGGACCAAAAACCGTGGATTGCTACTATATAGGTCATGCAGAAAATAGTAGCGCTTACAGATTTCTAGTGTTCAAATCTGAAGTCAGCAACATACACGTGAATACTATAATTGAGTCACGTGATGCTACATTCTTCGAGAATGTATTTCCACATAAGAAGAACACGGATGTTATTTCTCATAAAAGACCATATGAATTAATTTCTAAGGAAGATAATTCTCAAATCAGCAATGAGGTTGTTGATCATTGGTCAAATAAATCAATTTCTAAGGAAAATGATTCTCAAATCAATAAAGAGATTGCTGAAGAATCTGACGAGCCCCGAAGGAGCAAGCGAGCTAAAATTGCTAAATCATTCGGACCAGATTTCTTAACTTATATGTTAGAGGATGATCCTAAAACATATAATGAAGCCATGTCTATTCCTGATGCCTCTTATTGGAAAGAGGCAATAGACAGTGAATTACAGTCCATTCTAAGTAATAATACTTGGGAGTTGGCGGATCTTCCTAAGGGAAGTAAGCCAATTGGATGTAAATGGGTATTTAAAAAGAAACTAAAACCCGATGGCTCAATTGATAAATATAAGGCTAGATTAGTAGCCAAAGGTTATAGTCAAAAGGAGGGAATAGATTTCTTTGACACCTATTCACCAGTGACTAGGATAACATCCATTAGAACTTTAATAGCTTTAGCAGCTATATATAATCTAGAGATACATCAAATGGATGTTAAAACCGCTTTCCTCAATGGAGAATTGAATGAGGAAATATATATGGAGCAACCTGAGGGTTTTGTTGTTAAAGGCAAAGAGAATAAAGTATGTAAACTTGTTCGATCTCTTTATGGCCTAAAACAAGCTCCTAAACAATGGCACGAAAAATTTGATAGTGTCATGATTAAAAGTGGTTTTCAAATCAATGAATGCGACAAGTGTGTCTATATTAAACAATTTGGACAAGCAACTGTCATAATATGTTTGTATGTAGACGATATGTTAATACTTGGGACTAATATGGAGGTCATTAAGTCCGCAAAGAAAATATTAACAAAACACTTCGATATGAAAGATCTCGGTGAAGCGGATGTTATTTTGGGAATTAAAATAACAAGATCACCGGATGGGATTAAATTATCTCAGTCACATTATGTAGATAAAGTGCTTGAGAGATTTAAAAACTATGGAATTAAGGGAACAAATAACCCATTTATTCCATCTCTTGTTTTACACAAGAATAAAGGTGATAGTGTATCACAAAACGAATATGCTCGTATCATTGGATGTCTCATGTATATCATGAATTGCACGAGGCCAGACATCGCTTACTCAGTCAATAAATTGAGTAGGTACACGAGCAATCCGAGCAAAGAACATTGGAACGCTCTGAAGAGAGTGCTTGGATACTTAAAAAATACATCAAAATATGCATTACACTATGGAAAATATCCAGCTGTCCTTGAGGGATATAGTGATGCAAATTGGATTTCTGATTCAGAGGAATCAAAATCCACAAGCGGATATGTATTTACTCTGGGGGGAGCTGCTATTTCTTGGAAATCTTCCAAACAAACTTGTATAGCTCGATCCACTATGGAATCAGAGTTTATAGCTTTGGATAAAGCTGGAGAAGAAGCTGAGTGGCTTCATAACTTTCTGGAAGATATTCCACTATGGCCGAAACCTGTGTCGGCTATATGTATACATTGTGATAATCAGGCGGCATTACATAGAGCTCATAACTTTATGTATAATGGTAAATCACGACACATTCGTCGTCGACATAATACCGTGAGACATTTACTCTCAAATGGAATAATTTCCATTGATTTTGTGAAATCAAAAGATAACCTCGCGGATCCGTTTACTAAAGGTTTATCTGGTGAGAGAGTAGAATGTGCGTCGAGGGGAATGGGCTTAAAAGCCTAAAATATAACTAAGTTACCTTGTACGGAAACCTAACTTGGCGACTGGAGATCCCACGGACCAGGTTCAATAGGACAACCAGTCTTGGTTAACTTAAAAAGTGGAGCACTTTAGAGTCCAACTCTAGCTCATTCCTATGATGCAAAAAGTGCAACCTACAGCGTTTGATTAGGTTAAGCTTATGCTTTTAATGACGTCTATATCTTGTCAAGAACAAGTGGAGTATAGTAGGATACTCTTAATAGATGCGGTCACCTATGTAAGTGTGAGCTGGGTCGGCTCGTTGAGAATTCTTATAAGGCTGGAATCCTCTAAAGCACTCGCAGAACCCAAGAATGTTCAGGGCCAAAACGAACACAACCGAGAACTCTTAACAAATAGGTTTAGTGCTGTGTTAAGTTTATTGTTTTGGTTTACATAAACAGCCGACAGTTCAAGATGAAATATTTCACTGATTGGCTAAGTAAATCCGATAAATTCTAACTAGGGAAGGTTCAAGATGGAATATTTCACCTATCCCGATGCAGTACTATTCCTAAAGAATATTTAACGTGAGATATGAAAAATAATTTCATTCATTTGTGGGGGATTGTTGGTGTAATTAAATTAGTTATAGTTAATTAAATTGAGTTAGCCATATTAATTATTACACCTTAAATGAATAAAATGAGAAGAGAAGTTGAGTGTCTCTATCCCACATGGAAAAGAAGAAGAAAATTGAGCTACACAATTGTTATAAAAAGGGCACCTAGCTTTTGAGTTGTAAGGCTTTTTGTGGGAGTGGGCCTAGAGTAATATCTGGGCCCAATAATTATTAAAGTCTAAATTTTTTAATAAAGATCCTTGGTGATCCGATTAGGATCCGCATGTGATCCAATTAGGATCCGCATGTGATCCAGTTAGGATCCACGTGTGATCCGAATAGGATCCGCATGTGATCCGAACAGGATCCGCGAGACCCACTTCTAGAAGGTCTGAGAAGGATCCGTTCGCCCGCCCAATTTTTGAATAAAAGGGTGTGTAGGTCGGATTTTGAACCGAACGGGTGGCACCCGTTCGGACCAAACCACTGTTTGGTTTAAATCCGAATAGTTGTGACCCTCCAGCACAACCCTTCTGCTGCTATAAATAGGGGGAGAATCTGGCCAATTCTCCCATCCCATTTTCAAGCAATCAAAGCAGAAAATCATCTATTCTTCTCTATATTTTTCTCCTCTCAAATTAAATATTCTATTTGTTAAAGTTCGCTGTGGACTTGTTCTTAGTGCAAAGAAACAAGTATCCGACCGTTGAATCTTGGGAGACCACTGGGACGAACTGTTGCACCTTGACAGCCCAAAAATATTGTCTTAAGGATATTGCATTTGCAAGCCTCGGTCGATTTTACGGTTCAGAATTATTACAGTAAGTACACTGTTATTAAATTCTGATTTTGTTTGTTCTGCGAGAATAAACTATACTAAGATTTATAATTAGAGTTAATTATAAATAATTATTCTGTTGGAATAATTTACTATAGTTTTATAATATAAAGTATTTTATAATATTTTATAATTCACTATAGTACTTAGAAATATAAAATATTCTATAATATTTTATATACACAGATTGTTTTAAACATATTTAACAACACTCCGCAGCAAATATCGAACCATCTCGAAAGCACTAGGATTCGTGGGAGTTGAAAATAAGCATAGATCCGGAGATTCCAAATAGGGCAACCATTCGCACTTTGCCTTTCCGGGTCTGGATTTTTCGAGTCGTTTTAATCGTCGTGATCGACGGGAAAGAATGAAATGAATGAATGTTCTCTCATCGCATAATTCAGCCATTATATTTTCTTCTTCCTTCGCTACTTTCGGCCGTACGTAATTTCGGGGTTGGCTTGTTACTTTACTTTTCGTAATTCTGTTTTGAAAATTGTGAGCTATTGTGGTAAAAATACTTCATCATCATCATCATTAATAATAATAATAATAATATATAGTCTCAATCTAAAGAAGAAGCAGAAGTATTAGGTTTATAATTAATCGAAATCATGGAATTAAGAGTCTAAATGGAGACTAAATGCTGGGAAATATGTTATACTATGCATTTAAGAATATTGTTATAAAATTTAGGATAAAATGATGAACAAATTGTAGTAAGCAAAGTTATATGTAGAGAAAACTCATCAACTCTTTTCATTCATTTCATGTTCTAGTTCATCTTCTTGTTTACTCTACTCACAAAGTGATGGATGAAACCCATCTATATATATACAAGTTCAAGATATCTATACACTAGACACATGTCTTCTAGGTGTCTTCCATGCAATTGTGTTACATGGCTATATTACATGTTAAACACTTGTATATATCAAGAGATTTCCACATAAATGTATGCTTTGTCACACTTCTTCATGTATTGCCATGTATAAGGTAATGTGTTGCTTCTTTGTTTAACCATGTGGAAGAATTATGCATAGCCACATAATCTCTTGAATGGTAAATTACCAATGGCATCCACAACATATGAATATTTCATAACACTCCCCCTTGGATGCCAATTGCTTCTGGAGTATGCCTCGTTAAAACCTTGTCAAGAAAAACGCATTGGGATAAAAACTTGAACGAAGGAAAAAGAGTACATATCCGAAAGGGGCTTATAAACGTGTAACAACACTGCCTCGTTAAAACCTTGCCAAGAAAAACCCAGTGGGACAAAAACTTGGACGAAGGAAAAAGAGTACAGTGTAAGTGTCGGTAATTACATGCTCCCCCTGATGCCGACATAAGATCCACAAGTCGCCGCATTCCAATGTTGTAAATCATCTTCCTGAATGTCGTAGTCGGCAATGCTTTAATGAATAAATCGGCAAAGTTATTACATGACTGAATCTGAAGAACGTCTATATCACCATTTTTCTGAAGCTCGTGGGTAAATAAAAACTTTGGTGATATGTGCTTCGTTTTTTCTCCTTTGATATATCCATTTTTAATTTGAGCAATACAGGGGGCATTGTCTTCATATAATGATGCAGTTATATTCTTTGTTGAAGTCAACCCACAAGATTCTTGGATATATTGAACCATTGATCTCAGCCATAAGCATTCTCGACTTGCTTCATGCAATGCCAAAATTTCAGCATGATTGGAAGAAGTGGCTGCTAGAGTTTGTTTAACAGATCGCCATGATATTGCAGCGTCACCACAAGTGAATACATATCCACTTTGTGATCTACCTTTGTGTGGATCAGAAAGATAACTTACATCTGCATAACCTGCTACATGTCCATCGGCATCTCTAGAGTAAAATAGACCCATGTCTATTGTCCCATAAAGATAGCGCAATATGTGTTTAACTCCATTCCAATGTCTTCGTGTTGGTGTGGAGCTATACCTTGCCAGTAAGTTAACCGAGAAGGCTATATCAGGTCTCGTACAATTTGCAAGATACATCAAGGCTCCAATTGCACTTAGATAAGGTACTTCAGGACCAAGCAATTCTTCATTTTCCTCCCGATGATGAAAAGGATCTTTCTTTATATCCAAAGAACGGACAACCATGGAACTGCTCAATGGATGAGCTTTGTCCATCTAAAATCTCTTCATAATCTTTTATGTATATGCCGATTGATGGATAAAGATTACAGTTGATAAATGTTCGATCTGTAGGCCGAGACAAAACTTTGTTTTTCCGAGATTTTTCATCTCAAATTCTTTCATTATATAGTTTGCGGTCTTTGTGAGCTCTTCAGGAGTCCCCACAAGATTTAAGTCGTCCACGTATACCGCAATAATGGAAAAATCATTCTCAAATCTTTTATGTACTGTTTGGTTGTCGGGAAAGTGAGGGAAAATGAGGGAAAGGAAGTTTTTTTTTCTCTCATTGTTGTTTGGATAGCAGGAAAGGAGGTTTTTATTTTCCTTCAACTTTCCTGCAGGAAAATTTTGTGAAGAAAAAATTTCCCCACCAATTTGATGGGAAAATCCAGGGAAAATTTTTTAGAAAATTGCAAAACTCCCCTTATACTTTGTCTAACTATCATAATTCTCCATTTGTGATTTTTTCCTATCAAAAGCCCCTTTGTGCTTATTTATTATTAGCAAAAAAAGTACCCTCTCAAGTCATTATAACAATTATACCCCCACAAAATGATGCAAAAGCACCCCTTTAACCTATAATATTATCAGTAACCCCCTATTAACTTTAAAAATTGACGATAACCCCTTGTTACTTTTGAAAATTGATTTAAATTCGATGACTAAAAAATATACAATAGCGTCAAATACTTGAAGAGGGAGTTGAATATCGCGATCAACAAAACCACTGATGACCAAAGCAATGATTTTTATGATTTATTTTAAGTTATTTTAGTTTATTTATTTCATTATTGTTAGCTTTTATTTTATTCAATTACTCAATTTGTACTTTTTATTTTCTAGGAATTAATTTGATAACTTTTATTTTGCAATCACTTTTAATATATTTTATAATTATGAAAGTATTTATAATCAAAAAAATATTTATCAAAAATATTATATTTCAAAATTTTCTTGACAATCAAACATCTGCAAGAAAATAATTTTCCTGACAACCAAACATGCAGAGGAAAATGACTTTCTTTTCCTTTTCCTTTCCTTTCCTTTCCTTTTCCTTTCCCTACAATTTTCCCTCACTTTCTTGACAACCAAACACGCTATTAATGAAAACACATGGACAAACTGGATTGTTAACAAATCCTTCATTTATGAGATAATCACTGAGCCGATTATACCACATCCGGCCAGACTGTTTTAATCCGTATAAGGATCGTTGCAATTTAATTGAATACAATCCATGAGACCTTTGATTATGAAATCCTTCAGAGATTTTTAATCCTTCAGGGATTTTCATATATATATATATATATATATATATATCACTATCAAGTGATCCATATAAATATGCGGTAACCACATCCATGAGACACATGTCCAGTCCTTCAGAGACTGTAAAGCTAATCAAATACCGCAACGTGATTACATCAATCACAGGGGAATATGTTTCATCATAATCAATTTCAGGTCTTTGTGAGAATCCTTGTGCAACAAGTCGTGCCTTGTATCTCACAATCTCATTCCGTTTTCGTACAAATACCCATTTGTACCCGACCGGTTGCACGTTTTCGGGCGTGCGAACTATCAGTCCAAAAACTTTGCGATTTTCTAGCGAGTTCAGCTCAGCTTGAATCGCATCTTTCCATTTTGGCCAATCATTTCTATGTCGACATTCATCAACTGATATCGGTTCGGGATCTTCAGGATCCTTATTTATAATATCTAGTGCGACCCCATACGCAGACGTTGTCTACAATCACTTTCTTTCTAACCCAGTTTTCTAGAGTATTTAAATAATTCAAAGAGATCTCTTCAAATATCACCTCTTCAGGGGCATCAGTTTCATTTGCCTCTTCCAGGGCATTTCTTATTTCAGACTGATCAGTTATTTTTTCTATAGCGCTTTGTTTTGAAACAGTTTCCTCTTCAGGAGGAATACATACTTCTGGTATCTTTTTCCTTCGGGGATTCTTGTCTTTCGCACCAACCGGGCGTCCACGTTTCGTTTGTGGTTTTTCAGATTGTCCTGCAAGGACATGTCCTTGCAGGACATGTCCTTTAGGGACATCAATCAGTGCTGGTGCATTAACTGCCGGTATATGAGATTTTGTTATTTTCTTTGTATCTACAAATATATCCGACAATTGATTTGCAACATTTTGCAAATGTATAATCTTTCTTACTTCTTGCTCACAATTATTTGTGCGTGGGTCATAATGAGACAAAGATGGCACATTCCATTTAATTTCACGCCGTTCTTCATGAACTGGCTTCTTATCTCCCCCTAATGGCGGGAAAACTGTCTCATCAAAAATACTATCAGCATATCTTGCTTTAAACATATCACCCGTCAGGGGCTCAAGATATCTGATAATAGACGGGGAATCAAAACCAATGTAGATCCCAAGTCGTCTCTGTGGACCCATTTTTGTTCGTTGTGGCGGTGATATTGGAACATAAACCGCACATCCAAAAATTTTCAAATGAGAAATATCAGGCTGCTGGCCTGTCACAAGCTGCAATGGCGAATACGCCTCGAATGAACTTGGTCTAATCCGGACCAGTGAAGCAGCATGTAATATTGCATGTCCCCAAAAAGAGGTATGTAAATTTGACCTCAAAAGTAAAGGTCTAGCAATTAATTGCAACCTCTTTATAAATGACTCAGCTAGGCCATTTTGAGTATGAACATGTGGAACAGAATGTTCAACATCAATTCCAATTGACATGCAATAATCATCAAATGCTTGAGATGTAAACTCACCGGCATTATCAAGACGGATTGTCTTTATCGAATAATCAGGAAATTGTGCCCTCAATTTTATAATTTGAGCAAGAAGCTATGCAAAAGTCTTTGTACGCGTTGACAGTAGGCATACATGAGACCATCTCGAAGATGCGTCTATCAGGACCATAAAATAACGAAAAGGTCCACACGGTGGATCTACAGGCCCACATATATCTCTATGAATTCGTTGTAAAAACATTGGGGATTCAGTATCAATCTTCATAGGAGATGTTCTGATAATTAATTTCCTCTGTGAGCATGCCACACACACATTTTCTTGCGGCAAAAGAATCTTCTGGTTCTTTAAAGGATGCCCGCTCGAATTCTTTATTATTCGACGCATCATAAATGCTCCCGGGTGGCCAAGTCGGTCATGCCAAAGCGAGAAAAGTTTTGAATCATTGAACTTCCTGTTCAATACAACATTTGATTAAAAAACTCTTATGGTCGCATAATATAAACCCGATGAGAAAACTGAGAGTTTTTCAATTACATGCTTCTGGCATGAACTTATGGATGTGATACAACGATATTTCATATTCCCCTCATTCATGGTCTCAATATGAAATCCATTCAAACAAATATCTTTGAAACTTAGCAAGTTTCTTTTGGATTTCGGAGAGTACAACGCCTCTTTTATCAAAATATTTGTACCACCGGACAATATCGTATTGGCTCTTCCGGAGCCTTCAATTAATGTTATAGTACCACAAATTGTACTAACATTAGCCTTTGATAATTTCAAATTCGAGAAATATTTCTTATCTCGAAGAATTGTGTGTGTGTTCCCACTGTCAACCAAACAAATATCTCCATCGTTCATGCTCACATCAACGTTATTTATTTTTTTATTAATTTATTATTGTTTTTCTTAAGCACAAAAAAAATAATAAGATTTCTTTAAAATATACTCAAATCTTCGGGTTTGAGTCTTTCACCCAGACTTTCTTTCAAGTCTAAAATTTACGAAGCTTTGTTACAAGCTTAAAACCTTTTAAACTTTCTTTCAAGCTTAAAATCTTTGAAGCTTTCTTTCAAGCTTAAAATTTACTAGGCTTTCTCTCAAACTTAAAATCTTTGAAGCTTTCTTTCAAGCTTAAAATTTACTAGGCTTTCTTTCAAGCAAAAAATTAGCTCAAAACTTCGGGGTTGAGTTTTTCGCCTAGTAGAGGCACACAAGTAGTAGGCTTTCTTTTAAGCCAAAAATATACTCGAAACTTCGGGTTTGAGTTTTTCGCCTAGTAGAGACACACAAGTAGTAGGCTTTCTTTCAAGCCGAAAATATACTCGAAACTTCGGTTTTGAGTTTTTCGCCTTGTAGAGGCACAAAAGTAGTAGGCTTTCTTTCAAGCCGAAAATATACTCAAACTTCGAGTTTGAGTCTTTTGCCTAATGGAGGCACACAAGTAGTAGGCTTTCTTTCAAGCCGAAAATATACTCAAATCTTCGAGTTTGAGTCTTTTGCCTAATGGAGGCACACAAGTAGTAGGCTTTCTTTCAAGCCGAAAATATACTCAAATCTTCGAGTTTGAGTCTTTTGCCTAGACTTTCTTTCAAGTCTAAAATTTTCAAAGCTTTCTTTCAAGCTTAAACTTTAAAGCTTTATTTCAAGCTCAAAACTTATTAGACTTTCTTTCAAGCCGAACACAATTTGTTCATATTCGAATTTCAAGTTATTTATACTGCATATAGTAAAGTATGCATATTATTTCGAATTCAAGTTATTTATACTAAGTATAATAAAGTATGCATATTACTTGTTTGTCGATTTTAATCCTTCCGGATAGTGGCAATTGCTACTTTCCTCAACCCTTTTTTGCGTCAACTTCTGATGGATGCCGTGTCACCTATAAACGTTGTAAGGACGATCCGAACGGTCACAATGAAGAGGCTGGTGTGAGGAACCTTCGGTTAAAATTTGAGGATGATCAAACGGTGGAAATGGCCGGAATGATTGAAAAACAGAAGCTATTTTATGCAAATATGAAAATTTGCCTTTCAAAGTGTTTGCCTCTTTTCTCTCTTATTTGTGGAATATATTGTGATAACTTGAAATCGAGTTATAGAGCAAACTCGTGCTGATAACGTGTTATAAAACTTAGGATAAAATGATGAACAAATTGTAGTAAGCAAAGTTATATGTAAAGAAAACTCATCAACTCTTTTCATTCATTTCATGTTCTAGTTCATCTTCTTGTTTACTCTACTCACAAAGTGATGGATGAAACCCATCTATATATATACAAGTTCAAGACATCTATACACTAGACACATGTCTTCTAGGTGTCTTCCATGCAATTGTGTTACATGACTATATTACATGTTAAACACTTGTATATATCAAGAGATTTCCACATAGATATATGCTTTGCCACACTTCTTCATGTATTGCCATGTATAAGGTAATGTGTTGCTTCTTTATTTAACCAAGTGGAAGAATTATGCATAGCCACATAATCTCTTGAATGGTAAATTACCAATGGCATCCACAACATATGAATATTTCATAAAAAATATATATTTTTCCAGTCTTCAGACACTATCATGTTTCTAGATGTAAATTAAAAATATCACCATATTCTTAAACCAAAAGAAAAAACAAAAACAAATTAAATATGATAATCGGACCAGCTATTGTCACAAAGAAATGCAACAAAATTACTCTGGATAAAGTTTGCAGAATGAAGTCAAAAGCAATAATACAAATGATATTTTTCAAACAAAGTAGAATTTTAATTTACGTTATATGTTTTATTACATCAAACATTTTTTTTTCCTCAAGGGTTTAATCCCTTTCGAGACGGATCGGACACATTAAGAGATATTTCTATTAAAAGACATTGAATATTTTATTACATCAAACATTTAATGCCGCTACACCAAACACGAAGTTTCCATTAGATGCATTGTTTGCATAGATCAAAAATTCGTTTCAAGTTTATGTTTCGGTCAAATTAAATATTGAAAACTTTTTGAGACTTTTCGGAAATATTTCGGAAAAACTAAGGAAAAATTGTAAAAAAAGTTACTAAATTTAGAAAAAAATAGATTTTAAGGTAAACATATAGTTTCGGTATTACATATTGTCTTCGTTTCGCTTGATTCAAAAACGGAAACTTTTCGATATTTTCGATGGAAAAAATGAAATTTTGATCCATGATTTGCATAAATGGTTGCTATTTATGACAAAATTAAATTTGGAAATTTTTTGTTTCTTCTGGTAAATATCAAAATTCAGAACAACTAATCATGATAAGTTAAATATTGACTTACATACATATAATTAATCCATGCTCGTCTCAATCATACATAGGAGCATTGTTTAAAAAAGTTAAATTAAACTCGAAACACAATTTTAAATTAAATAAAAAAAGTTTATATATAAATAATTAAAGATAAAATTGCAGAAAACCTTCACCCCAAGCCCATTGGACCCAAAATTTTCAACCCAAAGGCCCAACTCAGAAGGAGGGAAATTCCACATACATGGCGGGAAGTAACAAATTACAATAAGTTTATTAAATTCCAAAACCACATTTACAGCCCGGGTACCGGCTCTCCTATTCGGTCGCTCCGCTCCACTTCATTCCCACTTCCCATTCTTATTATATTTTATCTTTTTATATATATATATATATTCTTCGAAAAGAGGAGAAGAAATCACCAAACCCTCGCCATGGCGAAACCCTCACGTGCAAAGTACTCCTCCGACGAGTCCATGTCAAATTCCTCCGCGGAGGAAGAGGCGGTCAACGATCAGGTCATCGATGAGGAAGACGAAGAGGAACTTGAGGCCGTCGCTCGCTCCGCTGATGATTCGGAAGTCGATGAGGATAACTCCAATGCTGCTGTTCAAGAGGACGACGACGACGTTGAGGTTTGAAATTGTCGAATTAGGGCTTTTTTTTCCTCAGCAGATACCAAATTGTTACTTTTGCTTTTTCTCTTTTTTCTTTTCATGTTACGTTATCTCGAGTACATTTCCCCATACTTAGGGCTTTGCTTTTGACGGTAAATTTTTGATGAGTCGTGACTCGTGACAGATCCACATGCTTTGAAATTACGTGTGATTTTTGTGTGCGATGGATGTTTTCATTTATTTTAGAATGGATGGGTAGGGATGACTGAAATGAGTAATTTTCTGTTAATCAGTTGAACTTTGTTTAAATGGAGTTCTTTCAAGTTGCTTCTCTCCTTTCCTTTCACGTAAAAAAACATATTTTGTGTTTCTGTGTCATAGGTGATTTAAGTCTCCTCGACTATTTGACTGTTAAGTTAGTTGAAAATGGAGCTGGAAAATAATATGAAGTATTTGTGGTTTTATCAATTTAATCATGTTGTGGTTTCAAGGTAAGATTCATTCCTGGAATGATAGAGTGAGTAATGGTGAAGGTTGTTTTGTTTCTTTCAGGAAGATGATGTTGTTGCAAATGAAGTTTCCAAACGTGAGAAGGCGAGGCTTAAAAAGATGCAGAATATGAAGAAGCAGAAGATACAAGAGATACTAGATGTCCAGAATGCTGCTATTGATGCTGATATGGTGTGTCATCTGAAAAACACCCATTTTACTTGACATCATCAGTGTAGTGTTTAATATACTGATATTTGTTTAACCTGGTTATTTTTGTGGCAGAACAACAAAGGAAAGGGTCGTTTGAACTATCTCTTGCAGCAGACAGAGTTATTTGCTCATTTTGCTAAGGGTGATCCTTCTGCCTCTCGGAAGAAGGCAAAAGGAAGGTAAGATAGAATGAGTTAGCATAAGCAGACCCCAAGTTAGTATATTTACATCACATTGAATATGAATTAGAGAAACTGATTAACACAGTACAAACAGATACAATTCTTTACTCTGAGACCCATCAATCACCTGTAAATGAGACTATGACATCACTTTTTCTTTTGCATTATATGGGCTACTGATGCATAGCTTGAATCAGCCTTTGGTTGCCCGGTGTGAGGCTGTTTTGCAACTAACTTCAGTCGCAAAAATTATTTCATTAGTTTTTTCTTCCTCACCCTGTTAAAGCCTTTTCTTCACTCCTCTTTCCACATCCGGGGGAGGAGATGGGTAAAATGGCAAGACAATTGGCAGCATCAATCTTTCTGATATCCTTTATCTTTTTCTTTATATATGTTTGAGGCAGGGAAGGGATAATGAGTCTCGGTAGAGGGAATTTTGGATTAGTTGATAGATGGTGGTATAAGTCAGAATACATTTGGAAAAGGATAAGATTATTCAGAGTACTCCTCCCGCCCCTACCTAAAAAATGATAAGATATTCTGAGTAAGAATAGTGGTGGTGCTGGATTGGTTGGTGTGCACAGAACAAATACCACATTACTTCTGAGGCAGCAGAAAAAGAGCTATAAAAGCTGAAAGAGATCTGCTTAATCGAATATGAAGATTCTCTATTTTGAATTATCATATTAAATTA
Organism: Penstemon eatonii; assembly: GCA_038501285.1. NCBI lineage: Eukaryota > Viridiplantae > Streptophyta > Magnoliopsida > Lamiales > Plantaginaceae > Penstemon > Penstemon eatonii. The sequence goes on along the minus strand of CM076715.1, from coordinate 62,436,020 downwards.
AGTGATCAAGAAGTATAAGTTGTTGGATTACATTTATTTTGATTCTGCTCAATCCAAAGAATTTGTTCTTTGTGGTGCATCTTGCATCTATTATAACCAAATGTTATACACTCAATGGTACTTTTGTTCAGCTAATCAGTTGACCTTGTTCTTCAGATTCCCGGTTCACAATTACCACATCATATACTCTCAATATAAATAATTAACACAATCTCTCCACATGCATCTGTACTAACATAATACTTACAGCATAATAGGGCTTAAGTTGAATTGATAAAGCAAATTTGCCAATTATTATGATTCAATCATGACACATGTCTTTTTTATATTTTCCACTCAGCGAAACACTGATGACTTTGTTAACCATGAAAGTACTTCTATCTAAACTTCACAAAAATATCTTATTGTTAAAATTAGTTCAGTTTCCGTATCCATGAGAGTTTGTAATCTGAATTCAATCTAATGCGGTTAGTCCAATTATATTTGCAGGGGTCGCCATGCATCTAAGGTTACTGAAGAGGAAGAAGACGAAGAATGCTTGAAGGAGGAAGAAGATGGACTTTCTGGAACTGGAAATACAAGGCTTGTGGCACAGCCATCTTGTAAGATGATTTTCCCACCTCTGTTGTGTTAGCTGCCTTGAACTTCTTTTAACAGTTGTATTGGATGGTGCCAACTACTTCAGTTCATTGGATTCATCTAAATAATGCTGCATTGGGTGGCATTTTCTATTTATCAAGTTGGATCAATTATTTTTGCTGGTGTGTCTCTTAGGTATCCAAGGAAAGATGAGGGATTACCAACTTGCTGGTTTAAACTGGCTGATAAGGCTGTATGAGAATGGCATTAATGGAATTCTTGCTGATGAAATGGTAAAACGACACTATCTGTTTCAACTTTTTGTGTTAAGTTTTATGTTGATATTGATGTCTGTCGTTCCCAATTTAGGGGCTTGGTAAAACTTTGCAAACCATCTCTTTGATGGGTTACTTGCATGAGTTTAGAGGGATTACTGGTCCTCACATGGTAGTTGCTCCGAAATCTACACTTGGTAACTGGATGAATGAAATCAAAAGGTTTTGTCCTGTTTTGCGTGCTGTAAAGTTTCTTGGAAATCCTGATGAAAGAGTAAGTCTGTTTTACCCATTTGGATGTCAGTTTGATAGTCTTCTGTTACTACCTCTTCTCACAAATGTTTGTTCTTTCAGAGATACATACGCGAGGAATTACTTGTTGCTGGAAAGTTTGATGTTTGTGTCACAAGTTTTGAAATGGCAATTAAAGAAAAGACTGCCTTGCGCCGATTCAGCTGGCGATACATCATTATTGATGAAGCTCATAGAATCAAGAATGAGAATTCTCTTCTCTCAAAGACGATGAGACTTTTTAATACTAACTATCGGCTTCTAATTACTGGAACGCCACTTCAGGTATTGTTTGATAGTTTCCTAGGATTTGAATTCCCTTTAGCATTCTTTAGATATTTGAAATCTGTGCTGATGCTTAAGGGTGAGGTCAAATAGCTATAATTTGTTCGTAGAGCATAGCTTTTATTTATCAAGTTGTGATTCTGTGATTGATATGCTTTGAGAACTTTGTAGACCTTCTCTTCAGATGACTATAAATGAAACCTTCTTGATCTTCAACTTTTGAAGGTTATTTGTAATATTGTTGATACTCTAATAGCTTCTGAATACTTCAAAGTTTCTTTGTTCTTTTTCTTATTTTATGTTTCTTTTGAGGTACTTATTTATAAGGAAATGCTCAGAACATTCTTTACATGTCTGCTATAAAGAATCTCTTTTATGGGGGTATATTGTCAGCGTTCATTCAGTCTTTGTAGTACTCATCCTATTGCATTTGAGGTATATTGTCCTCTTTCTCTCATCCGTGATGTGTCTCTTTCAAGATTATTTGGTCTGCATCTACATGCTTGCTACATCTTTCTTCTAGATCTTTGTTTGTGACATTGTATTTTATTTTGCAGAATAATCTTCACGAACTCTGGTCTCTCCTTAACTTCTTGCTTCCAGAGATATTTAGCTCTGCCGAGACCTTTGATGAATGGTTCCAAATTTCGGACGATAATGATCAGCAGGAAGTTGTCCAACAACTTCACAAGGTTTTACAATTTTCCCATATACAGCTTTTCCTTGCAAAAATAACCACTCATATGTGATGAGAAATAAATTGTTTTGAATGCTGAACTTTTCAGCTTAAGATTTGACAGTTTTAAAGCCGGGTGCATTCAAATTATCAAAGTTGTATTTTTGTTTGCCAATTGTAAAAGCTCAATTATGATAAATCTATCATGTAAACTAAATTTGCAGTATTACTCAATGTACTAAGGATTGTCTTTTGTACTGTAAAATAATACATTCATGTAATCATTGCTTCGTACAATAATCTTCTCTCTTTTGTTTTGGTTTGTGATTTGCTAGGTTCTTCGCCCCTTCCTTCTCAGGAGGTTGAAGTCTGATGTCGAGAAAGGTTTGCCTCCCAAGAAGGAGACAATACTTAAAGTTGGTATGTCCCAGATGCAGAAGCAATACTACAAGGCATTGCTACAGAAAGATCTTGAAGTTGTAAATGCTGGTGGAGAACGCAAGCGCCTTCTTAACATAGCCATGCAGCTTCGTAAATGTTGTAATCATCCCTATTTGTTTCAAGGTGCTGAACCTGGCCCACCTTATTTCACTGGGGAACATCTTATAGAAAATGCTGGTATGTTCTTTCTCTAACAAATGTAATTATATTTGTTTAGTGACTGTTCCTTTTTCATATTTAGCCTCAATTTGTAAAATAATGTTCTAAATTGCAGGCAAGATGGTTCTTCTGGACAAGTTGCTTCATAAATTAAAAGAGCGTGATTCTAGGGTTTTAATTTTTTCACAGGTTGGTTATTCTTACCTCCTGATCTTATATTTTCTGATTTTTTAAATTGAACTTGAAAAATATTCTAGAGTAATTGTTGCCAATTTTTTTGTTAATTTGTCTTTTGCTTTATTTTGTTTGGATTCCCGAATGTTAAACTGAATTTGATTGTATGGAACAGATGACAAGACTGCTTGACATTCTTGAAGACTACTTGTTGTATCGCGGATACTTATATTGCCGAATTGATGGAAATACTGGTGGTGAAGACCGGGATGCTTCCATTGAAGCTTTCAACAAGCCGGGAAGTGAGAAATTTGTCTTCCTACTATCAACCAGAGCTGGAGGTCTTGGTATCAACCTTGCCACTGCTGATGTTGTCATTCTTTATGACAGCGATTGGTGAGTCTTTGTTGCTTCTACTGTTTGGTATTTCCTAAATGGTTATAATCATACATTTTAATATTTCTAGTCTTGGATAAAATGCATTACAGGAACCCACAGGTTGATTTGCAGGCTCAGGACCGTGCTCACAGAATTGGACAGAAGAAAGAAGTCCAAGTCTTTCGGTTCTGCACTGAGGTATCTTGTTTGTTATAATGACATTAGATTTGTATGTTGGGAGTCATACTATACTCATGATTTTATCCTAAATTATTTGTGGCAGTACACCATTGAGGAAAAAGTGATCGAAAGAGCCTACAAAAAGCTTGCTCTTGATGCTTTAGTTATCCAACAAGGGCGACTAGCTGAGCAAAAAAGTAGCGTTTCTTGTCTGCTCCATAGGTTCCTTGTCACAAGCTATATGTTGTTGTGCAGTTGCTAGAATGTAATTTTTGTTAATTTTTCATGATGTAGCTGTCAATAAGGATGAGCTGTTGCAAATGGTGAGGTTTGGTGCTGAAATGGTTTTCAGCTCCAAAGATAGCACAATCACTGATGAAGATATAGATAGAATCATTGCCAAAGGAGAAGAGGCGACTGCTGAACTAGATGCCAAGATGAAAAAGTTCACAGAAGATGCCATCAAATTCAAAATGGATGATAGTATGCTTCTTTTACTCGCCTTGCTATTCTAGATGCTTTGTATTATTTGTTCTTCTGGAGCATTTCCCTGTTAGGGAGGCTAACGTAAGCTGTTGGCATTTTGCAGCTGCTGACTTGTATGATTTTGATGATGAAACGGTACAATTATGTTGCTTATTGCTGGCTATTGTGACTACATGTTTTTCTTTCTTTGTCTCATGTTTGTCTTTGTTCCTTTCCTTGTTGGTTAAAGGGTGATAATAAGTCTGATTTCAAGAAAATTGTCGGTGATAATTGGATTGAACCGTCAAGAAGAGAAAGAAAACGCAAGTATGTAATGTTTCTGAAATTACGTGCTCAATTATTTCTTATAGCTAGTCAAACTGATAACTGGGTCATTTTTTCTGTAGTTACTCTGAATCAGAGTACTTCAAGCAGACAATGCGCCAAAGTGGTCCTGCAAAACCCAAAGAGCCTCGAATTCCCCGCATGCCACAGTTGTATGCAACTAAGCATCTGACATTCATTTATTTGTTTATAATTTATGTTCTTCCTTATCTTAGCATGTGCTATTTTTTACTAGGCATGATTTCCAGTTCTTCAACACGCAACGTCTTAGTGAGTTGTATGAAAAGGAAGTGCGTCACCTTATGGTAGGTGTCTATGCTTCTCTTTGGATTTTCCTTTCATATACCCAAGTGCCCACATCAGTGTATCTTTCTGGATATTTATATTTGGAATCTGGAATTTGTCTAATTTGTGTTTTGACTTTAGCAAACAAATCAAAGGAATCAAGTAAAAGACACAATAGAGGTGGATGAACCTGAAGGTATGCTCTTTTAGAAAATGCATGCTTTTTTTCTGTCATTTATTGGACTTTCACTTGATACATTGTTGTCTACCCAGATGTGGGAGACCCGTTGACTGCTGAAGAGCAGGAAGAAAAGGAGCGACTACTGGAAGAAGTAACCTTCCATAATGCTTTTTAGTATGTTAACTTGTTAAGTCTATCTTATGCTTGACTTTCAAACTGATAATCGTTGGATTTAGGGATTTTCAACATGGAGCAGAAGAGACTTCAATGCTTTTATCAGGGCCTGTGAGAAGTATGGACGAGATGATATCAGGAGTATTGCTTCTGAAACAGAAGGGAAAACAGAGGCTGAAGTTGAAAGATATGCAAAAGTTTTTAAACAAAGATATAAAGAGTTGAACGGTGAGCATTAGGGCCATCAGCTTTATTTGATACTTGCAATTTGTGAAATTCTCATCTTCATTCTTTCTTTTATTTTTAGTTACTTGGAAACAAAAGAAAAACATGCTTAACTTTTTTAAACTTTGTAAAAGTATCTATGGAATGTAGAGATTTGTTGGAATAACCTACGTTATATGATATTGTAGTGACAAGCATTCCATCTATCACCACCCAAGAAACTACTTGGGTTGATTCTCTTAAGAGAATGTGGATCTTGTTGCTATTTTAATAATTTATCTAGCCTTTGTCTCTATCTGAAACATGACGCTGTGATTTTTTTACCAGATTATGATAGGATTATTAAAAACATTGAAAGAGGTGAGGCCAGAATTTCACGTAAAGATGAAATCATGAAAGCTATTGGGAAGAAACTGGATCGCTACAAGAACCCATGGCAGGAATTAAAGATTCAGTATGGTCAGAACAAAGGAAAGTTATACAATGAAGAATGTGATCGATACATGGTTAGCCTTCTAATAATCACTTAGCTCTTTCTAAGTACGTACTCCTTTTTTCCTTTTTGTTGTCTCGGAATTTATCATACTTATTACTATTCTTTTCCAGATATGCATGGTTCACAAGCTTGGGTACGGGAACTGGGATGAACTGAAAACAGCCTTTCGTACTTCGCCATTGTTTGGCTTTGATTGGTTTGTAAAGTCGCGGACCACTCAGGAGCTTGCAAGGAGATGTGATACTCTTATTAGACTGGTAGAAAGGGAAAACCAAGAATATGATGAGAGGGAGAGACAGGCTCGTAAAGAGAAAAAACATGCTAAGGTAAGCTGAAGTCTGTCTTTTCAAATTCTTTATTTTAGTAGAAGGGGTAAATTACACAAACTACCCCTAAGGTTAATTACAGCAAGACCCATTCATGTTTGAGTATACTAACTCTTGAAGTATGAAAAAATCTACATTTACAGCCTTAAAAGCCAAGGGTTTAGCTGAAAGGGCACATATACCCTCATTTTTATTTAGACAAAAAAAAATGGGGCAATTATACAAAGATATCCTTGCATGAAAAAACATATGAAGTTACACCCTAAAATCTGTGTTATTACATGGGTATTTTAGTCCACAATTTGGCCAAAATTTGAAAATGTTTACAAAGGGTATTTTAAAAAGTCCACTTAAAATTTTGATGGCTTCATCAGTCTGTATTGACCATACGTCCGGGGTGGCTTTGTGTAGTTCATCCTTTGTCGTATGCAAGACCAAGTTTATGGCGATATATACCTCAGGAGTGATGTTATCTCACCCATGACTTTTTCACTTGTGTATTCCTGACAGAATATGACCCCATCTAAGCGTGCCGCTGCCAGGCAAGCAGCGGAGAGCCCTCCTTCGAATATGAAGAAGCGGAAGCAATCGTTGATGGATGACTATGTGTCCTCGGTGCGTATTTCTGAATAACTTCTTTCTTGATTTTGCTCGACTGCCTTGTTTGTATGAGGACCTAAAAATCAGTTTCTTTACCAGGGAAAGAAGAGGAAATGATTCCATGTCAAATGTTTGGGGAATTATTTGAGGATATCTGGCCTTGCGTCGTTCTGATTTTTTTGTGGTCAGGTATTGGCTTATTATTTAGCCTCGTGGTAATATCTAGGTAATAGATACAATAGTAGTGTATATTTCGAACACCCGAGGCAATGTTAGTTTTATCTGATATATCTATCATAGGAGAGGTAACAATGTGTTGTTTTGAATTAGATCATGTCTTTAACCAATGAGATTCTCTAAGATGATGTCTAGTAAAAGAAGCCACGAGATATTATCGGCATCTGACCTAGTTCTTGAACTTTTCTTGTAGAGATGATGATTGTTCTGATCTTATTATTGAACCAATGCTCTCTAAAATGTGATTTTTTTTTTAATTTGATACTATTTCTCCCTTTGGTTCGTCATGGACGGTTTTGCTAACAACTTGGTTTGTTAAGTTTTTCAATGATATATTTGCAAATTTTATGTGATTTTACTTGAGACATGGTACAAGACAAGAAGAGGGTGCATGATTATGGCTGAAAATGAAACAAGGCTAGTTGATATTTGGTTCAAACTAGTTCTACATATTAACTAACTTTTGGGAAATATTTATAATTTGAAATTTTTAAAATATGGTTAAATAAATATGTGAACGGAAAATTATCCCAAGTACATCATAATTGAATATAGAAAACGTCTACAAATATTAACGTCTAAACAGTACAAATATCTATGATAATCTTAACGAAATTGCACACCCATTTACCGTTCGGCCAATATTAACATAGAATTAAAAATCAGAGTATTTACGTTAGGTACAATTTTTTCGTTAATATAACATTCACTAACGATAACTCAATCAACACCTTAACACAAAGAAAAATAAATAAATCGAGTCGAATTGGATTGGACCCAAGTTGGTCCATGTGACCACCACTATGATCTTGTTTGGATGTATTTTATACCTGTTTGGCTTTGTTTGAGTGAAAACTGCGTTTGATTGGTGATTTTGATGATTCTACTGAAACTTGTGTGCGGAACAATTGTAGCATGATCCGTGAATGTTATGTGCGTCACATATCGATCATTTTATTATTGTTTTTGTATTAAATAAATTAATATTACTATATAATATGATTATAATATGATGATTGATTTAAAGTAAAATATAATTATTTAATTATTTTAAACATAAACACTGGTTTCATTGGTTTAAGTAAGTGTATCGAGAAAATTTGGCTTACTCTTGAATGTGTTCTATTCGGAAGAATCTTATTTCTTTTGATGGAGAGATGGCTCGTCCCTGCTCCAGAAATAAACTGATTAATCCTAAGTCAAAGGGTCAAGAGACTCAACGCCACAATTCTTCAACAACTTAGAGTCGGGTCCTCTTTTCGTACTATTACGGATATGAAAACAATGGTCAAAATCGCATTCAATTGTGAATTGTCCCTATCGAAAATAGGATTAACTAGCGATTTCTAAATAGTCCCACTGTCCCATATATATTCATGGCTGGGGCACAAAGGCCGACAATTAAAAAAAACTGTTGAGATCAAATCTCAAATCTATAATCCGAAAACAAGAGTCAGAAAAATCCATACACATGAGAACTATACGTACAATAAATAAAATGTACCAACTACAAATTTGACAGACACCCAAACCAAACTCTCATGCACAGAGACAACACATATATATGGACCAAAAATTCAGACAAATTCTTCCCATTTTCTCTTCTCTATTACAACAAACCTCAGAAATCCCAAAATACATATATAAGATTAACAATGTTGCATACGACATTCCACAATGTCATTGCACATATTACCCGAAAAAGGGCCATAATTAAATCCTCCCCTTCTCCACCTTAAACCTGTTTCACAGATCCAATCGAATAAGCAAGTTCGATAATGAGACCTTGCCATTGCATCTGTGGATTTCCCATCTCTTTCCATTACGATTCTTGGAATGTTCCGGAATCATTCGTTCGTACTATCAAAACTTCCCATAGCATTATTACCTCTCTTTCTCTCCCTCCAATTCTCACCCCAAACCTTAGCTTCAGCAACCGCGCGTTCTCTGTCTATATCCCGATTCCTAGGAGTTTCTCTTGCTCTACCAGCACTAACCGGACTATCTCGTTGTGAATCGGGTCGCTCCAGCTCATCCAAGCCCCATTTCCGACCCGACCCGCCACCAGTTTCAATCCTCCGCAGCTCCGCACCGGTATTGAACTCTCTCTTCCTAAAATCGGGTGAATTCTTGTGAGACGAAGAGGAGCGATGGTGGTGGGCCCCACGTCCAGGTTCATCTAAGCCGTCGCTTCCATCTGACGGGTTCCTCCGATCATCCCTATGCCTCGGAGTGGATGGACCGACTTTGTTGTTACTCTGAGTTGTGGGTGAGTTAGGGTCGTAAGTTTGCGATGCTAGATACGTTAGAGCGGTGACTACATCTCCAATTAGAGGTCTTGTGGCTGCTTGCTCTTGCAAGCACATGGCAGCCACTGCTAGTGCTTGATAGAGTCCACGCATTGGGTACCGGCCTTGTAGTGTAGGGTCTGCCATTTTCGGAAACTTTCTTCGGTCCTTGAAAAGGGGCCTCGCCTGCATTCATTTGAAAATTGAGAGAAGTGACTAAATAATAAAAGATAATTGACTAGAGACGAAAGAATAACACGAGACATATGTGGTTTGATCACTGGCCTACATCCATGTAAATAATGTGCAAAGGGCTAGACGCCGTCTCAATTTCTAGGTGCGACAATTACAATGCGCGAGAATGAATTGGTAGAGAAAATTTAATGAAATCGTAATTGAATCAAAGTATGGACTTTCCCATGAATGATGGATGCACAATCCTTTAATTGCATATTTTGAAAGGCAATTCTTCTAGGAAATTTTCATATTGGTATGTCTTGTAGGGATTACGTACAAGCCCTTACAACAACTTGTGCAAGGTGTGTGTAATCTTATAACCAATCTTAGGAAAATCCATGCAAAAGCCTGAACCTAAAAAGGTTAATAGCATCTATGGCTAACCCCGCATTGATACTCCCCCGTGTTATACAAAACATGCACAAAACTACCATGTGAAATGTTCATTGCATATAATCTCCCTAATCTATTGAAAATTCAGCACGAAACCCCCAATCTGTTCAAAATAGTCGTTTGAGATCGGAATATTTCAACAAACTTTTTTTTAAATAGTTCACGTAAATTTTTACAGACCAACATGAAGTATTTCAAAAATGATTTCTTCAAATATGCTGATCCAAAACAACCTATTTTGTTTTGAACAGTACATGGGGATTCTATGCAAAAAAAAATTCCCAGGGTAGTTTTGTGCAGGTTTCACATAACAAAGGGGAGTGTCTTGCATTTATCCCTAAATGATATTGTAATTTATGTACAATTTGTTAAATGACCATAGAGGCCTCTATCTCAGCTCCTGTATTACATTTTATGGGCAATTCCAGCATTTCTTTTATAAACTGTAAGCTCATTTGTACTGCCTAAAAAACAAGTTGTCTACGCTGTATTATTTTATATAATTACTGTAGAGGCTTCAAAACTATATCTATACTAATTGGCATATATTTATAGCTAAAATACTATAGCCCCTCCAAACTGAAAGGGCTATGAAACACATAATTCGCAGTCTAAAGTAGCATTTCGAGACTAAACTGCAATAATTCTGACAGAAGTGTATGGTCAAAGAAGAATGACACAAAAGAAGAAACAAACGTAAACTAAAAAGACACCCCCACTTACCCATGCGACAAGATTATGCTCCCCCGCTCCCTTTGTGTTGTCGATTGCCTTTCGGCCCGTAATGAGTTCAAGAAAGACGACTCCAAAACTATAGACATCAGATTTTAAAGTAAGTTGGCCGGTCATAGCATATTCTGGAGCACAATAACCATATGTCCCCATCACCCTTGTAGAGACGTGAGTTTTATCGCCAACGGGGCCCAGTTTTGCAAGTCCGAAATCTGACAGCTTAGGGAAGAATCCCTCATCAAGAAGTATATTGGAAGACTTTAAGTCTCGGTATATGACTGGTGGATTGGCTTTGTCGTGCAAATATTCTAATCCCTTTGCTGCACCAGCAGCAATCTTCATCCGAGTATTCCAGTCTAATGGTTCTTTATTTGGTGGAAGATCTGCATATCAAAATCGATTTTTTTGGGGTAAATTTGAATTTTTATTTAGCTGAAAATATATGACTAACTATACAAGCTACAAGCAATGTACAATCTTGAAGCGAAAAAACCAAGGATCAACAAGAATTAATTCAACCAAAGAAGATTATAATATATTACAACATTTAGTAGCTCGGCATATGGACTAACTGTTTCGTTGAAAACAAAGGTCTCTCAAGTATTGAACTATGGAAACTATCTAATACAAACTATTGCTTCCTGCATGCATCGAGCATTATCACCTCATTTGATTAGATTGGAAATTGAGAGGGTATATTGAGCAAAATAATATCTTTAGTTCCAAGGACTGCACCCTCGGCACTCTTGGTCCCAATTTTTTAAAATGTTTTGCACTTTGCTCATTTTGCCCCCTTTTCCATCCATTTTTTGCACTTTCACCCCATTTAGACTATCTAATGTTTTGCACTTTTAGTCCTGTATTACTGTCTCAATTTCGCACTTTTGGCCCCAAATTGTATGGAAAGGAGTAATAGGACCAAAAGTGCCAAACATTTAAAATTAGGATCAAAGTGATATTTTGTAAGATGCGAGACACACACTTTGATGGTCTAGTCCTGTGGGACTCGGGGAATTTCACCGCCTTTAAACTTTTCTGGAGTTTATCTTCAGAGTTTGTGTGTGTATTTTTCTTTTGTTTAAGTGTGATTATGAGGGGGTGGGGGTGGGCGGGAAATAGGTACAACTACAAGTATAAATCCTTCAAATTATCTAAATATTTATCTAGCTGCGGAGTTTTATTCGATCAAGTCAAAGTGCACATGGCTTGCAAGCCACAGCAGCGCCTCCTTTTAGCCCAACTGAGGTTCCATAGTTTAATTATACTAGACTTTCGTTTTAAATATTCTTTATATGTCCATAATACCCAAGCTATTATATTAGATTCTCGTATTAACAATGATATACAAATAGGTGTCACCTTCTGATATCATTTAAATAACATGTTTTTGATATTCAAATTACTAATTAAGTACCCGGAAAGGAATTGCATACAACCATGTTTACGTGAGTGAACCACAAACAATGATGCCAGAATGATCTTAGTTTTTTTTTCCCCTTAGATTGGTCGTAGAGATATGGATGCTATATTTATCCGTAAATGTCACTAGTATAAGCTATTTTAATGCATTTTAACAAGTAGTATGGAGAACTACTACTTTTATTAGCAAATTAGATCACAAATCAAACCAGTTACCGGCTAACCTACCCAGAAACTAATATCAGTCCAAATGCAAATTCAAGCAAGAAAACACCATTTCCCCTTTCTTCTCCCAATAAATCCCCCAAACCGCCATGATTTTCAAGAAAAAGAATACGAACAAAAGCAAAAACATAAGTTATGAAAGACAACTACTATTCATCAACTGAAATTTCACTTATTTTCATGCCTACTAAGTGCAAGTTTATAGCTTAAACAACATAGTAAATTTATATGTTAAACTAGCTGACTCAAAACAAAACAAAAAAAAAATAATTCATAGTGTACAATGAGATCTCGGCTTGTGGATGCCTATGAACCAATTAGGCACCCAATGCTAGTCCTAAATAATCTAAAAGGTAAGGACAAATACGTTGTACTTAAACAAATATGATTTAAATCATTACACGCAAATGAGCTCATATTAGGATCATTCGGTATTCCCCAAACATTCACATTTATAAATGTTCCAAACCGTTAATTATTTGTTTAAAATCATATAAACTAGATAATCATGATTACTTGGGGACTGATTTACATAATCTTAAGACTAATCTTGTGTCCTCAAGATACAATCTTTACTATAAAAAGATGTAAAAAAATAGCAGATTTGTACTTTCAGAACTAGTTTGATAGTAGTTGTAGAATAATGATAAAAATATTAATTATATCATTACTAATAAGATACTATAGTTTTTGTACTTGTTGGTGAGACATCTAAAGCATAGATTAGGTACAAATTAGTAAAATTAGGCATAACTCCCAACCTAAATTTGTTATTGAACCATAAGATTAAATTATCACTGAGTTGGACTTGTGATAATTTTCTTCGTGTTAGTGCCTATAGTTGACGGTTTTATGGGTCAACCACTTTATTAATCAACACTACTAAACAAAAGACCCGATCTATATATGCTACTCTCACATTTTTCACTTGAACTCCCCATTATAAGTAAATCCTCTTTCATCAATATCCAAGACAAACAATTTTGTGTGCTGTGTTTTTTCACTCAAATATTTAAGTCTATTAAAAAAGATACTAATAAAAGAATCCTACAAACATTATTTAACTTTTTCAAGCTTTATTGCCAATCAATTACTATTGCAAAACTAATTTAATGAAGCTTATGAAACACAACTAACTCGAATAAATTATATAGAAATTTAACAGCAAAAACTAACCATGTAAATGATCTTCTAGAGATCCCAATGGCATGTATTCATAGACAAGAAGACGTTGGTCACCGTCAGCACAATATCCTATCAAGTTGACGAGATTTGGATGGTGTAAGAGGCTAAGCATAAGAACCTCCACCAAAAATTCTCGATTCCCTTGAAGCCCATTTCGGTCAAGCTGTTTAACTGCAACCACCTGCACAAATAACCATTCTTCCGAACTATGATCATTGATACTAATAAAAATCACAAATATTGCATATTTAATCTCACAGGACTTTCAACACTTTCAGTCCCACGCTTTCAAAAAATCCACTTTAGGTCTCAATTTTTATTTTTTTGATACCTTTCAACCTCCCCCTTTCCAATCCAAGTAGGGACCAAAAGTGCAAGACAGAGACAGTCCTATGGAACCAAAAGTGCACAACAGATACAGCCCTGTGGAACCATAAGTGCAAAACAGAGACAGTCCATGGGACCAAAAGTGCAAAAATTGGATGAAAAGGGAGGAAATAATAAAGTATGAGAAAAAGAATTAAAGATTTGGGACCAAAGTTGATATTTTTAAAGTGAGGCAAAATATTGGGGGTTTGGTCCTGTGGGACTAAAAGTGCAATTTGGCCAAATAATATATAATATGCAAAAATTCATTCTTTGTATCAATAACAGATGATACAAATAGCCAAAAGTCAATGAATTATGGTTTTATATTATAAGTAGATAACCAACCTGTCCAGTTGTTTCGAGTCTGCCTTTGTAAACACGACCAAAGCCACCTTCACCAAGTAAACACTCTTGTCTAAAGTTCTTTGTTGCTGCTGCAAGTTCACGAAATGTAAATGTTTGTGCAGCAATATGAGCTGTTGGCTCCTTTGGAATACTCGATTCTTTCTTGGAATCATTACTATTTTGAGATCTCGATTTATCTGCCAAACATTATACAAAATGCCCTTAGGATTAGGAAGAGAAGACACTTTCAAAAACATTTTCAAGTGAAACTACTTGTGAAAATCATGTTGAACAGTATGCAACAGTATTTTCTCATCTTCCATATTAAATCAAACCAACAACTTCAGATATTTATTTGGATCTCATATTCAAATGCAACCGACTTTTCCAGTATTGAATTAGAATCCTTTTTTAGCTTCCAACTACTAATATGTGATCCGGAAAAGCTCAATTTCGGAATGTTTTAGAATTAGTTTAAGCAGAAGAAATTTTAAGAGCATTTCATTCTATGACAAATCTGGTTAAATTATTCAACGAAATCTAATTTCGAAACCTTCAATTTAAGGCAGATTTACACTAACAATTTATAAATACAGGACCACGAGTTGCTAGATTATTAACTACCATAAAGAATCAAACTACCATACCCTTTGAATCTGATTCAAAACCATAAATATTAAATCAAATCACCATAAATTGGAAAAACCTCAGATCAAGAGAAATAAAGAAACCCTTCACCATGCCATCATAGGGAAACATTAAACAAAGCTCAACAACTCCAAAATTCAAGTACACAAAAGGCAATTATCAATTCCAAAAACAAAATAACGTAAAATAAAATTACAGAAAAATAAAAAATGTGAAATAATCTGATTTGTACCTGAACCTACTCTATTCACATGGCTATTGGATTGAGTTGCTGAACCTTCTTTAAAAGACTCGTTTTTTGAAATTTGTTTCACTCCATTATTGTTATTTCCTTCTTTTTTTGACGAACCAAAACAAGGAAAACAACCCATTTCACCTCAGAATCAATGAAACCCACTTCAAAAATCTCTATCTTATATCTATATACACATAAATTTGGACCATCAATACTGTTTTCTTAGCTTCTTGCAGCTACCCATCTCATAAAAATCCAATCTTTGAAGAATTTTGGAGAGATTTTTAGCCATAAGTAACCCTTCAATCATCCCAGTTCAGTTCAAGATTTTAGATCAGCTCTCTGTTTTTTGTGATATAAAAGCAGATCAACGAATCGAAGAAATCTTGATTGTTCAACAAAAAGGTGAAGAAATAGGGGAAAAAAGCTAAAGAAAGAGGAAAGAATTTGCAATTTATGTGTAGGTTGGGGGGTGGGGGTGGGGTGATGAGTGATGGTAGTGGTGAAAGTCAAAAAAAGAAGATATAATTTTATCTTTTTGGTGAATTTTGAATTTTGTAAGAGCGAAATTAGGTGAACCTTGTCTGCATAAACCTTTTGGAATTGTGTAATCAGTGTAAAATGTAAATGTGAATGCTATTTGGGGTATGTATGGAATTTTCAAGAAGGTAAGGGGTAGAAGTGGGATTTAAAGAGAAAAAGAATATGTAATTCTAAGTTAATCCAAAGAGCACATACGGTACATGTTCTTTTACTTGACTCATGTTTATTTGTTAATTTATAGTAATATTATAGCTATAGCTATCGTAAAACTATCCCCTGTTTTTTGTATAATAGGCAAATATTCATCTGTATTATTTTTATTACGTTTTTTTTATTAGCAAAAGATCTAATGTGTTCATTTTTTAGTAACAAAAAATCTCATTTGAAATTCTTTTATAAATTATAAATTATAGGAATGTTATTATCAATTTTCAACAAAAAATCTCATTTGAAATTCTTTTATAGATCATAAATCAAAGAAATGTTATTGTCAATTTTCAACAAAAAATCTCATTTGAAATTCTTTTATAAATCATAAATCATAGGAATGTTATTGTCAATTTTCAAAATTAACAAGGAAAATTATTGTTAGTTTTTTAAGTAATATGGGCAATTCTGCATTTTTTGGTAGGAGTATAATTGTCATTTTCGCTTAGGAATTTTTTTTATTTGTTTTGCTAATAACAATTAGCAAAGAGGAGTTTCTTTATAATAAAAATAACACATGAGTTTTTTGCTAGTTAGGCAAATCATAAGAACTATTAAATCTTTTTGTAATTATTGGTTTGATCACGATTATATTTTTATTAGTAATCGAACATATATAATTACGTAATGATTTATCAGACATTTCACTCAAAATAAAAATAGAAGAAATTGAATTTGACCTATAACTATTTTCTTCACTCAATTTTCAAATATATTAATTTGCTCCTTCGTTTAAATACTTTTACTAATTAGTTGTTCAAGTATTAAAATCATAATTAATTTGTGTCCCTTTGTTAGATCATACTCCAATAATATTTCGACGGGTTATATATCTGACTTAGGGTTAAAGTCGAACGGCTTCTAGATCCACAATCAAATGTTAAAACTTGTGAGTTTCAGCAAAAAAGTGGGTTAACTTTTATCACATGAGTAAAAGTCTAAGGATAAATTAGATAATTAAAATCGTACTTTAGTAGGGGTATTTTTATCCGTCTATAAGATCTGAAGTACCCATGATTTAAGAACATGATTAATACAAATGTTAATTGTTTTCTTAATAATCGCATTGTTGTTTCCGATTCTCGTTGATGTTATAAAATCTCCTTTGATTCTCAAAAAAAAAAATGTAGTTAAGGCTACCAATTGAGTTTTGTGAGCTGAGCCGTAGATGGTTCGGGTTTTACGGCTATAAACCCAAACTCATGTACCATTGAGCCTCATGACTATCGGCTCATTCGAATTATATAATTTTTGGGTTTCGAGTTTATATTCGGCTCAAACTGAACTTGTTCATACTATCAGATGTTACTTAACAAATAAAAAACTAGGTAATGTTAATATTCATATAAGTAGACTATAATGTTGATACTAATAATTAATAGTAGTATTTATAATAATTATATATATGAGATTGGTTCATAAGTCGATCGGGTTTTATATAATAGCTCAAATTGAGCCCGACTCATTATTATTTAGGTTTGAGTCAAATTCAATCGGACCGAGTCCTCGAGCTTTGAATAGGCTCGACTCAACTGAAAGTCATGTGGTGGGTATGGAAAGTGAATCCATCTATTATAAGATATAGATTCTCGTACTGGGACAATTCGAATGATGACTTGATCATGTTAGACCTTGTAGGCGAAATGCTCCGGGATCCTTGTACTAGGAGAATTCGAATCCATTAGACCTTATAGGAGAAATGTTCCTCGAGTAAGGGCTGGGAAGTGTGAACTTAATTCAAATTGTATATTAAGAGGTTCGCTAAAATCACCCAAATTAATTTTTCTCAAATGAATTGAAGTAAATCGGTCCAATATCTCCATATGGACCCTTGAACTCAATAAGGCCATCTAAAACCGAGATGACAATTCGACAATCGGTCGGATTGCCGGCAGTGCTCGGTTGGAGATCGATGGTGGCAATTAGGCGGGCAAGGGGGCAGGGCGGGCAGGGGAGCTGTCGGCCAGCAAACGCATTGGGCTGGGGTGGACTACTGGACTTATTTTCTTTCTGTCTTTTTTTTTTTTTTTTTTTTTTTTTTTTTTTTTTTCCGGTTTGTAGAGTAATTACTTATAAAATGGGCTATAGAGTGTGAAGTAGACCATTGGATATTTTATTTTAGAGTGAGTAATTAATTTTTAGAGAGAACAAAAACTAATTATATAATAAATTGCAAAACTAGACACGCACGAATTGATTTTTTCGGGACGACATTCATGTATGCTGGTCGCGAGCTTGCACAAGTTTTCAAGGTCCAAGTTGTGACATCGTTCATTATATTAGTCCTTGTTGTTTTTCGTTGATTATGTTTAGTTGTTGTTGATTTTCTTATTATTAAAAATGTCTTAATTTTCATAATTGTGTAACTATTAAAAAAAATTATTATTATTAAAATAAGTTTGAGTGGGAGAGTGGGGAGAGTGGGGAAAGTGAGAGTGGAGAAAATTGTGAAATTGAATTAATGGATGTTAATTGCCCTTCGGTTGGAGATGAATTTTTTAAGTGGGTCAAAAATACATGAGGGCAAGGCAAGAGGGCAATTAGGCAGGCAATTGGGCAATGACTTCGATTGGAGATGACCTAAACATTTTATTTTGAAGAGAACAAAATATTATGACCTTTGAAAATGTTCTTCAATTTTCAAAAACACCCCTGGATTCAAGTCCAACCAAACATGCCCTTGCATTTTGCGAAAAGGCTATTTTACCCTTAACATTCAAGTCTAAAATGGATTGCTGCAATAATCCAGCAATAGACTTGATCATTGCTTCGCATTGCCCCTTTGTCCATCGATTTATGTATTTGGCACGTTAGGGAAATTATGGAAATATGTTTCTGTATCATTGAAATTTTTACTTTAATCTTTTAATAACATTTAAAATTCAGGCGAAATAGCAATTAAAGAACTTTTTGACATAATTAGGTGATAAATATATAGTAGTAAATAAATTACACCGACAAATAAACTTGGAATAGATCTATAGTCTTATTTCCGAGCAAAAGAGTTAATTGATAAAAATATTTGAAAATGGTAATTTCAAAATTCTCTGCTCTAAAAATATCTTAATAATAAAATGGGATTATAGCATTTTTGGTGCCAGAGCTTAAGCTCACTTACGTTTCAACCCCATATCTTATAGGACTGATAAATTTGGTACCATATCTTCAATTTTAGTCTACATTACGGGTCAATTTCAAAATAAAAAAAAAAATGCAATAATCCTATAATAATACATAGGATCGATAAAAGAAAGTAACGAGACTAAATGCACTACATAGATTAGATATCAAGATTAACTTACTATAAGGCCTTGAACAAGCCTCACATCTTGATCTATTTTTGGGGTGAGCAAGGCCCAATTCTTATGAAAATATCGGAGCGCAAGTTAATGTGGACAACTTCTTTATGTAATGAGCTCAACTACTCTTTGCATTTCGGGCTTCATTCTTCACGCACATGCTTCCCCATATAACTAAGACTGTGTTATCACTATTTGCGTGTTAGACATTCACCCATATCGCAATTCGTGAGGTTGGACTTTATAAATCCATCTTGAGCTCGCTTAAACCCATATCCATTGTATCTCAAGATTAAGTACTCATTATAAGGTATTAAACAATCTTCAACTCCTGAGTTAACCCAACAAGAATTTAATTCAACTCAAATCTAATTTAGACTCAAGTAAACCTAATGAAACCTATTGAAACTTATCACCTAAAAAAAACATTGAATTTTTCCCATCTTTTAAGTATAAATATTAAATATCTCTTCATTTTAACAACTTGACCTCTTAAATGAGTTGGACATTCAGTATGAGTTAGTGCCCAAAATGTTCGAATATCTCCACCACCTCCACTTAAGTAAATTGTAAACCCCCTTCGAGTTGGACTCAATTTCTTTTTTGAAAAATACCAAACAAACAGACCCATTGAAACCGACTTAATTAACTTATCTTAATTTTTTCACCAGACTTATTTTGATGACATTGTCCAATTTAAAGACAATTTATGTTCTACATTTCATTTTTTTTTTGAGTAATTCAAATTTCATTATTATCTTTGTAGTAATTAATTAATTTCATTTTTCATTCCTAAAAAGAACCGAAAGTGGGATGGGATCAGCGTGTTATGTGCTTCCACGCTGTGAGATTGACATTCTTCACACGTGTTAAATGTGTGAGAGAAATTAAAAGCGTAGTTATTGGGTACTGTCGGGTTTGTCTTGGGGTTCGCATGATCTTAATTATGGGCCGTTGATCATTGATCATTGTGTCGTTTGACTTAAAGTTTTGACGTCATAGTTAAGACATTAGTCAAGCACAATTAATGGGTTAGTTGAGCAATTTACATGTATTTTGAAGCTTATTCATCGTGAAAGATTAAGGGCATGTTTGATTGGCGTTTCTAAATTTTTTTTCGTGTTATGGAAATGTCAAACAAACATATTTTCTATTTTATGAAATAAAATTTTCAATATGTCAATTTTCTCAAACTATTATCTCAAAACTCAAACAAACAACAAACTTTTTGTCTCTAAATGAAACATATACAAACTCTACTCTGATTTGACATAAAACAACCTATCTATTAATATTTATTTTACAACAAACATGATTTGACATAAAGTCTTAGGGCCTGTTTGTTTGGCGTTTCCCAAAAAATTTTCGTGTTTGAAAAATGCCAAACAAACATGTTATTTATTTTCTGAAATAAATTTTTCATCTCTCAATTTTCTCAAACCACTTTCTCAAAATCCAAACAAACTACAATTTTCTTATCTCTAAACAAAACATATACGAACACTACTATGATTTGACATAAAGTAACTTATCTCTTTCACAATTTATCTCACAACTAACATGATTTGACATAAAGTCTTACGCATCTTACATCTTACACCTACAACCTAACTCTTTAAAAAAAACCCTACACCTACTTTATTTCTCAAATCACTCTCTCAAAACTCAAACAAACAATATGACGCAAATTGAGATTATTTCACAAACATCAACTACTCTCTCAATCTACTTTTCCAAACAACAAACAAGCAGACCCTTACACATCTTACAACCTAGCTCTTCCAAAAAAAACCTACACCTATTTTATTTCTCAAACTACTCTCTCAAAATCCAAACAAACAGGTGATTGGTCTAGTGGAAGGGACTAGTCACTACAAAGTAGCGGACTCAGGTTCGAATCCCTGTTGGGAAAGGTTCACACATTATGTGCCCGACGCGCCTCGAAAGGGATTAAACCCTTGGAAAACCAAAAAAAAAAAAAAAAAATCCAAACAAACAACATTACGTAAATCGAGATTATTTCACAAACCTCCACTACTCTCCTAAACTACTTTCCCAAACACCAAACAAACAGGCCCTAAGAAATTTTAAGAAGTAGTGACATATACGATTTTTCAATTTTTTTAAGGTAACCAACATGTGATTGAACTAATGAAAGAATTAGTCATCATAATATGGCGAACTGAAGTTCGAAAAGAGAGGTTCCCACTTAATGTGACATAAATATCGAAAGGAATTACGTCAGGCCTAAGATTTTGAATACCCTTCTCACACAAAAAAAAACACAAAATCCTTGAAGTCAATGTTTCGTTGCATTATGATATTATATGAATGCAACGAACTATTCCCTAGGTTCCAATTTTTTTTGCTTCATTAGGTATAGAATTGATTTATTAAATCTTTTAATATGGACTTTTTAAGTTGAGTTTCTACTACGATGTTTTGAACCATATATATATATAATTTTTTTTTTATTTTTTAAATCTATAAGTTGACCTATCAACTACGACAAAGATAAAAAATGTGACATGGAGGAAGTGCAAGTTAAAGTAAGCAAATAAAATACATTCCCCTCTAAGTCATTAGCCTAGTTTAAAGATGTACTTTGTGAAATTTTTTTTCCTCAAAATTATTATCTTAAATTAAACTGTATGAAATTGTAATGTGACACTGACTTCTAATAACAACTTGTGGTAGCAAAAATAAGAAGATGTCAAAACCTTTATAATTTTTTCAATCATTTTCAAAAAAATTTGAGTAAAGAAAAAGAAAAAAAGAAAAAAAAGAGAGAAAGAAATAGTAAAAACATTAGGACTGTTCCTCTGTTTCCCACGTGTTCCAGTCACTGACGTGATATATATGTTAATTATATGATACATGTGGGAGTTGGATGCAAATTTTAAAAAATGTCTTTAGGCCTCATTAAATTCTATATTGATTTGATTTGTAGATAGTGAGATGCCTCAAAAAGATCTAACATGAATGTATTATTTAGTACTTCTAAGTTTTGTGGTTGATATATATTGGTTGATATATATAGCGGCTGTTTGGTAGAAACTAATATGGGGTAATATGTCATATTATATGAGTTAATATGGACTAATATAACGTTTGGTAGCATTGTTTTAATACCGGGTCAAATAGACTAAATCCTTACGATCCGGTATTAAGATTAGATTATAATTACATAGACCAGGTCTATAAGCTTAGTGGTAGACCTTGTGATCTAGATTTTGCCACATCATTTATAATTACTTAAAATTCAATTATTAGATTTAACTAACCCAACTAGATTAAACTAGAGTTAAATAGTTTTCTTAATTATCATAAAATTAATATTAATTAGAATTTAAAACACCCTTAATTGTATAATTAACCAAGGAATTTTAATAGGGTTCAATTATAGAAACAAAACGTACTCTTGAAGAGTTTTGAAGTTCCCTCCTAGAAACAAAACCTAACGAGTATATTGAAAATTTGTTTCTGTTAATAAAATCGTTTTTGCATTTTTGTTAAATAAATAACTTTGAGATAAGAGGTAACTTTAAGGTCTACTTCAAAATATGTTCTTCCACTTCTAAAGTAAGGCTTTACCATAACTGTATATTTAAGTTTTGTGTGAAAAACCAAGGAATTTTAATATTAATTAATATTAATTAAACCAAGGAAAAACCAAGGAATTTTAAATTCTAATTAATATTAATTTTACGATAATTAAAAAACTGAATCACACTTAATTATTTATTTCTATTTAACTCTAGTTTAATCTAGTTGGGTTAGTTAAATCTAACAATTGAATTTTAAGTAATTATAAATGATGTGGCAAAATCTAGACCACAAGGTCTACCACTAAGCTTATAGACCTGGTCTATGTAAGTATTTTCCGTTTCCCACGTGTTCCGGTCACTGACGTGATATATATGTTAATTATATGATACATGTGGGAGTTGGATGCAAATTTTAAAAAATGTCTTTAGGCCTCATTAAATTCTATATTGATTTGATTTGTAGATAGTGAGATGCCTCAAAAAGATCTAACATGAATGTATTATTTAGTACTTCTAAGTTTTGTGGTTGATATATATTGGTTGATATATATAGCGGCTGTTTGGTAGAAACTAATAGGGGGTAATAGGTCATATTATATGAGTTAATATGGACTAATACAACGTTTGGTGGCATTGTTTTAATACCGGGTCAAATAGATTAAATCCTTATGATCTGGTATTAAGATCAAATTATAATCCACCCATGCATGGGTTGATTAGTTAATCCTGGTGAATATGGATTAGGTAAAATATCACTTATAACTAGGAGTGTAAACGAGTCGAGTAGTATCGAACGCACGTTGTTCAAGCTTGGTTTGAATTTTATCGAGCTTGAAATTTTGTGTTTGAGCTTGGTTTGATTTCTTAACGAACCGAGCTCAAACGAGCTTTTATCGAACGAACTCGAGCCGAGTATCGAGTAGCTTGGTATTTTACATGTATTTTTTCAATTTTTAGCTTATCGAGTCGAGCTCGAGCCGAGCTTCAAAAGTTATCGAACGAAAAATCTTGTTCAAGCTTGTTTGATTTATTTGACGAACCGAGCTCAAACGAGCTTTTATCGAACGAGCTCGAGCCGAGTATCGAATAGCTTGGTTTGATTTTCAGCCCTACTTATAACCTCAAATTTACATATTTTTTAATATATCATTAAATATCATGAATTCTTCTCAAATACGGAGCAGGGCCGGCCCTAAACATTCGGGGGCCCTAGACGAATTACAAATTTGGGGCCCTTTTTTATTAAAAATATATAATCAATTTATTTTTTGAAGGCAAAAATATTAATTAAATATTGACATATTATATTCTCTAACATGTTATTTTTTAGATAGATAATTAAATCTAACATATTAATTTTTACATAGATAATTAAATAACAAATTTATTTAACTTTTAAAAGATTCAACTGTGAATTTTTTTGTATAATTTTTAATATTAAAAATATTATTTTAGCCGAAGCAAATTTTGGAAGTATATGTACATCCTTAACTCTATTTCATTCTTTTACAAATATCATAATTGATTGCTTAACTTTATTTCATTTCGTGACATTCTTAACTATATTAATTACATATTATCATGTAAAGGAAAAATTATACATCATTTATAAAAAGATACACACATACATATAAAAATATGGATGGGGCTAGACCAATATATTGTGGGTGAAATTCTTTTTTACAATATACTAAGTGAGAAAGTAATAAGAAGAAAAATCATATTATAAAGAAAAAAACTGTATTCTTTTTATAATGATTAAGAAATAATTTTTTTTAAGCATTTATTAAGGAAAAATTGACCAGAAATCATTAAATAAGAAAAAGGATTAAAAGAATAACTACTCGAATGGGAAATAAAAAAGACGAACATTATTAAAAAAAATGTTAAATAACATAAAACAATCAAAATATAAGAAAAAAACTCAATATTAGGATTTGAACCGTAGACCTCCCACTCATCAAGAAAAGGTCTTGCCAAATGAGTCAAGATACATCTTATGTACATAAAATAAAAAATATTTAATTTTTTAATTTTCCTAAGGCCTATATATAATAAATTTTGGGGCCCTCCAAACCGGGGGCTCTAGGCGCTGGCCCAAGTTGCCTAGCACTTGGGCCGGCACTGATACGGAGTATTTGAAAATGGAAACACACTTTACATAAATAAATCACAAATTATGGTACATTATTTTAATGTAATGTGACAAATTAAATCGACCAAACATATTTTTAATATGATCATCAATCCGACTCCAATCTAATCTACCTTAATCCCATACACCTTACCAAACGGCCCATATATAATTAGAAAGAAATGTAATAACATGTAAAATTAACATGAATACGAAGTACGAAGTAAGTTAAATCTTATCCCGTGTCCTTAAACTTTCGTCTCATTAATTAGTTATCACGTGGAATTAAAGTTTTTGATTTTTCAAGTGATTTATTGAAACTGATATATTTGATTTATAGTGTATTAAACATTTGAGATATTTACCTATGTGTAGTTATATAATATTATTGATTATTATTATTAAAATAAATAAAGTAAATTATTATAATATTTTTAAATTTAATATGATTCACGTACAAATCAAAGATAAAGATTTACGAGACAGAGGAAGTAATACAATATTACAACGTATTTAGAATATAGTATCGCGATTTCTCCGTAACCTATTTTCTTGTGACATTCGCTGAAAAAAAGATAATAATTGAAAATTAATTATTTCATATCATTATTTTGGATAATAAGGCAATTTGAAAAAAATTATTCTTATTTAATAAAATTAATTGCAAAAAAAGAAAAGAAAAGATGGAGACATTATCAAGATGACATTTTGTCAAATATGCATGGAATTATAATATATCAATATAATTATACATGAAGGGTAAATTTTAAATTTTAACTACACTCTGAGCAAATTACATATCAACTCGAGCTATTCCAAATACAAATCTATAAATTTGTATTAATTATATCATTTTTAATTGAATGAAAGCTATCTTTGTCTCTAAAAAAACAATGATGGAAAAACATGAACATTAACATTAACATTTACATACAAAGTACACATTACTAGTACTTAAAAGAGTATTAATTAACAATAAACATAAAAAAGCATTGTTTTTCTTTTCAAAAGTTGAGTAAAATTATTTTATTTTGTGATTTGATTTTGTTGATCCAAGAGAACTCATCCCGTGTTTGTTTTCTTTAATATTTTTTCTCCTTAATTGTAAACCAAGTGAAGGGTTGAAGGCCAGAAAAATGACTGTTATTCCTAGTCAAAGATATTTCAATTAAGAGCCATCCATATGCTTTATTTAACTCGCAAAATCCTCTATGTGCTCTTCAGTTAGTGTCAAATACACCCCTAAAAAAAGAGAGTGTGATTCAATAAGGACATTTCAAGTATTTTTTCACGTTTTTATTTGATATGATTATTTTACCCCTGACAATTAGTTGTACGAGAGAAAGACGAAAACACCCCCTGTATTTTGTCTAACTCCAAAAAAAAACCTATGTTATTTTAAACCTCAGAACCCTCCATGTGTTAGGTTTTAATTACCACACTCAACTCAAATAGTATTTTCAAAAAGAATAAATAAATAAAAAAAAATTAATACATATAGAGGTAATATCATCATTCAGCCAAAAGTAAAATAATTCGATTATTAGATTGAAGAAGCAAAATTATGCTTTTAGAGATTGAGAGGACCATGATTTATCTAGCATAGTTTCCGAGAAAAAAATTACTTTTACTCTAAAATGAAGTGAAATGTATTCTCATTCAAACTTCTGTATTTGAATTATCTAATTTACTCATCAAGTTTGTGACGTTCCAAGTTCAAAAAGTCATCAAGATTGTGTGATCTTTTGGCAGGAAAATACAAAAGGTGTGTAGATAAATCCATTCGTCCAAAAAACATATTCAAGTTTCAACATAAAAACTAAAAATGGCACTAGTTTTAAGTGATTTTCGAGTTTTGAATGAATGTATTTGTCTCCGAAAAAAATTCAAATATATTTCTGCATACTACAATAGGAAAATGCGATTAAAGAAACAATAATGATAAATCATGTAAAATTGTAAGTTCATTTCGATGAATTAATTCACCAGGACGCTCTTGTTAAAGTTCATTGGCAAGTATATACAATGACATTTTAGTATTTGTCTATTCTTTAGATTAAATAAAAAAGTTATAGAATTTAAAATGGGGGTAAATGCAAAATACACCTCCGTGTTATGCTAAACCTGCAAGAAACTGCCTTGTTAAATTTTTATTGTGCCAAACATCAAACCTTGAAAAAAACACCCAATTGTAAAAAATAGGTCGTTTGGGATCGACATATTTCAAGAAACTATTTTTAAAATACTTCAAGTTGGTCCCTACAACTTTACGTGATATGTCTTAAGGGCATAAGTGTAAAGATGCTACTCCCTCCGTTTTATATTAATTGACACATTTGTCAATTAATTTTGTTTCAAATTAATTGGCGTGTTTGTGTTTTCAAAATATTTTTTTTTCAATTTTGCCCATTTCGATGAACTTTTCAGTTTTCGCCTCCGACCCGAGAAAAGACATGGTCAAGCCAATCCCTTACCCACCTGAATGGAATTCATATCTCCTTCGTCTGGTCGAGAAGGGAGAAATCCCGGGTTGCCTCCGACCCGAGAAAAGACACGGTCAAGCCAAGCCCTTACCCGCCTGAATGGAATTCATATCTCCTTCGTCTGGTCGAGAAGGGAGAAAGCCCGGTTACCTTTGGACCCTTCGCCCGCTTAGAAGTGGGTTCGAACCACTGACACAAGGATTTTCAATCCTTTGCTGTACCCAGCTGAGCTACCTGAATCACTTTCCTAAAGTATGTTTTCTTCATCGAATAGCGCCTTACCTTACCACTTAATCCCCCAACATGCTCGAGCAACTCTTTCAACTGCCGCCTAATCCCCCAACATGCTCAAGAACCGAGAGCCGTCCAGTCCCTGGACGGCCGGAGGGAGCTTGCTTATAGAAAGAAGATAGGCCGGTCAAAGAAAAACAAGGCGAAACTGGCTCTCTGCTCCTAGTCACTAAGTAGTACTGCTATTCGAGGGATTGGACTCCACCAAGAGGTTCTTTCTCTCACGTAATTTCGCCCGCCCCTTTCATTTCTGTGCCGGAGGAAATGGGATTCGAACCCATGATACAATCTTCTTGTATGTCGATTTAGCAAACCAATGCCTTAAGCCACTCAGCCATACCTCCAAGTTGTTGATCGGAATGGAATTTGATGTGCTGGGTTTGGTTGGTCCTCATTGGAGTTGGGAAACTCACTCACTAATAAAAATTAAAAACAACCATCATTATAAAAAGTATTTGAGAAATTTTACCATAAAAATTATGTAATTATGAGGTTTCTTAATTTGTATAAAAAATAAAAATGTATCAATTAATATGAAACGGAGAGAGTAATAAATTTCTCTTTTTCAATTATTGCCTAAAACTCCGTCGAAGCTCAATATGAATCAAAAGAAAAGAGAGGAAGGGTGTATTTTATATTTTCAATAAATTCAATAAAATATCGAAAAGAGTAAAAAGAACAATACAATATGATTTAAAAATACCCACCCAACCACCCCAAACCAGCCGATCACCGGTCATGGTCATGACCAGCACCAAAGTGCACGCGGAGGCCGGTGCATGCGGTCACTATTCTACAACTAACCACGCTCGAAAATAGCTTTTCAATTGAACTATATAAACTAAAATATATAATAGCCTTTCATAATATATGCTGTTTTAGAGAATTATTTTTTTTAAAATATTTCTTACTTTAGGATTTTAATATAACACTAGTTACCTTTTTTTTCAATTCAACCCTTATTTATTATACCTAAAAACTCCATCTTATTTATTTCAATGCTATACTAATGTAGGGTATATTAGGTACAACATTTATTTTTTTTTAATCAAAATTTCATGCTATTTATTTAAATTCTTAATACCCATGCTATACTTTAAACGGTATATATATATATATATATATATATATATATATATATATATATATATATATATATATATATATATATATATATATATATATATATATATATATATGTTTTTTTTTTGAAATGGAGGGAGTATATGACAAGTTTAAATTATGGAAAAGTATATAAACTACTCTCTCCTACTCATTTATTTTGCTTCATTTGCTACAGTATTTGGTCAAACTTTTTAATTTTTTAGGTGACTTGTCATATTAAATTATTCATATTTGTGGTGTATCAAACCTTTTAAATATTAATATATATAGTATCATAAGATATTATCAACTTTTTAGTGAAATATATAAATTTAATTATTTATTATAATTTTTATAAATTTAGTCAAGTTGACTGATCAACTGTATAATGGGAGAAAAAAAAGGGACGGAGGAAGTATATAAACTCATGAAACTATTTCTACCTATATGTATGGCTATAACAAATGGTGTGCTTACAATTATGACACATATTTAATTTTGGATTTCCTTAGTCAAATGTCAATAATAATAATATGCTTGGAAAATGTGCTTTTGAAGAAAATTCTTTATTGACTACCGACATAAATACGTTAGAAAACACTTTGACAAATCCATATTATGCATGGAAAGTGTAATTTTGAACATGTGGGCCAGTAATAAAGTTTGACGATATAATATCCACTGTTAGGAGAAATATAGAGAAGGGTAAACAAATTGAATTTTGTCAAATAATATTTTCAAACTTATTTTGTTTTTGAGTAGTCTTAAAAATGAGTTATGATTAGGTCTGTCGATGGGCTGGATTTTAATTCGAATTCAAATTTGATTTCGATCTTATTTATAAGAATATTTAAAATATTCATAATTCAAAATATATGTAGCAAACGTGGATTTGATTTGATCCGATCCATTACAAATACGTATTCAATATTTATTATATATTTAAATAAAAGCAAAATTGAAAATTATCAATGTTCAACTATATTAAAAATAATCTTAAATTGAATGAATGAGAGATGCTATTGGACTGGAGACTAATTGGGCCATATCTACAATATATTAATTTATGTTATTTGATAAGAAAAATTAAAATTCGGGTCTGTTTGTTTGGTGTTTGAGAAAATAGTTTGGGAGAGTAGTGGAGGTTTGTGAAATAATTTCGATTTGTGTAATGTTGTTTGTTTGAGTTTTGAGAAAGTGGTTTGAGAAATAAAGTATGCGTAGATTTTTCTAGGAAGAGTTAGGTTGTAGGTGTAAAATGTGTAAGACTTTCTGTCGAATCATGTTTGTTATGAGATAAATTGTATAAGAGATATGTTACTTTATGTCAAATCAGAAAAGAGTTTGTATATGTTACGTTTTGTTTAGAAATAAGAAAATTGTTGTTTGTTTGAGTTTTGAAAGAGTAGTTTCAGAAAATTAAAAGATGAAAAATTTATTTCAAAAAATAAAAAACATGTTTGTTTGGCATTATCCAAACACGAATTTTTTTTTGGAAAACGCCAAACAAACAGGCCCTTCATCTGTTTAACAATAGCCATCTTCCCTCTGCTTCTTTCTCCAACTTTTGTCTTGTCCTCCATTTTTTCAATATTAGGTTTTCTTCTACTTTGTCCCATTTTCTATCTTTTCTATTTAATATTTTGGTTTTGTTCTTTTGTTCTCATTTTTATTGTTTATATTTGTCCATCATATTCAATCACCTACAATTTTCAGACAATAATTTCGATGAAATAAATTAAATAATTACATTTGTAATTCATGATGGTAGAATCTTCAAGTGATTTGAAGAAAAATAAAAGCAAAAAAATATCGCTTAATTTGCTACATGGATCTGGATTTGGATCTGATTGCTATTTTTCAAGATCTAAGCGAATTCGGATGGAAAAAATGAATATCGGACTTGAATCCGGTCGACTCTGATCCAATTCGAATTCGACCCATTGACATCCCTAATAATACTTGATTTAAGAATAAATTAAACTATAACAAAATTTAAACGAATCGTACAAAAATCAAATTCAAATAACTTGATTGATATTTTTTTATATATATGGTAATTAGCTTATCTAATGAAATTGATTCTAAGAAAAAAGTCATATCGAATGAAACTTAAACTTACATTTAAGAGTTATTACACTATATATATTTTTTAACATTCACTGTCATGTGAGATAACTGAATTCAAATAAATCCTTTTCGCAATTATTAAGCTCAAATTAAATAAATTGATTTGATATGTAGGTCTACAACAATCGAGCATGTGTTTAATCCACAATTTGAATTTTCTTTCTAAGAAAATCCAGATGATACATAATAGGGCACGCTAACATACATTTGCTTGGTGATTGGATGAGTTTGGCTTGTAATAGGGCACGCTAACATATACTTGCTTGGTGATTGGATGAGTTTAGCCAAGCCAGGCTTGAACAAAATTTTTCCCACATTTTACTTTGTTTTAGTAATTTAAGGAAACGAATAATGCTTATTAAACCAATAATGGGAAAATCCCACTTTGCCCCCTACTCTTTGAATGTTATTCCATTTTATCCCTTAATATTTGTGAGTTCTCACTTAACCCCTGCAACCATTAAAATTATTCCACATAGCCCCATAAGATACAAAAAATTAAAGTATAATAGTATAAAATTCCGTCCAACTTTAATGATGTGGCTTTGAAATTTTTTCATTATGCCACCTAACCTTTGAACAAATTCCACCGACGAAGGTCCGAAGGTAGTGATCTGAGACATTTTTAATAACTGAGCCTGTTAAGTGGGAATTCATAAAGGTTAGAGAGCAAAGTGGGAAAACGTTCAAAGATTAGGGGGCAAAGTGATATTTTCCCTAATAATTCAAATACTAGTATGTCATTCTTTTTTCGGTTTTTAATGATTTTATCAAATATATCTACAGAAATTTTTTATAAAAAATGAGCTGTTTCGATTATTCAATACACAACATGACATGAGATTACCTAAAGTTTTTTCTGAGCTAAAATATTTCACCAATAATCCATACAAGAACAAAACCCATCCTTAAAATGGTGAAAACGGCTACGATCCCTTGCAATAATCTCCCTACTAAAAATC
Organism: Penstemon eatonii; assembly: GCA_038501285.1. Classification (NCBI taxonomy): domain Eukaryota; kingdom Viridiplantae; phylum Streptophyta; class Magnoliopsida; order Lamiales; family Plantaginaceae; genus Penstemon; species Penstemon eatonii. Next base: position 62,404,471 of record CM076715.1, on the reverse strand, counting down.
TTAGATATCAACTTAGTTGCAGAATGACAATTCCCACAGACTCTAAGATTCTTAACAATCCTTAAAGTTGTTCCTGGCTTTGTACTAATTAAACCAAAAGCAATAGCCAACTTCTCACTATGTTGACACAACACACCTTCCTTCAACTCCTCATCCACGTCATAATACACCTCCGACGTGTCCGGAACGAACCCGGCACGGTCCAACAGCCCGTCGACTTCATCGAGCATTTCGTATATTTCATTACTCCTCGGATGCGATCGATCACTAACAAGAAACTCGTGTACTAAGCCATCTACCTCAATGGAGGTTGAACCAGGAACTTTCTTCATTCCCTTATCATTTAAAAACGTTCTTATTCTTGCTACGTCTTCCCATTTTCCGGCTCCTGCGTATATGTTCGATAGGAGGACATAAGCTCCGGGGTTATCGGGCTCCAATTCAAAAAGCTTTTTGGCTGCATATTCACCTAGCTCGAGTTTCTTATGAACTCTACAAGCCCCGAGTATGGAGCCCCATATGGCCCCGTCGGGTTCCATGCCCATAGTTTCCATTAACCCCATAGCTTTGTCAAATAATCCGGCTCTTCCCAAAAGATCAATCATACATCCGTAATGTTGCAATTGAGGGGTAATATTGTAATCACGTATCATAAAATTGAAATATTCACGACCAAGATCGGTCAAGCCACCGTGGCAACAAGCCGATAAAACACTAACAAAAGTAATTTCATCTGGCTTGAATCCTTCTTTACCCATTTCCAAAAAGAGCTCGATAGCCCTTTTCGCGTCTCCATGCATTGCGAAACCCGATATCATAGCGTTCCAAGAAGCCAAAGTTTTGGTTTCCATACTGTAAAAGATTTGTTTTGAAGCTCTGATATTTCCACATTTGGCGTACATATTAATGAGACTTGTCCAAAGAAGCTCATTCGGGAAGTCCTGAAAATGCTTGTTGATATAAGTATGTATCCATTTACCTAAATCAAGAGCACCCAAATTTGAACAAGCTGGAATGATATTTAGGAAAGTTATGTCATTAGGCTTTACATCGTTTAGCTGCATTAGACGAAAAATTTCAAGGGCCTCTTTGTAATTGCTCGTATATGTATAACCACCAATCATAATGTTCCATGAGACGAGATCTTTTTCTTGTATACCATCGAACAAGCTGCGTGCTATATTAAGATCACCACACTTAGCGTACATATCAATCATTGCATTAAGAAGACGAAGATTTGCGTCAAGGCCATTTTCTTCAATCCAAGATCGGACCCAATTTCCGATTCTGATTTCCCCTAGATGAGCGCATGCAGAAAGAACACTTAACAATGTGCTTACATCAGGAGTAACTTTCTCATTCCTCATCTCCTGAAACAAACTCAAAGCCTCTTCAAACCTACCAATTTGAGCATATCCCGATATCATGGCATTCCACGACACGACATCTCTAATGGGAATATCATCAAACAGTTCACGAGCATCATCAACACGGCCATTTGATACATACCCTGTAATTAATGCCGTAAAAGACACTGCATCCCGAAAACTACTCTTGTCAAACACCATTCTGGCATCATCTAAACTCCCATGTTGAGCATACATATTGATAAGTGAAGTATGTACATACACATCATTCTCAAGACCAGATTTAAATACATGGCAATGAATTTGTTTCCCCGTATGTGGTTTTAGTAGCTTCCCACAAGATTTAAGAAGAAAAGGGAATGTATATGAATTGGGTTGAAGACCAAAAAACAGCATGTTTATATAATAATGTATAGCTAAGTTTGGAGATGAGCTTAAACAATAACCGCGAATCATCGTATTATATATCACATGATTGGGATTTTGAATGGAGTTAAAGATTGACAGGGCATAAGAGAGGTCACCATATGGGCTAACGGCGCAAAACTCGACTAGTTTACTTACTGCAAATTGGGTATTGTGAAGGCCAAATTTAATGAATTGAGAATGAATTTGCTTCAAATTTTTCATACTTTTGCATTTCGAGATGAGGTCAAGAGAAGGGTGCGTTTGGATGAGCTCGTAGGGTGGGTCGGAGGAGGCAGGGAGGAAGTGTAAGACATTGGAGGATGCCACTACAACTGCCATATCGAATCTAAGGCTATCAAGCTAGAGATCAAACAAACCTCTACTGATTTAGTAGTAATTTTATCAATCGATTTTAATAAAAAATGAATGTTTCGATAATGCTTGTCGACATAAGCATGTATCCATAAACACGGAGTTCGATTAGATGATGGCAGGGTAGCATAACAGGGTTCCCCAAACCCCTGCAGAATTAACCACAAAAAATCACATAAATCCTCAACTTCCTAAACAGTAATTATACTAATTTTATCGCCAATTATATAAAATAAATTAGCATAGTATAATCAAGTAATGTATTTAATGCAGCTAATTTAAACAAATTAGATAAACTAAACAGTTAATCTAAGAAAATTAAATCCATTTCTGCAAATTCCAGGGGTTTCTAACTTCTAATTACTTAACATCCGCATTTAATACAGAATTAAAAAAAAATTAATTAGGTCAATTTCCTCAACTTAATCACACGAATTCTATGAATTTCAGCACTTAATTACTCGTTATGAAAGATAAATAGAAGAATCTCGGTAATTTATGACGCACACAATAAAATAACAGCAAAAACCAGTAATTCTCGGAAAAAAAGAAAGTAGTACCTCGCGCAACGGTATGTATACATTCACATTTCTCTTGCTCTTGTGAGAGTTATATCTTTGAGTGTGTAAAATATCTTATTTTTCTTTTCCCTCTCAATTGGATTTCAGTTTGTTCGTTGTAAAAATTTTATGGATAACTTTTTTGATATCTAGTGATGAAAGTCGCATTAAAGAAGTGACGACACACACTTTCCACGAAGAAACTTTTATTTCCGAGTTAATGACAATTTATCCATTTTGATATTCATAATGTTTAATTTTCTCTTGTGATTTTAGAAAGAGAAATTTATTCCATATATATAATTTTATAAACAACTCCCTGACATTTTTATACGTGACACACAAAACACCCTCCCCCTCCCCGCACGGTGTTATGATAATGTCACAGTTTACCTCCCGTTATATGATAAATGTAGCAATTTATCTCCCTATGTTATAAAATATTTTTTATGTTCACTCTCAATTTCATCAAATAAGTTACATTCTCCGACTGAAGAAGATAAATTGCTTATTTAAATTTTTCACGAGAAGGTAAAATGCTATTTTTTAAATTACAGTGGGCAAATTATACATTTGATGAATTGACTTAAATATTTTCTTCTGAACTTGTAAGCGTAAGTAGTTGGTTTGGTTATTTTGTAAGTTTGGGACTAGTCACTTTTTGTCCAAAGGTTCGGAAAAACTAAAAATCAACATTTTTTTGAAGCAATCTAAAAATCAACTTTAAGCAATGATATGATTGCAAACAAAATTGGAGCATAGTGACGTGGATAATTCAATCCTCGACTTCGATTCATACTTATTTTCCTCGCAAAACATAAGTTTTGAGGTTTGGTGGTAGTAAAGCTCGAGTTAGATATATGATTTTGAGCTTAATTAAAAACAAATGATGTATAAATAAAAAATATTCAAAGTATGTAACGCGTGTTCCCAAATGGTAAGCGTATCTTATATAATATGCAGGATCGGCCTAAGTGCTAGGCAATTTGGGCTGGCGCCTAACCTCAGTTTGGAGGGGCTTCAAAATTTATATTTGGGTCTATTAGTAAAATTTAAAATTTAAAAATTAAATATTTATAATTTTACTAATTTTATATATGCAACATATATATTATCTCACATGGTTAGACTTTCTCTTCAAGACTCTAAAGTCTAGTGTTCAAATCTCAATAATCATTATTTATTTATTTTCCTTTCGTAGTAATTATTCTTTTAATCCCTTTCATTTCTTAATGATCTTTTGTCCCGCCACCAATAAAATTGGTCTAGCTCTATCATTGTTTATATATGTATGTGTATTTTTTTAGTTTTATAGTGTAATTTTTTCTATACATGATGATATATAAATAATAGAGTTAAGAATATATACAATTGAAATAGTCAAATAATAAATTATAATAAATAGCTAGAACCAAGGATGTATATATACTTGTAAAAAATAAATTGATTATATCTTTTTTGTAACAAAGGAGTCCCAAATTTAAAATTTGTCTAGGACTCCCGAATGTCTAGGGCCGACCCTAATAATATGAGATTCACATGGACATATGATTTGAAGACACAACTTCCTTCGACTTCAAAAAGCTTCTCTTGGTCGTCTTTGGTTGTCAACACAATTTTCGCAGACTTTATTGTGAATTGTGGTGAAAGTGACATATATATGTACTGTGAATTGTGGATCTTCCGTAACTGTTTTTAATTTTTAGGGATTTTGTATTATAGGCTGTCTAGGCGTGCAACTTCTAATTCTATTTATATTTTATTTCCCTTCCAAATTTGCCTATAGATCGTGTAAACGGTCGGGCGACGAGTCTCTAGATTAAAGTGCACGTACAACTTGGCCTTTCTCGACTAGGTGGCGAGGACATGTACATTATGCTTTTCTTCTTTCCCACGCCCTTTTTCACCTTTTTCACTCGCCCTGGGCAACTTCAATTGCTCGATTTGTGTGCCTTCGGAAATTCACTCATTTAGTTGCACATCTGGAGTAAAAACATCAAAATAGTTCAATACAAACTCATTCATCCACGACAAGCAAAACTACTTAAAACGACTCGATTCTAATCTTACAATCTAAGATTCGACACAACTTAGGCTCGAAAAATAGGTAGAAAATATAATATAATCAGAGTTATCGGTTAGCAGGCTACTTGCTAATTAATCTAAAATTGTAGTTCGTCTTTTGAGAGCTAGCTATATAAAGAAACTACTTACAAGTTTTGTTTATTGTTTTTTTTCTTCAAAATAACATCTTTAATATCTCTTATTATATCCTAAAACACCTAAACTACACAATTCTGATTTGACATAACATCTCTCTAACTCTACTTTCCTCACGTAATTTAATTTAAAATAAAGTAACATATCTTTTACATATTTTTCTTCTTTTCATATTCTCTAAAATAACCTATCAATTTATGAAATCAACAAAACTATTCGTTTTATCTCTAAAACTCCAAACAAACAACTTTATTCAAGTACAAGAAAGTTGATGACATTTCAAAATCCTTCAAATATCCAAAATCCCTTTAATAAACCTAGATGAACAAGCCTCAAGTTTCTCATTTCTTATTTGCTTAAACTTTGAAATTGAGTCTCAGTATAGACCTAAATTATCACCGAAACTGAAGCAGTGACACAATATATGTCAGCTCGATAAGACGTAGAGTAGAAATGCCAGCAAACTTAAGTCGTGGCATAAAAAATCAATAATCCCATAATATAAATATTGTACCGAATGTCCGTACAAGATTTGACTCTATTGTGTTGAGCAAGCATATATCCATACAAAAGAAAACCATGAAAAGAAGCACTTTATTGAAATATGTAGGACCAATATTCCATCTCAAAAGACAATCTTTTAATGATGCAAAGAATGTTAAGAATTTATCCTTTTCAGCTAAGGATCACACACTTATTTAGAAACCAAACAAGTGGAAAGATGATTATGTGGCATAATTTGTTATAGATATCTTTCCATTAAGAGTAATCAGCATTTCTAGAAAAAATCAAAAGAGTATATAATTTTATGTGCTATAAGAGCCCAAAGAGCCTTGAAAGGCCAGAGAATAGATTCATAATTCATTGAAATGACATTTGCAACTTATAATATGTCTTTGTAATATGTAAAAATGACATCATCATGGTAATTGCAGAATCACTTTTAAGTTGGGCCATACAGAATTGTACGTGTGGAATATCAAATTTGATTCTGATGCATGTGTTGTGCATTCATATGGATAGATAAGAATCTTTACATTTTGTCATAATTGAGATAAAGTTTGAGATAAAAATTAGGGAAAAACACAGAAAACGTTTCAAACTAAATAGTGATTTTGGGTTTCGTCCTAAATTATATTACCTTATCGAATTTTATCTCATAGTTTAATATTCTTTTGGAATATCGACTCACTGTTAATTATGAGACGAAAATTGCGCATGTATGTTAATTAGTCAAATGGCTGCTTACGTGTCATGAAGTGGCAGATTTTAGCATGAAAAATTAAACAATATTGCAGAATTCGTCCAAACTTTTTACAAGATTGAACCGTCATTTCCATTAAATTAAAATTTAAAACTGGGACTAAATTCATGGAAAATTGGACGAAATTTGGCGAGTTGATAAAGTTTGGCACGAAAAGCCAAAATTAGTAATTAGTTTGGGACAATATTCAGAAAAAATATTAAATTACGGGATGAAATTCGGTGAGATGATATAATTTGGGATGGGAAACCCATAAACACTAATTAGTTTGGGACGTTTATGCAATTTTGCCTAGAAATTAACCTATTCTGTCAATTTAGGGAAAATTATATTTTGGAAAACTTGCGCAAAACTCCAATGTTTTATTTTTATTGTAAATAATTTCCTTGTGTTTTACCAAATCTGCACACTTTTTCCTTTAACGGTAAATTTTTAACAACGTAAATATAATTTTAAACTTCATATACATACATGATTTCTCATTTTAATCTTATTTTTATTATGCGAAGAAACCCCTAGAGTTATGCTTAATTTGCTCAGAACCCAAATCACTTATTTTAATTATCCAAAGAATCCCCTGCGTTATCCTTAATTTACACATAACCCTTGTTTTGTTCGCATCACACACGCGTGAGGTTCAAGAACATTCATTTTTTTTTTTTTTTACGTAAAATGGATTCTTTGCAAGATTTGGTAAAACACAATGGGATTCCTTAAAATAAATATAATACATGGTGGTTTTAGGTAGTTTTTAAACCTTTTTCTGGTCAATTTAAATCTCAATCTCTCGAAAATCCCACATCATGATTGATGTTACATATATATTAAATTAGGAAAAGAATAGGATAATTACAAAAGCAATTAGTCTTTGAATTACTGAAAAGAAAAAAAAAATAATAGGATTAGTGATGACACTTCACAGCTCAAAAAGATCATTCAATTTCGCCAACACAAAAAACAATCAATTCATTCACAAGAAAATATAAGTTTCTTGTACCAAAGTGTTCTGCTTGGTCTCGTGAAAGGAATTAGTTCCTACAATGTGGCGAATTCAAGTTCGAATGTCCGCTGGAACCTTTTTTACGTGAAGGATCTTCATGCTTGTCTATTTGTTGTGTTCAGATCCTACATTATATATGATGGTTTTGTATAGAATTTCAACTTTGCACCTAGACAATTTTTGGCCTTATTACCAAAAATAATGTTGAAAGGGCACAATTATATAAAATGAAAAGCTGCTTCATTTTAGCCTAGAGAAACAATTGATTGACTAGTTATAACAGAGGACTACAAGTGAAAAAAAAAAGAAAAGAAAGAGAAACCCTATTGATATCCACTAAATGATGTTCAAATAGTACATCAAAACTCTATTGATCGATAACCTCCATCACATCATTACATTGCGTAAAAACCGCATCTACCCGAAGTAAAATGAGTGTAAAAATTCATATCTTTAGTACTAGAGCCATAAGGCTCCAGCATCTATCAACATTTGTTTGAGTGAGCCATTGAGTTGAAGAGTCATCACGATATTAGCCGAGCCTACAAATTTTCCGCCTATAAATACTGCAGGGACCGTAGGGCTGCAGCCAAGTTTAATCAAAGCATACTCCATTTCTTTGCCTCTTGAGTCTTCGTCTAGCTCGTGGATCATAGGACTCACACCTTGCTCGTAAAATAGTCTCTTTATAGCGTGGCACATGCAGCATGTACTCTTGCTAAAGATCACGACCGCTCTTTGTGAAGCGAGTTTTGCTATGCGATCCATAATTGAACAAATTATTTGAAGGCAAGAAAATTTGATTGAAAATGCAAGTTCTTATGGTGAGGAATGAGGATTGGAGATGTATTTATAGGTGTAGAATTGTTTTTTTTTGAATTATTTAATTGAAAGGGAAAACAATATAGATAAGAATGATGATTCTTTCAGTATATGGATAGATGCTTGCTACTAGAACTTCATTACATGTCAAACACGTACTGTGTACCTAAAGAAGATTCACATATTGTATTATAATGTTATGATTAGAATATACTGTGAAAATTAATATATGATCGAGGCCGGATATAATACGTGTTACATAGCATGTTATTGTAAGGGAATGTCAACTCGAAAACGATAGAGATGCGGGCACGCACACTTGCGTAAGTTGATGTTGAAACGCCGCGAAAAATGCTTTAGGACATTATGTTGCTGCATGCATGGTGATCACATATCCATGCATGTTGGATTAGATATAGAACATCCTTTTATGATATGTCATCTTTTCTTTTTTGAAGTATAACTGATAAATGATAGTATATGGTATGGACCACAGTATCAGATACATTAATTCCATTAATGAGGTGACACCTTATAAAACTACTTCAGTTACTTTATTGTACAGGAAATTAAACAAGAAGAATCATATATGTACAGAACAATTAGTATAATAATGGCCTACTTGAATATGATCATTTTTAGTTGTGGATGGCCTTATCGACTTGGAAATGAGAGAATTTCACTTTTGATACCATAATTATACCTACTTTAGGGATTTGATACCACAATTATTATGTCGACACATTTGGTACCATATCTCAAATCAACTTTACACATTTAATACTTCCGTCAAATTAGTGACGGAATTGTCACGAGATTGTCACGTGCCCGTTAATTCTCGTGAAATCCGAATTTGGGGGGAGACTCATTCCAGGTGGCATCATTTTTGGGGGGAAAATTGCTATGTCAGCTGCCCCAATTTCATTTACATAAAAGACGACCACATATGCAGAGCCCTAATTGTCTTCCTCTTCATTTACAATCACAAAAGCAAAAATGTCTTCCTCTTCAACTGCGAACTCCAGGCGTTATTTCTGCATTGGAAGGGTGTTGAAGTGTTTTTGTCAAGAAACCACCATTCTCAAGACTTCTTGGACAAACGAGAATCCAGGTAGGAGATTCCATTCTTGTAAGAAGTCCTGAGAATGGTGGTTTCTTGACAAAAACACTTCAACACCCTTTCAGTGCTGAAATAACGCCTGGAGTTTGCAGTTGAAGAGGAAGACGTTTTTGCTTTTGTGATTGTGAATGAAGAGGAAGACAATTAGGGCTCTGCATATATGACCGTCTTTTATGTAATGAAATTGGGGCAGTTGACATAGCAATTTTCCCTCCAAAAACGATGCCACCTGGAATGAGTCTCCTTCCAAATTCAGATTTCACGAGAACTAACGGGCACGTGACAATCTCGTGACAATTCAGTCATTAATTTGACGGAAGTATTAAATGTGTAAAGTTGATTTGAGATATGGTATCAAATGTGTCGACATAAATAGTTATGGTATCAATCCCTAAAGTAGGTATAATTGTGGAATCAAAAGTGAAATTCTCTCGCTTAGAAATTATGGCGATTTGATCATATGTATCAAATGTGGAATACATCATGAGAAATAGATTAATGAAATATGTTCTTACTTTTTAGCTAGCATCCTTGTTTGAGAGATAGTAAGTTAATATAACCAAAATTCTCGATTCTTGTGACGATATGAATAGCCATAAGGTTATTTCCAATGGACTTGACTTGAAGATGGCAAAAAAAGTCATCTTTCTTGACTCAAGGGCTAATGCCCTTGAGGTGTTGGCATATGACAGTGAGTTGCCCGGTATTCGAACCCAGAACTCAGTTTGTCTCACCCATTGATCAATTCATGCACTTTTTTCTTTTTCTTTCAATTAGTTCTTTATTTTCTTTTGTTTATTTTATTAATTAATAAATAATTTTTTCTTTTAACTCTAATTAATGGAAGCTAAGTTGAAGACACAACATAATTGACGAGCTCATTTATGTTAAAGATTTGGATGAAATGAAGAACATAGCAAATTTGAACTTCAAGAACACAATTCAGTTGAAGTTCAGCGAAATTGAAAACTCAAAGAGATTTAAGACAAATGATCCTACTTAATTTTGGGTCGACTGCATTTTTTTCTATTTTATTTTGTGCCTATTGTGCAACATGAAGGAGCCTCCATTACATTTGTAATTTTGTACAAGAACATGGGCCCCTTGCGGTTTTCCTTTTTAATCATTGAATTGATGCAGTTAAAGTTCGACGCCAATATTTCAACCTACTAAAACTTACTTACTAAGTAAGGGGGTGATTGCAATAGCTTCTCCATCTGAAAAAGTAGTTGCTTTTGCTTAAAGTAATTAAAAAGTACTTTTAGAAAAAAGCATGAGGTGTTTGCAAAATAAGGTAAAAAGTAGCTTAAAGCAATTAAGTAGGTGTTTGCAATTTCTGAAAAGCAAAATATAGTAAGTCTTTTGTTTTATATAAATTTTATTATAAATCCTATTTTACCCTTAATTTGGCATGTTCATATATTAATTTTATTATAAATAAATTTTATTACAAACCCTATTTTACTCTATACTTGGCATGTTCATAAATTAATTTTAGCAACTAAGATCAAAACAAACAATGTTATAATTATATATGTAAACCATTGGCTAAACTTTATTAAATCAAATGGATCAAATAAAATTTTTATAAATCATTAAGTATGTTTATATTTAATTATAATGAATCAAACAAAATCACCTAAATATTAACTAAGGGTGAGTTTGGCCCAGCGATTGGAGCTCTTATAATCACTTTTACATCTCCATTGTGACTTTTGACTTAAAATATAAAATTGTGAAAGTAAAAATAAATAGCATCAATTACATATAATAGAGAATGAGGGTATTGTTGGAATTAAGAGAAAATATTAATGATATAAATGTCACAAAACTGCTTCTATTTTATTACAAGAATGCCATCAGCCCAAAAAGCAGGTCATGACATGCTTTTTCAAAAGCAGCTTTTAACTACTTTTTTGTTGAGAAGCAAAAGCAAAAGCATAGTTTGCAAATACTGAAAAACCGCTTTTCGAGGAAAAAAAGCTAAAAAGTACTTTCTAAAAGCATTTGCAAACACCCCCTAAGTCTCATCGGGAAGTCTATCCCGACTCTCACTTTGCTCAAGAGTCAGGATAAGACCAGCTTAGCAATTTATATACTAGGCTATTAATGTTGTACATTGGTGTCCGATTATACAAAATGTGGGGTAAATGAGTACGAACCCACCAATTAAATCGGACACCTCAAATGACAATAATACCCTCTCAATTAAAAAAAAAGAGAAAACATTTAAACATCTTCTTCTCCAACCCACCCCACCCCACCCCCGACCCACCTCACCAAACCCCTCCCCCACCTTCCTAGGCCGTCCCGATGGCTTGGGATCGCCAGTTCCAGGCCGGCGACGACCTGGGGAGAAGTTCCCAGGCCGTCGCCGACCTGGAAGTGCAGCTTGAGGCCTGCGACGGCCTCAAGTCGGAGGCCATCGCAGGCCTCGAAAATTACATTCCAGGCCGACGACGGCCTGGGAAGGTGGTGGTGGCGGGGTTGGGGTGGGGTGGGGTGATTTTAGGGTATTTTAAAAAAAAATTATTTTATATTTTTATTTTTATTATAAAAATTAAATTATTAATGAATATATATATTTTCTTTAAAAATTGTTATGTTATATTTATGAATAATTAAATTTTTTTTTCCAACAAAAAAGTTCTTTAATTATTTCATATCAATAAAACTTGAGTTGATATACATGTAATATTTTTTCTAAAACATTATTGGCTAATATAAAATTTTATAAACATGTATAATATTTTTTTAAAAACATTATTGACTATTATAAAATTTTATATTTATAGACATAAAAAATCAAGTTGAATATTTCAAATATTTTTCTATCAAGTAAAATATAAAAACATTAAAAATAATAAAAACAAATTTGAATATTTATATTTATTTGAATTTATATACATAAATATTTAAGAGATGAGTGACCAAGAGTCGAGTGAGTGATCAAGAGATGAGAAGGTGAGGGAGGCGGGGCTTTGGTGGGTGGGGTGTGGTGGCCGGGCGGGTGTGGTAGCCGGTTTGGGTGAAGAAGAAGAAGAGTTCAATTTTTTTTAAGTGTATGGGTATTTTTGGTATTTTATGTTTGGGGTAGGGTATGGACAGGGTAAGAGTCGTACGTTACTCTCACCAGCCGAGAGTCAGGATAGACCATCCCAAGTCTCATATATGTTAAACTTATTTATTTTTGTTTTTTGGGATATCCAAAAATTACTCTCACATAAAGTAAATATTTGACATCACTACTTTTAAGGACATAAATGTAAAAAGTACCTAAAACTTTCACTTTTTCAACTATTGCATAAATCTTTGTGTTAAATGTAAAAGAAGTAAAAATAATGAGACTGAGGGAGTATTATATAAAGGGTGAATGCCGCTTTTGGTATTTCTGGTGTTTTCTTGACATTTTACTCCCTATGATCCGTTTTTGTTTAACTTTAGTTCTTTTCAGGCTCATGTAAATTGCACATGACTATTTTTAGGATATTTTCGCCCGTTCACTATGATACTATTATACTTAAGTCCCTCATAAAAATTGTTTGTATCAATTTAGTCCTGACTTTTATGAGACATAATAATTTCAAAAAAATTTAAAAAAAATTTAAAATAATTCTATAAGTCGAAAATCAACTAGGAAAATCAAAATAAAAATATAAAAATTTCCAAATAAAAATAAAATGATCACAAAAATTAAAAAAAAATTATTCACCTATTTGTATCAATATAAATTAGAAAATAAAAATAGAAATACTAATAATTCACATATTTGTATAATATAAAGTAGAAATAGTTAAAAAAATAAAAACAAAAATGTGTTATTTCTTAAAAAAATAGAAATAGCGACAGATTATTTTCCGTTGAAAAGATTTGGTCGCTGTGGAACACTTTTTCCTACAATTTAGCTACATAATTCCGACGAAAAATATTTTGTTCTAGTTTTTCGTTGGAAATCTGTCGTTATTATTGACGAAATATATTTATGACGTTAGTTCCGTTACTATTCAGTTACATATTTGGTACTAAAATGAAATAGCGACGGATTGTTTTCCGTTGGAAAGATTTGGTCGCTGTGGAACACTTTTTTCTACAACTTAGCTACATAATTCCAACGAAAAATATTTTGTTTTGACATTCCGTCGGTAATTTGTCGCTATTATTGAAGGTAAAATTTTCAATTGCAATTATGTTGGTATTTGGTTACTAATCAGTCACTAATAGCGACATATCTAATTTTGTTGGAATCAAGCCGTAGGTGAAGCCCTCTTTTTTTTTAGTGATAGCAGAAACATTGGAAAATAAAAGTGGGTAGTAAATTATTGAAATTTATCAGTACCTACAATATTACATTATTTTCATAAAAAATAATAGAAATAAGATATGAAATAAAGTACATTGTTATCCGACCCTTATATGTACATTTGGTATGGCCACACACCTCATCCCACTCTCAAACCCAGCCCACTCACCCTCCCCCACCCCAATGACAAGTGACAACATCCCCAATGACTTCATATTGATACAAATAGGCGAATCATTCTTTATTTAATTTTTGATTCTTTTAATTATTTTCTAATTTATTTAGATGCAAATAGGTGAATTAATTTTTTCTGAAATTTTATATTTTGATTTTTTTAAATGATTTTCGATCTATAATGATTATTTTTTATTTAAACTTTTTGAAATTATTATATTTCATATATGCCAGGGACTAAATTGATACAAATAAATTTTATGGGGACTTAAGTGTAACATGTCATAATGAAGGGATGAAAATACCCTAAGAATGATCATGTGCAACTTGAAAAGTACTAAAATGAAACAAATAATGGATAATAGAGAGTAAAGTGTCCAAAAATACAAGAAGTGCCAAAATATTAAAAAAAAAGTACATAAGGAAGACCAAAAGTGATATTAACACCTGTATAAATATACCGAAACTAAGTTTGAATGCCAATTTTTTGTAAATATAATTCATCCATAACATCTACATTAAACAACATTTAGTCCTAATTTTCAAAGAATTCAATCAATAGTTTTTAATAATGTTCCATGTTTTAAAAAGTTAGTACTAAGCAATTTGCATTGCAAATAATCAATCCTTAGCGGCCATAAACTCATGTGTGCGAAGAAGGCCGATCACAAATTGTATCGACCTGAGTCAGTACGGATTTGGCTATCCATTTGGCGGCAACATCAGTGAAATGCATACCATCCCAATTCATGTAAGAAGACGGATCCACACAATGCATTGACGACGGATGGCCACATTGCACTGAATTATTAAAATTGTACAATCCCCCTCCTCCACAGCATGCTTTTAGAGCTCCTTCTGCAAATCCTGCATGCAGTATACATAAATATAAATATACTAAGTAAATTAGAGCTAATTGAGCAAGTGACATTCTGCATCCTAGAAATACATCTTTTTTGACTTTGCACCCTGTAATTAGAATTTTGACCCTTAGCACCCTAGAATTGTGCATAGTTTTTGAGTTTTTATATGTGAAAAACAAAAATGATATTTTCACTTATCATTTTAAACTAGCGAGCTAGTACATACTGAAATTTTCTTATAAATAGATATATACCGTATATTTCTGGACTACGATACATCTTCATCGCAGCATTGTAATAATCTCCGTAGATTATTGTAGTTTGGGGATGAAGCTCTCGGATACGGCTGAGTTCCTTTTGAAGCAAGTGATTGTGATACTGAGCAAATCTATTCAACCATTTAATACAACCAGTTGTAGAATCGTAGTCTTCTTTATTTGTATTTGCGTAATGTGCAAGGTAAGTTGCCGAACATCCAATTGGAAAGTTTCCTGGTACCACAAGTGTCACTGCTCCAAGATTGATAAGTTCCTGCATATATCATACATATATAACTATATTTATATATCATGTAAATGAAATAAAATTATAGGAAAATTTAAACCGTGATATCAAATTTATATTTTCATATCTAATGATACCAAAGTTCCAAGGTGGCATATATTGTAATACTTTGAACTAATTAGTTGAAGTGCTTCTTACATTAATTGTTTCACCAATTGTTTTAACAATTTTAGGAACGAATGGTCGAACTTCTGCTTCGTTTTTCCCTTGAAGAAATGCATGATTGTAGTCGTTGCCTCCAATTTCTCCCAAAAGAACCAAAGAGGTTTGAAGATATCTTTTACAGTCTGCTGATTATAAGGGAGTAACTCAATTAATTGTCGAAATTAAGAGTGTACATGAAAAGTGTTTCAATAAAATAAGGGAGTAAATTAAATTGCTACATTTATCATAACATATGACTGAATTAATATATACCTGAAGAATTGTTGTATTTATTTGATAGAAATTGTTTAAACCAACTAAACTGAGTAGCCAATGAGATGTTGGCCATAGGAAGCGTTATATTCGTTTCTGTAAAATATGAATCCTCCAATGCTGTTGCTCCGGCCACCGCGAAATTAACGCTTTCAAGACTCGCATTTCTTCCTTCGAAAAAGAAGGGTTCCACAAATGGAAGTCCTAAATCTCCAGCTGCAAATAGATCATTATAATTTATAAATATAAAGGAAAAAGATTTTATCCAATCCATTCGTTTTTCACATATATGGACTTTTTTTTCGGAGATCATACATACTAGGGCTGATCCAGAATTAAAGAGTTAGGACAGTGTCTAATTATCACTGAAACTAATTGATAATTACCTTCAGAATATTTTATTTATATAAAAGCAAATTATCAATGATAATTGATTTGAATTCTAAATGCTAAAATCTTGATTAAAAATCAACTGAGAATATTATGCATGACGTTTTATGTTTTTCTCTCCATGTATTATATATTATAAACACAATTGACATTGACATGATGAATGTATTATTTACGTAACTAAGTATATATTATATATATGGTCCTACAAAGTGGTCAATCCAAATCCAAATTCTGCAGTACATTTTCATATAAAATGCCTCGGAAATTATATGGTTAGATATAAGACAGATATATAATACCAATGAAATCAATAATGAGACGGCCATTGGAGACGCGGCCGGTGGGACGATCGAAGAAAGTGTTTCCGTAGGGCGGTAAGGTGAAATAGCGTGGCGGGTTGTATGTCGATGCGAAGTGGAAACCGTTTCCAGTGTCTGTTAAGGAATCTCCGAAACCGATTATGGAGTTGAAACAATTATTCGCAGATGCAGATATGATTAGTAGGATCGTTGATGCAAAAAGAATAATTTTGGAAAGTATTGATTTTACAGCCATGGCTCTAGTACGTGTTGTGTCAATTGTGTTTTGAATAAAATGATTTTGTTAGTTAGGATATATATATAGGGGGATGTTTGTTTATAAATCATAATTTATTATTCTTTTTCGATGTTGATATAGTCAAAACAGTTCTCATAATGACCGAGTAGGAAGCCTCTAATTGACCTAGCCCTAGTATTAATTCTTTTACATGAACGAAGAAGAATACTCCCTTTTTTTTAATTTGTCGTTTATTGCACACAGATTAAAAAATGTAATACATAACCAATTTTATTTAGAAAAATCCCCAACACATCATTTTAAACAAATAATCACAATATTAATTAACATTAATTATAAGCATTAACAAGAAGGAGAGAATTGCAATTGTGGTATCAAATTATATACCGATTCTCACTTGTGGTACCATAAATATCGAGGCCGACACATTTGGTACCACAATTTAAGAAATTGAATCACATTTGGTACCACCGTTAAAATTGGACGTTAATTGATGACGTGGCAGTTAAGTTTTATTGCAAAATTAATACCATTACTTACATTGACTGACAATTATACCCCTAACTTTTCAAGTTGTTTAAAATAATCCCACATCTTCAAATTTATTGACAATTTTAATCCATATTGTTGCCTAATTTCAAAATTGGCTCGAATAAAACACGATTGGACCAATTTAGAGATTTTATTTATTATATTTACATATTTATTTAACTAATTTAATTTTATAAATAATATTAACAGACCAAATAATACTTTAATATAAATTTGATAAAATGTTAATTAAATCTACCCCCAACACTCCCCCCCCCCCAACCCAAATCCCAGGCCGTCGATGGCCTAGGATCGTCCGGCCCAGGCCTCCGTCGGCCTGGGATCGTCCATCCCAGGCCACAGCCGGGGGGGGGGGGTGGGGGATGGGGTTGGGTGTAGGAGGTAGGAGGTAGATGATTGTTTTTTTCAAATTATAATTATTTTATTATATAATTTATTTTTTTAATAAATATTAAATATATTAATATTATTATATAAATTTTAGATTTAATTAATATCTTATCGAATTTATGTTAAAGTATTATTTGGCCTGTTCATATTATTTATAAAATTAAATTAGTTAAATACATATGTAAATATATTAAGTAAAATCTCTAAATTGGTCCGCAAGTGTTTTATTCGAGCCAATTTTGAAATTGGGCAACTATATGGATTAAAATTTTCAGTAAATTTAAAGATGTGAGGTTATTTTAACAACTTAAAAAATTAGGGGTATAATTGTCAGTCAATATAAGTAATGGTAGTTTTTTTGCAATAAAACTTAACTGCCACGTCATCAGTTAACATCCAATTTTAAAGAATTGAGAATCGATACATAATTTGGTACTACAAGTGCAATTCTCTCTAACAAGAATGGTGTAAAACTGATTAAAAAAATTAATTTTACATTGTATTCTTAAAACGACAAATAAATGTAAAAAAAAAAATGAAGAGAGTAACTTAATTCTACATTCATATTATTAATCTCTCTTAATTTCTCCGCAATGCCAAAATCTAGACCACAATAAAAAAACAACAAAAATATTAAAGAGTTAAACTCATTTAAAATCATGAAAAAAAGCACAAAATCACTTCTGAAAAGCTTTTGCAAACACCACTTAAAAGTGAAAGAGAGATCCAAAATATTCATAGAGTCAAGTTTAAATAACATAAAAAGTATAAATTAGGCTACTTTCGTATATTATTTTCTCGTAATTATTAAATCTTATGTTTTTTATCCGGGTATTAAATCTATATGTTTGGTATAATAGTTGTATATCATAAGTCAACTATTTATCCTACTTGATGAATCTTCTTATATTTATATCAAATTGACTTTTTTTTTTTTAATATAATAGTATGACTAATCTGCTGCATGGGGAACTTATAGATTGGAAATTTGGAATAGTTGTTGGGGAAGACCAGACTATTTCATACTCGCTACACGCTCCTCCCCAAAAATCCTAAGTATAGACTTTGAATGTGAGACAATTCGAATTATTATATTTGCTAAACTTGCTTTCCTTTTTATATGCTCGAAATTTCTTGACAATTATACAGGTGAAGATGATCATTTTTAGAATAATAATGGCCTACTTGAAGATGATCATTTTTAGTTGTGGATGGCCTTGTCTACTTGAAAATTATGGCAATTTAATCATTAATATATGAAATGTGGAACATGATATTTAAGAAATCGAATGAAATATGTTCTTACTTTTTAGCTAGCTTTCTTGCTTGAGAGATAGTAAGTTAATGGCAAAAAAACAATATAATATTAGTCCCTTAATTTTTGCACGAACGCGAAAATAGGACACATGTAGTTTCGGTAAGCAATTACATCTTTCATACATGGAAAAAGAAAAAAACAAGAAAAAAGTTCCTATTCATATACTATCTCCCTAAACCAGCTACTGTAGAGATTTGATCAGGTTCCTGTTGCTCGAGCACTAGTGGTATGTGCTTCACCATTAGTTTAGTGAAGGAGTCATGAGAAGTGGTTTGTCTTTGATTCCGAAAACACTGGAGAGCAAATACAACTATACATACGGAAATCGTATCTAATACGAGTTTCTTCCTCATCCGTTATTTTGTTTGTTTTCTTGTTCTTTATTTTTCTTACTGGCTTAATCATTCCAGCTTTTTTTTCTTCTTGTTTTAATCATTCCCATTAATATTTTCCAAGTGAGGTTTTGCCCTATTTATATAATCACCTTCTCGAAATGACGGTGAAGATCATTTTGATCTAATGAGTAATGACTATGATAATATATAGACTTTTATTAGATACTAGAAAAGTGCACGTACGTTGTACGTGTCGAGTTAATTTCTTGATAATTATTGTAAATTAGAGTAAAACTAATTTCATTATGTCATAAAATAACACATATTAATGATTCATATTCAATTTATTTTCTATTTTTTTTTATTAAAATTATTATTTTATATTAAAAAAATAATAGCTTTCAATTTGTAATCATATATAAAATGATGATTGATTTAGTCATGAAATCTTGTAAATTTTGTTCTAAAATAATACTAATAAGGAAATCATTTAGTTCATTCCATATTCCATTCTAAGGAATATACATCATTGAGGGTCTTTAGTTTTTTTATTTTACCAATATAAAAAAAAATATCATTTGTCTTTGTATCTGTCAAACACGAGAAATGTTTATCATCACAAATTATCATGTGAATGTGACATCAAGTATGATACAATAAAAATAATTATGTTGATTTATATATTAAGAATCCATCCAAAATTTTTGCACTGTTTAACAATAAAAATTGTGAAATCATGTTTTTTAATCAAATGAAATTGGGTCCATTTTTAAGTAGATTTTAATTATTTATCTTACCCTGTCATTTGAAATGCATCTCTTTACTTATTTTTTTGGTACAACATCTCTTCACTGACCTAGGTCATTTTCACTTGTTTAATTCATCCTTTTGCCTATTTCATTCACTTTTAGTTAAAAAAAAGATATTTTTACCCTTTTTTTATCACCTATAACCTATTTTTATTGTGTCCACATTTTACTCGATTTCTTTAGGTTTTTTCGATTTAAGCTATTTTTCTAATGGTTTGACCTTATTTTTGTTGGTTGAACTTTTTTCATTTTATTGATTTCACTCGTTTTTACCAGTTTAACCAAATTTTACGTGATCTTCACTACTTTCACATGTTTTTTTCACCAATTTCACGTGAACTTTGATTGATTTCACATGTTCTCATTGACTTTAGTCTTTTTCACCTATTTCATCATTTTTTTTCACTGTTTCACCGATGTCATTCATTTTTTAATGAATTTCACCTCAATTTTGATCGATTTCACATACATTTACCGAATTTTCAATTAAAATAATTATACAACTTCAATTACTTTTAATTAGATATCAAATAATTTTCACTTTTTATATTTATTAGTTTAACTTGTTTTTCATCAATTTCTTTTGTTTTCTCCCGGTCAAACCAAAAAAAAAATTCTACTAATTTCACATTGTTTTTGCAAGTTAAACTTTTTTCAACTGATTTTACAAATTTAACTTATTTCACATATTTTTTTGACCAATTTCACCCCAATTTTCATTCATTTCACATGTCTTCACAAACTTTAGATTTTTTTCAACGATTTAACCCATTTTTCAATTATTTCACCCGTTTTTCACCGATTTTTTCATGAATGTCACCCATATTTTCTCAATTTCACATGTATTTATCGATTTTACTGGCACTTTTTATTACTAATTTTACCCATTTTTTCACCAACTTCACCAGTGTTCATAACTTTCACCCGGATCGATTTTACATCTTTTCATCAATTACATGGAATTTACTTTATAGATTTTACCAATTTTCCTTGATTTCACCACTTTTTTTCACTTATTTCACACGTTTTTTGCAAAAATATTTCCATGAAAATTAAAGGTAATGCATGTTCTTGGATACTCTTTTTATTTTATTTCTTAAGCCAAAGAAAGATTACTTAGTTCTCTAAATCGTAAATAATTTTTTTTCAGTCATAGGTAAGATGCAATTCGATTTTACTTTTTTTTTGTAGCATTTATGATATGTAGGAGAATTTGATTTTTTATGAATGTTATATTGTACTAATCTTTAAATGAAATAAATAATATTTTTACTTAAAAACATATGGACGATACTTTATAATAACATTACATATATATATATACTATTAAAAATAATAGTGTTTTTATTTTTTTGTGTTATAAGAGAAGAAGAATGAAATTGTAAAAGTGATGTAGAGTTAATTTCTAAACTTTTGGAGTTAATGGATGAAATAATTATAATATGATTTCATGTCTAATTATACCTATTATGACGTTTTGAAAAAATAATTTTGTTCTTCTTCCATATCCTATTTTTAGAAAGTTAGATTTTATTTTCCTGTATGGTGTTTGATTAAGGAAAGGACGATATCTAATTGATAGAAATAGTATCCGGCAAGCCAACTGTATGGCTGGCATTTATTGTAATAAATAAATGAACTATTCAATTTTGATTAATAAATGCACTTTATTATATTGTCATCTTTATCTTATGTAATAATTATCTACGCATAAGGATAGAAGTCCTTAGATAACAGGGCTATGAGACAACCCGTTGACTGATCTCCAAGGCCGTGATCTAGAAAATATTCAAGAGTCGTAGAATCCAATCGAGATAGGACATCGTTGGATTCGGTTAGACTCTCACTAATGTGTATACTCCGATGAACTGGAGAACGCTGGGGTCCACGAGCGTGACTGGGATAGTCGATACACATAAGTGGGTGACTTGCTGGGATGGCAAGTGCACTGAATACCCCAATTAGGAAATAACTCACCATGGAAGCGGTAGTCGCATATCAGGGTTGAAGTTATTCCAATTTACGATAGTATACGAGGAACGGTCCCTAAATACTTTAGGTGATAGAGTTTATCTGGTGCGAGACGTCTATACTTAGATGTGAGTTCCGACTGACTGCAGATTACCAGAAAGTCTCTGTGGACTCATGTTAGGTATAGAGGGACTCCTATGCAAGTTCATATCATCAACAAATGATCCATTGAACCGACTTGATAGGTTGGGAATTTCTCCTATGGATTTCTGTGAAAAAAGAATTCTGGTAAAAATCCTTGGCCAAGGTATCTGACGACTTTATGTAAGTAGCTCATAAAGATTAAGTCAAAGAAAATTATTTCGAGACCAGAATACATAAGGTCAAGACAAAAGAAAAGGGAACCGATGAAAAGTCCATACCCTTAAGTCTCGACTGAGAGATTGATCGATGGAGAGATTATGTCGTATATGGTAATTGTAGATGATAAAAGGTTCACTGAATTAATTCACCAGTGATTGGGCTCCATGGGCTTGTGGCCAGACATCGACCGTGGAGTGTGGGAGAATTCCTAAATTGGCAGGGGTTCTAATTTTGGAATGATCAGTCGACAGAGTGTTCGACTGATTTAAATTATTTAATACTTGAATAATTAAATTAATATTTAATTATAAACCACGAACAATTATGTGGTGAACCTATGGGGGCATACACAATACACATGAAGCGAAAGCGGAGGAAAAGAAGACAACTGGGTCAGCCAAATCGACTGGATCGATTAGGTCAAATAAATCGACTGGGTCGACCCAATTGGAACAAAATTGATCCGATTAAAATTGGATCAAGATTATAAATTAAATTGAAATTTAATTTGTGGGTTAATTAATTAAGTTGGATTTAATTAATTATAGGAAGATTTAATTAAATAGACTTGGAGTCTAATTTAATTAATTGGGAGAGTAATTAATTAATTGGGCTATTTAATTGGGAAATTAAATAAAACCTAACTAAATTAATTAAGTGGGCCATGAATTAACTGGAAGACTTAGTCTTCTAATTAAAAGGGTCATGACCCATGTAGGAGACTTGGAGTCCCAGTCCTAGGAGGATTAGGAGAATTTGACACCTATAAATAAGTAGCTAGGTGTCATAACTCATATATGTTAAACTTATTTATTTTTGTTTTTTGGGATATCCAAAAATTACTCTCACATAAAGTAAGTATTTGACATCACTACTTTTAAGGACATAAATGTAAAAAGTACCTAAAACTTTCATTTTTTCAACTCTTGCATAAATCTTTGTGTTAAATGTAAAAGAAGTAAAAATAATGAGACTGAGGGAGTATTATATAAAGGGTGAATGCCGCTTTTGGTATTTCTGGTGTTTTCTTGACATTTTACTCCCTATGATCCGTTTTTGTTTGACTTTAGTTCTTTTCAGGCTCATGTAAATTGCACATGACTATTTTTAGGATATTTTCGCCCGTTCACTATGATACTATTATACTTAAGTTCCTCATAAAAATTGTTTGTATAAATTTAGTCCTGACTTTTATGAGACATAATAATATCAAAAAAATTTAAAAAATATTTAAAATAATTCTATAAGTCGAAAATCAACTAGGAAAATCAAAATCAAAATATAAAAATTTCCAAATAAAAATAAAATGATCACAAAAATTAAAAAAAAATTATTCACCTATTTGTATCAATATAAATTAGAAAATAAAAATAGAAATACTAATAATTCACATATTTGTATAATATAAAGTAGAAATAGTTAAAAAAATAAAAACAAAAATGTGTTATTTCTTAAAAAAATAGAAATAGCGACGGATTGTTTTCCGTTGAAAAGATTTGGTCGCTGTGGAACACTTTTTCCTACAATTTAGCTACATAATTCCGACGAAAAATATTTTGTTCTAGTTTTTCGTTGGAAATCTGTCGTTATTATTGACGAAATATATTTATGACGTTAGTTCCGTCACTATTCAGTTACATATTTGGTACTAAAATGAAATAGCGACGGATTGTTTTCCGTTGGAAAGATTTGGTCGCTGTGGAACACTTTTTTCTACAACTTAGCTACATAATTCCAACAAAAAATATTTTGTTTTGACATTCCGTCGGTAATTTGTCGCTATTATTGAAGGTAACATTTTCAATTGCAATTATGTTGGTATTTGGTTACTAATCCGTCACTAATAGCGACATATTTAATTTTGTTGGAATCAAGCCGTAGGTGAAGCCCTCTTTTTTTTTAGTGATAGCAGAAACATTGGAAAATAAAAGTGGGTAGTAAATTATTGAAATTTATCAGTACCTACAATATTACATTATTTTCATAAAAAATAATAGAAATAAGATATGAAATAAAGTACATTGTTATCCGACCCTTATATGTACATTTGGTATGGCCACACACCTCATCCCACTCTCAAACCCTGCCCACTCACCCTCCCCCACCCCAATGACAAGTGACAACATCCCCAATGACTTCATATTGATACAAATAGGCGAATCATTCTTTATTTAATTTTTGATTCTTTTAATTATTTTCTAATATATTTAGATGCAAATAGGTGAATTAATTTTTTCTAGAAATTTTATATTTTGATTTTTTTAAATGATTTTCGATCTATAATGATTATTTTTTATTTAAACTTTTTGAAATTATTATATTTCATATATGTCAGGGACTAAATTGATACAAATAAATTTTATGGGAACTTAAGTGTAACATGTCATAATGAAGGGATGAAAATACCCTAAGAATGATCATGTGCAACTTGAAAAGTACTAAAATGAAACAAATAATGGATAATAGAGAGTAAAGTGTCCAAAAATACAAGAAGTGCCAAAATGTTAAAAAAAAAGTACATAAGGAAGACCTAAAGTGATATTAACACCTATATAAATATACCGAAACTAAGTTTGAATGCCAATTTTTTGTAAATATAATTCATCCATAACATCTACATTAAACAACATTTAGTCCTAATTTTCAAAGAATTCAATCAATAGTTTTTAATAATGTTCCATGTTTTAAAAAGTTAGTACTAAGCAATTTGCATTGCAAATAATCAATCCTTAGCGGTCATAAACTCATGTGTGCGAAGAAGGCCGATCACAAATTGTATCGACCTGAGTCAGTACGGATTTGGCTATCCATTTGGCGGCAACATCAGTGAAATGCATACCATCCCAATTCATGTAAGAAGACGGATCCACACAATGCATTGACGACGGATGGCCACATTGCACTGAATTATTAAAATTGTACAATCCCCCTCCTCCACAGCATGCTTTTAGAGCTCCTTCTGCAAATCCTGCATGCAGTATACATAAATATAAATATACTAAGTAAATTAGAGCTAATTGAGCAAGTGACATTCTGCATCCTAGAAATACATCTTTTTTGACTTTGCACCCTGTAATTAGAATTTTGACCCTTAGCACCCTAGAATTGTGCATAGTTTTTGAGTTTTTATATGTGAAAAACAAAAATGATATTTTCACTTATCATTTTAAACTAGCGAGCTAGTACATACTGAAATTTTCTTATAAATAGATATATACCGTATATTTCTGGACTACGATACATCTTCATCGCAGCATTGTAATAATCTCCGTAGATTATAGTAGTTTGGGGATGAAGCTCTCGGATACGGCTGAGTTCCTTTTGAAGCAAGTGATTGTGATACTGAGCAAATCTATTCAACCATTTAATACAACCAGTTGTAGAATCGTAGTCTTCTTTATTTGTATTTGCGTAATGTGCAAGGTAAGTTGCCGAACATCCAATTGGAAAGTTTCCTGGTACCACAAGTGTCACTGCTCCAAGATTGATAAGTTCCTGCATATATCATACATATATAACTATATTCATATATCATGTAAATGAAATAAAATTATAGGAAAATTTAAACCGTGATATCAAATTTATATTTTCATGTCTAATGATACCAAAGTTCCAAGGTGGCATATATTGTAATACTTTGAACTAATTAGTTGAAGTGCTTCTTACATTAATTGTTTCACCAATTGTTTTAACAATTTTAGGAACGAATGGTCGAACTTCTGCTTCGTTTTTCCCTTGAAGAAATGCATGATTGTAGTCGTTGCCTCCAATTTCTCCCAAAAGAACCAAAGAGGTTTGAAGATATCTTTTACAGTCTGCTGATTATAAGGGAGTAACTCAATTAATTGTCGAAATTAAGAGTGTACATGAAAAGTGTTTCAATAAAATAAGGGAGTAAATTAAATTGCTACATTTATCATAACATATGACTGAATTAATATATACCTGAAGAATTGTTGTATTTATTTGATAGAAATTGTTTAAACCAACTAAACTGAGTAGCCAATGAGATGTTGGCCATAGGAAGCGTTATATTCGTTTCTGTAAAATATGAATCCTCCAATGCTGTTGCTCCGGCCACCGCGAAATTAACGCTTTCAAGACTCGCATTTCTTCCTTCGAAAAAGAAGGGTTCCACAAATGGAAGTCCTAAATCTCCAGCTGCAAATAGATCATAATAATTTATAAATATAAAGGAAAAAGATTTTATCCAATCCATTCGTTTTTCACATATATGGACTTTTTTTTCGGAGATCATACATACTAGGGCTGATCCAGAATTAAAGAGTTAGGACAGTGTCTAATTATCACTGAAACTAATTGATAATTACCTTCAGAATATTTTATTTATATAAAAGCAAATTATCAATGATAATTGATTTGAATTCTAAATGCTAAAATCTTGATTAAAAATCAACTGAGAATATTATGCATGACGTTTTATGTTTTTCTCTCCATGTATTATATATTATAAACACAATTGACATTGACATGATGAATGTATTATTTACGTAACTAAGTATATATTATATATATGGTCCTACAAAGTGGTCAATCCAAATCCAAATTCTGCAGTACATTTTCATATAAAATGCCTCGGAAATTATATGGTTAGATATAAGACAGATATATAATACCAATGAAATCAATAATGAGACGGCCATTGGAGACGCGGCCGGTGGGACGATCGAAGAAAGTGTTTCCGTAGGGCGGTAAGGTGAAATAGCGTGGCGGGTTGTATGTCGATGCGAAGTGGAAACCGTTTCCAGTGTCTGTTAAGGAATCTCCGAAACCGATTATGGAGTTGAAACAATTATTCGCAGATGCAGATATGATTAGTAGGATCGTTGATGCAAAAGGAATAATTTTGGAAAGTATTGATTTTACAGCCATGGCTCTAGTACGTGTTGTGTCAATTGTGTTTTGAATAAAATGATTTTGTTAGTTAGGATATATATATAGGGGGATGTTTGTTTATAAATCATAATTTATTATTCTTTTTCGATGTTGATATAGTCAAAACAGTTCTCATAATGACCGAGTAGGAAGCCTCTAATTGACCTAGCCCTAGTATTACTTCTTTTACATGAACGAAGAAGAATACTCCCTTTTTTTTAATTTGTCGTTTATTGCACACAGATTAAAAAATGTAATACATAACCAATTTTATTTAGAAAAATCCCCAACACATCATTTTAAACAAATAATCACAATATTAATTAACATTAATTATAAGCATTAACAAGAAGGAGAGAATTGCAATTGTGGTATCAAATTATATACCGATTCTCACTTGTGGTACCATAAATATCGAGGCCGACACATTTGGTACCACAATTTAAGAAATTGAATCACATTTGGTACCACCGTTAAAATTGGACGTTAACTGATGACGTGGCAGTTAAGTTTTATTGCAAAATTAATACCATTACTTACATTGACTGACAATTATACCCCTAACTTTTCAAGTTGTTTAAAATAATCCCACATCTTCAAATTTATTGACAATTTTAATCCATATTGTTGCCTAATTTCAAAATTGGCTAGAATAAAACACGATTGGACCAATTTAGAGATTTTATTTATTATATTTACATATTTATTTAACTAATTTAATTTTATAAATAATATTAACAGACCAAATAATACTTTAACATAAATTTGATAAAATGTTAATTAAATCTACCCCCAACACTTCCCCCCAACCCAAATCCCAGGCCGTCGATGGCCTAGGATCGTCCGGCCCAGGCCTCCGTCGGCCTGGGATCGTCCATCCCAGGCCACCACGTGGGGGCCGGGGGGGATGGGGTTTGGTGTAGGAGGTAGGAGGTAGATGATTGTTTTTTTCAAATTATAATTATTTTATTATATAATTTATTTTTTTAATAAATATTAAATATATTCATATTATTATATAAATTTTAGATTTAATTAATATCTTATCGAATTTATGTTACAGTATTATTTGGCCTGTTCATATTATTTATAAAATTAAATTAGTTAAATACATATGTAAATATATTAAGTAAAATCTCTAAATTGGTCCGCAAGTGTTTTATTCGAGCCAATTTTTAAATTGGGCAACTATATGGATTAAAATTTTCAGTAAATTTAAAGATGTGAGGTTATTTTAACAACTTAAAAAATTAGGGGTATAATTGTCAGTCAATATAAGTAATGGTAGTTTTTTTGCAATAAAACTTAACTGCCACGTCATCAGTTAACATCCAATTTTAAAGAATTGAGAATCGATACATAATTTGGTACCACAAGTGCAATTCTCTCTAACAAGAATGGTGTAAAACTGATTAAAAAAATTAATTTTACATTGTACTCTTAAAACGACAAATAAAAGTAAAAAAAAATGAAGAGAGTAACTTAATTCTACATTCATATTATTAATCTCTCTTAATTTCTCCGCAATGCCAAAATCTAGACCACAATAAAAAAACAACAAAAATATTAAAGAGTTAAACTCATTTAAAATCCTTAAAAAAAGCACAAAACCACTTCTGAAAAGCTTGTGCAAACACCACTTAAAAGTGAAAGAGAGATCCAAAATATTCATAGAGTCAAGTTTAAATAACATAAAGAGTATAAATTAGGCTACTTTCGTATATTATTTTCTCGTAATTATTAAATCTTATGTTTTTTATCCGGGTATTAAATCTATATGTTTGGTATAATAGTTGTATATCATAAGTCAACTATTTATCCTACTTGATGAATCTTCTTATATTTATATCAAATTGACTTTTTTTTTTTTAATATAATAGTATGACTAATCTGCTGCATGGGGAACTTATAGATTGGGAATTTGGAATAGTTGTTGGGGAAGACCAGACTATTTCATACTCGCTACACGCTCCTCCCCAAAAATCCTAAGTATAGACTTTGAATGTGAGACAATTGGAATTATTATATTTGCTAAACTTGCTTTCCTTCTTATATGCTCGAAATTTCTTGACAATTATACAGGTGAAGATGATCATTTTTAGAATAATAATGGCCTACTTGAAGATGATCATTTTTAGTTGTGGATGGCCTTGTCTACTTGAAAATTATGGCAATTTAATCATTAATATATGAAATGTGGAACATGATATTTAAGAAATCGAATGAAATATGTTCTTACTTTTTAGCTAGCTTTCTTGCTTGAGAGATAGTAAGTTAATGGCAAAAAAACAATATAATATTAGTCCCTTAATTTTTGCACGAACGCGAAAATAGGACACATGTAGTTTCGGTAAGCAATTACATCTTTCATACATGGAAAAAGAAAAAAACAAGAAAAAAGTTCCTATTCATATACTATCTCCCTAAACCAGCTACTGTAGAGATTTGATCAGGTTCCTGTTGCTCGAGCACTAGTGGTATGTGCTTCACCATTAGTTTAGTGAAGGAGTCATGAGAAGTGGTTTGTCTTTGATTCCGAAAACACTGGAGAGCAAATACAACTATACATACGGAAATCGTATCTAATACGAGTTTCTTCCTCATCCGTTATTTTGTTTGTTTTCTTGTTCTTTATTTTTCTTACTGGCTTAATCATTCCAGCTTTTTTTTCTTCTTGTTTTAATCATTCCCATTAATATTTTCCAAGTGAGGTTTTGCCCTATTTATATAATCACCTTCTCGAAATGACGGTGAAGATCATTTTGATCTGATGAGTAATGACTATGATAATATATAGACTTTTATTAGATACTAGAAAAGTGCACGTACGTTGTACGTGTCGAGTTAATTTCTTGATAATTATTGTAAATTAGAGTAAAACTAATTTCATTATGTCATAAAATAACACATATTAATGATTCATATTCAATTTATTTTCTATTTTTTTTATTAAAATTATTATTTTATATTAAAAAAATAATAGCTTTCAATTTGTAATCATATATAAAATGATGATTTATTTAGTCATGAAATCTTGTAAATTTTGTTCTAAAATAATACTAATAAGAAAATCATTTAGCTCATTCCATATTCCATTCTAAGGATTATACATCATTGAACGTCTTTAGTTTTTTTTATTTTACCAATATAAAAAAAAATATCATTTGTCTTTGTATCTGTCAAACACGAGAAATGTTTATCATCACAAATTATCATGTGAATGTGACATCAAGTATGATACAATAAAAATAATTATGTTGATTTATATATTAAGAATCCATCCAAAATTTTTGCACTGTTTAACAATAAAAATTGTGAAATCATGTTTTTTAATCAAATGAAATTGGGTCCATTTTTAAGTAGATTTTAATTATTTATCTTACCCTGTCATTTGAAATGCATCTCTTTACTTATTTTTTTGGTACAACATCTCTTCACTGACCTAGGTCATTTTCACTTGTTTAATTCATCCTTTTGCCTATTTCATTCACTTTTAGTTAAAAAAAAGATATTTTTACCCTTTTTTTATCACCTATAACCTATTTTTATTGTGTCCACATTTTACTCGATTTCTTTAGGTTTTTTCGATTTAAGCTATTTTTCTAATGGTTTGACCTTATTTTTGTTGGTTGAACTTTTTTCATTTTATTGATTTCACTCGTTTTTACCAGTTTAACCAAATTTTACGTGATCTTCACTACTTTCACATGTTTTTTTCACCAATTTCACGTGAACTTTGATTGATTTCACATGTTCTCATTGACTTTAGTCTTTTTCACCTATTTCATCATTTTTTTTCACTGTTTCACCGATGTCATTCATTTTTTAATGAATTTCACCTCAATTTTGATCGATTTCACATACATTTACCGAATTTTCAATTAAAATAATTATACAACTTCAATTACTTTTAATTAGATATCAAATAATTTTCACTTTTTATATTTATTAGTTTAACTTGTTTTTCATCAATTTCTTTTGTTTTCTCCCGGTCAAACCAAAAAAAAAATTCTACTAATTTCACATTGTTTTTGCTAGTTAAACTTTTTTCAACTGATTTTACCAATTTAACTTATTTCACATATTTTTTTGACCAATTTCACCCCAATTTTCATTCATTTCACATGTCTTCACAAACTTTAGATTTTTTTCAACGATTTAACCCATTTTTCAATTATTTCACCCGTTTTTCACCGATTTTTTCATGAATGTCACCCATATTTTCTCAATTTCACATGTATTTATCGATTTTACTGGCACTTTTTATTACTAATTTTACCCATTTTTTCACCAACTTCACCAGTGTTCATAACTTTCACCCGGATCGATTTTACATCTTTTCATCAATTACATGGAATTTACTTTATTGATTTTACCAATTTTCCTTGATTTTCACCACTTTTTTTCACTTATTTCACACGTTTTTTGCAAAAATATTTCCATGAAAATTAAAGGTAATGCATGTTCTTGGATACTCTTTTTATTTTATTTCTTAAGCCAAAGAAAGATTACCTAGTTCTCTAAGTCGTAAATAATTTTTTTTCAGTCATAGGTAAGATGCAATTCGATTTTACTTTTTTTTTTGTAGCATTTATGATATGTAGGAGAATTTGATTTTTTATGAATGTTATATTGTACTAATCTTTAAATGAAATAAATAATATTTTTACTTAAAAACATATGGACGATACTTTATAATAACATTACATATATATACTATTAAAAATAATAGTGTTTTTATTTTTTTGTGTTATAAGAGAAGAAGAATGAAATTGTAAAAGTGATGTAGAGTTAATTTTTAAACTTTTGGAGTTAATGGATGAAATAATTATAATATGATTTCATGTCTAATTATACCTATTATGACGTTTTGAAAAAATAATTTTGTTCTTCTTCCATATCCTATTTTTAGAAAGTTAGATTTTATTTTCCTGTATGGTGTTTGATTAAGGAAAGGACGATATTTAATTGATAGAAATAGTGTCCGGCAAGCCAACTGTATGGCTGGCATTTATTGTAATAAATAAATGAACTATTCAATTTTGATTAATAAATGCACTTTATTATATTGTCATCTTTATCTTATGTAATAATTATCTACGCATAAGGATAGAAGTCCTTAGATAACAGGGCTATGAGACAACCCGTTGACTGATCTCCAAGGCCGTGATCTAGAAAATATTCAAGAGTCGTAGAATCCAATCGAGATAGGACATTGTTGGATTCGGTTAGACTCTCACTAATGTGTATACTCCGATGAATTGGAGAACGCTGGGGTCCACGAGCGTGACTGGGATAGTCGATACACATAAGTGGGTGACTTGTTGGGATGGCAAGTGCACTGAATACCCCAATTAGGAAATAACTCACCATGGAAGCGGTAGTCGCATATCAGGGTTGAAGTTATTCCAATTTACGATAGTATACGAGGAACGATCCCTAAATACTTGAGGTGATAGAGTTTATCTGGTGCGAGACGTCTATACTTAGATGTGAGTTCCGACTGACTGCAGATTACCAGAAAGTCTCTGTGGACTCATGTTAGGTATAGAGGGACTCCTATGCAAGTTCATATCATCAACAAATGATCCATTGAACCGACTTGATAGGTTGGGAATTTCTCCTATGGATTTCTGTGAAAAAAGAATTCTGGTAAAAATCCTTGGCCAAGGTATCTGACGACTTTATGTAAGTAGCTCATAAAGATTAAGTCAAAGAAAATTATTTCGAGACAAGAATACATAAGGTCAAGACAAAAGAAAAGGGAACCGATGAAAAGTCCATACCCTTAAGTCTCGACTGAGAGATTGATCCATGGAGAGATTATGTCGTATATGGTAATTGTAGATGATAAAAGGTTCACTGAATTAATTCACCAGTGATTGGGCTCCATGGGCTTGTGGCCAGACATCGACCGTGGAGTGTGGGAGAATTCCTAAATTGGCAGGGGTTCTAATTTTGGAAGGATCAGTCGACAGAGTGTTCGACTGATTTAAATTATTTAATACTTGAATAATTAAATTAATATTTAATTATAAACCACGAACAATTATGTGGTGAACCTATGGGGGCATACACAATACACATGAAGCGAAAGCGGAGGAAAAGAAAACAACTGGGTCAGCCAAATCGACTGGGTCGATTAGGTCAAATAAATCGACTGGGTCGACCCAATTGGAACAAAATTGATCCGATTAAAATTGGATCAAGATTATAAATTAAATTGAAATTTAATTTGTGGGTTAATTAATTAAGTTGGATTTAATTAATTATAGGAAGATTTAATTAAATAGACTTGGAGTCTAATTTAATTAATTGGGAGAGTAATTAATTAATTGGGCTATTTAATTCGGAAATTAAATAAAACCTAACTAAATTAATTAAGTGGGCCATGAATTAACCTGAAGACTTAGTCTTCTAATTAAAAGGGTCATGACCCATGTAGGAGACTTGGAGTCCTAGTCCTAGGAGGATTAGGAGAATTTGACACCTATAAATAAGTAGCTAGGTGTCATAACTCATATATGTTAAACTTATTTATTTTTGTTTTTTGGGATATCCAAAAATTACTTTCACATAAAGTAAGTATTTGACATCACTACTTTTAAGGACATAAATGTAAAAAGTACCTAAAACTTTCACTTTTTCAACTCTTGCATAAATCTTTGTGTTAAATGTAAAAGAAGTAAAAATAATGAGACTGAGGGAGTATTATATAAAGGGTGAATGCCGCTTTTGGTATTTCTGGTGTTTTCTTGACATTTTACTCCCTATGATCCGTTTTTGTTTAACTTTAGTTCTTTTCAGGCTCATGTAAATTGCACATGACTATTTTTAGGATATTTTCGCCCGTTCACTATGATACTATTATACTTAAGTTCCTCATAAAAATTGTTTGTATCAATTTAGTCCTGACTTTTATGAGACATAATAATTTCAAAAAAATTTAAAAAATATTTAAAATAATTCTTTAAGTCGAAAATCAACTAGGAAAATCAAAATAAAAATATAAAAATTTCCAAATAAAAATAAAATGATCACAAAAATTAAAAAAAAATTATTCACCTATTTGTATCAATATAAATTAGAAAATAAAAATAGAAATACTAATAATTCACATATTTGTATAATATAAAGTAGAAATAGTTAAAAAAATAAAAACAAAAATGTGTTATTTCTTAAAAAAATAGAAATAGCGACGGATTGTTTTCCGTTGAAAAGATTTGGTCGCTGTGGAACACTTTTTCCTACAATTTAGCTACATAATTCCGACGAAAAATATTTTGTTCTAGTTTTTCGTTGGAAATCTGTCGTTATTATTGACGAAATATATTTATGACGTTAGTTCCGTCACTATTCAGTTACATATTTGGTACTAAAATGAAATAGCGACGGATTGTTTTCCGTTGGAAAGATTTGGTCGCTGTGGAACACTTTTTTCTACAACTTAGCTACATAATTCCAACAAAAAATATTTTGTTTTGACATTCCGTCGGTAATTTGTCGCTATTATTGAAGGTAACATTTTCAATTGCAATTATGTTGATATTTGGTTACTAATCCGTCACTAATAGCGACATATTTAATTTTGTTGGAATCAAGCCGTAGGTGAAGCCCTCTTTTTTTTTAGTGATAGCAGAAACATTGGAAAATAAAAGTGGGTAGTAAATTATTGAAATTTATCAGTACCTACAATATTACATTATTTTCATAAAAAATAATAGAAATAAGATATGAAATAAAGTACATTGTTATCCGACCCTTATATGTACATTTGGTGTTGGATAAGGATGAAGATGAAGGCACTAAAGAAAGTTTGATAAGGGAGGTTTTGATGCATTCCAAAACTTCAAATATTGGCTAAGTATGGAGTAACTTAGCTGATAAATTTATCAAGGAATTTTGACTAAGTATTGAAGACATCAGAAGAGTCAAAGTTTCAAGGTCCAAAACTTCTGATCTGCTGAAGTAAAGTTATCAGATTAGTGAAGATCAGCCGACTCAAATCAGATTTGTTCAAGTTTGAGATCAGCCGAGTTCACCATCAGACTTATACTTTTGTCAGCCAAGTGAAGAAGATCATGAAGTGTTCCCAACGGTAATAAATGCCCCTTGGTGTAATAAATGCTGAAGTACGAGGATATTTAAGACAAATGATTGAAGAAAAGCTTCGCATCAGCCGAGTGCATTTAATGCTGCATTTAATGCTGCCTGCAGAATAGTACTGTTTACAGTACGGACAGACTGCAAAAGAGCCGTTCGCGGATTTTAAGGACCAGTACTCGAGGAATTTGAACCCTGTCTCTCTTCAACGGACACTTTTCAATCCTCAAGTATAAATAGCTGAAAGAGACGAAGAAGAAACAAGCAACACACTTTCTGAGAGAAATTTCCGAAGCAAAATTCTTTAAGTCTCAAGAACAGCTCACTCATCAGCTGAGTCATTTGTTGACGAAAGCAGAGTTGAAGAACAAAGAAAAATACATCTTCTGAGTGATTTTGTAAACAAGAGTGTTGTGCGGAGTTGTGATCCATCTTTGTGAGTGATCAAACTTCAGAGGATAGGTTTTCTGTGTGATTTCCTATTGCGAACTTGTGGTCGTTTCATTTGTTGTTCGACGCAAGCAGAGTATACTGTAAACTTTGTGATTATAGTATAACCCAAGATCTGAGTGACTTGGAAGAGTGGACTAAAGGATATTTAAATCCATATAACCACTATAAAAATTGATTGTGTTTTTACATTGCTTTTAAACTTACATATTTTCTGTTTGCATAAAAACACGTTAAGTTAACTGTTTGAAAAGAAGTTAAAAGGAGTTTATAAAACTGGGGAAACATTTTTCAAACTGCTAAGATTACTTGTGAAAAACACTTTGAAAATCCGCTGCAAGTACTCTAAGTATTAAAACTGATTTCTGCAAAATCAGCTAAGTAACCATCAGACGAGTGGTCAACAAGACTGTTCAAAGATTTGTTCGCGAACAGAATTGTAACTTACTAATCTGATCAGCTTAGTCTGTTCAGTAAGAGTAAAGTTTTAAAGTTAAATTTGAAGAAATTTTTTAAAGAGGTTTATTCACCCCCCCCCTCTAAACCTCTTCTGACCACTTGGGACCAACAAGTGGTATCAGAGCAGGTGGTTCATTAGAATCAGCTGCCTGATCAACGAGCTTGATCCGAGTGTTTTTCAAAGGTTTTCAAAACTTTTCAAAAGAGCATCTTTTTGAAAAATAAAAACTTTTTGAAAAATGGATTGTATCAGCCATGTTCCCCACATTGCTGGTATGTCTTTTGAGGACTGGAAGATCAGAATGGAGATTTTCCTTGCTGCCTACAATGACAACATGCATACATGTATCATCAAAGGTCCATTCAAATTCACCAAGACCATCATCGTAGATGAAGCTCAAATAGTGGTGGAAAAAGACTTAACAGAAATGACAGCAGAAGAAATAAAGCTGTTCAACCTGGACAAAGTCGGAAGATTCATCATGACCAAAGCCCTGGATAATGATCGGTTTGACAAAGTCAAGCATTGCAAAACTGCAAAGGAGATGTGGGATAAGGTTCGTGACATGAGTGAAGGCAATGATGCTATTAAAGAGCATCAGCTCAGTGTTGCCTTGGAGAAGCTGGACAACTTCAAGATGAAGTCTGGAGAAACCATTGATCAGATGGATACCAGATTCACCAGAACTCTGAACGAAGTTTTGAAGCTGGGAAAGACTTTCACTGACAAAGAAATCACTGTCAAAGTACTGAAGGCTCTACCTTCCAAGTTCAACATGAAGGTGACAGCAATGGAAGAATCAAGAGATCTGGGCAAGATTTCTCTAACAGAGCTGTTCTCCGTACTCAAGGCTTATGAGTATAAACTGCCAAGGATGGGAATTGAAGAAACCTCAACTTCAGGACCCACAGCTGCACTTGTTGCTGCTGAAAACCAAAGAAGACCAGCTCAAAGAAATGCTGAAGTGGACTCATCTGATGAAGCCACTCTACTCAACAAAAAGGAGTACACTGCTGGAGATGTTGCACTGTTGATGAACAACTTCAAGAAGTTCTACAAGAGAAAGATGAAAAACAAATACAACAATGCTTCTACTTCTAAACCTAATTTTTCTTCTCAGGATAAGGATGATTATAAATCAAAACTGATGTGTTACAACTGCAGGAAATTGGGACACTTCATAAGAGACTGCCCATATCCAAAAGCAGAGAAGTACACTGAGGAAGAGAAGAAAATGAGAAAAGAAAGAAAGCATCAGAGAGGCAAGGCAATGATGGCTGAAGCAGAAAAGCTGACTGCTGTCTACTCATCTGATTCAGATTCTGACTCGTCTGACGAAGAATCGTCTGATGAAGAAAAACCTGCTCTCCTATGTCTTATGGCAAAGGAATCTGATGACTCTGAGGATGAGGTAACTCCTCTTAATGATGAATTATTTAATTCATTTGAACAAATGATGCTTAACAATACTGGTATTGCTGAAGCATATAAAAAGCTTAAGGAAGAGATGATCCTGCTAAAAGAGCAAAATAGTTCACTGAAACTTTTAGCTGAAAAGCCAAAAGAATCAGCTGAATATAAACAGCTTGAGCAAGAGCATGAATCTCTGAAAGCTGAATGTGAGGTTTATAAAGGAAAAATCATGGAACTTGAGAAAATCATTGAGTCTCATGATAAGTCGACTGTTGCATCCATGCATACATCTAAGAAACAGGAGACACCTTTAGAAAAGGATAAACTAGAGTTGAACCATATTGAAAAATTCATATCAGCTGACAATAGTAAGGTCATTCTGTATGTTCAAACCTCTAAACCTACCTCATCTGAGAAAGTGGTAAAGGAGAAGAAATCTCCTAAGGCTAAAAAGAGCAAAGAGCCTAGTGTAGGAAATCAGACTAGTAAGACCAAACAGCAGAGTCCTAAGAAGTCTGCTGATAAAGCTAAAGTCAATCAGACTAGTGGTAAAACTAAGTCAAAAACAAATGAGCAAGCATCTAGTAAACCAAAGAAGCATAAGAATAAGAAAAATCAAAATGCTTGGTATGGAAATGAGTCATATTATGTGCAACCTGCTGCATATCATCCTATGTATCATGCACCTCAATTTCCTAGTTACTATGCACCTTACCCTGCTCATCCAATGCATGCATATCCTGCATATCATGCACCTTACCCTGCTTATGAACATTATTCATATCATACTGATCATCAACATGACTTATCTGATAACTATGATAAAAATGAAACTGTTCATGCTCCTAAAACTCAGAAACCTAAGAAGCCTAAGACTTCAACATCTTGGGTTGTCAAGGGTGGAACTAATCCTTCAGGACCCTCTCAATAAGGGTACCTAAAACAATTTTATTTTTGTTTTGTAGGTTAGGATTAGGAGTAGGAGTAAAGTAGAGAAGATTTGGTACTTGGACAGTGGATGTTCAAGGCACATGTGTGGAAACATACATGAGTTGACTGATGCAGTTGCTGTGGATGGTCCAAAAGTCACTTTTGGAGATAGCAAAGAAGGCAAGATTAAAGCTAAAGGAAGATTAATCAAAGGAAACATAGAGATTTCTGACGTCTCCTATGTTAAAGGCCTAAAATATAATCTGCTGAGCATAAGTCAATTTTGTGACAAGGGATATTCAGTCATCTTCTCAACAGATAAGTGCTACGTTGAACAGATTGGTACAAAGAAGGTAATTTTATCTGGAAGACGACAAGGAAATATCTACATAGTCGACTGGAATTCTGTTGACAAGAATTCAAGTGTTTGTTTGGTGGCATCTGCACCAAGTGAAGTCAGTTGGCTATGGCACAAGAGAATGAATCATTTAAACTTCAAGACCATAAACAGATTAATCAAGAATGATTTGGTAGAAGGGATTCCAAAAGCAGTCATGATCAAAGACAAGCTCTGTGATGCATGTCAGAAGGGTAAACAAATCAAGTCATCTTTTAAAGAAAAGAAGCACCAATCTTCTGGAAGAATATTGGAGCTGTTGCATATGGACTTATTTGGACCCATTGATCCAGTCAGCAATGGTGGAAAGAAATACTGCCTAGCTGTTGTGGATGATTATTCAAGATATACTTGGGTGATTTTCATGAAGAAGAAAAGTGAAACCAAGGAACATCTTACCAATCTGATGGAACTGATCCAGAATGAGAAGAGTATCAAGATATTGAAGATCAGATCAGATAGAGGGACAGAGTTTACAAACTCTACTGTTGAAGAGTATTGTAATATCAAAGGAATACATCATGAGTATTCTGCTGCAAGAACCCCTCAACAGAATGGTGTTGCTGAAAGGAGAAACAGAACACTAAAAGAAGCTGTCAGAACCATGATAGCTGAAGCCAAGCTGCCTCAAAGATTTTGGGCAGAAGCAACAAACACAGCATGCTTTACCCAAAACAGATGTATGATCAACAAAAATCAGAACAAGACTCCATATGAAGTTTGGAACAACAGAAAGCCAAACATTCATTACTTTAAGATTTTTGGTTGTAAATGTTTTGTATTGAATAATGGGAAAAATCACCTTACTGCATTTGCAGAAAAGGCTGATGAAGCTGTCTTTGTAGGATACTCATCTGTTAGTAAAGCTTATAGAGTATTTAACAAAAGAACATTACTAATAGAAGAATCTATCCATGTAGTATTTGATGAGCCAAGTCAATCTTCTGAAAAGAATCAAAGTGCTAATCAAGATCTGTCTACTGATTTACAGAAGTTAGACGTTGGAAGAAATGAAGAATATGTTCCCATCATACTACCTAATCTAAGTTCAGCTGCTAACTCAAGTGCTGTTCAAAATCACAGTGCTGATTGTCTAACAGACGAGTTGCTAACAGCTGACAGACCAGAGACTGTTCAACAGACTACTACTGGAACTCCAACAGTAGTGTTGCAAGATCATAACAGAGGACAACATCCTGATTTGCAACCTGATCTCAGATGGCTCAAGAATCACCCACCTGAACTAGTCATTGGTGATCCTTTAGATAGAGTGAAAACAAGAAGAGCTGCTGCACAAGATGCTATGTTTGTCACATTTCTATCTCAAATAGAGCCCAAGCAAATTGAAGAAGCTCTAAATGACTCCTTCTGGATAGAAGCTATGCAAGAAGAGTTGAATCAATTTGAAAGAAATGAAGTCTGGTACTTAGTTCCTAGACCAAGTCATCAAAGAGTAATTGGCACTAAGTGGGTTTTCAGAAATAAGATGAATGAAGATGGTGTTGTCACCAGAAACAAAGCAAGACTAGTGGCCAAGGGTTATTGTCAAGAAGAAGGAATTGACTTTGATGAAACTTTTGCACCAGTAGCAAGACTTGAAGCAATCAGACTGTTTCTAGCCTATGCTGCTTACAAGAACTTCACTGTCTATCAGATGGATGTGAAGTCTGCTTTTCTCAATGGAGAATTGCAAGAAGAAGTGTATGTTGAACAACCTCCTGGATTTGAAGTCTATCAAGAAGAGGACAAAGTATATCGTCTGAAGAAAGCCCTTTATGGACTGAAACAGGCTCCAAGAGCATGGTATGATACCCTATCTGATTTTCTTTTAATTAAAGGATTTCGAAAAGGTAAGGTAGATAAAACATTGTTCACAATTGAATGGGAAAATCATATATTACTTGTGCAAATATATGTGGACGATATTATTTTTGGTTCAACTAACCAACAGATGTGTGATAAGTTCTCCAAGCTGATGCAGAATAAGTTTGAAATGAGCATGATGGGTGAACTTAATTACTTTCTTGGATTGCAAGTTAGACAGTTGCCTGATGGGATATTCATCAGCCAAGCAAAGTACACAAGAGATCTGTTCAAGAAATTTGGTATGGAAACTAGCTCAACAGCTACCATTCCTATGTCTACAAGTCTTCGTTTGGATAAAGATGAAGATGGCAAATCAGTGGACATAACCAAATATAGAGGCATTATTGGTTCATTGTTGTATCTAACAGCAAGCAGACCTGATATAATGTACTCAGTTGGAGTCTGTGCAAGATTTCAATCAAACCCCAAAGAATCTCATCTCTTAGCTGCCAAGAGGATATTGAAGTATGTTAAAGGCACTCAAGAACTGGGATTATGGTATCCTAGAGAATCTGGATTTGAACTAGTTGGCTATTCAGATTCAGACCTTGCTGGCTGCAAGATTGACAGGAAAAGCACAACAGGTGCATGTCAGTTCTTAGGCAGTCGTCTGATCTCATGGATGAGTAAGAAGCAAACCTCAGTCTCTATATCTACTGCTGAAGCTGAATATATAGCTGCTGGAGCTTGCTGTGCACAGATACTTTGGTTGAAACATCAACTAGAAGACTACAACATCAAGATCAGTGGAATTCCAATCTACTGTGACAATACAAGTGCAATTTCACTTACTCAGAACACTACAAGTCATTCAAGGACTAAACATATTGAGATCAAGCATCATTTCATTAGAGATCATGTGGAAAAAGGCAATGTAATGATTGAGTATGTTCATACTGATAATCAGATTGCTGATATCTTCACCAAACCTCTAAGTGAAGTAAGGTTCTCAACTCTAAGAGCTGAACTAGGACTACTCAATTTGGAAGCATAAGCTGAGGGGGAACTCATCAGAAGACTGGAGTTCAACAGCTTAGTTATCTATTATTATCTTCAAGGATTAACTCTCAACAGACTAGTTAACTTATGAATTCTTAAACTCAGGGGGAACGTGTAAGACTAGCGGTACTTCTGAATTAAAGATGAAATTTGTTAATGACAGTTAGTTGCAGTTATGTTTTCATCAGAAGACTCAACTATCGAAGATTAAAGTTATTTTATCTAGCTGGATTGACAAACAGCTGAGGAAGGTTATCAGCTATTGGCATTCTCTGAAAACAGCATTGTCATCAGGACAGTAGTCCATCAGATAAGTGTTTATTATACTCATCTGATTACTTAAATAAAAGCGAACTATTTAAAAATGTTCTATTCAAAACACGCTTTTATAAGTAACTGTTGGGCGGTACATATTCCCGCTCTTCATTAAATATCTTTTGAATTTGAAAGGTCGTAACTGACGCCGCACGATCAGCACTGACAGAAAAACGGATCTAACGGTTGGCGGATATCACGGAAACCGAAAAACCCCAACTCTATAAATCCCCATCTGATCAGTCGAGTAGCTCTTTACGAACCCTAAACTTTCAAAAGTACTTGTGAGAAATTTCTGCAAATTCTCTGCATACTTTCCTTTGTTTTTCTAACCTTCAACAGATCTACAATGGCCGCCGAAGGTATGTTTCTCGTCTATGATTCCTACTACCAATCTGGTACGAATCTGATGAAAGAACTGCTCGAAAAGTTCAAAGCTGCTTCGCTGGTAAACTTCATGGAATACCACGAAGGAATTATCTGGACTGACCAAGTGATGGAGTACTACAACTCTGCGAAAGCTGACTACAACAAACTGGAGATTAAGGCTTCAGTGGGAGGCAAATCTATCACTATCACTCCTGCTGTTCTTCACGAGACGTTTGGGCTTCCTAACAGAGGACGACATGACGTCACTGTGCTGACAGAGGACAAACATCAACAGTTCTGGGCGATCTGCGCCAAAGAGGGAGAAACGTTATCTGGAAATATTAGGAAGAAGCAACTGAAGGATGAATATCAGCGGATGGCTGATATGGTGTGCAAGCTGATTGAGAACTGCACCTTCTCACTGGATGCTGTTACCATGAAGAGGTTCAGCATCATGGCTGCCATATACTATGGAATGGATATCAACTGGTCCATCATAGTTTGGTACATATTAGCTGACTTTCTTGATGATAAGAAAGGAAAAGGCCCCACTACCAACCACAGGATCACTCTCAGTTATCTACTGTCAAAGCTGGGTTGTGATATGAAGAATGGAAAGGAGATTCATAAATCTAAGGCATTGTCCAAGTACATGCCTGTTCAAAAGAGGAAGGCTGGTGAGCCTGAGGAAGCTGATATTGAGGAACCAAAGGAGGTTCCTGCCAAAAGGCAAAAGAGGTTAGTCAAAACAGCAAGTGTGGCTGCTGAGACTAAAAGGAAGAGGGCTGCTGATGAGCCCAAGAAGAAAGAATCTAAGCAGATGGAGAGAGTGACTTCTGCTGAAGCCACTAAGATTGTTGAAAACATAATTGCTGATGTAAGGACTGGATCCCCTGCATCACCATCAAGAACTCCATCAGCAGAGAGGCCTGCTGAGGGTATTTCTCAAAGGACAAGAAGTCAACAGAGAGATACTGTTACCTCTACTTACCGTGAAGGGAGGACCAAGAAGTCTGCCAGAAAGCAGATGACATTTATTGAAAAACCTACTGATCTGGAAAATGTAGCAAGGGAAGACCCTGAAGCTACTCAAAGGCCTGCTGAAACAGTTGAAACTGTTGTGATTGACAAAGCTGATGAGCAACAGCCAAGTCAAGTCACATCAACAGCTGAGGTTGCTCAACCTCAAGAAGATCCAGACATCCAAATCGTCTATCCTATTGCTGCTGCTCCCATATCATCTGCTGGACCAGCCCCTGCTGATAAAGGCAAAAGAAAAATAGTGCTAAGGAGAAAGAAATTCTCCAAAGCTGATAAGAAAGCAAGGGAAGAAGCTGAACAGAGGAAGCAGGATGAGCTTGAAGAGAAGAAAGCACTTGAGCTAAGCAAAGCTCAAGAAGCAAAGGATGAAGCCAGGAGACGCATGTCTGCAGCAGAAAGAAAAGCTGCTGAGGATGCTGAAATGGCTGCGGTGATTGAATTGAGTAAAGTTGATGCCTATGGACCTGTCCATGGAGGTGGCATCAAAATTGGAGAAGGCAAGACTGAAGAGGACAAAAAGAAAATATTACTGCCTGCCCCCAAACTCAAGTCAAAGGACAAGTTTGAAGTCAGAAAAGCTTTTGAGATAGTCTATGCTGATAAGGAATTGTTCAAGAAATTTGAGAAGTCATTAGCATACTATGATCAGAAGTTGATGCTGATGACTCTGTTCAACCAAGAAAAGCCAAGGTATATTAGTTGGAGGGACAACAGGCTGAACAGCTCAATAACTGAACTTCAAAGCATGAAGGAGTTAGCTGATGAAGAACAATGGGTTCTAAGTTGGCTGAAGACAAACTCCGTTCAAAAGGCTCTTGATCCCAGCTATGTGAGAGATGTCATGCATAGCTATGCAAAAGGCTTTGCACTGGAGGAAGCCAAGAAAATCAAGAGCACCTTGCCTGATAAAAAGAAGAAATCTGAAGATGCTGAAGAAAGGGCAATCAAGTTTGCTGTTATGACTTCCCTGAAGAGATGG
The DNA here is from genome assembly GCA_038501285.1 of Penstemon eatonii. Classification (NCBI taxonomy): domain Eukaryota; kingdom Viridiplantae; phylum Streptophyta; class Magnoliopsida; order Lamiales; family Plantaginaceae; genus Penstemon; species Penstemon eatonii. Next base: position 62,360,113 of record CM076715.1, on the reverse strand, counting down.
GCTAAAAAGTCAAAGTATCAGCAAGCCTGTTCAAGTGATATGCCACTGCTGCCAAGTATTCAACAAATCATTTTTGGCAAGGAAGTACAACAGTACTATGAAGTCCCTAAGGGTAACAATGCTCCTGTTAACCCTTGGATTATTGTGAGACAGATTAGACAGACAACATGCTTTAATGATGATGGAACCATTACAAATCTGTTCTACGATGATGTCACTGATGAGCCCAAATCTGCTGATAAGTCCTTAGCTATTGAGCTGACTGCTAAGACTTCTGAAGACCATCAGATGACGGATATGCAAGATGTCCCTGTTCAACAGGCGACTGAAGAGAAAGAAGCTGATGCTTCTACTTCATCAGGGGATGAACACTCATCACTGATGGAAGCCTTCCAATTACTTATTGAAAATCAAATTAAAGAGATGGAAGAGAGGAATAGTCTGCAGTTACAGAAGATGAAGACAGAATTGATTGAATCACACACTCATCAAGTGGAAAGAACGCACCTTCTAACTAGCAGCTCTATCAAGTTAGCTATTGATCAGCTACCTGTTCCTCAAGATCATTCATTGCAGTTGATTCACAGCTTAAGAGAATTGAACCAGAACGTAGAAGATGTGAAGGGTGATGTAAATCATCTTCACACTGCTTTAAAATCAGCTGAGCACAAAATTGCTGACTTAACTGCAACCTTCATAAAAGTCAGTGAGGAAGAGAAGGAAATCAATCTGGGGATGTTGCAAGAAGTAGCAAAGGCTGCACAGAAAATTCAGGATGAAATTGCAACTATCAACCTCAACATTGACTACTTCAATGACAAGACTGACGTCATCAGCACTGATATTCATCATCTCACAGCAAGTCATGATGTGGTTAATCAGAATCTGAAGGCTTTATGTGCTGAAGTGAAGATTCCAACAGTTGCCCTCAACCCTGCTGTTGAACCTGCTACTGTCATCAGAGCTGATGATGACAAAAAGGGGGAAGATAAAAGGGAAGAACCAGCTAAGGAAACTGCTGCTGAAGAATCAGCTATGGAATCTGCTGCTAAAGAACCAGCTAAAGAGACCATTACTGAAGAACCAGCAAAGGAGTTTGCTGCTGAAGAACCAACTAAGGAAGAAACTACTGCTGCAACTATTAAAGCTAAGGAAACTGAAGAAACAGCTGACAAGGCTGATAATCTTGGAAAGGTAGAAGAATCAGAAACGATTGAAAAAGAAGATACCAAGTACAAGAATACAGAATCTGCAAGGAAGGCCATGGAAGCTTTGAAAGCTCTTCAAGAACAAGAACTTAAGGAAAAGATGGAAGCTGCCAAAGCAACCTTGGAAGAAGAAGCTGATGATGAAGAAGATGATGAAGAATCATCTTATGAATATGAAGAAGTGCTCGAATCTGATGAAGAAGCTGATAGTTAGAAATTGAAAAATCAATTGTAATCAGTTTACTTTTTCAGAAATCTCATCTGATGAATTTGTACATGTAATTCACTTTCAACATCAATAAAATGTCCAAGTTCAATCCAATAAACTTTTTCTATCTCAGAAAATTTTGAGGATTTCAATCTTTAGTTTAGGTATTAAACAGGTACTAAGCTGAAGTTTTGTCATCATCAAAAAGGGGGAAATTGTTGGATAAGGATGAAGATGAAGGCACTAAAGAAAGTTTGATAAGGGAGGTTTTGATGCATTCCAAAACTTCAAATATTGGCTAAGTATGGAGTAACTTAGCTGATAAATTTATCAAGGAATTTTGACTAAGTATTGAAGACATCAGAAGAGTCAAAGTTTCAAGGTCCAAGACTTCTGATCTGCTGAAGTAAAGTTATCAGATTAGTGAAGATCAGCCGACTCAAATCAGATTTGTTCAAGTTTGAGATCAGCCGAGTTCACCATCAGACTTATACTTTTGTCAGCCAAGTGAAGAAGATCATGAAGTGTTCCCAACGGTAATAAATGCCCCTTGGTGTAATAAATGCTGAAGTACGAGGATATTTAAGACAAATGATTGAAGAAAATCTTCGCATCAGCCGAGTGCATTTAATGCTGCATTTAATGCTGCCTGCAGAATAGTACTGTTTACAGTACGGACAGACTGCAAAAGAGCCGTTCGCGGATTTTAAGGACCAGTACTCGAGGAATTTGAATCCTGTCTCTCTTCAACGGACACTTTTCAATCCTCAAGTATAAATAGCTGAAAGAGACGAAGAAGAAACAAGCAACACACTTTCTGAGAGAAATTTCCGAAGCAAAATTCTTTAAGTCTCAAGAACAGCTCACTCATCAGCTGAGTCATTTGTTGACGAAAGCAGAGTTGAAGAACAAAGAAAAATACATCTTCTGAGTGATTTTGTAAACAAGAGTGTTGTGCGGAGTTGTGATCCATCTTTGTGAGTGATCAAACTTCAGAGGATAGGTTTTCTGTGTGATTTCCTATTGCGAACTTGTGGTCGTTTCATTTGTTGTTCGACGCAAGCAGAGTATACTGTAAACTTTGTGATTATAGTATAACCCAAGATCTGAGTGACTTGGAAGAGTGGACTAAAGGATATTTAAATCCATATAACCACTATAAAAATTGATTGTGTTTTTACATTGCTTTTAAACTTACATATTTTCTGTTTGCATAAAAACACGTTAAGTTAACTGTTTGAAAAGAAGTTAAAAGGAGTTTATAAAACTGGGGAAACATTTTTCAAACTGCTAAGATTACTTGTGAAAAACACTTTGAAAATCCGCTGCAAGTACTCTAAGTATTAAAACTGATTTCTGCAAAATCAGCTAAGTAACCATCAGACGAGTGGTCAACAAGACTGTTCAAAGATTTGTTCGCGAACAGAATTGTAACTTACTAATCTGATCAGCTTAGTCAGTTCAGTAAGAGTAAAGTTTTAAAGTTAAATTTGAAGAAAATTTTTAAAGAGGTTTATTCACCCCCCCCCCCCCTCTAAACCTCTTCTGACCACTTGGGACCAACATTTGGTATGGCCACACACCTCATCCCACTCTCAAACCCTGCCCACTCACCCTCCCCCACCCCAATGACAAGTGACAACATCCCCAGTGACTTCATATTGATACAAATAGGCGAATCATTCTTTATTTAATTTTTGATTCTTTTAATTATTTTCTAATATATTTAGATGCAAATAGGTGAATTAATTTTTTCTGAAATTTTATATTTTGATTTTTTTAAATGATTTTCGATCTATAATGATTATTTTTTATTTAAACTTTTTGAAATTATTATATTTCATATATGCCAGGGACTAAATTGATACAAATACATTTTATGGGAACTTAAGTGTAACATGTCATAATGAAGGGATGAAAATACCCTAAGAATGATCATGTGCAACTTGAAAAGTACTAAAATGAAACAAATAATGGATAATAGAGAGTAAAGTGTCCAAAAATACAAGAAGTGCCAAAATGTTAAAAAAAAAGTACATAAGGAAGACCTAAAGTGATATTAACACCTATATAAATATACCGAAACTAAGTTTGAATGCCAATTTTTTGTAAATATAATTCATCCATAACATCTACATTAAACAACATTTAGTCCTAATTTTCAAAGAATTCAATCAATAGTTTTTAATAATGTTCCATGTTTTAAAAAGTTAGTACTAAGCAATTTGCATTGCAAATAATCAATCCTTAGCGGTCATAAACTCATGTGTGCGAAGAAGGCCGATCACAAATTGTATCGACCTGAGTCAGTACGGATTTGGCTATCCATTTGGCGGCAACATCAGTGAAATGCATACCATCCCAATTCATGTAAGAAGACGGATCCACACAATGCATTGACGACGGATGGCCACATTGCACTGAATTATTAAAATTGTACAATCCCCCTCCTCCACAGCATGCTTTTAGAGCTCCTCCTGCAAATCCTGCAGGCAGTATACATAAATATAAATATACTAAGTAAATTAGAGCTAATTGAGCAAGTGACATTCTGCATCCTAGAAATACATCTTTTTTGACTTTGCACCCTGTAATTAGAATTTTGACCCTTAGCACCCTAGAATTGTGCATAGTTTTTGAGTTTTTATATGTGAAAAACAAAAATGATATTTTCACTTATCATTTTAAACTAGCGAGCTAGTACATACTGAAATTTTCTTATAAATAGATATATACCGTATATTTCTGGACTACGATACATCTTCATCGCAGCATTGTAATAATCTCCGTAGATTATTGTAGTTTGGGGATGAAGCTCTCGGATACGGCTGAGTTCCTTTTGAAGCAAGTGATTGTGATACTGAGCAAATCTATTCAACCATTTAATACAACCAGTTGTAGAATCGTAGTCTTCTTTATTTGTATTTGCGTAATGTGCAAGGTAAGTTGCCGAACATCCAATTGGAAAGTTTCCTGGTACCACAAGTGTCACTGCTCCAAGATTGATAAGTTCCTGCATATATCATACATATATAACTATATTTATATATCATGTAAATGAAATAAAATTATAGGAAAATTTAAACCGTGATATCAAATTTATATTTTCATGTCTAATGATACCAAAGTTCCAAGGTGGCATATATTGTAATACTTTGAACTAATTAGTTGAAGTGCTTCTTACATTAATTGTTTCACCAATTGTTTTAACAATTTTAGGAACGAATGGTCGAACTTCTGCTTCGTTTTTCCCTTGAAGAAATGCATGATTGTAGTCGTTGCCTCCAATTTCTCCCAAAAGAACCAAAGAGGTTTGAAGATATCTTTTACAGTCTGCTGATTATAAGGGAGTAACTCAATTAATTGTCGAAATTAAGAGTGTACATGAAAAGTGTTTCAATAAAATAAGGGAGTAAATTAAATTGCTACATTTATCATAACATATGACTGAATTAATATATACCTGAAGAATTGTTGTATTTATTTGATAGAAATTGTTTAAACCAACTAAACTGAGTAGCCAATGAGATGTTGGCCATAGGAAGCGTTATATTCGTTTCTGTAAAATATGAATCCTCCAATGCTGTTGCTCCGGCCACCGCGAAATTAACGCTTTCAAGACTCGCATTTCTTCCTTCGAAAAAGAAGGGTTCCACAAATGGAAGTCCTAAATCTCCAGCTGCAAATAGATCATAATAATTTATAAATATAAAGGAAAAAGATTTTATCCAATCCATTCGTTTTTCACATATATGGACTTTTTTTTCGGAGATCATACATACTAGGGCTGATCCAGAATTAAAGAGTTAGGACAGTGTCTAATTATCACTGAAACTAATTGATAATTACCTTCAGAATATTTTATTTATATAAAAGCAAATTATCAATGATAATTGATTTGAATTCTAAATGCTAAAATCTTGATTAAAAATCAACTGAGAATATTATGCATGACGTTTTATGTTTTTCTCTCCATGTATTATATATTATAAACACAATTGACATTGACATGATGAATGTATTATTTACGTAACTAAGTATATATTATATATATGGTCCTACAAAGTGGTCAATCCAAATCCAAATTCTGCAGTACATTTTCATATAAAATGCCTCGGAAATTATATGGTTAGATATAAGACAGATATATAATACCAATGAAATCAATAATGAGACGGCCATTGGAGACGCGGCCGGTGGGACGATCGAAGAAAGTGTTTCCGTAGGGCGGTAAGGTGAAATAGCGTGGCGGGTTGTATGTCGATGCGAAGTGGAAACCGTTTCCAGTGTCTGTTAAGGAATCTCCGAAACCGATTATGGAGTTGAAACAATTATTCGCAGATGCAGATATGATTAGTAGGATCGTTGATGCAAAAGGAATAATTTTGGAAAGTATTGATTTTACAGCCATGGCTCTAGTACGTGTTGTGTCAATTGTGTTTTGAATAAAATGATTTTGTTAGTTAGGATATATATATAGGGGGATGTTTGTTTATAAATCATAATTTATTATTCTTTTTCGATGTTGATATAGTCAAAACAGTTCTCATAATGACCGAGTAGGAAGCCTCTAATTGACCTAGCCCTAGTATTACTTCTTTTACATGAACGAAGAAGAATACTCCCTTTTTTTTAATTTGTCGTTTATTGCACACAGATTAAAAAATGTAATACATAACCAATTTTATTTAGAAAAATCCCCAACACATCATTTTAAACAAATAATCACAATATTAATTAACATTAATTATAAGCATTAACAAGAAGGAGAGAATTGCAATTGTGGTATCAAATTATATACCGATTCTCACTTGTGGTACCATAAATATCGAGGCCGACACATTTGGTACCACAATTTAAGAAATTGAATCACATTTGGTACCACCGTTAAAATTGGACGTTAATTGATGACGTGGCAGTTAAGTTTTATTGCAAAATTAATACCATTACTTACATTGACTGACAATTATACCCCTAACTTTTCAAGTTGTTTAAAATAATCCCACATCTTCAAATTTATTGACAATTTTAATCCATATTGTTGCCTAATTTCAAAATTGGCTCGAATAAAACACGATTGGACCAATTTAGAGATTTTATTTATTATATTTACATATTTATTTAACTAATTTAATTTTATAAATAATATTAACAGACCAAATAATACTTTAACATAAATTTGATAAAATGTTAATTAAATCTACCCCCAACACTCCCCCCCCAACCCAAATCCCAGGCCGTCGATGGCCTAGGATCGTCCGGCCCAGGCCTCCGTCGGCCTGGGATCGTCCATCCCAGGCCACAGCGGGGGGGGGGGGGGGGGGGGATGGGGTTGGGTGTAGGAGGTAGATGATTGTTTTTTTCAAATTATAATTATTTTATTATATAATTTATTTTTTTAATAAATATTAAATATATTCATATTATTATATAAATTTTAGATTTAATTAATATCTTATCGAATTTATGTTAAATATTATTTGGCCTGTTCATATTATTTATAAAATTAAATTAGTTAAATACATATGTAAATATATTAAGTAAAATCTCTAAATTGGTCCGCAAGTGTTTTATTCGAGCCAATTTTGAAATTGGGCAACTTTATGGATTAAAATTTTCAGTAAATTTAAAGATGTGAGGTTATTTTAACAACTTAAAAAATTAGGGGTATAATTGTCAGTCAATATAAGTAATGGTAGTTTTTTTGCAATAAAACTTAACTGCCACGTCATCAGTTAACATCCAATTTTAAAGAATTTAGAATCGATACATAATTTGGTACTACAAGTGCAATTCTCTCTAACAAGAATGGTGTAAAACAGATTAAAAAATTTAATTTTACATTGTACTCTTAAAACGACAAATAAAAGTAAAAAAAAAAAATGAAGAGAGTAAGTAACTTAATTCTACATTCATATTATTAATCTCTCTTAATTTCTCCGCAATGCCAAAATCTAGACCACAATAAAAAAACAACAAAAATATTAAAGAGTTAAACTCATTTAAAATCATGAAAAAAAAGCACAAAATCACTTCTGAAAAGCTTGTGCAAACACCACTTAAAAGTGAAAGAGAGATCCAAAATATTCATAGAGTCAAGTTTAAATAACATAAAGAGTATAAATTAGGCTACTTTCGTATATTATTTTCTCGTAATTATTAAATCTTATGTTTTTTATCCGGGTATTAAATCTATATGTTTGGTATAATAGTTGTATATCATAAGTCAACTATTTATCCTACTTGATGAATCTTCTTATATTTATATCAAATTGACTTTTTTTTTTTAATATAATAGTATGACTAATCTGCTGCATGGGGAACTAATAGATTGGAAATTTGGAATAGTTGTTGGGGAAGACCAGACTATTTCATACTCGCTACACGCTCCTCCCCAAAAATCCTAAGTATAGACTTTGAATGTGAGACAATTGGAATTATTATATTTGCTAAACTTGCTTTCCTTCTTATATGCTCGAAATTTCTTGACAATTATACAGGTGAAGATGATCATTTTTAGTTGTGGATGGCCTTGTCTACTTGAAAATTATGGCAATTTAATCATTAATTTATGAAATGTGGAACATGATATTTATGAAATCGAATGAAATATGTTCTTACTTTTTAGCTAGCTTTCTTGCTTGAGAGATAGTAAGTTAATGGCAAAAAAATAATATAATATTAGTCCCTTAATTTTTGCACGAACGCGAAAATAGGACACATGTAGTTTCGGTAAGTAATTACATCTTTCATACATGGAAAAAGAAAAAAACAAGAAAAAAGTTCCTATTCATATACTATCTCCCTAAACCAGCTACTGTAGAGATTTGATCAGGTTACTGTTGCTCGAGCACTAGTGGTATGTGCTTCACCATTAGTTTAGTGAAGGAGTCATGAGAAGTGGTTTGTCTTTGATTCCGAAAACACTGGAGAGCAAATACAACTATACATACGGAAATCGTATCTAATACGAGTTTCTTCCTCATCCGTTATTTTGTTTGTTTTCTTGTTCTTTATTTTTCTTACTGGCTTAATCATTCCAGCTTTTTTTTCTTCTTGTTTTAATCATTCCCATTAATATTTTCCAAGTGAGGTTTTGCCCTATTTATATAATCACCTTCTCGAAATGACGGTGAAGATCATTTTGATCTAATGAGTAATCACTATGATAATATATAGACTTTTATTAGATACTAGAAAAGTGCACGTACGTTGTACGTGTCGAGTTAATTTCTTGATAATTATTGTAAATTAGAGTAAAACTAATTTCATTATGTCATAAAATAACACATATTAATGATTCATATTAAATTTATTTTCTATTTTTTTTATTAAAATTATTATTTTATATTAAAAAAATAATAGCTTTCAATTTGTAATCATATATAAAATGATGATTGATTTAGTCATGAAATCTTGTAAATTTTGTTCTAAAATAATACTAATAAGAAAATCATTTAGCTCATTCCATATTCCATTCTAAGGAATATACATCATTGAACGTCTTTAGTTTTTTTATTTTACCAATATAAAAAAAATTATCATTTGTCTCTGTATCTGTCAAACACGAGAAATGTTTATCATCACAAATTATCATGTGAATGTGACATCAAGTATGATACAATAAAAATAATTATGTTGATTTATATATTAAGAATCCATCCAAAATTTTTGCACTGTTTAACAATAAAAATTGTGAAATCATGTTTTTTAATCAAATGAAATTGGGTCCATTTTTAAGTAGATTTTAATTATTTATCTTACCCTGTCATTTGAAATGCATCTCTTTACTTATTTTTTTGGTACAACATCTCTTCACTGACCTAGGTCATTTTCACTTGTTTAATTCATCCTTTTGCCTATTTCATTCACTTTTAGTTAAAAAAAAGATATTTTTACCCTTTTTTTATCACCTATAACCTATTTTTATTGTGTCCACATTTTACTCGATTTCTTTAGGTTTTTTCGATTTAAGCTATTTTTCTAATGGTTTGACCTTATTTTTGTTGGTTGAACTTTTTTCATTTTATTGATTTCACTCGTTTTTACCAGTTTAACCAAATTTTACGTGATCTTCACTACTTTCACATGTTTTTTTCACCAATTTCACGTGAACTTTGATTGATTTCACATGTTCTCATTGACTTTAGTCTTTTTCACCTATTTCATCATTTTTTTTCACTGTTTCACCGATGTCATTCATTTTTTAATGAATTTCACCTCAATTTTGATCGATTTCACATACATTTACCGAATTTTCAATTAAAATAATTATACAACTTCAATTACTTTTAATTAGATATCAAATAATTTTCACTTTTTATATTTATTAGTTTAACTTGTTTTTCATCAATTTCTTTTGTTTTCTCCCGGTCAAACCAAAAAAAAAATTCTACTAATTTCACATTGTTTTTGCTAGTTAAACTTTTTTCAACTGATTTTACCAATTTAACTTATTTCACATATTTTTTTGACCAATTTCACCCCAATTTTCATTCATTTCACATGTCTTCACAAACTTTAGATTTTTTTCAACGATTTAACCCATTTTTCAATTATTTCACCCGTTTTTCACCGATTTTTTCATGAATGTCACCCATATTTTCTCAATTTCACATGTATTTATCGATTTTACTGGCACTTTTTATTACTAATTTTACCCATTTTTTCACCAACTTCACCAGTGTTCATAACTTTCACCCGGATCGATTTTACATCTTTTCATCAATTACATGGAATTTACTTTATTGATTTTACCAATTTTCCTTGATTTTCACCACTTTTTTTCACTTATTTCACACGTTTTTTGCAAAAATATTTCCATGTAAATTAAAGGTAATGCATGTTCTTGGATACTCTTTTTATTTTATTTCTTAAGCCAAAGAAAGATTACCTAGTTCTCTAAGTCGTAAATAATTTTTTTTCAGTCATAGGTAAGATGCAATTCGATTTTACTTTTTTTTTGTAGCATTTATGATATGTAGGAGAATTTGATTTTTTATGAATGTTATATTGTACTAATCTTTAAATGAAATAAATAATATTTTTACTTAAAAACATATGGACGATACTTTATAATAACATTACATATATATACTATTAAAAATAATAGTGTTTTTATTTTTTTGTGTTATAAGAGAAGAAGAATGAAATTGTAAAAGTGATGTAGAGTTAATTTTTAAACTTTTGGAGTTAATGGATGAAATAATTATAATATGATTTCATGTCTAATTATACCTATTATGACGTTTTGAAAAAATAATTTTGTTCTTCTTCCATATCCTATTTTTAGAAAGTTAGATTTTATTTTCCTGTATGGTGTTTGATTAAGGAAAGGACGATATTTAATTGATAGAAATAGTGTCCGGCAAGCCAACTGTATGGCTGGCATTTATTGTAATAAATAAATGAACTATTCAATTTTGATTAATAAATGCACTTTATTATATTGTCATCTTTATCTTATGTAATAATTATCTACGCATAAGGATAGAAGTCCTTAGATAACAGGGCTATGAGACAACCCGTTGACTGATCTCCAAGGCCGTGATCTAGAAAATATTCAAGAGTCGTAGAATCCAATCGAGATAGGACATTGTTGGATTCGGTTAGACTCTCACTAATGTGTATACTCCGATGAATTGGAGAACACTGGGGTCCACGAGCGTGACTGGGATAGTCGATACACATAAGTGGGTGACTTGTTGGGATGGCAAGTGCACTGAATACCCCAATTAGGAAATAACTCACCATGGAAGCGGTAGTCGCATATCAGGGTTGAAGTTATTCCAATTTACGATAGTATACGAGGAACGATCCCTAAATACTTGAGGTGATAGAGTTTATCTGGTGCGAGACGTCTATACTTAGATGTGAGTTCCGACTGACTGCAGATTACCAGAAAGTCTCTGTGGACTCATGTTAGGTATAGAGGGACTCCTATGCAAGTTCATATCATCAACAAATGATCCATTGAACCGACTTGATAGGTTGGGAATTTCTCCTATGGATTTCTGTGAAAAAAGAATTCTGGTAAAAATCCTTGGCCAAGGTATCTGACGACTTTATGTAAGTAGCTCATAAAGATTAAGTCAAAGAAAATTATTTCGAGACAAGAATACATAAGGTCAAGACAAAAGAAAAGGGAACCGATGAAAAGTCCATACCCTTAAGTCTCGACTGAGAGATTGATCCATGGAGAGATTATGTCGTATATGGTAATTGTAGATGATAAAAGGTTCACTGAATTAATTCACCAGTGATTGGGCTCCATGGGCTTGTGGCCAGACATCGACCGTGGAGTGTGGGAGAATTCCTAAATTGGCAGGGGTTCTAATTTTGGAATGATCAGTCGACAGAGTGTTCGACTGATTTAAATTATTTAATACTTGAATAATTAAATTAATATTTAATTATAAACCACGAACAATTATGTGGTGAACCTATGGGGGCATACACAATACACATGAAGCGAAAGCGGAGGAAAAGAAAACAACTGGGTCAGCCAAATCGACTGGGTCGATTAGGTCAAATAAATCGACTGGGTCGACCCAATTGGAACAAAATTGATCCGATTAAAATTGGATCAAGATTATAAATTAAATTGAAATTTAATTTGTGGGTTAATTAATTAAGTTGGATTTAATTAATTATAGGAAGATTTAATTAAATAGACTTGGAGTCTAATTTAATTAATTGGGAGAGTAATTAATTAATTGGGCTATTTAATTCGGAAATTAAATAAAACCTAACTAAATTAATTAAGTGGGCCATGAATTAACCTGAAGACTTAGTCTTCTAATTAAAAGGGTCATGACCCATGTAGGAGACTTGGAGTCCTAGTCCTAGGAGGATTAGGAGAATTTGACACCTATAAATAAGTAGCTAGGTGTCATAACTCATATATGTTAAACTTATTTATTTTTGTTTTTTGGGATATCCAAAAATTACTTTCACATAAAGTAAGTATTTGACATCACTACTTTTAAGGACATAAATGTAAAAAGTACCTAAAACTTTCACTTTTTCAACTCTTGCATAAATCTTTGTGTTAAATGTAAAAGAAGTAAAAATAATGAGACTGAGGGAGTATTATATAAAGGGTGAATGCCGCTTTTGGTATTTCTGGTGTTTTCTTGACATTTTACTCCCTATGATCCGTTTTTGTTTAACTTTAGTTCTTTTCAGGCTCATGTAAATTGCACATGACTATTTTTAGGATATTTTCGCCCGTTCACTATGATACTATTATACTTAAGTTCCTCATAAAAATTGTTTGTATCAATTTAGTCCTGACTTTTATGAGACATAATAATTTCAAAAAAATTTAAAAAATATTTAAAATAATTCTATAAGTCGAAAATCAACTAGGAAAATCAAAATAAAAATATAAAAATTTCCAAATAAAAATAAAATGATCACAAAAATTAAAAAAAAATTATTCACCTATTTGTATCAATATAAATTAGAAAATAAAAATAGAAATACTAATAATTCACATATTTGTATAATATAAAGTAGAAATAGTTAAAAAAATAAAAACAAAAATGTGTTATTTCTTAAAAAAATAGAAATAGCGACGGATTGTTTTCCGTTGAAAAGATTTGGTCGCTGTGGAACACTTTTTCCTACAATTTAGCTACATAATTCCGACGAAAAATATTTTGTTCTAGTTTTTCGTTGGAAATCTGTCGTTATTATTGACGAAATATATTTATGACGTTAGTTCCGTCACTATTCAGTTACATATTTGGTACTAAAATGAAATAGCGACGGATTGTTTTCCGTTGGAAAGATTTGGTCGCTGTGGAACACTTTTTTCTACAACTTAGCTACATAATTCCAACAAAAAATATTTTGTTTTGACATTCCGTCGGTAATTTGTCGCTATTATTGAAGGTAACATTTTCAATTGCAATTATGTTGATATTTGGTTACTAATCCGTCACTAATAGCGACATATTTAATTTTGTTGGAATCAAGCCGTAGGTGAAGCCCTCTTTTTTTTTAGTGATAGCAGAAACATTGGAAAATAAAAGTGGGTAGTAAATTATTGAAATTTATCAGTACCTACAATATTACATTATTTTCATAAAAAATAATAGAAATAAGATATGAAATAAAGTACATTGTTATCCGACCCTTATATGTACATTTGGTATGGCCACACACCTCATCCCACTCTCAAACCCTGCCCACTCACCCTCCCCCACCCCAATGACAAGTGACAACATCCCCAGTGACTTCATATTGATACAAATTGGCGAATCATTCTTTATTTAATTTTTGATTCTTTTAATTATTTTCTAATATATTTAGATGCAAATAGGTGAATTAATTTTTTCTGAAATTTTATATTTTGATTTTTTTAAATGATTTTCGATCTATAATGATTATTTTTTATTTAAACTTTTTGAAATTATTATATTTCATATATGCCAGGGACTAAATTGATACAAATACATTTTATGGGAACTTAAGTGTAACATGTCATAATGAAGGGATGAAAATACCCTAAGAATGATCATGTGCAACTTGAAAAGTACTAAAATGAAACAAATAATGGATAATAGAGAGTAAAGTGTCCAAAAATACAAGAAGTGCCAAAATGTTAAAAAAAAAGTACATAAGGAAGACCTAAAGTGATATTAACACCTATATAAATATACCGAAACTAAGTTTGAATGCCAATTTTTTGTAAATATAATTCATCCATAACATCTACATTAAACAACATTTAGTCCTAATTTTCAAAGAATTCAATCAATAGTTTTTAATAATGTTCCATGTTTTAAAAAGTTAGTACTAAGCAATTTGCATTGCAAATAATCAATCCTTAGCGGTCATAAACTCATGTGTGCGAAGAAGGCCGATCACAAATTGTATCGACCTGAGTCAGTACGGATTTGGCTATCCATTTGGCGGCAACATCAGTGAAATGCATACCATCCCAATTCATGTAAGAAGACGGATCCACACAATGCATTGACGACGGATGGCCACATTGCACTGAATTATTAAAATTGTACAATCCCCCTCCTCCACAGCATGCTTTTAGAGCTCCTCCTGCAAATCCTGCAGGCAGTATACATAAATATAAATATACTAAGTAAATTAGAGCTAATTGAGCAAGTGACATTCTGCATCCTAGAAATACATCTTTTTTGACTTTGCACCCTGTAATTAGAATTTTGACCCTTAGCACCCTAGAATTGTGCATAGTTTTTGAGTTTTTATATGTGAAAAACAAAAATGATATTTTCACTTATCATTTTAAACTAGCGAGCTAGTACATACTGAAATTTTCTTATAAATAGATATATACCGTATATTTCTGGACTACGATACATCTTCATCGCAGCATTGTAATAATCTCCGTAGATTATTGTAGTTTGGGGATGAAGCTCTCGGATACGGCTGAGTTCCTTTTGAAGCAAGTGATTGTGATACTGAGCAAATCTATTCAACCATTTAATACAACCAGTTGTAGAATCGTAGTCTTCTTTATTTGTATTTGCGTAATGTGCAAGGTAAGTTGCCGAACATCCAATTGGAAAGTTTCCTGGTACCACAAGTGTCACTGCTCCAAGATTGATAAGTTCCTGCATATATCATACATATATAACTATATTTATATATCATGTAAATGAAATAAAATTATAGGAAAATTTAAACCGTGATATCAAATTTATATTTTCATGTCTAATGATACCAAAGTTCCAAGGTGGCATATATTGTAATACTTTGAACTAATTAGTTGAAGTGCTTCTTACATTAATTGTTTCACCAATTGTTTTAACAATTTTAGGAACGAATGGTTGAACTTCTGCTTCGTTTTTCCCTTGAAGAAATGCATGATTGTAGTCGTTGCCTCCAATTTCTCCCAAAAGAACCAAAGAGGTTTGAAGATATCTTTTACAGTCTGCTGATTATAAGGGAGTAACTCAATTAATTGTCGAAATTAAGAGTGTACATGAAAAGTGTTTCAATAAAATAAGGGAGTAAATTAAATTGCTACATTTATCATAACATATGACTGAATTAATATATACCTGAAGAATTGTTGTATTTATTTGATAGAAATTGTTTAAACCAACTAAACTGAGTAGCCAATGAGATGTTGGCCATAGGAAGCGTTATATTCGTTTCTGTAAAATATGAATCCTCCAATGCTGTTGCTCCGGCCACCGCGAAATTAACGCTTTCAAGACTCGCATTTCTTCCTTCGAAAAAGAAGGGTTCCACAAATGGAAGTCCTAAATCTCCAGCTGCAAATAGATCATAATAATTTATAAATATAAAGGAAAAAGATTTTATCCAATCCATTCGTTTTTCACATATATGGACTTTTTTTTCGGAGATCATACATACTAGGGCTGATCCAGAATTAAAGAGTTAGGACAGTGTCTAATTATCACTGAAACTAATTGATAATTACCTTCAGAATATTTTATTTATATAAAAGCAAATTATCAATGATAATTGATTTGAATTCTAAATGCTAAAATCTTGATTAAAAATCAACTGAGAATATTATGCATGACGTTTTATGTTTTTCTCTCCATGTATTATATATTATAAACACAATTGACATTGACATGATGAATGTATTATTTACGTAACTAAGTATATATTATATATATGGTCCTACAAAGTGGTCAATCCAAATCCAAATTCTGCAGTACATTTTCATATAAAATGCCTCGGAAATTATATGGTTAGATATAAGACAGATATATAATACCAATGAAATCAATAATGAGACGGCCATTGGAGACGCGGCCGGTGGTGTTAGAGTTTTTATTATTAGTGTAACTTGTATATATTTAGTAGAAGGGTAGTTTAGTCTTTAGTGTTAGCCCTAGCTATTTAGACTTTTTCTCTTTTCTTTCTTTCATTATTCTTTTGCCTCTTTTTCTTTTGTATGCTTAAGAACCAAAAGCTTGTATTATCTTTTCATTCAATTAATGGCTTTTCTTTAAGTTATCATGGTATCAGAGCGGGTAATCGTAGGGGACACTTTCGCGGATCTAATTTTTTTTTCCGACTAATTTACGATCGTTCGCTTTGTTAATTTTTGTTTTGCTTCGTTTATTTGAGGTTCGTTCTGCTCTATTTGTTTCGGATCTTTCGAATTCAGTTGTTTTTTGTTAGGGTTCGTTTCCTCTATTGTGGTTCGGCTGTGTCCGATTGTGATTGATTGTGTATTGGTTGAATATGACTTCTGAAAGTGGTGATTCGTTGCAGTCTATTAGTGTTAGATTGAATGGGAAGAATTTTTCATATTGGAGTTATGTTATGAAAATTTTTTTGAAAGGAAAAAAGATGTGGGGCTATGTTACTGGTATTGAGGTTAAACCGACAAAAGCTTCTGATGTTGATTATGCTAAACTGTTGGATATCTGGGAAACGAACAACTCAAAGGTTATTACTTGGATCAACAACTCGGTGGAATGCTCTATTGGTATGCAATTAGCAAAATATGAGTGTGCAAATGATGTTTGGGATCATTTAACAAAATTATATACTCAGTCTAATTTTGCTAAAAGGTATCAACTGGAACATGATATACGTGCTCTTGAGCAGAATGACATGGGTATTCAGGAATTTTATACCTTAATGTCAAATCTTTGGGATCAATTAGCTCTCACTGAACCGGCGGATTTAAGAGGAAGTAGTTCATTCATAACCTATAGAGAAGAACAGAGGTTGGTTCAGTTTTTGATGGCCTTGCGCAATGACTTTGAAGGAATTCGAGGATCAATTCTCCATCGCAGTCCTCTCCCCTCTGTTGATTCTGTGGTGAGTGAATTATTGGCTGAGGAGACTCGTTTGAAGTCTCATTCAGGAAAAGGACTTCTACCATCTCCAAGTGCATCTGTATTGGCAGTTCCTTTTAGACCACCTGCAAATAATAGAAACCAACCTTATGTTCCAACTCCGCCTGATGAGTGTCGATTTTGCAAGAAAAAAGGTCACTGGAAGTCTCAATGTCCAGCATTACTGAAACAGAAATCATTACAACAACAACAACCGCAACATCTGTCGCAACAACCACCATGGAGATATGGAAATCAACAACGGCCTAACACTGCCGCTGTAGTACCATCTTCCAATTCTGCTGGCTTTGGAGGTTCTCCTTCTTCGAGCTCCTCTATGGATTCTCTTGCCGAGCAAATTCAGCAAATTCAGAAGATTCTTGCTATACAGCCACATGCTATGTCTGCTGCCTCTACTTCTCATATAGGTTTGTCACCCCCTGGTTCATCAGGTAAATCTCCTTCCACGTGGCTCCTAGATTCTGGAGCTTCTCATCATATGTCACCTGATTCATCTGTCTTTACTACTTTACATTCTAAATCATATGGTTCGGTTTCAACTGCTGATGATACTCCTATGCCATTAGCAGGTTTTGGTCATATTGATACGCCGAATATGTCTCTTGATAGTGTCTATCACATTCCAAATCTTGCAATGAATCTTGTCTCTGTTGGTCAATTATGTGATTCTGGATACTCAGTCACTTTTTCCTCTACTTCTTGTCATGTGCAGGATCAACAATCCAAGAAGCTGATTGGGACATGCCGTAGGCAGGGGGGACTGTACGTTTTGGACAAGTTAAAAGCACCAACAATTGCAGCCTCTAGTGTTGATTTGTCTTCTTTTCATTTAAATTCTTCATCTTCTCCTTTTTATTTGTGGCATTCTCGTCTTGGTCATGTTTCAGCTCCTCGTTTAAAATATTTAGTTTCTAGTGGAGCTTTAGGAAGTTTGAAAACTACTGATATTTCTGATTGTTCTGGTTGTAAACTGGCAAAATTTGCTGCTCTTCCTTTTAATCTAAGTTTATCTCGTTCATGCGCACCATTTGATTTAATTCATTCTGATGTTTGGGGACCAGCTCCTGTTACTACAAAAGGAGGGTCTCGATACTATGTTTCATTCATTGATGATTATACTCGTTATTGTTGGGTTTACCTTATGAAACGGCGCTCTGAGTTTTTGGGTATTTATAAAATGTTTCGGGCTTTAGTTAGAACTCAATATTCAGCTATTATAAAGTGTTTTAGATGTGATTTGGGCGGGGAGTACACCTCTAATAAATTCAATGAATTACTTGCCTTAGATGGGACTGTTCATCAATCTTCATGTACAGATACCCCTCAACAAAATGGGGTAGCCGAAAGAAAACATAGACACATTGTTGAAACTGCTCGTTCTCTTCTCATATTTGCATCTGTTCCCAGTGAATTTTGGGGGGAAGCAGTTCTTACTGCAGTTAACTTGATCAATAAGATTCCATCATCTCACTCATCAGGTCTATCTCCTTTTGAAAAGCTATGTGGGCATGCTCCTGACTATTCTTCTTTGAGAGTTTTTGGTTGTACTTGTTTTGTATTGCGTCCTCGTGTGGAGCGTAATAAGTTATCACCACGATCTGTTGTTTGTGTGTTTCTTGGATATGGTGAAGGACAGAAAGGATATCGTTGTTATGATCCTGTTAGTAGGAAATTATATGTTTCTCGTCATGTTGTGTTTTTTGAACATATTCCTTTCTTTTCCATTCCTGATAATACTCATAATTTAACAAAATCAGATATCATTCACATTGATCCTTTTTCTGATAATAGTGAGATTTTTTCTACTGATGTTCCTTCAACTACAAATATTGATTTATCTTCATCTCATAGTCCTGTTCCTGTCACTCCTCTTCCTTTGCATTATCATCGCAGGGGTCGAAATGTTGGCACTAGTAACTTGGATGATTCCCCTCCTCCTACGGACACCCAACCACTTCCTGTGATTGCTGATCCTGCTCATCGATATCCTCATCGTACACGTAAGTCGACCCAACTCCCTGATTTTGCTTATTCTCTACATTCACCTTCTTTTTCTTCCTTTTTAGCTGCAATTCATTCTGTTTCCGAGCCTTTGTCCTATAAAGAGGCTGTTATTGATCCTCTTTGGCAGCAAGCTATGGCTGAGGAACTATCTGCTTTACATAAGACAGACACTTGGGATTTGGTTCCTTTGCCTCCTGGCAAACGTGTTGTTGGCTCTCGTTGGGTATACAAAATTAAAAGAAAGTCTGATGGGTCGATTGAGAGATACAAAGCCAGATTGGTTGCCCAAGGATTTTCTCAGCAATATGGTATGGATTATGAAGAAACATTTGCCCCTGTTGCGAAAATGACTACTGTTCGAACTCTTATTGCAGTTGCTTCCGCTCGTCAGTGGGAACTTTCTCAAATGGATGTTAAGAATGCTTTCTTAAATGGAGAACTTCGAGAGGAAGTTTTCATGGCTCCGCCCCCTGGTGTTGCTCATAATTCGGGTGATGTTTGTAAGCTTAAGAAAGCATTGTATGGGCTTAAACAGGCACCTCGAGCTTGGTTTGAAAAATTCTCTGTTGTGATTACTTCTCTTGGGTTCACTCCCAGTGATCATGATTCCGCTCTTTTTGTCAGAAATACCGATGCAGGTCGTATTTTGCTTTCTTTGTATGTTGATGATATGATCATTACTGGTGATGATAATGATGGGATTGGAGTTTTGAAGTCCGAATTATGCAGCCAATTTGAAATGAAGGACTTGGGTTCTTTGCGCTATTTTTTAGGGATTGAAGTAGCATACTCTCCGAGTGGTTATCTTCTTTCCCAATCTAAGTACACGGCTGATATCATCGAGCGGGCTGGACTCACTGACACTAGGACGGTTGATACTCCTTTAGAGGTTAATGTTCATTACTCGAGTTCTGATGGGACACCATTAGAAGATCCTACTCTATATCGCACCATTGTTGGAATTTTGGTTTATCTCACTATCACTCGTCCTGATATTGCTTATGCCGTTCATGTGGTCAGTCAGTTTGTTGCTTCTCCTACTAGTGTTCATTGGGCTGCTGTTCTTCGCATCTTACGGTATCTTCGGGGTACTCTCTTCCAAAGTTTGTTATTTCCATCATCTTCTTCGTTAGAGTTGCGTGCATACTCTGATGCTGATTGGGCTAGTGATCCTATTGATCGGAAGTCTGTTACGGGCTTTTGTATATTCTTAGGTGACTCTCTTATTTCTTGGAAGAGTAAGAAACAAAGTGTTGTTGGTAGATCTTCGACAGAAGCGGAGTACCGTGCTATGGCATCTACCACTACTGAGATAGTCTGGTTACGGTGGCTACTTGCAGATATGGCAGTTTTTATCACTCGTCCGACTCCAATGTTTTGTGATAATAAGAGTGCTATTCAAATTGCGCACAACTCTGTTTTTCATGAACGAACTAAGCATATTGAGATTGATTGTCATTTCACGCGACATCATCTTCAGCATGGCACTCTGACTTTGCCATTTCTCTCCTCCTCCATGCAACTTGCTGATTTGCTCACCAAGCCGCTTTCCGTATCACGTTTTCGTTTCTTGGTTGACAAACTCTCGATGCTTCTTGCTGCTGCATCGTGAGTTTGAGGGGGGGTGTTAGAGTTTTTATTATTAGTGTAACTTGTATATATTTAGTAGAAGGGTAGTTTAGTCTTTAGTGTTAGCCCTAGCTATTTAGACTTTTTCTCTTTTCTTTCTTTCATTATTCTTTTGCCTCTTTTTCTTTTGTATGCTTAAGAACCAAAAGCTTGTATTATCTTTTCATTCAATTAATGGCTTTTCTTTAAGTTGACGATCGAAGAAAGTGTTTCCGTAGGGCGGTAAGGTGAAATAGCGTGGTGGGTTGTATGTCGATGCGAAGTGGAAACCGTTTCCAGTGTCTGTTAAGGAATCTCCGAAACCGATTATGGAGTTGAAACAATTATTCGCAGATGCAGATATGATTAGTAGGATCGTTGATGCAAAAAGAATAATTTTGGAAAGTATTGATTTTACAGCCATGGCTCTAGTACGTGTTGTGTCAATTGTGTTTTGAATAAAATGATTTTGTTAGTTAGGATATATATATAGGGGGATGTTTGTTTATAAATCATAATTTATTATTCTTTTTCGATGTTGATATAGTCAAAACAGTTCTCATAATGACCGAGTAGGAAGCCTCTAATTGACCTAGCCCTAGTATTAATTCTTTTACATGAACGAAGAAGAATACTCCCTTTTTTTTAATTTGTCGTTTATTGCACACAGATTAAAAAATGTAATACATAACCAATTTTATTTAGAAAAATCCCCAACACATCATTTTAAACAAATAATCACAATATTAATTAACATTAATTATAAGCATTAACAAGAAGGAGAGAATTGCAATTGTGGTATCAAATTATATACCGATTCTCACTTGTGGTACCATAAATATCGAGGCCGACACATTTGGTACCACAATTTAAGAAATTGAATCACATTTGGTACCACCGTTAAAATTGGACGTTAACTGATGACGTGGCAGTTAAGTTTTATTGCAAAATTAATACCATTACTTACATTGACTGACAATTATACCCCTAACTTTTCAAGTTGTTTAAAATAATCCCACATCTTCAAATTTATTGACAATTTTAATCCATATTGTTGCCTAATTTCAAAATTGGCTCGAATAAAACACGATTGGACCAATTTAGAGATTTTATTTATTATATTTACATATTTATTTAACTAATTTAATTTTATAAATAATATTAACAGACCAAATAATACTTTAACATAAATTTGATAAAATGTTAATTAAATCTACCCCCAACACTCCCCCCCCAACCCAAATCCCAGGCCGTCGATGGCCTAGGATCGTCCGGCCCAGGCCTCCGTCGGCCTGGGATCGTCCATCCCAGGCCACAGCGGGGGGGGGGGGGGGGGGGGGGGGGATGGGGTTGGGTGTAGGAGGTAGATGATTGTTTTTTTCAAATTATAATTATTTTATTATATAATTTATTTTTTTAATAAATATTAAATATATTCATATTATTATATAAATTTTAGATTTAATTAATATCTTATCGAATTTATGTTAAATATTATTTGGCCTGTTCATATTATTTATAAAATTAAATTAGTTAAATACATATGTAAATATATTAAGTAAAATCTCTAAATTGGTCCGCAAGTGTTTTATTCGAGCCAATTTTGAAATTGGGCAACTTTATGGATTAAAATTTTCAGTAAATTTAAAGATGTGAGGTTATTTTAACAACTTAAAAAATTAGGGGTATAATTGTCAGTCAATATAAGTAATGGTAGTTTTTTTGCAATAAAACTTAACTGCCACGTCATCAGTTAACATCCAATTTTAAAGAATTTAGAATCGATACATAATTTGGTACTACAAGTGCAATTCTCTCTAACAAGAATGGTGTAAAACAGATTAAAAAATTTAATTTTACATTGTACTCTTAAAACGACAAATAAAAGTAAAAAAAAAAAATGAAGAGAGTAAGTAACTTAATTCTACATTCATATTATTAATCTCTCTTAATTTCTCCGCAATGCCAAAATCTAGACCACAATAAAAAAACAACAAAAATATTAAAGAGTTAAACTCATTTAAAATCATGAAAAAAAAGCACAAAATCACTTCTGAAAAGCTTGTGCAAACACCACTTAAAAGTGAAAGAGAGATCCAAAATATTCATAGAGTCAAGTTTAAATAACATAAAGAGTATAAATTAGGCTACTTTCGTATATTATTTTCTCGTAATTATTAAATCTTATGTTTTTTATCCGGGTATTAAATCTATATGTTTGGTATAATAGTTGTATATCATAAGTCAACTATTTATCCTACTTGATGAATCTTCTTATATTTATATCAAATTGACTTTTTTTTTTTAATATAATAGTATGACTAATCTGCTGCATGGGGAACTAATAGATTGGAAATTTGGAATAGTTGTTGGGGAAGACCAGACTATTTCATACTCGCTACACGCTCCTCCCCAAAAATCCTAAGTATAGACTTTGAATGTGAGACAATTGGAATTATTATATTTGCTAAACTTGCTTTCCTTCTTATATGCTCGAAATTTCTTGACAATTATACAGGTGAAGATGATCATTTTTAGTTGTGGATGGCCTTGTCTACTTGAAAATTATGGCAATTTAATCATTAATTTATGAAATGTGGAACATGATATTTATGAAATCGAATGAAATATGTTCTTACTTTTTAGCTAGCTTTCTTGCTTGAGAGATAGTAAGTTAATGGCAAAAAAATAATATAATATTAGTCCCTTAATTTTTGCACGAACGCGAAAATAGGACACATGTAGTTTCGGTAAGTAATTACATCTTTCATACATGGAAAAAGAAAAAAACAAGAAAAAAGTTCCTATTCATATACTATCTCCCTAAACCAGCTACTGTAGAGATTTGATCAGGTTACTGTTGCTCGAGCACTAGTGGTATGTGCTTCACCATTAGTTTAGTGAAGGAGTCATGAGAAGTGGTTTGTCTTTGATTCCGAAAACACTGGAGAGCAAATACAACTATACATACGGAAATCGTATCTAATACGAGTTTCTTCCTCATCCGTTATTTTGTTTGTTTTCTTGTTCTTTATTTTTCTTACTGGCTTAATCATTCCAGCTTTTTTTTCTTCTTGTTTTAATCATTCCCATTAATATTTTCCAAGTGAGGTTTTGCCCTATTTATATAATCACCTTCTCGAAATGACGGTGAAGATCATTTTGATCTAATGAGTAATCACTATGATAATATATAGACTTTTATTAGATACTAGAAAAGTGCACGTACGTTGTACGTGTCGAGTTAATTTCTTGATAATTATTGTAAATTAGAGTAAAACTAATTTCATTATGTCATAAAATAACACATATTAATGATTCATATTAAATTTATTTTCTATTTTTTTTATTAAAATTATTATTTTATATTAAAAAAATAATAGCTTTCAATTTGTAATCATATATAAAATGATGATTGATTTAGTCATGAAATCTTGTAAATTTTGTTCTAAAATAATACTAATAAGAAAATCATTTAGCTCATTCCATATTCCATTCTAAGGAATATACATCATTGAACGTCTTTAGTTTTTTTATTTTACCAATATAAAAAAAATTATCATTTGTCTCTGTATCTGTCAAACACGAGAAAGGTTTATCATCACAAATTATCATGTGAATGTGACATCAAGTATGATACAATAAAAATAATTATGTTGATTTATATATTAAGAATCCATCCAAAATTTTTGCACTGTTTAACAATAAAAATTGTGAAATCATGTTTTTTAATCAAATGAAATTGGGTCCATTTTTAAGTAGATTTTAATTATTTATCTTACCCTGTCATTTGAAATGCATCTCTTTACTTATTTTTTTGGTACAACATCTCTTCACTGACCTAGGTCATTTTCACTTGTTTAATTCATCCTTTTGCCTATTTCATTCACTTTTAGTTAAAAAAAAATCTTTTTACCCTTTTTTTTTATCAACTATAACCTATTTTTATTGTGTCCACATTTTACTCGATTTCTTTAGGTTTTTTCGATTTAAGCTATTTTTCTAATGGTTTGACCTTATTTTTGTTGGTTGAACTTTTTTCATTTTATTGATTTCACTCGTTTTTATCAGTTTAACCAAATTTTACGTGATCTTCACTACTTTCACATGTTTTTTTTACCAATTTCACGTGAACTTTGATTGATTTCACATGTTCTCATTGACTTTAGTCTTTTTCACCTATTTCATCATTTTTTTTTTCACTGTTTCACCGATGTCATTCATTTTTTAATGAATTTCACCTCAATTTTGATCGATTTCACATACATTTACCGAATTTTCAATTAAAATAATTATACAACTTCAATTACTTTTAATTAGATATCAAATAATTTTCACTTTTTATATTTATTAGTTTAACTTGTTTTTCATCAATTTCTTTTGTTTTCTCCCGGTCAAACCAAAAAAAAAATTCTACTAATTTCACATTGTTTTTGCTCGTTAAACTTTTTTCAACTGATTTTACTTGTTTTACCATTTTAACTTATTTCACATATTTTTTTGACCAATTTCACCCCAATTTTCATTCATTTCACATGTCTTCACAAACTTTAGATTTTTTTCAACGATTTAACCCATTTTTCAGTTATTTCACCCGTTTTTCACCCATTTTTTCATGAATGTCACCCATATTTTCTCAATTTCACATGTATTTATCGATTTTACTGGCACTTTTTATTACTGATTTTACCCATTTTTTCACCAACTTCACCAGTGTTCATAACTTTCACCCGGATCGATTTTAAATCTTTTAATCAATTACATGGAATTTACTTTATTGATTTCACCCATTTTCATTGATTTTCACCACTTTTTTTCACTTATTTCACACGTTTTTTGCAAAAATATTTCCATTAAAATTAAAGGTAATGCATGTTCTTGGATACTCTTTTTATTTTATTTCTCAAGCCAAAGAAAGATTACTTAGTTCTCTAAGTCGTAAATAATTCTTTTTCGATCATAGGTAAGATGCAATTCGATTTTACTTTTCTTTTTGTAGCATTTATGATATGTAGGAGAATTTGATTTTTTATGAATGTTATATTGTACTAATCTTTAAATGAAATAAATAATATTTTTACTTAAAAACATATTGACGATACTTTATAATAACATTACATATATATACTATTAAAAATAATAGTGTTTTTATTTTTTTTGTGTTATAGGAGAAGAAGAATAAAATTGTAAAAGTGATGTAGAGTTAATTTCTATACTTTTGGAGTTAATGGATGAAATAATTATAATAAGATTTCATGTCTAATTATACCTATTATGACGTTTTGAAAAAATAATTTTGTTCTTCTTCCATATCCTATTTTTAGAAAGTTAGATTTTATTTTTCTGTATGGTGTTTGATTAAGGAAAGGACGATATCTAATTGATAGAAATAGTGTCCGGCAAGCCAACTGTATGGCTGGCATTTATTGTAATAAATAAAGGAACTATTCAATTTTGATTAATAAAAGCACTTTATTATATGGTCATCTTTATCTTATGTAATAATTATCCACGCATAAGGATAGAAGTCCTTAGATCACAGGGCTATGGGACAACCCGTGGACTGATCTCCAAGGCCGTGATCAAGAAAATATTCAAGAGTCGTAGAATCCAATCGAGATAGGACATCGATGGATTCGGTTAGACTCTCACTAATGTGTATACTCCGATGAACTGGGGAACGCCGGGGTCCACGAGCGTGACTGGGATAGTCGATACACATAAGTGGGTGACTTGCTGGGATGGAAAATTCACTGAATACCCCAATTAGGAAATAACTCACCATGGAAGCGGTAGTCGCATATCGGGGTTGAAGTTATTCCAATTTACGATAGTATACGAGGAACGATCCCTAAATACTTGAGGTGATAGGGTTTATCTGGTGCGAGAACGTCTATACTTAGATGTGAGTTCCGACTGACTGGAGATTACCAGAAAGTCTCTGTGGACTCATGTTGGGTATAGAGAGACTCGTATGCAAGTTCATATCATCAACAAATGATCCATTGACCCGACTTGATAGGTTGAGAATTTCTCCTATGGATTTCTGTGAGAAAAGAATTCTGGTAAAAATCATTGGCCAAGGTATCTGACGACTTTATGTAAGTAGCTCATAAAGATTAAGTCAAAGAGAATTATTTCGAGACCAGAATACATAAGGTCAAGACAAAAGAAAAGGGAACCGATGAAAAGTCCATACCCTTAAGTCTCGATTGGGAGATTGATCGATGGAGAGATTATGTCGTATATGGTAATTGTAGATGATAAAAGGTTCACTGAATTAATTCACCAGTGATTGGGCTCCATGGGCTTGTGGCCAGACATCGACCGTGGAGTGTGGGAGAATTTCTAAATTGGCAGGGGTGCTAATTTTGGAATGATCAGTCGACAGAGTGTTCGACTGATTTAAAGTATTTAATACTTGAATAATTAAATTAATATTTAATTATAACCCACGACCAATTATGTGGTGAACCTATGGGGGCATACACAATACACATGAAGCGAAAGCGAAGGAAAAGGAAACAACTGGGTTAGCCAAATCGACTGGGTCGATTGGGTCGATTAGGTCAAATAAATCGATTGGGTCGATTGAATGACTGGGTCGACCCAATTGGAACAAAATTGATCCGATTGGAATTGGATCAAGATTATAAATTAAATTGGAATTTAATTTGTGGGTTAATTATTTAAGTTGGATTTAATTAATTATAGGAAGATTTAATTAAATAGACTTGGAGTCTAATTTAATTAATTGGGAAAGTAATTAATTAATTGGGCTATTTAATTGAGAAATTAAATAAAGCCTAATTAAATTAATTAAGTGGGCTATGAATTAACTGGAAGACTTAGTCTTCTAATTAAAAGGGTCATGGCCCATGTTGGAGACTTGGAGTCCTAGTCCTAGGAGGATTAGGAGAATCTGACACCTATAAATAAGTAGCTAGGTGTCATAACTCACACACAAGATACAAGAGCCAAAATTCAAAGTCAAGCAAAAACTCTCTCCCTCTCCCACTAGTGATCGGCCGAACTCTCTCTCCCTTTTGGAAGAGTTCGACTTTTTGACTTTTGTTCCAAATTTGTTTCCTAACCCTAGATCTTAATATATCTTGTGTTTAGCCGATCAGGATATATTATATTTCGTGATATTGTGGTGTATCAACTCATAGAGGCGCAACACGTGGGGCGCTGTAGCAGGGCTTGGATCGATCTACCTGAGAGAGGAATCTAACTTCGTTTGCTGACTGGGATTTACAAGGAGACATTATAACGTAGATCTGTTATTACTGTCGTTTATTTAATATTCATATATATACAACTAGAGTAGTATCATGTCAAGATTCCGTAAGAGGTCCTAAAAATTATTAAATTCCGCTGTGCTTAGGGCTGTTTATCTTACCGAATCCCAACAGTGGTATCAGAGCCAACTCTGGGCTTTGTATATATATGAATTTGCAAATTCTATGTTTTAAATCATATGTTTGATTTATATGTGGCTAGTTCTTTTACTGTATATGTTTTAGAACTTATATCTGTTTAACATGGAGTTAAAAGAAAATTTTAGATTCGTTAATATTATCATGTTTTTTAGTTTTGGATTAAATTAATTAAAACTGTTGATTTTAATTAATTAAGGAATCAAACACAAATTAAAACAAAACAAAAGAAAAACAAAGTAATTAGATCGACACTGTATTCTCTTGGTGAGAATTAATGTCGACCTTAATGCTCGGCACAAATTTTTGATTTTCTTTTGTAGACACAATTCACGTAACATGTGTGTAATAGCATGCATGTTGTTTTAATTTGGCATGTGTTACGTAAGTTTTGAAGCAACATCATGTATTGCAATTTGATTTTGTAAATTGCAAAAATGTTGAATTTTAGTCAATTTGAAGCCGAACGTACTACGGCCATGATATGGTGGTTCAAAATTTTCGTGGCAGAATTTTGGATAATCTTGAACAAAATCTTGGAGATTTGGTAGTTATGGAATCTTGGGGAATCTTGGATTGATTTTAGAGATATAATTAAACAAGGAAACTTAAAGTTTCATTTAATATAAGACATTTAATTAAAATTAATGTCTTATAGTTAAATACCAAGATTAAAGATCTTAGAGATCTTATTAAACAAGGAAACTTAGAGTTTCATTTGTGATAATACATTTAAATAAAATTAATGTCTTCTAGTAAGTTACCAAGATTAAAGATCTTAGAGATCTTATTAAATTAGGAAACTTGGAGTTTTGGATAAGGTAGAAATCTTGGTGGATTTGGACACTACCTTAGTTAACTAATCTATTCAAAATAGGATTATCTTGAGAATCTTGGAGATTTGTAAAATTGGGAAACATAGAGTTTTGGATAAGATAGTGTTGGATGAAGATGAAGTTAAAGACCAAAGAAGACAAGTAATTAAGGGAAGGTTTTGATGATTTCCAAAACATCATAATCAGCTAAGTATGGAAAGCTTAGTTCCCTTAGAAGAACCTTGAACAAACAAAGAAGATATCAGAAGAGTTCAAAGTTCAAAGACCAGAAGACTAGTGATCTCATGCTGAAACAGCGAACAGAAGGGTAGGTCATCAGCCGGGTCAAATCAGATTAGTTCGGTATTTGATCAGCAGAGTGCCTATCAGATGGGTTGCTTCGATCAGCAGAGTAGAAGAGATCAAAAGTTCAGTTCAACGGGTAATAAATGCACTTGGTGTAATAAATGCTGAAAGAGAAGGGTAGTAATGGCAAATGATTGGAATTAACTCTCGGATCAGCAGAGTGCATTTAATGCTACTGCAGGAAAGTACAGCAGAGAAAGTACTGTAGCAGGTTGCCGTTTTTAATTCTGGCAAAGGCTATGGATTTGATGATGTGATTTGCTTCAACGGTCATAAATTCAAATCCAAGTATAAATAGAGCTGATTTTCAAACGAGCAAACAGACACAACAACAATCAGAGATTTCGTTTTTGAAGCAGAATTTTTCTAAGTCTCAAAAGCTCAAACAGCTCACTCGTCTGGTGGAAGTCATCTGTTGACAGAAACCCAGTTGAAGAAAACAGAAAATTACGATCTGAGTGATCTTGTAATAGCTGAGTGTTGTGAGAAGTTGTGATCCATCTTTGTGAGTGATCAAACTTCAGAGAGTAGAATTTCTTAGTGATTTTCTATTGTGAGCTTATAGCCTTTTCATTAGTTGTCTAGGTATAAGTGGAGAAATATTGTAATCTGTGTGATTATAGTATAACCCAGAATCTAAGTGATCTGGAAGAGTGGACTAAAGGATTTTTATCCATATAACCATTATAAAAATTCCTTGTGTTATCTTGTATTTAAGTTTTATTCCATATTTTAAAGATTGCATATTTAAACACTTTGAATTATTAAAAGATTTTATAAGGAGTTTCAAAAATGGGGATAAAATCTTTTAAGAACTTAGTTTACTTGTGAAAAACACTTCCAAACAATCCGCTGCAAGTATACTCTTTGGAAAACTGTTTTGCTGAAAAACAGCTAAGTATCTGTAAGAAGAGTGGTCAGTCTGCTGTTCAAGATTTGTTCACGATCAGCTCAGTCTGCTTACTGTTCTTCATCAGCTTAGTCTGCTGACAGAAGACTGAAAAGTTTTTAAGTTCAAAAATTTTCAGAGGTCTATTCACCCCCCCCTCTAGACCTCATCTGACCACTTGGGACCAACAAGTGGTATCAGAGCAGGTGGTTCATTAGAATCAGCTGCCTGATCAACGAGCTTGATCCAAGTGTTTTTCAAAGGTTTTCAAAACATTTCAAAAGAGCATCTTTTTGAAAAATTAAAACTTTTTGAAAATGGATTGTATCAGCCATGTTCCCCACATTGCTGGTATGTCTTTCGAGGATTGAAAAATCAGAATGGAGATTTTCCTAGCTGCTTATAATGACAACATGTACACATGTATCATTAAAGGTCCATTCAGATTCACAAAGACCATAAAGATAAATGAGGTTGACACGGTTGTGGAAAAAGACCTTCATGAGATGACTCCAGACGAAATAAAGCTCTACAATCTAGATAAAGTTGGGAGATTCATCATGACTAAAGCCCTGGACAATGATCGGTTTGACAAGGTCAAACATTGCAAGACTGCAAAGGAGATGTGGGACAAAGTCAGAGATATGAGCGAAGGCAATGATGCAATAAAAGAGCATCAGCTAACTGTTGCCTTGGAGAAACTTGACAACTTCAAGATGAAGTCTGGAGAAACCATTGATCAGATGAATACCAGATTCACCAGAACACTGAATGAAGTTTTAAAGCTGGGAAAGACCTTCACTGACAAAGAGATCACTGTCAGAGTACTAAAGGCCCTACCCCCAAAGTTCAACATGAAGGTGACAGGAATGGAAGAATCAAGAGATTTGGGAAAAATCTCTCTTACTGAGCTGTTTTCCGTACTCAAGGCATTCGAGTATAAACTGCCTAGAATGGGAATTGAAGAAACCTCAACTTCAGGACCCACAGCTGCACTGGTTGCTGCTGAAAATACCAGAAGACCAGCACAGAAAAGCAAAGAAGTGGACTCATCTGATGAAGCCACTCTACTCAACAAGAAGGAGTACACTGCTGGAGATGTTGCACTGTTGATAAATAATTTCAAGAAGTTCTACAAAAGAAAAATGAAGAACAAATACAACAATGCTTCTACTTCTAAACCTAACTTTTCTTCTCAAGATAAAGATGATTATAAAGCAAAACTAATGTGTTACAACTGCAGGAAATTGAGACACTTCATCAAAGACTGTCCATATCCAAAAGCAGAAAAATACACTGAAGAGGAGAAGAAAATGAGAAAAGAAAGAAAGCATCAGAGAGGCAAGGCAATGATGGCTGAAGCAGAAAAGCTGACTGCTGTCTACTCATCTGATTCAGATTCAGACACGTCTGATGAAGAAAAACCTGCTCTCCTGTGCCTGATGGCAAAGGAATCTGATGACTCTGAGGATGAGGTAACTCCTCTTAACAATGAATTATTTAATTCATTTGAACAAATGATGCTTAACAATACTAATATTGCTGAAGCATACAAAAAGCTTAAGGAAGAGATGATATTGCTAAAAGAGCAAAATAGTTCACTGAAACTCACAGCTGAAAAGCCAAGAGAATCAGCTGAATGTAAACAGCTTGAGCAAGAACACGAGTCTCTGAAAGCTGAGTGTGAAGTTTATAAAGGAAAAATCATGGAACTTGAAAAGGTTATTGAGTCTCATGAGAAATCATCTGTTGCATCCACGCATACATCTAGTAAACAGAAGATACCTTTAGAACAGGATAAGCTTGAACTGAAACATACTGAAAAATTTGTATCAGCTGAGAATAGTAAGGTCATTCTTTATGTTCAGACAACTAAACCTGCTTCACTTGAGAAAGAATTAAAGGGGAAGAAGTCTCCTAAGGCTAAAAAGATCAAAGAGCCTAGTGTAGGAAATCAGACTAGTAAGACCAAACAGCAGAGTCCTAAGAAGTCTGCTGATAAAGCTAAACTGAATCAATATGTTGGTAAAACTAAGTCAAAATCAATTGAGCAAGCATCTAGTAAACCAAAGAAGCATAAAAACAAGAAAAATCAAAATGCTTGGTATGGAAATGGGTCATATTATGTGCAACCTGCTGCATACCATCCTATGTATCATGCACCTCAATTTCCAGGTTACTATGCACCTTACCCTGCTCATCCAATGCATGCATATCCTGCTTATCATGCACCTTACCCTGCTTATGAACATTTTCCTTATCATACTGATCATAACATGACTTATCTGATAACTATGATAAAAATGAAGCTGTTCATGCTCCTGTCAAAGCTCAGAAACCTAAGAAGCCTAAGACATCAACATCTTGGGTTGTCAAATGTGGAACTAATCCTTCAGGACCCTCTCAATAAGGGTACCTAAAACAATTTTATTTTGTTTTGTAGGTTAGGATTAGGAGTAGGAGTAAAGTAGAGAAGATTTGGTACTTGGACAGTGGATGTTCAAGACACATGTGTGGAAACATACATGAGCTGACTGATGCAGTTGCTGTGGATGGTCCAAAAGTTACTTTTGGAGACAGTAAAGAAGGCAAGATTGTAGCTAAAGGAAGAGTTATCAAAGGAAACATTGAGATATCTGACGTCTCATATGTTAAAGGCCTAAAGTACAACCTGCTGAGCATAAGTCAATTTTGTGACAAAGGATATTCAGTCATCTTCTCAACAGAGAAGTGCTATGTTGAACAGATTGGTACAAAGAAGGTAATTTTATCTGGAAGGAGACAAGGAAATATCTACATAGTCGACTGGAATTCTGCTGACAAGAATTCAAGTGTTTGTTTGGTGGCATCTGCACCAAGTGAAGTCAGTTGGCTATGGCACAAGAGAATGAATCATCTAAACTTCAAGACCATAAACAGATTAATCAAGAATGATCTGGTAGAAGGGATTCCAAAGGCAGTCATGAGCAAAGACAAGCTCTGTGACGCATGTCAGAAGGGTAAACAAATCAAGTCATCTTTCAAAAGCAAGAAGCATCAATCTTCAGGAAGAATATTGGAGCTACTACATATGGACTTATTTGGACCCATTGATCCAGTCAGCAATGGTGGAAAGAAATACTGCCTAGCTGTTGTGGATGACTATTCAAGATATACTTGGGTGATTTTCATGAAGAAGAAAAGTGAAACCAAGGAACATCTTACCAATCTGATGGAACTGATCCAGAATGAGAAGAGTATCAAAATATTGAAGATCAGATCAGATAGAGGGACAGAGTTTACAAACTCTACTGTTGAAGAATATTGTAATATCAAAGGAATACATCATGAGTATTCAGCTTCTAGAACCCCTCAACAGAATGGTGTTGCTGAAAGGAGAAACAGAACACTAAAGGAAGCTGTCAGAACCATGATAGCTGAAGCCAAACTGCCTCAAAGATTTTGGGCAGAAGCAACAAATACAACATGCTTTACCAAGAACAGATGTATGATCAACAAAAATCAGAATAAGACTCCATATGAAGTTTGGAACAACAGAAAACCAAACATTCATTACTTTAAGATTTTTGGTTGTAAATGTTTTGTATTGAATAATGGGAAAAATCACCTTACTGCATTTGCAGAAAAGGCTGATGAAGCTGTTTTTGTAGGATACTCTACTGTTAGTAAAGCTTACAGAGTTTTTAACAAAAGAACATTACTAATAGAAGAATCTATCCATGTAGTATTTGATGAGCCAAGTCAATCTTCTGAAAAGAATCAAAGTGTTAACCAAGATCTGTCTACTGATTTACAGAAGTTAGACATTGGAAAAAATGAAGAATATGTTCCCATCATACTACCTAATCTCAGTTCAGCTGCTAACTCAAGTGCTGTTCAAAATCACAGTGCTGATTGTCTAGCAGACGAGTTGCAAACAGCTGACAGACCAGAGACTGTTCAACAGACTGCAAACGTTCAACAGACTACTACTGGAACTCCAACAGTAGTGTTGCAAGATCAAGACAGAGGACAACATCCTGATCTGCAACCTGATCTCAGATGGCTCAAGAATCACCCACCTAAGTTAGTAATTGGTGATCCTTTAGATAGAGTGAAAACAAGAAGAGCTGCTGCACAAGATGCTATGTTTGTCACATTTCTATCTCAAATAGAGCCTAAACAAATTGAAGAAGCTCTTAATGATTCCTTCTGGATTGAAGCTATGCAAGAAGAGTTGAATCAATTTGAAAGAAATGAAGTCTGGTACTTAGTTCCTAGACCAAGTCATCAAAGAGTATTTGGCACTAAGTGGGTATTCAGAAATAAGATGAATGAAGATGGTATTGTTACCAGAAACAAAGCAAGATTAGTGGCCAAAGGTTATTGTCAAGAAGGAGGAATTGACTTTGACGAGACATTTGCACCAGTAGCAAGACTTGAAGCAATCAGACTGTTTCTTGCCTATGCTGCTTACAAGAACTTCACTGTCTATCAGATGGATGTGAAGTCTGCTTTTCTCAATGGAGAATTGCAAGAAGAGGTATATGTTGAACAACCTCCTGGATTTGAAGTCTATCAAGAAGAGGACAAGGTATATCGTCTGAAGAAAGCCCTCTATGGACTGAAACAGGCTCCAAGAGCATGGTATGATACCCTATCTGATTTTCTTTTAATTAAAGGATTTCGAAAAAGTAAGGTAGATAAAACTTTGTTCACAATTGAATGGGAAAATCATATATTACTTGTGCAAATATATGTGGACGATATTATTTTTGGTTCAACTAACCAACAGATGTGTGATAAGTTCTCCAAGCTGATGCAGAATAAGTTTGAAATGAGCATGATGGGTGAACTAAATTACTTTCTTGGTTTGCAAGTTAGACAGTTGCCTGATGGAATATTCATCAGCCAAGCAAAATACACAAGAGATCTGTTCAAGAAGTTTGGTATGGAAACTAGCTCAACTGCTAACATTCCTATGTCTACAAGTCTTCGCTTGGATAAAGATGAAGATGGCAAATCAGTGGACATAACCAAATATAGAGGCATTATTGGTTCATTGTTGTATCTAACAGCAAGTAGACCTGATATAATGTACTCAGTTGGAGTCTGTGCAAGATTTCAATCAAACCCCAAGGAATCTCATCTCTTAGCTGCCAATAGGATATTGAAATACATTAAAGGCACTCAAGAATTGGGATTGTGGTATCCTAGAGAGTCTGGATTTGAACTTATTGGATATTCAGATTCAGACCTTGCTGGCTGCAAGATTGACAGAAAAAGCACAACAGGTGCTTGTCAGTTCTTAGGTAGTCGTCTGATCTCATGGATGAGTAAGAAACAGAATTCAGTTTCTATATCTACTGCTGAAGCTGAATATATAGCTGCCGGAGCATGTTGTGCACAAATACTTTGGTTGAAGCATCAACTAGAAGACTACAACATCAAGATCAGTGGAATTCCAATCTACTGTGATAATACAAGTGCAATCTCTCTTACTCAGAACACTACAAGTCATTCAAGGACTAAACATATTGAGATCAAGCATCATTTCATTAGAGATCATGTGGAAAAAGGCAATGTTATGATTGAGTATGTTCATACAGACAATCAGATTGCTGACATTTTCACAAAACCTTTAAGTGAAGTAAGGTTTTCAACTCTAAGAGCTGAGCTAGGACTACTTAATTTGGATGCATAAGCTGAGGGGGAACTCATCAGAAGACTGAAGTTCAACAGCTTAGTTATCCGTTATTTTATTCAAGGATTAACCTTCAACAGACTAGTTAGCTTATGGATTCTTAAAGTCAGGGGGAACGTGTAAGACTAGCGGTACTTCTGTTCTAAAGATGAAATCAGTTAATGACAGTTAGTTGAAGTTAAGTTATCAGAAGATATGTTCTTAATTCTTGAAGACTGAAGATTATTTTATCTTGCTGGATTGACAAACAGCAGAGGAAGATTACTAGCTATTGGCATTCTCTCGTAATAACAGATATCAGATCACTCGTCTGTCAGATAAGTTAAACTCCACTCATCTGATGTCTTATATAAGCATGGTCATAAAGTCGCAGTTTTAGAAACACGCTTTTGTAAGTAACAGATAAGTAACGTTTGAGTTTCCCGCCTGTCTGACATTAAAATATTAAATTTTGAAATCCGTAACTCCCATTCACACGATTTAAAACTGTCAAATTAGATCAACGTTTCAGATTAATCACGATAACCAAATCAAAGGAAACCTATAAAGTCCGATCTGAACAGCACAGTCGTCTTACGCACTCAAACACTCTCAAACTCTCGAACTCTCAAACTCTCCTGTTTCGAAAGTTTATTGCTTTTACAGATTTCCATTCACTAGTCCCAGAAATGGAGAAGATTATTGATGGAAGATACCTAAACTACAGCAAATTTCACTTTTCTGGTACTGACCTGATGCGCTCAATATTGGAGAAAATCAAAGAGGCATCCCTAGTTCCAGTTCTAGAGGCTCACGAAGACAGAGTCTACTTGGAAGATGTTGATCACTTTTATCAGAGCAGGGAATTCTCTAAGAATGACACCATTATGTCGGCTGTTATTGGTGGTAAGAAAATTGCGATCTCATCTGTTGTTCTTAGTGAAATTTACAAGTTAACAGATAAGGGAGGTGATGTGGCCAGCTTAGGGTCAGAAAAGGAGGATGATTTTTGGGGTATTTGTGCGAAAGAGGGAGAAGTGATGACTGGGTCTCTGATGAAAACTCAATTAAAAGATGAGTATCAGAGATTTGCAGACATCATTGCAAAGGTACTGGACTGCAGTACGAGCTCTTTAGATGGGTTACTAAGAAGAAGGTACTACACCATGGTTTGCATCCACTATGGACTGAAGGTTAACTGGGCTGCCCATGTTTATGATCTGCTGAGTGATAAGTGGCCTTCACATGCCATCTTACTCAGTAATCTATTTGCATCACTTCGATGTCCTATGGGTGGTGGGAAGATCACTCACAGTAGCAAAGAGTTCAAGCTGTATGAACCAGTGAGAAAAGTAGTGGCTGCTCCAAAAAGAAAGGCTACT
Organism: Penstemon eatonii; assembly: GCA_038501285.1. Classification (NCBI taxonomy): domain Eukaryota; kingdom Viridiplantae; phylum Streptophyta; class Magnoliopsida; order Lamiales; family Plantaginaceae; genus Penstemon; species Penstemon eatonii. Next base: position 62,322,693 of record CM076715.1, on the reverse strand, counting down.
GCAAAATCCAAAAAGACCCCTTCTAAGAAGAGCAACAAGGAGGGTCAGACAAGTCAATCTGCTGAGCCAACAGCACAGTCTGCTGTTGAAGATTGAGGAAGAAATTCCTCTTCAAAGGTTGAAGAGATTGAGAACCAGAAGTGAGGCAAGGGGACCTCCTGCTGCCAAACCCCCTGCCAAAAGAATTGCCAAATCAAAGGCCAAGAGAAAGGTCACTTTCTCTGAGGAACCAGTTGCAACAGTCAGAGAAACAACAACATCAGCTGAAAGGCCTTTAACTGTTGAAGAACCTGCTGTTAAGCCTACTGAAGAAGTTGTTTCTACAGTTGGAGTGTCTACAGAAGACTCATCTGCTACACTATCTGCTGAAGTTGAAGAAGCACATCAGACTAGTTCAACACATGGAGGAGATGCACTCTTGTTGCATCCTACTCCTGTTGCTGCAACCCCTCTTCAAGCAGTTGAAAGTCCTGAATCAAGGAGAAAAAGGACTGGTAAGATTGCAACATACCTGACTGCTGCTGAAAAGAAAAGAAAAGATGATGCTGAAAAGCTAAGGATAGCTGCAGAAAAGGCAGAAGAAGAAAGACTGAAAAGCCTAGAATTAAAAAGGCTGGAAGAAGAAGCCAGCAAGATGACTCAAGAGCAAAGGGATGCTATTGAGGCAGCAAAGTTGGCTGCTGCTATTGAAGCAAGCACCAAGGATGCTCATGGACCACAGCATACTGGTGGATTAGTTATTGGTGAACAAAGAGATCCTAACAAACCAATACCAGCTATGCCTGCACCAAAGATAAAGCCAAAAAGAAGAGAGGAGATTAGATTGTCTTTAGAGATTGTCAGGGATGATCCTGCCATCTTTGAAGAATTCCTTAAGAGGTTGGATGCTGAGGGTGCAAGAATCAACCGTCTGACGTTATTCAATGCTGAAAAGATAAGATACAACAGATGGAGAGAATTCAGACTGACAAAGAGTCCAGCTGAAATGGCCAAGTGGAAAGCCTTCACTACTGAAGAAGCCTGGGTGTTGAAGTGGCTTGAGACTGGATCCTTAATTCAAGCACTTGATTCAGAATTCTTTCTGGACAAGTTAAGATTAAGAATAAGTCACATAGTCAAGGCTGAAGAAAATAAGATCTTTGAGTCTGTTCATGAGGATTATGATGAATCAGAAGACCTCAAGGAAAGATCAATCAAGTTGGCTATTGCTCAAGCAATGGAGCTATGGGCAAAGAAGTCTAGGAAGCTAAAGGGACAACCCAGCTCAATGGTCCCTCTTCCTAACATCAAGCACATTGTCTATGGTCCAAACATCAAACCATTTGAAGAGCTACCTGAGGAACCATACTCACCTTTTATTCCTCTTGACAATTTTACATGGATTTCTCACAGGTCTGCTGTAGATAATGAAGGTTTGATGAAAACAGTTGAGACTGTTAAGAAGATCAAGTCCTCTGCTGACAAAGAAAAAGAAGAATCTTCTGATCAACAAAAGAACAAAGAGGGTACATCTGACCCATATGATCAGAACAAAGAAAAGGGTGACAAGTCTGACACAGCTGATGAGTCAAAGAAAGGAGAAATTATTCCAGCTGATCAGATCAAAGAAAAGGAGGCTGCTGTTGAAAAAGATGATCAGAGTAAGGAGAAGGAAAGCACTCCTAGTCATGCTGATAAGGCCAAGGAAGCTGAGTCTATTTCTGGTCCAGCAAATCAGTCTCTTGAACTAATAATTCAAGCAGCAGAGCAACTTAGTGGAGAAACACCTCTTGCTCTACCTCCTATTCCAACAGATACTCCTTCCACTTCTCAGGCTGCCCAAACATCTTTGTTGGATTCCATTCAGCAAATGATATCAAATTCATTGAAGGAAATGCAGGAGAAGTTAACTGCTGATGTGTTGGCCGCTGTAAGTCAACCCACTCAAAAAGCTGCTGCTGTTCCAACTCATCTAATTGAGGAGACTGCTCAAAATGTTCAATCTATATGTCAAGAGATGGATGTACTCAGGAGAAGGACTCAAAGCACAGCTGCTGGTTGGAGGGATATCACATAAACTGTTGAGATGGCCATCAAAGCAGAAGATGAAACATTGGTAAATATGGGCAAATCCTTCAAATCCTCTGCAGATATGGTACTTGCAACCCAATTTCAGTTGGGTGAACAAGGTGAAGCTGTTCTCAACAGAATGAATGCTATGGAAGCTAACCAATCAACCCTTGCTGCTCAAGTTAATATTATCAAAATCAATCAGCTAAGGCAAGGAGCTCAGATGGATGCTCTCGAAGAAAACATCAAGCTTCTTTGTGATCCACTTCAGATCACTCCTATCCTACCAAGTTATCCAATCATCCCTGCTGATGATGACAAAAAGGGGGAAGATTGTGAGGAGCAAGCAACTGACAAAAGGGAAGGAACTGAAACTGAAGCTCCAAGTAGTTCTGCTGATAAGACTGATCAAATTACTGAAGGAACAAGCAGACTAACAGAAGAGAAGATCACAGAAGAAGAGGAAGCTGAAAAAGAAGAAGCTGACAATGCTGAAGCTGAAGCAAAAGCTAAGTCTGATAAAGAGATAGCTGCTGCCAAAGACTCAGCTGAAGAACAGCTTGATCCTGATGTCAAGCATAAGAAGATAGAGCTGCTGAGGAAAAGATTCTGTGAAGAGTTGGAAGCTGAAACTTCCAAACTGTCTGATGAAGAATCTGAAAAAGAAGACAAGGAAGCTGAAGAAGAAAAGAAAGAAGAAGCTGAAGAAGAGAAGAAAGATTCAGAAGAAGAAGGAAGAAGACTAGTTTAGGCTAGATTTCTCTTTTATCTTAAAAATCCTTGTAATCTTTTAAAGTATTTTGCACTTTTCATCTTTCAACATTTGTAATATGTAATCAGTTCAAATATTTATAAAATTGCAAGTTTGAATCCAACACACTATTTCTATCTCAGAAATTTTTGAGGATCAAAACTTTAGTTTAGGTACAGGTACTTAGCTGGAGTTTTGTCATCATCAAAAAGGGGGAAATTGTTGGATGAAGATGAAGTTGAAGAGCAAAGAAGACAAGTAATTAAGGGAAGGTTTTGATGATTTCCAAAACATCATAATCAGCTAAGTATGGAAAGCTTAGTTCCCTTGGAAAAACCTTGAACAAACAAAGAAGATATCAGAAGAGTTCAAAGTTCAAAGACCAGAAGACTAGTGATCTCATGCTGAAACAGCGAACAGAAGGGTAGGTCATCAGCCGGGTAAAATCAGATTAGTTCGGTATTTGATCAGCAGAGTGCCTATCAGATGGGTTGCTTCGATCAGCAGAGTAGAAGAGATCAAGAGTTCAGTTCAACGGTAATAAATGCACCTGGTGTAATAAATGCTGAAAGAGAAGGGTAGTAATGGCAAATGATTGGAATTAACTCTCGGATCAGCATAGTGCATTTAATGCTGCTGCAGGAAAGTACAACAGAGAAAGTACTGTAGCAGGTTGCCGTTTTTAATTCTGGCAAATGCTATGGATTTGATGATGTGATTTGCTTCAACGGTCATAAATTCAAATCCAAGTATAAATAGAGCTGATTTTCAAACGAGCAAACAGACACAACAACAATCAGAGATTTCGTTTTTGAAGCAGAATTTTTCTAAGTCTCAAAAGCTCAAACAACTCACTCGTCTGGTGGAAGTCATCTGTTGACAGAAACCCAGTTGAAGAAAACAGAAAATTACGATCTGAGTGATCTTGTAATAGCTGAGTGTTGTGAGAAGTTGTGATCCATCTTTGTGAGTGATCAAACTTCAGAGAGTAGAATTTCTTAGTGATTTTCTATTGTGAGCTTATAGCCTTTTCATTAGTTGTCTAGGTATAAGTGGAGAAATATTATAATCTGTGTGATTATAGTATAACCCAGAATCTAAGTGATCTGGAAGAGTGGACTAAAGGATTTTTATCCATATAACCACTATAAAAATTCCTTGTGTTATCTTGCATTTAAGTTTTATTCCATATTTTAAAGATTGCATATTTAAACACTTTGAATTATTAAAAGATTTTATAAGGAGTTTCAAAACTGGGGATAAAATCTTTTAAGAACTTAGTTTACTTGTGAAAAACACTTTCAAACAATCCGCTGCAAGTATACTCTTTGGAAAACTGTTTTGCTGAAAAACAACTAAGTATCTGTAAGAAGAGTGGTCAGTCTGCTGTTCAAGATTTGTTCACGATCAGCTCAGTCTGCTTACTGTTCTTCATCAGCTTAGTCTGCTGACAGAAGACTGAAAAGTTTTTATGTTCAAAAATTTTCAGAGGTCTATTCACCCCCCCCTCTAGACCTCATCTGACCTCTTGGGACCAACAGATAGTACTCTTGGAAGATATGTAACTATCTTAATTAACCAACTTTATCAAGATAAGGGTTGTAGATTACTTAGAACTCAAGTAAGAGTTAATTAATCTTAGAGATTAATTGTTAAGTCAAAATTAATTAACTTGGATAAATTTTGTGAATTAAAATTAAATGAGCCGATAAATTTACATTTATGCCCTTATGTGAATTTATGCATGTTCTTGAGTGAATATGTGGATTGGTCGAATTTTCCCTTAAGCCCTGTGTAGTTTTGGTTTATTTATGTTTGGGTTGTGATGAGGATATTTTGGGCTCTACTTTCAAGAGCACAGGCAGGTGCGAAGATTGTGGATCCCGATCCCGAAGGCATAAAATCAAGCCCAGGTAACAATTCATCCAATCCGATCAAACAGAGAAAATTCATAGTCGAAGAATACTGTTGGGCCGACCCCCGGCCCAGGCCTGTAGGCTGAGAAATATATTCCTACGGGTGGACTAGGTAGGTCCCCGATTCAACTATAAATACCACGAGCATTTATGAAACAAGTGGGACTGTCACATTTTCCCAGGTGCTCTCTACTCGAAGCTGCTGCTCGGAGCCATCTCGGAAAGTTAGCATAGGTCATTGTGTATGTATCTATCCTTTAGCTTGTACGGCATCCTATAATGCTCAGATAGGACCCCCATTGCTTATAATCTGTATCCACACGTTCGGAATATATAATATTGATCTTTTCATCATTTAATTGTGCTCATAGCTATTTCCTTCACTTCTTTGATCGTATACAAAACCACGTAAGATCAATTGGCGCCCACCGAGGGTCCTTATCTGGGTGTTAGATCGAAAAATGCCTACTACGAGGAGAAATACATATATTCGAGGAGGACCTTCCCATGCAGCTGGAGCGCAGAACTCAGTTAATAATGAGCCTGATAATCTGTCTCGAGCAGCTAAGCAACCGAAAGCTCCTCCATTCATTCCCCAAGACATTATTCCGATCCATACGACTGTCAACGAGCGAAGGTCGGAAATAGATTCGTATGATGCTCCAACTAGGTTACTACGGTATAACGGGACTACCGACCCCCGGGGAACAGATCAGCAATTTTATCGATATGGTGAATCCATGTGATCATTCGGGAGATTTCTTCCGCGGAGTTTTGATCACCATCAAACTTTATATTTACTTTGGGGCAATGGGTGGCAAGGTTCAGTACAAAATATTTATCTTCTTTTAAGAAAGTTAATAATCCGCAAATCGAGTATTAATTTTCTCTAAATTCAAATCGACAAGGTTTATACAGTTCGAAAATGCGTTATTATGGACTAGGAAGACTATTTACTGATCTCCAGACTATCTACTGCCTTGTTATCTCACTCTATATCTTTTTAGTACGTTTTGTGGAGAATTATCTATTCAATGAAAAGTCTTATTCGCCAGAGATGTTATTAATTCATTATCTGATCACGAAAATATTATGGGGCAATCTCTAAATGTATCAAACAAATATCGACTAAGGGTGAAAGCCATTGCTATGCCCCTTAGGTCGAGATAAAAACGAAAAGGGTGAAAGCTGTTGCTATGACCGATAAAAACGAAAAGGGTGAAAGCTGTTGCTAAGACCCTCAGGTGAAAGCTGTTGCTATGACTGATAAAAAACGAAAAGGGTGAAAGTTGTTGCTAAGACTCTCAGGTGAAAGCTGTTGCTACGACCCTCGAAACCGACTAAGGGTGAAAGCCGTTGCTATGCCCCTTAGGTCGAGATAGAAATTAAAAGGGTGAAAGCCGTTGCTATGACCGGTAAAAACGAAAAGGGTGAAAGCTGTTGCTAAGACCCTCAGGTGAAAGCTGTTGATATGACTGATAAAAACGAAAAGGGTGAAAGCTGTTGCTAAAACCCTCAGGTGAAAGCTGTTGCTATGACCGATAAAAACGAAAAGGGTGAAAGCTGTTGCTAAGACCCTCGGGTGAAAGCTGCTGCTACGACCCTCGAAACTGACTAAGGGTGAAAGCCGTTGCTATGCCCCTTAGGTCGGGATAGAAATGAAAAGGGTGAAAGTTGTTGCTAGGAACACTGGAATTAAGCGACCTCGAAAATGTGATAAAAATTATTTTTCTACACTTTATTTGATCAGTAAATTATTGGATTTATTTTCCAAGTTATTCGCCTCAATCATCGTTAATGAATGTTATTTTCTACACTTTATTTGATCAGTAAATTTTCCAAGTTATTCGACTCGATCATCGTTAATGAATGTTATTTTCTACACTTTATTTGATCAGTAAATTATTGGATTTATTTTCGAAGTTATTCGATCGATCATCGTTAATGAAGGTTATTTATCTGATTAAATCATGTAGAACTATGGAACGACCGATGTAAATGGACAAGGAAAGTTTTGTCGGATACTTTACTCGATCAACTAACACAGAAATAATTTGGTTTTCTTGGTTGATAGCTATTTCAAATTGAGTAGAGCCTGCGATCTATGAAATACCAGCAAATCTATTGGTATGATGGTAATAGATTGTACAAATCTTTGAAGTTGCAACCTATTTTGGAGTACCATTCAATTACCGAAGGAGCCTATGTTTCCAAAGAAAAGGTTTGATAACTTCAAGTTGATTACACAAAGTTGCAATCATTCAAGTTTTATCACATCTTATATATATTCGACCAACGAAGTCGAGAAAACACCCAAACAATTCAAGAAGAACATACAACGAAGATTGAGCAGAAAACAAAGTTTTTATTTATTCTGCGAACAAATTACAAAGGAATTCTCGAATACAATAGTGAAATTCGAGCTCAAAAAGAATAATACACTCACTCCTACCCTACTACAAATCCTACGAGCAAAAATTAGACATGTTCGATCCGCGTTCCTGCATCCGCACCAGATGCAGAACTCAACAAAGATTCTTAATGACAATTACTGGCCACGTGTCGCACATCCTCGAGCGTTCTGCGGAACGGGATAAAAGCTGGATCGGGGTCCATCACCAGGACTTTTAGACCGATCTAAGGTCGTCGTGCATGAACAATGATTGCTACACCCAGTAGTTGTGGCAATCATTGTTCACACATGAATTACCGATCCAGGACAGTAGAAAATGACCTTAGCGGAATTACTCTGAGCAATCTCGAAGGAACTATACTTCAAGAAAATCCTTGAAGAAGTCGATGCTCGAGATTTAAAGAACTCCTCCAAGGTTGACCCACTGTCCGACCGGATACAGCGCTAGAAGACCGGAATTCTAACCAGACTCAGATGGATTAGATCCAAGAGAGCAGGTTGCCTGCCGGTATTCTAGGCGCAATTTCTTTTGCCTGTCGATATTCTAAGCGAGAGAGGCTACACCAAAAGGACTAGGGTCGAAAAACAGGGTCCGAGTCCTAATTTCAAATTCCTTTATTTCAGAAGCATTACGGATCATATTACTAAAAGAATTCAAGACTCGAGCCGTAGTGATTGAACGAGGCATTGGTGATGAATGAAGAATGTGACGGAAAACATTGGAACTATTTATAATAGCGAAGGGTTAAAACCGACGGACCAGATAACATGTCACGAACGACTCGAATCTAAACAATAAATGTACTGACTGTTACATTTCCCAAGGAATAGGATCCTGTTTGGTTGGGAGAAGAAATAATCTTATAGACACATAAAGATGGTTTCGTGGTTCCGTGGTTCTTACCTGTTAACCAATCTAAAGGGCAACTCTGGAAACAAAAATGTTTGCCTAAAATTTGATTTTTTGGACGTGCTGTTAAAAAAAAGACGATGCCGGTTTGGAAAACTTAATGCATTATCATGGTCGAGAAATCGCGCTCGAACATCAATTTGTTTTTCGACAATTTACAACCAACTATTAATGTTCGGGTTGGAAAGACTATGATCGGCCCAATCGACACCAGTCCATCAACTACAATGAGCTAAGCATCAGAGACGATTCAAAAGTTATTATTTGTTTAAGTAGCGATTTTCGGGCTAAAATGTTCGTCCATTTTCTACCCTTCAACCGTTATGTTCGATCAGAAATGCAAACCCGAATGATTAATACAAGTATTATTACCAACAGTTTATGGTCGATTGGAATTTCTCGAATTAAAGAGTTCGGTCGATTTCAGAAATTCGGTTATGCTAAGAATCGATTAAATACTCATACTTAGAAATTTTCCAAAGGAAGATTAATTGATTACTTATAAGGTTACATATTCATTGCTCGCTCAAAGAGAGGTGTTTGATTATTCTCGTATCAGTTTAAAATATTCAAGTTCGATCGGGTTATCAAAGATAAGAGTTCATCTGACTATTATTTGATCGACCAACAAAGAAGAGATGAAAATGTTTATAAAATTATTCCCGAAAAGAAAATATGCACAATTTTGATCCTATTACAAAGGTATGAAAGTTCAAAAGAGCAAGAATATTGAAGAGCATAGTACAAGCTAATACATTACATTCCAAGCCTATTACATTCTACAATCCTATGAAATTTTCGGTTTCTTCTCCTACCAGTCGATCGAGATAATTCAGTTCCGAGTGTGGAATCTCCTTTAGACCCGCAGGCTTTTACCTTTATTTGTAGTCCTCCAAAGACGTAGGGGCCAATGCATAATTTTCTAGATAACTTTATCCTACGACGCAGCCCCTAGTACGTCTTCCTAAATGCATTGTGGCAACAGGCCCCCCGAGCGGAGAACCATGCCTGAGGAATGATAAAAGCTACCAACTATCCTTGGAGAACTTGATGCTCATACTCCACCAACATTTTTGCAGGTCGAGCAGTTCTCCGGACCCCGAAGTAGTCAGCCATAAAAAAGTATTATCCTTAATTAACTGAAACCCGGGCAAGGATCGGTAGCTTATGAGTTTTCTGGATTCGGCTTATTGGCTTTCCAGATCGAGAATGTATATGCCTGTCGATATTCTAAGCGAGTTCGAAGCAACCTTGTTTCTCACAAATACTGTTCGAAGCCTAAACTCAAAAAGTTGAGTTGATAAAGTAATGGTTTTGATCATAATGAGCGGATAAATAAAGAACCGGTAGAATGAGAGGGATAGTCTCAAGGATACAACACCGCCTTTTATAGAAGGGGATGTGATAGATCTAATGGCCATAAGTTGTTAATTAAACGAACAAGATTTAACGACCGTTGGGATTCCCGATGAATAAGGAACTGTTTGGCCACGATAGATAGCTCATTCAAACTCATCAACGTCCGAAATTCATGTGCAACAATCAAGAAGAAATTATTAGATCAAACAAAGCAAGAATATTATGAAGTATTATTCACGAAGATTTCAGAAATGATACAGAGCTATATCTCAATCCTATTACATCAGAATTTGTCAAAGCTATAGCCTACTTCGATCCCGTTACATTTCGATCCTACTACAACTAGCAGTATAAGCAAACGGACGATAATGTCCTTACTCAAAAGATTTACAAGGATAGCGAATATTGGGTGTTGGTTGATAGTTGGGATAAGAAATTGAAGGCCTAGGTTCGATGCTTGAGATCGAGTAACCAATACCGAACGCCACTTCAATCGTTGAATACTTGAACCTCTCCAACACCTTGTCGGGTTGAGGAAACTGCTGGGGACGTGGATGGTCAGCAATGAAGCTTGTTGGCCTTCAAGGTCGAATAGATCTTCGTCTGCAGATATTCTAGTCGAAGTCGAGATAACCAACATTGTAGAACTCAAAAGATAAGTCCTACTTCGGATTTCGGAATATTGGATTAAAAGAAGGTATTTCTTGAGCAACATGATCGAAGAAAATTTACAAGGGAAATATTTACCCGAGAAAGTAAAGGAAAGCCCCATTTATAGGCGCAGCCCAACCTAATCCAACGGTTGAAATATAACAAATCGTCGATCAGGACTTAATGACCGATCAGTTTCCCGAGGAATAAGGAAATGTTTGGAAAATAAAAAAAAAATAAAAAAAAGAGAGAAGAGAGAGAGGGATGTATGGAGCAGGTTTTTGCATCCAAGAAAATAACCCGAGCAAGAAAATTCGATCCAAGAGAGAGATAGCATTTTGTTATCACAATAATAGAACAGTCATCACCCCCATAAAAGATCAGATATAGAAAGAACCAAAGTTCACTAAAAGTCAACAATATAGATTGATGAATACAAAATTTAGTATATACGGACATTGGGAAAGGCAAAAAGCACACATATTTATAAATTACAAGAGGAAAGCTAATAAAGGAAATCCTATTACATAATATGTGTCAACGATCGGATCCTTCAGCACCAGAATTGCGACCCTCCTCCGTGTTTTCATCTTCTTCGTCAGAATCACCTTCCGAGCTATCGCTATCACTGCTACTCGAGCTATCATCACCTTCATCGCTACTTTGGTCCTCAGTAGAAGAACTACTTGCCTTAGGGGAAGAGATGTTTTCTTCTTCCCGATCATTAGAATTGCCATCAATATTCACCTCCTCGCTCTCTTCCACCGCATTTTCCGTTTCGAGCATATCAGGGTTGGGCATGGGAACCCCGAATTCAGCGAGGAATGGGGCATACTCATGATCTTGAAGACCAAAAATTTCGGGAGGAAGAGAGGAAGATTTATAGTTTTCCCCCAAAATGTTTTTATAAGGGTCCATATGGGGAAGATACTCGGTCAGAACACCTGGAATCCTTCCGACCACGATGAGTTGCTGAACTCCTTTATAGAAGAAGGCCTGGTTAATTGGACCCGACCGCAGACGAACCAAGGCATCGAGGAATGGGGACTCCAAAAATTCCTTTATAGCCGGAAGTTTAGCTTCTTCTCGACCTCGAGCGTATGCCTGATCGGGAACCGTCTTAGCTTGCTCAAGATCCGACCGTAATTTCTCGACCTCCTCCTCAAGGGCCCTTTTCCCCTCAAGCTCTTTCCTAGCCTCTGCGAGTTCCTTTTCGACCTCAGACAGCTTGGCAGTAGTCTGTCTCAACTGACCAGCAATAACAGCGTCTTCCTTCAAGATGTCGCAGAGAGCAGCATTATGAGCTTGTTGAGATTCTTCCTCTAAAATTGCTAACCGATGAGATTGATGAGCGAATAGATCTCCGGCCTGGAGAAGAATCAGATATCAATAATAAGATGGAGTTTCGAGAAAAATTAGTATGTACGAAGAAAACCTGTACCCTTTGATGTGCATAAGCGAAATCACCCATAATTTGAAAGTCGTCTTTATGAAAGAGCTCAGTATTATCATTCTTAAATCTTCCGGCCATCAAAATTCTGAATGACTTATCCACAGCGCGTTCGCCATTGGGGCCAAAGTCAAATTCGATCGTCCCACTCTCGGAAAATCCAGCGGCCCTTGGTCCTCGAAGGTGATCCTCTATGAAATCTGCCAAACCTGGTTCGGTCTGGCCGGGTCGACATTGGATCGCGCCTGGTTCCCGACCAAAGGGTCTCACCCTTCTTGAAGATTCGGGTTCTTCACTGTTCCTTTTTCGAGCCATTCTGGTTTCAATTATCTGTTGGGCTTGGATTCCCTTGAATGTGTAATAACTATATCCAGCTGAGTTCGGATCAGATGTATCATTCGAGAATACCAACTGGAGAGGCTCGGCAGCTCGGGATTGTGAAGTTCCCTCAACAGCAATTTGAGAAAAACTCACAGCTAAGTTCGGAACCGCAGTGGTATCAGTACCGGGGATCGCTCCTCCGATCTTCGAAGTAGCCCTTGATTTACTTTGTTTACGAGGCTGGCCTTGGGTCCCCTTTGAAAAAGAGGCAACATTTGACCCAGCTATAGAGGCTCGAAATCTCTCAACGACCTCAGCTGAGAACCAAAGAATGTTAATTCCGGCCAAAGGAAAATCCATTGAATTATAAGAGACAAATAAGCATACCTAGAGTAAGAGGAGCAACAACGGCGTCAACCTCACCATCAGTCCTTACAACTGGATCGGTTTTAACGTCGACTGGCGTCGAGGGTAGATGACCAAATGTGATCGCAGGGGCAGGGTAAGAACATTTGCTGAGCCCAGCCATTCTCAAGACCACCTCTTGGGTCATTAGAGCGGTTTGATAAAGGTCGGGTCGAAGGGTCCGCAAAAATTCATCCGGGAGCTCATGGTTTATTATTCCTTTAAGGCTCCGCCTACCATAGATCCAAGACTGCTCCCCTGCCCAGTTATAGGGGGTTGCTTCAGGAACATCTGCGGAAGGCGTGGTATCAGGCCCACTAACGAAGAAGAATTCTTCTTTCCAACCTTTAAGGTTGCTTGAGACGTTTTTCGACAATATTGATCGGTTCGATCTTTGCGAAAAGTATACATAACCAACGTTCGAAGATGTGGACGAACTCAACTGGAAGACTCGCCAAAAATTTTGGAAGGTCGCTTTTTTTCCTTTTGCCTTCATTAGCACGCAGAATGCAACTATATACCCAATTGAGTTCGGAAGAATCTGAGAAGGGCTAAGTGAGAAAGCCTCTAGAATACTACGAATCAAAGGGGCAAAGGGAATGCGTAGACCATAAAAGAATTGCCTGGTATAGAAAGCTTGGCACCCCTCCGGTGGATTAGTAACACGTTGCTCGGGAGTCGGTATAACGATCGAGTATTTATCCTGAATATACTTACCGAACTCTTCCTCCAAATATTCTCGATGTTTTTCAGTATAACGACAGGCAATTTGATCAGCCCTGCGCTCGGTTTTATTAAGCAATGCGCTGGTCAACGGTTCCACCCATTTAAAAATTGTAATGATAACCGTGGTACCTATTCTGTATTTCATTTGCTCATCATCTGCCAATATAAGGCTGTCGTCCTCTGCAGTTTCTTCATCAGTCGCCTCGTTCGAACCGTCATCTTCATCATCCTCTGAATCAGAGTTGAGCTCTTCTTCTTCTCTTTCAGGGTCGGAATCAGAGTTGAGCTCTTCTTCTTCTCTTTCAGGGTCGGAATCAGAGCTCGAGCTCCCTAAATTTTCCGCCACTGGCGATCGGGTAGTCTCAGCCTGCATCTCGTCTGGACCACTCTCTTGTTATTCCGACATTTTGGCCTTGCCTTTTGGATCTATTTGGTTAGACATTGTAAATACGAGAAGGATGGTCAGACGTATCTCTAGTTTTCTTATCGATCTATTCGCTCCGATCTAGGGTTTTTCGAGAATCTTGTGTAAGTGAGCCCCCAACGATCGGCATATATATATAAGGTCAAAAAGTTAAATTGCAAGCCGGTCCCCGAGTAACCGCGACGGTTGGACTCCTTCAGGGAATATTCAAAACTATCTTTCCGGTAATTGCATTTTTGACCCCTACACATCCTGCAATGGAGCGCTGAGAACCAAAACGTAAAAAGATGCACCTCTTCAGTATATATATATGTTGCCCAACGCCTTACTTTATCCTACGATCGGAGAAATAGGGAAATACTAACAAAGAGTCAATTACGGCAGTACAGTAGCCAGTGTGAAAGGATACTTTGATCGGGAAAAGCCTGACGAAGATTGTTAATGTCAAAATTTATGTCGTCACAGTAAAATCATTAAATTGCTTCCAAAATGTGCACTCTTTTTCCCTGACTCGGTTTTTATCCCAATGGGTTTTTCCGAGTTAGGTTTTTAACGAGGCATATCTGAAGCACATCTTAGATGGTTTGCTCATCCCGTGATCGAAGCAATATGTACTTCTTCGAGCTTAAGCTTCACTTTGCGCTCGAGAAGTGGGGGAGTATTGATAAGGGATATTTTGGGCTCTACTTTCAAGAGCACAGACAGGAGCGAAGATTGTGGACCCGATCCCAAAGGCATAAAATCAAGCCCAAGTCACAATTCATCCAATCCGATCAAACAGAGAGAATTCATAGTCGAAAAATACTGTTGGGCCGACCCCCGGCCCAGGCCTGTGGGCTGAGAAATATATTCCTACGGGTGGACTAGGTAGGTCCCCGATTCAACTATAAATACCACGAGCATTTATGAAACAAGTGGGACTGTCACGTTTTCCCAGGTGCTCTCTACTCGAAGCTGCTGCTCGGAGCCATCTCAGAAAGTTAGCATAGGTCATTGTGTATGTATCTATCCTTTAGCTTGTACGGCATCCTATAATGCCCAGATATGACCCCCATTGCTTATAATCTATATCCACACGTTCGGAATATATAATATTGATCTTTTCATCATTTAATTGTGCCCTTAGCTATTTCCTTCACTTCTTTGATCGTATACAAAACCACGTAAGATCAGGTTGTAATTAAATGGGCCTGATTGGTGCCCTTGCTTGCGCAAACAAATGTAATAGAATAGGGCCATTTTTGTAAGTTAGACTTAGTTTAAGCTTAGAGCCGTGAAGACCTCATGAAGACATGGACATCCACATGGAGGCCCATAACCTTGGAGGACTTGGAAGCCCAATTCATTACATGGAGGCCCAATCAAGGAGGATATTACAAGAAGACCCATGCATGTATGGGTTTGAAAATTGTAATAGTTAGGACATTTAATTTACGAGAGAATTTCACTTTTGATACCGTAACTCAACCTACTTTAGGGATTTGATACCACAACTTTTTCTCCCGACACATTTGATACCATAACTCAACCTACTTTAGGGATTTGATACCACAACTTTTTCTCCCGACACATTTGATACCATAACTCAAATCAACTCGACACATTTGATACTTCCGTCAAATTGGAAACGGAATTGTCACGTGATTGTCACGTGGCCGTTAAAACTTTGCACATTTGATACCATAACTTATCTTGACTGATAATTTTACCCCATAACATTTCAGGTTATCAAAAAAGCCCCACATCTCCAAATTTAGTGACGATTTTAATCCACATTGTTGCAAAATTTCCAAATTGACTCGAATAAGACCACGTGCTGACCAATTTAGAACTTTACACATTTGATACCATTACTTATGTTGACTGATAATTTTACCCCATAACATTTCAGGTTACCAAAAAAGCCCCACATCTCCAAATTTAGTGACGATTTTAGTCCTCATTGTTGCCAAATTTCCAAATTGACTAGAATAAGATTACGTGCTGACCAATTTAAAATTTTTTACTTATTTTATTTAAATAACTAATTTAACTTATAAACAATATTAATAAATTAAATAATACATTAACATAAATATCACCAAAATTAAGAAAATATATTCTTTTTAAATATAAAATTTATATAATAGAATTAATATATTTAATATATTTAATATATATTAAAATAATAAATTATATAATTTAAAACTATTTAATATTTATTAAAATATTAAATAATAAATAATTATAATTTTAAAAAAAAATCCCCACCCCATCCACCCAACCCAACCCGACCCACCCCTCCCCTACCCCCAGATTCCCAGGCCGCCGGCGGCCTGGGTCTTCTGTCCCAGGCCAACGCCGGCCTGGGACCGAAGATCCCAGGCCGGCAGTGGCCTGGGATCGAAGAACCCAGGCCGGCGGTGGCCTGGACAGAAGACCCAGGCCGCCGACGGCCTGGGAATCGGGGGGTAGGGGGGAAGGGTGGGGAGGTGGTGGGTGGGGTGGGGATTTTTTTTAAATTAAAATTATTTATTATTTAATATTTTAATAAATATTAAATAGTTTTAAATTATATAATTTATTATTTTAATATATATAAAATATATTAATTCTATTATATAAATTTTATATTTAAAAATAATATGTTTTCTTAATTTTGGTGATATTTATGTTAATTTATTATTTAATTTAATAATATTGTTTATAAATTAAATTAGTTATTTAAATAAAATAAGTAAAATTTTCTAAATTGGTCAGCACGTGGTCTTATTCGGGTCAATTTGAAAATTCGGCAACAATGTGGACTAAAATCGTCACTAAATTTGGAGATGTGGGGCTTTTTTGGTAACATGAAATGTTATGGGGTAAAATTATCAGTCAACATAAGTAATGGTATCAAATGTGTAAAGTTCTAAATTGGTCAGCACGTGGTCTTATTCGAGTCAATTTGGAAATTTTGGAACAATGTGGACTAAAATCGTCACTAAATTTGGAGATGTGGGGTTTTTTTGGTAACCTGAAATGTTATGGGGTAAAATTATCAGTCAAGATAAGTTATGGTATCAAATGTGCAAAGTTTTAACGGCCACGTGACAATCACGTGACAATTTCGTTTCCAATTTGACGGAAGTATCAAATGTGTCGAGTTGATTTGAGTTATGGTATCAAATGTGTCGGGAGAAAAAGTTGTGGTATCAAATCCCTAAAGTAGGTTGAGTTATGGTATCAAATGTGTCGGGAGAAAAAATTGTGGTATCAAATCCCTAAAGTAGGTTGAGTTATGGTATCAAAAGTGAAATTCTCTCTTTAATTTACACCCTAGATTGACCAATTGATCCATCACAAGGCTCGTGATGGATCGCATAGGATGGGTAATCGATCAATCATATCCTGCTAGGTGATGTATGTTTACTTATATTCTTTGATGTATGTCTTGCATGCTTAGAATAGATCACGTAAATAAGATAAAGCATAATCTGATGAGACCTCGCACAAGAATACTTAAAACCTCCAATTGAACTTTAAAATTCAATTAGAATATTAAATCGAATAACGGACGCATAAGAATAGTGTCTATGGTCCGAGCCTACCCAATTACTAGGTCTTAGGCATATTGTACGAATATATCTTGATGTCTCACGAGTCGTGGGTCGAGCTGTAGGAAGATGATATGTCTATTGCCTCGATGCACGAGTTTAGTGCCAAGGGAGGGGATAGCAAGGTTTTAGGCACTGTCTCACGAGTCGTGGGGCGTCTAGGATCGAGCTATTTCTCTCCACGAGTATTGGACATGATTTAACGCTAGTAAGTATGGATGTCTCACGAGTCGTGGGTCCATATCGAAAAACGAGGCTAAATGAACTCAAGGGTTAGCTGCGATGGTTAACCGACGACGTAGTCGACCACCAAGTGAATCAAATAGTATGACCAACGATTCGTGGGTACTAGGAGATTGCACTTGGGCCTTGAGCCCTCTAGGATATTTTAAATCCCTGAAGCTTATGTGGGGGCATAAGATTTTGATTAAAATAGTAGGAGTAATTTACAAATAAAACCCATGTTTGTAAATTGTGCATTTTAAATTAATCTTTCGCGTATTTATTTCTTATGTCGTCGTTTTGTAGATATAATGTCTAAGAATCCAATTTCCATCATACTTGAACAAAACAAATTGACTGGACCCAACTTCCATGACTGGGTCAGGAATCTTAAGATCATTTTCGCTTCTGAAAAGCGAGGTTTTGTCCTTGATGGGCCCCCTCCTGAACCTGCTAAGGATGCCAGTGATGCCGAAAAGGAAATGAATAATATGTGGCAAGATGATGACTTGCAGTCACGTTGTCTCATGATGGCATCCATGTCGAATGAGCTTCAAAAGCAGCACGAGCATATGAAGTCTGCTTTTGAGATCTACACGCACCTGAATGGTCTATTTGGGGTGCAAAGTAGATACGAGCGATATGAAATCGCCAAGACTCTGCAACAAACGAGGATGGCAGAGGGTTCTGATGTTAGTTCTCACTGCATCAAGATGATTGGGCTTATTGAAAAGCTTGGTCATCTCGACGTAAAGATGGAAAAGACCTACTGCCAGGATATAATCCTTCAATCGTTGCCGAGATCATTCGAGCAATTTGTAGTGAACTACAACATGCACAAGATGGATGTTGAACTTCACGAGTTGGCTAATATGCTCACCACTGCAGAGGCTTCCATTAAAAGAGAGAAGCCAGTGATGGTTGCAACCTCGACCCAATCTAAGTCCAAAAGTACGAAGAAAGGGAAGGGGAAGGAAATGCTTCTTCAAGCAAAGGCAAAGGACCATCTGGGCTCATAGGGAAGGGAAAGAAGCGAAAAGCTTCTGCTGGTGAACAAAAATGTTTCTACTGCAAGAAACCTGAACACTGGAAAAGGAACTGCAAAGAGTTCTTGGAGAGCTCAAAAGGTATATTCCTTGTTGAAGTTAATTTATCAATTAACTGTGCATCTTGGGTGCTAGACACTGCTTGTGGTTATCATCTTTGTAATGATTCACAGGTGATGGGAGCAACAAGGCCACTTAGGCCAGGGAATTGGATCATGAGATTTGAGAATGGAGCTAGAGCTGCTGCCGAGGCCATAGGCAAAGTGGAGTTAGATTTAGGTGGTAATAAATTAGTACTTAGGAACGTTCTTTATGTACCTTGTTTGGTGAAAAACATTACATCTATTCCTGTTTTGGATAATGAAGGTTTTAATT
This sequence comes from Penstemon eatonii, assembly GCA_038501285.1. Lineage (NCBI taxonomy): Eukaryota > Viridiplantae > Streptophyta > Magnoliopsida > Lamiales > Plantaginaceae > Penstemon > Penstemon eatonii. The sequence continues at coordinate 62,304,097 of CM076715.1, read as the reverse complement.
TCACAATTAACAAAGACTCCTTTTCGTTATTCATGAATGATAATTTGTTTTTCACTGGTACATTGAAAGATGGACTATATACCATTGAACTACCTAAGTTAGTTATGCACGTACAACAAAACAAGAGGAAACAAGATAATGAAATATCTGCCCAATTATGGCACACTCGACTTGGACATATATCTAAGTCAAGGATTCAAAATTTAGCATCATCTGGCGCGCTTGAAATCAATCGCATTGATGAAATTCCAACATATGAACCGTGTTAAAAGGGTAAAATGGCTAAGTTACCATTTATGGGAAACCCTGAGCGAGCCAAACAAACATTGGACTTAATACATACTGACGTATGTGGACCACTAAGAAAAAGTGCCCGAGGTGGCTATGATTACTTCATCACTTTCACTTACGACTATAGTCGTTATGGATATGTGTTCTTGTTGAAACACAAGTCTGAAGCCTTTGAGCGATTCAAAGAATTCAAGATGGAAGTAGAGAATCAACTTGGTAATACGATAAAGGCTCTTCGTTCTGATCGAGGTGGAGAATTTCTTAGTAACGAATTTCTAAATTATCTTATAGAGCATGTAATACTATCGCAGTTGACTCCTCCTGCAACACCCCAATTAAATGGAGTAGCAGAGAGAAGGAATCGAACCTTAATGGACATGGTTCGATCCATGATGAGTGCCACTGATCTTCCTCTTTCATTTTGGGGACATGCCCTCCTCACGGCAACGAAGATACTAACCATAGTACCTTCTAAATCCATAGAAAAGACACCATACGAATTATGGTTTGGCAAGGCACCCTCATACGCATTCATGTGCATATGGGGATCTCCCGTTTACGTTAAAAAGCTAGTAGGAGATAAATTGGAAATTAAATCCACTTTGTGCAAATTCGTGGGGTATCCAGAAAACTCCATAGGATACAAGTTCTACGATCCTACAAGACAAACTACGTTTGTCTCAAGGAACGCACACTTCTTGGAGAAGGATTTCTTGGTGGACAAGAAGGAACACAACGTAGAACTAGATGAGGTCACTGAAGCTGAAAAGGCCGAAGAGGTCGATCAAGCTGACCCATCACCACAGGCAGTGGGAGAACAAGAGCATGAAAGTGCACCAGAAAGTACACCGATACTTCGTAGGTCAGAAAGATAACGTAGAGAACCCGAAAGGTACTACGGTCTGCTGCACGAGACTGGACAGTCTCTAACTGACCCAAGGACTTACGAAGAGGCTATGCTAGACATAGACTCGGGAAAGTGGCGCGAAGCCATGGAATTCGAATTGGACTCCATGCACTCAAACAAGGTCTGGGCCTTGGTAGATCCAGCAGTGGGAGTGACTCCCGTGGGTTGCAAGTTGATCTATAAGCGAAAGCTTGGAGTGAACGGAGAGGTAATTAACCTACAAGGCACGACTAGTGGCAAAAGGATACACTCAAAGGCCAGGCATCGACTTTGAGGAGACCTTCTCGCCCGTCGCAATGCCTAAATCCATTCGAATCTTGCTGGCCATAGCTGCGTGGTATAACTACGAGATATGGCAGATGGATGTGAAGACTACCTTTTTCAATGGGGATATTAACAAGGAGATCTACATGGAGCCACAAAAAAGATATGCATCCAAAGGAGATGAACACAAGGTGTGCAAACTCCAGAGGTCCATCTATGGACTGAAACAAGCTTCCCGAAGTTGGAACATCCGTTTTGATGTAACAATCCAAACTTTTGGATTCATAAAAAACGTGTTCGAACCTTGCGTGTACAAGAAGATCAGTGGGAGTACAGTTGAATTTTTGGTGCTTTACGTTGATGACATTCTTCTCATTGGAAACAATATGAAAGTGTTGTCCGAAACTAAAGCATGGTTATCTACATAATTCTCAATGAAGGATTTTGGAGAAGCATCCTTTGTACTGGGTATAAGGATCTATCGATATAGATCAAAAGGACTGCTGGGCCTCTCCCAATCACAGTACATAGATAACATACTGAAGAGATTTCATATGGAAGAATCCAAGAGAGGATTGTTTCCAATGAGACATGGAATTGGACTCTCTAAGTCTATGGCTCTAAAGACACCTGAAGAGAGAGGCAATATGTCTCAAGTACCATATGCATCCGCTATAGAAATCATAATGTATGGTATGTTATGTACTAGACCAGACGTAGCGTACGCTTTAAGCGTTACAAGTCGCTACCAGTCTGATCCAGGTGAGCAGCACTGGATAGCCGTAAAGGCAATTCTGAAGTACCTAAGAAGTACTAAGGAATTGTTTTTGGTATATGATGGAGGAGAATTGAAATTGGAAGGCTTTACAGATTCGAGATTCCAATGTGATGTAGACGACTTCAAGTCGACATCTGGATACGTGTTCTGCCTCAATGGTGGTGCGGTAAGCTGGAAGAGCTCCAATCAAGACACTACCACAGATTCAACCACCGAAGCAGAATACATTGCCGCATATGATGCAGCAAAGGAAGGTACCCGATGAGACATCCTTTGTATCCTTCTTTTCCTCTTCCTCACATCGATAGCATAAGCACCTTGCTGCACTCTTCTGGTACATCGTGTAAGCCGGAGCGAATCTGGAATTACCTGCTTTCGAGAGCGAGGGCAATGACTTTAGTCAAGCAAGGCTAAGACTTTCGTGAAAAGAGTCATTCCGTTCTTCCTAGTCATAGAAGAATTGGATGTGATACATAGCATCGCTGAGCCTATTACTATCTTCTACGATAATAATGGGGCAATAGCGCAAGCAAAAGAGCCGAGATCTCATCAGAAATCCAAGCACGTACAAAGACGATACCATGTGATAAGAGATATCATTGGTAGAGGAGACATTAAGATGGAACATGTCGACTCAGAAGATACTACCGCGGACCCGCTAACGAAGCCTCTGCCTCAAAAGGCATTCGAGAAACATCTGCTAAAGATGGGACTCAAGAACATAAAAGATTGGCTTTAGGACAAGTGGGAGATTGATAGAAATAGTGTCCGGCAAGCCAACTGTATGGCTGACATTTATTGTAATAAATAAAGGAACTATTCAATTTTGATTAATAAATGCACTTTATTATATGGTCATCTTTATCTTATGTAATAATTATCAACGCATAAGGATAGAAGTCCTTAGATCACAGGGCTATGGGACAACCCGTGGACTGATCTCCAAGGCCGTGATCTAGAACATATTCAAGAGTCGTAGAATCCAATCGAGATAGGACATCGTTGGATTCGATTAGACTCTCACTGTTGTGTATACTTCGATGAACTGAAGAACGCTGGGGTCCACGAGCGTGACTGGGATAGTCGATACACATAAGTGGGTGACTTGCTGGGATGGCAAGTGCATTGAATACCCCAATTAGGAAATAACTCACCATGGAAGCGGTCGACGCATATCGGGGTTGAAGTTATTCCAATTTACAATAGTATACGAGGAACGATCCTTAAATACTTGAGGCGATAGGGTTTATCTGGTGCGAGAACGTCTATACTTAGATGTGAGTTCCGACTGACTGGAGATTACCGGAAAGTCTCTATGGACTTATGTTCGGTATAGAGGGACTCGTATGCAGGTTCATATCATCAACAAAGGATCCATTGACCCGACTTGATAGGTTGGGAATTTCTCCTATGGATTTCTATGAGAAAAGAATTCTGGTAAAAATCCTTGGCCAAGGTATCTGACGACTTTATGTAAGTAGCTCATAAAGATTAAGTCAAATAGAATTATTTCGAGACCAGAATACATAAGGTCATGACAAAAGAAAAGGGCACCGATGAAAGTCCATACCCTTAAGTCTCGACTGGGAGATTTATTGATGGAGAGATTATGTCGTATATGGTAATTGTAGATGATAAAAAGGTTCACTGAATTAATTCACCAGTGATTGGGCTCTATGGGCTTGTGGCCAGACATCGATCGTGGAGTGTGGGAGAATTCCTAAATTGGCAGGGGTGCTAATTTTAGAATGATCAGTCGATAGAGTGTTCGACTGATTTAAAGTATTTAATACTTGAATAATTAAATTAATATTTAATTATAACCCACGGCCAATTATGTGGTGAAACTATGGGGGCATACACAATACACATGAAGCGAAAGCGAAGGAAAAGGAAACAACTGGGTCGATTGGGTCGACTGGGTCAAATAAATCGACTGGGTCGATTAAGTGACTGGGTCGAATGGGTCAACCCAATTGGAACAAAATTGACCCGATTGGAATTGGATCAAGATTATAAATTAAATTGGAATTTAATTTGTGGGTTAATTAATTAAGTTGATTTAATTAATTATAGGATGATTTAATTAAATAGACTTGGAGTCTAATTTAATTAATTGGGAGAGTAATTAATTAATTGGGCTTTTTAATTGAAAAATTAAATAAAGCCTAATTAAATTAATTAAGTGGGCCATGAATTAATTGGAAGACTTAGTCTTCTAATTAAAAGGGCCATGACCCATGTAGGAGACTTGGAGTCCTAGTCCTAGAAGGATTAGGAGAATTTGACACCTATAAATAAGTAGCTAGGTGTCATAACTCACACACAAGATACAAGAGCCAAAATTCTAAGTCAAGCAAAAACTCTCCCCCTCTCTCACTAGTGATCGACCGAACTCTCTCTCCCTTTTGGAAGAGTTCGACTTTTTGACTTTTGTTCCAAATTCGTTTTCTAACCCTAGATCTTAATATGTCATGTGTTCTAGCCGATCAGGATATATTATATTTCGTGATATTGTGGTGTATCAACTCGTAGAGGCGCAACACGTGGAGCGCTGTAGCAGGGCTTGGATCGATCTACCTGAGGGAGGAATCTAACTTCGTTTGCTGACTAGGATTTGCAAGGTGACAGGTATAACGTAGATCTGTTATTACTGTCGTTTATTTAATATTCATATATATACAACTAGAGTAATATCCTGGCAAGATTCCGTAAGAGGTCCTAAAAATTATTAAATTCCGTTGTGCTTAGGGCTGTTTATCTTACCGAATCCCAATACTAATTATATTTTATCAATATTACTTTACAACTTGAATTAGGGGTATTTTTGTCTTAAAAAAAGAAAAAAACTTAAATTATTGACACTTTTATTGTTGGAAGAATAGGCTGAAGAATAGGTTAACTCAAGAACAATTAAGTGATCTTATAAGTTGAGTTAATTAAGTAAGATTTGAGTAGAAGATTTTGATTATGACAAGAAGGATAAAATGAAGTTATCTACTAAGTAAGGAAAATTTTATTAAATATCTTTCACGATCTGGAAGCTAAAATAACCTAGACTAGCTCAGTGGGAAACTCGGAAGAATTGAAAATCAAACTAGTGCATAAGACTTATGCATCAGACTAGTGCATAAGACTAGTGCATCATATGAGTAACCATGAGATGACTGATCATGAGCAGAGTGGTCATGATCAGAGTGGATAAGCAAGCTCTCACAAGCAGAGTGGGTCATTAAGATTTTCAACGGTAACAAGCTTAGTGCATTTAATGCTACTGTCAGATCCGTAAAACGGTGTACAGTGCGACAGTCTACAAAAGTCTCCAGGACTAAAATACAATTTTGCGAATCTTCAACCGACAGAATTTCAAATCCAAGAGTATAAATAGATGGTAAACTGAAGATTCAAAAACGATTTGCACACTTTCAAGATCAAATCTTTATAGCAAGAATCCACCAGTTGAGTCATCCGATCATAAGGGGAATCATCTCATGACGAAGCTAATTGTTGAAGAACAAGATTAAACTCTTGTATATCTGAGTGATATTCAACTGAGTGTTGTGAGAAGAAGATATCCATCTTTGTGAGTGATAATACTTCGTAGAATAGGTATTCTTTGTGATTTCTTATTGTGAATTGGTGGCTTTATCATTTGTTGTTAAAACGCGAATAGAGTTGTACTAGTTACTTAGTGTTTCTAGTGGAACCTAAATCTTCGTGATTTAGAAGAATGAATTAAGAGGATTTGTTCTTGTATAACAACTATAAATGTTCTTTGTGTTATTTACTTTACTTGTCTTGCATTGCATATTTCATAAGCTAAGTAAATACTTTAAAAGGAGAGTCTTTTAAATTGAGAAATTTCTAACTTGGGGTAAAACTCAGGGGCGGAGCCAGGAATTTAAATCGAGAGGGGCGAGTCTTGGTAAAACAAAAAAAAAACAGTGTAAATTATTTTTATATATCATAATTATTAATTTTCATGCTGATATATATATATATATATAATAAAATCAAGTAAGGTAAATCTATTAGATAATATATAATTATTTCTATATTATGAGATAAGCAATCATTAGACATAAGAAATATATGAAGTAAGTTGACGAAATGCAAATATCAACAACTAAAATTTAACTTAGACATGTTAAATAGCGTTCTACGCTCTTTCATGAAATTTGATAATCGATTTCTACCATATATTTTGTCGATAAATAAAAAAAGTAGATCAAGCTAGTCATCTAACACAATATAAAATTTATCTCCTAAGTAATACAAGTAAGAATAAATTTAAATATTCATGATTTAAAGTTTTAGAATAACAACTTTTTTTATAATATTTTGATGATTAACTTACCCACTTTGTTAAGAAAATAGGAAAGAATAACTATCTAACAAGAAGTTTAAGAAGGAAATTACATTTACGTGTAGAAATTTTTTCTTAATCATCTAAAATAATTGTAGAAGTTTATTAATTGAACAAATTGTAGGAACTTTCTTATTCAATTTCTACTTGAATAGGTAAGTGAATAATAAATATTGTAGGCTCTATGTTCAATCACCCGATTCAAAATTAATCACTTTGGAGACTTGAATATTGGACTTGTGTTATGACTAGATGACCAATTAAAAAAAACTAATGACTAGATGACCAATTTAAGAAAAATTGTTTGATGAAGATGAAGATAGAGTGTACTGAAGTCAAAAGAGTTAAGGGAGGTTTTGATGATTTACAAAACACATCAAGATCAGCTAAGTATGGAAAACTTAGTTTAAAACCCTTAGATAAATTTTGACCAAGTAAGAAGACAAATCAGAAGGGTCAGATATTCAAGGTCCAGAAGACTACTGATCTGCTGAAGGGAAGAAATTAGACTGGGGAAAATTAGCCGACTATAATCAGATTTGTTCAAGTTTGAGATCAGCTCAGTTCAGTCAACAGACCTGTGCTCTCATCAGCCAAGTGGAAAGAATCAAGAAGTCTCCCAAACGGTAATAAATGCCCCTGGAGTAATAAATGCTGAAGTCCGAGGATATTAATGGCAAATGATTGAAGAAATACCTCGTATCAGCTCGGTGAATTAAATGCTGCCTGACAGAAAGTACAGTTTGCAGTACTGTCACTGTGCAGAGAGCCGTTCGCGGAAATTAAGGACCAGAAACCAAGAAATTCAAACTGTATCTCTCTTCAACGGACACTTTTTGAATCTGTGAGTATAAATAGCTGAAGAGACGAAGAGAAAAGAGACACACACAACAACTGAGAGAATTTACGAAGCAGAATATTTTCTAAGTCTCAAGAAGCTCAAGAACAGCTCACTCGCCTGCTGAAGTCATTTGTTGACAAAAGCTTGTTGAAATTTAAAAGATAACACATTTTCTGAGTGAATCCGTAAAGAGAGTGTTGTGAGGAGTACTTATCCGTCTATGTGAGTGATAAGTCTCTGTAGAATAGGTCTTCTTTGTGATTTCCTATTGCGCACTTGTGGTCGTTTCATTTGTTGTTCGACGCAAGCAGAGTATACTGTAAACTTAGTGATTATAGTATAACCCAAGATCTGTGTGACTTGGAAGAGTGGACTAAAGGATTTAAATCCATATAACCACTATAAAAATCCTTGTGTTTTTACCTTGCATTTTTAACTTGCATATTTTCCGTTTGCATAAAAACACTTTGATAAAACTGTTTGAAAATGATTTTAAAAGAGTCTTATAAATCTGGGGATAAAATCTTTCAAACTACTAAGTATACTTGTGAAAAACACTTAAAATATCCGCTGCAAGTATTCTGGTATTAAAACTGATTTTGACTAAATCAGCTAAGTGACTGTCAGATTAGTGGTCAACCAAGCTGTTCAAAGATTTGTTCGCGATCAGCTTCGTCAACTTACTGCTCTGTAACAGCTTAGTCTGCTTACAGTTAAGCAAAAGTTTTAAAGTTAAAATTTGATTAAAATTTTCAGAGGTCTATTCACCCCCCCTCTAGACCTCATCTGACCACTTGGGATCAACAAGTGGTATCAGAGAAGGTGGTTCATTAGAATCAGCTGCCTGATCAACGAGCTTGATCCGAGTGTTTTTCAAAGGTTTTCAAACTTTTTCAAAAGAGCATATTTTTGAAAAAAAAAACTTTTTGAAAATGGATTGTATCAGCCATGTTCCCCATACAGCTGGTATGAGTTTTGAGGACTGGAAGATCAGAATGGAGATATTCTTAGCTGTCTATAATGATAACATGTACACATGTATCATCAAAGGTCCATTCAAATTCACCAAGACTGTAAAGATTGATGAAGTCGACGTAGTGGTGGAAAAAGATCTGAACGAGATGACAGCTGAAGAAATCAGGCTATTCAATCTGGACAAAGTTGGCCGTTTCATCATGACCAAGGCCCTAGACAATGACAGATTTGACAAAGTCAAGCATTGCAAGACTGCCAAAGAAATGTGGGATAAGGTTCGTGACATGAGCGAAGGAAACGCCGCCATCAAAGAGCATCATCTGAGTGTTGCTCTAGAAAAGCTGGACAACTTCAAGATGAAGTCTGCGGAAACCATTGATCTGATGGATCCAAGGTTTACAAGGACATTGAATGAAGTTCTAAAGCTTGGAAAAACCTTCACAGATAAGGAGATAACCGTCAGGGTGTTGAAGGCTCTACCTCCGAAGTTCAACATGAAGGTGATAGCCATGGAAGAGTCAAGAGACTTGGGAAAAATCTCACTCACCGAGCTGTTCTCAGTACTCAAGGCGTATGAGTTTAAACTGCCAAGAATAGGTGTTGAAGAAACTCAACTTCAAGTCCCACAGCTGCCCTGGTTGCTGCTGAAAATCATAGAAGAACAGCCTACAAAAGCAAAGATGTGGACTCATCTGATGAAGCCACAATACTCAACAAAAACGAGTACACAGCTGGAGACGTTGCATTGTTGATGAACAACTTCAAGAAGTTCTACAAAAGAATAATGAAGAACAAATACAACAATGCTTCTACTTCTAACCCTACTTCTTCTTCTCAAGATAAGGGATTCATATAAATCCAAAATGATGTGTTATAATTGCAGGAAGTTGGGACATTTCATCAGAGATTGCCCATATCCTAAAGCTGAGAAGTATACAGAAGAGGAAAGGAGAATCAGAAAAGAAAGAAAGCATCAGAAGGGCAAGGTGCTGTTAGCAGAAGCTGAAAAGTTGGCTGCTATCTACTTATCAGATTCAGACTCAGACACTTCTGATGAAGAGTCTTCTGAAGAAGAGAGTCCTGCTCTTCTCTGCCTGATGGCCAAGGAATCTGATAACTCTGAGGACGATGAGGTTAGGATTAGGAGTAGGAGTAAAGTAGAGAAGATTTGGTACTTGGACAGTGGCTGTTCAAGGCACATGTGTGAAAGAATACATGAGCTGACTGATGCTGTTGCTGTGGATGGTCCAAATGTGACGTTTGGAGACAGCAAGGAAGGCAATATTGTAGCAACTGGAAAGCTGATCAAAGGAAATATTGAGATATCTGACGTCTCTTATGTTAAAGGCCTCAAATACAATTTGCTGAGGATAAGTCAATTTTGTGACAAAGGATATTCAGTCATCTTCTCAATAGATAAGTGCTATGTTGAACAGATTGGTACAAAGAAGGTTATTTTATCTGGAAGACGACAAGAAAATGTCTACACAGTTGACTGGAATTCTGTTGACAAGAGTTCAAGTATTTGTTTGGTGGCATCAACACCAAGTGAGGTCAGTTGGCTGTGGCACAAAAGAATGAATCATGTGAATTTCAAGACCATAAACAGACTTATCAAGAATGATCTGGTAGAAGGAATTCCAAAAACAGTCATGAGCAAAGATAAGCTCTGTGACACCTATCAGAAGGGTAAACAAATCAAGTCATCATTCAAAAGCATGAAGCACCAATCATCTGGAAGGATCTTGGAGCTGCTGCATATGGACTTATTTGGACCCATTGATCCAATCAACAATGGTGGAAAGAAGTACTGCCTAGCTGTTGTGAATGATTATTCAAGATACACTTGAGTGATTTTCATGAAAAAGAAAAGTGAAACCAAGGAGCATCTTACAAATCTGATGGAACTGATCCAGAATAAGAAAAGTATGAAGATATTGAAGATCAGATCAGATAGAAGGACCGAATTTACAAACTCTACTGTTGAAGAGTATTGTAATGTCAGAGAAATCAGTCATGAATACTCTGTTTAAGAAATTTGGTATGGAAACTAGCTCATCTGTTAGTATTCCTATGTCTACTGGAATTCGTCTGGATAAAGATGAAGATGGCAAATCAGTGTATATAACCAAGTACAGAGGCATCATTGGGTCACTGTTGTACTTAACAACTAGCAGACCTGATATTATATACTCTGTTGGGGTTTGTGCGAGATATCAATCAAATCCTAAGGAATCTCATCTCCTAGCTGCTAAAAGGATACTCAAATACCTTAAAGGCACTCAGGAATTGAAATTGTGGTACCCTAGAGAATCTGGATTTGAACTCATTGGCTATTCAGATTATGACCCTGCTGGCTACAAAATTGATAGGAAAAGCACAATAGGTGCCTGTCAATTTTTAGGTAGTCGCCTGATCTCATGGATGAGTAAGAAACAGACTTCAGTATCCATATCTACTGCTGAAGCTGAGTACATAGCTGTTGGAGCTTGCTGTGCACAAATATTATGGTTAAAGCATCAACTTGAAGATTACAATGTTAAATCAGTGGAATACCTATCTACTGTGACAATACAAGTGCAATCTCTCTTACTCAAAATACTACAAGCCATTCAAGGACAAAACATATAGAGATCAAACATCACTTCATAAGAGATCATGTGGAAAAAGGAAATGTCATAATAGAAAAAGTTCGTACTGATAATCAGATCGCTGACATCTTCACTAAACCTCTAAGTGATGCAAGGTTTTCGACTTTAAGAGCTGAACTAGGTCTACTAAATTTGGATGCATAAGCTGAGGGGGAACTCATCAGAAGACTGAAGTTCATCAGCTTACTCATCTTATTATCTTCAAGGTTAACTCTCAACTGACTAGTTAACTTATGGATTCTTAAAGTCAGGGGGAACGTGTAAGACTAGCGGTACTTCTGATTAAAAGATGAAATTTGTTGATGAAAGTTAGTTGAAGTTATGTTTTCATCAGAAGATCTAAAATTTGAAGAATGAAGATTAATTATCTAGCTGGATTGACAAACAGCCGAGGAAGGTTATCAGTTATTGGCTTTCACTGATAACAGTCTGTCATCAGGACACTAGTCCTATCAGATAAGTATTTATTTTACTCGTCTGATCAGCTATGTAAAAGCTCTGTTGTTTTAAAAAAAAAAACGTATTATTCAAAAACGCGCTTTTACAAGTATACTGAGGCGGTTCGCATTCCCGCCTGAGAATAAATGCTTTTTGAATTTTGAATCGCGTAACTGACGCCCCACGATCAGAACTGACACAAAACTTATCTAACGGTTAGTGTGTATCACGGAAACTGAAATACCCTAACCTCTATAAAACAAGATCTGATCAGCTTTGTGATTCTTTACGCACCCAAAAATATTCAAACGCATTTGTGAGAAATTCTGCTTTCATTTCTGCAAAATTTCTTGTGTTTTCTCTAATCTTCTACAGAATCGAAAATGACTACTCAACAAGAAGCTAAGGCTGAAGGTATGTCTCTAGTTTATGATACATATCACCATTCTGGCACCCCTGTAATGAAAGAAATCTTGGAGAAGTTCAAGGCTGCAACGCTTGTGAAGTTCATGGAATCTCATGAAGAAATGGTCTACAAGGACCAAATAATGGAGTACTACAATGCTAAGGACGATGTTGATCTGGAAAAACGAGAAATCAAAGCTACTGTCGGAGGAAAAGCAGTCGTCATCACTCCTGCTCTGTTGCACGAGAGATTTGGACTGTCAAATCAGGGAAGAACTGATGTGTCTTCTATGGCAGAAGACAAAATCCAAGAGTTCTGGGCAATCTGTGCCAAGGAAGGAGAAGTTATGTCTAGCAACATAAAGAAGAAACAGCTAAAGGATGAATATCAGTGCATGGTTGATATGGTCTCAAAGCTGATAGAGAACTGCACCTTCTCTCTAGACAGTGTCACCATGAAACGTTACTGCATAATGATGGTTGTTTACTACGGCTATGAGGTGAACTGGTCTGTTGTGATTTGGTATATTCTGGCGCACTTTCAGCAGAAGAAGCAAATCAATTACGTGATTACTCTGAGTTACCTATTTTATCAGCTGGGATGTGGAATGTCTGTTGGTCCCAAGTGGTCAGATGAGGTCTAGAGGGGGGGTGAATAGACCTCTAAAAATTTTTAGACTTAAAAACTTTTTACTTTTCTGTCAGCAGACTAAGCTGATGAAGAACAGTAAGATAACTATGCTGATCGTGAACAAATCTTGAACAACAGAGTGACCACTCTTCTCACAGTGACTTAGCTGATTTCAGTAAAAATCAGTTTTATCAAGAGTATACTTGCAGCGGATGTTTGAAAGTGTTTTTCACAAGTAGACTAAGTCCTTAAAAAGATTTTATCCCCAGTTTAAAAACTCCTTTAAAATCTTTCAAAGTAATTCAAAGTGTAAACTTATGCAATTTTGAAATATGCAAGAAAACTTAAATGCAGAAATAACACCAAGAACTTTTATAGTGGTTATATGGATGAAAATCCTTTAGTCCACTCTTCCAGATCACTTAGATTCTGGGTTATACTATAAACACAAAGTTTACAATACTTCTCCACTTATACCTAGACAACAAATGAAAAGGCTATAAGCTCACAATAGGAAATCACTCAGAAATCCTATCCTCTGAAGTTAAATCACTCACAAAGATGGATTTAAACTTCGCACAACACTCAGCTAATACAAAATCACTCAGATTGTATTTTTCTGTTTTCTTCCACTGGGTTTCTGTCAACAGATGACTTCCACCAGACGAGTGAGCTGTTCGAGCTTCTTGAGACTTAGACAAATTTTCTGCTTCAAAACGAAATCTCAGAATGTTGTTGTGTGTCTCTCTTCGAACTTAGCTCTATTTATACTTGGACTTGAAAATATGACCGTTGAAGCAAATCACACTTCAAATCCATAGCCTTAGCCCAATTTCAGAACGGCTCTCTGCTACAGTACTGTCTCTGCTGTACTTTCCTGTAGCTGCATTAAATGCACTCTGCTGATCCGAGAATATTCTTCAATCATTTGTCATTACTACCCTTCTCTTGCAACATTTATTACACCAGGTGCATTTATTACCGTTGGACTTCTCTCATGATCTCTTCTACTCTGCTGATCGAAGCAACCCTTCTGATAGTCACTCTGCTGATCAAACTCTGAACTAATCTGATTTGAGTCAACTGATGGCCTACCCTTCTGTTCGCTGTTTCAGCACGAGATCAGTAGTCTTCTGGGCTTTGAACTTTGAACTCTTCTGATGTCTTCTTAGCTTGTTCAAAATTCTTCTAAGGGAACTAAGCTTTCCATACTTAGCTGATTTTGACGTTTTGGAAATCATCAAAACCATCCCTTAACTTCTTGACTTCTTTGCACTTCATCTTCATCTTCTACCAACAATTTCCCCCTTTTTGATGATGACAAAACTTCAGCTAAGTACCTGTACCTAAACTAAAGTTATGATCCTCAAAAATTTCTGAGATAGAAATAGTCTGTTGGAATCAAACTTGAACATTTTATAGATTTGAAAAGTGTTACATATTACAAGTCGGTTCAGATGAGATATGCAAAAAAAAAAATTACAAGGAAATAAACATAAGTAATCTAAACAAGACTAGTCTTCTAGCTTGTCTTCTTCAGCTTCCTTGTTCTTTTCTTTTTCTTCAGCAGGATTGGAAGTCTCAGCTTCTGAATCCTTGAATTTTTGTTCTAATAGCTCCAACTTCTTCTGTTTAGCATCAGGGTCAAGCTGTTCTTCAGCTGAGTCCTTAGCAGCAGCTATTTCTTTATCAGACTTAGCTTTTGCTTCAGCTTCAGTTTCATCAGCTTCACTTTCTTCTTCTGTGATCTTCTCATCTGTTGGTCTGCTTGTGCCTTCATTGTCTTCATCAGCAATTTCATCTTCAGCAGCAGATTCCTCCAACACTTCAGTTTCTTCAGCTTCAGCACCATCTAGTCTGTCTTCTACTTTATCAAAAGAAGTTCCAACTCTCTTCTGTCCAAATACCCTATCTTCCCCCTTTTTGTCATTATCATCAGGGTTGACTGGATATTGTGGCAAGATTGGTGTAATCTGAAGTGAATCACAGAGAAGCTTGATGTTTTCTTCCATAGCATCAAGTTGAGCTTGTTGTCTTAGTTGATTGGCTTCAAAAGTTTCCATCCTCTTTAGAACAACTTCTCCTTGGTCACCTAACTGAATTTGGGTTGCAAGTATCCAATCAGCAGATGCCTTGAAGTCCTTGGTCATGTTGATTAAGGTTTCATCTTCAGCTTGAATAGCCATCTCAACTGTTTCTGTAATCTGCCTCCAACCAGCTGCTGTACTTTGAGTTCTTCTTCTGAGAACATCCATATCTTGACAGATAGATTTGACATTCTGAGCAGTTTCTTCTATCAGATTGGTTGGAATAGCAGCAACTTTCTGAGTTGGTTGACTTACAACAGTCAACAGATTGGCAGTTAACTTCTCTTCCATCTCCTTCATTGAGTTTGATATCATTTGCTGAATTGAATCCAACAAAGATGTTTGCTGTGAGTTCTGAGAAGTAGAAGCAACTTCAGTTTGAATTGGAGGTAAGGCAAGAATTGCCTCTTCAGCAATCTGATCTGCTACTTGAGTTGTTTCTTTAGTTGTCTGATCTGCTGGACCAGAAGCAAGCTCATTTGCCTTGGTCTTATCAGCTTGACTAGGAGTGCTTTCCTTCTCCTTAGTCTGATCATTTTGTTCAGCAGCAGCCTCCTTTTCAGTAATATGATCAGCTTGATTCGGAGTAGATTCCTTTTCCTTTGATTTATCAGCTGAGTCAGACTTGTCCTCCTTTTCTCTGTTTTGATCTACCAGATCAGAAGTGATTTCCTTTTCCTTCTCTTTGTCCTGATCAGCAGGGTCAAAAGTACCCTCTTTTCCTTTGGATTGATCTGCTGGATCAGAAGTTCCTTCTTTCTCTTTCCCTTGGTCAGCAGGGGGTGCTTGGATCTTTTTAACATTTATAATTGTACGCCTTGTGCCAGCTTCATCCAGAGCAGTCCTGTGAGTAATCCAAGTTAGATCATCAATAGGAATAAAAGATGAGATAGGATTTTCTGGTAGTTCTTCATATGGCCTAATATTAGTGCCATAGACAATCTGTTTCAGACTTGGAAGGGGAATCATGGAGCTTGGTTGTCCTCCCATCTTCCTAGTCTTCTTGGCCCAAGTCTTCATTGTCTGAGAAACGGCCAACTTAATGGATCTTTCCTTGAGGTCTTCTTCATCAGCATACTCCTCAGGAACATATTCATATATCTTCTTTGCCTCTGCCTTCACAACTTGACTGATCCTCAGTCTCAATTTATCAAGAAAGAACTCTGAGTCTAATGCTTGAGTGAGAGAACCTGTCTCAAGCCACTTTAGCACACAGGCTTCTTCTTCAGCAAAGGCCTTCCAGTTTGCAATTTGGTCTTTACTCTTTTTCAGACGGTAATCTCTCCATCTATTATATCTTATCTTTTCTTTGTTGAACATCGTCAGACGAGTAATCCTTGCATTTTCAGCATCCAACCTTTTGATGAACTCTTCAAAAGCATCAGGGTCATCTCTGACAATCTCCAGTGCCAGTTTGACCTCTTCTCTTCTTTTAGGTTGAATTTTTGGAGCAGGCATGGCTGGTATAGGTTTTGTTGGATCTCTTGGTTCACCTATGACAATGCCACCAGTCTGCTTAGGACCATGAGAGTCCTTAGCACTTGCCTCAATAGCAGCAGCTAACTCAGCTGCTTCTATAGCATCCCTTTGTTCTTGAGTCATCTTCCTGGCCTCCTCTTCCAGCCTTTTGAGCTCAAGTGCTTTAAGGCGATCTTCCTCAGCCTTCCTTTTTCTTTCTGCCTCATCTTGTTTCTTCTTTGCAGCAGCAGAGACATAAGGAATTACAATATTGCCAGTCCTTTGCTTCTTAGCTTCAGGACTTTCAATTGTTTGAAGTGGAGTGGCAGCAACAGGAGTAGGATGCAGAAGAAGTGTTTCTCCTTCACTTGTTGTGCCAGTCTGCTGTTCAACTCTTTTCTCAGCAGACACTCCAACAGCAGGGTTTGCAGCAGACTCAACAACAGTTTCATTTGAAGGTTCTTCAATAATAAGTGGTCTCTCTGCTGATGCTGGTGTTTCCCTTACTGTTTCAGTTGTTTTCTCAGAGAATGTTACTTTTCTTTTTGCCTTGGACTTGGCAATTCTCTTTGATGATTCAGGTTTGGACTTAGGAGGTCCTTTTGCAGCACTCCTTGTCCTCATTCTCTTCTTTGTTTGAACAGGAACAGCTTCCTCAGACTCTGTTCTTTCTGGTGATGATCCAGTCTCCATTTGTTCAATTTCCTTGGTGAAGTCATCAATCATCTTTTCAGGAATGACAACTTCAGGCTGTGCTGATCCAGCTTCAACAGTAGTAGTTACTGTTTGATCAGCAGATTTACTAGTCTGACCCTCCTTCTTGCTCTTCTTAGAAGGGGTCTTCTTAGACTTTGCAGTGGCCTTTCTTTTAGGAGCAGCCACACTCCTTACTGGCTCATACAACTTAAACTCTTTACTGGCGTGGGTAGCCTTCCCACCTGCCATAGGACAGCTTAGTGACATGAACAGATGACTAAGCAAGATGGCATGCGTAGTCCTCTTGTCACTTAGCAGATCATAGACATGAGCTGCCCAGTTCACCTTCAGTCCATAGTAGATGCAGATCATGGTGTAGTACCTCCTTCTTGGTAACCCATCTAAAGAGCTCGTACTGCAATCCAGTACCTTCGCAATGATGTCTGCGAACCTCTGATACTCATCTTTTAACTGAGTTTTCATCAGAGTCCCAGTCATCTGTTCTCCCTCCTTAGCACAAATGCCCCAAAATTCTTCCTCTTTTTCAGACCCAAGGTCTATTACGTCTCCTCCTTCATTTTTCAGTTTATAAATCTCACTTAAAACAGCAGCAGAGACAGCGATTTTCTTGCCCCCAATGACAGCTGACATAACAGTGTCATTTTTGGTGAATTTCCTGGTCTTGTAGAAGTGATCAACGTCTTCTAAGTAAACCCTGTCTTCGTGGGCTTCCAGAACTGGAACTAAAGATGCCTCTTTGATTTTCTCCATGATTGAGCGCATCAGATCAGTACCAGAGAAGTGGAATTTGCTGTAGTTCAAGTACCTTCCATCATGAATTTTCTCCATTTATGAGATTACTGAGTAGAAATCTGTGAAAGCAGTAAACTTTTGAAAGCAAGAGAGTTTGTGAGTTAGAAAATTTGAGAGTTTATGTGTGCGTAAGACGACTGTACTGTTCAGATCGGATTTTATATGTTTCCCTCTGTTTAGGTTATCGTGATTAATCTGAGACGTTGGATTAATCTGACAGTTTATTAATCGTGTGGGTGGGAGCTGCGGATTTCAATTTTATTATTTTAATGTCAGACAGGCGGGAAACTCTATCGACACCTATCTGTTACTTATAAAAGCGTGTTTCTAAAAATACGATTTATGACCATGCTTATATAAGATATCAGATGAGTAGAGTTTAACTTATCTGACAGACGAGTGATCTATTATCTGTTATTACTAGAGAAAGCCAATAGCTAGTAATCTTCCTCTGCTTTTTGTCAATCCAGCAAGATAATTTAATCTTCAATCTTCAAGAATTAAGAACAGATCTTCTGATAACATAACTTCAACTAACTGTCATTAACAGATTTCATCTTTTAATCAGAAGTACCGCTAGTCTTACACGTTCCCCCTGACTTTAAGATTTCATAAGTTAACTAGTCTGTTGAGAGTTAATCCTTGAATATGATAACGGATGATTGTGCTGATGAACTTTAGTCTTCTGATAAGTTCCCCCTCAGCTTATGCATCCAAATTAAGTAGTCCTAGCTCAGCTCTTAGAGTTGAGAACCTTACTTCACTTAAAGGTTTAGTGAAAATATCAGCAATCTGATTGTCAGTATGAACATACTCAATCATTACATTGTCTTTTTCCACATGATCTCTAATGAAGTGATGCTTGATCTCAATATGCTTAGTCCTTGAATGACTTGTAGTGTTCTGAGTAAGTGAGATTGCACTTGTATTGTCACAGTAGATTGGAATTCCACTGATTTTGATATTGTAATCTTCCAGTTGATGCTTCAACCAAAGTATCTGTGCACAGCAAGCTCCAGCAGCTATATACTCATCTTCAGCAGTAGATATAGAGACTGAAGTCTATTTCTTACTCATCCATGAGATCAGACGACTACCTAAGAACTGACAGACACCTGTTGTGCTTTTTCTGTCAATCTTGCAGCCAGCAAGGTCTGAATCTGAATAGCCAATAAGTTCAAATCCAGATTCTCTAGGATACCACAATCCCAATTCTTGAGTGCCCTTAATATATTTCAGTATCCTCTTGGCAGCTAAGAGATGAGATTCCTTGGGATTTGATTGAAATCTTGCACAAACCCCAACTGAGTACATGATATCAGGTCTGCTTGCTGTTAAGTATAACAGTGACCCAATAATGCCTCTATATTTGGTTATATCTACTGATTTGCCATCTTCATCTTTATCCAAACGAAGACTAGTAGACATAGGAACAATAGCAGTAGAGCTAGTTTCCATACCAAATTTCTTAAACAGATCTCTTGTGTATTTTGCTTGGTTGATGAATATTCCATCAGGCAACTGTCTAACTTGCAATCCAAGAAAATAATTTAGTTCACTCATCATGCTCATTTCAAACTTATTCTGCATGAGCTTGGAGAACTTGTCACACATCTGTTGGTTAGTTGAACCAAAAATAATATCGTCTACATATATTTGCACAATTAATATATGATTTTCCCACTCAATTGTGAACAAGGTTTTATCTACCTTACCTTTACAAAATACTTTAATTAAAAGAAAATCAGATAGGGTATCATACCATGCTCTTGGAGCCTGTTTCAGTCCATAGAGGGCTTTCTTTAGACGATACACCTTGTATTCTTGTTGATAAGCTTCAAATCCAGGTGGTTGTTCAACATACACTTCTTCTTGCAATTCTCCATTGAGAAAAGCTGACTTCACATCCATCTGATAGACAGTGAAGTTCTTATAAGCAGCATAAGCTAGAAACAGTCTGATTGCTTCAAGTCTTGCTACAGGTGCTAATGTTTCATCAAAGTCAATGCCTTCTTCTTGACAATAACCCTTGGCCACTAATCTTGCTTTATTTCTGGTGACATCACCATCTTCATTCATCTTATTTCTGAAAACCCATTTAGTGCCAATTACTCTTTGATGACTTGGTCTAGGAACTAAGTACCAGACTTCATTCCTTTCAAATTGATTCAACTCTTCTTGCATAGCTTCAATCCAGAAGGAATCATTGAGAGCTTCTTCAACTTGTTTAGGTTCTATTTGAGATAGAAAAGTGACAAACATAGCATCTTGTGCAGCAGCTCTTCTTGTTTTCACTCTATCCAAAGGATCACCAATCACCAATTCTGGTGGGTGATTTCTGAGCCATCTTAGATCAGGTTGCAGGTCTGGATGTTGTCCTCTATCTTGATCTTGCAACACTACTGTTGGAGTTTCAGTAGTAGTCTGTTGAACATTTCTCGTCTGTTGAACAACCTCTGGTCTGTCAGCTGTTTGCAACTCGTCTGTTAGACAATCAGCACTGTGATTTTGAACATCACTTGAGTTAGCAGCTGAATTCAGATTAGGTAGTATGATGGGAACATATTCTTCATTCTTTCCAATATCTAACTTCTGTAAATCAGTAGACAGATCTTGATTAGTGATTTGATTTTTTTCAGAAGATTGACTTGGCTCATCAAATACTACATGAATGGATTCTTCTATTAGCAATGTTCTTTTGTTAAAAACTCTATAGGCCTTACTAACAGTAGAGTATCCTACAAAAACAGCTTCATCAGCCTTCTCTGCAAATGCAGTAAGGTGATTTTTCCCATTATTCAGTACGAAACATTTACAACCAAAAATCTTAAAGTAATGAATGTTTGGCTTTCTGTTGTTCCAAACTTCATATGGAGTCTTGTTCTGATTTTTGTTGATCATGCATCTGTTCTGTGTAAAGCATGTTGTATTTGTTGCTTCTGCCCAAAATCTTTGTGGCAGTTTAGCTTCAGCTATCATGGTTCTGACAGCTTCCTTTAGTGTTCTGTTTCTCCTTTCAGCAACACCATTCTGTTGAGGGGTTCTAGCAGCAGAGTACTCATGATGTATTCCTTTGATATTACAATACTCTTCAACAGTAGAGTTTGTAAACTCTGTCCCTCTATCTGATCTGATCTTTAATATCTTTGTACTTTTCTCATTCTGGATCAGTTCCATCAGATTAGTAAGATGTTCCTTGGTTTCACTTTTCTTTTTCATGAATATCACCCAAGTATATCTAGAAAAGTCATCCACAACAGCTAGGCAGTATTTCTTTCCACCATTGCTGACAGGATCAACGGGTCCAAATAAGTCCATATGTAGCAGCTCCAAGATTCTTTCAGAAGATTGGTGCTTCTTGCTTTTGAATGATGACTTGATTTGTTTACCCTTCTGACAGGCGTCCCAGAGCTTGTCTTTGCTCATGACTGTTTTTGGAATCCCTTCTACCGAATCATTCTTTATTAATCTGTTGATGGTCTTGAAGTTTAAGTGATTCATCCTCTTGTGCCACAATCAACTAACTTCACTTGGTGTTGATGCCACCAAACAAACACTTGAATTCTTGTCAGCAGAATTCCAGTCGACTATGTAGACATTCCCTTGTCGTCTTCCAGATAAAATAACCTTCTTTGTACCAATCTGTTCAACATAGCACTTATCTGTTGAGAAGATGACTGAGTATTCTTTGTCACAAAATTGACTTATGCTCAGCAGATTATATTTGAGGCCTTTAACATATGAGACGTCAGATATCTCTATGTTTCCTCTGATTATCCTTCCTTTAGCTTTAATCTTGCCTTCTTTGCTGTCCCCAAAGGTAACCTTTGGACCATCCACAACAACTGCATCAGTCAGCTCATGTATGTTTACACACATGTGTCTTGAACATCCACTGTCCAAATACCAAATCTTCTCTACTTTACTCCTACTCCTAATCCTAACCTCATCCTCGGAGTCATCAGATTCCTTTGCCATTAGACAGAGGAGTGCAGGTTTTTCTTCATCAGACGATTCTTCATCAGACGTGTCTGAATCTGAATCAGATGAGTAGACATCAGCCAGCTTTTCTGCTTCAGCCATCATTGCCTTGCCTCTCTGATGCTTTCTTTCTTTTCTGATTTTCTTTTCTTCTTCAGTGTATTTTTCTGCTTTTGGATATGGACAGTCTTTGATGAAGTGTCCCAATTTCCTGCAGTTATAACACATTAGTTTTGCTTTATAATCATCCTTATCTTGAGAAGAAAAGTTAGGTTTAGAAGTAGAAGCATTGTTGTATTTGTTCTTCAATTTTTTCTTGTAGAACTTCTTGAAGTTGTTCATCAGCAATGCTACATCTCCAGCTGTGTACTCCTTTTTGTTGATTATTGTGGCTTCATCAGATGAGTCCACTTCTTTACTTTTCTGTGCTGGTCTTCTGGGATTTTCAGCAGCAACCAGGGCAGCTGTGGGTCCTGAAGTTGAGGTTTCTTCAATTCCCATTCTAGGCAGTTTATACTCATATGCCTTGAGTACTGAGAACAGCTCTGTAAGAGAGATTTTTCCCAAATCTCTTGATTCTTCCATTGCTGTCACCTTCATGTTGAATTTTGGAGGTAAAGCCTTCAGCACTCTGATGGTTATCTCCTTGTCCGTGAAGGTTTTTCCAAGGTTTAAGACTTCATTCAATGTTCTGGTGAACCTGGTATCCATCTGATCAATGGTCTCTCCAGATTTCATCTTGAAATTGTCCAGCTTTTCAAGAGCAACACTCAGCTGATGCTCTTTAATGGCGTCATTTCCTTCGCTCATATCTCTGACTTTATCCCACATTTCCTTTGCAGTTTTGCAATGTTTGACCTTGTCAAACCGATCATTGTCCAGGGCTTTAGTCATGATGAATCTTCCGACCTTATCCAAATTGAAAAGCTATATTTCTTCTGGAGTCATCTCATGAAGGTCTTTTTCAACAACCGTATCAACTTCATTGATCTTTATGGTCTTTGTGAATCTGAATGGACCTTTAATGATACATGTGTACATGTTATCATTATAAGCAGCTAGGAAAATCTCCATTCTGATTTTCCAGTCTTCGAACGACATACCAGCAATGTGGGGAACATGGCTGATACAGTCCATTTTTCAAAAAGTTTTAATTTTTCAAAAAGATGCTCTTTTGAAAATTTTTGAAAACCTTTGAAAAACACTTGGATCAAGCTCGTTGATTAGGCAGCTGATTCTAATGAACCACATGCTCTGATACCACTTGTTGGTCCCAAGTGGTCAGATGAGGTCTAGAGGGGGGGTGAATAGACCTCTAAAAATTTTTAGACTTAAAAACTTTTTACTTTTCTGTCAGCAGACTAAGCTGATGAAGAACAGTAAGATAACTATGCTGATCGTGAACAAATCTTGAACAGCAGAGTGACCACTCTTCTCACAGTGACTTAGCTGATTTCAGTAAAAATCAGTTTTATCAAGAGTATACTTGCAGCGGATGTTTGAAAGTGTTTTTCACAAGTAGACTAAGTCCTTAAAAATATTTTATCCCCAGTTTAAAAACTCCTTTAAAATCTTTCAAAGTAATTCAAAGTGTAAACTTATGCAATTTTGAAATATGCAAGAAAACTTAAATGCAGAAATAACACCAAGAATTTTTATAGTGGTTATATGGATGAAAATCCTTTAGTCCACTCTTCCAGATCACTTAGATTCTGGGTTATACTATAAACACAAAGTTTACAATACTTCTCCACTTATACCTGGACAACAAATGAAAAGGCTATAAGCTCACAATAGGAAATCACTCAGAAATCCTATCCTCTGAAGTTAAATCACTCACAAAGATGGATTTAAACTTCGCACAACACTCAGCTAATACAAAATCACTCAGATTGTATTTTTCTGTTTTCTTCAACTGGGTTTCTCTCAACAGATGACTTCCACCAGACGAGTGAGCTGTTCGAGCTTCTTGAGACTTAGACAAATTTTCTGCTTCAAAACGAAATCTCAGAATGTTGTTGTGTGTGTCTCTCTTCGAACTTAGCTCTATTTATACTTGGACTTGAAAATATGACCGTTGAAGCAAATCACACTTCAAATCCATAGCCTTAGCCCAATTTCAGAACGGCTCTCTGCTACAGTACTGTCTCTGCTGTACTTTCCTGTAGCTGCATTAAATGCACTCTGCTGATCCGAGAATATTCTTCAATCATTTGTCATTACTACCCTTCTCTTGCAGCATTTATTACACCAGGTGCATTTATTACCGTTGGACTTCTCTCATGATCTCTTATACTCTGCTGATCGAAGCAACCCATCTGATAGTCACTCTGCTGATCAAACTCTGAACTAATCTAATTTGAGTCAGCTGATGGCCTACCCTTCTGTTCGCTGTTTCAGCAAGAGATCAGTAGTCTTCTGGGCTTTGAACTTTGAACTCTTCTGATGTCTTCTTTGCTTGTTCAAAATTCTTCTAAGGGAACTAAGCTTTCCATACTTAGCTGATTTTGACGTTTTGGAAATCATCAAAACCATCCCTTAACTTCTTGACTTCTTTGCACTTCATCTTCATCTTCATCCAACAATGTCCCATGGAAAAAAGATTCACAATGCCAAAGCTATAGCTACATATCAAGCTATTAAGGGAGTAACTAAGAGGAAAAATGATGAGGAGGAAGAAGCTGAGGAACCTAAGGACAAGGTTCCTGCAAAGAGGCAAATGAAGTCTGTTCAAACAGCAAAGCCTGGTGTTCAAGCCAGAACAAACAAGAAAAAGCAAGCTGTTGCTGACGCTGCTATAAAGAAAATTACTGATGAAGTTTTGGAGATATCAGCTGGTTCTCCATCAAGGACAGTGTCAGAAGAAATGTCTGCTGACAAAGTAGCAAAGAGGACTAGAAGTCAGTTGAGAGACACTGCTGCTTCTAAACCTGCCAAAGAGAAGCCTGCTACAAAGAAGTCTGCTAAGAGGAAAGTGGTTTTTGAACCATCTCCTGCTAAACCTTATGATTTAGTCAGACAAAGTCCTCAATCAGCACAGAGGCCTGCTGGAGCTAAAAAAGAGTCTGCTGCTGCTGATCAAACTGCCCCACAGACTACTTCAACCGCTCCAACATCTGAGGTTGCTTAACCTCATGATGATCCTGAAGTGCAGATCATCATTCCTGTTGCAGTTGCACCGCTTGCATCTGCTGGTCCTGAACCTGCTCCTGTTCAAGAAGCACAGACAGCTGATAAGAAGAGAGGGAAAAGAAAGATTGTTATCAAAAAGAAGAAAATGTCTGCTACTTATAAGAAATAGAGGGAAGAGGCAGAGCAGAGGAAGAGGGATGAACAAGAAGAGCAAAGGGTCATAGAGCTCAGTAAACTTGAAGCTGAAAAAGAAGAACAAAAGAGAAAAATGACTAAGGCTGAACTCAAGGCTGCTGAAGACGCTGAGTTAGCTCTTGTGATTGAGCTAAGCAAGAAAGATTCTCATGGTCCTAACGTAGCTGGTGGCATTAAGATTGGAGAATCAATGAACGCAAAGAAGAAAATGCCTGCTACTGCAATACCTGAGAAGAAAAGGTTTGAAGTGAGAAAAGCCTTTGAGATTGTTAATGCTGACCCTGTTGTTTTCAACAGATTTGAAGCTGCCCTGGCTTACATTGATAAGAAGCTCCAATGTCAAACCCGGTTTACCCAAGAAAATGAGAGATATATGAAGTGGAGGGATTACAGGATGACAAAATCTGTTGAAGAAGTCCAGAGCTGGAAAGAGTTTGCTGATGAGGAGAAGTGGGTCCTCAGCTGGTTGCAAACTTCTTCAATCCACAAAGCACTGGATGCTGATTATGTCAGAGATGTGATGCATAAATATGCTCAAGAAGCTGTTATTGCAGAAGCCAAGACCATCTCTGATGCTTTTCCAGCCAAGAGAAGAAAGCAAGATGATCCCATCAAACGGGCTGTGCAAATTGCTGTTCATACTGCCTTGGAGAAATGGGCTAAGCGTACAAGATATGAACAAGGATCTCCAAGTGATCTGCCAAGTCTACCTAGCGTACATCAGATCACATTTGGCAAAGAAATAAAAGATTATCAAGAATTGCCTAAAGTGAAGACAACTGCTGCAAATCGTCTGCCTATTATAAGGAAAATCCGCCAGACTACTGTTTTCACTGATGATGGCACAATTGTTAACAAGATCTTTGAAGATGTCACAAATCAGACTGCTGATGTGGAAGAGCCCTTAGCCATTGAGTGGACTGCTAAGGAAAAGCCTGAAGAAGAAGCTGATCTGGAAGACACTCATGTTCAACAGGAAGAAGATCAAACTGCATCAACCTCCATTCCAACAGCTAATATGCACTCATCACTGATGGAAGCCTTCCAAATGATGCTTGAAAATTCTTTGAAGGATATGGAAGAGAGGAACAGAATGTAGATGAATCAAATGCAAGAGGGAAACTGCAAAAATGGTTAAGGATGCCATTGATAACTTCCCACTGCCTGAAGACAATACTCTGAGGATGACACATAGTATCTTGGACATGAATAGAAGTATTGAAGATGTCAAAGCTGATGTTAGTCATCTTCATGCTGCCTTGAAGAGAAATGAAGATAGTATTGATCATCTAACAAATACATTCATCAAAGTGGCTGATGAAGAGACTGCAAAGAATATGTTGTTGGTAGAAGAGGTTCACAAAGCTGCCAACAAAGTTGATGAGGAAATCTCTACATTGCAACTCAACATTGACTGCATCAATGATCAAGCTGACAACATCACTACTGCTCTAAATCATCTCAACTCAAGCCAAGACTTAATGAACCAGAACATCAAGACCTTGTGTGCTGCTGCCAAGATCCAAGCTATTGGACTCAACCCTCCTGTTAACCCTGATGATGACAAAAAGGGGGAAGAGAAAAGGGAAGAGACAACCGTTCAAGCTGCTGCTGCTCAAGAGGAACCAAAAGAGCCAGAGAACCAAGCACTTGAAGAAAAGGCTGAAGGAAATGGAGAAGCTGAAACCAAGGAAACTGATGCTGCTGAAGAAGATGGAAAGGTTGATGGCAAAGAAACTGATGTTGAAGACTCTGAAGAAGAACCCAAGGAACCAGTCAAGTCTGATAAAGAATTGGCTGCATCTAAGGAGACTCCTGAAGAGCAACTGGATCCATCCACCAAGTACAAGAACTTAGAGCGTTTGAAGAGAATGATTGATAAGGCAGAACAGAAAGACAAGCGTGAAAGCGAAATGAAGCAGAAGATGGAAGCTACCAAGGAAAATCTGCTTGCTGATGATGCAATTGATGAAGAAGATGATGATGATGAATCAGAGTATGAATATTATGAGGAAGTTGAAGAATGAAGTGAAGAAGCTGATGATAAGAATAGATTATTCATTGTAATCAGTTTGTTTTATTTTCCTTTCAGTTATCTCATCTGAAAGACTTGTACTTTGTAATAACTTTCAATCATTTATAAAAGTTCAAGTTCTTTTCCAATATATATTTCTATCTTAGAAATTTTGAGGATCAAAACTTTAGTATAGGTAACATGTACGTAGCTGAAGTTTTGTCATCATCAAAAAGGGGGAAATTGTTGGATGAAGATGGAGATAGAGTGTACTGAAGTTAAAAGAGTTAAGGGAGGTTTTGATGATTTCCAAAACACATCAAGATCAGCTAAGTATAGAAAACTTAGTTTAAAACCCTTAGAAGAATTTTGACCAAGTAAGAAGACAAATCAGAAGGGTCGAATATTCAAGGTCCAGAAGACTACTGATCTGTTGAAGGGAAGAAATTAGACTGGTGAAAATCAGCCGACTCAAATCAGATTTGTTCAAGTTTGAGTGTTCAGTCATCAGACCTGTGTTCTCATCAGCCAAGTTGAAAGAATCAAGAAGTCTCCCCAACGGTAATAAATGCCCCTGGAGTAATAAATGTTGAAGTCCGAGGATATTAATGGCAAATAATTGAAGAAATACCTCGTATCAGCTCGGTGCATTAAATGCTGCCTGACAGAAAGTACAGTCTGCAGTACTGTCACTATGCAGAGAGCCGTTCTCGGAAATTAAGGACCAGAAACCAAGAAATTCAAATTGTGTCTCTCTTCAACGGACACTTTTTGAATCTGTGAGTATAAATAGCTGAAGAGACGAGGAGAAAAGAGGCACACACAACAACTGAGAGAATTTACGAAGCAGAATATTTTCTAAGTCTCAAGAAGCTCAAGAACAGCTCACTCGCCTGCTGAAGTCATTTGTTGACAAAAGCTTGTTGAAGTTTAAAAGATAATACATTTTCTGAGTGAATCTGTAAAGAGAGTGTTGTGAGGAGTACTTATCCGTCTATGTGAGTGAAAATCTTTGTAGAATAGGTCTTCTTTGTGATTTTCTATTGCGCACTTGTGGTCGTTTTATTTGTTGTTCGACGCAAGCAGAGTATACTGTAAACTTAGTGATTATAGTATAAACCAAGATCTGTGTGACTTGGAAGAGTGGACTAAAGGATTTAAATCCATATAACCACTATAAATATCCTTGTGTTATTACCTTGCATTTTTAACTTGCATATTTTCAGTTTACATAAAAACACTTTGATAAAACTTTTTGAAAAGGATTTTAAAAGAGTCTTATAAATCTGGGGATAAAATCTTTCAAACTACTAAGTATACTTGTGAAAAACACTTAAAGTATCCGCTGCAAGTATTCTGGTATTAAAACTGATTTTGAATAAATCATCTAAGTGACTATCAGATTAGTGGTCAACCAAGCTGTTCAAAGATTTGTTCGCGATCAGCTTCGTCAACTTACTGCTCTGTAACAGCTTAGTCTGCTTACAGTTAAGCAAAAGTTTTAAAGTTAAAATTTGATTAAAATTTTCAGAGGTCTATTCACCCCCCCCCCCCCCCTCTAGACCTCATCTGACCACTTGGGACCAACAAAAATTAATGTTGAATGAGGAATCAGGTAATTAATAGGAAGTGATGCATTAAAACTAGGAAATAAGTCACGGGCTGGGGGGTGCGGGTGCCCCCATCCGCACCCCATGTCCCTCCGTCCCTGGTAAAACTCCCTTTGTGATTTAAAAGTTAGTTGAGTTGAAAACGTTGTTTGAAAAATAAACATAGACATATCCGTTGAATCATTGTTTGAAACTCTGATTGTATAAGCTTGATGAGCAAAATTAGCTAAGTAGTCTACTCTGCTGATAAGCTTAGTGCAAAATCAGTATAGTCATCTTATTGCTGATAAGCTTTCTCTACTTATAGAAGAAAAAAAGAAAAGTTCTAAAAGGGTACAAATGTCTATTCACCCCCTTCTTCTCTAGACCTCATCAGACCACTTGTAACCAATAAATATTTTTATTGATCTATCTAGATTATTGATAATATCATTGTTTCTATTTTATTGTATCTTAATATTTAGTAAAACCTTTTATGATATTGTAATTTGCAGCAATACATTAAATTTAAGATTTGGAGGCGCACGAGTTATATGGAGATGCCAATTTAATTTTCTTCCCTTTTCTTATTTGGGTACTTATGATCGGCATAAAAATTAGGGTTGATATTTAACTTGATTCAATGAGTTTGGACCAAACTACAAATTTCAAAAATTAGTTTACATTAAATTTATAAAAAAAACCCCAAATCACACCTTCAGTTTTCTGGTGCTAAACTGAACTGAATTGTTTGATTTTTCATTCGGTACAAATTATGAAATTAACATAGAAGTCTAGATATCTAAAATTAATACGGTTCTATTTTACCGAAGAGTATATTTTCTAACACATAGTTGCGAGAGCATAAATATTCTACCTCTATGTTTTACTATTTATTGATTTTGGCAAGTAAAATTAATTAACTCTGTTAACGTACATTAGTTATATAGTTATATCCACAATACTAACAGTATTTGATTTTCTTTTAAATAAGGTTTTTATACTAAATTTATAAAAATATATTACCACTGATTTTTTTTTTAAAGGTTAATATGATATGTCATTTTATCTATTCTATAACAAATGTGCTAAGAAAAACCATTGTAAATATTTAATAAATACTTTTATAATTTTAAAATTAAGAAAAAAAAAATTATAGTTATATTTTTCTTTTGTAGAATAGGACCTCGATTTTACATTTTGCATAGGGCCACCTAATATGTCGGACCGATCGGCCAAGCTCGGCCATGATTGTGCGACACAAAAGAGCTTCCATTATATTTATACAAGAATATGGATCTCTTACTATTTTTTTTATCGTTGAATTGATGCAGTTAAAGTTCAACACCAATTAATATTTCAAGCTACTAAAAAATATTACATAAATATATTGAAATTAAATTTGAATGCCAGTTTTTTGAAAACATAATTAATCCATAACATCTACATTCAACAACATTAGTCCTAGACACTCCTAGTTTACAAAGAATTCAAATCAAAAGTTTTGTATCAATGTGCCAAGTTTTACAAAGTTTCCAATATAAACCATACTAAGCATTTTGCATTGCACATAATCAACCCTCATCGGGCATGAACTCCTGTGTGCGAAGAAGGCCGATCACAAATTGTATCGACGTGAGTCAATAAGGATTTAGCTATCCATTTGGCGGCAACATCAGTGAAATGCATACCATCCCAATTCATGTAAGAAGATGGAAATATTTTCGCTAAAAACGTGTTAAATAAATGAAAAATGGGTGAAATTCAATGAAAATTGGTGAAACCGATGAAATAAATATTTGTAATTGATGAAAATACGTGAAATCGATCCAGGTGAAATTTATGAACACTGATGAAATAGGTGAAAAAATGGATGGAAAAAAAAGGTTAAAGTTGAATCACATCTTATCAATGAATGAACAAAATTCTTATTACTTAGCGAGAGTAATATTTCTTAAGACTTGAGAGACAAAATATAAAAAAATATCCAAGAACATGCATTACCTCAAATAAGTGAAAAACGGTTGAAAATCAATGAAAATTGGTGAAACCGATAAAATAAGTTATATGTAATTGACGAAAACACGTGAAATTGATCCAGTTGAAATTTATGACCACTGGTGAAATAGGTGAAAATATGTGTGAAACCGATAATAGAAAGTATCGATAAAATCGATAAATATATGTGATATCGATGAAAATCTGGATTACATTCATGAAAAAATGAAAAACAAATCGGTGAAAAATGAGTGAAACAAACCAGCGAAAAATAAAGTTAAAGTATGTGAAAACATGTGAAATCAAAAAGTGCTACATTATCATAACACATGGTTGAACTAATATATACCTGAACTAATATTGAAAAATAATAATGGTTTTATAATAAATATTTTACTAAATTGGGTATTGAGTGAGTATTTTATATTTTGTAAAAGGTTTACGAAATTTTTTCAATACGGGTTAATTATGGAATTGTAATCATTTTTATAATGTATAATTTTTTTGTTCAAGTTTTTTTACTTCTCATGAGTAAACGCAATTCATTCATTTATCCTTGAACTTTAATTATGATTTTTTTATTATTAAAATTATGGGTAAATATGAAAGTTGAATATATTAACATTTTTATTTATGTTCTACAATTTTTATCTTATAATTAACCATAATTTATTTACTTTACTTGTGAAAGCATTCTGAAAAAAAACTGAAAAAAACTTTTATATGTCATTAAATTTTTATTTTAAGAATATATATACACTAATAAACTGATTATAAGTTTCATGTAAATTTACAACATTTTTATCCATTCATAATCATAAACCTTACAATGAACACCCTCCCATATATAAAACATAACAAGGGCTTAATTGTCCAAGAAAATTGCTACAGTAATATCAAGGGTAAAATGAGATTTTTAATAAAATTAGGGGGATGACATCAACAAAAACTAATGGATATAAGGTTTTTGAAACCTCATGAGAGGTCATTGTAATTATGATTCTTGGAGGGGACTGAGTGCGAATTACACTAAAACTCGAGAGAGGTTTATGTAATTAACCCTCTATTAAATAGTAAAAGAATAGGAGAATTACAAAAGCAATTAGTCTTTTGAATTACTGGAAAGAATAAAGAAAAAAATGCAGGGTTAGTTATGAAAATTCCCAGCTAAAAAAGACCACTCCATTCATTCACAAGAAAATGAGTGTTTCTTGAACCAAAGAGTACTGACTGGTCTAGTAGAGATTGTTGTGTTCCGATCCTACATTATGATAGTTTTTCTACTTTGCACCGGAAAATTCTTGTTCAAGCCTGACTTGGCCAAACTCATCCAACAACGAAGCAAGTGTATTGCACTTGCTTTTTAGATATTTTGGATTTGGCCAAACCTGGTTTGGATAAGTATTTCACTTGTGCACCTAGACA
This sequence comes from Penstemon eatonii, assembly GCA_038501285.1. Taxonomy (NCBI): domain Eukaryota; kingdom Viridiplantae; phylum Streptophyta; class Magnoliopsida; order Lamiales; family Plantaginaceae; genus Penstemon; species Penstemon eatonii. The sequence continues at coordinate 62,272,162 of CM076715.1, read as the reverse complement.
ATTTTTGGCCCCATTACCAAAAATAATGTTGAAAGGGCACAATCATATAAAATGAAAAGGTGCTTCATTTTAGCCTTGAAAAACAATTGATTGAGTAGTTATAACAGAGGACTACAAGTTAAAAAAAAAAAATATTGATATCCACTAAATGATGTTCTAATAGTACATCAAAACTCTATTGATAGATAACCTCCATCACATCATTACATTGTTTTATTTGAATTATTTAATTGAAAGGGAAAACAATATAGATAAGAATGATGAAGGTTCTTTCAGATATATGGATAAATGCTTGCTACTAGTGAATGAAATGAAGGATTCCATTTCGCTCCGCTAAATATTTCTTTATCCTTGAGTTCTATTAATTCACTAGTGAACACTTTGATTTGTGACGTTTTAACAAATCAAAGTACTCTAACCGGTCAGTTTCAGAATCAACACTTAAGAGAATCAATTAATTCACTAGTGAACACTTTGATTTGTGAACGTTTTAACAAATCAAAGTACAATAAACAACATTTAGTCCTAATTTTCAAAGAATTCAAATCAAAAGTTTGTATTAATGTTCCGAGTTTTACAAAGTTAGTACTATGCATTATGCATTGCACATAATCAATCCTCTGCGGTCATAAGCTCATGTGTGCGAAGAAGGCCCATCACAAATTATATCGACGTGAGTCAATACGGATTTGGCTATCCATTTGGCGGCAACATTAGTGAAATTCATACCATCCCAATTCATAAGAAGACGGATCCACACAGCATGCTTTTAGAGCTCCTCCTGCAAATCATGCATGCAGTATACATAAATATACAAAGTCAACTAGAGCTAATTGAGCAAGTGACATTTTGCATCCTAGAAATACATCGTTGTGGACTTTGCATCCTGTAATTAGAATTTTGATCCTTAGCACCCTAGAATTGCGCATAGTTTTTGAGTTTTTATATATTGAGTGAAAAACAAAAATGATATTTTCACTTATCATTTTAAACTAGCGAGCTAGTACATACTGGAATTTTTTTATAAATAGATATATACCGTATATATCTGGACTATGATACAGCTTCATCGCATCATTGTAATAATCTCCGTAGATTATTGTAGTTTCGGGATGAAGCTCTCGAATACGGCTGAGTTCCTTTTGAAGCAAGTGATTGTAATACTGAGCAAGTATATTCAACCATTTAATTCATAGTCTTCTTCATTCGTACTTGCGAAATGTGCAAGGTAAGTTGCCGAACATCCAATTGGAAAGACTCCTGGTACCACAAGTGTCACTGCTCCATGATTGATAAGTTTGGGATGAATTCTACAATCTTATATAATTGTTTATGATAAATTTGTAACGTATGTGGCAAGTGAGACGATATTCTTTTTCGATGTTGATAACAATTCTCATAGTGCCAGAGCAGGAAGCCTCTAATTGACCTAGCCCTAGTATTAATTCTTTTACATGAACGAAGAAGAATACTCCCTTCGTTTTTTTTATTTGTCGTTTATTGCACATAGATTAAAAATGTAATACATAACTAATTTTTAAAAGAAAAATTCCCCAACGCACCATTTTAATCAAATAATCACAATATTAATTAGCATTAATTATAAGCATTAACAAAAAAAGGTAAAATTGATAGAAAAAATTAATTTTACATTGCCTTCTTAAAACGACAAATAAAAGTTCAAAAAAAATGGAGGGAGTAACTTTATTCTACATTCATATTATTCATTTTCCTTAATTTCTCCGCAATACCGAAATCTAGACCACAATAAATAAACAACGAAAATAATAAAAAGGATTTATACTCATGAAAAAAAGCACAAAATCACTTCTGAAAAACTTGTCAAACACAACTTAAAAAATGAAAGAGAGGTCCAAAATATATAGAGTCAAATTTAAAAAACATAAAGAGTATAAGTTAGGCTACTTTCGTATATTATTTTCTCGTAATTATTAAAACTTATGTTTTTTATCCGGGTATTAAATCTATGATATGTTTGGTATAAACATTTAGTTGTATATAATAATTCAACTATTTATCCTACTTGATTAATCTTCTTATATTTATATCAAATTGACTTTTTTTTTTAAAATAATAGCATGAATAATCTGCTGCATGGGGAACTTATAGATTGGAATTACTCCAATTGGAATAGTTGTTGGGAAAGACCAGACTATTTCATACTCGCTACACGTTCCTCCCCAAAAATAGAATAATCCTAAGTATAGACTTTTAATGTGAGACAATTGGAAGGAAAGAAATTGCAAGTAAGCAGGGGCGGAGCCAGAAATTTTATTCGTGGGGGCGAGATTAAAATGGAAAGTATATAATTAAATTATTTTAAAAAGTATGATTATCTAAATTTATTTTTAATATATGGGTTTTTTGCACTTTGCACCCTCGAAACATGGGAAATAGGCACTTTGCACCCCCAAAACTTAGATTTAGCATTTTGCACCCTCGAAATATGAAAAATGCAGCACTTTGCACCCTCTTTTATTTTCAAGCAAAAACTCAAGGGCAAAATAGGTAATTCTATTGTAAATCTTTGGCACTTTGCACCCCCAAAATAAAATTAGCACTTAACACTCCCTAATTAAGAACAAATCAACAACTTGCACCCCTGAAACACAATAAATGAACACTTTGCACCCAAAAACACAAAAGTAACACTTACACCCTCAAATTAAAAAAAAAAAACTCAAACCCCTCGTTTTTTCCGGCAAAGATGACCATTAAGGTGAAAAAAATTTACGGCAAAATAGGTAATAATTTATGGGTCTTTGATATTTTGAAGTAGACAATGAGTCTTCGAGAATCTTCGAGAAGTTTACTTCTACTTTATTTAGTTATTTATGGTTATAATGTTGAAAAGGAAGATGGAGAGAGGAATGAGTATTCGAGTATTTATAATTGTATTTTGCAAATTTAAGGAAAAAAATGAATTACCTATTTTGCTAGATTTTTTCCACTCCAATAGTCAACTTTGACGAAAAAAATGAGGGGTTTGAGTTTTTTTAATTTGAGGGTATTTAGTGTTAATTTTATATTTTGGGGTGCAAATTGCCCATTTATTGTGTTTCGGGGGTGAAAGTTGCTTATTTGTTCTTAATTAGAGGGTATTAAGTGCTAATTTTATTTTGGAGGTACAAAGTGCGAAATTCTCAAGTTTTGAGGGTGCAAAGTGCCAATACTATTGAATTACCTATTTTGCCCTTGAATTTTTGCTTGAAAATAAAAGAGGGTGCAAAGTGCTATATTTTTCATATTTTGAGGGTGCAAAGTGCTAAATCTAAGTTTCCGGGGTGCAAAGTACCTATTTCCCATATTTTGAGGGTGCAAAGTGCAAAAAACCCTTAATATATCGATAATTCTTATGATACTTCATATTAATAACATAATTTTGTTTTTCCTTATTAAAAGAGAACTATATTAAGTGTTAAAGAAAATATTCCTTATTAAATTCTACTTATACTAGGTAACTCTATTAGTGGGGCTTTATTCCCTATGATCTGACTACACATTTAATTAAAGTAGACAGAGAGTTTTGATTCACATGGATTCTTTCCTTTAGGAATTTAGAGGTACTAACAAGAATACATAAGGTACTATTATAACAATAATAATAGATATGTGCTACTAAATTTTTTTTTTTGGGGGGTGCGGGCGCCCCCACTCGAACCCCCTATACCTCCGCCCTTGCAAGTAAGGATTCAAAGACCCCACAACGACCCCGATCGAGTTCTGGCTGAAACGGTTGTTGCCATGTTCTGTTGGAAAATGAATGAAAAAATGGAGGTGACTTTTGAGTTCTGTAAATCTCCAAGTAGTGGGCATTAACACTATTGTTAGTGGGTATTAACATTGTTGAGTGTTAATTGTAGCCCCTTATGTTACTCATTTGCAACTATAAAAAAAAAAGGACTTCTTCATACATGTAAAATGAAAAAAAAAAAAAAAAGTTTCTACTCATATACTAGGGTTTTTTGCAAGTTAACTCCCTGTAATATATCTAGGGCAATTTACTTTCCTGTAAAATAAAAATAAGCAATTTAACTCCCTATGAAATGAAATAATGAGCAATTTACCTCCCTGTTAAATGAAATAATGTGCAATTTAACTCCATGTGATATGAATTAATTAATAATTTAGAGGGAGACAATGTGCTTCTTTCATAAAAACACAGGGAGGTATTTTGCCCTTTTTATTATCACAGGGAGTTAAATTGCCTTTTTAGGATATCACAAGGCAGTATTTTACCCTTTTATTTATTACAGGGAGTTAAATTGCCTATTTAAAATAACACAGGAAGTAAATTTGCTATTCACTCCATATACTATCTCTCTAAATCAGATATTGTAGAGATTTGATCAAGTTGTGGTTGTTCGAGCACTAATGGTAAGTGCTTCACTTTTAGTGTCATGGAAGGAGTCCTCATAAGTGGTTTGTCTTTGATTCCGAAAGCACTAAAGGGCAAATACAACTATAAGAGCATATGCAACAACAGGCATTAAAGTCAAATATAATGCTCCAACTGATAAAATATAGAAACGACTTGCTCCAGCAAATGCATCATCTCTGTACCTATTTTTAAGTCCAGCCTATTTTGGCATCAAAAGTAATGCCCTTGCAAAGGCATTATTTTTTGGCTCAACTTGATAGGCAGGCTATGTATCTCTCCAACGAGCAAAAATTGAAATTCTGCAATGGTTAAAAAAAAAAAAGCCACTACAAAATTAAAAATAAGAGAAAGGTGATTTTGTTCATAACTCTTCAATTTCAATTTCTTGCTTCAATATCTCTTCTGTGGAGAGGGAGGAGTGAGTTTCAGATAGCTTAAATTTTTAGATTTAAGTGAGGGAGGGAAGCCCCACGGAAGGAGAAAGGCACGACAGTTTCTGAAATGAGGAAGGGAGGGAAGGAGGGGAAGAGTGTTGGGTTTTAAATCCGAATCAACCGTAAACTTACTTACTTGAATCGGATCGGATAATCGTCGGTTGCTTGAAGTGGGTGATCGGAGAGAATCCTTTTTTGCCATCGATCTAATCGTGGTTGAATCACCGATGCTCTCACGTTTTGGTGCTCCCGATCAAGACACAAATCACGTACGAAAATGAGCCATAATTCACAATCCAAATGGCCCAATTATTGTTGATGATATGTACATATATATTACCCTGAATATATAATATGATTTACCCGTATATAATGTGCTAACTATATATATGTGTGTGTGTATATAGGGAGAAGAAATAGAAAAGGGGGAGAGGTCCATTTGACCTCTCTGCTTTCGGCAACATGGACTTCTCTGCTTTTCTTTTGTAATTGGATAAGTCCCTTGTGGACTTCTCTATCATGAGAACTGGGGGGAGCCGAATGATCCCCCACTTGCCATTTACTTAAATTCTTCCAACCTAGGAACTCCCATTCGAGTACTAATTCAAAGTACTTACAAATATTTAATGTGCATCGTGTGGGTCTTAACACGACCCAATAAAGTGCACATAAGGAGATAAGTGTATATCAAACACGCATCGAAGTAATAACACATAAACTAAATCATGTGTACAATTAAGAATCACCTTAGAAGATTCTAATGTCAAAGCCTCAGGAGACAAAAAACTAACGAGACTTGTCTCAAAAGAAGATTGAGAGAAAAACTTGGAGTGAACGGAGAGATAATAAACTACAAGGCGCGACTAGTAGCAAAAGGATACACTCAAAGGCCAGGTATCGACTTTGAGGAGACCTTCTCGCCCGTCGCAATGCCTAAATCCATTCGAATCTTGCTGGCCATAGCTGCGTGGTATAACTACGAGATATGGCAGATTGATGTAAAGACTGTCTTTCTCAATGGGGACATTGACAAGGAGATCTACATGGAGCAACCAAAAGGATATGCATCCAAAGGAGATGAACACAAGGTGTGCAAACTCCAGAGGTCCATTTATGGACTGAAGCAAGCTTCCCGAAGTTGGAATATCCGTTTCGATGAAACGATCCAAACTTTTGGATTCATCAAAAACGTGTTCGAACCTTGCGTGTACAAGATGGTCAGTGGGAGTACACTTGAATTTTTGGTGCTTTATGTTGACGACATTCTTCTCATTGGAAAAAATGTAAAGGTGTTGTCCGAAACTAAAACATGGTTATCTACACAATTCTCAATGAAGGATTTGGGAGAAGCATCCTTTGTACTAGGTATAAGGATCTACCGAAATAGATCAAAAGGACTGCTAGGCCTCTCCCAATCCCAGTACATAGATAAAATCTTGAAAAGATTCAACATGGAAGAATCTAATAGAGGATTGCTTCCAATGAGACATGGAATTGCACTCTCTAAGTCTATGGCCCCAAAGACGCCTGAAGAGAGAAGCAATATGTCTCGAGTACCATATGCATCCGCGATAGGAAGCATAATGTATGCTATGTAATGTACTAGACCAGACGTAGCATACGCTTTAAGCGTTACAAGTCGCTACCAGTCTGATCCAGGTGAGCAGCACTGGATAGCCGTAAAGGCAATTCTGAAGTACCTGAGAAGGACTAAGAAATTGTTCTTGGTATACGGTGGAGGAGAATTGAAATTGGAAGGCTATACATACTCGAGTTTCCAATGTGATGTAGACGACTTCAAGTCGACATCTGGATACGTGTTGCCTCAATGGTGGTGCGATTAGCTGGAAGAGCTCCAAGCAAGACACTACCGCAGATTCAACCACCGAAGCAGAATACTTTGATGCGTGTGATGCAGCAAAGGAAGGTGTTTGGATGAGGAATTTCATATGGGAATTGGATGTGATACCTAGCATCGCTGAGTCCATTACTATCTTCTGTGATAATAATGGGGCAATAGCGCAAACAAAGGAACCGAGATCTCATCAGAAATCCAAGCACGTACAAAGACGATACCACGTGATAAGAGATATCATTGGTAGAGGAGACATTAAGATGGAACGTGTCGACTCAGAAGATAATATTGCGGACCCGCTAACGAAGTCTCTGCCTCAAAAGGCATTTGAGAAACATCTGCATAAGATGGGACTCAAGAACATAAAATACTGGCTTTAGGACAAGTAAGAGATTGATGGAAATAGTGTCCTGCAAGCCAGCTGTATGGCTAGCATTTATTGTAATAAATAAGGAACTATTCAATTTCGATGAATAAATGCACTTTATTAAATGGTCATCTTTATTTTATGTAATAATTATCTACGCATAAGGATAGAAGTCCTTAGATCACAGGGCTATGGGACAATACGTGGACTGATCTCCAAGGCCGTGATCTAGAACATATTCAAGAGTCGTAGAATCCAATCGAGATAGGACATCGTTGGATTCGGTTAGACTCTCACTGTTGTGTATACTCCGATGAACTGGAGAACATTGGGGTCCACGAGCGTGAATGGGATAGTCGATACACATAAGTGGGTGGCTTGCTGGGATGGCAAGTGCACTGAATACCCCAATTAGGAAATAACTCACCATGGAAGCGGTAGTCGCATATCGGGGTTGAAGTTATTCCAATTTGCAATAGTATACGAGGAACAATCCCTAACTACTTGAGGTGATAGGGTTTATCTGGTGCTAGAAGGTTCATGCTTTGATGTGAGTTCCGACTGACTGGAGACCACCAGAAGGTCTCTGTGAACTCATATTGGGTATGGAGGAACTCATATGCAGATTCATATCATCATCAAATGATCCATTGACCCGACTTGATAGGTTGGGAAATTCTCTTATGGATTTCAGTGAGAAATTAATTCTGATAAAATCCTTGGCCAAGGTATCTGACGACTTTGTGTAAGTAGCTCATAAAGATTAAGTCAAAGAGAATTTATTTCGAGACCATAATACATAAGGTCAAGACAAAATAAAAGGGAGACCGATGAAAGACCATACCCTTAAGTCTCGACTGGGATTGATCGATGGAGAGATTATGTCGTATATGGAAATTGTAAATGAGTTAAAAGGTTCACTGAATTAATTCACTAGTGATTGGGCTCCATGGGCTTGTGGCTGGACATCGACCGTGGAGTGTGGGAGAATTCCTAAATTGGCAGGGGTGCTAATTTTGGAATGATCAGTCGACAGAGTGTTCGATTGATTTAGAGTATATGTTGCTCGAATAATTAAATAATATTTAATTATAACACATGGCCAATTATGTGGTGAACCTATGGGGGCATACACAATACACATGAAGCGAAAGCGAAGGAAAAGTAAACAACATGATCGACCAAATCAACTGGGTCGATTGGGTCAACTGGGTCGCATAAATCGACTGGGTCGATTAAGTGACTGGGTCGACCCAATTCGAACAAAGTAGGATCCAATTGAAATTGGATCAGGATCATAAATTAAATTGAAATTTAATTTGTGACTTAATTAATTAAGTTAGATTTAATTAATTAAAGGAATAATTAATTAATTGGACTTAGAGTCAAAATTAATTAATTGGGAGATTGATTAATTGACTGGGCTATTTTATTAAATATAGCCTAGTTAATTAAACTGGGCCATAGAATAATTAAGAAGACTTAAGTCTTCTAATTAAAGTGGGCCATGGTCCATGTAGGAGACTTGGAGTCCTAATCCTAGGAGGATTAAGTTAATGAGATAACTATAAATAAGAGACTAGGCCTCATATCTCACACACAACTTAGAGAGCCAAAATTCCAAGTCAAGCAAAAACACTCTCCCTCCCCTACACACTAGATCGGCCGAACTCTCTCTCCCATTTGGAGGAGTTCGACTTTTTCGTTCTTGTTCCAATCCCGCTTCCTAATTCTAGATCTTAGTATATCTTGTGTTCTAGACGATCAAAATATATTATTTACGTGTAATTATGGTGTATCAACCCATAGAGGCGCAACACGTGGGGCGCTGTAGCAGGGCTTGGATCGACTTTGCTGGAGGAGGAATCCAACTTCGTTTTGCTGACTAAGGATTTGCAAGGAGACATGTATAACGTGTAAACTGTTTATACTGTCATTATTTTAATATTCATATATGTACACCTAGAGTAGTATCCTGACAAGATTCCGTAAGAGATCCTAAAAATTTTAAATTCCGCTGTGCCTAGGGCTGTTTATCTTACCGAATCCCAGACATTCCATGCAGTATAATCGCTGACGTGACAGCTGACATGTCATGGCACGTGGATATCCACATTGTGCTGAGCACACGTGTGGCGCCTAGCTGGCTGCCATGTGTGTGCTGACTGGGTTGTTGACCAAACCAACACCTTCACGCGCTTGTGAGGCGCGTGTGACACACGCGCCGTCCTAACGGCGTTTTCCTACGAAACGCTTCCGGCTACCCCCAACGTATTCGGGCCTTCTGATTCCTATGGTGAACTCCATTTTTCATTTTGACCTTCGGAAGTACTTGTTTGAGCAACTAACAGCCGCGATCGAGAGTGGTATGAACAAAATAAATGTTCATCTTCTTCAAATTTTCAGCAACTTGAGAAATGCGACATGAACTTCGATTGTCAATATCTCCTTCGTTATAAGTCCGAATTACGCATACTATATATGGTTGAAAACCTCTCGACGAGATATTTCTAATGGTACATGAATCATCTTATTTTCTGAAACATATAATTCGCAGAAAATTAAACAAATTTCGGCCAAATAATAAACAAAAAATCATATCTCAATTTCTACATATCCAATGAGCATGAAATTTTGCAGAGATGATAAACAACATGTAAGCATGCTATGTACAAATTTTCGGACCAAAATGATAAGCACATTTAAATCCGCAAATAAAATGTCAAACAGTTTTGACATATATGGCAGAAACTTGAATTGACCATATCTTTCTCATTTCTAATCAAAAAATAGATTTCCATACATGGCTAGAAAGATAATTTCAAGAGGATTCTAATGGTTTATAGCACGTCACATGAATCCAAGTATTGAATCGTGAATTCGCATTTAACTTTTCAGGAAATCATTCAATCAACAATTTTTTCAGAACAAATTTCTCAACAAAAAAATCTGAAAAAATACGTATGCAATCAAGAACATAAAATCATGCTCCAGTAAAATTTTCATACCATTCTAACCATAAAATCACAAACCGCCATTAAAAGGCAAGCATGAACATAATTTCAAATTTCATGAAATTAATAAAACTAAACATGCTTTCAAACACCACATAGCAAAGGAACTCAACCAACAATGGCTCTGATACCAATGTTGGGTTTTAACTCCGAATCAACCATAAACATACTTACTTGAATTGGATCGGATAATCGCCGGTTGCTTGAAGTGGGTGATCGGAGAGAATCCTTCTTTGCCATCGATCTAACCGTGGTTGAATCACCGATGCTCTCACGTTTTGGTGCTCCCGATCAAGATATAAATAACGTACGGAAATGAGCCATAATTCACAATCCGAATGCCCCAATTATTGTTGATGATATGTACATATATATTACCCGGAATATATAATATAATTTACCCGTATATAATGTGCTAACTATATATATATATATATATATATGTGTGTGTGTGTGTATATATAGGGAGAAGAAATAGAAAAGGGGAGAGGTCCATTTGACCTCTCTGCTTTCGGCAACAGGAGGGATTCTCTGCTTTTCTTTTGTAATTGGAGAAGTCCCTTGTGGAGGACTTCTCTATCATGAGAACAGGGGGGAGCCGAATGCTCCCGCACTTGCCATTTAATGTGTGTTGGATAAGGATGAAGATGAAGGCACTAAAGGAAGTTTGATAAGGGAGGTTTTGATGCATTTCAAAACTTCATATTTGGCTAAGTATGGAGTAACTTAGCTGATAAACTTATCAAGGAATTTTGACTAAGTAAAGAAGATATCAGAAGAGTCAAAATTTCAAGGTCCAAGACTTCTGATCTGCTGAAGAGAAGTTTATCAGACTGATGAAGATCAGCCGACTCAAATCAGATTTGTTCAAGTTTGAGATCAGCCGAGTTCGCCATCAAACTTGCACCTTCGTCAGCCAAGTGAAGAAGATCATGAAGTGTTCCCAACGGTAATAAATGCCCCTTGGAGTAATAAATGCTGAATTACAAGGCTATTTAAGACAAATGATTGAAGAATTGCTTCGCATCAGCTGGGTGCATTTAATGCTGCCTGCAGAATAGTACTGTTCACAGTACGGACAGACTGCAAAAGAGCCGTTCGCGGATTTTAAGGACCAGTACTCGAGGAATTTGAATCCTGTCTCTCTTCAACGGACATTTTTCAATCCTCAAGTATAAATAGCTGAAAGAGACGAAGAAGAAACAAGCAACACACTTTCTGAGAGAAATTTTTCGAAGCAAAAATTCCTTAAGTCTCAAGAACAGCTCACTCATCAGCTGAGTCATTTGTTGACGATAGCAGAGTGGAAGAATCAAGAAAAATACATCTTCTGAGTGATTTTGTAAACAAGAGTGTTGTGAGAAGTAGATATCCGTCTAAGTGAGTGATATTACTTCAGAGAAGTAGGATTTCTGTGTGATTTCTTACTGCGAACTTACGGCCTGTTCATTTGTTGTAAGGCATAAGCAGAGTATACTGATTACTGTGTGTTTTTAGTATAACCCAAGATCTTTGTGACTTGGAAGAGTGGACTAAAGGATATTCATATCCATATAACCACTATAAAAATTACTTGTGTTTTTACATTGCTTTTAAACTTGCATTTCCACTGATTGCACAAAAACACATTAAGTTAACTGTTTGAAAAATATTAAAAGGAGTTTATAAAACTGGGGAAACATTTTTCAAACTGCTGAGATTACTTGTGAAAAACACTTTGAAAAATCCGCTGCAAGTACTCTAAGTATTAAAACTGATTTTAACAAAATCAGCTAAGTAATCATCAGACGAGTGGTCAACAAAGCTGTTCAAAGATTTGTTCGCGAACAGAATTGTAACTAACTAATCTGATCAGCTTAGTCTGCTCAGTTAGAGTAAAAAGTTTTAAAGTTAAATTTGAAGAAAATTTTAAAGAGGTTTATTCACCCCCCCCCCTCTAAACCTCTTCTGACCACTTGGGACCAACAATGTGGGAGTTAGTCTCCCACTAAGTGGGAGGTTAACTCTTCATTTGGGAGTAGTTTAATTAGCTACTCCCTCCTCTTTTCTAATTTAAATCAGATCGGGTTAGGTTAGCTTGAATGAGCGTACCCACTTGTCTCAAATCAACAAAGAGAGAGAAAGATAGAGGGTGGTGATGTATTTGACCGTGAGATTGTGTGTGTATAGAGGTTTAATGTATACCAGACTTTTTAAAAAAACACATTTCATACGATGATTCACACCATCTTGACACATTTACTTTTTCCATCAATTTTCAGACGAAATTCAGTAAGTGCCGTCAATTGTGGGTCTATAAAACTTGTGCATCACATTGTCAATTTAACGGGCACATGAGCGGCACGTGCTAAATTTCGTCTGAAAATTGACGACAAAACTAAATGTGTCAAGAGTGTGTGAATTACGGTATGAAATATATTTTTTCAAAAAATTTGGTTCCAAATATATTTATTGAATTAAAGTTTGATATAAAAAGTTTTCCCCTTTTTATAATTGATGCAATTAAAGTTCGACACCAATATTTCAAGCTACTAAAAATTACTTCCTACGTCCCATATATGTTACTCTTATTTTCATTGTGGGATATTCCATTTCAACACTCTCTTTCTTATATTAAAATTGTTTATCCCAAAATTACTCTCTCACATACATAAAGTAATGATTTGACACCACTACTTTTAAGGACATAAATGTAAAAATCTCTAAAACTTTCACTTTTTCTACTCTTGCATAAATTTTTGTGCCAAAAGTAGAGGGAGTGAAAATAATGAGACGAAGGGAGTATTATATAAAGGGTGAATACTATTTTTGGTCCTACTTGCGTTTTTCTTGACATTTTACTCCTTACTATCTGTTGTTTATTTCACTTTAGTCCTTTTCAGGCTCATGTAAATTGCACATGACCATTTTAGGATATTTTTAGTCCATCACCATGATAGTATTACACTTATATCCCTCATAAAAATTGTTTGTATCAATTTAGTCTTTATTTTTATGAGACATAATAATTTAAAAAAAATCATTTAAAAATAATTTTATAAGTTGAAAATCATCTAAGAAAATAAAAATAAAACAAAAAAATTTCCAAATAAAATAAAATAATAATTCACCTATTTATATCTAAATAAATTATAAGTAATTAAAATGATCAAAAAAAATTAAAAAAAAATTAATTCACCTATTTGTATCAATATAAATTAGAAATAACAAAAAATACAGAAGAAATTAAAAAAAAATAATGTTCACATATTTTTATCAATATAAATTATAAAATAAAAATAGAAATACTATAATTCACATATTTGTATATATAAATTAGAAATAGTTAAAAAAATATTTTATTTCTTTCAAAAAGATCGGCAACCTCTATCGCTTTCCCCAAATGGCAGCCACCAAATTGACAATATTGCAGAAACTTTGGAAAATAAAAGTGGAGTAATAAATTATTGAAATCTATCAATACCTACAATATTACATTATTTTCATAAAAATAAAATATGAAATAAAGTACATTGTTATCTGACCGTTATGCATTTGATATGTGGTCTCTTATGATAAATATATTTGGTATGGCCACAGATCCCACCCCTCCCTCAAACCTTACCCACCCAAATAATGGATAATAGAGAGTAAAATGTCCAGAAAAATACAAAGATGTCGAAACTGTTAAAAAAAGTATATAAGGAGGACCAAAAATGTATTCACCCTTACATAAATATACCGAAATTAATTTTGAATGCCAATTTTTTTAGAATATAATTAATCCGTAACATCTACATTAAACAACATCTAGTCCTAATTTTCCAAGAATTCAAATCAAAATTGTTCCATGTTTTACAAAGTTAGTACTATGCATTGTGCATTGTACATAATCAATCCTCAGCGGTCATAAACTTATGTGTGTGAAGAAGGCCGATCACAAATTGTATCGACCTGAGTCAGAACAGATTTGGCTATCCATTTGGCGGCAACATCAGTGAAATGCATACCATCCCAATTCATGTAAGAAGATGGATCCATACAATGCATTGACGACGGATGGCCACATTGCACCGAATTATTAAAATTATACAATCCTCCTCCTCCACAGCATGCTTTTAGAGCTCCTCCAGCAAATCCTGCATGCAGTATACATAAATATACTAAGTTAATTAGAGCTAATTGAGAAACTGACATTTTGCATTTTAGAAATACATCGTTTTGGACTTTGCACCCTAGAATTGCGCATAGTTTTTGAGTTTTTATATATTGAGTAAAAAAATGATATTTTCACTTATCATTTTAAACTAGCGAGCCAGTACATACTGGAATTTTCTTATAAATTGATATATACCGTATATTTCTGGACTACGATACATCTTCATCGCAGCATTGTAATAATCTCCGTAAATTATTGTAGTTTTGGGATGAAGCTCTCGGATACGGCTGAGTTCCTTTTGAAGCAAGTGATTGTGATACTGAGCAAATCTATTCAACCATTTAATACAACCAGTTGTAGAATCATAGTCTTCTTTATTTGTATTTGCGTAATGTGCAAGGTAAGTTGCCGAACATCCAATTGGAAAGTTTCCTGGTACCACAAGTGTCACTGCTCCAAGATTGATAAGTTCCTGCATACATCATACATATATAACTATATTTATATATCCAAGTAATGAAATAATATTATAGGAAAATTTAAACTGTGATATCAAATTTATATTTTCATGTCTAATGATACCAAAGTTCCAAGGTGACATATACTGTAATGCTTCGAACTAATTAGTTGAAGTGCTTCTTACATTAATTGTTTCACCAATTGTTTTAACAATTTTAGGAACGAATGGTCGAACTTCTGCTTCGTTTTTCCCTTGAAGAAATGCATGATTGTAGTCGTTGCCTCCAATTTCTCCCAAAAGAACCAAAGAGGTTTGAAGATATCTTTTACAGTCTGCTGATCATAAGGGAGTAACTCAATTATTGAAATTAAGAGTGTACATGAAAAGTGTTTTAATAAGATAAGGGAGTAAATTAAATTGCTACATTTATCATAACATATGGCTGAATTAATATATACCTGAAGAATTGTTGTATTTATTTGATAGAAATTGTTTAAACCAACTAAATTGAGTAGCCAATGAGATGTTGGCCATAGGAAGCGTTATATTCGTTTCTGTAAAATATGAATCCTCCAATGCTGTTGCTCCGGCCACTGCGAAATTAATGCTTTCAAGACTCGCATTTCTTCCTTCGAAAAAGAAGGGTTCCACAAATGGAAGTCCTAAATCTCCAGCTGCAAATAAATCATAATAATTCATAAATATAGAAGAAAAATGGTTCCCAATCCATTCATTTTTCACATATGTATATATATATTTTTTTGTAGATCCTATGTACTGGGGCTGATCCAGGATTAAAGAGTTGGGGCTGTGTCTAATTTTCTTAGAAACTAATTGATAATTACCTTCAGTATATTTTATTTACATAAAAGAAAATTATCAACGATCATTGAATTGAATTCTAAATGCTAATAACTTGATTAAAAAATAACTAAGAATATTTCACACGACGTTTTATGTTTTTTTCTCCATATTATAGAATAAATAATTTAAACACAATTGACATTGACATGAATATATTATTTACGTAACTAAGTATTTATTATATAGTCCAACAAAGTGGTCAATCCAAATTCAAATTCTGCAGTAAATTTCCATATATATAGTTAGATATAAGACAGATATATAATACCAATGAAATCAATAATGAGACGGCCATTGGAGACGCGGCCGGTGGGACGATCAAAGAAAGTGTTTCCGTAGGGCGGTAACGTGAAATAGGGTGGGGGGTTGTATGTCGATGCGAAGTGGAAACCGTTTCCGGTGTCGGTTAAGGAATCTCCAAAACCGATTATGGAGTTGAAACAATTATTCGCAGATGCAGATATGATTAGTAGGATCGTTGATGCAAAAAGAATAATTTTGGAAAGTATTGATTTTACAGCCATGGCTCTAGTACGTGTTGTGTCAATTGTGTTTTGAATAAAATGATTTTGTTAGTTAGGATATATATAGGGGGATGTTGGTTTATAAATCATAATTTATTATTTTTTTTGGATGTTGATAGAGTCAAAACAGTTATTCTTTTACATGAAGCATCTAATTCTTTTACTGAGAAGGAAGAAGAATACACCCCTTTTTCTTTTTTTCTTTTTTATTTGTCGTTTATTGCACACAGACTAAAAAATTTAATACAAAATCAAATTTTTTAAGAAAAATCCCCAACACATCATTTTAAGCAAATAATCATAATTTTAATTAACATAAATTATAATCATTAATAAGAAGAGTAAAACTAATAAAAAAATTAATTTTATTTTGTACTCTTTAAACGACAAATAAAAGTAAAAAAATGAAAAGAGTAACTTTATTCTACATTCATATTATTCATCTTTCTTAATTTATTGGCAATGCCATAATCTAGACCACAATAAATAAACAACGAAATTATTAAAGAGGATTTAAACTCATTTAAAATCACGAAAAAAAGCACAAAATCACTTCTGAAAAGTTTGTGTAAACACCACTTATAAGTGAAAGAGAGGTCCAAAATATTCATAGAGTCAAGTTTAAATAACATTAAGAGTGTAAATTAGGCTACTTTCGTATATTATTTTCTCGTAATTATTAATTTTTTTTATATATACTGTTAGTAAATCTTTATGTTTGGTATAATAAAACATTTAGTTGTATATAATAAGTCAACTATTTATCCTACTTGACTTTTTTTTTTAAATAATAGTATGACTTTTTTGGGGAAGACCAGACTATTTCTTACTCGCTAGACGCTCCTCCCCAAAAATCCTAAGTATAGACTTTGAATGTGAGACAATTGGAAATATTATTATATCTGCTAACTTGCTTCTTTCTTATTTGCTCGAAATTTCTTGACAATTATATAGGTGACTTAATTAAATAGTTTTAGAAATGTTGAATTTTATACGTGAATAAAATTAGTTGCGAGTAATGGGTTGCGTCTTTTCGATTCAAAGAGGTACCCTTTGGATTGAAAAAAATACAATCCAAATGAAATGTCTCTTGCAAAAAGATATTTTCGGTTCTATAAATATGACATTTAATCTGACCAATTAAGTATTCTTCTTTCTTCTTTTCTGGCAATAATAAAAAATTAGTTTCTTCTTCACTTTAATGTTTTGTCGAATTTTTCATTTGCTTTGGTTCGTCGTGGGTTCATTATTTATGCAAATAATGAACGAAATACTGTTTTATCTTGGAAGATTATCCGGAATCAAACTGCATGAGTAGTGACAACCTCATAATATTGTCTTAAGATTGTTGGTGTTAAACAATCTTTGCATTGTGAATAAGTTCATTTTGGCACTTATCCTTTCATATATGAACCAGTACTTTCTCTCAGATTGAATAACTAAACGGAATAATCAAACACTGAAAGGGGAGAGTAAGATTGTTCTATAAATTTGGGTGTGCCGGATTATTTGTGGTTGAAAACTCTTTATATGTCTACCCGCATATTGAAACAAGTTTCACACAAGAAAAGCTATATCATTCTTTATGAGATATGAAAAGGAAGAAAAACAAGCTATAAATCTATATCTATATCTATATCTATACTACTACTAAAAGCAATGTTTTCAGAACCGGACCGGACAGTGAACCGGTGAGCTGACTGGTTACTGGTTTTACTGGTCGAACCGGTCGAACCACTGATCGGACCGGATGACGTCATAATAATATAATAAATATATTTAATTTTAAAGTATATGTAATGTGCGTAAAATTTAAACATTATCCTACAATTGATTAAAAATATAAAATTTGTTCTATTATACTAAAATTAAATCATATAATATTTATCTAACTTATATCATAACGTTAATATGGTAATAATTTGTATGCTCATATAAATGATTATATTTCTTTATAAAAATTTAAAAGTGTAAGTAAAAAATACAACAAACTAAGAAATTCATAAATTTTAAAATATGGTTATGTAAAAAAGTCTAATATTTAAAGTCAAATTTGCATATTATATCGATTTGACTCTTTATCCTAAAAATAATATTGAAAATAAATATTTTATAGAATAAATTATTAAAATTTATTATTTGAGTATTAATTTTCATTCATAATGTGTAAAATATTTATTTGAGTTAATTATCTAATTTATAAATAAATTTGGCTTCAAGTTTCTATAATTTATAAATGTAGCTCAAATGGTAAGGAAGTCATGTTTCACTCTAAAGGTTAGGTGTTCAAATCCCAACTTTTACAAGAATTTTTAGTTTATTTTTAACATTAAAAAATTTTAAAAAAATAAAAAAAAATAAAAAAAATTCAAAACCGGGTTGAACGGTTCGGCGGTTACGGACCGGTTCAAATTGGGTTTTGGAGTAAGTGGTTTTAGGAGGTAAACCGGACCGGACCAACCTCCGGTTCGCGGTCGGACCGGCCGGTCCGGTCCGGTTTTAATAACATTAACTAAAAGTGTGAATCATTTAAGTTTTTTTTTTGTGTAGACAAAAATGCCCTTATTTAAGTTGTCAAGTATATTAATAAAATATAATTAGACATGTATTTTCCTTAAATTTTCTTTTAAAAACTTTGGTAGGAAAATAATTTAAGAAAAATTGTAATTTCCTTGCATTCTAACCAAGCACCATGAATATGAAAGAAAAATAAAAGTATATTCAAATTAGATATGAAGTCTTATAATAGTTATTTCTTATATTTACTTTAATAATTAATAAATTAACTCCTAAATCACTTTTACAATTTCATTATTGTTCTTCTATAACACATAAAAATAAAAATAAAGACTATTATTTTGAATAGTTATAAAAAAATATTATTTGTTTCATTTAAAAGTTTAGTACAATATGTCACTTCTTAAAAAAATTAAATTCTCTTAAATATCATAAAATATGTTAAAGTAGAATCGCATCTTACCTATGAATGAATAAAAATGCTTATGACTTAGTGAACTAAGTAATCTTTATTTGACATGAGAAACATTACCCCAAATTTACATGAAAATATTTTCAAGAAAAACGTGTGAAATAAGTTAAGAAACGGATGAAAATAAATGAAAATTGGTGAAATCGATCTAATAAATTTTATGTAATTGATGAAAATATGTGAAATCGATCTACATGAAATTTATGAACACTAGTGAAGGAGGTGAAAAATTGGGTGAAATCAGTAATAAAAAGTGCCGGTAAAATCGATAAATACATGTGAAATCGATGAAATTTCGGGTGACATTTCTGAAAAAAATGGAAAACAAATCAGTGAAATTAATGAATAATGGGTGAAATATATGAAGAATGGGTTAAATCATTGAGAAAATGTTAAAATCTGTGAAATAATGTGAAAATCAATGAAAATTCAAGTGAAATTGAAAAAAAAAAAACCATGTGAAATATAAGTTAAACTGATAAAAATAAGTAAAATTAGAAAAAAAAAATTTAACTAGCAATAACATTATGAACTAAATCAATAGAATTTTTTTTTTGTTTGAATAGGAGAAAACAAAAGAAATCGATGAAAAATAGGAAAAACTATGGATAATAGGTTATAATTGATCAAGAACGAGTAAATCAATGAAAATCAAAAGAATCAATGAAAATCGAATTAAACTAATTAATATAATAAGTGAAATGGCTTAGATCGGTAAAGAAATATCTTTGAAGTGATAAGGTAATAATTTGAGATATACTTAAAAGTAATTGAAGATATATAACTATTTGAGATGAAAACTCGGCATATACATGTGAAATCGATGAAAATTCAAATGATATTTGCGAAAAAAATGAATGACATCGGTGAAACGACGAAATTACATAAAAAATGATGAAATATCTGACAACCGGGTAAAATAGATGAAAAAGGCTAAAGTCGGTGAAAACATGTGAAAATTGATTAAACTGGTAGGAATAAATGAAATCAATAAAATGAAAAAGTTCAACCAACAAAAAAAATGTCTAAAAAAATCGATGAAAATACCCATGGTGAAGTTAATATATTGAATAACAGTCATTCATATGTGCTATTTTATGACATAATGAGGTTAATTTTACTCTGATTTACAACAAAATACCACATAAAGTAAATAGACATGTACAACGTATGTGCACCTTAGACCGGTGAAAAAAATGAATGTGAAATCTTAAATACATTTGAAGTCGATAAAAAAAAGGGTAAAATTTGTGAAAAATGGATGAAAATGGGTATAATCAATTAAAATAAAGGCAAAGTTGGTGAAAATATGTGAAATGAAAAGAATGAAATTTCTAAGAAAAATGATGAAACTAGTGAAATCCAATTAAATTGGGTAAAACTGGTTAAAAAAAGATAAAATCGGTCAAAACGTAAGGTTGATAAGAACATATTTAATCAATAAAAAATTAAGGTGAATAACATGTGAAATTAGTGAAAAAAAACATGAAAATGGATAAAAATGGGTTAAAATGGTAATAACGAGTGAAATCAGTTAAAAAAGAGTTTAAATGGTGAAATCGATGAAAAATTGTTTTAAACTGAAAAAAAACCAAAGAAATCGACCAAAAATGAGAAAATAATGAAAAATATTATGTCCAATAAAAAAAGGAATAAATCGCTGAAAAAATAAACAGGGTAAACAAAATTTAGACAGTGAAACATAAGGATGGATGAAAGTTTGGGTGAAATATGTAAAGAAACGAATAAAATTAGTCAAAAAATCTTGAAATCGGTGAAAACATGTTTAATTAATGAAAATTTTAGGTGAATAGCATGTGAAATTAGTGAAATAGGTGAGTTAAAATTTATCCGACAAAAACAATGTGAAATTGGAAGAAAATTGTTTAAATTGGAAAAAATATCGAAAAAAGGGAAAAACAATGAAAAATGTATAATCGATTAAAATTAGGAAAACTAGATAAAAAAAATTAAACAGTGAAAACATATGAACCGATGAAACTTCGGGTGAAATTGGTAAACACTGGTGAAGGAAAAGAGTGATGAAACCAGTAAGAAAAAAATGCTCGTGAAATCGATAAATTTATGAAGAAACGGATAAAACAGTGTCATTGGTGAATAACGGATAAACTTAACATGAAAACTACTATTACGGGATGCACTAAATAATGTTTTTATGATCTTATTTTAGAACCAATTTTATTAAATGTAATGACTAAATCAGTCATTATTATATATTTTATTACAACTATTCAAAGCCTTCATTTTTTTTATAAACCAATAATAAAATAAATCTCATTAAAATAAAATGATCAGTCATAAATATATGATATTCTATGACATAAAAATGACAAATTTTACACTAATTTATGAAAAAGCCTATGAAATTAAAATTACAACGTACGTGCACTTTTCTAGTACTTCAAAGTGTGAGGGAGTTTGGCTAAAGTTTTGGTTCTATTACCAATACTTATAATTAGAGTTAGTTATAAACTTCTGCTTGAATAAACTATATATTCTAATTTAATTCATTTAATATCTTAGACTAATATATTTGTATAAATAGGTCATACAATATTTTCGAAAATATTTCATTTACTTTGTTTAAGAGAATTAATTTTGCAAAGTTAATAATTTGAGTTTTAAATATATATATATGTCGATCTCTAAAGAGGTCAATTTCTTAAATCAACATGAGTTTGTAGACGAGTTGAGACACACAAGCTAAAAACTCCAACTTTTTCGATCCAAGCATTCTAATTTAATTACGTGGTAGAGGATGAGCCCCAAACATATAAATAAATTATGTCAAATTCGAATATTGTGTATTGAAAGGAGACGATTGGCAACAAGTTACAATCATGAAAATTGGTAGACCTCGAATTGTAATTCAATTGGATGTAGACGGATTTTAATATCAAGAGTAAAAACTTCGATAAGTTACTCGATGAATACTAGGCTAGATGAGTAGTTAACATGTTTCATCAAAGAGCTAAAACTTCTTTGGCACCTACTCACCAATGACAATGATGACAACTATTTGAATGCTAATTGCTATAATAACTACATACAATATGTGGTTTTATCAATTGGCGTAAAAATTATTTTCCTTAACTGTGAATATTTAACCAGCCAGAGGATTTCGTTGTTAAAGGAAAATAGAATATAGTTTGCGAAACCCCTCTATTTTTTTTTTTTATAATTTTTAACAATATGCTAAACAATGACACGAAAAATGTGATAGTTTATAATTTTCGTAGGTATCTATTTTTTTTTTTTATAATTTTCATTTCACCAAATGCTACTAGTTTATCTATATAAATTATTTAATAATTGAGTATCATAATTTATTTATACATAAACGATAAGTTACAATTTGAGACTAGAATTAAAAATATTTGGTCCATTAAAATTATTAACATGTAATTATGATATGAAATACTTTGGTGTAATCAATAAGGACTCATCGGTCATGTTTACATCAAATTATCTCAAGCATATATATTAGGTGGATAAAGTGCTAGATTTATTTAATAATCATGAAGTTAAAATGAATTTTGAATTTTATATAATCCTTTCCTTGTATGCTACATGAGAATAAAAGTGATAGTGTATCACAATCAAAGTATGTTTATAAATCAACAGGTGATTTATCTAGTGAAAGAGATTAGTCACTACAAAGTACTGGACTCATGTTTGAATTTCTGCTGGGAAAGTTTCCCACTTAATGAGTCTGATGCGCATCGAAAGGGTTTGTAAAATGAGATGTCATGCTCAGTTAATAAAATAAGTACATATACGAGTAATCCAAACAAGCTTCATTGGGAAGCACTAATGAGGGTACTTAGATACCTAAGGAATACATCAAAATCGGAATACACTATGGAAAACATCTAACCATCATCGAGGAACACAATGATGCAAATTGGATCTCTGATTCAGAAGAATTAAAATCCACAAACGGTTATTCATTTATATTAGGAGGAGACACAATTGTTGGGATTCACTAAGACTAAGTTTCCAAGTCTCCTATATGGGTCATGGCCCTTTTAATTAGAAGACTAAGTTTTCCAATTAATTCATGGCCCACTTAATTAATTTAATCAGGCTTTATTTAATTTTCCAATTAAATTAATTAATTACTCTCCCAATTAATTAAATTAGACTCCAAGTCTATTTAATTAAATCTTCCTATAATTAATTAAATCCAACTTAATTAATTAACTCACAAATTAAATTCCAATTTAATTTATAATTTTGATCCAATTCCAATCGGATCCAATTTGTTCCAATTGGGTCGACCCAGTCACTTAATCGACCCAGTCGATTTTGTCGACCCTGTTGTTTCCATTTCCTTCACTTTCGCTTCATGTGTATTGTGTATGCCCCCATAGGTTCACCACATAATTGGTTGTGGGTTATAATTAAATATGTTGGATGAAGATGAAGATAGAGTGTATTGAAGACAAAAAATTTAAGGGAGGTTTTGATGATTTCCAAAACATCAAGATCAGCTAAGTATGGAACACTTAGTTAAAACCCTTAGAAGAATTTTGACCAAATGAGAAGACAAATCAGAAGGGTCAAAGATTCAAGGTCCAGAAGGCTACTGATCTGCTGAAGGAAGAAATCAGACTGGTGAAGATTAGCCGACTCAAATCAGATTTGTTCAAGTTTGGGATCAACTCTGTTCATCATCAGACTTGTGTTCTCATCGGCCAAGTGGAAAGGATCAGAAAGTCTCCCCAACGGTAATTAATGCACTTGGAGTAATAAATGCTGAAGACCGAGGTTATTAATGACAAATGATTGAAGAAATACCTCGTATCAGCTAGGTGCATTAAATGCTGCTTGACAGAAAGTACAGTCTGCAGTACTGTCACTGTGCAGAGAGCCGTTCGCAGAAATTAAGGACCAGTACCCGAGGAATTTGAATTGTGTCTCTCTTCAACGGACATTTTTCAAATCTGTGAGTATAAATAGCTCAAAAGGCAAAGAGAAGAAAATAACACAACAACTGAGAGATTATCTACGAAGCAGAATATTTTCTAAGTTTCAAGAAGATCAAGAACAGCTCACTCACCTGCTGAAGTCATTTGTTGACAGAAGCTTGTTGAAGAAAAACGAATACATTTTCTGAGTGAATCTGTGTTAAGAGAGTGTTGTGAGGAGTTCTTATCCGTCTTTGTGAGTGATAAGACTCTGTAGAATAGGTCTTCTTTGTGATTTCCTATTGCGCACTTGTGGCCTTTTCATTTGTTGATTGGCGCAAACAGAGTATACTGTAAACATTGTGATTATAGTATAACCCAAGATCTAAATGACTTGGAAGAGTGGACTAAAGGATTTAAATCCATATATCCACTATAAAAATTCTGTGTGTTCAAACTTGCATTATTTTCTAGCATAGTTAACAAACTGCATAAGAACACTTGAAAAACTGTTTGAAAAGATTTTTAAAGGAGTATGATAAAACTGGGGATAAAATCTTTCAATCTACCAAGCTTACTTGTGAAAAACACTTAAAATATCCGCTGCAAGTATTCTGGTGTTAAAACTGATTTTGACTAAATCAGCTAAGTAATTATCAGATTAGTGATCAACTGAGCTGTTCAAAGATTTGTTCGCGATCAGCTTAGTCAGCTTACTGTTCTATAACAGCTTAGTCTGCTAACAGTTTAGTAGAAAGTTTTAAAGTTTAAAAAAATTTCAGAGGTCTATTCACCCCACTCCTCTAGACCTCATCTGACCACTTGGGACCAACAAGTGGTATCAGAGCAGGTGGTTCATTAGAATCAGTTGTCTGATCAACGAGCTTGATCCTAGTGTTCTTCAAAGGTTTTCAAACTTTTTCAAAAGAGCATATTTTTTAAAAACCAAAAATTTTTTGAAAATGGACTGTATCAGCCATGTTCCCCACATAGCTGGTATAAGCTTCGAGGACTGGAAGATCAGAATGGAGATCTTCTTAGCTGCCTATAATGATAACATGTACACATGTATCATAAAAGGTCCATTCAAATTCACCAAGACTATAAAGGTTGATGAAGTAGATATAGTGGTGGAAAAAGATATAAATGAGATGACAGCTCAAGAAATCAAGCTGTTCAATCTGGACAAAGTTGGCCGTTTCATCATGACCAAGGCCCTAGACAATGATAGATTTGATAAAGTCAAGCATTGCAAGACTGCCAAAGAAATGTGGGATAAGGCTCGTGACATGAGCGAAGGAAACGACGCCATTAAAGAGCATCAGCTGAGTGTTGCTCTGGAAAAGCTGGACAACTTTAAGATGAAGTCTGCGGAAACCATTGATCAGATGGATACAAGGTTTACAAGGACGCTAAATGAAGTTCTCAAGCTTGGAAAAACCTTCACAGACAAGGAGATAACCGCCAGGGTGCTGAAGACTCTACCTCCAAAGTTCAACATGAAGGTGACAGCCATGTAAGAGTCAAGAGATTTGGGAAAGATCTCACTCACCGAGCTGTTCTCAATACTCAAGGCGTATGAGTATAAACTGCCAAGAATGGGTGTTGAAGAAACCTCCACTTCAAGTCCCACAGCTGCCCTAGTTGCTGCTGAAAATCCGAGAAGACCAGCATACAAAAGCAAAGAAGTGAACTCATCTGATGAAGCCACAATACTCAACAAAAAGGAGTACACAGCTGGAGACGTTGCATTGCTGATAAACAACTTCAAGAAGTCCTACAAAAGAAAAATGAAGAACAAATACAACAATGCTTCTACTTCTAACCCTACTTCTTCTTCTCAAGATAATGATTCATATAAATCCAAAATGATGTGTTATAATTGCAGGAAATTGGGTCATTTCATCAGAGACTGCCCATATCCTAAAGCCGAGAAATATACAGAAAATAAAAAGAGAATCAGAAAGGAAAGAAAGCATCAGAAAAACAAGGTGCTGATAACAGAAGCAGAGAAGCTGGCTGCTATCTACTCATCTGATTCAGATTCAGACACTTCTGATGAAGAGTCTTCTGAAGAAGAGAATCCTGCATTCATTTGCCTGATGGCCAAGGAATCTGATAACTCTGAGGATGATGAGGTAACTCCTCTTAAAAATGAATTATTCAATTCATTTGAGCAAATGGTAGTTAATAATACAAGTATTGTTGATGCATTTGCTAAGCTTAAGGAAGAGATGATTTTGCTAAGAGAGCAGAACAGTTCACTGAAACTTAAGGCTGAAAAGCCAAAAGAATCAGCTGAATATAAACTGCTTGAGCAGAGAATGAATCTCTGAAAGCTAATGTGAAGTACATAAGGGTAAAATCATGGAACTTGAAAAGATAATTGAGTCTCATGAAAAATCATCTGTTGCATCCACTCATATCTCTAGTAAACAGAAGATACCTTTAGAACAGGATAAGTTAGAACTGAACCATACTGAAAAATTTATATCAGCTGACAACAGTAAGGTCATTTTGTATGTCCAGACTACTAAACCTGCTTCACCCGAGAAAGAATGAAAGGAGAAGAAAGCTCCTAATGCTAAAAAGAGCAAAGAGCCTAGTGTAGGAAAACATACTGGTAAGACTAGACAACAAAGTCCTAAGAAGTCTGCTGATAAGGCTAAAACCAATCATACTAGTGGTAAACTAAGTCATCTGTTAATGAGCAAGCACCTAGTAAGCCAAAGAAGCATAAGAACAAGAAAAATCAAAATGCTTGGTATGGAAATGAGTCATACTATGTGCAAACTGCTGCATATCCTCCTATGTATCATGCACCTCAATTTCCAACTTACTATGCACCATATCCTGCTCATCCAATGCATGCATATCCTGCTTATCATGCATCTTATTCTGCTTATGAGCATCATCCTTATCATACTGATTTTCAACTTAGCAAATCTGATGGATATGATGAAGATAAACATGTTCATACTCCTGTCAAAACTCAGAAGCCTAAGAAGCCAAAGACTTCAACATCTTGGGTTGTCAAAGGTGGAACTAATCCTTCAGGACCCTCTCAATAAGGTTACCTAAAACAATTTTATTTTGTTTTGTAGGTTAGGATTAGGAGTAGGAGTAAAGTAGAGAAAATTTGTTACTTGGACAGCGGCTGTTCAAGACACATGTGTGGAAGCATACATGAGCTAACTGATGTTGTTGCTGTGGATGGTCCTAAAGTTACTTTTGGAGACAGCAAGGAAGGCAAGATTGTAGCAAGTGGAAGATTAATCAAAGGCAACATTGAGATATCTGACGTCTCTTATGTTAAAGGCCTCAAATACAATTTGCTGAGCATAAGTTAATTTTGTGACAAGGGATTTTCAGTCATAGTCTCATCAGATAAGTGCTACGTTGATCAGATTGGTACAAAGAAGGTAATTTTATCTGGAAGACGACGAGGAAATATCTACACAGTGGACTGGAATTCTGTTAACAAGAGTTCTAATATTTGTTTGGTGGCATCAACACCAAGTGAAGTCAGTTGGGTGTGGCACAAAAGAATGAATCATGTGAATTTCATGACCATAAAAAGACTTATCAAGAATGATCTGGTAGAAGGAATTCCAAAAACAATCATGAGCAAAGATAAGCTTTGTGACGCCTGTCAGAACGGTAAATAAATCAAGTCATCTTTCAAGAGCAAGAAGCACCAATCATCTGGAAGGATCTTGGAGCTGCTACGTATGGACTTATTTGGACCCATTGATCTAATCAGCAATGGTGAAAAGAAGTACTGCCTAGCTGTTGTGGATGACTATTCAAGATACACTTGGGTGATTTTCATGAAAAAGAAAAGTGAAACCAAAGAGCATCTTACAAATCTGATGGAGCTGATCCAGAATGATAAGAGCATGAAGATATTAAAGACCAGATCAGATAGAGGGACTGAATTTACAAACTCAACTGTTGAAGAGTATTGTAATGTCAGAGGAATCAGCCATGAGTACTCTACTGCCAGAACCCCTCAACATAATGGAGTTGCTGAAAGGAGAAACATAACTCTAAAAGAAGCTATCAGGACTATGATAGATGAAGCAAAGCTGCCCCAAAGATTCTGGGCAGAAGCAACAAATACAGCATTTTTTACCCAAAACAGATGCATGATCAACAAGCACCAAAACAAGACTCCATATGAATTTGGAACAACAAGAAGCCAAACATTCATTACTTTAGACTTTTCAGTTGTAAATGCTTTGTTTTAAATAATGGGAAAAATCACCTCACTGCCTTAGCAGAGAAGGCTGATGAAAGCTGTTTTTGTAGGATATTCTACTGTCAGTAAAGCTTATAGAGTCTTTCAGAAAAGAACTTTACTTGTAGAAGAATCCATTCATGTAGTATTTGATAAACCAAATCAATATTCTGAAAAGAATCAAAGTACTGATCAAAATCTGTTTACTGATTTTCAGAAATTGAGTGTTGAAAGAAATGAAGAGTATATACCCAGCATACTACCTGATCTCAACTCAGCTGCTAACTCAAGTGCTGTTCAAAATCACACTGCTGATTATCTAACAAAAGAGTTACAAACAGTTGACAGACCAGAGATTGTTCAACAGACAACTGCTGTTCAACAGACTACTACTGAAACTCCAACAGTAGTGTTGCAAGATCAAAACAGAGGACAACATTCAGATTTGCAACCTGATCTCAGATGGCTCAAGAATCACCCACCAGAGCTGGTGATTGGTGATCCTTTGGACAAAGTAAAGACAAGGAGAGCTGCTGCAAATGATGCCATGTTTGTCAGCTTCCTATCTCAAATAGAGCCTAAACAGATTGAAAAAGCTCTTAGTGATTCAAATTGGATTGAAGCTATGCAAGAAGAGTTGAATCAATTTGAAAGGAATGAAGTCTGGTACTTAGTTCCTAGACCAAGTCATCAAAGGGTAATTGGCACTAAATGGGTATTCAGGAACAAAATGAATGAAGATGGTATTGTCACCAGAAATAAAGCAAGATTAGTGGCCAAGGGTTACTGCCAAGAAGAAGCATTGACTTTGATGAAACCTTTGCACCAGTGGCAAGATTAGAGGCAATCAGACTATTTCTCGCCTATGCTGCTCATAAAAATTTCACAGTCTATCAAATGGATGTGAAATCAGCTTTTCTCAATAGAGAATTGCAAGAAGAAGTTTATGTTAAACAACCACCTGGATTTGAAGCTTACAAGGAAGAAGACAAGGTGTATCGACTGAAGAAAGCCCTCTATGGACTGAAACAGGCTCCAAGAGCATGGTATGATACCCTATCTAATTTTTTTTTAATTAAAGGATTTCGTAAAGGTAAGGTGGATAAGACTCTGTTCACTGTTGAATGGGAGGATCATATATTGCTTGTGCAAAATATATGTGGACGATATTATTTTTGGTTCAACAAATCAACAAATGTGTCACAAGTTCTCCAAGCTGATGCAAAACAAGTTTGAAATGAGCATGATGGGTGAACTAAATTATTTTCTTGGTTTGCAAGTAAGACAGTTGCCTGATGGAATATTCATTAACCAAGCAAAATACACAAAGGATCTGTTCAAGAAATTTGGTATGAAAATTAGCTCTACTGTTAGTGTTCCAATGTCTACTGGACTTTGTTTGGATAAAGATGAAGATGGCAAATCCGTGGATATAACCAAATACAGAGGAATTATTGAGTCACTGTTATACTTAACAGCTAGCAGACCTGATATAATGTACTATGTTGGGGTTTGTGCGAGATATTAATCAAATCCTAAGGAATCTCATCTTCTAGCTGCCAAAAGGATACTTAGATATCTTAAAGGCACTCAAGAATTGGGATTATGGTACCCTAGAGAATCTGGTAACTTATTGGTTATTCAGATTCTGACCTTGCTGGCTGCAAAATTGATAGGAAGAGCACAACAGGTGCCTTTCAATTTTTAGGCAGTCGTCTCACTACACCATAGATTGTTTGTATAATTTTCCAAAAATGTGATCAATATAGTTACTTTAAATCTCATGGATATTTCAAGAAATTCTCCCTATTTTATTTAGTCATTTTTACCTTTAATTCAGATTTCTTTAGTTTTATATAGAAACCCATTTACTAAGCCAAAGGATAACTCTAGTTTTAAAAAAAAGTCAAATAGGTTGATAAGTCACGGGGTAAATGCAAAATACTCCCCTGTGTTATGCTAAACCTGTAAGAAACTGTCATGTGAAATTTTTATTGCGCCAAACTTCCTTGTATTTTCAAAAACCTTGCAAAAAACACTCAATTTGTAAAAAAAAAGGTCATTTTGGATCGACAAATTTCAAGAAATAATTTTAAAAATATTTTATGTGAAGTTGTAGGGACCAACTTGAAGTATTTTAAAAATGATTTTTTGAAATATGTCGATTCAAAACGACCTATTTTTTTTATAAATTGGGTGTTTTTTGCAGAATTTTTGAAAGCACGAGGAAGTTTGGCACAATAAAAATTTTACAGGGTAGTTTCTTGCAGGTTTAACATATCACATGAGAGTATCTTGCATTTTTTCCATAAGTCTTATATAATAATATTATAAATATGTGAGGCTCGAACATGATTGTACATATATACAAGTTTCTGATCAATAAATTATGTGGTACATACAAGTTTCTTAACAATAATTTTATAAATTAAAAAAGAAATAAATTAGATTATATTATATTAGAAAGAAGAAAAAAAAAGGTGGGAATTTTTGGCGGTGAAGCCCAAAAGTTCCTACCCAATTTTGGATCAATTGTTTTGAAACAAAATTAAAAAAAAAAGGGTAAAGTGGGGGAACTTTTAGTGCTGAAGATCCCAAAAGTCTTCTACCCTAATTTCTCTCGTTCCTATTTGTCCTTTCTAATTTATCAAGCAAAGTAAGAAACCCTTCCTTATCACAAGTTTTCACCTCCTTTTCTCCATCTACGGTTGCGGCATTCTCCCTTGCAATCTCTCCGT
Organism: Penstemon eatonii; assembly: GCA_038501285.1. Classification (NCBI taxonomy): domain Eukaryota; kingdom Viridiplantae; phylum Streptophyta; class Magnoliopsida; order Lamiales; family Plantaginaceae; genus Penstemon; species Penstemon eatonii. Next base: position 62,241,206 of record CM076715.1, on the reverse strand, counting down.
TTGGGTTGAATTAATAAGGTAAGGGTGAAATTATTGGCACATTCTCTTAGGGATAAGTGAGGTTCATTGAATTTTTTTTAGTATTCTTTCATGTATTTAAATGGGAACAAAGATCTAAGTCAGAAACTGACATATAACAAAAGGGGGGTTAAGAGTCTTATTTCTTTTAGAAATATTGTTGCTAGGATTTCTTTTTATATATAATGCTAGTTTGTTTGACTGATTATAAATTATATCATGGAAATTACTTTACTGAGTGTTGAATTCTTATTGTTGAGATGTTTCATCAACAAGTATTGACTCTATAAGTTGCATATAGGATTTTTAGTTTTTCTCATATAAAAATTGTTAAAAAGTTTTGGGTTTGAAGAATTTTCTTCAGTTTTAATAAAGTAGTGTGTTTCTAGAATGTTATTGTGGAGTTGTGGGTCTTGCATAAGTTGTGTATGTCTTTTTTGTAGAATAGTGAAAATTCTAGCAAAATATTGGTTGTTTGCAATCATTCAAAACATTATATTCATGAAAGTTTGTCTATTTGCGTAGATAAGTATTTTGAAAGACTATCTCTATTTATATGGTGGGGTTTAAGTTTAAATTATTCGGAATTTGAACTTTAGCTTTACTAGTTGATGTTAATGCACAAGTGACTATGAATGTGTGGAATTCCAATTGTCAGTTCTTGATGCTGTTATTTGAAGTTTATTAAATAACTGTTGCAGCCATGGATGAAAGTTGGATTGAAGAAAGAGATAGGTTTAGTTCCAAACACATTGCTGGAATCGAATCCTTTATTAGTTTTTCAAGGGAAAACGGCAATACTTCTGATAATAAGATTCTTTGTACATGCAATAACTGTCGAAACACTGAATAAAAGAGTTTCATTGAAGTTAAAAGAGACTTGCACTTGAATGGATTTTATTTGTACTACCGGAAGTGGATATTTCATGGTGAGCCTAATGTTTCACATCACTCTTCTTTAGTTGATGTATCTATTCATTTCAATTTATAACTGTCTAAAGTTTCATTGTTGAAAGATTAAGATTTTAAGGAGGAGTTCTTTTTGTTGATATGCAGGGAAATGCCGCCAAAAGGAGTGATATTACGTCGTCCCACCACTAGGAGTTTTCAAGATGCAAACCAACAATTAGCTCCAGTTGTTCCAAACTTGCCATCATGGTCTATAACTTCATCAACAGATTCTCCACTATCATCTGATTCTCAAATTTTTCAAGAACATGCATCTACAGAAGCTCCACCTCCCATAGGTCACATGGATGAGATAGATACAGATGATTCTGCACCGACCTTCCCAAATCCCACAAGTAAGAATATTATTCAATATGTTTTAATCACGTCAAATAATATATTCTGATATTGCTTTTGTTTGGATTGACAACTAAAATAGATAATGCCAAGAAAGGACGTCGTGGCAGAAGTGTAGGCAAATCATTAGAGAAAGAAATAGCTAATAATGTAAGTGTTAATGACATTTAAGATTAAAGTTGTTAACATAAATGATTTAAACCAAGTGCATGTATTTCATCTCAGGGGAACAAGTTGCTAGAGATTGAGTTTATTGAAGGTTACAAGAAGCCCATTAAATACGCTTCACACTTGGCGAATGGAATTGGGATAGTTGTTAGGCATTCTGATCTAGATTTCAGGACTTCGAGGAAAAAAGTCCCAGAAGATATCAAACTGACCGTGTATGCTGGATTAGACGTAAGTTTTAGTTATAACTATCTAATATCTTTTGTATTAATATGGCTTTGATTTTCATTCGAATAGAATAAGTTCTTCTATGGTATTTCATCTTCTATGATTTTAAAATCTATAAATTGATTATTCAAGAAACTTAGTAATTTTTCTTTTCTTCTTAGCAATGGTTTGATATCAAGCGATTGAGCACTGATCAACTTGTGCAAAGTTACATAGACGACATGTTTTATGAAAGCTATAAGCATTTTAAGGGAAGATTAAGTCAAAGCTACAAAGAAATGGTAGCTAAGGGTATAAATCCAAGGACTAATATTCCATATGATTGGATTGAAAGTGAAAAATGGGAAACCCTCTGTGATTATTTTGCAACTTCCAAGTTCCAGGTTTATGTTAAATTTATTTTGGTAAAATAATTATTGTTTTTAATTAGAGGGATTCTCACTTTTAATTATCATATGTAATTGCAGGAAAGGTCCACAATCAATGCAAGGAACAGGTCATTCATGCCGTATCCCCAAACTTCAGGTTCAAAATCATTCACCACAAGGTTGATGAATATAGTAGTGCAATTTAAGTTTTAAAAAAAAATATGCAATTTAAGTTTGAAAAAATGCTTTTATCTTCTTATATAATGCTAATATCCAATTTTAACATAATAAGACTTTGTTTCTCATAGGAAAAACAAAGTTGTGTTGATAACTTTGGGGATACTCACATGAGGAATGGGGAGTATGTAAATCACAAAGCTACAGAAAAACATGTATGTTCGAGTGGTTCACAAATCTTTATTAAGACTATATATATATATATATATATGTGTGTGTGTGTGTGTGTGTTTAAATTTGAAAAATATGGATATTATTTTAATTTGAATGTTTAAATTACAGAAAGAAATGATAAGCCGGAGGAGCCAAAATATTGAAGATGCAGAAAATTTACCTTTGGAAAGGGAAATTATGAAGAATGTACTTGGTGTGCGCAGCGGATATGAGAGGGGTATGGGATCTGGAGTAGTATCATCTAAAGGTAATAAGAGGTCGAGATGTGAGTCTACACAACTTAAGGAAGTACAAGAAAAACTGACTAGGGCAGAAAATGAGTTGCTAGATGCCGTTACTCGTATCAGATCTCAACAAGAAATGATCCAGAGCTATAATGAAGAAATAACAAGTCTCAAAGAGGACCGTAAGAGCTCTAATGAAGAAATAACAAGTCTCAAGGATTCTCATAATGAATTGAAGCAAATGTTGATGAGAATATGTGCTGAAAAACTAATTTAGAGGTTCTGCTTCTAAACCTTGCTAGTTATTATTACTTTTCTTCTTGTTGAAACTTGTGAGTTTGATTTAGTTGCTAAAATTTGTGTAATTGGATTAGTTGCTGAAATTTGTGCTATGTTATCTTACATTGTTTGTATATTTTAATTTTTTTTGCAGGTTTAAGCATCTATTTAATTTGGATAATCGGACGTCGACTTTAGCAAGTTAGATATATTTTGTTCAATCAAAATCCTTGTGATTGATATATTTGTTTTGGAACATAAAAAATGTCTATTTTTGTTAGAGGAGTTACAAAGTCTCGTAGGAATTGGTATGATTTGAGATATCGATGTCATTTACTTTTGAAACAAATTTTTATAGTAATTCTTGATTTAATTATATTAGATTAAATTGTGAGAATTAGTTTATTTCTTATATAGTTATGTATGATTTATATTTTGATTTTAGATAAACAAGAAATTAAGGTTTTTGGTAACCATAATGCTATATTATTGTAACGAAATTTGAATATATATTATAGGACAATATAAATAAAAAGGGTAACAATTTTATTTGTTACCTCATTCTTTCGTAACGAAAGTATATTATGTATTTATTATTAATCAGTTAAATTTTTGGTAACGAAAATATTTTTTGGCAACAAAATGAACCATCTTTTGTGACGAAAGTTTAGTTACCAACATATGAAATATGGTAACGAAAACTTCTTTGTTACCATACCAACTGTAACGAACACAAAAGTTTAGTTACCAAAACTTCTCGCGACGGACTTTAAAAAACGAACTTTGTAACGAAATTTTTTCGTTACCAATACATTTGGTAACAAATATTACGCTTATTGTAACGAAATAATTTGTTACCAAATGTGCAATTTGTTGTAGTATATCTTGTTATCTTCGAGGTTAACTCTCAACAAACTAGTTAGTTTATGGATTCTTAAAGTCAGGGGGAACGTGTAAGATTAGCGGTACTTCTGATTAAAAGATGAAATTTGTTGATGAAAGTTAGTTGAAGTTATGTTTTCATCAGAAGATCTAAATTTTGAAGATTGAAGATTAATTATCTAGCTGGACTGACAAACAGCCAAGGAAGATTACTAGCTATTGGCTTTCACTAGTAATAATCTGTCATCAGGACACTAGTCCCATCAGATAAGTATTTATTTTACTCGTCTGATCGTTTACGTAAAAGCTCTGTTGTTTAAAAATGTTTTATCTAAAGTTCGCTTTTACTAGTAAACTTAGGCGGTTCATATTATCGCCTGACACTAAATGCTTTTTGCATTTTGAAAATGCGTAACTGACGCCGCACGATCAAAGCTGACACAAAATGGATCAAACGCTTAGCGTGTAACACGGAAACCGATGCACTCAACCTCTTTAAAACCATATCTGATCATCTCACTGTCTCTTTACGCACCCAAAAATATTCAAACGCATTTATGAGAATTTCTGCTTCTATATTTTGCAAAAGCTCTCTTTCTTCACTAACCTTTCACAGAATCATCATGACTCCTCAACAAGAAGCAAAGGCAGAGGGCATGTATCTCGTCTATGATACATATCACCACTCTGGCACCGTCTTAATGAAAGAAATCCTTGAAAAGTTTAAAGCAGCAACCCTAGTGAACTTCATGGAAGCTCACGAAGAAATGGTGTGGAAAGACCAAGTGATGGAGTATTACAACACCAAAGACGCTGTTGATTTCGAAAAACTTGAAACCAAAGCCACCGTCAGAGGAGAAGCAATAGTCATCACCCCTGTCCTGCTGCATGAAAAATTCGGGCTGTCAAATCAGGGAAGGACTGATGTTACTTCTATGGCAGAAGACAAAATCCATGAATTTTGGGCTATCTGTGCCAAAGATGGAGAAGATATGTTTAGTAATCTCAAGAAGAAACAGCTCAAGGATGAATATCAGCGCATGGCTGATATGGTATCCAAGCTGATAGAGAACTGCACTTTTTCTCTAGACAGTGTCACTATGAAAAGATACTGCATAATGATGGTTGTTTACTATGGCTATGAGGTGAACTAGTCTGTTGTCATTTGGTATATTCTGGCGAACTTTCATCAGAAGAAGCAAACCAACCACAGGATTACCCTAAGTTATTTGTTCTATAATCTGGGTTGTGGAATGACTGGAGGGAAAGAGATTCATAATGCCAAGGCCATGGCAACCTATCAGACTGTTAAGGCAGGAACAAAGAAGAGAAAGAATGATGAGGAAGAAGAAGATACTGAGGAGGCTAAGGAAAAGGCTCCTGCTAAGAAGCAAAAGAAGTCTGTTCAAACAGCTAAGCCTGTTGTTCAAGCCAGAACAGATAAGAAGAAGCAAGCCACTGATGAGCCAAAGGAAATGGCTCCCAGTAAAAAGAAAAAGGCATCTGTTCAAACAGCCGAACCAGCTGTTGAAGCCAGAACAGATGAACCTACTGAAAAGATTGTTGTTGATGACATCATCAATCAGACAACAAAAGAGATAGACAATATGTCTCCTGCTTCACCTTCAAGAACCATTTCTGCTGAAAATGTTGCTCAAAGGACTAGAAGCCAGTTGAGAGACACTGCTGCTTCTAAGCCCGTCCAAGAAAAGGTTGCTACCAAGACGTCTGCTAAGAGGAAGGTGGTTTTTGAACCATCTCCTGCTAAACCTTCTGTTTTAGTCAGAGAACGTCCTCAATCAGCAGAGAGGCCTGCTGGAGTTAAAGAAGAGTCTGCTGCTAAGGAGTCAGCTGCTGATCAAGTTGTCCAACAGACTGCTTCCACCGCACCAACAATTGAGGGATCTGAACCTTAAGATGATCTTGAAGTGCAGATCATCAATCCTGTTGCAGCTGCACCACTTGCATCTGCTGCCCCTGAACCTGCTGCTAAAGAAGCACAGACAACTGATAAAAAGAAAGGAAAAAGAAAAATATTCATAAGGAGAAAGAAGGTGTCTGCTGCTGACAAGAAAAAAAGAGAAGAAGCAGAGCAAAGAAAAACGGACGAACAGGAATACCAAAGGGTTGTTGAGCTTAGCAAAATTGCAGCTGAAAAAGAAGAGCGAAAGAGACGAATGACTGCTGCTGAACTCAAAGCTGCTGAAGATGCAGAATTGGCAATGGCTCTTGAGCTAAGCAAGAAGGATTCTCATGGCCCAAGCATAACTGGTGGCATCAAGATTGGTGAATCAATGAAGGCCAAGCTGAAAATGTCTGCTGGTATGATACCAGAAAAGAAAAGGTTTGAAGTGAGAAAACCCTTTGAAATTGTCAATTTTGACCTTTCTGTTTTCAACAGATTCGAAGCTGCCCTGGCTCACATTGATGAGAAGCTGCAGCGTAAAACCCTGTTTATCCAAGAAAAGGAGAGATATATAAGATGGAGGGATTACAGGATGAACAAATCTATTGAAGAGATCCAGATGAGAAATGGGTCTTTAGCTGGCTGCAGACTACTTCAGTCAACAAAGCACTGGATGCTGATTATGTAAGAGATGTGATGCATAGATATGCACACGAATTTGCTGTTGCAGAAGCCAAAATCATCTCTGATGCATTGCCAGCCAAGAGAAGAAAACTAGATGATCCTATAAAGAGGGCTGTGCAAATTGCTGTTCACACTTCCTTGGAGAAAGGGGCTGAACGTTCAAGATATGAACAAGGATCTCCAAGTGATCTGCCTACTCTACCCAGTGTACAGCAGATTACATTTGGAAAAGAAATGAAATAGTATCAAGAGTTGCATAAAATGAAGACACTTGCTGCAAGTAGTCTACCTGTTATAAAGAGAATACGCCAGACTACTATTTTCACTGAAGATGGAACTATTGTTACTAAGATCTTTGAAGACGTCAAAGAACAGGCTGTTGCTGAAGAGTCTTTAGCTATTGAGTGGAAAGCTAAGGAAAAGACTGAAGAAGAACCTGCTCTAAAAGACGCTCCTGTCCACCAGGAAGAAGATCAGACTGCATCACCCTCTATTCCAACAGCTGATTTGCACTCGTCGCTGATGGAATCCTTCCAGCTGATGCTTGAAAATTCACTTAAGGAAATGGAAGAGAGGAATATGATGCTGATGAAGAAAATGCATGAAGAAAATGTAAGAATGGTCAAGGATGCCATTGACAACTTCCCACTGCCACAAGATAATTCTCTTATGCCGACCAAAAGCATTCTGGATATGAACAGAAGCATTGAAGATGTCAAAGCTGATGTTGGTCATCTTCATACTATTTTTAAGAGAAATGAAGACATTATTGCTCATCTGACTGACACAATCATCAAAGTTATTAATGAAGAGACTGCAAAGAATTTGTTATTGATTGCAGAAGTTCAAACTACTGCAAACAAAGTCCATCAAGAAATCCCTATTTTACAACTCAATGTTGACTGCGTTGTTGGTCCCAAGTGGTCAGATGAGGTCTAGAGGGGGGGGGGGTGAATAGACCTCTGAAAATTTTTAGACTTAAAAACTTTTCAGTCGTCTGTCAGCATACTAAGCTTATAAAGAACAGTAAGCTGACTAAGCTGATCGTGAACAAATCTTGAACAACAGAGTGACCACTCTTCTTATAGTTACTTAGCTGATTTCAGCAAAAATAGTTTTACAAGAGTATACTTGCAGCGGATAATTTGTAAGTGTTTTTCACAAGTAAACTATGTCTTTTAAAGATTTTATCCCCAGTTTTAAAACTCCTTCAAAATCTTTAATCAAATGTTTCAAGGTGTTAACTTATGCAACTTTAAAATATGCAAGAAAACTTATGCAAAAATAACACAAAGAATTTTTATAGTGGTTATATGGATAAAAATCCTTTAGTCCAATCTTCCAGATCACTCAGATTCTGGGTTATACTATGAACACAAGGTTTACAATATTTCTCCACTAACGCCCAAACAACAAATGAGAAGGCCGCAAGCTCACAATAGGAAATCACTAAGAAGACCTATCCTCTGAAGTTAGATCACTCACACAGATGGATCTACACTCCGCACAACACTCAACTAATACAAATTCACTCAGAAAATGTTTTCTTTTTTGCTTCAACTTGGTTTTTGTCAACAAATGACTCCACCAGACGAGTGAGCTGTTCTTGAGCTTCTTGAGACTTAGAGAAAATTCAGCTTCAGAAATAAAATCTCAGAATGTTGTTGTGTATTTGCTCTTTGAAATCAGCTCTATTTATACTCAGATTTGAAAATGTGACCGTTGAAGAAAATCACAAATCAAATCCGTAGCCTTAGCCCAATTTTCAGAACGGCTCCCTGCTACAGTACTTTTCTGTTGTACTTTCCTGTAGCTGCATTAAATGCACCCTGCTGATCCGAGAATAAACTTCAATCATTTGCCATTACTACCCTTCTCTTACAGCATTTATTACACCAAGTGCATTTATTACCGTTGGACTAACTCCTTGATCTCTTCTACTCTGCTGATCAAAACAACCCTGCTGATAGATACCCTGCTGATCAAACTCTGAACCCATCTGATTTGAGTCAGCTGATGGTCTACCCTTCTGATTGCTATTTCAGCATAAGATCAGTAGTCTTCTGGGCTTAGAATTTTGGACCCTTCTGATGTCTTCTTTTCTTGGTCAAAATTCTTTTAAGGGACCTAAGCTTTCCGTACTTAGCTGATTTTGACGTTTTGGAAATCATCAAAATTTTCCGTTATCTTCTTATCTGAATGTTGTCCTATGTTTTGATCTTGCAACACTACTGTTGGAGATTCAGTAGTAGTCTGTTGAACATTTCTTGTCTGTTGAACAGTCTCTGGTCTGTCAGCTGTTTGCAACTCGTCTGTTAGACAATCAGCACTGTGATTTTGTACAGCATTTGAGTTAGTAGCTGAATTGAGATCAGGTAGTATGATGGGAACATATTCTTCATTCTTTCCAACATTCAACTTCTGTAAATCAGTAGACAGATCTTGATTAGTACTTTGATTCTTTTTGGAAGATTGACTTGGCTCATCAAATACTACATGAATGGATTCCTCTATGAGTAAAGTTCTTTTGTTAAAGACTCTGTAAGCTTTACTAACAGTGGAGTATCCTACAAAAACAGCTTCGTCAGCCTTTTCTGCAAATGTAGTAAGGTGATTTTTTCCATTGTTCAATACAAAACATTTACAACAAAAAATCTTAAAATAGTGAATGTTTGGTTTTCTGTTGTTCCAAGCTTCATATGGAGTTTTGTTCTGATTCTTGTTGATCATACATCTGTTCTGGGTAAAGCAAGCTGTGTTTGTGGCTTCTGCCCAAAATCTTTGAGGCAGCTTAGCTTCAGCTATCATTGTTCTGACAGCTTCCTTCAGTGTTCTGTTTCTCCTTTCAACAACACCATTCTGTTGAGGGGTTCTAGCAGCTGAATACTCATGATGTATTCCTTTGATATTACAATACTCTTCAACAGTAGAGTTTGTGAACTCTGTCCCTCTATCTGATCTGATCTTCAATATTTTTGTGCTTTTCTCATCCTGGATCAGTTCCATCAGATTAGTAAGATGTTCCTTGGTTTCACTTTTCTTCTTCATGAAGATCACCCAAGTATATCTTGAATAATCATCCACAACAGCTAGACAGTATTTCTTTCCACCATTGCTGACTGTATCAATGGGTCCAAATAAGTCCATGTGTAGCAGCTCCAAGATTCTGTCAGAAGATTGGTGCTTCTTGCTTTTGAATGATGACTTGATTTGTTTCCCTTTCTGACATGCGTCATAGAGCTTATCTTTGCTCATGACAGTTTTTGGAATCCCTTCTACCAGATCATTCTTTATTAGTCTGTTTATGGTCTTGAAGTTTAAATGATTCATCATTTTGTGCCACAACCAACTGACTTCACTTGGTGTTGATGCCACCAAACAAATACTTGAATTCTTATCAACAGAATTCTAGTCGACTATGTAGACATTTCCTTGTCGTCTTCCAGATAAGATTACCTTCTTTGTACCAATCTGTTCAACGTAGCACTTATCTGTTGAGAAGATGACTGAATATCCTTTGTCACAAAATTGACTTATGCTCAGCAGGTTGTACTTTAGGCCTTTAACATATAAGACGTCAGCTATCTCAATGTTTCCTTTGATTAATCTTCCTTTAGCTACAATCTTGCCTTCTTTGCTGTCTCCAAAAGTGACCTTTGGACCATCCACAGCAACATCATCAGTCAGCTCATGTATGCTTCCACACATGTGCCTTGAACAGCCACTTTCCAAGTACCATATCTTCTCTACTTTACTCCTACTCCTAATCCTAATCTACAAAACAAAAATGAAATTGTTTTAGGTACCCTTATTGAGAGGGTCCTGAAGGATTAGTTCCACCTTTGACAACCCAAGATGTTGATGTCTTAGGCTTCTTAGGCTTCTGAGTTTTGACAGGAGCATGAACAGTTTTATCTTAATCATAGTCAGTAGATAAGTCAGGTTGATGATCAGTATGATAAGGAAAATGTTCATAAGCAGGGTAAGGTGCATGATAAGCAGGGTATGCATGCATTGGATGACCAGGGTATGGTGCATAGTAAGTTGGAAATTGAGGTGCATGATACATAGGAGGATATGCAGCAGGTTGCACATAATAAGATTCATTTCCATACCAAGCATTTTGATTTTTCTTGTTCTTATGCTTCTTTGGTTTACTAGATGCTTGCTCATTAACAGGCGACTTAGTTTTACCACTAGTCTGATTCAATTTAGCTTTATCAGCAGACTTCTTAGGACTCTGTTGTTTGATCTTACCAGTCTGTTTTCCTACACTAGGCTCTTTGCTCTTTTTAGCCTTAGGAGATTTCTTCTCCTTTAACACTTTCTCAGGTGAAGCAGGTTTAGTAGTCTAAACATACAAAATGACTTTACTATTGTCAGCAGATATAAATTTTTCAGTATGGTTCAGTTCTAACTTATCCTGTTCTAAAGGCATCTTCTGTTTACTAGACATATGAGTGGATGCAACAGATGATTTATCATGAGACTCAATAACATTTTCAAGTTCCATGATTTTTCCTTTACAAACTTCACATTCAGCTTTCAGAGATTCATATTCTTGCTCAAGCTTTTTATATTCAGCTGATTCTCTTGGCTTTTCAGCTGTGAGTTTCAGTGAACTGTTTTGCTCTTTTAGCAATATCATCTCTTCCTTAAGCTTTTTATATGCTTCAGCAATACCAGTATTGTTAAGCATCAATTGTTCAAATGAATTAAATAAATCATTATCAAGAGGAGTTACCTCATCCTCAGAGTCATCAGATTCCTTGGCCATAAGGCATATGAGAGCAGGGTTCTCTTCATCAGAAGACTCTTCATCAGAAGTGTCTGAGTCTGAATCAGATGAGTAGATAGCAGTAAGCTTTTCTGCTTCAGCTATCATTGCCTTGCCTCTCTGATGCTTTCTTTCCTTTCTGATTTTCTTCTCTTCTTCAGTGTGTTTCTCTGCTTTTGGATATGGACAGTCTCTGATGAAGTGTCCCAATTTCCTACAGTTATAACACATTAGTTTGGATTTGTAATCATCCTTATCTTGAAAAGAAGAGTTAGGTTTAGAAGTAAAAGCATTGTTATATTTGTTCTTCATTTTTCTTTAGTAGAACTTCTTGAAATTATTCATCAGCAATGCTACTTCTCCAGCTGTGTACTCCTTTTTGTTGAGTAATGTGGCTTCATCAGATGAGTCCACTTCTTTACTTCTTTGTACTGGTCTTCTGGGATTTTCAGCAGCAATTAAGGCAGCTGTGGGTCCTGAAGTTGAGGTTTCTTCAATTCCCATTCTTGGCATTTTAAACTCAAACGCTTTGAGTACGGAGAACAGCTCTGTAAGGGAGATTTTTCCCAAATCTCTTGATTCTTCCATTGCTGTCACCTTCATGTTGAACTTAGGAGGTAAAGCCTTTAGTACTCTGACTGTGATTTCTTTGTCAGTAAAGGTTTTTCCCAACTTTAGAACTTCATTGAGTGTTCTGGTGAACCTAGTATCCATCTGATCAATGGTCTCTCTAGACTTCATTTTGAAGTTATCGAGTTTTTCCAAAGCAACAGTAAGTTGATGCTCTTTTATAGCATCATTGCCTTCGCTCATATCACGAACTTTGTCCCACATCTCTTTTGCAGTTTTGCAATGTTTGATCTTGTCAAACCGATCATTATCCAGGGCTTTAGTCATGATGAACCGACCAACCTTGTCTAGATTGAACAGCTTTATTTCTTCGGCTGTCATCTCATGCAACTCTTTATCCACAAATGCATCAACTTCATTGATTTTTATAGTTTTTGTGAATTTGAATGGACATTTTATGATACATGTATACATGTTATCATTATAAGCAGCTAGAAAAATCTCCATCCTGATTTTCCAGTCTTCAAAAGACATACCAGCAATGTGGGGAACATGGCTGATACAATCCATTTTTCAAAAAGTTATTATTTTTCAAAAATATGCTCTTTTGAAAAGTTTTGAAAACCTTTGAAAAAACACTTGGATCAAGCTCGTTGATCAGGCAGCTGATTCTAATGAACCACCTGCTCTGGTACCACTTGTTGGTCCCAAGTGGTCAGATGAGCTCTAGAAGGGGGGGGGGGGGGTGAATAGACCTCTGAAAATTTTTAGACTTAAAAACTTTTCAGTCGTCTGTCAGCAGACTAAGCTTATAAAGAATAGTAAGCTGACTAAGCTGATCGTGAACAAATCTTGAACAGCAGAGTGACCACTCTTCTTATAGTTACTTAGCTGATTTCAGCAAAAATAGTTTTACAAGAGTATACTTGCAGCGGATAATTTGTAAGTGTTTTTCACAAGTAAACTAAGTCTTTTAAAGATTTTGTCCCCAGTTTTAAACCTCCTTCAAAATCTTTAAACAAATGTTTCAAGGTGTTAACTTATGCAACTTTAAAATATGCAAGAAAACTTATGCAAAAATAACACAAAGAATTTTTATAGTGGTTATATGGATAAAAATCCATTAGTCCACTCTTCCAGATCACTCAGATTCTGGGTTATACTATAAACACAAGGTTTACAATATTTCTCCACTTACCCCAAAACAACAAATGAGAAGGCCGCAAGCTCACAATAGGAAATCACTAAGAAGACCTATCCTCTGAAGTTAGATCACTCACACAGATGGATCTACACTCCGCACAACACTCAACTAATACAAATTCACTCAGAAAATGTTTTCTTTTTGGCTTCAACTTAGTTTTTGTCAACAAATGACTCCACCAGACGAGTGAGCTGTTCTTGAGCTTCTTGAGACTTAGAGAAAATTCAGCTTCAGAAATAAAATCTCAGAATGTTGTTGTCTTTTTGCTCTTTGAAATCAGCTCTATTTATACTCAGATTTGAAAATATGACCGTTGAAGAAAATCACAAATCAAATCCATAGCCTTAGCCCAATTTTCAGAACGGCTCCCTGCTACAGTACTTTTCTTCTGTACTTTCCTGTAGCTGCATTAAATGCACCCTGCTGATCCGAGAATAAACTTCAATCATTTGCCATTACTACCCATCTCTTACAGCATTTATTACACCAAGTGCATTTATTACCGTTGGACTAACTCATTGATCTCTTCTACTCTGCTGATCAAAACAACCCTGCTGATAGATACTCTGCTGATCAAACTCTGAACCCATCTGATTTGAGTCAGCTGATGGTTTACCCTTCTGATTGCTATTTCAGCATAAGATCAGTAGTCTTCTGGGCTTAGAATTTTGGATCCTTCTGATGTCTTCTTTACTTGGTCAAAATTCTTTTAAGGGACCTAAGCTTTCCATACTTAGTTGATTTTGACGTTTTGGAAATCATCAAAACTTTCCCTTATCTTCTTATCTTCATTGCACTTCATCTTCATCTTCATCCAACATGCGTCAATGATCAAACTGGAACCATCAATTCTACTTTGAATCATCTAAGTACAAGACAGGACTTAATGGATCAATACATCAGAAACTTATGCGCTGCTGCCCAAATCCAAGCTGTTGAGCTCAACCCTGCTGTTAACCCTGCTGATGATGACAAAAAGGGGGAAGAGAAAAGGGAAGAGACAACTGTTCAAAGTACTCAAGGAGACTCTACTGTTTCTCAAGAGGAACCAAAAGAGCCAGAGCAACAAGTACTTGAAGAAAAAGCTGAAGGAGATGGAGAAGCTGATAACAGGGAAACTGATGAACAAGCTGCTGAAGAAGAAGAAGAAGAACCTAAGGAACCAGTCAAGTCTGACAAAGAATTGGCTACATCTAAGGACACACCTGAAGAGCAACTTGATCCATTTGTCAAGTACCAAAATATAGAACGCATCGAAAGGAGAATTATAGAAGCTGAAGCTGAAGCAGAAAGAGAAGCAAAGATGAAAGCTGCTAAGGCAAATCTGCTTACTGATGATGCAAATGATGAAGAGGAAGAAGATGATGAATCTGAATATGAGTATGAGGAAGTTGAAGAATAAGTTATTGATGAGGCTGATGAATAGTATAGATTGTTTCATCATTGTATCAGTTCACTTTACTTTATCAGTTATCTCATATGATAAAAGCTTGTGACTTGTAATCTTTTCCAGTCATATATAAAAGTTCAAGTTTTTATTCCAACATACAATTTCTATCTCAGAAATTTTGAGGATTAAAACTTTAGCATAGGTAACAGGTACTTAGCTAAAGTTTTGTCATCATCAAAAAGGGGAAAATTGTTGGACGAAGATGAAGATAGAGTGTATTGAAGACAAAAAATTTAAGGGAGGTTTTGATGATTTCCAAAACATCAAGATCAGCTAAGTATGGAACACTTAGTTAAAACCCTTAGAAGAATTTTGACCAAATGAGAAGACAAATCAGAAGGGTCAAAGATTCAAGGTCCAGAAGATTATTGATCTGCTGAAGGAAGAAATCAGACTGGTGAAGATCAGCCGACTCAAATCAGATTTGTTCAAGTTTGGGATCAGCTCTGTTCATCATCAGACTTGTGTTCTCATCAAGTGGAAAGGATCAGAAAGTCTCCCCAACGGTAATAAATGCTGAAGACCGAGGGTATTAATGACAATTGATTGAAGAAATACCTCGTATCAGCTAGGTGCATTAAATGCTGCCTGACAGAAAGTAAAATATGCAGTACTGTCACTGTGCAGAGAGCCGTTCGCAGAAATTAAGGACCAGTACCCGAGGAATTTGAATTGTGTCTCTCTTCAACGGACATTTTTCAAATCTGTGAGTATAAATAGTTTAAGAGACAAAGAGAAGAAAATAACACAACAACTGAGAGATTATCTACGAAGCAGAATATTTTCTAAGTCTCAAGAAGCTCAAGAACAGCTCATTCACCTGCTGAAGTCATTTGTTGACAGAAGCTTGTTGAAGAAAAACGAATACAATTTCTGAGTGAATCTGTGTTAAAAGAGTGTTGTGAGGAGTTCTTATCCGTCTTTGTGAGTGATAAGACTCTGTAGAATAGGTCTTCTTTGTGATTTCCTGTTGCGCACTTGTGGCCTTTTCATTTGTTGATTGGCGCAAGCAGAGTATACTGTAAACTTTGTGATTATAGTATAACCCAAGATCTAAGTGACTTGAAAGAGTGGACTAAAAGATTTAAATCCATATAACCACTATAAAAATTCTGTGTGTTCAAACTTGCATTGTTTTCTAGCATATTTACCAAACTGCATAAGAACACTTGAAAAACTGTTTGAAAAGATTTTTAAAGGAGTTTGATAAAACCGGGGATAAAATCTTTCAATCTACCAAGCTTACTTGTGAAAAACACTTAAAATATCCGCTGCAAGTATTCTGGTGTTAAAATTGGTTTTGACTAAATCAGCTAAGTAATTATCAGATTAGTGATCAACTGAGCTGTTCAAAGATTTGTTCGCGATCAGCTTAGTCAACTTACTGTTCTATAACAGCTTAGTCTGCTAACAGTTTAGTAGAAAGTTTTAAAGTTTAAAAAATTTCAGAGGTCTATTCACCCCCCTCTAGACCTCATCTGACCACTTGAGACCAACAAAATATTAATTTAATTATTCAAGTATTAAATACTTTAAATCAGTCGAACACTCTGTCGACTGATCAATCCAAAATTAGCACCCCTGCCAATTTAGGAATTCTCCCACACTCCACAGTCGATGTCTGGCCACAAGCCCATGGAGCTCAATCACTGGTGAATTAATTCAGTGAACCTTTTATCATTTACATTACCATATACGCCATAATCTCTCCATCGATCAATCTCCCAGTCGAGACTTAAGGGTATGGTCTTTTCATCGGTTCCCTTTTCTTTTGTCTTGACCTTATGCATTCTGATCTCGAAATAATTCTCTTTGACTTAATCTTTATGAGCTACTTACATAAAGTCGTCTGATACCTTGGTCAAGGATTTTACCAGAATTAATTTCTCACAGAAATCCATAGGAGAAATTCCCAACCTATCAAGTCGGGTCAATGGATCATTTGTTGATGATATGAACCTGCATACGAGTCTCTCTATACCCAACATGAGTCCACAGAGACTTTCTGGTAATCTCCAGTCAGTCGGAACTCACATCTAAGTATAGACGTTCTCGCACCATATAAACTCTATCCTGTCTCAATTGGATTATATACGACTCCTGAATATGTTCTAGATCAGGGCCTTGGAGATCAGTCCACGGGTTGTCCCATAGCCATGTGATCTAAGGACTTCTATCCTTATGCGTAGATAATTATTACATAAGATAAAGATGACCATATAATAAAGTGCATTTATTAATCAAAATTGAATAGTTCCTTTATTTATTACAATAAATGTCAGCCATACAGTTGGCTTGCCGGACACTATTTCTATCAACAATTTCTTAAGATGATATTAAATAATCGTGTATAGCTCGATTCACAATGAAGTCAAAATTCATAGCTTTGGAGAAACTAGGGAAGAAGTTGAGTGGCTTCACAATTTCTTAGAAGATATTCCACTATAGTTGAAACTTGTTTCAGCTATATATATATATATATATTGTGATAATCAAGAAAAAATGCATAGAACTCGTAACTTTATGTATAACTGTAAGTCACGATATATTCATCGTCTAAAATATACCGTGAGACATATTCTCTCAAATATAATTATATCCATGGACTTTGTAAATCTCAGGATAACTCGCAGATTCGGTTACTAAAGATTTATCTAGTGAGAGAGTGGAATGTGCATTAAGGAAAATGTGTTTAAAGGTTAAAGTTGACAAAGTTACCTCCGATTATTGAATGACCAACTCATCTAAAAGCTTAAGTTGTTAGAGAGAGGAATCATTTAATATAGAGAGAATTGCATTTTTGGTACAACGCTATATGCCAATTCCCACTTTTGGTACACAGCTTTATGTGTCCAACACATTTGGTACACCTCTTTAACAAAGTTCGACACATTTGGTACAATCGTTAAATAAATTGTAAAATCACCGTTAATTCCGTTAGTTCGACACATTTGGTACACCTCTTTTACAAAATTGGCATGTGCGCGGCACATGGCTGCCCAGAAAAAAAAAAGAAAAAAAAATTGAAACTTGATAAACTTTTTTATTATATTTTATTCTTCTTCCAATATTAAACTATAAATGACATTATAGTTTATTATATTTTACATGTCATATAAATAATAAATACATATTTTTTAATAATTTTTATAAATATAATAAATTAAAGTAACTTTTTTATTATCTTTTATTCTTCTTGCAATATTAAACTATAAATGACATTATATAGTTTATTATATTTTACATGTCATATAAATAATAAATACATATTTTTTAATAATTTTTATAAATAATAAACTATTTTTATAAATAATTTTTAAAAATTGAAACTTGATAAACTTTTTTAATATATTTTATTCTTCTTTCAATATTAAACTATAAATGACATTATATAGTTTATTATATTTTACATGTCATATAAATAATAAAGACATATTTTTTAATAATTTTTATAAATAATAAACTAGAAAAATAATAAACTATTTTTATAAATAATTTTTAAAAATTGAAACTTGATAAATTTGTTTTATTATATTTTATTCTTCTTCCAGTATTAAACTATAAATGACATTATATAGTTTATTATATTTTACATGTCATATAAATAATAAATACATATTTTTTTATCATTATATAAATATGATATGATAAATATAATAAATACATATGATAATTTTATAAAAGTTTATCAAGTTTAATTTTTTTTTGGGCAGCCATGTGCCGCGCACATGTCAATTTTGTAAAAGAGGTGTACCAAATGTGTCGAACTAACGGAATTAACGGTGATTTTGCAATTTATTTAACGGTTGTACCAAATGTGTCGAACTTTGTTAAAGAGGTGTACCAAATGTGTTGGACACATAAAGGTGTGTACCAAAAGTGGGAATTGGCCTATAGGTGTGTACCAAAAATGCAATTCTCTCATTTAATATATATCACTTAACACGCCCCCTCACATGTAGGCGGTATTCATTTACTCAAGCCTTAACACGTGGAATTTAGAAATGGGTGGCAGAAGGATTCAAACACAGGACCTCTTTTGGCCTGAGCTCTGATACCATATTAAATGACCAATTCATCTAAAAACTTAAGCTGTTAGGGAGAGGAATCATTTAATATATATCACTTAACACCTATGGAAACCGAACCATTCGATTGGAGATCCCACGGACCTGGTTCAATGGGAGAAAGCGGTCTTGAGTAACTTAAAAGAAAGCACTTAAGAGTCTAACTCTATCATATTCTTAT
Organism: Penstemon eatonii; assembly: GCA_038501285.1. Taxonomy (NCBI): domain Eukaryota; kingdom Viridiplantae; phylum Streptophyta; class Magnoliopsida; order Lamiales; family Plantaginaceae; genus Penstemon; species Penstemon eatonii. Next base: position 62,222,484 of record CM076715.1, on the reverse strand, counting down.
GATGCAATAATAACATGCCTACCATGTTTATAAGCTTACAGAAATACTTTTAATGACGTCTAAACCTTGTTAAGAACAAGTAGAGTATGATAGTATAGCTTTTATAGACTGAATTCTTTAAAGCACTTGCAAAACCCAAGTATGTGTAGGACCGAAATGAACACAACCAAGAGTTTGGTAACAAATCTGTTTTACTGTGTTAAATTTATAGTCTTGGTTTACATCAACAATAAATGATTCAAGAAGAAATATTACACTGATTGACTAAGTTAATCTGATAAGCTTCAACTAGAAAATGTTCAAGATGAAACAATTTCACCTATCCCATACGGTATTATTCCTAAATAAAAGTTCAAGTTGATATGTCTCGTGCCACAAGAAACAAAGAACAATTTTATTTATATGGAGGATTATTGGTGTATTAAGGGTTTAACCATATTAGGTTAAATCCTACTAGTTTAAGCCCATTACACCATAGTGAATGAAATGAAGGATTCCATTTCGCTCCTTTACATATTTCTTTATCCTTGAGTTCTATTAATCATTAGTGAACACTTGAAGTGTGAACGTTTTAACAAATCAAAGTATTTTAATCTGTCAGTTCTAGAATTAACACTTAACAAAATCAATTAACTCAGCTTACTGCAGAAAGAATTAGATTTCATATTTGTAATACACATTTCCAATCATTTATCTCAACGGATCTTTAAGACATAAATGTGTGACATGATGAACAAATAAGTCACTAGAGTCAAAAGGACTCACTGGACCAATAGGTGATTGGTTAATGGAAGATATTAGTTACTACAAAGTAGCGGATCCCAATTCAATTTTTTGTTGAAAGAGATACCCACTTAATGTGCTCAACCATCTCGAAAGGGATAAAATCCTAAAGGGAAAAAAAGAAAAAAAAAAGAAAAAGAAACTCGTTGACATCAACATAAACTGTTCTGAGTCAATATCAACTTTGGTGGGGTTCTTCCCTACAGATTTTTGAGATTTTTGTGAGAAAAGCTAGTTACACTTTTTTCTAGAAAGTTCATGTAGCAATGGATGTGAAATAATACTTCATTAGTTGAATGTGTCCAAACATGGTGATACTTAAAATAAATTTACCCTTTCTTTCTTACGTTGCATTCGTATTTTTATACACTTTATATAACACTTTAATGTAGATTACATTCACGCGTATTTCTAAACACTTTCTTGGAAAATACACATTATTTAATTTTAGTTTGACTAGTTGTTCTATTTTTATCATTTTATGTATCATGATTGAATATTTGAAGGCTAGCAATATTATCAGTTGTTGCAGAGAAATTCGTTTGATCTCTAAAATTCGCCATTTAAAGTCAACATAATATAAAGAGGAGTACATTCACTTCATATTTTAATTATTGGGTAGATTACGTATACTTCTTGAAGTAAGACTTAATTATGAAAACCTCCCTCACATAGTGGGTGTTACAAAAAATCCTCATATGATTTGTCACCATCTTATAATTGACCCCTTACCCCTAAAAAGTTTTAACTTTGTCCATGGAAGGTTATTTGTATTGTTTATAAGGGTAAATACCACTTTTGGTCCCTCTTATCATTAGCTTTTTATAGAGTGGTCCCTCTTATATTTTTTTTCCACTTTAGTTCTTACTATGAATTATTTATTTCACTTTAGTCCCTACTATGAATTATGTGTTTCACTTTAGTCCTTATCAGGTGGTTCTTATAACACGTAACATACATATGAATATTTTTTAGGGCATTTTCGTCCGTTCGCTATTGAGATCATTTGAGATATTGTTTAATTCACTACAAGAAATTGCACGTTAAGTAACAAAAAAAATAGTTACAAAAAGTGCATTTTTTGTTACCATAAGTTTTTGTAACGAAATTATTTCGTTACAAAGTTGGTGCTTTAAAGTTCGTCGCAAATAGTTTTGGTAACGAAATAAATAGGTTCGTTACTATAGTATTTGTAACCGAGCCTAATTTGTTACAAATCCTATCTACTGGTAACCATTGTTTTGGTTACGAAAACTAGTCAACTTTGTTGTTTAAAGTACATCCGTTACCAATAAGTAAATTTAGTAACAATTAATATATTAAAAAAATTGTTACTATTAGTAAATATCACTATAAAAATCGTTACAAATATTTTTTTTCTCTTTTTATTTAATTATTCTAATTAGTTGCAAATATTGCAATATGATAAGGTTCCAACTATATTTTATTTATCTAAACCCGCTTTGAAATTTAAATTCTTATATAATATATACACAATTGATTAAACAAGCTTAATATATGAATACAAAGATATAATGAAACAAACAAATGTAAAATTATTAAAAAAATATACAATAGCTAGATATAATTGAAGTAAGATATATTAGTACCATCGCACTTTGTTTTAGAAGTATGCTAGAAAGCATCAAAATCAAAACACATGAATTCTTGGACAAAATATATTGCAACTCCTACCACAAAATATAGTATATCATGTTTCAAGGAGAATGTATAAATAACAAAATATAAGATAAACAAATGACTTGACCAAGTTTCATCTTGTATGTTCCAAGCTCATACTATCTGACCTGCAAATAAAACCAAAAAAATGATTATTAGATCAACTAAACATTGTTATCATCAATTCAATTTCAGGTAGTATAACATTAATACATTATAGTACAAGATATAGACAAAAATTAATTCTCCCTGACGTTTTCCACTAAACTGATTTGTTTTCATTATAGCAAAGTGATAGATGTAAATACAATTCTATATAATGTTTACTAATTAATAAAAAAATTCTAATTAACTCCAAGAAAGAAGAATATACTGTAAATAGTATGAAAAATATCATGACAGAGTTAGTTAAAAAATAGTAAAGAAAAAGTAGTACCTAACAATGTGTAGTAGTTGAAACTTCAAGTTGGTTTTTGGCACACAAGCTCATCAACAATTGCTTCAATTCCATGGAGCCAACTAGAATATTTACTAAACTTCCCAATCCTCCCATGATAGATTCAATAAGGGATTCAACATATAGTACAGCGTCAAGACCAATTTTAGTCACCTATTTCAAAAGACTTGAAGTTTATGGACTTTCACAGTATGTTGTTTGATAAAATGAGTAGCATACTGCAAATTCCATCACATATTTCAAAATTAGCAATATACAGTCAATCACAAGACACAAATCATATAGTATATTTTTCCATTTTGGGGTGTGTGTCGTGGTGGTAGTGTAAGCCTTATATGCCAGACATATGTATACAAAGTTGGGTTCTGAGAAGGAACATAACAAAGACTTGATGAACTGCTTACGGATAAATCACACGTGATAGCAGATATATTTTCTCCATGGGGCTTCAGATGTTTTCAAGATGCTGAACAATCCTCAGGAAAAGATCCTTTAAGATAGCATCTAGGTCAAGAGCCACCATTCCTGGAGTACCCAGCAGAAAACGAATTCTACCAGCACATGATGATAGGTATGATAATGCATAGCCCCTAATGGTTGAGAGAAAAATGAAAATGTTGTATTTTAGTATAGAAATTTAATAAAATGATACAGTTCAACTAATATTAACCTGTTTTATCAAGTAACTAACTGGGGGCACCCAATTGCATTTAAAGTTCTAACAAGACATGTCGAAAGCTTCAGAATATTAATTGAATGTATTATCAGGTCATCCAAATTCAGTAAATCCATGTTTTATATCATTTACTAGAAAACTGATTGTTGGGTCTAATTGGAAATCATTTCATCACCAAGTAAAATATTCCATTGGAACAAGACATTATATTAACAATGTCATGCAAATCTGAAATAAGTTTCAAACTCATAATTATATTACGAAAGAACATATTAAGTAGTAAAGTCTAATATTCGATTGCAGGGAAGCTAACCTGCTATATACTTGCGGACTAGACAGCAAAGGCTGTCCATTCCATCCAATAAAAACCCAATTGTTGGATCATTTGGATCCTGCAGCCAAAAAATGTAACAATGGATGAAAATCAAGCAATATGTTTCTGAATTGTAAATGAAACATAGAAGGATAGTTTTGTTATTTGTTGTAGCATAACAGATAACTATTCAATGAAGATATTATCCTTGGACAAAAAGAATATGCTCGAAATACTATTCCTACAGTTTCTACTGGCACAACTCGAGATGTTTTTGATTTAGAAGAAGCAGATTCCAAGCATCATTGCCATCATACAACCAACAAAAGCTGCTAAACTCGGTTTTGAGCTAAAACACAAGCAAAGAGAGGATACTGAATCATATGGAAACACATGCCTTAAGGGAAAAAAAGTGTAAAAACAATAGAGGGAGAAATAAAATAATCTATGTGCTCTATTCAATTCTGATCACTAAGGCTATGCTTGATTAGAATATTTTTTCATTGTCCCACCAGCATCACATCAGAATAACACGAGGTGAGCTCACATGAAAATTGTAATCCTTTATGTACTGACATCATGGTGAATGGGCTTAAACTCTTCCTAGTCACTGTCAAGGGATTCGAACCTAAGATCGCGACATGTAATGACAATTGACAAAGGTACATTTTTCATGCTGAAGAAGCACGCACACACTTATATATCCCAATTATTCATCACCTTGCTGTCATGTACCGTTACCTAAAACAGTTAAGAGGGTTCTCATAGATCTATACAAGAAAAAATTACATAAACTGCATATGAATTGGCAATTTCTTGTCATAAAATTTCTCAAAGTTCTAGAGTTTGATATTATATCCTTCCTCATCTTGAAGAGTTGTACGAAAAGTAAGTACCACACTTTGGCATAATATCTTTACCATTTGCACAATTTTTAAGCCTCGTTATCAACATTAGCTACACATGGCAAATATTAACTAATTCTTTGTCAATTAACTAGGTCAAAACCAAGCAAGCAAGTCTAATTAAAGAAATCATAACAGGGCAAATATTAATTAATTGGAGTACTTATCAATTCTTCTTCAAGGAAAATTAACCAGATCTAAGTATTCTTCTACAAAGAGTAAATATGTAAAATAGAAAAAGTGACAAGAATTCCCCCCATACCTGATTAATTCAACCAACACAGAGAGAGAGTAATGGTGGATGTCTCAAAACCTTAGATGGAGAAAAGAGGCGGAGAACAAAATGAACAAGTATGTAAAATAGAGAAAGTAGTAAGAATTCCCCAATGCCTGATTAATTCAACCAACCAAGAGAGTGTAGTGGTGGAAGTCTGAAACCGTATATGGAGAAAAGAGGCGGAGAACTTTTTTGGTGAAGAAGGATTTTCTAATTTATCAGAAGAAGGGTTTTCTAATTGCGCCAAAAGAAATTGGGTTGGAATTTTTTGGGCTTAAGCGCCAAAATTTCCCACCTTTTTTACTTTCTTTTTTCTAATTCACTTGAGAACCTAATATATTTTTTTTTTAATATTTCCCATTCTTAGTTAAATTGATTTATCAAAATTAAATATAATTATTTGCATATAAATAGCTTTATTTTCATATGAATATAAAGTTGATAATAGAACATTAATTTGTACAAGATTAATGACAAAATCAACAAGATAATAAGATTATAGGTATGAACGATTATTACTGAAAACGAAAAAAATTGTTTTTTGGTACCATATGATAGGCCATATTTAAAAATATTAAGGAGACGGTGTAAAAATTTTATAAAATTTTGTGGGGGCATAGTGCTCCTTTTCAAATTACAGGTAGGTAAATTGAACATTATGAATATCATAAAGATAAATTATCTTTAACTCAAGAGAAATATTGGGCTTAGTATGAAAGTTGTAATTGAACTTAAACTGTCATATCATATTTACATTTTCTTGTCCAACGGTACCAAAATTGCAAGGTGGTCTATCATTTAATACTAAAAAAACAAATTTCCTTATTGAAACACATTATTAAGTTTGGCTAAGTATTTTTATTGAGTTTGGATTTTTTACCTCATTTTTAATCATACGAAATTTTCTTTTATTATTCTATTCAATAAAGTTAAAAAACAAGATCCCTTCAGGAACTTAATATAATAATATAGGAAAAATTGCTTTTTTGGTATCATAAGATAGACCTACTTGCAATTTTGGAACTATATGATAGGTTTTCATTGCAATTTTGGTACCAAACCCATTTTTTCTCCATAATTAATGATAATTTAACCCCTATAAAATACATCATGTTCAATTTACCCCCTCGTGGTTTAAAAATAGCATTTTACCTCCTGAAATTTTGTAAAAGTTTCACATCGTCTGCCTGATTTTTTTATAGTTGGCACTTTATGCACTTTTGTTATGATAATGTGGCATTTTACCCTATGTGTTATGATAAATGTGACAATATATATATATATATATATATATATATATATATATATATATATATATATATATATATATATATATATATATATATATACATATACATATATCCCCTATGTTATAAAAGAGTTTACATGCCTACTCTCAATTTTGGCATGTAAGTTACACTCTCCTATTGACGGGGGTAAATTGCCTAATGAAATTTTTTACTAGGGGTATATTGATTTTTTTTCCATATTATAGAGTAAATTGAACATTATGCATCTCATAGGGGGTGAAGTGCCATTAAATTTTTAGAAAAATTGGGTTTGGTACCAAAATTGCAATGAAAACCTGTCATATGGTACGTACCAAATATGCATTTTGTATCCAATGGTACAAAACATGCAAGTTAGTATATCCCGTGGTACCAAAAAAACAAATTTCCCAATAATATATGTACAACGCTATTTCTAAAGATTATTCATCATCATAAAATACTTCCATAAAAATATTTGTGCAATTGTAAAATAACTTAATTATTTCTCATATATTACGAAATTATTCATGAAAGATGGTCCATCTGTAACGACTTTTTTTCCTTAAGTAACAAACAATTTTTTTGGTTACCCAATATGACACATTTGTAACGATTTTTTTCTTTAGTAACAAAGAAGTTTCTTTGTTACTAAAAAATAGATGTTTTGTAACGATATTTGTGATTTAGTAACAAATTTTATATTTTGTTACAAAAGATTAGACTATTTGTAACGATGTTTTATTTCTCGTAACAAAATTTCTTGTTTGTTACCAAAGACGGGATTATTTGTAACGAAACCTAGATTTCGTTACACAAAGGCTGATTTCGTAACAAATTTAGACTTCGTTACGGATGTTTTTGTTACAAGAAATGCATTTTCTTGTAGTGATTGTTGAGCAATTTTGGTGTTTGAAGAAGATTTTGGGAGAAAACTTTAGTTTGGAACGAAATTGACGATTAAGTTGGACTGGAATGAAAGCCTAGCTTGGAAGAGATTAAATCTTTAGTTTTTTTTCAAATGATTAGAAAGACGAAAATATCCATGTTAGTACTTGAAATGACGAAATTACCCTTATGAGCATATCACATGTTATCGGAACCGCCTTCGAACACCTAAAAAGGACTAAAGTGAAACAAATAATACATAAAAGGGACTAAACTGGGAAAAAAAACATAAGAGGGACCACTCTGTAAAAAGTTAATGATAAGAGGGACCAAATGTGGTGTTTACCCTGTTTATAATATATTTAAAAAAATAAAATTGGTGCTAATTGTAATATCTCATAGTATATTATAAAATTGATAATTATATATTTACCACCAACAAATTGATATAAATGTATAATTGCCCATAAGTTTCAATTTTTTTTTCATATCTATTAACAATTTATTTTTAATATTTAATTTTTTTTATCAATTTTATTTCATATATATAAGAAATTTTTTACACATTCAATCGAATAATTTTTTTTCATGTTTATAATAATAATTTAATAAATCTTATTGTTATAAACATAAAATTAAATTAAAAAAATTATATTGTATTATAAATTTTCTTATTATTTTTTAAAATATTAAATTTGTTAATACAATATAGAAATAATTAATATAATTAAATGTGTAAATAAATTTCTTTCAATTATAAAATATTATTATTGAAATTTTGTTTAATTATTATTATAAAGATTAAATTGTAAATACATATGTAAATATATAACGATCTATTTTATATTATGTGATATTACAATTAATATCCATATTTTAATTTTTCAAAGATATTATAAACATTACAAATAATCCCCTAGAGAGTTAAGTTGGTGGTAAGGAATTAATTATAAAGTTTTTAATAACCAATACGTGAGGGTATTACGTCACCCATTGTTTATAATTAGGGGCTGGGGTGAGGTTAGTGGTGGGGCAGATATAACGAATATACCCATTGTTTAAATCTTTAAGGGCCCATTTGGATGGATGGATTTGAAATGAAGAGGGATTTCAAATGAATGGATTTGAAATTCCAATGATTTGAAATCCATTCATTTGCAATCTCTTGTTTGGATAAATATTTTTACAAATTATTTCAAATCCATTCATTTAAAATCCATTGTTTGGTATATATCATTTGTCTTATTTGATATTCCCAACCGTGCCTTATAATTTGCTCTATGAGTTAATTCTTGTTGTTGATTTCGGGATAAAATCGCATAAATCGATTTGGGGCAAAATTATAATTTTGGAAAATTGAGGGACCAAAAGTGCAAATTTGGATTTCAGAAAATCTGAGGCCGAATTTATAATATTAATTTTCTAAAAATTCTAGACTGAATTGGAACTTTGGGTTTTTCGAAAATCTGGGGTCAAAAGGCAATTTTTGAAAATTAAGGGACCAAAAGTGCAAATTTGGATTTTTGAAAATCAAGTGCCGAATTGAAAATTTTAATCTTCTGAAAATTATGGACTGAATTGCAGTTCTGATTTTTTTGAAAATATGGGGTCAAATTGCAATTTTTGAAAATTAAGGGACCAAAAGTGAAAATTTTGATTTCTGAAAATCAGGGGCCGAATTGAAAATTTAATCTTCCGAAATTACTTGAATAGCAATTTTTGGTTTTTTAAAAATTTGGGGTCAAATTGTAATTTCCAAAAATTGAGGGACCAAAAGTGCAAATTTTAATTTCTGAAAATCAGGGGCCGAATTGAAACTTTTTATTTTCTTAAAATACTGGACTGAATTGCAATTATTGATTTTTCGAAAATCTAGGGTCAAAATTGCAGTATCCAAAAATTGAGGGACCAAAGGTGCAAATTCGATTCTTGAAAATCAGGGTCCGAATTGAAAATTTTAATTTTAGAAAATTCTGGACTGAATTGTCATTCTGGGTTTCTCGAAAATATGGGGTCAAAATTGCAATTTCCGAAAATCGAGGGACCAAAAGTGCAATTCGAAATTTCTGAAAATAGTAGCCGAATTGCAAATTTTATTTTTTTGAAAATTATGGACTGAATTGCAATTCTAGGTTTTTTGAAAATCTGGGATCAAATAGTAATTTTTGAAAGTATACAATGTGGACTTTTTTTAAAATGGATTTCAAATGACTAGTTTTAGGAGGAATTTCAAATCCATTTAAAATTGGCCTGAAATGCATTGGACTAAAATCCAGGATTTCAAATGAATGAATTTAATTTTGCATCCAAATAGCATGATGGATTTGACAAGGAATTTCAAATCCACCCAACCCAAATCCATCCATCCAAATGGGCTCTAAGAGTATGAAACTTTGAAGTGGTTGAATGGTTCCTCCAAGAAAATCCAATTTATCCACATCCCAGTTGAAATATTTTTTGCTCACCCTCACATCCATTTGTATATCGGACATGGAGTTCAGTCCAAAATTTCTTTAACAAATAAGGAAATTTTGAATAGGAAACGATAATGAAGTTCAAGTCAAAGAAAACAATTAATTTAAATTGATGACTTTACAGTTTACATCTTCCATGAATTATTTGAATTTAAAATTTTCATATAGTTATTTCTTGTGGTTATACAGTCTCGACAAGGATGGTGAAAGATCGAGGTCGACATGGAGGATATGAAATAATTAAAGGGACAATTAATTAGTCTCGACTAAAAAGGGTAAAATAGAAATTTTGAGAATATTGCTATGAAAACAACAATGATTGCTCTGGTAATATAGCTAGTCTTATTTTAACTATAATAAAAGGCTTTATAGAACTAGCCTTCTCTAACTATTTGTTGTGTACATATCCAATATTTGATAGAATTCTGGTGTGGGACTAATTAGAGAGAATTTCACTTGTGGCACCAATCATTATATTGATTTTCACCTGTGATACTATAAAAATTCAGGCCGACACATTTGATATCATAATTTGACAAAGTCGCTCACATTTGGTATCACCATTAAGTGGGTGACGTGACAATTAAGTCAATTTGAATTATTGCAAAATTGATGTCATCACTTATACTGACAGATAATTTGGCCGCGCCCTTCAGGTCGCGGTCAATTTGTGTGGGTGAGGTTAGTGGTGGGGCAGAAATAGTTTAAATCTTTAATAGTAAGAAGTGTTCAATCAAAATAAAAAAGAAAAAATAGTAAGAAGTGGTTGAATGGTTCCTCCAAGAAAATCCTGTTGGTGTCTAACAATCTGTGCACTTATATGTTTCACAAAACATAGAATATATTAAACAATATTCTAACAAATAATTTCAGGCATTATTAAAGCATATAAATCATACGTACTTGGTTGGGATTAATTTGTAGAACACTTTAATCAACACGTAAATAGGAAATTAGACTGAGGCTTGCCGAAACAAATTTCCTTAAGACAATATTTCCGGGACTGCCACGGTGCATACAGTTTGATTTCCGGTAGTCTCCCAAGATACAACAGTCTGTTGTTCATTATTTGCACAAATAATGAACCCACGGCGAACTTGAACAAACAGAAATTTCTGACTAAATTTTTAGAAAAGTAAGAGAAAGAGAGAGTAGTGTTTTTCCTTTTTGTTACTATCCAATTGATTCAGAATTGGCCAGATTCTGTTTCATATTTATAGACACAAAAGTGACTCTTGAAAAAGGGACACAATGGTTCGGTCCAAAGGGTACCTCTTCGGACCGAATCGACACATCTCTTACTTTTATTTATTTCATTCACACAAAAACCCCAACAATTCCCCCACATGAATGAAATTGTTGTTTGAGTTACTTCACATAGACATATCATGTCGAAATTTCTTTAGGAATAATACCGCATCGGGATAGGTGAAATATTTCATCTTGAACCTTCCCTAGTTAAAGCTTATCGGATTTACTTAGCCAATCGGTGAAATATTTCATCTTGAACCGTCGGCTGTTTGTGTAAACCAAGACAATAAACTTAACACAGTACTAAACCGATTTGTTTCAAGTTCTCGGTTGTGTTCGTTTTGGCCCTGAACATTCTTGGTTATGCGAGTGCTTTAGAGAATTCCAGCCTATAAAGAAATTCTCAACGAGCCGACCCAGCTCACACCAACATAGGTGACCGCATCTATCAAGAGTATCCTACCATACTCTACCTGTTTTGACAAGATATATAGACGTCATTAAAGGCATTTGCTTAACCTATAAAATAACGCAGTAGGCTTGCACTTATTGCATCATAAGAATGGGATAGAGTTATACTCTTAAGTGCTTTCTTTTAAGTTAGCCAAGACTGGTTGTCCTATTGAACCTGGTCCGTGGGATCTCCAGTCGCCAGGTTAGGTTTCCGTACTAGGTAACTTAGTCTAATTTAGGCTTTAAGCCCATTCCCCTCGATGCACATACTACTCTCTAGATAAACCTTTAATATCCGGAATCAGGATTATCTCTTGACTTCATAAAGTCCATTCTATTTGAAAGTAGATGTCTCGCGGTATTATATCAACGACAATGAATATGTCGTGACTTTACCATTATACATAGAGTTCGTTCAGCTCTGTGTATCACCGCTCGATTATCGCATTTACGTATGACTAACACAGTTTTCAGTCATATTAGAATATCTTCCATGAATTTTGTGAAGCCACTCAAATTCTTTACTAGCTTTATCCAATGCTATGCACTCTAATTTCATAGTGGATTGAGCTATATGCGTTTGCTTGGAAGATTCTCAGGAACTAGCGGTGCCTCCAAAATTGAATACATATCCGCTTATAAACTTTGATTCATTTAAATCAGAAGTTTCATTTGCATTACTATATCCCTCCTGGATCGTTTGAAAGTTTTCCAAATATAATGCACATATATATGTATTCTATCAAGATTCAAGCATTCTCACTAATGCATCCCAACGAATCTAGCTAAGATTGCTCATGTAACTCCTTAGTTTATTAACTAAAGAGACGATGTCTAGCCTCTTGCATTTTACGATATATGCGTGACATCTAATTTTATGAGCATACTCAAATTGTGATACTCAATTTGTTCTAATGTAGCACACAAGGTATGAATTAAACATAAAAATGAAATCCCTTTTCATAAGTATTAAACTATCTATAACTCATCCACGTAATGTGCTTGGGATAGTTTAATGTCATCACATGACCTCTTAATCATGATTGATTCAACCGAAGTTTTTCATATCATAAGTTAATATTTTCTCAATGGATTTAATACTCACAGTATTAGTCTCAAAGATTGACATACCATTTGCATATAAACAAACTCTGATACTCAATTATCCAGTTAGTTTATATAGACACACTTGTTATGACACTACCACATTTTTCATGTCATTGTTTATAAGTTTATTAAATGTCAACAAGAAAATACAAAAGTTTTGCAAACTATGTTTTCCTTTTCATTTAACAACTAAACTCTCTTGTTACTCCTTACAAATTTTCTCATTTAATTCACCATTAAGAATGATAATCTCAACGTCCATTATATATAGCTATTAGAGCTATTAACATTCAAATGGATATCATCCTAATCGCTAGTGAATATGAGTCAAAGAAGTAAAATCATTTCTTTTATAAGGCAACTTGGCTACTCGTCTAGCCTAGTTTTTATCGATTGACTTATCAAAATTGTTAAACTTTGAACTTAAAAAAACCGTCTACATTTAATTGGTTCACTCCTCGAGGTATACCAATTTTATAAATGTAACTCGCTGTCAATCGCCTCTTTCCAATCCACGATATTGGAATGTGACATAATTTATTTATGTTTGATGTTAATCATTTAACATGTAAGTGATATTATTTGGATCAAATAACTTCGAGCTTTTAGCTCATTTGTCTCTTCAACTCGTCAACAAACTCATGTTGAAATAAACGATTCATATGTATATTCTCGCAGAATATTGTAGTTTATAATTAATTATAATTATAAACTTCACAAAGTTGACTCTCTTGATCAAAATTAGTTAAATATTTTCGCAAAATATTCTATGAAATTTAAAAAATATTATAGTCTAAAAAAGGGTTAGACTATAGTGTTTATTCTCTCAGAATAAACAATTTATAATTGACTCTAATTATAAACTGTAAAAATGTTTATGTAAGTAATATAATAAATAATATTACTTATATTATCGTTTTAATATCAGTAAATCACACTTACTGAAAATAAATCTGAAACAAAAGAAAGAACAATTTATGAGAAATGATTCTCAAATCCTTCTTGCATTTTCAATGAATGCTACATCACGTGACTCGGTTCACATGATTACAATTATGTCAGATTTAAATACCAAAAATATGAATTACTACTATTTATTGCATATGCTAGTAGTATTTAATATTTTTAAGTTATTTTCTTTTCCGGTGGTGAAAACGAAATCTGACCTAAATACCCCCCACATTTTAAGGTATTTGATTTTTCTTCCCTTTCCATAACTCATATGGAATGATAATTGACTTTCTTGTATGAAACTCGACTTAGTATGTGCGTAGACATCTAGCGAGCTTTCCCCCACAAGTTGTCAAGTAAACCCGAATTTAAAGATTGACGCTCAACCACATCTTAAAATTCTGTTATTTTAGCAACCAAATTGAATTGAGTTGAGCTAGGTAAATTATTTGACGAATTATTCCCGATTTAACACACTCTTGTGTAAATGAATATATTCATATTTACCCCCTCAATTTGGATATAAGAGTTTTTCATTTTTCTTATTCCATCAGCACAAATGCATCTCATTGTATTTCGCAAATACTTTTATTGCCTCTTATTTATTATTCAAAAAATAGCACAATAAATTATATGTGATCAAATACATTTTAACCTCCACAAGTTAATAATGATTTAAAATCACATAATTAGTCCAAAAGTTTGAACTCTTACACACATGATAATTATTTTAGCAAACAAATAAAATTATAATTATTTCACAAATAATTTATAATTATCAATATATTCTCAAATAACATATTGATATAAAAATAAACTATAATTGTTTTACAACAAAATATAATTATTTTCACTATTTTATTATCAATATTTTCTCAAATAAATCATATTTATTTTGCACATAAATTATACTATTTTCACGCATAAATAATCAATCTCAAATAAAATATTAGTATGAGATTAATACTAATTAATCCCTTATCTCCACATAAAGGGTATTAGTAAATTTATATACTTTTAATATGCCTCGCATATATATAAGTCGAACTGATTGAATAATGTACACGAGCTATATGAATCACATACTCAAATATGATGTTCATACTTTAGTGTTCATGTCATAAAACCTATATTTAAATCATTTCTTACATGAAATGTCCCAATAATGCATATATGATTTTCTTCAACCACTACAATAAATTAGTGCACCACTAAAATATTTATATATGAAGTAATTTATGCTAGATTATAGCAAACTGAATGTACCTCTCATTTGAGTAAATTCAGATATTGAATATTCTCTCAATATATGCAAATAGATGATTTTTCTACTTGTTGAATTCGCAATTCATAATAGAAAATAACACACTTAAATAATTATTAATCAACACATTAATCAGTCAAGTTTCAATTAATTACCTTTCCTGTTATGAACCATGGCGACCTTTCACAATAGATCACGTTGCACCACACTTAATTTTAAAGTTTAATTATTACGGTTCAATCTTAAGGAAATTAAGTGCATTAGTTCACAATATGATAAGTGCCGCAATCATAGGATTAACAATCATTCTTATTTCAGTAGATCATATCTAATAATATGATCCTTAGTCTCCGTTATCAAATATATATTTGGGTATAAAAGTGTTGTGTTATCGTTCAGTATCATACAGTGAAAAACTCGTTGCATCACACCGTTTCAAAAAAAATTATAAAGATATTCTGGAAAATTTAATTTCTGGAACGGTGCGAATCTCATAGTTGGAAATTGGCAACCCAAATTCAAATATTTAATCAGATATACGAAGTTTCATTGTTCATAAGACATTCTAAAAAACTCTCTTGATAAGACATAAAGAATTGAGACACTTCTTCACATGTGACTTCAAAAAGTAATGAAGACATTCTTTCATTCCTCAGTTTTTCAATGAGGATTATGTCCAAAATAGTTTTATGAAACACACATATTTTGACAACCTTGATTAACATACTTCAAATCTCTACAGCCAATTTTTCTAAAAATACTCACTGCCTTCTCGATTTACAAGTATAAACAATCGTTAAATGGCACTAATTGAAAATTTATTTTCTAGGGAGAGCACCGTTTCATAAATTCTACAGAGCTTAGTAATTCATCAATTCACATATGCACATTTCACAAGATTAACGTCTAAATTTCACAAATGCTTTTTTATCAAAATTTCAGAAATTATCTTCTCAAAGATGTCAGAAAATGTTTTGTTTACTCTAGTTTATTAATACATAAATGCCGATGCACAGTCAAGTTAAACAAAATGGTTATTGTCTTAAGATTGTTGGTGTCTAACAATCTGTGCACTTATATGTTTCACAAAACATAGAATATATTAAACAATATTCTAACAAATAATTTCAGGCATTATTAAAGCATATAAATCATACGTACTTGGTTGGGATTAATTTGTAGAACACTTTAATCAACACGTAAATAGGAAATTAGACTGAGGCTTGCCGAAACAAATTTCCTTAAGACAATATTTCCGGGACTGCCACGGTGCATACAGTTTGATTTCCGGTAGTCTCCCAAGATACAACAGTCTGTTGTTCATTATTTGCACAAATAATGAACCCACGGCGAACTTGAACAAACAGAAATTTCTGACTAAATTTTTAGAAAAGTAAGAGAAAGAGAGAGTAGTGTTTTTCCTTTTTGTTACTATCCAATTGATTCAGAATTGGCCAGATTCTGTTTCATATTTATAGACACAAAAGTGAATCTTGAAAAAGGGACACAATGGTTCGGTCCAAAGGGTACCTCTTCGGACCGAATCGACACATCTCTTACTTTTATTTATTTCATTCACACAAAAACCCCAACAAATCCAATTTATCCACATCCCAGTTGAAATATTTTTTGCTCACCCTCACATCCCAGTTGAAATATTTTTTGCTCACCCTCACATCCATTTGTATATCGGACATGGAGTTCATAACAAATAAGGAAATTTTGAATAGGAAACGATAATGAAGTTCAAGTCAAAGAAAACAAGTAATTTAAATTGATGACTTTACAGTTTACATCTTCCATGAATTATTTGAATTTAAAATTTTCATATTGTTATTTCTTGTGGTTATACAGTCTCGACAAGGATGGTGAAAGATCGAGGTCGACATGGAGGATATGAAATAATTAAAGGGACAATTAATTAGTCTCGACTAAAAAGGGTAAAATAGAAATTTTGAGAATATTGCTATGAAAACAACAATGATTGCTCTGGTAATATAGCTAGTCTTATTTTAACTATAATAAAAGGCTTTATAGAACTCGCCTTCTCTAACTATTTGTTGTGTACATATCCAATATTTGATAGAATTCTGGTGTGGACTAATTAGAGAGAATTTCAGTACTTGTGGTATCAATTATTATATTGATTCTCACCTGTGATACTATAAAAATTCAGGCTGACACATTTGGTACCATAATTTGACAAAATTGCTTACATTTGGTATCACCACTAAGTGGGTGACGTGACAATTACGTCAATTTGAATTATTGCAAAATTGATGTCATCATTTATTCTGACAAATAATTTGGCCGCGCCCTTCAGGTCGCGGTCAATTTGGTCGCTGTCAATTGGGGCAATCGGGAGGGGTTTTTGATTAACTTTTTAGAGAAAATTATTTTGATTTTGATTTTTTTAACTATTTGTAATTTATATTTATACAAATATGTGAATTACTAGTATTTTATTTTGATCTTTATGATTTTTATAATTTATACAGATACAAATAGATGAATATTTTTAAAGGAAATATTTTTGATTCTTTTTATTATATACTACTTCATATTGATACAAATAGGCGATTATTCTTTATTTAATTTTTGATTCTTTTAATTACTTTCTAATATATTTAGATGCAAATAGGTGAATTAATTTTAATTTCCTGAAATTTTTTATTTTGATTTTTTTTAATGAATTTGATTAATAATGATTATATTTAAATTTTTTGAAATTATTATTTCACATAAAAGTCAGGGACTAAATTGATAGAAACAAATTTTATTGGGACTTAAGTGTAACACAATCATAGTGCACTACTAGAAAAAGTTAAATTTGCAACTGAATATTTGCAACCGATTTAAATCTGTTGGAAATTTGAATAAAAGTGCAACCGAAATAATGTCGGTTGCAATTTTGGCCCAGAATTGCAACCGAATTTGTTTCGGTTGCACTTTTTGCCCAATTTGCAACCGACGTTTAATTCGGTTGCAATTTTGGGCCCAGAATTGCAACCGAATTTGTTTCGGTTGCAATTTTTGCCCAATTTGCAACCGAAGTTTAATTCGGTTGCAATTATGGGCACAAAATTGCAACCGAAAGAATATCGGTTGCAATTTTTGCCCAATTAGCAACCGAAGTTTAATTCGGTTGCAATTTGGGCCCAAAAGTGCAACCGAAAGAATATCGGTTGCAATTTTAGCCTTCAATTGCAACCGAAGTTTACTTCGGTTGCAATTTGGGCCCAAAAGTGCAACCGAAAGAATATCGGTTGCAATTTTAGCCTAGAATTGCAACCGAAACATATTCGATTGCAATTTTGGGCCAAAATTGCAACCGAAATTATTTCGGTTGCAGTGTTTTCAAAATAATAAATCATGATGTATTATTTTTAACCAAAAAAATATAATAAGTACAACTATCTTTCAACGCAATTATTTTCCATTGTGGTTGATGATGTTTCTTTAATTAAAAATTGTTTATAACAATCTAATTAAATTTGATAATTAGCTAATTAAACAAAAATAATGTTATCTCAGCTTATTTATTCTAAAACTTCATAACTCCAAATAAAATAAATTTACATTAATTCTCAAATTGAAATTTAGAACATATGCTACCATAGTATTAAAAAACCTTAATCCTAATTGAGTTATCTGATAGGAAAACTGCAAAAAATAATTTCCTCCATCTTGGCCAAGTGAAATATATATACACTTTTTTTTATATAAATTCAATTGACACAAACACATCTTGGCCAAGTGAAATATATATACACTAATATATTTATTTTTTCATTTAACCCAAAATATCTTAATTCTAATTAAGTTATCTCATAGGAAAACTGCAAAAAATAAATCTACGTGTTTTTTAAATCATATTATTTTTAACACAAAATTTATTATATATATAAAAGACTAAAGTAATATATACATACATATATTGTTCTAATAGATATACTTGTTAATGGATTAAAAGACATGACAAATACATTAAAGTTAAAAAATGGGTCCATCTTTCGAAACTATTTACATTTTTTAAAAAAAATCTTTAAGGGCGAATTCTAATGTTCCGTTCCTGCTTCGAGCTCCAATTGATCAGTTGTTGTTGCAAGGTTAAAATTATACGACAAATTTATTAATTACAAAATATAAATATATTACTTGAATTTTGATAATAATTGCAACCGAACTAAACTTCGGTTGCAATTCTGGGCCAAAATTACAAATTAAAAAAACTTGAGTTGCAATTTTTCCCAAAATTTGCAACCGATGATAACATCGGTTGCAAATTTAGTCCCTGATATTTTGTCGTGACTTCTTAATATCCTATCATAATAATACAAAACCTTGACAGAATTTTTAGGATGAGGCTTCGAGAAATGCGGCCCGACCTCACCAATAGTAGAGTCGAAGAAGCTGTAGAACACGATTTTCCTGAATGGTTTCGTAAATATGTAAGTGTTAAAAGTTAACATATATAAATATGTTTAAAAGTACACTAACTTGTACATGTATATGTAAAATTGAATTATGTATTACTGAAAATGTTTAGGTACATCATCCATCGAACAACATTCAAATTCAATCACTTAAGGATTTATCATGGGGTCCGAGTAGAAAGGTGAATACGTGGAGAAAATTTGTTGTTAATGGATATACATTCCATATAAACAAATTGGGGGACGAGCGAGCGACTTATAATGCCGGTGTGTTTGTAAAGGGTGAAGACTCAACGGAATATTACGGGATACTTAAGGAGGTTGTACAATTACAATATCCGGGTGTTGATAACACGATTGTACTATTTAAATGTGAATGGTATGATTCAATTAATAACAAAGGAATTAAGAGACACCCACGATATGGAATCGTTGAGCTCAAGATAAATGAAAGGTATCCCAAGGACGATCCCTTTATACTAGCACAGCATGCCTCTCAAGTATACTATATCCCGTACCCAAGAAAGAAAAGAGATAAGTTGAATTGGCGTCACGTAATCAGAACAAGACCAAGAAGTAGAATTGATCAAAGTTATAATGTGCCTTTGCAAGAACCACCTACAATGTCCCCATCCTTAGTTCACATTGAACCCGTTGGAAATTTGATTGATGAACATGGACCACCTGAAGAAGTCAATATGCCGGAAATTAATACAGAAATGTGTGGAGAAGAAGTACAAGGAGAAGAAGAAGAAGACGACGACGAAGGAGAAGAAGAAGAAGACGACGACGAAGAAGAAGTACAAGAAGAAGAAGAAGAAGAAGAAGAAGACGATGAAGAAGAAATAATCGTTGAAGAAGAAGACGAAGAAGAAGAAGAAGACGAATAATATGTTTAGAACTATTGTTGAGTGTTGTTTTTTCATTTTCGATTAATTTCTTAACGGACTAAGCATTTTAAATACATTTTATTTTCTTCTTATATGTGAATTGTATGCTATCTTACTTTATTTTCGTCATATTTTCCTTCAATTTTTAAAGTGCAGATGGCGGGTAGTCGCGACAGGGGCAGAGAGTCACTTATACTCAGTTGGGGATTTATTCGCAACCGGCTGGCATATCTCTCGGGGGAATTTCGCACATCGGCATCCCAAGGTATCTCAAATCTCAATTTTATGTCTCAGCCGAATCATGAACCGTCTCAAGATAACCAATCAGAGAATCAAAATGATGAATGAATTGTAATACTTAGGTGTTTTTATAGTATGGATTGTGGATTATTTCACTTTAGTTTTAGTTGTGTAGTTTTTTTATTATGAATTATATTTTTTTTATTTTATTTATGAAAATTGAAAAGTGTATGGATTGTGAAAATTGATTTTGGATTGTGTTTATGAAAATTGATTTATTTATTTTAATGTATATGCATATGAATTTGAATTGTGTTTATTAGAATTGAAATTTATTTATTAGATTATATTTATAAATTTGAAAAAAAAAAAAAGAGAAATTCCAACTGAAATATTTTCGGTTGGAATATCTTTCCAACCACAAATACTCGGTTGGTTATTTTCGGTTGGAAAAATTCCAACCGATTATTTTCGGTTGGAAAGATATTCCAACCGAAGATAAGCGGTTGGAAAAATTCCAACCGAAGATAACCAACCGATTATTTGTGGTTGGAAAGATATTCCAACCGAAAATAATCGGTTGGAAATATACCAACCGAAAGTTATGGGTTGGAAATATACCAACCGAAAGTTTTCGGTTGGAAATATATGCCAACCGAATTTCAGTCGGTTGGAAATGCGGTTGGAAAACTATTCGGTTGGAATTTCGGTTGCAAACTCATTACCAACGGAGGTTTTTCCAACCGTTGTCTTCGGTTGCAAAATCGGTTGGAAATTCAAGTTTCCAACCGATTTTTACCCATTTTCGGTTGGACTGTCGGTTGGATTTTAAGTTTTTTTTAGTAGTGGTGGATGGACAAAAATATCCTAAAAAATGATCATGTGGAATTTATGTGAATTTGAAAAATACTAAAGTAAAAAAAATAACGAATACTAGAGACTAAATTGTTCAAAAAAATACAAAGATGTCCAAACTGTTAAAAAAGGTTTATAAGGAGGACAAAAATGATATTCACCCTTATATAATATACCGAAATTAAGTTGAATGCCAATTTTTTTGAAATATAATTAATTCATATTCAAATCAAAAGTTTGTATTAATGTTCCGAGTTTAACAAAGTTAGTACTATGCAATATGCATTGCACATAATCAATTCTCTGCGGTCATAAACTCATGTGTGCGAAGAAGGCCGATCACAAATTATATCGACTTGAGTCAGTACAGATTTGGCCATCCATTTGGCGGCAACATTAGTGAAATTCATACCATCCCAGTTCATGTAAGAAGACGGATCCACACAATGCACTGACAACGGATGGCCACATTGCACCGAATTATTAAAATTTACAATCCTCATCCTCCACAACATGGTTTTAGAGCTCCTCCTGCAAATCATGCATGTAGTATACATAAATATACTAAGTTAATTAGAGCTAATTGAGCAAGTGACATTATGCATCCTAGAAATACATCGTTTTGAACTTTGCACCATGTAATTAGAATTTTAACCCTTAGCACCCTAGAATTGCGCATAGTTTTTGAGTTTTTATATATTGAGTGAAAAACAAAAATGATATGTTCACTTATCATTTTAAACTAGCAAGTTAGTACATACTGGAATTTTCTTATAAATAAATATATACCGTATATTTCTGGACTACGATATATCTTCATCGCAGCATTGTAATAATCTCTATAGATTATTGTAGTTTCAGGATGAAGCTCCCGAATACGGCTGAGTTCCTTTTGAAGCAAGTGATTGTGATACTGAGCAAATCTATTCAACCATTTAATACAACCAGTTGTAGAATCATAGTCTTCTTCATTCGTACTTGCGAAATGTGCAAGGTAAGTTGCCGAAAAATCCAATTTGAAATTTTCCTGGTACCACAAGTGTCACTGCTCCAAGATTGATAAGTTTGGGACGAATTCTGCAATCTTATATAAATGTTTATGATAAATTTTACCACGTATGTGGCAAGTGGGACGATATTCTTTTTCGATGTTGATAACAATTCTCATAGTTCAAGAGCAGGAAGCCTCTAATTTACCTAGCCCTAGTATTATTCTTTACATGAACGAAGAAGAATACTCTCGTTTTTGTTTTACTTGTCGTTTATTGCACACAGATTAAAAAATGTAATACCTAACTAATTTTTTTAAGAAAAATCTCCAACGCACCATTTTAATCAAATAATCACAATATTAATTAGCATTAATTATAAGCATTAACAAAAAAGATAAAATTGATAGAAAAAAATTAATTTTACATTGCCTTCTTAAAACGAAAAATAAAAGTTACAAAAAATGGAAGGACTAACTTTATTCTACATTCATATTATTCATCTCTCTTAATTTCTCCGCAATGCCGAAATCTAGACCACAATAAATAAACAACGAAAATATTAAGAGGATTTAAACTCATGAAAATAAGCACAAAATCACTTCTGAAAAGCTTGTGAAACACAACTTAAAAATGAAAGAGAGGTCCAAAATATTGATTGAGTCAAGTTTAAATAACATAAAGAGTATAAGTTAGGCTACTTTCGTATATTATTTTCTCGTAATTATTAAATCTTATGTTTTTTATCCGGGTATTAAATCTATATGTTTGGTAGAAACAATTAGTTGTATATAATAAGTCAACTATTTATCTTACTTGATCAATCTTCTTATATTTATATCAAATTGACTTTTTTTTTTTTTTAAAAAAAAATAATAGTATGAATAATCTGCTGCATGGGGAACTTATAGATTGGAATTACTCCAATTGGAATAGTTGTTGGGAAAGACCAGACTATTTCATACTCGCTACACGTTCCTCCCCAAAAATAGAATAATCCTAAGTATAGACTTTGAATGTGAGACAATTACAAGGAAATTTTTATTATGATTTTTTTTTATTAATAATGAATATTTTTAATTTTTTTGAAATTATTATGTCTCACAAAAGTCAGGACTAAATTGATACAAACAAATTTTATTATAGGTACTTAAGTGTAACACTATCATAGTGAAGGGACAAAAATATCCTAAAAAATGATCATGTGCAATTTACGTGAATCTGAAAAATACTAAAGTAAAACAAATAACGGATAATAGAGAGTAAAATGTCCAGAAAAATACAAAGATGTCGAAAATGTTAAAAAAAGTATATAAGGAGGACCAAAAATGATATTCACCCTTACATAAATATACCGAAATTAATTTTGAATGCCAATTTTTTTAGAATATAATTAATCCATAACATCTACATCAAACAACATCTAGTCCTAATTTTCCAAGAATTCAAATCAAAATTGTTCCATGTTTTACAAAGTTAGTACTATGCATTGTGCATTGTAAATAATCAATCCTCAGCGGTCATAAACTTATGTGTGTGAAGAAGGCCGATCACAAATTGTATCGACCTGAGTCAGTACGGATTTGGCTATCCATTTGGCGGCAACATCAGTGAAATGCATACCATCCCAATTCATGTAAGAAGATGGATCCATACAATGCATTGACGACGGATGGCCACATTGCACCGAATTATTAAAATTATACAATCCTCCTCCTCCACAGCATGCTTTTAGAGCTCCTCCAGCAAATCCTGCATGCAGTATACATAAATATACTAAGTTAATTAGAGCTAATTGAGAAACTGACATTTTGCATTCTAGAAATACATCGTTTTGGACTTTGCACCCTGTAATTAGATTTTTGACCCTTAGCACCCTAGAATTGCGCTTAGTTTTTGAGTTTTTATATATTGAGTAAAAAAATGATATTTTCACTTATCATTTTAAACTAACGAGCCAGTACATACTGGAATTTTCTTATAAATTGATATATACCGTATATTTCTGGACTACGATACATCTTCATCGCAGCATTGTAATAATCTCCGTAAATTATTGTAGTTTTGGGATGAAGCTCTCGGATACGGCTGAGTTCCTTTTGAAGCAAGTGATTGTGATACTGAGCAAATCTATTCAACCATTTAATACAACCAGTTGTAGAATCATAGTCTTCTTTATTTGTATTTGCATAATGTGCAAGGTAAGTTGCCGAACATCCAATTGGAAAGTTTCCCGGTACCACAAGTGTAACTGCTCCAAGATTGATAAGTTCCTGCATACATCATACATATATAACTATATTTATATATCCATGTAATGAAATAATATTATAGGAAAACTTAAACTGTGATATCCAATTTATATTTTCATGTCTAATGATACCAAAGTTCCAAGGTGACATATACTGTAATACTTTGAACTAATTAGTTGAAGTGCTTCTTACATTAATTGTTTCACCAATTGTTTTAACAATTTTAGGAACGAATGGTCGAACTTCTGCTTCGTTTTTCCCTTGAAGAAATGCATGATTGTAATCGTTGCCTCCAATTTCTCCCAAAAGAACCAAAGAGTTTTGAAGATATCTTTTACAGTCTGCTGATAATAAGGGAGTAACTCAATTGTCGAAATTAAGAGTGTACATGAAAAGTGTTTTAATAAGATAAGGGAGTAAATTAAATTGCTACATTTATCATGACATATGGTTGAATTAATATATACCTGAAGAATTGTTGTATTTATTTGAGAGAAATTGTTTAAACCAACTAAATTGAGTAGCCAATGAGATGTTGGCCATAGGAAGCGTTATATTCGTTTCTGTAAAATATGAATCCTCCAATGCTGTTGCTCCGGCCACTGCAAAATTAACGCTTTCAAGACTCGCATTTCTTCCTTCGAAAAAGAAGGGTTCCACAAATGGAAGTCCTAAATCTCCAGCTGCAAATAAATCATAATAATTCATAAATATAGAAGAAAAAAGGTTCCCAATCCTTTCATTTTTCACACACATATATATATATATATATATATATATATATATATATATATATATATATATATATATATTTTGTAGATCATATGTACTGGGGCTGATCCAGAATTAAAGAGATGGGTCAGTGTCTAATTTTCTCAGAAACTAATTGATAATTACCTTCAGTATATTTTATTTACATAAAATAAAATTATCAACGATCATTGAATTGAATTCTAAATTATGCTAATAACTTGATTAAAAAATAACTAAGAATATTTCACACGACGTTTTATGTTTTTTTCTCCATATTATAGAATAAATAATTTAACACAATTGACATTGACATGAATATATTATTTACGTAACTAAGTATTTATTATATAGTCCAACAAAGTGGTCAATCCAAATTCAAATTCTGCAGTAAATTTCCATATATATAGTTAGATATAAGACAGATATATAATACCAATGAAATCAATAATGAGACGGCCATTGGAGACGCGGCCGGTGGGACGATCAAAGAAAGTGTTTCCGTAGGGCGGTAACGTGAAATAGGGTGGCGGGTTGTATGTCGATGCGAAGTGGAAACCGTTTCCAGTGTCCGTTAAGGAATCTCCGAAACCGATTATGGAGTTGAAACAATTATTCGCGGATGCAGATATGATTAGTAGGATCGTTGATGCAAAAAGAATAATTTTGGAAAGTATTGATTTTACAGCCATGGCTCTAGTACGTGTTGTGTCAATTGTGTTTTGAATAAAATGATTTTGTTGGTTAGGATATATATAGGGGGATGTTGGTGTATAAATCATAATTTAATATATTGCTTGGATGTTGATAGAGTCAAAACAGTTATCATAATGCCAGAGCAGGAAGCCTCTAATTGACCTAGACCTAGTATTAATTCTTTTACATGAAGCCTCTAATTCTTTGAGAGAATTGCAATTATGGTACTAAACTATATATCGATTTCAACTTGTGGTACCATAAAAAACGAGGGCGACAAATTTGGTACCACATTTTAAGAAATTGAATCGCATTTGGTACCATCGTTAAAATTGGACGTTAACTGCTGACGTGGCAGTTAAGTTTTATTGCAGAATTGATACCATTACTTATATTCAATGATAATTATACCCCTAACTTTTCAATTTGTCAAAATAACCCCACATCTTCAAATTTACTGACAATTTTAGTCCACATTGTTGCCCAATTTTAAAATTGGATCGAATAAAACACTTGCGGACCAATTTAGAGATTTAACTTAATATATTTACATATGTATTTAATTAATTTAATTTATAAATAATATTAACAAAGCAAATAATACATGAACATAAATTCGATGAAATATTAATTAAATCTCTCATTTATGCAACTTAGTGTAATCTCTTTGTTGGTCCCAAGTGGTCAGAAGAGGTTTAGAGGGGGGGGGGGGGGTGAATAAACCTCTTTAAAATTTTCTTTCAAATTTAACTTTAAAACTTTACTCTAACTGAACAGACTAAGCTGATCAGATTAGTAAGTTACAAATCTGTTCGCGAACAAATCTTTGAACAGTCTTGTTGACCACTCGTCTGATAGTTACTTAGCTGATTTTAAAGAAATCAGTTTTAATACTTAGAGTACTTGCAGCGGATTTTCAAAGTGTTTTTCACAAGTATTCTTAGCAGTTTGAAAAATGTTTCCCCAGTTTTATAAACTCCTTTTAACTTCTTTTCAAACAGTTAACTTAATGTGTTTTTATGCAAACAGAAGATATGCAGTTTTGAAACAATGTAAAAACACAAGTAATTTTTATAGTGGTTATATGGATTTAAATATCCTTTAGTCCACTCTTCCAAGTCACTCAGATCTTGGGTTATACTATAATCACAAAGTTTACAGTATACTCTGCTTGCGTCGAACAACAAATGAAACGACCACAAGTTCGCAATAGGAGATCACACAGAAAACCTATCCTCTGAAGTTTGATCACTCACAAAGATGGATCACAACTCCGCACAACACTCTTGTTTACAAAATCACTCAGAAGATGTATTTTTCTTGATTCTTCAACTCTGCTTTCGTCAACAAATGACTCAGCTGATGAGTGAGCTG
Organism: Penstemon eatonii; assembly: GCA_038501285.1. Classification (NCBI taxonomy): domain Eukaryota; kingdom Viridiplantae; phylum Streptophyta; class Magnoliopsida; order Lamiales; family Plantaginaceae; genus Penstemon; species Penstemon eatonii. The sequence continues at coordinate 62,195,255 of CM076715.1, read as the reverse complement.
TTCTTGAGACTTAAAGAATTTTGCTTCGGAAATTTCTCTCAGAAAGTGTGTTGCTTGTTTCTTCTTCGTCTCTTGCAGCTATTTATACTTGAGGATTGAAAAATGTCCGTTGAAGAGAGACAGGATTCAAATTCCTCGAGTACTGGTCCTTAAAATCCGCGAACGGCTCTTTTGCAGTCTGTCCGTACTGTAAACAGTACTATTCTGCAGGCAGCATTAAATGCAGCATTAAATGCACTCGGCTGATGCGAAGCTTTTCTTCAATCATTTGTCTTAAATATCCTCGTACTTCAGCATTTATTACACCAAGGGGCATTTATTACCGTTGGGAACACTTCATGATCTTCTTCACTTGGCTGACGAAAGTATACGTCTGATGGTGAACTCGGCTGATCTCAAACTTGAACAAATCTGATTTGAGTCGGCTGATCTTCACTAATCTGATAACTTTGCTTCAGCAGATCAGAAGTCTTGGACCTTGAAACTTTGACTCTTCTGATGTCTTCTTTACTTAGTCAAAATTCCTTGATAAGTCTATCAGCTAAGTTACTCCATACTTAGCCAATTTTACGAAGTTTTGGAATGCATCAAAACCTCCCTTATCAAACTTTCTTCAGTGCCTTCATCTTCATCTTCATCCAACATTTTCCCCCTTTTTGATGATGACAAAACTTCAGCTTAGTACCTGTTGAATACCTAAACTAAAGATTGTAATCCTCAAAATTTTCTGAGATAGAAAAAGTTTATTGGATTGAACTTGAACATTTTATTGATATAGAAAGTGAATTACATGCACAAATTCATCAGATGAGATTTCTGAAAAAGTAAACTGATTACAATTGATTTTTCAATTTCTAACTATCAGCTTCTTCATCAGATTCGAGCACTTCTTCATATTCATATGATGATTCTTCATCATCATCTTCTTCATCAACTTCTTCTTCCAGAATTGCTTTGGCAGCTTCCATCTTCTCCTTAAGTTCTTGTTCTTGTAGAGCTTTCAAAGCTTCCATGGCTTTCCTGGCAGATTCAGTGTTTTTGTACTTGGTATCTTCTTCTTCTACCTTTTCAAGTACTTCAGCCTTGTCAGCAGTGTCTTCAGTTTCCTTGGCTTGAATGGTTGCAGCAGCAGTTTCTTCCTTAGTTGATTCTTCAGCAGCAGATTCTTTTGCTGGTTCTTCAGCAGCAGTTTCCTTAGCTGGTTCTTCCCTTTTATCTTCCCCCTTTTTGTCATCATCAACTCTGATGACATTAGAAGGTTCAACAGTAGGGTTGAGAGCAACTGTTGGAATCTTCACTCCAGCACACAAAGCCTTTAGATTCTGATTCACCACGTCATGACTAGCTGTCAGATGATGAAGGTCAGTGCTGATGACATCAGTCTTATCATTGAAGTAGTCAATGTTGAGGTTGATAGTTGCAATTTCATTTTGAACTTCCTGTGCAGCCTTTGCAACTTCTTGCAACATCCCCAGATTGATTTCCTTCTCTTCATGACTGACTTTAATGAAAGTTGCAGTTAAGTCAGCAATCTTGTGCTCAGCTGATTTTAAAGCAGTGTGAAGATGATTCACATCACCCTTCACATCTTCCACGTTCTGGTTCAGTTCTCTTAAGCTGTGTATCAACTGCAATGAGTTGTCTTGAGGAATTTGGAATACTGTTGATCTCCTTTTTGATGATCTCTTCTGTTGATCCTTGAACAGTTTCCAGCTGAAGTCTGTTGGTTTCTGCCAACTCTGCTTTCAGCTCCTCCTTAACCTTTAATAGATGTTGCTTGTGCTTGTCTTCCAGTTCCTTAAGTTGATTTTCCATCAGCATCTGGATTGCTTCCATCAGTGATGAGTGCTTATCACCTGATGAAGCAGAAGCAGCAGCTACATCCCTTTCATCAATTTCCTGGTGGACAGGAATATCTTCCATCTTTTCGTCTTGATGATTTCCAGAGTCCGTAGCCTTCCACTCAATGGCCAGGGAGTCATCGGCAGCCTTTTCAGCAGACTTGTCTTCAGTCTGATCAGCAGACTTGACATCAGGCTTGTCCGCAGTTTTAGGCTCATCAGTAACATCATCATAGACTAAGTTGGTGATAGTGCCATCATCATTGAAGCAAGTGGTTTGTCTGATTTGCCTCACAATGATCCAGGGGTTAGTAAAAGCATTATTCCCCTTTGGCACTTCATAGAACGGTTGCACTTCCTTGCCGAAAATGATTTGCTGGACACTAGGCAGTAGTGGCAAATCACTTGAACAACCTTGCTGATATTTTGACTTTTTAGCCCATCTCTTCAGGGCAGCCATAACAGCAAACTTAATTGCTCTTTCCTCAGCATCTTCAGACTTCTTCTTCTTTTCAGGCAAGGTGTTCTTGATTTTCTTGGCTTCCTCCAATGCAAAGCCTTTTGCATAGCTATGCATGATATCTCTCACATAGCTTGGATCAAGAGCCTTTTGGATGGAGTTTGTCTTCAGCCAACTTAGAACCCATCGTTCTTCATCAGCTAACTCCTTCATATCTTGAAGTTCAGTAATTGACTTGTTCAGCCTGTTGTCCCTCCAACTGATATATCTTGGCTTTTCTTGGTTGAACAGAGTCTTCAGCATCAACTTCTGATCATAGTATGCTAATGACTTCTCAAATTTCTTGAACAATTCCTTATCAGCATAGACTATCTCAAAAGCTTTTCTGACTTCAAACTTGTCTTTGGACTTGGCTTTGGGAGCAGGCAGTAGTATCTTCTTTTTGTCTTCTTCAGTCTGCTCTTCACCAATCTTGATGCCATCTCCATGGACAGGTCCATAGGCATCAACCTTGCTCAGTTCAATCACCGCAGCCATTTCAGCATCCTCAGCAGCTTTTCTTTCTGCTGCAGACATGCGTCTTCTGGCTTCATCCTTTGCTTCTTGAGCTTTGCTTAGCTCAAGTGCTTTCTTCTCTTCAAGCTCATCCTGCTTCCTCTGTTCAGCTTCTTCCCTTGCTTTCTTATCAGCTTTGGAGACTTTCTTTCTCCTTAGCACTATTTTTCTTTTGCCTTTATCAGCAGGGGCTGGTCCAGCAGATGATATGGGAGCAGCAGCTATAGGATGGATGATTTGAACATCTGGATCTTCTTGAGGTTGAGCAACCTCAGCTGTTGAAGTGACTTGACTTGGCTGTTGCTCATCAGCTTTGTCAGTCTCAACAGTCTCAACTGTTTCAATAGGCCTTTGAGTAGCTTCAGGATCCTCCCTAGCTACATTTTCCAGATCAGTAGGTTTTTCAATGAATGTCATCTGCTTTCTAGCAGACCTCTTTGTTCTACCTTCACGGTAAGTGGTAGCAGCTGTACTTCTCAGTTGACTTCTTGTCCTTTGAGAAATATCCTCAGCAGGCCTCTCTGCTGATGGAGTTCTTGATGGTGATGCAGGGGATCCAGTCCTTACATCAGCAATAATGTTCTCAACAATCTTAGTGGCTTCAGCAGAAGTCACTCTCTCCATCTGCTTAGATTCTTTCTTCTTGGGCTCATCAGCAGCCCTCTTCCTTTTAGTCTCAGCAGCCAAACTTGCTGTTTTGACTAATCTCTTTTGCCTTTTGGCAGGAACCTCCTTTGGTTCCTCAACATCAGCTTCCTCAGGCTCACCAGCCTTCCTCTTTTGAACAGGCATGTATTTGGACAATGCCTTAGATTTGTGAATTTCCTTTCCATTCTTCATATCACAGCCCAGCTTTGACAGCAGATAGCTGAGTGTGATCCTGTGGTTGGTAGTGGGACCTTTTCCTTTCTTATCATCAAGAAAGTCAGCTAATATGTACCATACTATGATGGACCAGTTGATATCCATTCCATAGTATATGGCAGCCATGATGCTGAACCTCTTCATGGTAACAGCATCTAGTGAGAATGTGCAGTTCTCAACCAGCTTGCACACCATATCAGCCATTCGCTGATATTCATCCTTCAGTTGCTTCTTCCTAATATTTCCAGATAAAGTTTCTCCCTCTTTGGCGCAGATCGCCCAGAACTGTTGGTGCTTGTCCTCTGTCAGTACAGTGACGTCATGTCGTCCTCTGTTAGGAAGCCCAAACGTCTCGTGAAGAACAGCAGGAGTGATAGTGATAGATTTGCCTCCCACTGAAGCCTTAATCTCCAGTTTGTTGTAGTCAGCTTTCGCAGAGTTGTAGTACTCCATCACTTGGTCAGTCCAGATAATTCCTTCGTGGTATTCCATGAAGTTTACCAGCGAAGCAGCTTTGAACTTTTCGAGCAGTTCTTTCATCAGATTCGTACCAGATTGGTAGTAGGAATCATAGACGAGAAACATACCTTCGGCGGCCATTGTAAATCTGTTGAAGGTTAGAAAAACGAAGGAGAGTATGCAGAGAATTTGCAGAAATTTCTCACAAGTACTTTTGAAAGTTTAGGGTGCGTAAAGAGCTACTCGACTGATCAGATGAGGATTTATAGAGTTGGGGTTTTTCGGTTTCCGTGATATCTGCCAACCGTTAGATCCATTTTTCTGTCAGTGCTGATCGTGCGGCGTCAGTTACGACCTTTCAAATTCAAAAGATATTTTAATGAGGAGCGGGAAAATGTGCCGCCCGTCAGTTTACTTGTAAAAGCGTATTTTGGATAAAACGTTTTTAAATAGTTCGCTTTTATTTAAGTAATCAGATGAGTATAATAAACACTTATCTGATGGACTACTGTCCTGATGACAATGCTGTTATCAGAGAATGCCAATAGCTGATAACCTTCCTCAGCTGTTTGTCAATCCAGCTAGATAATATAACTTGAATCTTCGATAGTTGAGTCTTCTGATGAAAACATAACTTCAACTAACTGACATTAACAAATTTCATCTTTAATTCAGAAGTACCGCTAGTCTTACACGTTCCCCCTGAGTTTAAGAATTCATGAGTTAACTAGTCTGTTGAGAGTTAATCCTTGAAGATAATGACGAATTACTAAGCTGTTGAACTCCAGTCTTCTGATGAGTTCCCCCTCAGCTTATGCTTCCAAATTAAGTAGTCCTAGCTCAGCTCTTAAAGTTGAAAACCTTACTTCACTTAAAGGTTTAGTGAAAATATCAGCAATTTGATTATCAGTATGAACATACTCAATCATTACATTGCCTTTTTCCACATGATCTCTAATGAAATGATGCTTGATCTCAATATGCTTAGTCCTTGAATGACTTGTAGTGTTCTGAGTAAGTGAAATTGCACTTGTATTGTCACAGTAGATTGGAATTCCACTGATCTTGATGTTGTAGTCTTCTAGTTGATGCTTCAACCAAAGTATCTGTGCACAGCAAGCTCCAGCAGCTATATATTCAGCTTCAGCAGTAGATATAGAAACTGAGGTTTGCTTCTTACTCATCCATGAGATCAGACGACTGCCTAAGAACTGACAGGCACCTGTTGTGCTCTTTCTGTCAATCTTGCAGCCAGCAAGATCTGAATCTGAATAGCCAACTAGTTCAAATCCAGATTCTCTAGGATACCATAATCCCAATTCTTGAGTGCCTTTAACATACTTCAATATCCTCTTGGCAGCTAAAAGATGAGATTCTTTGGGGTTTGATTGAAATCTTGCACAGACTCCAACTGAGTACATTATGTCAGGTCTACTTGCTGTTAGATACAACAATGAACCAATAATGCCTCTGTATTTGGTTATGTCTACTGATTTGCCATCTTCATCTTTATCCAAACGAAGACTTGTAGACATAGGAATGGTAGCTGTTGAGCTAGTTTCCATACCAAATTTCTTGAACAGATCTCTTGTGTACTTTGCTTGGCTGATGAATATTCCATCAGGCAACTGTCTAACTTGCAATCCAAGAAAATAGTTAAGTTCACCCATCATGCTCATTTCAAACTTATTCTGCATCAGCTTGGAGAACTTATCACACATCTGTTGGTTAGTTGAACCAAAAATAATATCGTCCACATATATTTGCACAAGTAATATATGATTTTCCCATTCAATTGTGAACAAGGTTTTATCTACCTTACCTTTACGAAATCCTTTAATTAAAAGAAAATCAGATAGGGTATCATACCATGCTCTTGGAGCTTGTTTCAGTCCATAAAGGGCTTTCTTCAGACGATATACTTTGTCCTCTTCTTGATAGACTTCAAATCCTGGAGGTTGTTCAACATACACTTCTTCTTGCAATTCTCCATTGAGAAAAGCAGACTTCACATCCATCTGATAGACAGTGAAGTTCTTGTAAGCAGCATAGGCAAGAAACAGTCTGATTGCTTCAAGTCTTGCTACTGGTGCAAAAGTTTCATCAAAGTCAATTCCTTCTTCTTGACAATAACCCTTGGCCACTAGTCTTGCTTTGTTTCTGGTGACAACACCATCTTCATTCATTTTATTTCTGAATACCCACTTAGTGCCAATTACTCTTTGATGACTTGGTCTAGGAACTAAGTACCAGACTTCATTCCTTTCAAATTGATTCAACTCTTCTTGCATAGCTTCTATCCAGAAGGAATCATTGAGAGCTTCTTCAATTTGCTTGGGCTCTATTTGAGATAGAAATGTGACAAACATAGCATCTTGTGCAGCAGCTCTTCTTGTTTTCACTCTATCTAAAGGATCACCAATAACTAATTCAGGAGGGTGATTCTTGAGCCATCTGAGATCAGGTTGCAAATCAGGATGTTGTCCTCTGTTATGATCTTGCAACACTACTGTTGGAGTTCCAGTAGTAGTCTGTTGAACATTTGCCGTCTGTTGAACAGTCTCTGGTCTGTCAGCTGTTTGCAACTCGTCTGTTAGACAATCAACACTGTGATTATGAACAGCACTTGAGTTAGCAGCTGAACTTAGATTAGGTAGTATGATGGGAACATATTCTTCATTTCTTCCAACGTCTAACTTCTGTAAATCAGCAGACAGATCTTGATTTACACTTTGATTCTTTTCAGAGGATTGACTTGGCTCATCAAATACTACATGGATAGATTCTTCTATTAGTAATGTTCTTTTGTTAAACACTCTATACGCTTTACTAACAGTAGAATATCCTACAAAAACAGCTTCATCAGCCTTTTCTGCAAATGCAGTAAGGTGATTTTTCCCATTATTCAATACAAAACATTTACAACCAAAAATCTTAAAGTAATGAATGTTTGGTTTTCTGTTGTTCCAAACTTCATATGGAGTCTTGTTCTGATTTTTGTTGATCATACATCTGTTTTGGGTAAAGCATGCTGTATTTGTTGCTTCTGCCCAAAATCTTTGTGGCAGCTTAGCTTCAGCTATCATGGTTCTGACAGCTTCTTTTAGTGTTCTGTTTCTCCTTTCAGCAACACCATTCTGTTGAGGGGTTCTGGCAGCAGAATATTCATGATGTATTCCTTTGATATTACAATACTCTTCAACAGTAGAGTTTGTAAACTCTGTCCCTCTATCTGATCTGATCTTCAATATTTTGATACTCTTCTCATTCTGGATCAGTTCCATCAGATTTGTAAGATGTTCCTTGGTTTCACTTTTCTTCTTCATGAAAATCACCCAAGTATATCTTGAATAATCATCCACAACAGCTAGGCAGTATTTCTTTCCACCATTGCTGACTGGATCAATGGGTCCAAATAAGTCCATATGCAACAGCTCCAATATTCTCCCAGAGGATTGGTGCTTCTTTTCTTTGAATGATGACTTGATTTGTTTACCCTTCTGACAGGCGTCACAGAGCTTGTCTTTGCTCATGACTGCTTTTGGAATCCCTTCTACCAAATCATTCTTGATTAATCTGTTTATGGTCTTGAAGTTTAAATGATTCATCCTCTTGTGCCATAGCCAACTGACTTCACTTGGTGCAGATGCCACCAAACAAACACTTGAATTCTTGTCAACAGAATTCCAGTCGACTATATAGATATTTCCTTGTCGTCTTCCAGATAAAATTACCTTCTTTGTACCAATCTGTTCAACGTAGCACTTATCTGTTGAGAAGATGACTGAATATCCCTTGTCACAAAATTGACTTATGCTCAGCAGATTATATTTTAGGCCTTTAACATAGGAGACGTCAGATATCTCTATGTTTCCCTTGATTAATCTTCCTTTGGCTTTAATCTTGCCTTCTTTGCTGTCTCCAAAAGTGACTTTTGGACCATCCACAGCAACTGCATCAGTCAACTCATGTATGTTTCCACACATGTGCCTTGAACATCCACTGTCCAAGTACCAAATCTTCTCTACTTTACTCCTACTCCTAATCCTAACCTACAAAACAAAAATAAAATTGTTTTAGGTACCCTTATTGAGAGGGTCCTGAAGGATTAGTTCCACCCTTGACAACCCAAGATGTTGAAGTCTTAGGCTTCTTAGGTTTCTGAGTTTTAGGAGCATGAACAGTTTCATTTTTATCATAGTTATCAGATAAGTCATGTTGATGATCAGTATGATATGAATAATGTTCATAAGCAGGGTAAGGTGCATGATATGCAGGATATGCATGCATTGAATGAGCAGGGTAAGGTGCATAGTAACTAGGAAACTGAGGTGCATGATACATAGGATGATATGCAGCAGGTTGCACATAATATGACTCATTTCCATACCAAGCATTTTGATTTTTCTTGTTCTTATGCTTCTTTGGTTTACTAGATGCTTGCTCATTTGATTTTGACTTAGTTTTACCACTAGTCTGATTGACTTTAGCTTTATCAGCAGACTTCTTAGGACTCTGCTGTTTGGTCTTACTAGTCTGATTTCCTACACTAGGCTCTTTGCTCTTTTTAGCCTTAGGAGATTTCTTCTCCTTTACCACTTTCTCAGATGAGGTAGGTTTAGAAGTTTGAACATACAAAATGACCTTACTATTGTCAGCTGATATGAATTTTTCAGTATGGTTCAACTCTAGTTTATCCTTTTCTAAAGGTGTCTCCTGTTTCTTAGGTGTATGCATGGATGCAACAGTTGACTTATCATGAGACTCAATGATTTTCTCAAGTTCCATGATTTTTCCTTTATATACCTCACATTCAGCTTTCAGAGATTCATGCTCTTGCTCAAGCTGTTTATATTCAGCTGATTCTTTTGGCTTTTCAGCTAAAAGTTTCAGTGAACTATTTTGCTCTTTTAGCAAGTTCATCTCTTCCTTAAGCTTAACAAACTCTCCAGCAATAGTAGTATTATTCAACATCATTTGCTCTAGAGAATTAAACAGTTCATTTTCTTGAGGAGTTACCTCATCCTCAGAGTCATCAGATTCCTTTGCCATCAGGCACAGGAGAGCAGGTTTTTCTTCATCAGACGATTCTTCATCAGACGAGTCTGAGTCTGAATCAGATGAGTAGATAGCAGCTGGCTTTTCTGCTTCAGCCATCATTGCCTTGCCTCTCTGATGCTTTCTTTCTTTTCTCATTTTCTTCTCTTCCTCAGTGTACTTCTCTGCTTTTGGATATGGGCAGTCTCTTATGAAGTGTCCCAATTTCCTGCAGTTGTAACACATCAGTTTTGATTTATAATCCTCTTTATCCTGAGAAGAAAAATTAGGTTTAGAAGTAGAAGCAGCATGATTGTATTTGTTTTTCATCTTTCTCTTATAGAACTTCTTGAAGTTGTTCATCAATAATGCTATATCTCCAGCAGTGTACTCCTTTTTGTTGAGTAGAGTGGCTTCATCAGATGAGTCCACTTCTTTGCTTTTCTGTGCTGGTCTTCTGGTGTTTTCAGCAGCAACAAGTGCAGCTGTGGGTCCTGGAGTTGAGGTTTCTTCAATTCCCATCCTTGGCAGTTTATACTCATAAGCCTTGAGTGCGGAGAACAGCTCTGTTAGAGAAATCTTGCCCAGATCTCTTGATTCTTCCATTGCTGTCACCTTCATGTTGAACTTGGGAGGTAGAGCCTTCAGTACTCTGACAGAAATCTCTTTGTCAGTGAAAGTCTTTCCCAGCTTCAAAACTTCATTCAGAGTTCTGGTGAATCTGGTGTCCATCTGATCAATGGTTTCTCCAGACTTCATCTTGAAGTTGTCCAGCTTCTCCAAGGCAACACTGAGCTGATGCTCTTTAATAGCATCATTGCCTTCACTCATGTCACGAACCTTATCCCACATCTCCTTTGCAGTTTTGCAATGCTTGACTTTGTCAAACCGATCATTATCCAGGGCTTTGGTCATGATGAATCTTCCGACTTTGTCCAAGTTGAACAGCTTTATTTCTTCTGCTGTCATTTCTGTTAAGTATTTTTCCACCACTATTTGAGCTTCATCTACGATGATGGTCTTGGTGAATTTGAATGGACCTTTAATGATACATGTATGCATGTTGTCATTATAGGCAGCAAGGAAAATCTCCATTCTGATTTTCCAGTCCTCAAAGGACATACCAGCAATGTGGGGAACATGGCTGATACAATCCATTTTTCAAAAGCTTTTTGTTTTTCAAAAAAAATGCTCTTTTGAAAAGTTTTGAAAACCTTTTAAAACACTCGGATCAAGCTCGTTGATCAGGCAGCTGATTCTAATGAACCACCCGCTTTGATACCACTTGTTGGTCCCAAGTGGTCAGAAGAGGTTTAGAGGGGGGGGGTGAATAAACCTCTTTAAAATTTTCTTTCAAATTTAACTTTAAAACTTTACTCTAACTGAACAGACTAAGCTGATCAGATTAGTAAGTTACAAATCTGTTCGCGAACAAATCTTTGAACAGTCTTGTTGACCACTCGTCTGATAGTTACTTAGCTGATTTTAAAGAAATCAGTTTTAATACTTAGAGTACTTGCAGCGGATTTTCAAAGTGTTTTTCACAAGTATTCTTAGCAGTTTGAAAAATGTTTCCCCAGTTTTATAAACTCCTTTTAACTTCTTTTCAAACAGTTAACTTAATGTGTTTTTATGCAAACAGAAGATATGCAGTTTTGAAACAATGTAAAAACACAAGTAATTTTTATAGTGGTTATATGGATTTAAATATCCTTTAGTCCACTCTTCCAAGTCACTCAGATCTTGGGTTATACTATAATCACAAAGTTTACAGTATACTCTGCTTGCGTCGAACAACAAATGAAACGACCACAAGTTCGCAATAGGAGATCACACAGAAAACCTATCCTCTGAAGTTTGATCACTCACAAAGATGGATCACAACTCCGCACAACACTCTTGTTTACAAAATCACTCAGAAGATGTATTTTTCTTGATTCTTCAACTCTGCTTTCGTCAACAAATGACTCAGCTGATGAGTGAGCTGTTCTTGAGACTTAAAGAATTTTGCTTCGGAAATTTCTCTCAGAAAGTGTGTTGCTTGTTTCTTCTTCGTCTCTTGCAGCTATTTATACTTGAGGATTGAAAAATGTCCGTTGAAGAGAGACAGGATTCAAATTCCTCGAGTACTGGTCCTTAAAATCCGCGAACGGCTCTTTTGCAGTCTGTCCGTACTGTAAACAGTACTATTCTGCAGGCAGCATTAAATGCAGCATTAAATGCAGCATTAAATGCACTCGGCTGATGCGAAGCTTTTCTTCAATCATTTGTCTTAAATATCCTCGTACTTCAGCATTTATTACACCAAGGGGCATTTATTACCGTTGGGAACACTTCATGATCTTCTTCACTTGGCTGACGAAAGTATACGTCTGATGGTGAACTCGGCTGATCTCAAACTTGAACAAATCTGATTTGAGTCGGCTGATCTTCACTAATCTGATAACTTTGCTTCAGCAGATCAGAAGTCTTGGACCTTGAAACTTTGACTCTTCTGATGTCTTCTTTACTTAGTCAAAATTCCTTGATAAGTCTATCAGCTAAGTTACTCCATACTTAGCCAATTTTACGAAGTTTTGGAATGCATCAAAACCTCCCTTATCAAACTTTCTTCAGTGCCTTCATCTTCATCTTCATCCAACACTCTTAATTGTCCTCGGGTACAAAATTTGGACACATCATATTGCCCCCCCAGTTTCGGGAATAATTGCGCGAGCGTTTATTGTCGAAACTTGATTCAAGTATCTGAGCATTGTAGCCACATCTTCAATTTACTGACAGTTAAGTTTTATTGCAGAATTGATACCATTACTTATATTGACTGATAATTATACCCCTAACTTTTCAATTTGTCAAAATAACCCCACATCTTCAAATTTACTGACAATTTTAGTCCACATTGTTGCCCAATTTGAAAATTGGATCGAATAAAACACTTGCGGACCAATTTAGAGATTTAACTTAATATATTTACATATGTATTTAATTAATTTAATTTATAAATAATATTAACAAAGCAAATAATACATGAACATAAATTCGATAAAATATTAATTAAATCTCTCATTTATGCAACTTAGTGTAATCTCTTAATTGTCCTCGGGTACAAAATTTGGACACATCATATTGCCCCCCCCCAGTTTCGGGAATAATTGCGCGAGCGTTTATTGTCGAAACGTGGCAGTTAAGTTTTATTGCAGAATTGATACCATTACTTATATTGACTGATAATTATACCCCTAACTTTTCAATTTGTCAAAATAACCCCACATCTTCAAATTTACTGACAATTTTAGTCCACATTGTTGCCCAATTTTAAAATTGGATCGAATAAAACACTTGCGGACCAATTTAGAGATTTAACTTAATATATTTACATATGTATTTAATTAATTTAATTTATAAATAATATTAACAAAGCAAATAATACATGAACATAAATTCGATAAAATATTAATTAAATCTCTCATTTATGCAACTTAGTGTAATCTCTTAATTGTCCTCGGGTACAAAATTTGGACACATCATATTGCCCCCCCAGTTTCGGGAATAATTGCGCGAGCGTTTATTGTCGAAACATGATTCAAGTATCTGAGCATTGTAGCCAACTACTCCATACCTCCATATGTGATAAATAAGCATGTAACACTGCCTCGTGAAAACCTTGCCAAGAAAAATCAATTGGGATAAAAACTTGGACGAAGGAAAAAGAGTACAGTGTTTAGACACGCTCCCCCTGTAAATTTGGTGAAGAGTAGGGATGATTCGTTTCTTTAGCTGTTCTTTCTTATATGGAGTAAATATTCTTCTTTGAGATATCTCTTTGTCAAAAGTTGCCTCCCAAAGCCATAATTGCATGTAAAACACAAATTCATGTGGAAATATTATCACTTGAAAGTAAATGTAGTAAACATAAATTTAAATTTCAGTCACAAGTGTAACTTGATTCATACTATTTGTTTACTTTGATAGTATTCTATCGTCGTTGTCGTTGTTGTCTCCTTCTTTCTTTATTTATTTATTTTTTGTTTGGTGCCGAGAGACGACCGGACTACCCCTTTTGATCGCTGAAGGATGACCAATTTACCCCTAGCATTTTGCGGAGGGATGATCGATTCACCCTTTGATCTCTAGAGATGACCGATTTACCCTCAATCGTTTGGGGATGACCGATTTACCCTTTTTTGATCGTTGAGCAATGATCGATTTACCCTTTACTTTTTTAGGGATGATCAATTTACCCTTCTTGATCGCGAAGAGACCATCGGTTTACCGTTTGTAGTTTTAGAGATTCATTTATTATTGGTTTCATGCGTCCGTAAGTAAATAATATACTAAACTTTTAACTGAAAGGCATAAAATGTAAATTTTACCAAGTCCTTTGTGTAGTTCTGCAATGTTGAGATACTTCAGGGTCAACTTTGCACCAATTTTCTGGGAAATGGGTCGGCAGGTGAATTGACGGCCATTGTTTTGGTGGTAGATTCCGTAAATTATCGCAAAGGCTGGTTGGAGAAATTAATTTGTTATAGGCTTGCATAAATTAAGATTTCGGCTTTCATTTCCCAAAATTGGATTAGTGCAATTACTGTGTTGATACAAAGATGGTGGAAGGAATTTTCATAAATTCTTTTGTGATTGAAGGATTTTTTTATTGCAATGATTTCCTTAAATATTTTTGGTGGCAGATGAACAAAAATGTTTGGAGGACGAATATTTATTTTTGCCTTGTGGTTTTTCTTGGAAAAATCTTCATCAATCAGAATTGACCTGTAAAATAGTTGGAATGGGTTTTGGGCTCGGCATGCCCGTAGCAAATTTCTTCCAAAAATGGTTTTTTTTCCTCTATTGATGTAGACCAGTCGTTTCCCACAGACGGCGCCAATTATGATGTTGTATAAAAATGTTCAGGGCAAAACGGAATAAGCCCTTCGATCTATAACAACATCACAATAATAAAATAAGGTCTGCACACTTATATCGAGAGAAAAATTGTATTATAATTGTAATCGTGATTTCAGTTCCCTTTGTTTGAAAATAGAGCTACCTATTTATAGTTACATACAGGGGTACAACAGTCTTTTCAGGAAAGACGTTACAAATAATAAATACAAAGACGTTACAGACGTTACGAGAGTTTATGATAAAGACGTTACAAATCTCTCATCTATGCAACTTAGTGTAATCTCTTAATTGCCCTCGGGTACAAAATTTGGACACATCAAAAGTGATAGTGTATCACAATCAAAGTATGTTTATAAATCAACAAGTGATTTATCTAGTGAAAGAGACCAGTCACTACAAAGTACCGGACTCATGTTTGAATTTCTGTTGGAAAAGTTTCCCACTTAATGAGTCTGATGCGCATCGAAAGGGTTTGTAAAATGAGATGTCATGCTCATTTAATAAAATAAGTACATATACGAGTAGTCCGAACAAGCTTCATTGGGAAGCACTAATGAGGGTACCTGGATACCTAAGGAATACATCAGAATCAGAATACACTATGGAAAACATCTAACCATCCTCGAGGAACACAATGATGCAAATTGGATCTCTGATTCAGAAGAATTAAAATCCACAAACGGTTATGTATTTACATTAGGAGGATACACAATTTCTTAAAATGATTTTAAATAATCGTGTATAGCTCGATTAACAATGAAGTCAAAATTCATAGCTTTGGAGAAACTAGGGAAGAAGTTGAGTGGTTTCACAATTTCTTAGAAGATATTCCACTTTAGTTGAAACTTGTGTCAGCTATATATATATATATATATATATATTGTGATAATCAAGCAAAAATGCATAGAACTCGTTACATTATGTATAACTGTAAGTCACGATATATTCATCGTCTAAAATATACCGTGAGACATCTACTCGCAAATATAATTATATCCATGGACTTTGTAAATTCTCATGATAACTAGCAAATTCGGTTACTAAAGATTTATCTAGTGAGAGAGTAGAATGTGCATTAAGGGAAATGTGTTTAAAGCTTAAAGTTGACAAAGTTACCTCCTATTATTGAATGACCAACTCATCTAAAAGCTTAAGTTGTTAGAGAGGGGAATAATTTAATATATATCACTTAACACGCCCGCTCACATGTAAGCGGTATTCATTTACTCAAGCCTTAACATGTGGAATTTAAAAATGGGTGGCGGAGGGATTCAAACACAGGACCTCTTTTGGCCTGAGCTCTGATACCATTTTAAATGACCAATTCATCTAAAACCTTAAGCTGTTAGAGAGAGGAATCATTTAATATATATCACTTAACACCTATGGAAACCGAACCATTCAATTGGAGATCCCACGGACCTGGTTCAATGGGAGAAAGCGGTCTTGAGTAACTTAAAAGAAAGCACTTAAGAGTCTAACTCTATCATATTCTTATGATGCAATAATAACATGCCTACCATGTTTATAAGCTTACAAAAATACTTTTAATGACGTCTAAACCTTATTAAGAACAAGTAGAGTATGGTAGTATATCTTTTATAGACTGAATTCTTTAAAGCACTTGCAAAACCTAAGTAAGTGTAGGACCGAAATGAACACAACCAAGAGTTTGGTAACAAATCTGTTTTAGTGTGTTAAATTTATAGTCTTGGTTTACATCAACAATAAATGATTGAGAGAATTGCATTTTGGTACACAACTATAGGCCAATTCCCACTTTTGGTACACAGCTTTATGTGTCCAACACATTTGGTACACCTCTTTAACAAAGTTCGACACATTTGGTACAACCGTTAAATAAATTGCAAAATCACCGTTAATTCCGTTAGTTCGACACATTTGGTACACCTCTTTTACAAAATTGACATGTGCGCGGCACATGGCTGCCCAAAAAAAAAATTATACTTGATAAACTTTTATAAAAATTATCATATGTATTTATTATATTTATCATATCATATTTATATAATGATAAAAAAATATATATTTATTATTTATATGACATGTAAAATATAATAAACTATATAATGTCATTTATAGTTTAATACTGGAAGAAGAATAAAATATAATAAACAAGTTTATCAAGTTTCAATTTTTAAAAATTATTTATAAAAATAGTTTATTATTTTTATAGTTTATTATTTATAAAAATTATTAAAAAATATGTCTTTATTATTTATATGACATGTAAAATATAATAAACTATATAATGTCATTTATAGTTTAATATTGGAAGAAGAATAAAATATAATAAAAAAGTTTATCAAGTTTCAATTTTTAAAAATTATTTATAAAAATAGTTTTTTTTTATTTTTATAGTTTATTATTTATAAAAATTATTAAAAAATATGTATTTATTATTTATATGACATGTAAAATATAATATACTATATAATATCATTTATAGTTTAATATTGCAAGAAAATAAAATATAATAAACAAGTTACTTTAATTTATCATATTTATAAAAAATATTAAAAACTATGTATTTATTATTTATATGACATGTAAAATATAATAAACTAATGTCATTTATAGTTTAATATTGGAAGAAGAATAAAATATAATTAAAAAGTTTATCAAGTTTCAATTTTTTTTTTCTGGGCAGCCATGTGCCGCGCGCATGCCAATTTTGTAAAAGAGGTGTACCAAATGTGTCGAACTAACGGAATTAACGGTTGTACCAAATGTGTCGAACTTTGTTAAAGAGGTGTACCAAATGTGTTGGACACATAAAGTTGTGTACCAAAAGTGAGAATTGACCTATAGCTGTGTACCAAAAATGCAATTCTCTCATAAATGATTCAAAAAGAAATATTACACTAATTGGCTAAGTTAATCTGATAAGCTTCAACTAGGAAATGTTCAAGATGAAACAATTTCACCTATCCCATACGGTATTATTCCTAAATAAAAGTTCAACTTGATATGTCTCGTGCCACAAGAAACAAAGAACAATTTCATTTATATGAAGGATTATTGATGTATTAAGGGTTTAACCATATTAGGTTAAATCCAACTAGTTTAAGCCCATTACACCATAGTGAATGAAATGAAGGATTCCATTTCGCTCCTTTACATATTTCTTTATCCTTGAGTTCTATTAATCATTAGTGAACACTTGAAGTATGAACGTTTTAACAAATCAAAGTATTCTAATCTGCCAGTTCTAGAATTAACACTTAACAGAATCAATTAACTCAGCTTACTGTAGAAAGAATTAGATTTCATATCTGTAATACACATTTCTAATCATTTATCTCAACGGATCTTTAAGACATAAATGTGTGACATGATGAACAAATAAGTCACTACTTATGAGTCAAAAGGACTCATTGGACCAATAGGTGATTGGTTAATGGAAGATATTAGTCACTACAAAGTAGCGGATCCAAATTCGAATTCTGTTGAAAGAGGTACCCACTTAATGTGCTCAACCATCTCGAAAGGGATAAAATCCTAAGGGAAAAAAAAGACACTTAATGTGCTCAACCATCTCGAAAGGGATAAAATCCTAAGGGAAAAAAAAAAGAAAGAATCAACTTTGATGGGGTTCTTCCCTGCAAATTTTTGAGATTTTTGTGAGAAAAGCTAGTTACACTTTTTTCTAGAAAGTCTATGTAGCAATGGATGTGAAATAATACTTCATTAGTTGAATGTGTCCAAACATGGTGATACTTAAAATAAATTTACCCTTTCTTTCTTACGTTGCATTCGTATTTTTATACACTTTATATAACACTTTAATGTAGATTACATTCACGCGTATTTCTAAACACTTTCTTGGAAAATACACATTATTTAATTTTAGTTTGACTCGTTGTTCTATATTTATCATTTTATGTATCATGATTGAATATTTGAAGGCTAGCAATATTTTCAGTTGTTGTTGTCAGAGAAATTCGTTGGATCTCTAAAATTCGCCATTTAAAGTCAACATATATAAAGAGGAGTACATTCACTTCATATTTTAATTATTGGGTAGATTACGTATACTCCTTGAAGTAAGACTTAATTATGAAAACTTCCCTCACATAGTGGGTATTACAAAAAATCCTCATATGGTTTGTCTCCATCTTATAATTGACCCCTTACCCCTAAAAAGTTTCAACTTTGTCCCCGGAAGGTTATTTGTATTGTTTGTAATATATTTAAAATTGATAATTATATATTTACCACCAACAAATTGATATAAATGTATAATTGCCCATAAGTTTCAATTTTTTTTTCATATCTATTAACAATTTATTTTTAATATTTAATTTTTTTATCAATTTTATTTCATAAATATAAGAAATTTATTACACATTTAATCGAATAATTTTTTTCATGTTTATAATAATAATTTAATAAATCTTATTATTATAAACATAAAACTAAATTAAAAAAATTATATTGTATTTTAAATTTTCTTATTATTTTTTAAAATATTAAATTTGTTAATACAGTATAGAAATAATTAATATAATTAAATGTGTAAATAAATTTTTTTCAATTATAAAATATTATTATTGAAATTTTGTTTAATTATTATTATAAAACTTAAATTGTAAATAAATATTTAAATAAATATTGAAATTTTGTTTAATTATTATTATATAACGATCTATTTTATATTATGAGATATTACAATTAACACTATATTTTAATTTTTTTAAGATATTATAAACATCACAAATAATTATCTGGGGGCCAAGTTGGTGGTAAGGGGTTAATTATAAGGTTTTTATTGGTCCCAAGTGGTCAGAAGAGGTTTAGAGGGGGGGGGGGGGATGAATAAAGCTCTTTAAAATTTTCTTCGAATTTTAACTTTAAAACTTTTCTTTAACTGTGAACAGACTAAGCTGATCAGAGTAGTAAGTTACAAGTCTGTTCGCGAACAAATCTTTGAACAGGTTTGATGACCACTCGTCTGATAATTACTTAACTGATTTTGTTAAAATCAGTTTTAATACTTAGAGTACTTGCAGCGGATTTTCAAAATGTTTTTTACAAGTATTCCTAGTAGTTTGAAAAATGCTTCCCCAGTTTTGTGAACTCCTATTTAAATCCTTTTTCAAACAGTTAAGTTAAAGTGTTTTATGCAGTCTTTAAATATGCAATTAAAAATGCAAGTAAAAACACACAGAATTTTTATAGTGGTTATATGGATTTAAATCCTTTAGTCCACTCTTCCAAGTCACTTAGATCTTGGGTTATACTAGAAACACAAAGTAACCCGTACACTCTGCTTACGCCTAACAACAAATGAACAGGCCGTAAGTGCGCAGTAAGAAATCACAAAGAAATCCTACTCTCTGAAGTAATATCACTCACTTAGATGGATATCTACTTCTCACAACACTCAGTGTTTACAAAATCACTCAGAAGATGTATTTTGCTTTGTTCTTCAACTCTGCTTTTGTCAACAAATGACTAAGCTGATGAGTGAGCTGTTCTTGAGACTTAAAGAATTCTGCTTCGAAAATTTCTCAGAGATTGTGTTGTATCTTATTCTCTTTGTCTCTTCCAGCTATTTATACTTGAGATTTGAAAAATGTCCGTTGAAGAGAGACAAGATTCAAATTCCTCGAGTACTGGTCCTTAAAATCCGCGAACGGCTCTTTTGCAGTCTGTACGTACTGTCAACTGTACTATTCTGCAGGCAACATTAAATGCACCCAGCTGATGCGAAGCGTTTCTTCAATCATTTGTCTTTAATAACCTTGTACTTCAGCATTTATTACTCCAAGGGGCATTTATTACCGTTGGGTAGACTTTATGATCCTTTCCACTTGGCTGACGAAAGTGCAAGTCTGATGGCGAACTAGGCTGATCTCAAACTTGAACAAATCTGATTTGAGTCGGCTGATCTTCATCAGTCTGATGTCTTTCTTTCAGCAGATCAGAAGTCTTGGACCTTGAAATTTGACTCTTCTGATGTCTTCATTACTTAGTCAAAATTTCTTCAAAGGGATCATCAGCTAAGTTAACCCATACTTAGCCAATCTTGAAGTTTTGGAATCCTTCAAAACCTCCCTCAACCAATTGTCTTCAGTGCCTTCATCTTCATCCTTATCCAACAATTTCCCCCTTTTTGATGATGACAAAACTTCAGCTAAGTACTTGTTAATACCTAAACTAAAGATTGAAATCCTCAAAAATTTTCTGAGATAGAAAATGTTATGTTGGAAAAACTTGACTTTTATTGATAAGAAAAGTATTACAAGTACAAGTTCTTCAGATGAGATGTCTGAAAGATAGATGAAAGTAAACTGATTACAAAGATTTTATAAATTTTAACTATCAGCTTCTTCATCTGATCCTTCAAGCACTTCTTCATATTCATAAGAAGACTCATCATCGTCTTCTTCTTCTTCTTCACCAGCTTCATCATCCAGGTTTATGTTTGCTTTGGCAGCCTCCATTTTCTCTTTAAGTTGCTGCTCCCTTAAAAGCTCCATGGCCTTCCTGGCTGATTCTGTATTCTTGTACTTGGTCAACGGCTCTGATTTATCAGCAGCAGAGTCTTTGGATTCAACCATTACTTCATCATTTTTGGCTTTTTCTTTAGTCTCTTCCTCAGATTTTCCTTCGCCTTGTACCTTTCCAAATTCCTCTTCAGCAGTCTTGGTTTGTTTAGTAGCTTCATCAGTCTTCTTAGCTTCAACACCAGCAGATGTTTCCTTGGTTGTTTCGTCCCCTTTATCTTCCCCCTTTTTGTCATCATCAGATTTGATGACTTCTTCAGGTTTAGCAGCAGGGTTGAGTGCAACAGTTGGAATCTTCATTGCAGCACATAAAGTCTTCAGATTTTGATTCACTACATCATGACTCGCTGTAAGATGATTAATATCAGTGCTGATGGCGTCAGTCTTGTCATTGCAGCAGTCAATGTTGATTTGCATGGTTGAAAGCTCTTTATGGATAACATCCCCAGCTTTGTTCAGTTCCTGCAACAAACCAACATTTATAGCCTTCTCTTCATCACTGACTTTGATGAAGGTTGCAGTTAAATCTGCTATTTTGTGCTCAGCTCTCTTTAATGCAGTATGAAGGTGATTCACATCACCCTTCACATCTTCAACGTTTTTGTTCAAGTCTCTTAGGCTGTGCACTAACTGCAAAGAGTTGTCTTGAGGAATAGGGATACTGTCAATCTCTTTCTGGATAATCTTAGCAGTTGACTCCTGCACAGTTTCCAGCTGAAGTATGTTGAACTCTGCCAACTCTGCTTTAAGTTCATTCTTCAGCTCCTCCTTTACTTTTATCAGCTGTTGATTATGCTTCTCTTCCAGTTCCTTCAGTGAATTCTCCATAAGCATCTGGAAAGCTTCCACCAGTGAAGAGTGATGATCGGCTGATGAAGCAGAAGCAGCAGCTTCATTCTCTTCAGTCTCCTGTTGAACAGGGACATCTTCCTTTTCTGTCTTCTGATGATCTTCAGAAGCCTTAGCATTCCACTTAATTGCTAAAGGCTTATCAGCTTTCTTCTGTTCATCCGTGACATCTTCATACACCAGATTAGTAATAGTGCCATCATCATTGAAGCAGGTTGTATGACGGATCTGCCTCACAATGATCCAAGGATTGACAAAGGCATTGTTACCCTTGGGCACTTCACTAAAATCCTTCAATTCCTTGCCAAAGATTATCTGTTGAATACTTGGCAGTTGAGGGAGTTCACTTGAATGTCCCTGCTGATATCTGGACTTTTCTGCCCATTTCTTCGGTGCAGTGATAACAGCAATCTTAACAACCCTTTCTTCAACATTATCAATTTTCTTCTTTTTGGCAGGTAGGGTGCTCTGGATCAGCTTGGCCTCCTCTAGGGCATATTCCCTGGCATAGTGATGCATAGCATCTCTTACATAGTGAGGATCCAAGGCCTTTTGAATTGAATCTGTCTTTAGCCACTTTAAAACCCATTCTTCTTCAGCAGCTAAGTCCTTCAGATTCTGAAATTCTGTTATTGATCTGTTTAGCCTATTGTCTCTCCATCTGATATACCTTGGCTTCTCTTGAGTGAACATAGTCTTTAACATCAACTTCTGATTGTAGTAGGCTAAAGATTTTTCAAACTTCTGGAAAAGTTCTTTGTCTTCATATACAATGTTGAACGCCCTTCTGACTTCAAACTTTTCTTTAGGTTTTACTTCCCCAGCAGGCATTTTCAGTTTTGGGGGTTCTTGTCCTTCTTCAGCCTCTTTAATCTTGATGCCACCTCCATGGACAGGTCCATAGGCATCAGTTTTGCTCATTTCAATGACCATAGCCAGTTCAGTGTCTTCAGCAGCTTTTCTCTCTGCTTCAGACATTTTTCTCCTGGCCTCATCCTTTGCTTCTTGAGCTTTGCTCAACTCAAGAGCCTTTTTCTCCTCAGCTTCATCTTGCTTTCTTTGCTCAACTTCTTCTCTTTTCTTCTTTTCTACTTTAGAGATTTTCTTTCTCTTAAGCACTATTTTTCTCTTGCCTTTGTCAGCTGGGCCAACAGAAGAAATAGGATTGGCAGCAATGGGATGTATGATCATGACATCCGGATCATCTTGAGGTTTGGCGACCTCAGCTGTTGGTGTAACTTGACTCAACTGTTGCTCATCAGCTTTGTTAGCAGCAGCAGCCTCATCTGTTACAACAGGCCTTTCAGCAGCTTCAGGATTTTCTCTAACCACATTTTCTAATTCTGTAGGTTCTTCAATGAAAGTCATCTGCTTTCTAGCAGTTTTCTTAGTTCTCCCTTCACGGTAATTTGAAGCAGCTGTATCTTTTTGCTGACTTCTTGTTCTGTGAGAAATACCCTCAGCAGGCCTTTCAGCTGATAGAGTTCTTGAAGATGATGCAGGGGATCCAGTCCTGACATCAGCAGTTACTTGATCAATAACAATAGTGGCTTCAGCAGCAGAAGTCATTGTCTCCATTTTCTTTGAATCTGTTTTCGTAGGCTCATCAGCAGCCTTCCTTTTCTTTGTCTCAACAGCAAGGGTAGCTGTTTTGACTAGTCTCCTTTGCCTTTTGGCAGAAACCCCCTTTGGGTCCTCATCCTCGTCTTTCTCAGGCTCATCAGCCTTTCTTTTCTGAACAGGCAAGTAAGTTTTCATTGCCTTTGACTTGTGAATCTCCTTGCCATTCAGCATAGTGCATCCCAGATGAGATAGCAGGTAGCTGAGAGTAATCTTGTGGTTGGTATGAGGTTCTTTTCCTTTCTTTACATCCAGAAACTCAGCAAGGATGTACCAGATGACTGTGGACCAGTTGACTTCCAGTCCATAATAAATGGCAGTCATTATGCTGAACCTTTTCATGGTAACAGCATCAAGGGAAAAGGTGCAATTTTCTATCAGCTTCGACACCATATCAGCCATCTGCTGATACTCGTCTTTCAACTGCTTCTTCTTTATATTTCCAGACAGTATCTCCCCTTCCTTGGGGCAGATCGCCCAAAACTCACTACAAGGAAAATGGATTTTAGTGACAAAATATTAAGTGACATTGTTGAAATTGTCATTTTTTGCATACATTTAGTGATAAGAATATTAGTTTTGTCACAATAATAATAGTGACAAGTATAATAGTGACAAAATATATTTTTAAGTTGTCACTAATGGCTATTAGTGACAAGTTTATGGAACTTAAGTTGTCACTATTGACAATTAGTGACACCCTTTTGTTGGGATTCATTAAGAAAAACAGCCCTAGGCACAGTGGAATATAAAAAAAAATTAAAGGCCTCTTAAAGAATCTTGCCAGGATATTCTCTAGTTGTATATATATGAATATAATTAAATCGATAGTATAAGTTTTCTCGTTTATACCTATCTCCTTGCAAATCCAAGTTGGCTAGACGAACTCTGAATTCTCCCACAGAAAAGTCGATCCAAGCTCTTTGAATAGCGCCCCACGTGTTGCGCCTTTACGAGTTGATACACCACAATATCACGAAAATAATATAACCTAATCGACTAGAACATAGGCTATATTAATATCTAGGATTTTAGAACGACTTTGGAACAATAATCGAAAACGAAAAAATTCTTCCAAAAGGAAGAGAGGGTTCGGCCGATCACTAGGAGAGGGAGGGAGAATTTTTGCTTTTCTTATTTTGCTTGAAGAGTTGTGTGTGAGATATGAGACCTAGTCTCTTATTTATAGATATCTCTCATAACCTAATCCTACTAGGATTAGGATACTAATTCTCCTACATGGGCCATGACCCTCTTTAATTAGAAGACTAAGTCTTCTAATTAATTCATGGCCCATATTAATTAATCTTTCAGGGCTTTATTTAATCTCCCAATTAAATAGCCCAATTAATTAAATCATCTCCCAATTAATTAATTAAACTCCAAGTCTAATTAATTAATTATTCCATTAATTAATTAAATCCTAATTAATTAATTTACTCATAAATTAAATTCCAATTTAATTTATAATCTTGATCCAATTCCAATTGAATCCATTTTCGTTCCACATGGGTCGACCCAGTCGACCCACCCATTTAATCGACCCAGTCGATTTTGACTCAGTCGACCCAGTCGACTCGTTCGTTCTTATTTCCTCGCTTTCGCTGCATGTGTATTGTGTATGCCCCCGTAGGTTCACCACATAATTGGCCGTGGGTTATAATTAAATATTATTTAATTACTCGAGCAATTAATACTCTAAATTAATCGAACACTCTGTCGATTAATCATTCCAAAATTAGCACCCCCGTTAATTTGGGAATTCTCCCACACTCCATGGTCGATGTCCAGCCACAAGCCCATGGAGCCCAATCACTGGTGAATTAATTAAGTGAACCTTTTATCATTTATAATTTTCATATACGACATAATCTCTCCATTTATCAATCTCCCAGTCGAGACTTAAGGGTATGGTCTTTCATCGGTTTTCCTTTTGTTTCGTCTCGACTATATGCATTCTGATCTCGAAATAAATTCTCTTTGACTTATTCTTTATGAGCTACTTACATAAAGTCGTCAGTTACCTTGGCCAAGGATTTCATCAGAATTAATTTCTTACAGAAATCCATAAGAGAATTTCTCGACCTATCAAGTCGAGTCAATGGATCCTTTGTTGATGATATGAATCTGCACACGAGTTCCTCTATACCCAATATGAATCCTCAGAGACTTTCTGGCTATCCCCAGTCAGTCGAAACTCATATCAAAGTATAGACGTTCTCGTACCAGATAAACCCTATCACCTCAAGTAGTTAGGGATTGTTCCTCGTATACTATTATAAATTTGGAATAACTTCAACCCCGATATGCGACTACCGCTTCCATGGTGAGTTATTTCCTAATTGGGGTATTCAGTGCGCTTGCCATCCCAGCAAGCCACCCACTTATGTGTGTCGACTATCCCAGTCACGCTCGTGGACCCCAGCGTCCTCCAGTTCATCGGAGTACACACAATAGTGAGAGTCTAACCGAATCCAACGATGTCCTATCTCGATTGGATTCTACGACTCTTGAATATGTTCTAGATCACGGCCTTGGAGATCAGTCCACGGGTTGTCCCATAGCCCTGTGATCTAAGGACTTCTATCCTTATGCGCAGATAATTATTATATAAGATAAAGATGACCATAAAAATGCATTTATTAATCTAAATTGAATAGTTCCTCATTAATTACAATTAATGCTAGCCATACGGCTGGCTTGCAGGACACTATTTCTATCAATCACCCACTTGTCCTAAAGCCAGTCTTTTATGTTCTTGAGTCCCATCTTCAGCAGATGTTTCTCAAATGCATTTTGAGGCAGAGGCTTCGTTAGCGGGTCCGCAGTATTATCCTCAGAGTCGACACGTTCCATCTTAATGTCTCCTCTACCAATGATATCTCTTATCACGTGGTATCGTCTTTGTACGTGCTTGGATTTCTGATGAGATCTCGGCTCCTTTGCTTGCGCTATTGCCCCATTATTATCGCAGAAGATAGTAATGGGCTCAGCGATGCTAGGTATCACATCCAATTCCTGGATGAAGTTCCTCATCCAAACACCTTCCTTTGCTGCGTCACTCGCGGCAATGTATTCTGCTTCGGTGGTTGAATCCGCGGTTGTTTCTTGCTTGGAGCTTTTCCAGCTAATCGCACCACCATTGAGACAGAACACGTATCCTGATGTCGACTTGAAATCGTCTACATCACATTGGAAGCTCGAGTCTGTATAGCCTTCCAATTTCAATTCTCCTCCACCGTATACCAAGAACAATTCCTTAGTCCTTCTCAGGTACTTCAGAATTGCCTTTATGGCTATCCAGTGCTGCTCACCTGGATCAGACTGGTAGCGACTTGTAACGCTTAGAGCGTATGCTACGTCTGGTCTAGTACATAACATACCATACATTATGCTTCCAATCGCGGATGCATATGGTATTCGAGACATTTTGCCTCTCTCTTTAGTTGTCTTTGGGGCCATAGACTTAGAGAGTGCAATCCCATGTCTCATTGGAAGCAATCCTCTCTTGGATTCTTCCATACTAAATCTTTTCAAGATTTTATCTATGTACTGGGATTGGGAGAGGCCCAGCAGTCCTTTTGATCTATCTCGGCAGATCCTTATACCTAGTACAAAGGATGCTTCTCCCATATCCTTCATTGAGAATTGTGTAGACAACCATGCTTTAGTTTCCGACAATGCTTTTACATTGTTTCCAATGAGAAGAATGTCGTCAACGTAAAGCACCAAAAATTCAACTGAACTCCCACTGATCTTCTTGTACACGCAAGGTACGAACACGTTCTTGACGAATCCAAAAGTTTTGATTGTCTCATCAAAACGTATGTTCCAACTTCGGGAAGCTTGTTTCAGTCCTCTGGAGTTTGCACACCTTGTGTTCATCTCCTTTGGATGCATATCCTTTTGGTTGCTCCATTTAGATCTCCTTATCAATGTCCCCATTGAGAAAGGCAGTCTTTACATCCATCTGCCATATCTCGTAGTTATACCACGCAGCTATGGCCAGCAAGATCCGAATGGATTTTGGGCATTGCGACGGGCGAGAAGGTCTCCTCAAAGTCAATACCAGGTCTTTGAGTGTATCATTTTGCCACTAGTCGCGCCTTGTAGGTAATTACCTCTCCGTTCACTCCAAGCTTTCGCTTATAGATCCACTTGCAACCCACGGGAGCTACTCCCACTGGTGGATCTACCAAGGCCCAGACCTTGTTTGAGTGCATGGAGTCCAATTCGGATTCCATGGCTTCGCGCCACTTTCCCGAGTCTATGTCTAGCATAGCCTCTTCGTAAGTCCTTGGGTCGGTTAGAGACTGTCCAGTCTCATGCAGCAGACCGTAGTACCTCTCGGGTTCTCTACGTTGTCTTTCTGACCTACGAAGTATTGGTGTACTCTCTGGTGCACTTTCATGCTCATGTTCTCCCACTGCCTGTGGCGACGGGTCAGCTCGATCGACCTCTTCGGCCTTTTCAGCTTCAGTGACCTCATCCAGTTCTACGTTATTTTCTTTCTTGTCGACCAAGAAATCCTTCTCTAAGAAGTGCGCGTTCCTTGAGACAAACGTAGTTTGTCTTGTAGGATCGTAGAACTCGTATCCTATTGAGTTTTCCGGATACCCCACGAATTTGCACAAAGTGGATTTAGTTTTCAATTTATCTCCCACCAGCTTTTTAACGTAAGCGGGAGATCCCCATATGCGCATGAATGCGTACGAGGGTGCCTTGCCAAACCATAATTCGTATGGTGTCTTTTCTACGGATTTAGAAGGTACTATGTTTAGTATCTTCGTTGCCGTGAGGAGGGCATGTCCCCAAAAAGAAAGAGGAAGATCAGTGGCACTCATCATGGATCGAACCATGTCCATCAAGGTTCGATTCCTTCTCTCTGCTACTCCATTTAATTGGGGTGTTGCAGGAGGAGTCCACTGCGATAGTATTCCATGCTCTACAAGATAATTTAGAAATTCGTTACTAAGAAATTCTCCACCTCGGTCAGAACGAAGAGCCTTTATCGTATGACCAAGTTGATTCTCTACTTCCATCTTGAATTCTCTGAATCGCTCAAAGGCTTCAGGCTTGTGTTTCAACAAGAACACATATCCATAACGACTATAGTCGTCAGTGAAAGTGATGAAGTAATCATAGCCACCTCGGGCGCTTTTTCTTAGTGGTCCACATATGTCAGTATGTATCAAGTCCAATGTTTGCTTGGCTTGCTCAGGGTTTCCCTTAAATGGCAACTTAGCCATTTTACCCTTTAGACATGGTTCACATGTTGGCATTTCTTCAATGCGATTCATTTCAATCGCGCCAGAAGATGCTAACTTTTGAATCCTTGACTTAGATATATGTCCAAGTCTAGCGTGCCATAATTGGGCAGATATTTCATTATCTTGTTTCCTTTTGTTTTGTTGTACGTGCATAACTTAAATGGTTTTTATGATGTAAAGTCAATATTTTCAATGTACCAAAATGGAAAAACGAAAACAGGAGCTTTTATTAAAAATCAACATTATCCAAAAAACATGAATAATTGTTTTTCACTAAAAACAGGTACATGAATGAAAATTTCCTAATGACTTTTATCAAAACCATCTAAATCTACTTTTGCCTACGGCCTTGGCAGCAGCTCTAGCTCCATTGCCTTATCCAAGGATCCAATCCTCAGGCTCCAGTTTCCTTCACGTTCCCATCACCTACAAAGATGAGAACTCCAGTCAGTGTCCAACACTAAAAATGCACAGTTAATTTAAAAAAAATTAACAACAACAAGGAATATACCTGTCCGAAC
The DNA here is from genome assembly GCA_038501285.1 of Penstemon eatonii. Lineage (NCBI taxonomy): Eukaryota > Viridiplantae > Streptophyta > Magnoliopsida > Lamiales > Plantaginaceae > Penstemon > Penstemon eatonii. The sequence goes on along the minus strand of CM076715.1, from coordinate 62,166,341 downwards.
TCTCCATAGGTTCGAACTTAATCCTTTCCTTTGATCTTGTGCAGTAAGGAGCTCTGTTTCCATTTGCTTTGACCTTGAATGCCGCTCAGTCTTTCCGCCAACCCTTGCTTTCTTTCCAAAAGAAGCTTCGTGTTCCTCGAGCATTTGTCGCAGGACATGTACAGTAATCTCTAGCATTTGGAGATTCAAGTCCGCGATAAATCGGTCATATGATCTTGGAAGAGATCGCAGAATGATATCTACTCGGAAATCATTGTCCATCACGACACCCATATCATCGAGTTCAGAAAGAAGTCGAATCATTTTGTGTACGTGGATTCCGACAGGAGTTTCCCTTCTCTTCTTTGCTTGCAAGAGTTCCCTCGTGATCGCGAATCTACGACGACCATCTCTAATCCCATAAAGGAATTTGAGATTCGAGAGAATCTCTTTTGCGGATGCCATATGCTCATGTTGCAAACGCAGATCAAGTGACATATATTCCAACATGTATTCACGAGCTAAGCCATCATCCAATTTCCATTTGATGAAGCTTTTTTCGGAGCTCATCAGGAATATCATGTGAAATAGTAATGGGTGGTGGCACAGACAAAACATAAGAGATGTTTTCAGCTTCAAATAGTCCATTCAAATGATGCGTCCAGAAATGCAAGTTGGGTCCAGTTAAAATATTGCGTTCAAGTGATGAGATGGATAAATCTCTAAGTGCTCTAAGCTCTTTAGACATCATATCTATAAAACGACGATAGAAGAAATAAATATGCGAAAGATTAATTTAAAATGCACAATTCACAAACATGGATTTTATTTGCAAATTACTCCCACTATTTTAATCAAAATCTTATGCCCCCACATAAGTTTCGGGAATTTAAAATATCCTAGCGGGCTTAAGGCCCAAATGCAATCTCCTAGTACCCACGACTCGTTGGCCATACTATTTGATTAACTTGGTGGTCGACTACGTCAACGGTTAACCATCGCAGCTAACCCTTAAGTTCATTTAGCCTCGTTTTTCGATATGGACCCACGACTCGTGAGACATCCATACTTACTAGCGTTAAATCATGTCCAATACTCGTGGAGAGAAATAGTTCAATCCTAGACGCCCCACGACTCGTGAGACAGCGCCTAAAACCTTGCTATCCCCTCCCTTGGCACTAATCTCGTGCATCGAGGCAATAAACATATCATCTTCCTATAGCTCGACCCACGACTCTAAGACATCGAGATATATTCGTATAATATGCCTAAGACCTAGTAATTGGATAGGCTCGGACCATAGACTCCATTCATATGCGCCCGTTTATTCGATTTAATATTATAATTGAATTTTAAGTTCAATTGGAGGTTTTAAGTTTTCTTGTGCGAGGTCTCATCAGATTATGTTTATCTTGTTTACGTGATCTATTCTAAGCATGCAAGATATACATCAAAGAATATAAGTAAACATACATCACCTAGCAAGATATGATTGGTCGATTGCCCATCCTATGCGATTCATCACGAGCCATGTGATGAATCCATTGGTCAGTCTAGGGTGGAAATTAAATGTCCTAACTATTACAATTTTCAAACCCATACATCATGGGCCTTCTTGTAATATCCAGCTTGATTGGGCCTCCATGTAATGAATTTGGGCCTCCATGTCCTCCAAGGTAATGGGCCTCCATGCGGATCTCCAAGTCTTCATGAGCTCTTCTTGGCTCCAAGCCTAATCTAAGTCTAACTTATATAAATAAATGGCCCTATTCTATTACATTCGTTTGCGCAAGCAAGGGCACCAATCAGGCCCATTTAATTACAACCCAAAAATAAATAAATAAACCAAAAACAACACAGGGCTTAAGGGCAAAATCGACCAATCCACATATTCACTCAAGAACATGCATAAATTCACATAAGGGCAAAAATGTAAATTTACCGGCTCCTTTAATTTTAATTCATAAAATTTATCTAAGTTAATTAATTTTGAATTAACAATTAACCTCTAAGATTAATTAGCTCTTTCTTGAGCTCCAAGTAATCTACAAATCCTATCTTGATTAAGATTGGTTAATTAAGGTAATCTAAATCTCTAAGATTCTTACCTTATCCAAAACTCTAAGTTTCCCAATATTCCCAAATCTCCAAGATTCTCAAGATAATCCTATTTTGTTTAGATTAGTTTAATTAAGGTAGTGTTCAAATCTAACAAGATAACTACCTTATCCCAAAACTCCAAGTTTTCTAATCTTCCCAAAATTCTAAATTTCAGAATTTTCAAAATAGGCAGAATTAGAGTCCAACCAAAAATTGACCAGTCGAAACCAATCAGGAGCTGCCACGTGGACAACCCACGCGCAACCCCGCAGGAGCGCGTGACAGAGCGTGGCAGCCTGCTGCCGCGCACAGCAGCGCGCGGACAGCGTGCTGTCCGCACGCTGCCGCATGCCGCGGCTTGCGATGGCCGCCCAGCCGCGGTGCGCGGCGTGCCACCGCAGGGTTGGGTCCAATTAAATTTTTTTTTTTGTTTTGATTACTTTTATGATTTAATTAAAAACAGTCCCAATTAAATCACAATCAAAAATTAAAATAACATGATGAAAATACGAATCTAAAATTACCCATTAACTCTAAGTTAACAATAAAGTCCTAAAACATTCATAGTTAAAGAAATAGCCACATAAATCAAACATATGATTTAATAAACATAGAATTCACAAATTCATATATATACAAAGCCTAGAGTTGACTCTGATACCACTGTTGGGATTCGTTAAGAAAAACAGCCCTAGGCACAGCGGAATATAAAAAAAATTTAAAGGCCTCTTAAAGAATCTTGCCAGGATATTCTCTAGTTGTATATATATGAATATAATTAAATCGATAGTATAAGTTTTCTCGTTTATACCTATCTCCTTGCAAATCCAAGTTGGCTAGACGAACTCTGAATTCTCCCACAGAAAAGTCGATCCAAGCTCTTTGAATAGCGCCCCACGTGTTACGCCTCTACACCACAATATCACGAAAATAATATAACCTAATCGACTAGAACATAGGCTATATTAATATCTAGGATTTTAGAACGACTTTGGAACAATAATCGAAAACGAAAAAATTCTTCGAAAAGGAAGAGAGGGTTCGGCCGATCACTAGGAGAGGGAGGGAGAATTTTTGCTTTTCTTATTTTGCTTGAAGAGTTTTGTGTGAGATATGAGACCTAGTCTCTTATTTATAGATATCTCTCATAACCTAATCCTACTAGGATTAGGATACTAATTTTCCTACATGGGCCATGACCCTCTTTAATTAGAAGACTAAGTCTTCTAATTAATTCATGGCCCATATTAATTAATCTTTCAGGGCTTTATTTAATCTCCCAATTAAATAGCCCAATTAATTAAATCATCTCCCAATTAATTAATTAAACTCCAAGTCTAATTAATTAATTATTCCATTAATTAATTAAATCCTAATTAATTAATTTACTCATAAATTAAATTCCAATTTAATTTATAATCTTGATCCAATTCCAATTGAATCCATTTTCGTTCCACATGGGTCGATCCAGTCGACCCACCCATTTAATTGACCCAGTCGATTTTGACTCAGTCGACCCAGTCGACTCGTTCGTTCTTATTTCCTCGCTTTCGCTGCATGTGTATTGTGTATGCCCCCGTAGGTTCACCACATAATTGGCCGTGGGTTATAATTAAATATTATTTAATTACTCGAGCAATTAATACTCTAAATTAATCGAACACTCTGTCGATTAATCATTCCAAAATTAGCACCCCTGCTAATTTGGGAATTCTCCCACACTCCATGGTCGATGTCCAGCCACAAGCCCATGGAGTCCAATCACTGGTGAATTAATTAAGTGAACCTTTTATCATTTATAATTTCCATAAACGACATAATCTCTCCATTTATCAATCTCCCAGTCGAGACTTAAGGGTATGGTCTTTCATCGGTTTCCCTTTTGTTTCGTCTCGACTATATGCATTCTGATCTCGAAATAAATTCTCTTTGACTTATTCTTTATGAGCTACTTACATAAAGTCGTCAGTTACCTTGGCCAAGGATTTCATCAGAATTAATTTCTTACAGAAATCCATAGGAGAATTTCTCGACCTATCAAGTCGAGTCAATGAATCCTTTGTTGATGATATGAATCTGCACACGAGTTCCTCTATACCCAATATGAATCCTCAGAGACTTTCTGGCTATCCCCAGTCAGTCGGAACTCATATCAAAGTATAGACGTTCTCGTACCAGATAAACTCTATCACCTCAAGTAGTTAGGGATTGTTCCTCGTATACTATTATAAATTTGGAATAACTTCAACCCCGATATGCGACTACCGCTTCCATGGTGAGTTATTTCCTAATTGGGGTATTCAGTGCGCTTGCCATCCCAGCAAGCCACCTACTTATGTGTGTCGACTATCCCAGTCACGCTCGTGGACCCCAGCGTCCTCCAGTTCATCGGAGTACACACAATAGTGAGAGTCTAACCGAATCCAACGATGTCCTATCTCGATTGGATTCTACGACTCTTGAATATGTTCTAGATCACGGCCTTGGAGATCAGTCCACGGGTTGTCCCATAGCCCTGTGATCTAAGGACTTATATCCTTATGCGCAGATAATTATTACATAAGATAAAGATGACCATAAAAATGCATTTATTAATCTAAATTGAATAGTTCCTCATTAATTACAATTAATGCTAGCCATACGGCTGGCTTGCAGGACACTATTTCTATCACCTTTCAGTGACAATCTAATGATAATAAATATTGTCACTATAATTTAGTGATAACTTTTTAGTTGCCACTATTGGGATATCACTAAATGTCAATAGTGACAATTTTTTCACATTTCTTGTCACTAGTGTGTCTATATATATCAATTTAGTGACAATATTTAAATTCTTGTCACTTTGTCATTTACTATTTTGTCACTAAAATTTAAATTTTTTGTAGTGACTCTTGGTGTTTGCCTTCCGTCAGTATAGTGACGTCATGGCGTCCACTCTTACGAAGCCCAAACTGTTCGTGAAGAACGTCAGGAGTGATAACTATGGATTTGTCTCCCACTGTAGCAGTAATCTCCAGCTTGCTGAAATCAACAACCGCAGTGTTATAATATTCCATAACCTGGTCAGTCCAGATTATACCTTCGTTGTATTCCATAAAGTTTACCAGAGATGCAAACTTGAACTTCTCCAGAAGTTCCTTCATCAGATTCGTACCAGATTGGTAATAGGAATCATAAAGAAGGTACATACCTTCAGCAGCCATTGCAGATCTATTGAGATTAGAGAGAAAAAGAAGATATTTTTGCAGAAAAATTGCTCAAATTTCTCACAAGTACTTTTGAAGATTTAGGGTGCGTAAAGAACTACACGACTGATCAGATTGGGATTTATAGAGTTAGGGTATGTTGGTTTCCGTGATATCCGTCAACCGTTAGATCCGTTTTCCTGTCAGTGCTGATCGTGCGGCGTCAGTTACGACCTTTCAAATTCAAAAGACATTAAATGAGGAGCGGGAATTTATACCGCCCTTCTGTCACTTGTAAAAACGTGTTTCGAATAAAAACGTTTTAAACAATAAGCTTTTACACAAGCGATCAAATGAGTAAAATAAATACTTATCTGATGGACTAGTGTCCTGATGACACAGATGTTATCAGTGAAAGCCAATAGCTGATAACCTTCATCAGCTGTTTGTCAATCCAGCTAGATAATAAATCTTCTTTCTTCAAGACTTTAATCTTCTGTTGAAAACATAACTTCAACTAACTGTCATCAACAAATTTCATCTTTTATTCAGAAGTACCGCTAGTCTTACACGTTCCCCCTGACTTTAAGAATTCATAAGTTAACTAGTCTGTTGAAAGTTAATCCTTGAAGATAAATAAGATGAGTAAGCTGTTGAACTCTAGTCTTCTGATGAGTTCCCCCTCAGCTTATGCATCCAATTTTAATAATCCCAGTTCATCTCTTAGAGTTGAAAACCTTGTCTCACTTAGAGGTTTTGTGAAGATGTCAGCAATCTGATTTTCAGTAAACACATATTCTATCATGACATTTCCTTTCTCCACATGATCTCTAATAAAATGATGCTTAATCTCAATATGCTTAGTCCTTGAATGACTTGTAGTATTCTGAGTAAGACTGATTGCACTTGTATTGTCACAGTATATTGGTATTCCACTGATTTTGATATTGTAGTCTTCCAGTTGATACTTCAACCATAAGATTTGTGCACAGCAAGCTCCAGCAGCTATGTACTCAGCTTCAGCAGTTGATATGGATACTGAAGTCTGTTTCTTACTCATCCATGAGATCAGACGACTACCTAAGAATTGACAGGCACCTGTTGTGCTTTTTCTATCAATCTTGCAGCCAGCAAGGTCAGAATCTGAATATCCAATGAGTTCAAATCCAGATTCCCTAGGATACCACAATCCCAATTCTTGAGTGCCCTTAATATATTTCAATATTCTCTTGGCAGCTAAGAGATGAGATTCTTTAGGATTTGGTTGAAATCTCGCACAAACCCCAACAGAGTACATGATATCAGGTCTGCTAGCTGTTAGATATAACAGTGACCCAATAATGCCTCTGTACTTGGTTATGTCCACTGATTTGCCATCTTCATCTTTATCCAAGCGAAGACTTGTAGACATTGGAATAGTAGCAGTAGAGCTAGTTTCCATACCAAATTTCTGAACAGATCCTTTGTGTATTTTGCTTGGTTGATGAAAATTCCATCAGGCAACTGTCTAACTTGCAAACCAAGAAAATAATTAAGTTCTCCCATCATGCTCATTTCAAACTTATTCTGCATCAGCTTTGAGAACTTATCACACATCTATTGGTTAGTTGAACCAAAAATAATATGGTCCACATAAATTTGCACAAGCAAAATATGTTCTTCCCATTCAATAGTGAACAGGGTCTTGTCAACTTTACCTTTGCGAAATCCTTTAATTAAAAGAAAATCAGATAAGGTATCATACCATGCTCTTGGAGCCTGTTTCAGTCCATAGAGGGCTTTCTTCAGACGATACACTTTGTCTCCTTCTTGATAAACTTCAAATCCAGGAGGTTGTTCAACATAAACTTCTTCTTGCAATTCTCCATTGAGAAAAGCTGATTTCACGTCCATCTGATAGACGGTGAAATTCTTGTGAGCAGCATAGGCAAGAAAGAGTCTGATTGCCTCTAGTCTTGCTACTGGTGCAAACGTTTCATCAAAGTCAATGCCTTCTTCTTGGCAATAATCCTTGGCCACTAGTCCTGCTTTGTTTCTGGTGACTTCACCATCTTCATTCATCTTATTCCTGAATACCCACTTAGTGCCAATGACTCTTTGATGACTTGGTCTAGGAACTAAGTACCAGACTTCATTCCTTTCAAATTGATTTAGCTCCTCTTGCATAGCTTCAATCTAGTTTGAATCACTAAGAGCTTCTTCAATTTGTTTGGGCTCAATTTGAGATAGGAAGCTGGCAAACATTGCATCACTTGCAGCAGCTCTCATTGTCTTTACTTTATCAAAAGGATCACCAATCACCAGCTCTGGTGGGTGATTCTTGAGCCATCTAAGATCAGGTTGCAAATCATAATGTTGTCCTTTGTTTTGATCTTGCAACACTACTGTTGGAGTTCCAGTAGTAGTCTGTTGAACTTCTCTCATCTGTTGAACAGTCTCTGGTCCATCAGTTGTTTGCAACTCGTCTGTTAGACAATCAGCTCTGTGATTTTGAACAGCACTTGAGTTATCAGCTGGGTTGAGATCAGGCAGTATGATGGGAACATATCCTTCATTCCTTCCAACATTCATCTTCTGTAAATCAGTAGACAGATCTTGATTAATATTTTGATTCTTTTCAGAAGATTGACTTGGTTCATCAAATACTACATGAATAGATTCTTCTATTAGTAATGTTCTTTTGTTAAAAACTCTATAAGCTTTACTAACAGTAGAGTATCCTACAAAAACAGCTTCATCAGCCTTTTCTGCAAATGCAGTAAGGTGATTTTTACCATTATTTAAAACATAGCATTTACAACCAAATATCTTAAAGTAATGAATGTTTGGCTTCCTGTTGTTCCAAACTTCATATGGAGTCTTGTTTTGGTGCTTGTTGATCATGCATCTGTTTTGGATAAAACATGCTGTGTTTGTTGCTTCTGCCCAAAATCTTTGTGGCAGCTTAGCTTCAGCTATCATGGTTCTGACAGCTTCCTTTAGTGTTATGTTTCTCTTTTTAGCAACACCATTCTGTTGAGGGGTTCTAGCAGCTGAATACTCATGATGTATTCCTTTGATATTACAATACTCTTCAACAGTAGAGTTTGTAAACTCTGTCCCTCTATCTGATCTGATCTTCAATATTTTTATGCTTTTCTCATTCTGGATCAGTTCCATCAGATTAGTAAGATGTTCGTTGGTTTCACTTTTCTTCTTCATGAATATCACCCAAGTATATCTTGAATAGTCATCCACAACAGCTAGGCAGTATTTCTTTCCACCATTGCTGACAGGATCAATGGGTCCAAATAAGTCCATGTGTAGCAGCTCCAATATTCTTCCAGAAGATTGATGCTTCTTGCTTTAGAATGATGACTTGATTTGTTTACCCTTCTGACAGGCGTCACAGAGCTTATCTTTGCTCATGACTGTTTTAGGAATCCCTTCTACCAAATCATTCTTTATTAATCTGTTGATGGTCTTGAAGTTTAAATGATTCACCCTCTTGTGCCATAACCAACTAACTTCACTTGGTGTTGATGCCACCAAACAAATATTTGAATTCTTGTCAGAAGAATTCCAGTCGACTATGTAGATATTTCCTTGTCGTCTTCCAGATAAGATTACCTTCTTTGTACCAATCTGTTCAACATAGCACTTATCTGTTGAGAAGATAACTGAATATCCTTTGTCACAAAATTGACTTATGCTCAGCAGATTATATTTGAGGCCTTTAACATATGAGACGTCAGATATCTCTATGTTTCCTCTGATCAGATTTCCTTTAGCTTTAATCTTGCCTTCTTTGCTGTCCCCAAAAGTAACTTTTGGACCATCCACAGCAACTGCATCAGTCAGCTCATGTATGTTTCCACACATGTGTCTTGAACATCCACTGTCCAAGTACCAAATCTTCTCTACTTTACTCCTACTCCTAATCCTAACCTACAAAACAAAAAAAAAAAATTGTTTCAGGTACCCTTATTGAGAGGGTCCTGAAGGATTAGTTCCACCTTTGACAACCCAAGATGTTGATGTCTTAGGCTTCTTAGGCTTCTGAGTTTTGACAGGAGCATGAACAGTTTCATTTTTATCATAGTTATCAGATAAGTCATGTTGATGGTTAGTATGATAAGAATAATGTTCATAAGCAGGGTAAGGTGCATTATATGCAGGATATGCATGCATTGGATGAGCAGGGTAAGGTGCATAGTAAGTTGGAAATTGAGGTGCATGATACATAGGAGGATATGCAGCAGGTTGCACATAATAAGACTCATTTCCATACCAAGCATTTTGATTTTTCTTGTTCTTATGCTTCTTTAGTTTACTTAATGCTTGCTTTTAACAGACGACTTAGTTTTATCACTAGTCTGATCAGTATTAGCCTTATCAGAGGACTTCTTAGGACTCTTCTGTTTAGGCTTACTAGTCTGTTTTCCTACACTAGGCTCTTTGCTCTTTTTAGCCTTAGGAGTTTTCGTCTCCTTTAACACTTTCTCAGGTGAAGCAGGTTTAGTAGTCTGAACATACAATATGACCTTACTATTGTCAGCTGATATGAATTTTTCAGTATGGTTCAGTTCTAACTTATCCTGATCTAAAGGTGTCTTCTGTTTACTAGATATGTGAGTGGATTCAACAGACGACTTCTCATGAGACTCAATGACTTTCTCAAGCTCAATGATTTTACCCTTTAAAACTTCACATTCAGCTTTCAGAGATTCATTTTCTTGCTCAAGCAGTTTATATTCAGCTGATTCTTTTGGCTTTTCAGCTTTAAGTTTCAGTGAACTGTTTTGCTCTTTCAGCAATATCATCTCTTCCTTAAGCTTTTTAAATGCAGCAGCAATGCTAGTATTGTTGAGCATCATTTGTTCAAATGAATTAAATAATTCATTATCAAGAGGAGTTACCTCATCCTCAGAGTCATCAGATTCCTTAGCCATCAGGCAGAGAAGAGCAGTGCTCTCTTCATCAGAAGACTCTTCATCATAAGTGTCTGAATTTGAATCAGATGAGTAGACGGCAGCTGGCTTTTCTGCTTCTGCTACCATCGCCTTAGCTTTCTGATGCTTTCTTTCTTTTCTGATTCTCTTTTCTTCTTCTGTATACTTCTCAGCTTTAGGATATGGGTAGTCTCTGATGAAATGACCCAGTTTCCTGCAATTATAACACATCATTTTGGATTTATAAGAATCCTTATCCTGAGAAGAAGAAGTAGGATTAGAAGTAGAAGCATTGTTATATTTGTTCTTCATTTTTCGTCTGTAGAACTTTTTGAAGTTGTTCATCAGCAATGCAACGTCTCCAGCAGTGTACTCCTTTTTGTTGAGTAGTGTGGCTTCATCAGATGAGTCCACATCTTTGCTTTTGTGAGCTGGCCTTCTTGGATTTTCAGCAGCAACCAGTGCAGCTGTGGGACTTGAAGTTGAGGTTTCTTCAACACCCATTCTTGGCAGTTTATACTCATACGCCTTGAGTACGGAGAACAGCTCTGTAAGAGAAATCTTCCCCATATCTCTTGATTCTTCCATGGCTGTCACCTTCATGTTGAACTTGGGAGGCAGGGCCTTCAGTACTCTGACGGTGATCTCCTTGTCAGTGAAGGTCTTTCCCAGGTTTAGAACTTCATTTAGGGTTCTGGTGAATCTAGTGTCCATCTAATCAATAGTTTCTCCAGATTTCATCTTGAAGTTATCCAGCTTCTCCAAGGCAACACTGAGCTGATGCTCTTTGATGGCGTCGTTTCCTTCACTCATGTCACGAACTTTATCCCACATCTCCTTTGCGGTTTTGCAATGTTTGACCTTGTCAAACCGATCATTGTCCAGGGCTTTAGTCATGATGAAACGACCAACTTTATCCAGATTGAACAACTTTATTTCTTCAGCTGTCATCTCTGTTAAATCTTTTTCCACCACTAGTTCAGCTTCGTCGACTATGATGGTCTTGGTGAATTTGAATGGACCTTTAATGATACATGTATACATGTTGTCATTATAAGCAGCAAGGAAAATCTCCATTCTGATTTTCCATTCTTCAAACGACATACCAGCAATGTGGGGAACATGGCTGATACAGTCTATTTTTCAAAAAGTTTTTAATTTTCAAAAAGGATGCTCTTTTGAAAAAGTTTTGAAAACCTTTGAAAAACACTTGGATCAAGCTCGTTGATCAGGCAGCTGATTCTAATGAACCACCCGCTCTGATACCACTTGTTGGTCCCAAGTGGTCAGAAGAGGTTTAGAGGGGGGGGAGGGGTGAATAAACCTCTTTAAAATTTTCTTCGAATTTTAACCCTAAAACTTTTCTTTAACTGTGAACAGACTAAGCTGATCAGAGTAGTAAGTTACAAGTCTGTTCGCGAACAAATCTTTGAACAGGTTTGATGACCACTCGTCTGATAATTACTTAGCTGATTTTGTTAAAATCAGTTTTAATACTTAGAGTACTTGCAGCGGATTTTCAAAATGTTTTTCACAAGTATTCCTAGTAGTTTGAAAAATGCTTCCCCAGTTTTGTAAACTCCTATTTAAATCCTTTTTCAAACAGTTAAGTTAAAGTGTTTTATGCAGTCTTTAAATATGCAATTAAAAATGCAAGTAAAAACACACAGAATTTTTATAGTGGTTATATGGATTTAAATCCTTTAGTCCACTCTTCCAAGTCACTTATATCTTGGGTTATACTAGAAACACAAAGTAACCAGTACACTCTGCTTACGCCTAACAACAAATGAACAGGCTGTAAGTGCGCAGTAAGAAATCACAAAGAAATCCTACTCTCTGAAGTAATATCACTCACTTAGATGGATATCTACTTCTCACAACACTCAGTGTTTACAAAATCACTCTGAAGATGTATTTTGCTTTGTTCTTCAACTCTGCTTTTGTCAACAAATGACTAAGCTGATGAGTGAGTTGTTCTTGAGACTTAAAGAATTCTGCTTCGTAAATTTCTCAGAGATTGTGTTGTATCTTATTCTCTTTGTCTCTTCCAGCTATTTATACTTGAGATTTGAAAAATGTCCGTTGAAGATAGACAAGATTCAAATTCCTCGAGTACTGTTCCTTAAAATCCGCGAACGGCTCTTTTGCAGTCTGTCCGTACTGTCAACAATACTATTCTGCAGGCAGCATTAAATGCACCCAGCTGATGCGAAGCGTTTCTTCAATCATTTGTCTTTAATAACCTTGTACTTCAGCATTTATTACTCCAAGGGGCATTTATTACCGTTGGGGAGACTTTATGATCCTTTCCACTTGGCTGATGAAAGTGCAAGTCTGATGGCGAACTAGGCTGATCTCAAACTTGAACAAATCTGATTTGAGTCGGCTGATCTTCATCAGTCTGATGTCTTTCTTTCAGCAGATCAGAAGTCTTGGACCTTGAAATTTGACTCTTCTGATGTCTTCATTACTTAGTCAAAATTTCTTCAAAGGGATCATCAGCTAAGTTAACCCATACTTAGCCAATCTTGAAGTTTTGGAATCCTTCAAAACCTCCCTCAACCAATTGTCTTCAGTGCCTTCATCTTCATCCTTATCCAACAGTTTTCGTAATACCTAATACGTGCGATTGATTTTTATAATTAGGAGGTGTGTGGGTGAGGTTAGTGGTAGGGCAGCCATATTTTAAATCTTTAATAGTAAGAAGTGTTCACTCAAAAAAAAAAAAAATTAGTAAGAAGTGGTTGAATGGTTCCTCCAAGAAAATCCAAAAAGAGTGAAACTTTGAAGTGGTTGAAATATTTTTTGCTCACCCTCACATCCATTTGTATATCGGACATGGAGTTCAGTCCAAAATTTCTTTAACAAATAAGGAAATTTTGAATAGGAAACGATAATGAAGTTCAAGTCAAAGAAAACAATTAATGTAAATTGATGACTTTACATCTTCCATGAATTATTTGAATTTAAAATTTTCATATAGTTATTTCTTGTGGTTATACAGTCTCGAGAAGGATGGAGAAAGATCGAGGTAGACATGTAATGGAGGATATGAAATAATTATTCAAGGGACAATTAATTAGTCTCGACTAAAAAGGGTAAAATAGAAATTTTGAGAATATCGCTATGAAAACAATAATTATTGCTCTGGTAATCTAGCTAGCCTTATTTTAACTATAATAAGAGGGTTTATAGAACTCACCTTCTCTAACTATTTATTGTGTACATATCCAATATTTGATAGAACTCTGTGTGGACTAATTGGAGAGAATTTCGCTTGTGGTACCAATCATTATATTGATTCTCACCTTTGATACTATAAAAATCCAGGCCGACACATTTGGTATCATAATTTGACAAAAGTCGCTCACATTTGGTATCACCATTAAGTAGGTGACGTGACAATTAAGTCAATTTGAATTATTGCAAAATTGATGTCATCACTTATACTGACAGATAATTTGGCCGCGCCCTTCAGGTCGCGGTCAATTTGGTCGCTGTCAATTGGGGCAATCGGGAGGGGTTTTTGATTATCTTTTTAGAGAAAATTATTTTGATTTTGATTTTCTTTACCTATTTTGTAATTTATATCTATACAAATATGTGAATTACTAGTATTTTATTTTCATCTTTTTTATTTTTATAATTTATATTGATACAAATAGATGAATTATTTTTAAAGGAAGTATTTTCGATTCTTTTTATTATATACTACTTCATATTGATACAAATAGGCAATTATTCTTTATTTAATTTCGATTCTTTTAATTATTTTCTAATATATTTAGATGCAAATAGGTGAATTAATTTTTCTTGAAATTTTTTATTTTGATTTTTTTTAATCAATTTGATTAATAATGATTATATTTAAATTTTTTGAAATTATTATTTCTCATAAAAGTCAGGGACTAAATTGATATAGATAAATTTTGTTGGGACTTAAGTGTAACACGTACAATCATATTGAAGGGACAAAAATATCCTAAAGAATGATCATGTGCAATTTACGTGAATCTTGAAAATACTAAAGTAAAAAAAATAACGAATAATAGAGAGTAAATTGTCCAAAAAAATACAAAGATGTCCAAAGTGTTAGAAAAAGTATATAAGGAGGACAAAAAATGATATTAACCCTTATATAAATGTACCGAAATTAAGTTGAATGCCATTTTTTTTGAAATAAAATTTAATCCATAACATCTACAATAAACAACATTTAGTCCTAATTTTCAAAGAATGTAAATCTAAAGTTTGTATTAATGTTCCAAGTTTTACAAAGTTAGTACTATGCCTTATGCATTGCACATAATCAATCCTCAGCGGTCATAAACTCATGTGTGTGAAGAAGACTGATCACAAATATCGACGTGAGTCAGTAGGGATTTGGCTATCCATTTGGCGGCAAAATTAGTGAAATGCATACCATCCCAACTCATGTAAGAAGAAAGATCCACACAATGCATTGACGACGGATGGCCACATTGCACCGAATTATTAAAATTACACAATCCTCCTCCTCCACAGCATGCTTTTAGAGCTCCTCCTGCAAATCATGCATGCAGTATACATAAATAAACTAAGTTAACTAGAGCTAATTGAGCAAGTGACATTCGGCATCCTAGAAATACATCGTTTTGGACTTTGCACCCTGTAATTACAATTTTGACCCTTGACACCCTTGAATTGCACATAGTTTGTGAGCTTTTATATATTGAGTGAAGAACAAAAATGATATTTTCACTTATCATTTTAAACTAGCGAGCTAGTACATACTGGAATTTTCTTATAAATAGATATATACCGTATATTTCTGCACTACGATACATCTTCATCGCAGCATTGTAATAATCTCCGTAGATTATTGTAGTTTCCGGATGAAGCTCTCGAATACGGCTGAGTTCAAGTGATTGTGATCCTGAGCAAATCTATTCAACCAGTTGTAGAATCATAGTCTTCTTCATTCGTACTTGCGAAATATGCAAGGTAAGTTGCCGAACATCCAATTGGAAAGTCTCCTGGTACCACAAGTGTCACTGCTCCAAGATTGATAAGTTTGGGACGAATTATGCAATCTTATATAATCGTTTATGATAAAATTTACCCCGTATGTGGCAAGTGGGATGATATTCTTTTACGATGTTGATAACAATTGTCATAGTTCAAGAGCATGAAGCCTCTAATTGACCTAGCCCTAGTATTATTCTTTACATGAACGAAGAAGAATACTCCCTTCGTTTTTGTTTTATTTGTCGTTTATTGCACACAGATTAAAAAATGTAATACATAACTAATTTTTTTAAGAAAAATCTCCAATGCACCATTTTAATCAAATAATCACAATATTAATTAGCATTAATTATAAGCATTAACAAAAAAGATAAAATTGATAGAAAAAAATTAATTTTATATTGCCTTCTTAAAACGACAAATAAAAGTTACAAAAAATGGAAGGACTAACTTTATTCTACATTCATATTATTCATCTCTCTTAATTTCTCCGCAATGCCGAAATCTAGACCACAATAAATAAACAACGAAAATATTAAGAGGATTTAAACTCATGAAAAAAAGCACAAAATCACTTCTGAAAAGCTTGTGAAACACAACTTAAATATGAAAGAGAGGTCCAAAATATTGATTGAGTCAAGTTTAAATAACATAAAGAGTATAAGTTAGGCTACTCTCGTATATTATTTTCTGTAATTATTAAATCTTATGTTTTTTATCCGGGTATTATATCTATATGTTTGGTATAAACAATTAGTTGTATATAATAAGTCAACTATTTATCTTACTTGATCAATCTTCTTATATTTATATCAAATTGACTTTTTTTTTTTTAGATAATAGTATGAATAATCTGCTGCATGGGGAACTTATAGATGAATTACTCCAATTGGAATAGTTGTTGGGAAAGACCAGACTATTTCATACTCGCTACACGTTCCTCCCCAAAAATAGAATAATCCTAAGTATAGACTTTTAATGTGAGACAATTGGAAGGAAAGAAATTGCAAGTAAGGATTCAAAGAAAATTGAGGAAAATTCTAGGGTGACGTCACGTCACATGACGTAAGTTATAACCAATAGAATAATGACACATCATTAATAAGTTACCTACTTATCAGGTTACTAACAGGTCATAATATTATTACTATAAGCAATTGTACTATACTATTATTTTACCACATTCATTGTAATATTTAATCACATCAATAGTAAATTATAAATTAATAAATTATTATAAAATAAATAAATAATTCTGTGAATAATATTTTTATAATAAACCATATGGGACCGTACTAAGTATGTGCATGCAGTACTATAATATTTGAGTCTATACTACAAGATGTGAGACATATACCATGTATTGTAAAAAATTATTAAAAAATAGGTTAGTACTAATGCGAATACTATGGACCATATTAAGTATGTGGAGTCAATACTATTACATGTGAGACATTATACTATGTAATGTGAAAAATTATACATAATGATTAGTACTGATTATAATACTTCATAATGTGGTTAATTACTACTAGTACGAGACCATACTAAGTATGTGGAGTCATTACTATGTTATGTGAATCCATACTACTACATGTGAGACATATATCATGGAATGTGAAAAATTATCAGAAAATTGGTCGGTACCAATGCTAATACTATATAATGTGATTAATTACTACTAATATGAGACCATACTAAGTATGTGGAGTCAATACTATTACATGTAAGACATTGTACTCTGTAATGTGAATGATTATATACAATGATTAGTAATATAATACTAATGATAATACTCCATAATGTGGGTAATTACTACTAATATGGGACCGTATTAAATATGTGGAGTCAGTACTATGTTATATGAGTCTATACTATTACATGTGATGCATATATCATTTAATGTGAAAAATTATCAGAAAATTGGCTAGTACTAATACTATACTATATAATGTGACTAATTACTATTAATATGAGGACGTACTAAGTATGTGGAGTCAATACTATTACATGTGAGACGTTATACTATGTAATGTAATAATTATATACAATGATTAGTACTAATGATAATACTCCATAATGTGGCTAATTACTAGTAATATGAGATCGTACTAAGTATGTGGAGTCAGTAATATATTATGTGAGTCTATACTACTACATGTGAGACATATACCATGTAATGTGAAAAATTATCAGAAAATTGGTCAGTATTAGTGTTAATACTATATAATGTGACTAATTACTACTAATATGAGACCGTACTGTATGTGAAGTCAATACTATTACATGTGAGGCATTATACTATGTAATGTGAGAAATTATATACGATATTTAGTACTAATGATAATACTCCATAATGTGTCTAATCACTACTAATATGGGACCGTACTAAGTATGTGGAGTCAGTACTATGTTATGCGAGTCTATACTACTACATGTGAGACATATACCATGTAATATGAAAAATTATCAGAAAATTGGTCAGTATTAGTGTTAATACTATATAATGTGACTAATTACTACTAATATGAGACCATACTGTATGTGAAGTCAATACTATTACATGTGAGACATTATACTATGTAATGTGAGGAATTATATACAATATTTAGTACTAATGATAATACTACATAATGTGTCTAATTACTAATAATATGGGACCGTACTAAGTATGTGGAGTCAGTATTAGGTTATGTGAGTCTATACTACTACATGTGAGACATATACCATGTAATATGAAAAATTATCAGAAAACTGGTCATTATTAGTGTTAATACTATATAATGTGACTAATTACTACTAATATGAGACCGTACTGTATGTGAAGTCAATACTATTACATGTGAGGCATTATACTATGTAATGTGAGAAATTATATACGATATTTAGTACTAATGATAATACTCCATAATGTGTCTAATTACTACTAATATGGGACCGTACTAAGTATGTGGAGTCAGTACTATGTTATGTGAGTCTATACTACTACATGTGAGACATATACCATGTAATATTAAAAATTATCAGAAAATTGGCCAGTATTAATGTTAATACTATATAATGTGACTAATTACTACTAATATGATACCGTATTGTGTATGTGAAGTCAATACTATTACATGTGAGACATTATACTATGTAATGTGAGGAATTATATAAAATATTTAGTGCTAATGATAATACTACATAATGTGTCTAATTACTAATAATATGGATTGTACTAAGTATGTGGAGTCAGTACTATATTATGTGAGTCTATACTACTACATGTGAGACATATACCATGTAATATGAAAAATTATCAGAAAATTGGTCAGTATTAGTGTTAATACTATATAATGTGACTAATTACTACTAATATGATACCGTACTGTGTATGTGAAGTCAATACTATTACATGTGAGACATTATACTATGTAATGTGAGGAATTATATACAATATTTAGTACTAATGATAATACTACATAATGTGTCTAATTACTAATAATATGGGACCGTACTAAGTATGTGGAGTCAGTACTATATTATGTGAGTCTATACTACTACATGTGAGACATATACCATGTAATATGAAAAATTATCAGAAAATTGGTCAATATTAATGTTAATACTATATAATGTGACTAATTACTACTAATATGAGACCGTACTTTTGTTATTACTTTTGTTTAAATAATAATTAAAATTTAGATAATTATATTTTATAAAGTAAAAAAATTATTTTATAAAATTTAAACATATATTTATTATTACTTTATAAATAATTAAAATAATATTAAATGTTAAATAATTAAAACAGTTAATAAAATATTGGTTTGATTTTTTTTCTTTATTTCTCTTGAGAAATAATTTGATTTTACACATATTGGAACTATTAAGTTTAAAAAAAAAATTGCAATTATTTCCATTCATAGAAAAATTAGCTTTTCTCCCTTAACCCAACTTACCACGATCAAATTTTATTTCTAGGGCTCAATACTTTCACGAAATTGAGGCAACACAAAGTCTTGGATTAGATTGATTAAGGTGATTCATTCTTTTTTCAATTCTTCTTAATTTGCGCATGTCTGATACACTACTATTTCGACTATCTGCATGAACTATTTCAAGGTCGTTTAACATGGTATATATAAGCTGGCCATCAGTGTATTAACCAACTTTAAACAAAAAAAGGAAAGGAATAAAATGCAAGCTAAAGCTACATATATAGTCACTGAGTGTAACTTTACGGGAGAATACAACATATTGAATAACTCAAATTTTCTTCAATTGTTAATGTAGTAATTTATGTATAAGTCGAGTAAAATGGTAATAGATATGCTCCTCTCGAAATTCAGCACCGGTTAACAAAATTTATATTCAAGCTCAATTTTTCTCACCTCTTTTCTCCACATAAGGACGTAGCAGCTTGTTAAGCAAAGTATGTGAGAATGATATCAGCACCAACTCTTTTCTCACCTTTGATTAAAATATTGAACAGAAAAAGAACAAAAAACAGAATTTACAAACTATACAACCCCAAACAATTACATGTAAATTCTAAGGTTAAAATATTACATGTAAATTCTAAGAATGAAAACTCATACAACCCCAAACAATTTTCTTAAAGAACCCAACAACAGGGGTAAAATATAAATACTAGCAACACAAAAAGATAAAAGATTGGAGTTAATAAAAGAGAATTAGAAGCAAGAAATATCAAAATTCAGCAAGAATAAAACTTCGTGGCAAGTGGGCGTGTCAATTCAGTCACACCATGGCAGAGGAGGACATGGGCAAACGCAAATTTCTTCCGATGGTAGGCGAACGCGAACAGGAGCGATGAGGGTTACAGGATTGGTTTCGAGAGAAGTACCAATTTTCGGAGATAGAGATTATTTACCGTTCGAGAATTCTAGAATCAATTTGTATCTCCTTTATGAAGGTTGTGAATCTCACCATTTTTGGGAAAAGATTTGAGATTTGTGGAAGGCGATGGGAGAGAGTAGGAATAGTGATATGTGAAATTAGGAGAGAGATTGTGTTAGATACTAAAACTTAATTAACCGGTTATACAAGTCACCAATTATTAATTTAATTGTTATTTATTTTAAATTAAAAAATATCTATGGTTGTGATTATATAGTTTGAATCTAATGGTCTAAAATAAATTAACGTCACATGACGTGACGGCACCCTAGAATCCCCCGAAAATTGAATATTCACAACCAATCACAAATAATTCAAACATTCTAAATAGGAAATTATTATACACCCTGTTTTAGGCAGGAGAAATAAATATTGTGTGGGTTTTCTTTTATTTTCCTTCAAAAAATTAGGCCAACCTTTTTAATTGGGCCATATAATGTGCTTAACAACACAAATATAACTTTCTTGAGCTATACTATTTACTAATTATAAACATATTATTCATACATATATATATATATATATATATATATATATAAAGAAAAATTCATAAACCTTGGGGGCCAGGTTTATTGGGAAATAAAAATATTGCAAAAACTGCCACAATTTATTGGGAAAGGAAAACAAGGAAAGGGATTCTAAATTTTTTGCCATAATAATCAGTAAAAATGGAAGAAATGGAGGAAGATAATGTTGGGTTTTATGTCCAACCCATGTGGTTTGAGCCCATTAGAGAAAAGTTAGGTTATATGAGACTTGTATAAAAAGACTTTTAGTCTTCTTGTTTGCGTGTGTTGTGTGCTACACACACCAGAAAAATACGTACATCAACATTAAGAGAAAATAATAGTCACAATGAAAGAAGAATATAGGGAGAACTATTGAGATTTATTTTGGGGTTTGTGAAAGAGATCGAGGTACTACAAGTAATTGGTTTCGTCTCAGATTCAGTCAGAGATTCTTCACAAAGTGCTCAATCATCCAATTGGTTCGGGATTTTATTCTTGCTCTTTAGTTTGTTGATTTATTTGTTCTCTGTGTTATTCAAGTTAGGGACTTGAGGTTTTCCACCTTGTTGGTGAGATTATTAATATTGTGATCCTAGAGTGTTCTCTTGAGAATTTGGTTAGCCCCTAGTGGTTTTAGGGAGGATTTTGTAAACCCATTATCATTATAGTGGTTGAGTTAGATCGATTTTCGATCTCGTGGTTTTTTCCCGGTTTGGGTTTCCACGTAAAATTGTCCTGTGCATATTTACTTTTCTCGCACCTTAATTCTTATTTAGTTCAGTGAATTAGTGCTTGGGTTTAATTTGATCTTGTTATTCTCAATTTCAATCCGTTGATATTTTTGGGAAAGAACGAATTGCTTCCGTTGTGATATTAGTTGTTAATAATCTGGTATTCTTTCCCTAACAAGTGGTATCAGAGCCCAAGGTTGGTGCATCTTGGGCAATAAAAATTGTGGCACCAAGGTTGGTGCATCTTGGGCAATAACAATTGTGGCACCAGAGGCATGGAGGTTAACACGGATCTTGGAGATATGTTTGTGTTGAACAGATCAAATTTTATTCAAATTTTGTTATAAATAGGGATTTGTATTTCTTGTTGATCTGACCGCTGATGATTCAGAGAATATTGCTCTAGAAGCTCGTGTCAACTCAGATCTACTACTTTATTTATTGATGGTTCAAAGTTGTGGGGGAGATGCACTGGATGAGCAATGTGATGTTATCTCGAAGGTAAAAAGTCCGAAAATTTCACATAGGTTATGTTATTGAAGTTTGTAGTCACAGTGCAGACTTGATTGTGCCCCACATGCGCTGGAGGGGGAGATGTTGGGTTTTATGTCCAACCCATGTGGTTTGAGCCCATTAGAGAAAAGTTAGGTTATATGAGACTTGTATAAAAAGACTTTTAGTCTTCTTGTTTGCGTGTGTTGTGTGCTACACACACCAGAAAAATACGTACATCAACATTAAGAGAAAATAATAGTCATAATGAAAGAAGAATATAGGGAGAACTATTGAGATTTATTTTGGGGTTTGTGAAAGAGATCGAGGTACTACAAGTAATTGGTTTCGTCTCGGATTCAGTCAGAGATTCTTCACAAAGTGCTCAATCATCCAATTGGTTCGGGATTTTATTCTTGCTCTTTAGTTTGTTGATTTATTTGTTCTCCGTGTTATTCAAGTTAGGGACTTGAGGTTTTCCACATTGTTGGTGAGATTATTAATATTGTGATCCAAGAGTGTTCTCTTGAGAATTTGGTTAACCCCTAGTGGTTTTAGGGAGGATTTTGTAAACCCATTATCATTATAGTGGTTGAGTTAGATCGATTTTCGATCTCGTGGTTTTTTCCCGGTTTGGGTTTCCACGTAAAATTGTCCTGTGCATATTTACTTTTCTCGCACCTTAATTCTTATTTAGTTCAGTGAATTAGTGCTTGGATTTAATTTGATCTTGTTATTCTCAATTTCAATCCGTGGATATTTGTGGGAAAGAACGAATTGCTTCCGTTGTGATATTAGTTGTTAATAATCTGGTATTCTTTCCCTAACAGATAAGCATTATTTTAACATCAATTTAAGTTGATTTGACAAGATGACGTGGCTGACTTTGGACCTCATGGCAGGCAGTTGGACAAAATCCCTAATTTGATGGTTTGGGTGATAATTTTTAGGCATTGATTTCAATTCCGGAGAGTTTATAATTAAAATTGCTGCTAAAATGACTAAAATTACGATAACTTAAAACATAAAGAATATCAATTGTTCACCGGAACTATAACTGTCCTATTTTCGCCGCCCTGCTTAAGTAATAGGACTAATATTTTTTTGCAGTAAGTTAATATAACCAAGATTTTCGATTCATGTGAAGATGTGAATAGCCATAAGCATTAACATTTGTCTCTAGCTATTGCCCGTAAAATTTTGATGCCTTACTATTACAATAGCCACAACTAGTTCTCGTCGGGCTTGATTGTTGTTTTTAGCTGTTGCAACCGTGCCATGTCCATTAAATCTTTTGGCATCCATTACAAATGATGGAGTTGCCAAACTTTCTCTGTGTCTTCGACGCCCACAACGACCCCGATCGAGTTCTGGCTGAAACGGTTGTTGCCATGTTCTGTTGGAAAATGAATGAAAAAATGGAGGTGACTTTTGAGTTCTGTAAATCTCCAAGTAGTGGGCATTAACACTATTGTTAGTGGGTATTAACATTCTTGAGTGTTAATTGTAGCCCCTTATGTTACCCATTTGCAACTATAAAAAAAAAGGACTTCTTCATACATGTAAAATGGAAAAAAAAAAAAAGTTTCTACTCATATACTAGGGTTATTGCAAGTTAACTCCCTGTAATATATCTAGGGCAATTTACTTCCCTGTAAAATAAAAATAAGCAATTTAACTCCCTATCTAATGAAATAATGAGCAATTTACCTCATTGTGATATAAAAATAGGCAATTTACCTCCCTGTGAAATGAAATAATGAGCAATTTAACACCCTGTGATATGAATTAATTAATAATTTAGAGGGAGACAATGTGCTTCTTTCATAAAAATACAGGGAGGTATTTTGCTCTTTTTATTATCACAGGGAGTTAAATTGCATTTTTAGGATATCACATGGCAGTATTTTGCCCTTTTATTCATTTCATGTAGTTAAATTGTCTATTTAAAATAACATAGGGAGTAAACTTGCTATTCACTCCATATACTATCTCTCTAAATCAGATATTGTAGAGATTTGATCAGGTTGTGGTTGTTCGAGCACTAATGGTAAGTGCTTCACTTTTAGTGTCATGGAAGGAGTCCTCAGAAGTGGTTTGTCTTTGATTCCGAAAGCACTAAAGGGCAAATACAACTATAAGAGCATATGCAACAACAGGCATTAAAGCCAAATATAATGCTCCAACTGATAAAATGTAGAAACGACTTGCTCCAGCAAATGTATCATCTCTGTACCTATTTTTAAGTCCAGCCTATTTTGGCATCAAAAGTAATGCCCTTGCAAAGGCATTATTTTTTGGCTCAACTTGATAGGCAGGCTATGTATCTCTCCAACGAGCAAAAATTGAAATTCTGCAATGGTTAAAAAAGAAAGCCACTACAAAATTAAAAATAAGAGAAAGGTAATTTTGTTCATAACTCTTCAATTTCAGTTTCTTGCTTCAATATCTCTTCAATGGAGAGGGAGGAGTGAGTTTTAGGCGGCTGAAATTTTTATATTTAAGTGAGGGAGGGAAGCCCCACGGAAGGAAAGAGGCACAACAGTTTCTGAGATGAGGAAGGGAAGGAAGGAGGGGAAGAGAGAGAAAGATATAGGGAGGCGATGTATTTGACCGTGAGATTGTGTGTGTTTTGTGTGTATAGAGATTTAATGTATACCAGACTTTTAAAAAAAACACATTTCATACGATGATTCACACCATCTTGACACATTTACTTTTTCCATCAATTTTCAGATCTAATTCAGTAAGTGCTGTCAATTGCGGGTCCATAAAACTTGTGCATCACATTGTCAATTTAACGGGCACATGAGCGGCACGTGCTAAATTTCGTCCGAAAATTGACGGCAAAACTAAATGTGTCAAGACTGTGTGAATTATGATATGAAATGTATTTTTTCAAAAAGTTTGGTTCCAAATATATTTATTGAACTAAAGTTTGATAAAAAAAAAGAGTTTCCCCTTTTTTTTAATTGATGCAATTAAAGTTCGACACCAGTAATTTCAAGCTACTAAAAATTACTTTCTACGTCCCATATATGTTACTCTTATTCTCTTTGTGGGATATTCCAATTCAACACTCTCTTTCTTATATTAAAATTGTTTATCCCAAAAACACTCTCTCACATACATAAAGTAATGATTTGACACCACTACTTTTAAGGACATAAATGTAAAAATATCTAAAACTTTCACTTATTCTACTCTTGCATAAATTTTTGTGCCAAAAGTAAAGGGACTAAAAATAATGAGACAAAGGGAGTATTATATAAAGGGTGAATATTATTTTTGGTCCTACTTGCATTTTTCTTGACATTTTACTCCTTACTATCCGTTGTTTAATTCACTTTAGTCCTCTTCAGGCTCATGTAAATTGCACATGACCATTTTATAGGATATTTTTGTCCGTCACCATGATAGTATTACACTTATATCCCTCATAAAAATTGTTTGTATCAATTTAGTCTTTATTTTTATGAGACATAATAATTTAAAAAAAAAATCATTTAAAAATAATTCAATAAGTTGAAAATCATCTAAGAAAATAAAAATAAAACAAAAAAATTTTCCCAAAAAAATAAAATAATAATTCACCTATTTATATCTAAATAAATTATAAGTAATTAAAATGATCACAAAAAATTAAAAAAAATTAATTCACCTATTTATATCAATATAAATTAGAAATAACAAAAAATACAGAAAAAAGTTTAAAAAAATAATGTTCACATATTTTTATCAATATAAATTTTAAAATAAAAATAGAAATACTATAATTCACATATTTGTATAAATATAAATTAGAAATAGTTAAAAAAATATTTTATTTCTTCAAAAAAGATCGGCAACCTCTATCGCTTTCCCCAAATGGCAGCCACCAAATTGACAATATTGCAGAAACTTTGGAAAATAAAAGTGGAGTAATAAATTATTGAAATCTATCAATACCTACAATATTACATTATTTTCATAAAAATAAAATATGAAATGTTGGATAAGGATGAAGATGAGGGCACTGAAGACAATTTGTTAAGGGAGGTTTTGAAGAATTCCAAAATTTCAAATTTGGCTATGTATAAATCAACTTAGCTGATATCCCCTTGAAGAAATTTTGACCAAGTAATGAAGACATCAGAAGAGTCAAATTTCAAGGTCCAAGACTTCTGATCTGCTGAAGGAAAGATATCAGACTGATGAAGATCAGCCAACTCAAATCAGATTTGCTCAAGTTTGAGATCAGCCTAGTTCGCCATCAGACTTGCACTTTTGTCAGCCAAGTGGAAAGGATCATAAAGTCTTCCCAACGGTAATAAATGCCCTGGAAGTAATAAATGCTGAAGTACAAGGTTATTAAAGGCAAATGATTGAAGAAATGCTTCGCATCAGCTGGGTGCATTAAATGCTGCCTGCAGAATAGTACTGTTGACAGTACGGACAGACTGCAAAAGAGCCGTTCGCGGATTTTAAGGACCAGTACTCGAGGAATTTGAATCTTGTCTCTCTTCAACGGACATCTTTCAAACCTCAAGTATAAATAGCTGAAAGAGACGAAGAGAAGAGATACAACAACACACTTTCTGAGAGAAATTTCGAAGCAGAACTCTTTAAGTCTCAAGAACAGCTCACTCATCAGCTTAGTCATTTGTTGACGAAAAGCGAAGTTGAAGAACAAAACTAAATACAACTTCTGAGTGATTTTGTAAAACTGAGTGTTGTGAGAAGTAGATATCCATCTTAGTGAGTGATATTACTTCAGAGAGAGTAGGATTTCTTTGTGATTTCTTACTGCGCACTTACGGCCTGTTCATTTGTTGTTAGGCGTAAGCAGAGTGTACTGGTTACTTTGTGTTTCTAGTATAACCCAAGATCTAAGTGACTTGGAAGAGTGGACTAAAGGATTTAAATCCATATAACCACTATAAAAATTCTTGTGTTTTACTTGCACTTTTACTTGCATATTTCAAAACTGCATAAAACACTTTACATAACTGTTTGAAAAAGATTTAAAGGGAGTTTATAAAACTGGGGAAATATTTTTCAAACTACTAAGGATACTTGTGAAAAACACTTTGAAAATCCGCTGCAAGTACTCTAAGTATTAAAACTGATTTTAACAAAATCAGCTAAGTAAATATCAGACGAGTGGTCATCAAACCTGTTCAAAGATTTGTTCGCGAACAGACTTGTAACTTATTACTCTGATCAGCTTAGTCTGCTCACAGTTGGAGAGAAGTTTTAAAGTTAAAATTAGAAGAAAATTTTAAAGAGGTTTATTCACCCCCCCTCTAAACCTCATCTGACCACTTGGGACCAACAAGTGGTATCAGAGCAGGTGGTTCATTAGAATCAGCTGCCTGATCAATGAGCTTGATCCAAGTGTTTTTCAAAGGTTTTCAAAACTTTTCAAAAGAGCATCTTTTTGAAAAATTAAATTTTTTTGAAAAATGGACTGTATCAGCCATGTTCCCCACATTGCTAGTATGTCGTTTGAAGACTGGAAAATCGGAATGGAGATTTTCCTGGCTGCTTATAATGATAACATGTACACATGTATCATCAAAGGTCCATTCAAATTCACCAAGACTATCATAGTTGATGAAGATGAACTAGTGGTGGAAAAAGATTTAACAGAGATGACAGCCGAAGAAATAAAGATGTTTAATCTGGATAAAGTTGGCCGTTTCATCATGACCAAAGCCCTGGACAATGATCGGTTTGATAAAGTCAAACATTGCAAAACTGCAAAGGAGATGTGGGATAAGGTTCGTGACATGAGCGAAGGAAACGACGCCATCAAAGAGCATCAGCTCAGTGTTGCCTTGGAGAAGCTGGATAACTTCTAGATGAAATCTGGAGAAATTATTGATCAGATGGACACTAGATTCACCAGAACCCTCAATGAAGTTCTAAAGCTGAGAAAGACCTTCACTGACAAGGAGATCACCGTCAGAGTACTGAAGGCCCTGACTCCCAGGTTCAACATGAAGGTGACAGCCATGGAAGAATCAAGAGATCTGGGGAAGATTTCTCTTACAGAGCTGTTCTCCGTACTCAAGGCGTATGAGTATAAACTGCCAAGAATGGGTGTTGAAGAAACCTCAACTTCAAGTCCCACAGCTGCACTGGTTGCTGCTGAAATCCGAGAAGGCCAGCTCACAAAAGCAAAGACGTGGACTCATCTGATGAAGCCACACTACTCAACAAAAAGGAGTACACTGCTGGAGACGTAGCATTGCCGATGAACAACTTCAAAAAGTTCTACAGACGAAAAATGAAGAATAAATATAACAATGCTTCTACTTCTAACCCTACTTCTTCTTCTCAGGATAAGGATTCTTACAAATCCAAAATTATGTGTTATAATTGCAGGAAACTGGGTCATTTCATCAGAGACTGCCCATATCCTAAAGCTGAGAAGTACACAGAAGAAGAAAAGAGAATCAGAAAAGAAAGAAAGCATCAGAAAGGAAAAGCGATGGTAGCAGAAGCAGAAAAGCCAGCTGTTGTCTACTCATCTGATTCAGATTCAGACACTTCTGATGAAGAGTCCTCTGATGAAGAGAGCCCTACTCTTCTCTGCCTGATGGCTAAGGAATCTGATGACTCTGAGGATGAGGTAACTCCTCTTGAAAATGAACTATTTAGTTCATTTGAACAAATGATGCTCAACAATACTAGCATTGCTGAAGCATTTAAAAAGCTTAAGGAAGAGATGATATTGCTGAAAGAGCAAATCAGTTCACTGAAACTTAAAGCTGAAAAGCCAAAAGAATCAGCTGAATATAAACTGCTTGAGCAAGAGAATGAATCTCTGAAAGCTGAATGTGAAGTTTTAAAGGGTAAAATCATTGAGCTTGAGAGAGTCATTGAGTCTCATGAGAAGTCAATTGTTGCATCCACTCACATGCCTAGTAAACAGAAGACACCTTTAGATCAGGAAAAGTTAGAACTGAACCATACTGAAAAATTCATATCAGCTGACAATAGTAAGGTCATATTGTATGTTCAGACTACTAAACCTGTTTCACCTGAGAAAGTATTAAAGGAGACGAAAACTCCTAAGGCTAAAAAGAGCAAAGAGCCCAGTGTAGGAAAACAGACTAGTAAGCCTAAACAGAAGAGTCCTAGGAAGTCCTCTGACAAGGCTAAAACTAATCAGACTAGTGATAAAACTAAGTCGTCTGTTAATGAGCAAGCAACTAGTAAACCAAAGAAGCATAAAAACAAGAAAAATCAAAATGCTTGGTATGGAAATGAGTCTTATTATGTGCAACCTGCTGCATACCATCCTATGTATCATGCACCTCAATTTCCTACTTACTATGCACCATATCCTGCTCATCCAATGCATGCATATCCTCCTTATCATGCATCTTACTCTGCATTTGAACATTATCCTTATCATGGTCATCATCAAAAATATGATAAATCTGATGAACGTGGTAAAGGCAAAGATGTTCATACTCCTGTTGAAACTCAGAAGCCTAAGACTTCATCATCTTGGGTTGTCAAAGGTGGAACTAATCCTTCAGGACCCTCTCAATAAGGGTACCTAAAACAATTTTATTTTGTTTTGTAGGCTAGGATTAGGAGTAGGAGTAAAGTAGAGAAAATCTGGTACTTGGACAATGGTTGTTCAAGACACATGTGTGGAAACATACATGAGCTGACGGATGCTGTTGCTGTGGATGGTCCAAAGGTTACTTTTGGAGACAGCAAAGAAGGCAAGATTAAAGCTAAAGGAAAACTGATCAGAGGAAACATAGAGATATCTGACGTCTCATATGTTAAAGGCCTCAAATATAATCTGCTGAGCATAAGTCAATTTTGTGACAAAGGATATTCAGTTATCTTCTCAACAGATATAAGTGTTATGTTGAACAGATTGGTACAAAGAAGGTAATCTTATCTGGAAGACGACAAGGAAATATCTACATAGTCGACTGGAATTCTGCTGACAAGAATTCACACGTTTGTTTGGTGGCATCAACACCAAGTGAAGTTAGTTGGCTGTGGCACAAAAGAATGAATCATTTAAACTTCAAGACCATCAACAGATTGATAAATAATGATCTGGTAGAAGGGATTCCAAAAATAGTCATGAGCAAAGATAAGCTTTGTGACGCCTGTCAGAAGGGTAAACAAATCAAGTCATCGTTCAAAAGCAAGAAGCATCAATCTTCTGGAAGAATATTGGAGCTGCTACATATGGACTTATTTGGACCCATTGATCCTGTCAGCAATGGTGGAAAGAAATACTGCCTAGCTGTTGTGGATGACTATTCAAGATATACTTGGGTGATATTCATGAAAAAGAAAAGTGAAACTAAGGAACATCTTACTAATCTGATGGAACTGATCCAAAATGAGAAAAGCATAAAAATATTGAAGATCAGATCAGATAGAGGGACAGAGTTTACAAACTCTACTGTTGAAGAATATTGTAATATCAAAGGAATACATCATGAGTATTCAGCTGCTAGAACCCCTCAACAGAATGGTGTTGCTGAAAGGAGAAACAGAACACTGAAGGAAGCTGTCAGAACCATGATAGCTTAAGCTAAGCTGCCACAAAGATTTTGGGCAGAAGCAACAAACACAACATGTTTTACCCAATACAGATGCATGATCAACAAGCACCAAAACAAGACTCCATATGAAGTTTGGAAGAACAGGAAGCCAAACATTCATTACTTTAAAATATTTGGTTGTAAATGCTATGTTTTAAATAATGGGAAAAATCACCTTACTGCATTTGCAGAAAAGGCTGATGAAGCTGTTTTTGTAGGATACTCTACTGTTAGTAAAGCTTATAGAGTCTTTAATAAAAGAACATTACTAATAGAAGAATCCATTCATGTAGTATTTGATGAACCAAGTCAATCTTCTGAAAAGAATCAAAGTGTTAATCAAGATCTGTCTACTGATTTGCAGAAGTTGAATGTTGGAAAGAATGAAGAATATGTTCCCATCATACTACCTGATCTCAACCCAGCTGATAACTCAAGTGTTGTTCAAAATCACAATGCTGATTGTCTAACAGACGAGTTGCAAACAGCTGATAGACCAGAGACTGTTCAACAGACAAGAGAAGTTCAACAGACTACTACTGGAACTCCAACAGTAGTTTTGCAAGATCAAAACAAAGGACAATATTATGATTTGCAACCTGATCTTAGATGGCTCAAGAATCACCCACCAGAACTGGTGATTGGTGATCCTTTGGACAAAGTGAAGACAAGAAGAGCTGCTGCAAGTGAAGCAATGTTTTTCAGCTTTCTGTCTCAAGTTGAGCCGAAACAGATTGAAGAAGCTCTCAGTGATTCAAACTGGATTGAAGCTATGCAAGAAGAGCTAAATCAATTTGAAAGGAATGAAGTCTGGTACTTAGTTCCTAGACCAAGTCATCAAAGAGTAATTGGCA
Organism: Penstemon eatonii; assembly: GCA_038501285.1. Classification (NCBI taxonomy): domain Eukaryota; kingdom Viridiplantae; phylum Streptophyta; class Magnoliopsida; order Lamiales; family Plantaginaceae; genus Penstemon; species Penstemon eatonii. The sequence goes on along the minus strand of CM076715.1, from coordinate 62,135,069 downwards.
CAAAATGGGTATTCAGGAATAAGATGAATGAAGATGGCGAAGTCACCAGAAACAAAGCAAGATTAGTGGCCAAGGGTTACTGCCAAGAAGAAGGCATTGACTTTGATGAAACGTTTGCACCAGTAGCAAGACTAGAGGCAATCAGACTCTTTCTTGCCTATGCTGCTCACAAGAATTTCACCGTCTATCAGATGGATGTGAAATCAGCTTTTCTCAATGGAGAATTGCAAGAAGAACTTTATGTTGAACAACCACCTGGATTTGAAGTCTATCAAGAAGGAGACAAGGTGTATCGTCTAAAGAAAACCCTCTATGGACTGAAACAGGCTCCAAGAGCATGGTATGATACCTTATCTGATTTTCTTTTAATTAAAGGATTTCGCAAATGTAAAGTTGACAAGACCCTGTTCACTATTGAATGGGAAGAACATATTTTGCTTGTGCAAATTTATGTGGACCATATTATTTTTGGTTCAACTAACCAATAGATGTGTCATAAGTTCTCAAAGCTGATGCAGAACAAGTTTGAAATGAGCATGATGGGAGAACTTAATTATTTTCTTGGTTTGCAAGTTAGACAGTTGCCTGATGGAATATTCATCAGCCAAGCAAAATACACAAAGGATCTGTTCATGAAATTTGGTATGGAAACTAGCTCTACTGCTACTATTCCTATGTCTACAATCTTCGTTTGGATAAAGATGAAGATGGCAAATCAGTGGACATAACCAAGTACAGAGGCATTATTGGGTCACTATTATATCTAACAGCTAGCAGACCTGATATCATGTACTCTGTTGGGGTTTGTGCGAGATTTCAATCAAATCCTAAGGAATCTCATCTCTTAGCTGCCAAGAGAATATCGAAATATATTAAGGGCACTCAAGAATTGGGATTGTGGTACCCTAGGGAATCTGGATTTGAACTTATTAGATATTCAGATTCTGACCTTGCTGGCTGCAAGATTGATAGAAAAAGCACAACAGGTGCCTGTCAATTCTTAGGTAGTCGTCTGATCTCATGGATGAGTAAGCAACAGACTTCAGTATCCATATCAACTGCTGAAGCTGAGTACATAGCTGCAGGAGCCTGCTGTGCACAAATCTTATGGTTGAAACATCAACTGGAAGACTATAATATCAAAATCAGTGGAATACCAATCTACTGTGACAATACAAGTGCAATCAGTCTTACTCAGAATACTACAAGTCATTCAAGGACTAAGCATATTGAGATCAAGCATCACTTTATCAGAGATTATGTGGAGAAAGGAAATGTCATGATAGAATATGTGTTTACTGAAAATCAAATTGCTGACATCTTCACAAAACCTCTAAGTGAGACAAGGTTTTCAACTCTAAGAGCTGAACTGGGTTTATTAAAATTAGATGCATAAGCTGAGGGGGAACTCATCAGAAGACTAGAGTTCAACAACTTACTCATCTTATTTATCTTCAAGGATTAACTCTCAACAGACTAGTTAACTTATGAACTCTTAAAGTCAGGGAGAACGTGTAAGACTAGCGGTACTTCTGATTAAAAGATGAAATTTGTTAGTGACAGTTAGTTGAAGTTATGGTTTCAACAGAAGATTAAAGTCTTGAAGAATGAAGATTTATTATTTAGCTGGATTGACAAACAGCTGAGGAAGGTTATCAGTTATTGGCTTTCACTGATAACAGCTATGTCATCAGGACAATAGTCCATCAGATAAGTATTTACTTTACTAATCTGATTACTGTGTAAACGCTTTCTGTTTAAAACGTTATTTTCAAAAACGCGCTTTTACAAGTAACAGAAGGGCGGTACAAATTCCCGCTCCTCATTTAATGCGATTTGAATTTGAAAGGTCGTAACTGACGCCGCACGATCAGCACTGACAAGAAACGGATCTAAATGTTAGATGGTATCACGAAAACCAAGATACCCTAACTCTATAAATCCAGATCTGATCAGCCGTGTAGTTCTTTACGCACCCTAAATATTCAAAGCATACTTGAGAGAAAAATACTTGCAATTTTCTGCAAATTTCTTCCTGTTTCCCTAATTTTCTACAGAGTTGCAATGGCTGCTGAAGGTATGTTTCTCGTGTATGAATCTTACTACCAATCTGGTACGAATTTGATGAAGGAACTTCTGGAAAAGTTCAAATCTGCCTCCTTGGTAAACTTTATGGAGTACAACGAAGGTTTAATCTGGACCGATCAAGTTCTAAAGTACTACAAGACTGCAACCGTCGACTACAACTCTCTAGAAATCAAGGCGACCGTTGGTGGAAAATCTGTCATTATCACTCCTGATGTTCTTCACGAGACTTTCGGTCTTCCCAACAGTGGACGACATGACGTCACTGTACTGACGGAAGACAAACACCAACAATTCTGGGCGATCTGCGCCAAGGAAGGAGAAGTGTTGTCTGGCAACATAAGGAAGAAACAGTTAAAGGACGAATATCAGCGTATGCCTGATATGGTGTCAAAGCTGATTGAAAATTGTACTTTCTCGCTGGATGCTGTTACTATGAAGAGGTTCAGCATCATGGCTGCCATTTATTATGGACTAGAAGTCAACTGGTCCGTCATAATTTGGTACATCTTGGCTGACTTTCATGTCATGAGGTAAAGAAAGGAAAATGCCCTCACACCAACCACAGGATCACGCTCAGTTACCTACTGTTCAAACTGGGGTGTCCTATGCTGAATGGTAAAGAGATCCACAAGTCTAAGGCAATGTCCAAGTACTTGCCTGTTCTAAAGAGGAAGGCTGATGAGCCTGAGGAAGATGAAGATGAGGAACAAAAGGAGGTTCCTGCCAAAAGACCCTGAAGACTAGTCAAAACAGCTGACCTGGCTGTTGAGACAAAGACAAAGAAGGCTGCTGATAAGCCAAAGGAGAAGGCTCCTAAGAAAATAGGAACAGTGACTGCTACTGCTGAAGTTGCAAAGATAATATATCAAGTCACTGCTGATGTCAGGAATGCATCCCCTGCATCACCTTCAAGGACCCCATCTGTTGAAATGCCTGCTGAGAATGTTTCTCACAGGACAAAAAGTCAACAAAGAGATACTGCAGCTTCCAGACCTAGTGAAGGGAGGACTAAGAAATCTGCAAGGAAGCAGATGACATTTATTGAAGAGCCTACTAAGTTAGAAAACATAGTACGACAAAGTCCAGTATCTGCTGAAAGACCTGTTGAAGCTGTTGAGGCTTCTGTTGCTGACAAAGCTGATGCGCAACAGTCGACTCAAGCTACACCAACAGTCGAGGCTGCTCAATCTCTGGATGATCCAGATGTTATGATCATTCATCCTATAGCTGCAGCTCCCATCTCTTCTGCTGGTCCAGCCCCTGCTCCAGCTGACAAAGGAAAGAGGAAAATTGTGCTTAAGAGAAATAAAATCTCTAAAGCTGATAAGAAAGCAAGGGAAGAAGCTGAACAGAGGAAGCAAGATGAGTTGGAGGAAAAGAAGGCACTTGAGCTGAGCAAAGCTCAGGCTGCAAAGGATGAAGCCAGAAGGAAGATGTCTGAGGCAGAGAGAAAAGCTGCTGAAGATGCTGAAATGGCAATGGTCATTGAAATGAGCAAGACTGATGCCTATGGACCTATCCATGGAGGAGGCATCAAGATCAACGAGACTGATGGAGAAGAACCCCCAAAACTCAAGATGCCTGCTGGGGAACAGAAGCCCAAAGAAAAATTTGAAGTTAGAAGAGCCTTCAACATAGTGTATGCTGATAAGGAACTCTTCAAGAAATTTGAGAAGTCATTAGCTTACTATGATCAGAAGCTAATGTTGAAGACCCTGTTCACTCAAGAAAAGCCTAGGTATATCAGATGGAGAGATAACAGGCTGAACAGGTCCATAACTAAACTTCAAAATCTGAAGGAGTTAGCTGCTGAAGAACAGTGGGTTCTGAACTGGCTGAAGACAGACTCCATTCAGAAGGCCTTAGATCCTCATCATGTTAGAGACGCTATGCATCACTATGCAAGGGAGTATGCCCTAGCAGAGGCCAAGTTAATTCATAACACCTTACCTGCCAAGAAGAAGAAATCAGAGAATGCTGAAGAGAGGGCACTGAACATTGCCACAATGACTGCATTAAGGAGATGGGCAGAAAGGGCAAGGTATGAACAAGGCTGTTCAAGTGATTTGCCCCAGCTGCCAAGCATCCAGCAAATTATCTTTGGCAAGGAAGTGAAGGAATATAGTGAAGTGCCCAAGGGAAACAATGCCCCTGTCAACCCTTGGATCATTGTTAGGCAAATACGTCAAACTACATGCTTCAATGTTGATGGCACGATCACTAATCTGTTCTATGATGATGTCACTGATGAGCAAAAGAAAGCTGATGAAACTTTAGCACTTGAGTGGAATGCTAAGGATACCAAAGCTGATCAGGAGACTGAAATGGAAGATGTCCCTGTCCACCAGGAGACTGAAGAAAAAAAAGCTGCTGCTTCTGCTTCTGCTTTATCAGGTGATGAACACTCATCACTGATGGAAGCCTTCCAGATGCTTATGGAGAATTCAATGAAGGAACTGGAAGAGAAGCATAGCCAGCAGCTGATGAAGATGAAAGAGGAGCTGAAGGAAGAATTGAAGGCAGAGTTGGTGGAATCCAACAGACTTCAGCTGGAAACTGTTCAACAATCAACAGCTGTGACCATCAGAAAGGAGATCGACAGTTTCCCTGTACCTCAAGACAACTCTTTGCAGTTAGTGCACAGCTTAAATGATATGAACAGAAATGTTGAGGATGTGAAGGCTGATATAAATCACCTTCACACTGCCTTACAAAGAGCTGAGCACAAGATTGCTGACTTAACTGCAACCTTCATCAAGGTCAATGAAGAAGAGAAGTCTATCAATGTTGGATTGTTGCAAGAAATCAACAAAGCTGGAGACGTTATTCATGAAGAACTCTCAACAATGCAACTGAATATTGACTGCTTCAATGATCAGACTGACAACATCAGCACCATTCTCACTCATCTGACTGCAAGTCATGATGTAGTAAACCAAAATTTGAAAGCTTTATGTGCTACCATGAAGATTCCAACTGTTGCTCTCAACCCTGATGCTGAACCTTCTAATGTCATCAATTCTGATGATGACAAAAAGGGGGAAGATAAAAGGGACGAATCGACTAAGAAAACTTGTGCTGCTGTTGAAGCCAAGAAGACTGATGAAGCTACTGCAATGATTGGACTGCTGAAGAACTTGGAAAGGGACAAGGTGAAGAAAAGTCTGAAGAAGAGACTAAGGAAAAAGCCAAAACTGATGAAGTAATGGCTGAATCCAAGGACTCTGCTGCTGATCAAACTGAACCTTTAACCAAGTACAAGAACACTGAATTAGCCAGGAAAGCAATGGAGCTTTTGAAGGAGCAGCAACTTAAAGAAAAGATGGATGCTGCCAAAGCAAATATTCTCCTGGATGAGGAAGCTGATGATGAAGAAGAAGATGATTAAGAGTCTTCTTATGAATATGAAGAAGTGTTAGAAGAATCTGATGAAGGAGCTGATAGTTAGAAAATTTAAACATCTTTTGTAATCAGTTTACCTTATCTATTCTTCAGACATCTTATCTGAAAACTTGTACTTGTAATATTTACATTATCAATAAAAGTCAAGTTTTTCCAACATATGATTTTCTATCTCAGAAAATTTTTGAGGATTACAATCTTTAGTTTAGGTATTTAACAGGTACTTAGCTGAAGTTTTGTCATCATCAAAAAGGGGGAAATTGTTGGATAAGGATGAAGATGAAGGCACTGAAGACAATTTGTTAAGGGAGGTTTTGAAGAATTCCAAAACTTCAAATTTGGCTAAGTATAAATCAACTTAGCTGATATCCCCTTGAAGAAATTTTGACCAAGTAATGAAGACATCGGAAGAGTCAAATTTCAAGGTCCAAGACTTCTGATCTGCTGAAGGAAAGATATCAGACTGATGAAGATCAGCCGACTCAAATCAGATTTGTTCAAGTTTGAGATCAGCCTAGTTCGCCATCAGACTTGCACTTTCGTCAGCCAAGTGGAAAGGATCATAAAGTCTTCCCAACGGTAATAAATGCCTCTGGAAGTAATAAATGCTGAAGTACAAGGTTATTAAAGACAAATGATTGAAGAAATGCTTCGCATCAGCTGGGTGCATTTAATGCTGCATTTAATGCTGCCTGCAGAATAGTAGTGTTGACAGTACGGACAGACTGCAAAAGGGCCGTTCGCGGATTTTAAGGACCAATACTCGAGGAATTTGAATCTTGTCTCTCTTCAACTGACATCTTTCAAACCTCAAATATAAATAGCTGAAAGAGACGAAGAGAAGAGATACAACAACACACTTTCTGAGAGAAATTTCGAAGCAGAACTCTTTAAGTCTCAAGAACAGCTCACTCATCAGCTTAGTCATTTGTTGACGAAAAACGAAGTTGAAGAACAAAGCTAAATACATCTTCTGAGTGATTTTGTAAAACTGAGTGTTGTGAGAAGTAGATATCCATCTTAATGAGTGATATTACTTCAGAGAGAGTAGGATTTCTTTGTGATTTCTTACTGCGCACTTACGGCCTGTTCATTTGTTGTTAGGCGTAAGCAGAGTGTACTGGTTACTTTGTGTTTCTAGTATAACCCAAGATCTAAGTGACTTGGAAGAGTGGACTAAAGGATTTAAATCCATATAACCACTATAAAAATTCTTGTGTTTTACTTGCACTTTTACTTGCATATTTCAAAACTGCATAAAACACTTTACATAACTGTTTGAAAAAGATTTAAAGGGAGTTTATAAAACTGGGGAAACATTTTTCAAACTACTAAGGATACTTGTGAAAAACACTTTGAAAATCCGCTGCAAGTACTCTAAGTATTAAAACTGATTTTAACAAAATCAGCTAAGTAAATATCAGACGAGTGGTCATCAAACCTGTTCAAAGATTTGTTCGCGAACAGACTTGTAACTTATTACTCTGATCAGCTTAGTCTGCTCACAGTTAGAGAGAAGTTTTAAAGTTAAAATTAGAAGAAAATTTTAAAGAGGTTTATTCACCCCCCCCCCCCCCTCTAAACCTCATCTGACCACTTGGGACCAACATGAAATAAAGTACATTGTTATCTGACCGTTATGCATTTGTTATGTGGTCTCTTATGATAAATATATTTGGTATGGCCACAGATCCCACCCCTCCCTCAAACCTTACCCACCCATCCTCCCCCTCCCGGTGACAACAACCAAAATTGGCCGCGCCGTTCCGATCGCGGTCAATTTCGTCGCTGTCGATTGGGGCAATCTTTTTAGAGAAAATTATTTTGATTTTGATTTTTTTTAACTAGTTTGAAATATGTATTTATAAAAATATGTGAATTACTAGTATTTTATTTTAATCTTTTTTATTTTTATAATTTATATTGACACATATAGATGGATTATTTTTAAAGGAAGTATTTTTTATTCTTTTTAGTATATACTACTTCATATTGATACAAATAGGCAATTATTTTTTATTTGATTTCGATTCTTTTAATTATTTCTAATTTATTTAGATGCAAATAGGTGAATTAATTTTTCCTGATAATTTTTATTATGATTTTTTTAATGATTTTTTATTAATAATGAATATTTTTAATTTTTTTGAAATTATTATGTCTCACAAAAGTCAGGACTAAATTGATTCAAACAAATTTTATTATAGGTACTTAAGTGTAACACTATCATAATGAAGGGACAAAAATATCCTAAAAAATGATCATGTGCAATTTACGTGAATCTGAAAAATACTAAAGTAAAACAAATAACGGATAATTGAGAGTAAAATGTCCAGAAAAATACAAAGATGTCGAAACTGTTAAAAAAAATATATAAGGAGGACCAAAAATGATATTCACCCTTACATAAATATACCGAAATTAATTTTGAATGCCAATTTTTTTGGAATATAATTAATCCATAACATCTACATTAAACAACATCTAGTCCTAATTTTCAAAGAATTCAAATCAAAATTGTTCCAAGTTTTACAAAGTTAGTACTATGCATTGTGCATTGTACATTATCAATCCTCAGCGGTCATAAACTTATGTGTGTGAAGAAGGCCGATCACAAATTGTATCGACCTGAGTCAGTACGGATTTGGCTATCCATTTCGCGGCAACATCAGTGAAATGCATACCATCCCAATTCATGTAAGAAGATGGATCCATACAATGCATTGACGACGGATGGCCACATTGCACCGAATTATTAAAATTATACATTCCTCCTCCTCCACAACATGCTTTTAGAGCTCCTCCAGCAAATCCTGCATGCAGTATACATAAATATACTAAGTTAATTAGAGCTAATTGAGAAACTGACATTTTGCATTCTAGAAATACATCGTTGGACTTTGCACCCTGTAATTAGATTTTTGACCCTTAGCACCCTAGAATTGCACATAGTTTTTGAGTTTTTATATATTGAGTAAAAAAATGATATTTTCACTTATCATTTTAAACTAGCGAGCCAGTACATACTGGAATTTTCTTATAAATTGATATATACCGTATATTTCTGGACTACGATACATCTTCATCGCAGCATTGTAATAATCTCCGTAAATTATTGTAGTTTTGGGATGAAGCTCTCGGATACTGCTGAGTTCCTTTTGAAGCAAGTGATTGTGATACTGAGCAAATCTATTCAACCATTTAAGACAACCAGTTGTAGAATCATAGTCTTCTTTATTTGTATTTGCGTAATGTGCAAGGTAAGTTGCCGAACATCCAATTGGAAAGTTTCCTGGTACAACAAGTGTCACTGCTCCAAGATTGATAAGTTCCTGCATACATCATACATATATAACTATATTTATATATCCAAGTAATGAAATTAAATTATAGGAAAATTTAAATTGTGATATCAAATTTATATTTTCATGTCTAATGATACCAAAGTTCCAAGGTGACATATACTGTATTACTTTGAACTAATTAGTTGAAGTGCTTCTTACATTAATTGTTTCTCCAATTGTTTTAACAATTTTAGGAACGAATGGTCGAACTTCTGCTTCGTTTTTCCCTTGAAGAAATGCATGATTGTAATCGTTGCCTCCAATTTCTCCCAAAAGAACCAAAGAGGTTTGAAGATATCTTTTACAGTCTGCTGATCATAAGGGAGTGACTCAATTATTGAAATTAAGAGTGTACATGAAAAGTGTATTAATAAGATAAGGGAGTAAATTAAATTGCTACATTTATCATAACATATGGCTGAATTAATATATACCTGAAGAATTGTTGTATTTATTTGATAGAAATTGTTTAAACCAACTAAATTGAGTAGCCAATGAGATGTTGGCCATAGGAAGCGTTATATTCGTTTCTGTAAAATATGAATCCTGCAATGCTGTTGCTCCGGCCACTGCGAAATTAACGCTTTCAAGACTCGCATTTCTTCCTTCGAAAAAGAAGGGTTCCACAAATGGAAGTCCTAAATCTCCAGCTGCAAATAAATCATAATAATTCATAAATATAGAAGAAAAATGGTTCCCAATCCATTCATTTTTCACACACACACACACATATATATATATATATATATATATATATATATATATATATATATATATATATATATATATATATATATATATATATATATATATATATATATATATATATTTTGTAGATCATATGTACCGGGGCTGATCCAGAATTAAAGAGTTGGGGCATTGTCTAATTTTCTCAGAAACTAATTGATAATTACCTTCAGTATATTTTATTTACATAAAAGAAAATTATCAACGATCATTGAATTGAATTCTAAATGCTAATAACTTGATTAAAAAATAACTAAGAATATTTCACACGACGTTTTATGTTTTTTTCTCCATATTATAGAATAAATAATTTAAACACAATTGACATTGACATGATGAATATATTATTTACGTAACTAAGTATATATTATATAGTCCAACAAAGTGGTCAATCCAAATTCAAATTCTGCAGTAAATTTCCATATATATAGTTAGATATAAGACAGATATTTAATACCAATGAAATCAATAATGAGACGGCCATTGGAGACGCGGCCGGTGGGACGATCAAAGAAAGTGTTTCCGTAGGGCGGTAACGTGAAATAGGGTGGCGGGTTGTATGTCGATGCGAAGTGGAAACCGTTTCCGGTGTCGGTTAAGGAATCTCCAAAACCGATTATGGAGTTGAAACAATTATCTGCAGATGCAGATATGATTAGTAGGGTCGTTGATGCAAAAAGAATAATCTTGGAAAGTAATGATTTTACAGCCATGGCTCTAGTACGTGTTGTGTCAATTGTGTTTTGAAAAAATGATTTTGTTGGTTAGGATATATATAGGGGGATGTTGGTGTATAAATCATAATTTATTATATTTTTTGGATGTTGATAGAGTCAAAACAGTTATCATAATGCCAGAGCAGGAAGCCTCTAATTGACCTAGCCCTAGTATTAATTCTTTTACATGAAGCCTCTAATTCTTTTACAAAGCAGGAAGAAGAGTACTCCCCTTTTTTTCATTTTTTTATTTATCGTCTATTGCACACAGATTAAAAAATATAATACATAATCAATTTTTTTAAGAAAAATCCCCAACACATCATTTTAAGCAAATAATCATAATATTAATTAGCATTATTTATAAGCATTAACAAGATGGGTAAAACTAAAAGAAAAAAATTAATTTTATACTGTACTCTTAAAACGACAAAAAAATTAAAAAAAATGGAGAGAGTAACTTTATTCTACATTCATATTATTCATCTCTCTTAATTTCTCCACAATGCAAAGAATTTAGACCACAATAAATAAACAACGAAATTATTAAAGAGGATTTAAACTCATTTAGACAACAATAAATAAACAACGAAATTATTAAAGAGGATTTAAACTCATTTTAAACTCATTTAAAAGATATGACAACTCAAAAAAACACAAAATCACTTCTGAAAAACTTGTGCAAACACCACTTATAAGTGAAAAAGAGGTCCAAAATATTCATAGAGTCAAGTTTAAATAACATTAAGAGTGTAAATTAGGCTACTTTCGTATATTATTTTCTCTTAATTATTAAATCTTATGTTTTTTATCCTGTTATTAAATCTTATGTTTTTTATCCTGTTATTAAATCTATATGTTTGGTATAATTAAACATTTAGTTGTATATAATAAGTCAACTATTTATCCTACTTGACTTTTTTTTTTTTAAATAATAGTATGACTTTTTTGGGGAAGACCAGACTATTTCTTACTCGCTAGACGCTCCTCCCCAAAAATCCTAAGTATAGACTTTGAATGTGAGACAATTGGAAATATTATTATATCTGCTAACTTGCTTCTTTCTTATTTGCTCGAAATTTCTTGACAATTATATAGGTGACTTAATTAAATAGTTTTAGAAATGTTGAATTTTAAATGTGAATAAAATTAGTTGCGATTAATGGGTTGCGTTTTTTCGATTTAAAGAGGTAACTTTTGGATTGAAAAAGATACAATACAAATGAAGTGTCTCATGCAAAAAGATATTTTCGGTTCTATAAATATGATACTTAATCTGACCAATTAAGTATTCTTCTTTTTCTTTTCTGGCAATAATAAAAAATTAGTTTCTTCTTCACTTTAATGTTTTGTCGAATTTTTCATTTGCTTTGGTTCGTCGTGGGTTCATTATTTGTGCAAATAATGAACAAAATACTGTTTTATCTTTGAAGATTACCTAGAATCAAACTGCATGTGTAGTGAGAACCTCATAAATATTGTCTTAAGATCGTTGGTATTGAACAATCTTTGCATTGTGAATAAGTTCATTTTAGCACTATCCTTTCATGAACCAATACTTTCTCTATTGAATAACTAAACGGAATAATCAAACACTAAAAGGGGAGAGTAAGATTGTTCTATAAATTTGGCTGTGCCGGATTATTTGTGGTTGAAAACTCTTTAGATGTTTAGCCGCATATTGAAACAAGTTTCACACAAGAAAAGCTATATCAATCCTAATGAGGTATAAAAAGGTAGAAAAAGGCAAAAATTCATTTTTGGCACCATAGAACTAGGCGTTTTTTAATTTTGATATCATGGTGTCAATTTTGGTACCAATTCTGAATGTCATTTTCAATTTTGGCACTTCCGTTAGTTGACCGTTAAGTCAACTGACGGAAGTACCAAAATTGAAAATGTCAGTAATAATTGGTGCCAAAATTGACACAATGGTACCAAAATTGAAAAACTCCTAGTTCTATCGTGTCAAAAATAATTTTTTGCCAATTCCCCTCACCAATTATTTCCAATTCACAATTTATGTCACTCCCATTTTAATAATAATAACAAAATAGTAAAAAAAATATATTATAAAAAATATTTTGGTACACAATAATAATAATAATTTGTTTGCTACACTTGTTATCATCAAAACCACGCCTTATTACATTGACTCAACTTCATCCAACAATTTCCCTTTTTTTTTATGATGACAAAACATTCAACTAAAAACATCTTTTAAGTCTTCAGTTTGATCTTCACTCAAAGATGAAAATCACTTGGCTGAATATAAATATACAATTATCTTCTGATTTAAACTTCCGCTTTTCAGTTGTATCCTTATTTCAATTGTAAGTTGCCTTCTTCTCATTTTCTTCTTTCTCTTCTTCTCCTTATTATTCAAATAACGGGGACGTTGCTTGGATGCATTACTTCTTATCATTTTGAAGAGTTAGAAGCGATTATTTGTTGATTCTCTTTAAATCGTTCGAAATTATATAAACACCTTTTAAACCATATTGAAAGTCGGGTTGAAATAATAAATGAACAAATCAATAAACTGTATTGATGTACTATATAAAAAAATATGAATAAAATAATATAGAAACTAATTTTATATACTCATAGTTAAAATAAAAAACTTTAAATAAGTATGCAAACTATTATATGAGAATGTATAATATATTTATATTCTCAAATTTACATTTTGCCAAAGGTGTTGATCTTAGTTTTCTTTTTTGGTTGTATCTAAAGAGATATATATTCATCAATTTAAAATTAGAAGAATTATGAAACTTATGATAAATATATTTTTTTTAGTAAATTCAACCTTTATGGATGATAATTCATTTTTGGCACCATAAAAATAGCCGTTTTTCAATTTTGGTACCATTGTGTCAATTTTGGCACCAATTTTGGCTGGCCTTTTCAATTTTAGTACTTCCGTCAGTTGACTTAACGGTCAACTGATGGTAGTGCCAAAATTGAAAACGGCAGTTAGAATTGGTACCAAAATTGATACCATGGTACCAAAATTGAAAAATACCTAGTTCTATGGAACCAAAAATGAATTTTTACCGGTAGAAAAACAAGCTATAAATACTTCAAAGTGTGAGGGAGTTTGGCTAAAGTTTTGGTTCTATTACCAATACTTATAATTAGAGTTAGTTATAAACTTCTGCTTGAATAAACTATATATTCTAATTTTATTCGTTTAATATCTTAGACTAATATATTTGTATAAATAGGTCATACAATATTTTCAAAAATATTTTATTTACTTTGTTTAAGAGAATTAATTTTGCAGAGTTAATAATTTGAGTTTTATATATATATATATATATATATATATATATATATATATATATATATATATGTATGTCGATCTCTAAAGAGGTCAATTTCTTAGATCAACATGAGTTTGTAGACGTGTTGAGGAGACACACAAGCTAAAAACTCCAACTTTTTCGATCCAAGCATTCTAATTTAATTACGTGGTAGAGGATGAGCCCCAAACATATTAATAAATTATGTCAAATTTGAATATTGTGTACTGAGAGGAGACGATTGGCAACAAGTTACAATCATGAAAATTGGTAGACCTCGAGTTGTAATTCAATTGGATGTAGACGGATTTTATATCAAGAGTAAAAATTTCGATAAGTTAATCGATGAATACTAGGCTAGATGAGTAGTTAACATGTTTCATCAAAGAACTTAAACTTCTCTGGCACCTACTCACCAATGATGAGAACTATTTGAATGCTAATTGCAATAATAACTACATACAATATGTGGTTTTATCAATTGGCGTAAAAAATGTTTTCCTTAACTGTGAATATTTAACCAGCCAGTGGATTTCGTTGTTAAAGGAAAATAGAATATAGTTTGAGAAACCCCTCTATTTATTATTTTTTTTTATGGTTTTTAACAATCTGCTAAATAATGATACGAAAAATGTGATAGTGTAATCATACAATTTGATTTTCATTTCACCAAATGCGACTAGTGTATCTGTATAAATTAATTTAATAATTGAGTATCATAATTTATTTATACATAAACGATAAGTTACAATTTGAGACTAGTATTAAAAATATTTGGTCCATTAAAATTATTAACTTGTATTTATGATATGAAATACTTTGGTGTAATCAATAAGGACTCATCGGTCATATTTACATCAAATTATCTCAAGCATATATATTAGGTGGATAAAGTGCTAGATATATTTAATAATCATGGAATTAAATGAATTTTGAATTTTATATAATCCTTTCCTTGTATGCTACATGAGAATAAAAGTGATAGTGTATCACAATCAAAGTATGTTTACAAATCACCAGGTTATTTATCTAGTGAAAGAGACCAGTCACTACAAAGTACCGGACTCATGTTTGAATTTATGTTGGGAAAGTTTCCCACTTAATGAGTCTGATGCGCACCGAAAGGGTTTGTAAAATGAGATGTCATGCTTAGTTAATAAAATTATAAGTACATATACGAGTAGTCCGAACAAGCTTCGTTGGGAAGCACTAATGAGGGTACTTGGATACCTAAGGAATACATCAGAATCGGAATACACTATGGAAAACATCTAACCATCCTCGAGGAACACAATGATGCAAATTGGATCTCTGATTCAGAAGAATTAAAATCCACAAACGGTTATGTATTTACATTAGAAGGAGACACAATTTCCTAAAATGATTTTAAATAATCGTGTATAGCTCGATCCACAATGAAGTCAAAATTCATAGCTTTGGAGAAACTAGGGAAGAAGTTGAGTGGCTTCACAATTTCTTAGAAGATATTCCACTTTAGTTGAAACTTGTGTCAGCTATATATATATATAGTGATAATCAAGCAAAAATGCATAGAACTCGTAACTTTATGTATAACTGTAAGTCACGATATATTCATCGTCTAAAATATACCGTGAGACATCTACTCTCAAATATAATTATATCCATGGACTTTGTAAAATCTCATGATAACTCGCATATTCGGTTACTAAAGATTTATCTAGTGAGAGAGTAGAATGTGCATTAAGGGAAATGTGTTTAAAGCTTAAAGTTGACAAAGTTACCTCCTATTAAAGTTCACAAAGCTTAAAGGGAATCATTTAATATATATCACTTAACACGCCCCCTCTCATGTAGGCGGTATTCATTTACTCAAGCCTTAACACGTGGAATTTAGAAATGGGTGGCGGAGGGATTCAAACACATGACCTATTTTGGCCTGAGCTCTGATACCATATTAAATGACCAATTCATCTAAAAGCTTAAGCTGTTAGAGAGAGGAATCATTTAATATATATCACTTAACACCTATGGAAACCGAACCTTTCGATTGGAGATCCCACGGACCTGGTTCAATGGGACAAAGAGGTCTTGAGTAACTTAAAAGAAAGCACTTAAGAGACTAACTCTATCATATTCTTATGATGCAATAATGACATGCCTACCATGTTTATAAGATTATAAAAACACTTTTAATGACTTCTAAACCTTATTAAGAACAAGTACAGTATGGTAGTATAACTTTTATAGACTGAATTCTTTAAAGCACTTGCAAAACCCAAGTATGTGTAGGACCGAAATGAACACAACCAAGAGTTTGGTAACAAATCGATTTTACTGTGTTAAATTTATTGTCTTGGTTGTTGGTCCCAAGTGGTCAGATGAGGTCTAGAGGGGGGGTGAATAGACCTCTGAAATTTTTTAACTTTAAAACTGTTGCTCAAATGCAAACAAACTAAGCTATTACAGAACAGTAAGCTTACAAGGCTGATCCCGAACAAATCTTTGAACAGCTTTGTTGACCACTAGTCTGATAGTTACTTAGCTGATTTTTGTAAAAATCAGTTTTAATACCAGAATTCTTGCAGCGGATTTATAAGTGTATTTCACAAGTATACTTAGTAGTTTGAAAGTTTTATCCCCAGTTTTTGTAAACTCCTTTAAACCTTTTTCAAACAGTTTTATAATGTGTTTTATGCAAGTCTAAAAGTATGCAAGTAAAAAAGCAATATAAAAACACAATGATTTTTATAGTGGTGATATGGATGTAAATATCCTTTAATCCACTCTTCCAAGTCACAAAGATCTTGGGTTATACTAAAAACACACAGTAATCAGTATACTCTGCTTGTGCTTTACAACAAATGATAAGCCACAAGTTCGCAATAGGAAATCACAAAGAAATTCCTACTCTCCGAAGTAATATCACTCACAAAGATGGATATCTACTCCTCACAACACTTCTCTTTTACAGATTCACTCTGAAAATGTATAATCTTTTTAAACTTCAACGGCTTATGTCAACAAATGACTTCAGCAGACAAGTGAGCTGTTCTTGAGCTTTGAGACTTAGAAAATATTTTGCTTCGAGTTCAATCTCTCAGTTGTTGTGTTGTATTTCTCTTCGTCTCTTTCAGTTATTTATACTCACCATTTGAATTATGTCCGTTGAAGTGAGACAAAATTCAAATCTCTTGATTTCTGGTCCTTAATTTCCGCGAACGGCTCTCTGCACAGTGACTGTACTGCAGACTGTACTTTCTGTCAGGCAGCATTAAATGCACCGAGCTGATACGAATTATTTTTTCAATCATTTGCTATTAATAACCTCGGACTTCAGCATTTATTACTCCAGTGGCATTTATTACCGTTGGGACGACTTCTTGATCTTTCCACTTGACTGATGAGAGATCACGTCTGATGATGAATAGAGCTGATCCCAAACTTGAATAAATCTGATTTGAGTCGGCTGATTTACACCAGTCTAATTTCTTCCCTTCAACAAATCAGTAGTCTTCTGGACCTTGAATAATTGACCCGTCTGATATGTCTTCTTACTTGGTCAAAATTCTTCCAAGGAATTACAACTAAGTTGTCCTTACTTAGCTGATCTTAAGTTTTGTAAATCATCAAAACCTCCCTTAACTAATTTAAATTCAGTGCACTCCATCTTCATCTTTATCCAACAATTTCCCCCTTTTTGATGATGACAAAACTTCAGCTTGGTACCTGTTTACCTATACTAAAGTTTTGATCCTCAAAATTTTCTGAGATAGAAAACGTATGTTGGAAACATAACTTGAACTTTCATTGATAATAAGAAATTCATTACAAGTACAATTCTGTTCAGATAAGATGTCTGAAAGAAAATAAAGAAAACTGATTACAAAAAGATTTATCTTATTCTAATCATCAGCCTCTTCACTTCCTCCTTCAACTTCTTCATAATACTCATATGAAGATTCTTCATCATCGTCTTCTTCATCAACTTCTTCATCATCATCTAAGACCAGATTGGATTTGACAGCTTCCATCTTTTCTTTGATTTCTTGCTCTTTCAGCTCTTTGTCTACCTCCTCCATCTTTCTCTTAATTCTTTCTTCATCTTTGTACTTGGTGAATGGCTCTGATTTTTCTTCAGAAGGTTCCTTGGATGCAGCCTTTTCTTCATCAGTCTTGGCTTTTTCCTTAGGTTCTTCAGCAGACTTCTCTTTGTCATCAGCCGTTCCAACTGCATAAGACTCTTTGGTTTCAGCAGCAGCATCAGACTCCTTGATTTTAGCAGCAGCAGCTTCCTCAGCTTTTTCTTCAACCTCAACTACTTGATTGTTGTCAGCAGCAGCTTGAAGAGTTGGATCTTCCCTTTTCTCTTCCCCCTTTTTGTCATCATCGGGGTTGATAGGAGGGCTGAGTGCAACAGGCTGAATCTTCAGGACAGCACACAAGGCCTTGATGTTTTGATTTACCAGATCATGACTTGCAGTGATATGATTGAGAGAGGTGGTGATGATATTGTTCCGATCATTTAAGCAGTCAACGTTGAGTTGCATAGTGGCAAGTTCTTCATGAATAACATCTCCAGCCGTATGGACGTCTCTCAATAATGCCATGTTTGCAGCTTTCTTCTCTTCGCTGACTTTGATGAAGGTTTCTGTCAGATGGGCAATGTTATCTTCTACTCTTTTCAGAGCAACATGAAGATGATCCACATCTGCCTTAACATCTTCAACGTTTCTGTTCAAGTCCAGCACACTTCTCTTCAAAGTGTTGTCATCAGGTAGAGGGAAATTATCAACAGCATCTTGTACTATTTTTGAAGTGGCTTCCTGCATTTGCTCAAGTTGTAGCCTGTTGGATTCTTCCAGGGCTTGCTGCATTTTCTCCAGCTGAACTCTGTTCCTTTTTCCATTTCTTTAAGTTGTTCTCCAGCACATTTGGAAGGCTTCCATCAATGATGAGTGCATATCAGCTGATGAAGCAGAAGGATCAGCAGTCTGGTCATCTTCAGTTTCCTGGTGGACATGTGCATCTTGTAAATCAGTCTCTTTATCAACAATTAACTCCTTAGCTTTCCACTAAATTGCTAAGGGTTCTTCAGTAGTACTAGGCTGATTAGTGACGTCTTCAAAGATCTTATCAATGATCTTGCCATCATCAGTGAAGACTGTTGTTTGACGAATCTGTCTTACAACAGGCAGCTTATTTGGAGCAGGCTTCTTCACTTTAGGCGCTTCATGATAGTCTTTCAGTTCTTTGCCAAAAGTGATATGTTGAACGCCAGGCATGGAAGGCAGATCACTTGGCGAGCCTTGCTCATATCTTGACTTGGCAGACCAGTTATGCAAGGCTGTCATAACTGCAATTTGCACAGCTCTTTCCACTGGATCATCAGACTTTCTTTTCTTAGCTGGCAAAGTGTTAGAGATAATTTTGGCTTCTTGAGTGGCAAACTCCTGTGCATATTTGTGCATTCTATCTCTAACAAAATCTGGATCCAATGCTTTGGTGACGGAAGTGGTTTGCAGCCAACTTAGAACCCACTTTTCTTCATCAGCAACCTCTTCCCAGCTTTGGATCTCTTCAACAGATCGGTTCACTCTGTAATCTCTCCATTTGATGTATCTTTTCTTCTCTTGAGTAAACAGAGTCTTGAGCATCAGTTTTTTGTCAAAATAGGCCAATGCCTTCTCAAATCTGTTGAAAATAGAAGGGTCTGAGTTGATGATTTCAAAAGCTCTTCTAACCTCAAACTTCTTCTTTTCCTTAACTATGCCAGTAGGCATTTTCTTCTTGGCTTGTAAAGATTCACCAATCTTTACTCCTCCAACAATTTCAGGGCCATGAGCATCCTTCTTACTGAGCTCTATGACAGCAACTAGCTCAACATCTTCAGCAGCTTTGCGTTCTGCTTCAGATAACTTCCTTTTCTGCTCCTCTTTTTCAGCCAAATTTTGCTGAGTTCCAAGACCTTTTGTTCCTCCAGTTCATCTCTCTTTCTCTGCTCAGCCTCCTCTCTTTTCTTTTTATCAGTAGCAGAGATCTTTTTCTTTTTGATGATGATTTTTCTCTTCCCTTTACTCTTATCAGTAGGGACAGGTTCAGGAACAGGTCCAACAGATGCAAGTGGTGCAGCTGCTATAGGATTGATGATCTGCACTTCAGGATCATCAAGAGGTTGAGCAACCCCAGCTGATGGTGTTGTTGAAGTAGTCTGTTCTCCAGCAGTTTTCTGAACAACAGACTTTTCTTCAACACCAGCAGTCCTCTCTGTTGATGGAGGACTTTCTCTAACCAAGGTTGACAGTTCAGTAGGAGAATCGATAAAAGTCATTCTCTTCCTTATTGTCTTCTTTGCCCTTCCTACTTGAACAGGTTTGGAAGCACCTGTATCTCTGAGTTGACTTCGCGTCCTGCGAGCAACATTCTCATCAGGTTCAGTAGAAATGGCTCTTAAAGGTGAACCAGGAGACATGTTCTCTATCTGGGTTGTTGTCTAATCTATGATCTGATCAGCAACATCCTTCCCAGCAGGCTCTTCTGTTCTGGCTTCAACAGCTAGCTGGGCTGTTTGAACAGATGCCTTAGACCTTTTCTTTTGAGCCACCTCCTTTGGCTCATCAGCCTTCTTCCTTTTAGCCTGAACAGTAGGCTGAGCTGACTTTTTCTGCTTTTTGGCAGGAACCTTTTCCTTAGGTTCCTCGTCCACTTCTTCTTCTGCTTCCTCATTTTTCTTCTTATTTCCTCCTCTCACAGCTTGGTAGCTAGACATCGCCTTAGAATTGTGAATTTCCTTCCCATTGGTCATTCCACAGCCCAGATGGTGAAACAGGTAACTCAAGGTTATCATGTGGTTTGATTGCTTCTTCAGATGAAAATTGGCCAGAATGTACCAGATCACTACTGACTAGTTTACTTCAATCCCATAGTAAACAGCAACCATTATGCAGTACCTCTTCATGGTGATAGCATCAAGAGAAAACGTGCAGTTCTCTATCAGCTTGGACACCAAGTCAGCCATACGCTGAAACTCATCCTTCAACTGGTTCTTCTTCAAGTTGCCAGACATCACCTCATTCTTCTTAGCACAGATAGCCCAAAACTCATGGAGTTTGTCTTCTGTCAAGGTGGTAACATCCTGTCGCCCTTGATTTGAAAGGCCAAACTGCTCGTGCAGAAGAGCAGGGGTGATGACGATAGGGTTTCCTCCAACAGTGGCCTAGATTTCCTTCTTGTCAAAATCAACAGCCTTTTCAGTGTTGTAGAACTAGGGCTGGGTAAATGGGATCGGGTTTCGGGTACCCGTCCCATCCCGATCGGGATTTTCCCATTTGGGACGGGACAAAACGGGTATTTTTCCATTTGGGACGGGACAAAACCCGGTCAAGAAAAATTGGGACGGGTTTCGGGTATTGATCCCCACCCGATCGGGAAACCCGGTCCCGATTACATAGTTTAATTAAAATAATATATATATATATATATATATATATATATATATATATATATATATATATATATATAATCAAAATAGCTAATTTAAATCAAAATTCAACTATTCACATCTCCCTCTATCTATGTATTCTTCTTCTATAAAATCCAATCTTAACTCCACCACAACTCAACTCCCGTCGTCCGCCACTGATCCGTTACTCGCCAACGTCCGAATTTTCAACATATATCATGGCAGAGGATTACAATTTTCAAGTTTCTCCAATAATTTTTCAATCAGATCTTAAGGTTTTGAAATCCTTTCTAAGTCTACATGTGGTGCATAACTCTAAGTGGCATGTGACGCAAAATGGTGAAATGACACACCAATATTGACAAAGAAGATCCGAGACGGTTTAAAGTTGCATTAAACTAAAAAAAATTAATTTTTTATCGGGACACCCGGTCCCGTCCCGAAATCCCGAAATTAAATCGGGTACCCGAAACTCTCGGGACCTTGGTTGATCTACCGGGTTTCGGGATTTAAATTTGGAAACCCGAAACCCGATATCCCGTCCCGAAACACCCGAATTCCCGAAAACCCGTCCCGATCCCACCCCTATGTAGAACTCCATAACCTGGTCCTTCCAAACCATCTCCTCATGCGATTCCATGAACTTGACCAGATTAGCAGCTTTAAATTTTTCTAGGATCTCCTTCATGACTGGTGTGCCGGACTGATGATAAGCATCGTACACCAGGTACATGCCTTCAACCTTGGCTTCCTGAACAGGAGTCATCTTTGATTCTGGAGAATGTTAGTGAAAGAAAGAGAATTTGCAGAAAATAGAAGACAAAATTTTCTCAAAAGTGCTCTTGAATATTTTGTGTGCGTAAAGAACAACAAGTCTGATCAGATCTGAATTTATAGAGTTTAGGGTTTTTCGGTTTCTGTGATACACGCTAATTGTTAGATCCGTTTCTGTCAGTTCTGATCGTGCGGGCGTCAGTTACGCGATTCAAAATTCAAAAAGCATTAAATGACAGGCGGGAATGCGAACCGCCTTAGTATACTTGTAAAAGCGTGTTTCAAATAAAACGTTTTTAATACACACAACTTTTACTTAACTGATCAGACGAGTAGACTAAATTACTTATTTGATGGGACTACCGTCCTGATGACAGATTGTTATCAGTGAAAGCCAATAACTGATAACCTTCCTCAGTTGTTTGTCAATCCAGCTAGGTGAATAATCTTCAGTCTTCAAGACTTTAATCTTCTGATGAGAACATAACTTCAACTAACTTTCATTAACAAATTTCATCTTTTAATCAGAAGTACCGCTAGTCTTACACGTTCCCCCTGACTTTAAGAATCCATAAGTTAACTAGTCTGTTGAGAGTTAACCTTGAAGATAATATTATGTGTAAGCTGATGAACTTCAGTCTTCTGGTGAGTTCCCCTCAGCTTATGCATCCAATTTTAGTAGACCTAGTTCAGCTCTTAGAGTTGAAAACCTTGTCTCACTTAGAGGTTTTGTGAAGATGTCAGCAATATGATTTTCAGTAAAAACATATTCTATCATGACATTTCCTTTCTCCACATGATCTCTGATGAAGTGATGTTTGATCTCAATATGTTTAGTCCTTGAATGACTTGTAGTGTTTTGAGTAAGACTGATTGCACTTGTATTGTCACAGTAGATAGGTATTCAACTGATTTTGATGTTGTAATCTTCTAGTTGATGCTTCAACCATAATATCTGTGCACAGCAAGCTCCAACAGCTATGTATTCAGCTTCAGCAGTAGATATGGATACTGAAGTCTGTTTCTTACTCATCCAAGAGATCAGACGACTACCTAAGAACTGACAAGCACCTGTTGTGCTTTTCCTGTCAATCTTACAGCCACCAAGGTCAGAATCTGAATATCCAATAAGCTCAAATCCAGATTCCCTAGGGTACCAATCCCAGTTCTTCAGTGCCTTTAAGATATTTGAGTATTCTTTTGGCAGCTAAGAGATGAGATTCCTTAGGATTTGATTGATATCTCGCACAAACCCCAACAGAGTACATGATATCAGGTCTGCTAGCTGTTAAGTATAACAGTGACCCAATAATTCCTTTGTACTTGGTTATTTCCACTGATTTGCCATCCTCATCTTTATCCAAACGAAGACTAGTAGACATTGGAATATTAGCAGTAGAGCTAGTTTCCATACCAAATTTCTTGAACAGATCATTTGTGTATTTTGCTTGGCTGATGAATATTCCATCAGGCAACTGTCTTACTTGCAAGCCAAGAAAATAGTTAAGTTCTCCCATCATGCTCATTTCAAACTTGTTTGCGTCAGCTTTGAGAACTTGTCACACATCTGTTGATTTGTTGAACCAAAGATAATGTCGTCCACATATATTTGCACAAGCAAAATATGTTATTCCCATTCAATAGTGAACAGGGTCTTGCGAAATCCTTTAATTAAAAGAAAATCAGATAAGGTATCATACCATGCTCTTGGAGCCTGTTTCAGTCCATAGAGGGCTTTCTTCAGATGATACACCTTGTCTTCTTCTTGATAAACTTCAAATCAAGGTGGTTGTTCAACATAAACTTCTTCTTGCAATTCTCCATTGAGAAAAGCTGATTTCGCATCCATTTGATAGACTGTGAAATTCTTATGAGCAGCATAGGCAAGAAAGAGTCTGATTGCCTCTAGTCTTGCTACTGGTGCAAAAGTTTCATCAAAGTCAATACCTTCTTCTTGGCAATAACCTTTGACAACTAATCTTGCTTTATTTTTGGTGACAACACCATCTTCATTCATTTTATTCCTGAATACCCATTTAGTGTCAATTACTCTTTGATGACTTGGTCTAGGAACTAAGTACCAGACTTCATTCCTTTCAAATTGATTTAGCTTTTCTTGCATAGCTTCAATCCAGTTTGAATCATTAAGAGCTTCTTCAATCTGTTTAGGCTCTATTTGAGATAGAAAGCTGACAAACATTGCTTCACTTGCAGCAGCTCTCCTTGTCTTTACTCTATCCAAAGGATCACCAATCACCAGCTCTGGTGGGTGATTCTTGAGCCATCTAAGATCAGGGTGCAAATCATAATGTTGTCCTCTGTTTTGGTCTTGCAACACTACTGTTGGAGTTTCAGTAGTAGTCTGTTGAACAGCAGTTGTCTGTTGAACAGTCTCTGGTCTGTCAGCTGTTTGCAGCTATTCTGTTAGACAATCAGCATTGTGATTTTGAGTAGCACTTGAGTTAGCAGCTGAGTTGAGATCATGTAGTATGATGGGAATGTACTCTTCATTCATTTCAACACTCAATTTATGAAGATCAGTAGACAGATTTTGATCAGTACTTTGATTCTTCTCAGAAGATTGATTAGGTTCATCAAATACTACATGAATGGATTCTACAAGTAAAGTTCTTTTGTTAAAGACTCTGTAAGCTTTATTAACAGTAGAATTCCTACAAATACTGCTTCATCAGCCTTCTCTGCAAAAGCAGTAAGGTGATTTTTCCCATTATTTAAATCAAAGCATTTGCAACCAAAAATTCTAGAGTAATTAATGTTTGGCTTTCTGTTGTTACAAACTTCATATGGAGTCTTGTTTTGGTGCTTGTTGATCATGCATCTATTTCGGGTCAAGCATGCTGTATTTGTTGCTTCTGCCCAAAATCTTTGAGGCAGCTTAGCTTCAGCTATCATGGTTCTGGTAGCTTCTTTCAGAGTTATGTTTCTCCTTTCAGCAACTCCGTTCTGTTGGAGGGTTCTGGCAGCAGAGTTCTCATGGCTGATTCCTCTGGCATTACAATACTCTTCAACAGTAGAGTTTGTAAATTCAGTCCCTCTATCTGATCTGATATTTAGTATTTTCATACTCTTTTTGTTCTGGATTTGCTCCATCAGATTTGTAAGATGCTCCATGGTCTCACTTTTCTTCTTCATGAAAATCACCCAAGTGTATCGTGAATAGTTATCCACAACAGCTAGGCAGTATTTCTTTCCACCATTGCTGATTGGATGAATGGGTCAAAATAAGTCCATATGTAGCAGCTCCAAGATCCTTCCAGATGATTGGTGCTTCTTGCTTATGAATGATGACTTGATTTGTTTACCCTTCTGACATGCGTCACAGAGCTTATCTTTGCTCATGACTGTTTTTGGAATTCCTTCTACCAGATCATTCTTGATAAGTCTGTTGATGGTCTTGAAATTCACATGATTCATTCTTTTGTGCCACAGCCAATTGACTTCACTTGGTGTTGATGCCACTAAAACAATATTTGAATTCTTGTCAACAGAATTTCAGTCCACTGTGTAGACATTCCCTTGTCGTCTTCTAGATAAAATAACCTTCTTTGTACCAATCTGTTCAACGTAGCACTTATCTGTTGAGAAGATGACTGAATATCCTTTGTCACAAAATTGACTTATGCTCATCAAATTGTATTTGAGGCCTTTAACATAAGAAACGTTAGATATTTCAATGTTGCCTTTGATCAGCTTTCCACTTGCTACAATCTTGCCTTTCTTGCTGTCTCCAAAAGTAACTTTCGGACCGTCCACAGCAACAGCATCAGTCAGCTCATGTATGCTTCCACACATGTGTCTTGAACAGCCACTGTCCAAGTACCAAATCTTTTCTACTTTACTCCTACTCCTAATCCTAACCTACAAAACAAAATAAAATTGTTTTAGGTACCCTTATTCAGAGGGTCCTGAAGGATTAGTTCCACCTTTGACAACCCAAGATGATGAAGTCTTAGGCTTCTTAGATTTCTGATGTTTGGCAGGAGCATGAACAGATTCATTTTTATCATGTTTATCAGATTTGCTATGTTGTTGATAATCAGCATGATAAGGATAATGTTCATAAGCAGAATAAGATGCATGATAAGCAGGATATGCATGCATTGGATGGGCAGGATATGGTGCATAGTAAGTTGAAAATTGAGGTGCAGGATACATAGGAGGATATGCAGCAGGTTGCACATAATAAGACTCATTTCCATACCAAGCATTTTGATTCTTCTTGTTTTTATGCTTCTTTGGTTTACTAGATGCTTACTCATTAACAGACGACTTAGTTTTATCACTAGTCTGATTGGTTTTAACTTTATCAGAAGACTTCTTAGGACTCTTCTGTTTAGGTTTACCAGTCTGTTTTCCTACACTAGGTTCTATGCTCTTTTTAGCCTTAGGAGTTTTCGTCTCCTTTAACTCTTTCTTAGGTGAAGCGGGTTTAGTAGTCTGAACATACAAAATCACATTACTGTTGTCAGCTGATATAAATTTTTCAGTATGGTTCAATTCTAACTTATCCTGATCTAAATGTGTCTTCTGTTTATTAGACAAGTGAGTTGATGCAACAGATGACTTTTCATGAGACTCGATTGTTTTCTCAAGTTCCACGACTTTTCCTTTAAGAACTTCACATTCAGCTTTCAGAGATTCATTTTCTTGCTCAAGCTGTTTATATTCATCTGATTCTTTTGTCTTTTCAGCCTTGAGTTTCAGTGAACTGTTTTGCTCTCTTAGCAATATCATCTCTTCCTTAAGCTTTGTAAATGATTCAGCAATACTGGTATTGTTTAGCAGCATTTGTTCAAATGAATTAAATAATTCATTATCAAGAGGAGTTACCTCTTCATCCTCAGAGCTATCAGATTCCTTAGCCATCAGGCAGAGAAGAGCAGGATTCTCTTCATCAGAGGACTCTTCATCAGACGTGTCTGAATCCGAATCTGATGAGTAGATTGCAGCTAGCTTTTCCGATTTTGCTACCAGCACCTTGCCTTTCTGATGCTTTCTTTCCTTCCTGATTCTCTTTTCTTCTTCTGTATACTTCTCAGCTTTAGGATATGGGCAGTCCCTGATGAAATGACCCAATTTCCTGCAGTTATAGCACATCATTTTAGATTTATAAGAATCTTTGTCATGAGAAGTAGAAGTAGGGTTAGAAGTAGAAGCATTGTTGTATTTGTTCTTCATTTTTCTTTTATAGAACTTCTTAAAGTTGTTCATCAGCAATGCAACGTCTCAGCAGTGTACTCCTTTTTGTTGAGTATTGTGGCTTCATCAGATGAGTCCACATCTTTACTTTTGTAGGCTGGTCTTCTGGGATTTTCAGCAGTAACCAGGGCAGCTGTGGGACTTGAAGTTGAGGTTTCTTCAACACCCATTCTTGGCAGTTTATACTCGTATGCCTTGAGTACTGAGAACAGCTCGGTGAGAGAGATTTTTCTTAAATCTCTTGACTCTTCCATGGCTGTCACCTTCATGTTGAACTTTGGAGGTAGAGCATTCAGCACTCTGATGGGTATCTCCTTATCAGTGAAGGTTTTTCCAAGCTTTAAAACTTCATTCAGCGTCCTTGTGAACCTTGTATCCATCTGATCAATGGTTTCCGCAGACTTCATCATGAAGTTGTCCAGCTTTTCCAGAGCAACACTCAGCCGATGCTCTTTTTGATAGCGTCGTTTCCTTCACTCATATCATGAACCTTATCCCACATTTCTTTGGAAGTCTTGCAATGCTTGACTTTGTCAAATCTGTCGTTGTCAAGGGCCTTGGTCATGATGAATCGCCCAACTTTGTCCAGGTTGAGCAGCTTTATTTCTTCGGCTGTCATTTCGTGTAAATCCTTTTCCACCGTTATATCGACTTCATCAACTTTGATGGTCTTGGTGAATTTGAATGGACCTTTGATGATACATGTGTACATGTTTTCATTGTAGGCAGTTAAGAAGATCTCCATTCTGATCTTCCAGTCTTCGAAGATCATACCAGCTATGTGGGGAACATGGCTGATACAATCCATTTTTCAAAAATTTTAATTTTTCAAAAAGATGCTTTTTCGAAAAGTTTAAAAACCTTTGAAAAACACTCGGATCAAGCTCGTTGATCAGGCAGCTGATTCTAATGAACCACCTGCTCTGATACCACTTGTTGGTCCCAAGTGGTCAGATGAGGTCTAGAGGGGGGGGTGAATAGACCTCTGAAATTTTTTAACTTTAAAACTGTTGCTCAAATGCAAACAGACTAAGCTGTTACATAATAGTAAGCTTACAAGGTTGATCGCGAACAAATCTTTGAACAGCTTTGTTGACCACTAGTTTGATAGTTACTTAGCTGATTTTTGTCAAAATCAGTTTTAATACAAGAATACTTGCAGCGGATTTATAAAGTGTTTTTCACAAGTATACTTAGTAGTTTGAAAGTTTTATCCCCCAGTTTTTGTAAACTCCTTTAAACCTTTTTCAAACAATTTTATAATGTGTTTTATGCAACTCTAAAAGTATGCAAGTAAAAAGCAATATAAAAACACAATGATTTTTATAGTGGTTATATGGATGTAAATATCATTTAATCCACTCTTCCAAGTCACAAAGATCTTGGGTTATACTAAAAACACACAGTAATCAGTATAATCTGCTTGTGCTTTACAACAAATGATAAGCCACAAGTTCGCAATAGAAAATCACGAAGAAATTCCTACTCTCCGAAGTAATATCACTCACAAAGATGGATATTTACTCCTCACAATACTTCTTTTTTACAGATTCACTCAGAAAATGTATAATCTTTTTAAACTTCAACGGCTTCTGTCAACAAATGACTTCAGCAGACGAGTGAGCTGTTCTTGAGCTTTGAGACTTAGAAAATATTTTGCTTCGAGTTCAATCTCTCAGTTGTTGTGTTGTATTTCTCTTCGTCGATCTCTTTCAGCTATTTATACTCACCATTTGAATTATGTCCGTTGAAGTGAGACAAAATTCAAATCTCTTGATTTCTGGTCCTTAATTTTCGCGAACGGCTCTCTGCACAGTGACAGTACTGCAGACTGTACTTTCTTTCAGGCAGGATTAAATGCACCGAGCTGATACGAGTTATTTCTTCAATCATTTGCCATTAATAATCTCGGACTTCAGCATTTATTACTCCAGTGGCATTTATTACCGTTGGGACGACTTCTTGATCTTTCCACTTGGCTGATGAGAGATCACGTCTGATGATGAACAGAGCTGATCCCAAACTTGAACAAATCTGATTTGAGTCGGTTGATTTACACCAGTCTGATTTCTTCCCTTCAGCAGATCAGTAGTCTTCTGGACCTTTAATAGTTGACCCGTCTAATATGTCTTCTTACATGGTCAAAATTCTTCCAAGGGATTACAACTAAGTTGTCCTTACTTAGCTAATATTATGTTTTGGAAATCATCAAAATCTCTCTTAACTAATTTAAATTCAGTGCACTCCATCTTCATCTTTATCCAACATTGGTTTACATCAACAATAAACAATTCAAGATGAAATATTACACTGATTGGCTAAGTTAATCTGATAAGCTTCAACTAGGAAATGTTCAAGATGAAACAATTTCACCTATCCCATATGGTATTATTCCTAAATAAAAGTTCAACTTGATATGTCTCGTGCGACAAGAAACAAAGAACAATTTCATTTATATGGAGGATTATTGGTGTATTGAGAGTTTAACCATATTAGGTTAAATCTAACTAGTTTAAGCCCATTACACCATAGTGATTGAAATGAAGGATTCCATTTCGCTCCTTTACATATTTCTTTATCCTTGAGTTCTATTAATCATTAGTGAACACTTGAAATGTGAACGTTTTAACAAATCAAAGTATTCTAACCAGTCAGTTCCAGAATTAACACTTAACAGAATCAATTAACTCAGCTTACTGTAGAAAGAATTAGATCTCATATCTGTAATACACATTTTCAATCATTTATCTCAATGGATCTTTAAGACACAAATGTGTGACATGATGAACAAATAAGTCACTACTTATGAGTCAAAAGGACTCACTGGACCAATAGGTGATTGGTTAATGGAAGATATTAGTCACTACAAAGTAGCGGATCCAAATTCGAAAGGGATAAAATCCTAAGGGGAAAAAAAAACTCGTAGACATCAACATAAACTGCTCTGAGTCAATATCAACTTTGGTGGGGTTCTTCCCTACAGATTTTTGAGATTTTTGTGAGAAAGCTAATTATGTTGTAAAACTTAGGATAAAAGTGATGAACAAATTGTAGTAAGCAAAGTTATATGTAGAGAAAACTCATCAACTCTTTTCATTCATTTCATGTTCTAGTTCATCTTGTTGTTACAAGTGAGGGATGACCTCATCTATTTATACAAGTTCAAGACTTCCATACAATAGCCACATGTCTTCAATGTGTCTTCCATGCAATTGTGATACATGGTTTTACTACAAGTTCACCAAGTGCATGCTTTGCCACACTTCCACATAGGTATATGCTTTGCCACACTTAATCTTGTCTTGACACATAAATGGGGTATGTGTTATCTCATTATTTCAACAAGTGGAAGAACCATGTAAATCCACCTTATGTCTTGAGTGGTATATTACAAATGGCATCCACAAAATATGCATATGTCATAACACTCCCTCTTGGATGCCAATTGCTTCTGGAGTTTGCCTTGTTAAAACCTTGTCAAGGAAAACCCATTGGGACAAAAACTTGAACGAAGGAAAAAGAGTACATATTCGAAAGGGGCTTATAAGCGTGTAACACTGCCTCGTTAAAACATTGCCAAGAAAAACCCAGTGGGACAAAAACTTGGACGAAGGAAAAAGAGTACAGTGTAAGTGTCGTTAAGTACACGCTCCCCTGATGCCGACATAAGATCCACAAGTCGCCGCATTCCAATGTTGTAAACAATCTTCCTTAATGTTGTAGTCGGCAATGCTTTAGTGAATAAATCAGCAAAGTTGTTACATGACTGAATCTGAAGAACATCTATATCACCCTTTTTCTGAAGCTCACGGGTAAAGAAAAACTTTGGTGATATGTGCTTCGTTCTGTCTCCCTTGATATATCCATTTTTTATACAGGCGGCATTGTCTTCATATAATGATGTTGGTATATTCTTTGTTGAAGGCAACCCACAAGATTCTTGGATATATTGAACCATTTATCTCAGCCATAAACATTCTCGACTTGCTTCATGCAATGCCAAAATTTCAGCATGATTGGAAGAAGTGGCAGCTAGAGTTTGTTTAATAGATTGGCATGATATTGCAGCGCCACCACAGGTAGATACATATCCACTTTGTGATCTACCTTTGTGTGGATCAGAAAGATAACCGGCATCTGCATAACCTACTACATGTGCATCGGCATCTCTAGAGTAAAATAAGCCCATTTCTATTGTTCCACGAAGATAACGCAATATGTGTTTTACTCCATTCCAATGCCTTCTTGTTGGTGCAGAGCTATATCTTGCCAGCAAATTAACTGAAAAAGCTATATCAGGTCTCGTACAATTTGCAAGATACATCAAGGCTCCAATTGCACTTAGATAAGGTACTTTAGGACCAAGCAATTCTTTATTTTCCTCCCGAGGACGGAATGGATCTTTCTTTATATCCAAAGATCGGACAACCATGAGACTGCTCGATGGATGAGCTTTGTCCATATAAAATCTCTTCATAATCTTTTCTTTATATGCCGATTGATGAATAAAGATTCCAGATGATAAATGTTCGATCTGCAGGCCGAGACAAAACTTTGTTTTCCCGAGATTTTTCATCTCAAATTCTTTCATTAAATAGTTTGCGGTCTTTGTGAGCTCTTCAGGAGTCCCCACAAGATTTAAGTCGTCCACGTATACCGCAATAATGGAAAATCCATTCTCAAATCTTTTAATGAAAACACATGGACAAAGTGGATTGTTAACAAATCCCTCTTTTATGAGATAATCACTGAGCCGATTATACCACATCCGGCCAGACTGTTTTAATCTGTTCAAGGATCGTTGCAATTTAATTGAATACAATCCATGAGACCTTTGATTATGAGATCCTTCAGGGATTTTGAATCCTTCAAGAATTTTCATATATATATCACTATCAAGTGATCCATATAAATATGCGGTAACCACATCCATGAGACGCTTGTCCAGTCCTTCAGAGACTGCAAAGCTAATCAAATACCGCAACGTGATTACATCAATCACAGAGGAATATGTTTCATCATAATCAGTTCCAGGTCTTTGTGAGAATCCTTGTGCAACAAGTCGTGCCTTGTACCTCACAATCTCATTTTTCTCATTTCGTTTTCGTACAAATACCCATTTGTACCCAACCAGTTGTACGTCTTCGGGCGTGCGAACTATTGGTCCAAAAACTTTACGATTTTCTAGCGAGTTCAGCTCAGCTTGAATTGCATCTTTCCATTTTGGCCAATCATTTCTATGTCGACATTCATCAACCGATATCGGTTCGGGATCTTCGGGATCCTTATTTATAATATCTAGTGCGACCCCATACGCAAAGACATTGTCTACAATCACTTTCTTTCTATCCCACTTTTATCGGGTATTTAAATAATTCAAAGAGATCTCTTCAAATATCGCCTCTTCAGGGCATCAGTTTCATTTGCCTCTTCCGGGGCATTTCTTAATTCAGACTGATCAGTTATTTTTTCTATAGCGCTTTGTTTTGAAACAGTTTCCTCTTCAGGAGGAATACATACTTCTGGTATCTTTATCCTTCGGGGATTCTTGTCTTTTGCACCAACCGGGCATCCACGTTTCATTCGTGGTTTTTCATATTGTCCTGCAGGGACATGTCCTTCAGGGACATCAATCCGTGCTGGTGCATTAACTGCCGGTATATAAGATTTTGTTATTTTCTTTGTATCAACAAATGCATCCGGCAATTGATTTGCAACATTTTGCAAATGTATAATCTTTCTTACTTCTTGTCACAATTATTTGTACGTGGGTCATAATGAGAAAAAGATGGCACATTCCATTTAATTTCATGCCGTTCTTCAGGAACTGGCTTCTTATCTCCCCCTAATGGCGGGAAAACTGTCTCATCAAAAATACTATCAGCATATCTTGCTTTAAACATATCACCCGTCAGGGGCTCAAGATATCTGATAATAGACGGGGAATCAAAACCAATGTAGATCCAAAGTCGTCTCTGTGGACCCATTTTTGTTTGTTGTGGCGGTGATATTGGAACATAAACCGCACATCCAAAAATTCTCAAATGAGAAATATCAGGCTGCTGTCCTGTCACAAGCTGCAATGGCGAATACGCCCCGAATGAACTTGGTCTAATCAGGACCAGTGAAGCAGCATGTAATATTGCATGTCCCCAAACAGAGGTGGGTAAATTTGACCTCAAAACTAAAGGTCTAGCAATTAATTGCAACCTCTTTATAAATGACTCAGCTAGGCCATTTTGGGTATGAACATGTGCAACAGAATGTTCAACATCTATTCCAATTGACATGCAATAATCATCAAATGCCTGAGATGTAAACTCACCGGCATTATCAAGACGAATAGTCGTTATTGAAAAATCAGGGAATTGTGCCCTCAATTTTACAATTTGAGCAAGAAGCTTGGCAAAAGCCATTGTACGCGTTGACAGTAGGCATACATGAGACCATCTCGAAGATGCGTCTATCAGGACCATAAAATAACGAAAATGTCAGCAAGGTGGATCTACAGGCCCACATATATCTCCATGAATTCGTTGTAAAAATATTGGGGATTCATTATCAATCTTCATAGGAGACGTTCTGATAATTAATTTCCCCTGTGAGCATGCCACACACACATTTTCTTGCGGCAAAAGAATCTTCTGGTTCTTTAAAGGATGCCCGCTCGAATTCTTTATTATTCGACGCATCATAATTGCTCCCGGGTGGCCATGTCGGTCATGCCAAAGCGAGAAAAGTTTTGAATCATTGAATTTCCAGTTCAATACAACATTTGATTCAAAAACTCTTATGGTCATATAATATAAACCTGATGAGAAAACTGGGAGGTTTTCATTTACATGTTTCTGGCATGAAATCATGGATGTGATACAAAGATATTCCATATTCCCCCTCATTCATGGTCTCAATATGAAATCCATTCAAACGTATATCTTTGAAACTTAATAAGTTTCTTTTGGATTTCGGAGAGTACAATGCCTCTTTTATCAAAATATTTATACCACCGGACAACATTATATTGGCTCTTCCGGAGCCTTCAAGTAATGTTGTAGTACCACAAATTGTACTAACATTAGCCTTTGATAATTTCAAATTCGAGAAATATTTCTTATCTCGAAGGATCGTGTGTGTGGTCCCACTGTCAACCAAACAAATATCTTCATCGTTCATGCTCACATCAACGTTATTTTTCATTTTTTTAAGTACAAAAAATAATAAGCTTTCTTTAAAATGTACTCAAATCTTCGGGTTTGAGTCTTTCACCTAGACTTTCTTTCAAGTCTAAAATTTTCGAAGCTTTGTCTCAAGCTTAAAACCTTTGAAGCTTTCTTTCAAGCCAAAAATGTTCTCAAATCTTCGAGTTTGATTCTTTTGCCTAGTGGAGGCACACAAGTAGTAGGCTTTCTTTCAAGCCAAAAATATACTCAAAACTTCGGGTTTGAGTGTTTTCGCCTAGACTTTCTTTCAAGTCTAAAATTTTCGAAGCTTTCTCTCAAGCTTAAAACCTTTGAAGCTTTCTTTCAAGCTTAAAACTTACAAGACTTTCTTTCAAGCCAAAAATATTCTCAAATCTTCAGGTTTGAGTCTTTTGCCTAGTGGAGACACACAAGTAGTAGGCTTTCTTTCGAGCTAAAAATATACTCAGAACTTCGGGTTTGAGTGTTTTCGTCTAGACTTTCTTTCAAGTCTAAAATTTTCAAAGCTTTATTTCAAGCTTAAAATTTAGTAGGCTTTCTTTTAAGCCGAAAACAATTTGTTCATATTCGAATTTCAAGTTACTTATACTACGTATAATAAAGTATGCATATTACTTCGAATTTCAAGTTATTTATACTACGTATAATAAAGTATGCATATTACTTTCTTGTCGATTTTAATCCTTCCGGATAGAGGAAATTGCTACTTTCTTAAACCCCTTTTTTTGCGTCAACTTCTGATGGATGCCGTGTCACCTACAGATGTTGTAAGGACGATCCAAACGGTCAGAATGAAGAGGCTGGTGTGGGGAACCTTCGGTTAAAATTTGAGGATGATCCAACGGTGGGAATGGCCGGAATGATTGAAAAGCAGAAGCTATTTTATGCAAATCCGAAAATTTGTCTTTCAAAGTGTTTGCCTCTTTTCTCTCTTATTTGTGGGATATATTGTGATAACTTGAAATCGAGTTACAGAGCAAACTCGTTCTGATAACGTGTTGTAATACTTAGGATAAAAGTGATGAACAAATTGTAGTAAGCAAAGTTATATGTAGAGATAACTCATCAACTCTTTTCATTCATTTCATGTTCTAGTTCATCTTGTTGTTACAAATGAGGGATGAACTCATCTATTTATACAAGTTCAAGACTTCTATACAATAGCCACATGTCTTCAATGTGTCTTCCATGCAATTGTGATACATGGTTTTACTACAAGTTCACCAAGTGCATGCTTTGCCACACTTCCACATAAGTGTATGCTTTTTCACACTTAATCTTGTCTTGACACATAAATGGGGTATGTGTTATCTCATTATTTCACCAAGTGGAAGAACCATGTAAATCCACCTTATGTCTTGAGTGGTAAATTACAAATGACATCCACAAAATATGCATATTTCATAACAAGTTACACTTTTTTCATTAGTTGAATAGTACTTCATTAGTTGAATGTGTCCAAACATGGTGATACTTCAAATAAATTTACCCTTTCTTTCTTACGTTGCATTCGTATTTTTATACACTTTATATAACACTTCAATGTAGATTACATTCACGCGTATTTTAAACACTTTCTTGGAAAATACACATTATTTAATTTTAGTTTGACTAGTTGTTCTATTTTTATCATTTTATGTATCATGATTGAATATTTTAAGGCTAGCTATATTGTCAGTTGTTGTTGCCAGAGAAATTCGTTTGATCTCTAAAATTCGCCACTTAAAGTCAAACATATATAAAGAGGAGTACATTCACTTCATATTTTAATTATTCGGTAGATTACGTATACTCCTTGAAGTAAGACTTAATTATGAAAACCTCCCAGTATTACAAAAAATCCTCATATGGTTTGTCACCATCTTATAATTGACCCTTTATCCCTAAAAAGTTTCAACTTTGTCCCTGGAAGGTTATTTGTAATGTTGTAAAATATTTAAAAAAATAAAACTTTGGTGATAATTGTAATATCTCATAGTATATTATAAAATTGATAATTATATATTTACCACCAACAAATTGATATAAATGTATAATTGCCCATAAGTTTCAATTTTTTTTCATATCTATTAACAATTTATTTTTTATATTTAATTTTTTTTATCAATTTTATTTCATAAATATAAGAAATTTTTTACACATTCAATCGATTAATTTTTTTTCATGTTTATAATAATAATTTAATAAATCTTATTGTTATAAACATAAAATTAAATTAAAAAAATTATATTGTATTATAAATTTTCTTATTATTTTTTAAAATATTAAAATTGTTAATACAGTATAGAAATAATTAATATAATTAAATGTGTAAATAAATTTCTTTCAATTATAAAATATTATTATTGAAATTTTGTTTAATTATTATTATAAAGATTAAATTGTAAATACATATGTAAATATATAACGATCTATTTTATATTATGTGATATTACAATTAACATCCATATTTTAATTTTTCAAAGATATTATAAACATTACAAATAATCCCCTGGAGAGTTAAGTTGGTGGTAAGGAATTAATTATAAAGTTTTTTATAACCAATACGTGAGGGTATTACGTCACCCATTGTTTATAATTAGGGGCTGGGGTGAGGTTAGTGGTGGGGCAGATATAATGAATATACCCATTGTTTAAATCTTTAAGAGTATGAAACTTTGAAGTGGTTGAATGGTTCCTCCAAGAAAATCCAATTTATCCACATCCCAGTTGAAATATTTTTTGCTCACCCTCACATCCATTTGTATATCGGACATGGAGTTCATAACAAATAAGGAAATTTTGAATAGGAAACGATAATGAAGTTCAAGTCAAAGAAAACAAGTAATTTAAACTGATGACTTTACAGTTTACATCTTCCATGAATTATTTGAATTTAAAATTTTCATATAGTTATTTCTTGTGGTTATACAGTCTCGACAAGGATTGAGAAAGATCGAGGTAGACATGTAATGGAGGATATGAAATAATGAAAGGGATCGACAATTAATTAGTCTCGACTAAAAAGGGTAAAATAGAAATTTTGATAATATTGCAATGAAAACAACAATTATTAAATAATTGCTCTGGTAATATAGTTAGTCTTATTTTAACTATAATAAGAGGGTTTATAGAACTCACCTTCTCTAACTATTTGTTGTGTACATATCCAATATTTGATAGAATTCTGATGTGGGACTACTTAGAGAGAATTTCACTTGTGGCACCAATCATTATATTGATTCTCACCTGTGATACTATAAAAATTCAGGCCGACACATTTGGTACCATAATTTGACAAAGTCACTCACATTTGGTATCACCATTAAGTGGGTGACGTGACAATTAAGTCAATTTGAATTATTGCAAAATTGATGTCATCACTTATACTGACAGATAATTTGGCCGCGCCCTTCAGGTCGCGGTCAATTCGGTTGCTGTCAATTGGGGCACTCGGTAGGAGTTTTGGATTATCTTTTTAGAGAAAATTATTTTGATTTTGATTTTTTTAACTATTTTGTAATTTATATCTATACAAATATGTGAATTACTAGTATTTTATTTTGATCTTTTTGATTTTTATAATTTATATTGATACAAATAGATGAATTATTTTTAAAGGAAGTATTATCTATTCTTTTTATTATATACTACTTCATATTGATACAAATAGGCAATTATTCTTTATTTAATTTTCGATTCTTTTAATTATTTTCTAATATATTTAGATGCAAATAGGTGAATTAATTTTTCCTGAAATTTTTTATTTTTATTTTTTTAATGAAATTGATTAATAATGATTATATTTAATTTTTTTGAAATTATTATTTCTCATAAAAGTCAAGGACTAAATTGATAGAAATAAATTTTATTGGGACTTAAGTGTAACACGTACAATCATAGTGAAGGGATAAAAATATCCTAAAAAATGATCATGTGCAATTTACGTTAATCTGGAAAATACTAAAGTAAAAAAAATAACGAATAATAGAGAGTAAATTGTACAAAAAAATACAAAGATGTCCAAACTGTTAAAAAAAGTATATAAGGAGGACAAAAAATGATATTAACCCTTATATAAATGTACCGAAATTAAGTTGAATGCCAATTCTTTTGAAATAAAATTTAATCCATAACATCTACAATAAACAACATTTAGTCCTAATTTTCAAAGAATGTAAATCAAAAGTTTGTATTAATGTTCCAAGTTTTACAAAGTTAGTACTATGCATTATGCATTGCACATAATCAATCCTCAGCGGTCATAAACTCATGTGTGCGAAGAAGACTGACACAAATATCGACGTGAGTCAGTAGGGATTTGGCTATCCATTTGGTGGCAAACTTAGTGAAATGCATACCATCCCAATTCATGTAAGAAGATGGATCCACACAATGCATTGACGACGGATGGCCACATTGCACCGAATTATTAAAATTATACAATCCTCCTCCTCCACAGCATGCTTTTAGAGCTCCTCCTGCAAATCATGCATGCAGTATACATAAATAAACTAAGTTAACTAGAGCTAATTGAGCAAGTGACATTCGGCATCCTAGAAATACATCGTTTTGGACTTTGCACCCTGTAATTACAATTTTGACCCTTGACACCCTAGAATTGCACATAGTTTGTGAGTTTTTATATATTGAGTGAAGAACAAAAATGATATTTTCACTTATCATTTTAAACTAGCGAGCTAGTACATACTGGAATTTTCTTATAAATAGATATATACTGTATATTTCTGGACTACGATACATCTTCATCGCAGTATTGTAATAATCTCCGTAGATTATTGTAGTTTCGGGATGAAGCTTTCGAATACGGCTGAGTTCAAGTGATTGTGATCCTGAGCTTGTAGAATCATAGTCTTCTTCATTCGTACTTGCGAAATGTGCAAGGTAAGTTGCCGAACATCCAATTGGAAAGTATCCTGGTACCACAAGTGTCACTGCTCCAAGATTGATAAGTTTGGGACGAATTATGCAATCGAACTCTCGAACTTGGGGGACTCCCAATGATACTAGCAGAATTTAAAAATTCAAACAAACACTAATTCAAATTTCCAGAGTTCGACTTACGCTCAAACTCTAGAACTTGGGGGACTCTTGATGTACCAAGTCTTCGTCATTAAAAACACTCATCGGTCAATCGATTAATATCGAGGACCTCCCCCTCGAGTTCACATCGTTTATAAGCAAATAAGCATGACGTCGGCGTCGACCTCGATCTCTTCGACTTATCCGACATAGTGGCCGACGTCCTCTTATGTTTGATCCACTTACAAT
The DNA here is from genome assembly GCA_038501285.1 of Penstemon eatonii. Lineage (NCBI taxonomy): Eukaryota > Viridiplantae > Streptophyta > Magnoliopsida > Lamiales > Plantaginaceae > Penstemon > Penstemon eatonii. Next base: position 62,095,559 of record CM076715.1, on the reverse strand, counting down.
CGGATCGAATCAATTGCTGAGGATCCATATTCGAACCATAACGTCCAATCATGATTCGACCCGGTGGTCCATCTGGAAAACTATAAATAACCCTCATAAATAAGATAAAAGGTACACACATTTCGACTATCAATTACACTCCGATCTCCATCCTTATCTCGATACTTACTTTAGCATCGGAGGGTTATCGCCGGGTAACCACCGGCATTAACCTAACGTAGTTATCTTTGATTACAGGTTAGAATCCATTGTACAAATCGAGGAGAGGCTTGACTGACCTACCAATCCTCACATTGACGAGTCGTGATACCCGAGACACTGATTAGGAATAATTACCCTGACGATTACACACTCATCAATTGGCGCCGTCTGTGGGAAATTTAACTCTGAATCGTGAAAGATGACTACAAGATCCAAAGCAGCTCTGGCTCGAGAGCGAGAGACTAATCGAGATCAAAACGGGGAAGGTCAAGGTGACAACTTGTTACCTCGGAACCCGGGGCAACAACAGAATGATGAAGGGGGAACTTCCAGACCCCCGGCTCCACCTGTTTTGCAACTTACCAAAGATGACTTGAAAGCACTCTTAGATGAGGCCAAGAAGGAATGGCTAACAGAAGCCGCAAGAGAAAATCATAATCCTCCTCAGAGACCCCCTCGCGCCATTATACATGACGTCGAAAATGAAGTCGAAGTGAACCAAGCAGACAGTTGGGCGGATAAACGTCGAGCTAGACGCCCGGAGAGACAGGATCACGAAGAACAATCAGTTAGGGAGGTCAACAAACTCGCCTCTGAAGTAAGGTCGCTTCATCAGAAGTTGGACAGGCAAGAAAAGAGAAATGAGCTCCCGGTGTCAAATTCCCGATTAAGAAAATCACACTTCTGTGACGAAATCTTCTTCGAGAGATTACCACTCGACAAGAGATTGCCTACTCAACTACCTCGTTACTTTGGAACCGAGGACCCTAACGAGCATCTAGCTTCGTTCAACCTCCAGATGCAGCTCCACGGTATCTCGGATAATGTAGCGGCAAAAGCCTTCTCGACGACGCTATCGGGAATGGCACAGTCATGGTTTGGGAGATTAGAGGAGAAATCTATCTTTGACTATGATCAACTTTGCGACAAATTCATGAGCCAGTTTGGAAGCAAATGTGCAGTTAGACCCCCTGCCAATCACCTATACTCTATCATACACAAATCTGACGAGAGTTTTAGGAACTTTATGGGGAGATTTAACAACGAGCTCCTAAAAGTTGAGATGCCGAGAGTGGACTTCCTAATAACTGTATTGTTTCAAAGTACATTGAATAGAGGCTTTGCTAGCGCCATAGTTAGAGAAAATCCATCGACATATGAAAAATTGATGGAAATGGCCAACCAATATATGAACGAGGAAGAAATGAACAAGCTAAGAGGAACCTTCTTTGGACTGGCGAAATCCGAAGACAAGCAACCGGTCGTTGTTACGGATCGATCATTGGAAAGGATTCCAAGCAATCGATATAATGAAAGGAAAGATAGAAGAGGATACGGAGAAGAAAGAAATTTTAATCTTGGAAAACGAGGAGCAGGAAGAGTGAATAGAGAACCCACGACAACTACACTCCATTGAAAAAACTCAAGTCGGAAATCTTGTTTGCCATACAAGACAAAGACTTGCTGAGAAAGCCCGCCGCTATCAAAGACAATCCGAGCTCAAGGAAATATTGTCGTTTCCATAGACAAAGAGGACACGACACAGACGACTGCTATCAATTGAAAGACGAAATAGAAAGGTTAATTGCAGAGGGGCACTTAACTGGATATGTGAAAGTCTCAAACAGTGACCATGTTGCAAATCGACCACATAATAATAGGTCGCGGTCCAGATCACCCCCAAGGAGGGACCACAATCAAAACACCAAAGAAGAACAGCCCAAAAGAGCCCAGCCCGGAACTATTGTAAATATGATTTCAGGGGGGCCAGCTGGAGGGGATAGTAAGAACTCGAGAAGGGTTGTTTCTCGAGTACTTCGAGAAGGAGCCCTGAACGATCGGAAGGAGGTATTCTCGATACGACCCACGACACAAAATCAAGTAATAGGTTTTGACGACTCTGATCGACAAAGGAATTATTTGCCGTTCAATGACCTAGACGAGTCGGATTGCCCGATGGTAATCACGGCCCAGATTGCTGGAGCTACCGTCAAAAGAATCTTGATAGACTCGGGGAGTTCAGCCAACATCCTTTTCTTGGATGCGTTGGAAAGAATGGACCTCGGTCCCACTCCTTTGGGAACAGTAGTAACACCGCTTATTGGCTTTGGAGGAGCCCAGGTCGTTCCTCGAGGTACGTTGACCCTATCGCTCACCTTGGGGGAGGCTAACAACTCGAGAACACGAATGATAAAATTCCTGGTGGTTGAGGCGCAATGTGCTTATAATGTAATATTGGGTAGACCCGCTCTGAACACTTTCCAGGCTATCATTTCCACCTATCACCAAAAACTAAAATTTCCGACGTCTCAAGGAGTCGGTGAAGTGATTGGAAACCTGAAAGACGGCTGGGATTGCTACACAGTCTCCCTCAATCAAGAAACGAAGAACAAGGAGCTCTGCCCAGAAGCTCAGGAGATAGGCGCGGGAGTAAAAATCAGGCCAGTTTCCCCAGTTGATACCGGCAATTTACTCAGTCCAGATGTAACGAAGGAGAAGAAAGAAAAACAGGAAGAAATCAATTCCAAGAAAAGAAAATTTGAAAGAATAGAACCACTGGAAGGACACAGATCGATTGAATTAATACCTGGAGAGCCGTCCAAAACTACGAGAGTAGGAACTCAACATTCGAAAGGACTGGAGACTCAATTAATTGAATTCTTAAGGGAAAACGTGGACGTCTTTGCTTGGTCGACCACCGACCTACAGGGAATCGACCGAAAAATCATAGTCCACAGGCTCAATATCGATCCTTCATCTCTTCCTGCCAGGCAAAAGAAGAGAAACTTTGGCCCAGAAAGAAATAAAATAATAAAGGAAGAGGTCAAGAAGCTTCTGGACGCTGACTACATCGCTGAGGTTCAATTCACGGAGTGGCTCTGCAATGTCGTTTTAGTCGCTAAAGGAGGTGGTAAATGGAGAATGTGTAACGACTTCACGGACTTAAATAAACTCTGCCCAAGGGACCCATATCCCCTTCCCAGGATCGACTCCTTAGTCGATTCCACTGCAGGATGTGCTATCTTGAGTATGATGGATGCCTTCCAGGGCTTCTACCAGATCTTTATGGCCCTTGAAGATCAGGAAAAAACAGCATTCATCACAGAAATGGGCGTCTATTTTTTCAAAGTAATGCCGTTCGGACTAAGAAATGCAGGAGCGACTTACCAACGACTAGTGAACAAGATGTTCGAAGCATTGATAGGCAAATCGATGGAGGTATATGTCGATGACATGCTAGTTAAAAGTCTAGACGAGAACGACCATCTGGTCCATATCAAACAAGCGTTCGATATAATGAGAAAATATGGTATGAAGCTGAACCCAGCAAAGTGCACGTTTGGAGTTAGATCGGGGAAGTTTCTTGGTTATCTGGTGAACGAAAGAGGAATAGAGGCTAATCCGGAGAAGATCCAAGCAGTAATTGACCTCAAGGCCCCGCGCAACTTAAATGAAGTACAGAAGCTGGTGGGCAAAATCACAGCCCTGAATCGATTTATATCTCGATCTGCCGATAAAAGCCTCCCTTTCTTCAAAATCATGAGGAATGCGAAGAAATTCGAGTGGTCGGAGGAATGTGATCGGGCTTTTGAACAGTTAAAAGCATATCTCGTATCCCCTCCGCTTTTAGCAAAACCGCAGGGCAACGAAGATCTACATCTCTATGTAGCTGTCTCTGAACAAGCGATCAGCTCGGTCCTAGTGAGAATGGAGGCAAAGGACAACTACCCGATATACTACGTAAGTAGAGTCTTGCAAGGCCCTGAGAAGAATTACTCTGTGATTGAAAAATTTGCCCTCGCCGTAATGACCACTGCTCGGAAGTTAAGACCCTATTTCCAATCCCATAGAATCATCGTCCTAACTAATCAACCGCTAAGGCAAACGCTTTCCAAGCCTGACGCGTCAGGACGATTAATCAAATGGGCCGTGGAATTGGGGGAATATGATATCCATTACCAACCCAGAACATCGATAAAAGGACAAGTACTGGCCGATTTTGTGCTTGAGAGCACGCAAGTAGAAGAAGAGAAGAGAGAAATATGGATGCTTCATGTCGATGGGTCGTCGACATCAATGGGAGGTGGTGCAGGAATTTATTTCCAAGGCCCCAATGAAGAAGAACTGGAATTCGCCTTAAAGTTGGATTTTATCGTATCGAACAATGAAGCGGAATACGAAGCCTTACTGGCAGGCTTGAAAATGGCAGCTGAAACGGGAATTCGGAATCTCGTCGCTTATACCGATTCGCAGTTAGTTGAGAAACAATTCAAAGGATTGTTTGAGGCCAAAGAGGATTCGATGATCAAATACTTGTCTTTGGTTAAGGCCCAAGTTTCGAAATTCAAGACCTTCCAGTTGGAGTACATAAGGCGAACTGAAAACACGAGGGCCGACGCGCTTTCAAAATTCGGGAACTTGATTGAAGGAATAACCACCAGAAAGGTAACACTGATGATATCGAACAAACCCGCAATCGACACACGATGCGACGTTCCATGCACGGAAGTCCTGAATCTCCAGAACAGTGAGCCGACATGGAAAACAGAGTTATTAGATTATCTAATCAAAGGAACAGTGCTCGAATGGCCAAGGGGTTTGGTGGCCTTGTCGGTAGCGGCAGTCGGGGACGGAGGCACAGGTGGCTTCACGATATGCTGAGATTTCCATATGGATCTAAGAGCACGATCAGCCATAGGAACGACGCTGTTTTCTGCACAAATGGATATATTAAAGGAATACATCAATATATTCTTTAAAGAAACACAAGAAACAATCAAAACTACCTAAAGTAGGACAATCGACGGGTAAGGGAGCCATCGACATTCTTCCTAAACTCAATATAGGCTCCCGCAGAAGCGCGTTGGTATCATAAGTCGATTCTGACAACTGAGAAAGAAAGTCGGGCCCCCAGGACGGTTGGGGAATATTCCTCAACAGAATGCCACCCGACCTCCATTTATGTGTCGTCCTCCATACATAGTTCTCGGGGCCGTGAACGAAAATAAACCTATTCTTCCAACCTTTTCCATATGACGATTTCAGATCACTAAGAAACCTAACTTTGGGTTTAGACCGTACGAAGTAAAAACCTTCGTTGGACTGAGGAGAAGGGCGAACATCGAAAAGACCGCAAAAATTAGCAAAAGACGCAGGTTGACCGACTGCTTTCATAACTATACAAAACGCAACGATATACCCGACATCATTAGGGACCAATTGAGTAGGGCATAACCCGAGACCATTTACTATATCGACAAATTCATTCGCTAAGGGAAAACGAAGACCGTTTTCCAAACTATCGATGTGGAAAGCTCTATAACCACTAGGGGGCTCGTTCATCCTCTCATCCGAGGACGGCATCCTACTACCCCAACCCGAAGGGAATTGATACTTCGACAGTAACGACTCATCCGACATGCGTATACGACACGCCGATATGGCACTGAATAATTCCTTAGTTCGATGTCGGTCCGACTTAGACCTCGAAGGAATCATAACATCCTCCTTCGGATGCCTTACAGAACCTATCGACACACCTTCCCCTTCCCCGACAGATTCATTTCCTATAGACTTAGACCCACCAGACATAAGTAAGAAAGAGAGTTAGAAATACCTAAGAGGGAATGAGTACTCCGACTAAGGGTTGCCTGGCAATCGCTGATCGACGTAGCTCCGACGATTATCCTCCCAAGATGTTTTAAATAACTATGAACAGTTAGGCTCTTCACATCCTATATATAGACAAAAACCCAAGGAGCGCGCCCAATGGTAAAATAATTTGAACAGACATGGCGGTTCAATCTAAAAAAGACGGATTAAATATTTCGGCCCAATAACATTCCTTTCGAAAAGCTGGCCCAAATATTAGCCCATTTACAATACTCAAAATCGATGATTCGATTAGAAATGCTCAAAAAATGACTAGAAAGTTACATATTTATTGATCAAAAAGATATGTTAGACGAATATAAAGTTATATAATTATCGATCAAAACGAGATGTTGACGTTTCGTCAATACAATCAAAATACTCTTGATATAACCCTATGCTTACAAAGCTCCTAAACTCCTACTTAAACTACAGCTAATCTAATGGAATCAGACATCCGAACTCGTGCGCTCGAGCGGTTTCGACTTCTTCATCTATACCAATAAGCACAGGGGGTTGACATTGCTCGTCGAGCGCCGCCCCTATCATTGAAGGATCAAAATCTGCGGTGAGAAAACCTCTATGTCGACATTGTTTGATGGTCTTCTCATGCATTTCGACCAGTGAATCTCCCATCCTAGCGTCTGCGAGGTGTTCATAAACAGGAGACACAAGAAACTCCTTCACAATAGCTAAACATTGGTCAGGGGAAACGACCCTAGCTTCTGGAGGGTACCCAGCTCGAACACGTTCGACTTCCCGGGTGGCGATACTGAGCTGTCTAATCGCCTCATCGAGCTGCTGCTCTCGTTCTTTCATCGCGACATCATGCTCGGCCTTAAGCTTCTCCACTTCTTGTTGTGCGAGATCAGCCTGGAGGTATCCTTGAAATAGATATTGTATTACCTACATGAAATAAGACAAAGATCAAAGAACCTCAGGTTTATGATTCATTATCGGAAGTAGAAAAGGTGACGTCGAGAAATAATACTTACCGCAGAGACTGCTCGCCCTGAAGTATGTAGATTCTTTTGCAGCGACTTCCTCGACAACCACCTCTGATCGCGACTAAAGATGCTGTGAATGAAACTTTTGAAACCAGCGTCCTTAGAACCTCGTTGAAGAACCGAATCACTTGGGCCCAAACCGCCGGGATACCTGTGCTCGGAATCGACCCATTGAGATATCGACCAACTAAGGTCGAACTCATCGTCATCTGAACTATTGTCGCTATCGTCCGCAATCGAAACGACGGGCTCATTTCTTGTCTTCATTTCCGTCTCCTCTTCCACTCGAGTCCTCTTTCCTCGCTTAATCTCGATACGACGAGCCTCATGATCACCTACCTCTTAGTTCGTCTCTCCGAACTAGGCCCAGCCATGGCGCTAAAACCATGCGGCCACTTTCGTTGAATCTCGGCGTCAAGAGCTTCCTTTTTCTTCCCTTTGGGCACAACTATAGCGCCCCTAAGAAGATCCTCTAAGGTAGGATCATCGCCCCTCCTTTTCGATGCAGACAGCCCACATGTTCGCAGATGCGACTCTTGTGTAAGTACCTTCACATTGAGGCAATATCTACGCAAATTTTCCAAAAATTGAGGCGACAGAGTAGATGGTGGAGGTCTCTGTACATCGATAGGCCCGATACGCCAGGACGATGTGATATTTAGCCTTTGCCCCTTTGGTGGTCTAAGAAACACGAATCGGGCTTTCCATCCCTTCCCATGAGAACTTTTGGCATTTGTGAGAAAACTATTTTTATTCCCCCTAGACCTGACCTGATAGAAGCCCTCGCCCGACTTTGGCGACTCCTTCACCGTAAATAAACACCAAAAATTGCCGAACGATGGCTCTTGCCTAAGAGCTTTCATGACGACGATAAATCCCAGGATCATCGAGATACCATTCGGAACGATCTGGGCAGGCACGACACCCAAATGATTGAGAATCGATGCCAATTCAGGAGCGATTGGTACTCGAAATCCACACTCCATCGACGCCTCGTGTATGGCTATGGTTTTCTTCGGAGGGTTATGCATCCGCTGTACCTTACTCGGAGTCGATAAAGCCCAACCTTCCGCAATCGAAAACGACGACGGCCAGTTCGCCAACGGTTTTTTATAATCCCCAGCTTGAATCTCGTGATATGCCAGCCTTTTTTCCTCTTCGTCTTCATCATCGTCATCAGCCTGACCACCACTTACGGATATACCTCCCTCATTGCCTTCCTGTCGATTTTCTTCTTCACCAAAGACCGACTCGACAACCTCATCCACATGAACATTCTCCGGACTTGATACTTCGCTATCCGACATCGCCTTAATATATCAGAACTGAATTCGATGAAGCTCTCTTATACACGTATAAAGCTCCGACGTCACAAATATTTTTTTTACCGTAGTGTAAAAGCATAGGAAGAACGACCTATATATAGCTGCAAAAACTACCGCTTCACCAAATTTGCACAATACCCCATGAAAAGACGCGACGTTTGAACTTCCACCCCTAATATAGATATTACCCGCCGAATTAAACCCTAAATCAGCGAAGGCGCGAAAGCATAGATATTATGGCGGGAAATTCTACTCCGATACTTTAAGTCCCAGACTTCGATCTGCAATCGAACTCTCGAACTTGGGGGACTCCCAATGATACTAGCAGAATTTAAAAATTCAAACAAACACTAATTCAAATTTCCAGAGTTCGACTTACGCTCAAACTCTAGAACTTGGGGGACTCTTGATGTACCAAGTCTTCGTCATTAAAAACACTCATCGGTCAATCGATTAATATCGAGGACCTCCCCCTCGAGTTCACATCGTTTATAAGCAAATAAGCATGACGTCGGCGTCGACCTCGATCTCTTCGACTTATCCGACATAGTGGCCGACGTCCTCTTATGTTTGATCCACTTACAATCGGATCGAATCAATTGCTGAGGATCCATATTCGAACCATAACGTCCAATCATGATTCGACCCGGTGGTCCATCTGGAAAACTATAAATAACCCTCATAAATAAGATAAAAGGTACACACATTTCGACTATCAATTACACTCCGATCTCCATCCTTATCTCGATACTTACTTTAGCATCGGAGGGTTATCGCCGGGTAACCACCGGCATTAACCTAACGTAGTTATCTTTGATTACAGGTTAGAATCCATTGTACAAATCGAGGAGAGGCTTGACTGACCTACCAATCCTCACATTGACGAGTCGTGATACCCGAGACACTGATTAGGAATAATTACCCTGACGATTACACACTCATCAAATATGGACATAATTAATTTTTGAATCTTGATTTATTTTGCAAACCGAATGTATCTAATTTTAATTACCTATGTACGTGAGCAAAAATATTTGGATCAAAGGTTTAATTGGCAATGAAGTATGACTAGAACCGAAATGAACACAACCAAGAGTTTGGTAACAAATCGGTTTAATACTGTGTTAAATTTATTGTCTTGATTTACACCAACAATAAACGGTTCAAGATGAAATATTAATATTGGCTAAGTTAATCTGATAAGCTTCAATAGGAAATATTCAAAATGACATATTGTCTTATAATGTTATGATTAGAAAATATTGTGAAAATTAATTTAGGATCGAGGATATAATGTATGTTACGTAGCGTGTGATTGTAAGGGAATGTCAACTCGAAGAAATAGGTTAACAGGGCTGCATTAGAGGGTGATTTTCTAATGAAGATTGTGGAAAAATAATTAGAATTAATGAATTATGAAGAAATCAAAGCTTGTGGCATATTAATCGAGGAAGTCGCAGACAGCAATTTTGGGAAAGAAGGTGAAGTGTAATATGGGCCTAAATTCTACAATACTTGATTGGGCTTCCCCCCCCCCCCCCCCCTCCCAATGGTTTAATCCCTTTCGAAGTGGGTTCGGCACATTAAGTGGGTACCTCTCCCAACAGGAATTCTTAACCCGACTCCGCTATTTTATAGTGACTAGTCCCTTTCACTAGACTAATCACATGTTGGTACTTGACTGGGCTTGTTGGTGGAGTAAAAATCTGAGTGGGTCTTATTAATTTTGACTTAGGGATTTAAATTGAATAGGTTAGTGGAAGAAAAACACACACATGAGAAATTGGCCGATTACAATTTGCAAGTATGGAAACAAATTATATGGAAAACTGACAACAAACAAATAATTGCAAAATGAAAAGTCGTTCAACTTAAAAACTAAAAAGAAAAATTATAGTGGGCTGTAGAGAAAACTTTTCGAAGTTAAAATTGTTTAAGTCTTAATTACCTCCGATCAACTATGTCACAAGAGAGGTTGAATAAGTTAGCCATATTGTAGATTGAAAATAATATTATAAAGAAGATTGATTATGCAAGCGTAATTAGTGATTTTGCTTCAAAAAATGCTATCTGAGTAATATTTAAGTAATAGTATTTTATTAAGAGTTTAGTTGTTTATGTTATGTTCATGAATGCAGTTATTTCTTATTTAATAAAACTGTGACTCGTATTATCGATGTATTTTACGGAAATAATGTGCCTACCCAGTGGATTCATTCCACTGGTATGAGAGGACATTTTTTTTGTCCTCTTATGCACTTGTGTTTATCATTTAACCCTTATGCATATAATCCACATATGTAGGATGAATGTAACCGTATTTTACAAGGCAATATTTTTTTATATTTATATGAAAACTTAAGGGTCATAATTTCGATTGAAGTTGGCTTATGGCCATTGAAAACTCAGGGCCGACCCTGATTTATAGGTGTAGAATTGTTTTATTTGAATTACTTATAAATTAATTGATGAAAAGAAAAATAGAATAGATAAGAAAGATGAAGATTCTTCTTGATGGAACATCTTCGAACTTGATAGGATCAATAAAAGCAAACAAACAAATACAAGTTTGGATTTCATGTGAGGTCATCAATCTCCTGCAGTCATCTCGTCCTTCTGGGTCATTTACTACTTGACAAATGTTCCATGGTTCTTCCTCAGCTTCTTTTCTTACTTATTCAATGGGATATATCTTTTTCATTTTTTTGCCCATTCTCCTGAATCCTGATCATTCTAATCCCAAGAACTCTTTTAATCGAAAACAACATATTCAATGATTTTTTTCTTATTCTCAACTTGGTCATACAATTTAGAACCCTTCGATGTTTGATCACACCCGACAGAAATGTAACTTTGACTCTTGTCATCAAGCTTCCGTCGATGCTGGTCCGGAAAATGCATGCATGTGTGATGTGTGCAATGCTCCCAAAGAACCTCAAGTGTGATATGCTAGGCTTGTATACAATCCAAAGCCACTTGGGGTGTTTGCTCCAAACACTCTTTGCCGAACTCCAGCTTGATTTACACAACACAATCAACATTTTCTGCCCTAAACTCCTTTGACATTATGCATCGAACCATGTTGACATGTTCATCCTTTCGGCAACATCGTTCTGTTGCAACAAATAGGGAATAGTAAGGGGCCGGCGAATACCATACTCATCACAATACTTTTGGAACTCTCTCGATTTAAACTCACCTTCTCGATCATATATCTCATTGACTTAATGATCTGATATCCACTCTACTTTTCTTCCACATCCTCCTACTTTTCCCATTAGCTATTTTTGCATCATTTTACTAAATTTTGTGCCTATTGTGCGACACGAAGGAGCCTCCATTACATTTTTACAAGAACATGGATCCCTTACTCTCATTTTTTTTTTTTTAATCATTGAATTTATGCAGTTAAACTTCTAACTCCAACATTTCAAGCTACTTAAAATTACCAGAATAGTGTGCGTACGTTGTACGTGTCTAGTTTTAATTTCATGGGTATTTTTCATAAATTTAAGTAAAATTAGTCATTTTTATATCATAGAATACATATATTTATGACTGATCGATTTATCTTTTATGAAATTTATTTTTATTAATTATTATTGGTTTATAAAAAAACGATGGCTTTAAATAGTTGTAATAAAATATAAAATAATTACTGATTTAATCATTACATCTAATAAAATTGGTTCTAAAATAAGATTATAAGAACATTATTTAGTGCATTCCATAATAGTAGTTTTCATGTCAAGTTTATTAGTTATTCACCGATGACAAAAAGTTTCATCCGTTTCTTCATAAATTAATCGATTTCACGAGCATTTTTCCTTACTGGTTTCACTTGTTTCTTCACCAACCTTACAAGTTCACCAATTTCACCCGAAGTTTCATCGATTCATATGTTTTCACTGTTTAATTTTTTTTATCGATTTTCCTCTTTTTAATCTATTACAACATTTTTTATTGTTTTCCCGATTTTGTCGATCTTTTTTTCAATTTATTGAATTTCATTGGTTTCCTTATTTTTCTTAAAATTTCATTATTTTCATTGATTTCACATATTTTCACTAACTTTACCTTTATTTTAACCGATTTTACCCATTTTCATCCGATTTTCACAAATTTTACCCCATTTTTTTTTATCGATTTCAAATGTATTTAAGATTTCATGTTCATTTTTTTCACCGATTTAAAATGTACATATGTTGCACGTGCTATTTAATTTCAGTGGTATTTTGTTGTAAATCAGATTAAAATTAACATCATTATGTCATAAAATAGCACATATTAATGAATGTTGTTCAATTTATTAACTTCACCATGAGTATTTTCCTCGATTTATTTAGTCTTTTTCAGTTCAAACCATTCCTAATGGTTGGACTTTCTTTTTGTTGGTTGAACTTTTTTCATTTTATTGAATTTTTACCAATTTAACCAATTTTCATATGTTTTCACAAATTTTAGTCTTTTTCACCGATTTTACACGGTTTTCGCATATTTCATAATTTTTTATGCAATTTCATCGTTTCACCAACGTCATCCATTTTTTTAACGAATTTCACTTGAATTTTCATCAATTTCACATGTATTTACCGAATTTTCAACTCAAATAATTATACATCTTTAATTACTTTTAAGTATATCTCAAATTATTTCACTTACTTTATCATTTGAAAGATATTTCCTTACCAATCTAATTCATTTCACTTATTATATTAATTAGTTTAATTCAATTTTCATTGATTTTTACTGGTCTTATATTTTTTTACTGATTTACTCGTTCTTGATCAATTATAACATATTGTCCATTGTTTTTCCTATTTTTCATCGATTTCTTTTGTTTTCTCCTATTCAAACAGAATTTTTTTTCTATTGGTTTAGTTTACACTGCTATTGCTAGTTAAACTTTTTTTTTGTCTAATTTTAGATATTTTTATCAGTTTAACTTCTATTTCACATGTTTTTTTTTTAAAAAAAACTGACGCGAATTTTCAATGATTTCACTTTATTTCCCCAATTTTTCATTGATTTCACTAATTTGTTTCCCATGTTCTCACAAATGTCACCCGAATTTTCATCGATTTCACATGTATTTATCGATTTTACCGGCAATTTTTATAACCGATTTTAACAATTTTTTCACATAATTCACCATTGTTCATAAATTTTATCTAGATCGATTTTACATGTTTTCATCGATTACATAAAATTTATTTGATCGATTTCACCAATTTTCATTGATTTTCATCCATTTTTTAACTTATTTCACACGTTTTTTTCGAAAATATTTTCATGAAAATTTGAGGTAATGTTTCTCATGTCAAGAAAAGATTACTTAGTTCACTAAGTTATAAGCATTTTCGTTCATTCATAGGTAAGATGCGACTCTACTTTAACAGATTTTATGATAATTAAAATAATTTGATTTTTTTAAGGAGTGACATATTGTAGTAAATCTTTAAATGAAACAAATAATATTTTTTTACATAACAACATATTAATAATACATTATAATAATTTTACATATATATTTGAGCACTATTCAAAATTATAGTATTTTTATTTTATTTTTAGTAGAAGTGATGTATGAGTTAATTTCTTAATTATTGGAGTTAATGTAGGAAATAACTATAATATGACTTCATGTCTATTTGAATATACTTTTTTTCTTCTTCCATATTCATGGTGCTTGATTAGAATAGAAAGTTACAAATTTTCTTAAAATCTTTTCCAACCAAATTTTTGATGAGAAAATTTAAGGAAAATTCATGCCTAAATATATTTTATTAATATAAAACTTGAATAAGGGCATTTTTGTCTTCACAAAAAAAGAAAAAAACTTAAATTATTCACACTTTTAGTATTAGTATAGATTATAAAAATCTACTGAAATTAAGTTTGAATGCCAAATTTTGTAAACTATAATTCATCTATAACATCTTCATTCAGCAACAATTAATATGAATTTTCTTAAATTTCAAATCAAAAGTTTGTACTTAAGTTTGCATTGAGCATAATCAACCTTTAGTGGTCATAAATTCTTGCATGTATGGAATGCCGGTCACAAATAGCACCGAGGTGAGGAGTAGTGTAGGATCCTCGCAGTAAGAATTTGGCAATCCATTTGGAAGCAACATCAGTGAAATGCACACCATCCCAATTCACGTAAAAAGACGGCTCCACACAATGCGCTGACTGCGGATAACCACATTGAACCGAAAAATTCACATTGTACAATCCTCCTCCTCCGCAACATGCTTTTAGAGCTCCTCCTACAAATCCTGCATTCATTACACATAAATTAGAGATAATTAAGCAACTGACATGCTGCATCCCAGAAACATATTGTTTTGACCCTTTGCACCCTAGAATTGCATATTATTTGACAAAGTGTAACCTAATATATATATATATATATATATATATATATATATGATAGCTATTTTAAGTTTTTATATATGAGTGAAAAAAATGTTATTTTCACTAATCTTTATAACTAGCCAGCTAGTACATAATGAAATTTTCTTATAAATAGACGTATACCGTATTTTTCTGGACAACGATATAGGTTCATCACTGCATTGTAGTAATCTGCGTAGATTATTGTAGTTTCAGGATGAAGCTGTCGGATACGGTTGAGTTCCCTTTGAAGCAATTCATTGTGATACTGGGCAAATCTGTTCAACCATTTAATACAACCAGTTGTAGAATCATAGCCTTCTTCGTTTTTACTTAAGAAATATGTAAGGTAAGCTGCCGAACATCCAATTGGAAAATTTCCTGGTACCATAAGTGTCACTGCTCCAAGATTGATAAGTTCCTGCATATATATATATATATATATATATATATATATATATATATATATATATATATATATATATATATATATATATATATATATATATATATATATATATATATATATATCAAGTAATGAAATAAATTAAATTATTTATAATTCTAATTACATTGAATTAACAAGTTGAAGTGCTTCTTACATTGATCGTTTGACCAATTGTTTTAACAATTTTAGGAACAAATGATTGAACTTCTGCTACGTTTTTCCCTTGAAGAAATGCATGATTGTAGTCGTTGCCTCCAATTTCTCCCACAAGAACTAAAGAGGTTTGAAGATATCTTTTATAGTTTGCTGATGATCATATTAGTAC
The DNA here is from genome assembly GCA_038501285.1 of Penstemon eatonii. Lineage (NCBI taxonomy): Eukaryota > Viridiplantae > Streptophyta > Magnoliopsida > Lamiales > Plantaginaceae > Penstemon > Penstemon eatonii. The sequence continues at coordinate 62,080,202 of CM076715.1, read as the reverse complement.
GTGGTTCAACAACTCATTGATAAAATTTGAATGCAATGCAGCTATAAAATACGTGGTCCAAATCTATCTTGAGGGTGTACACAACTGTTTGGCACAATATTATATGTGTTGCGCATTGAGCACAAAATAAAGTGCTTAAAACGTGCATCCGAAATAAATACAGGAAACGGAGGAGTATAAATATTTTATTACTACAAAACTCAATAACTCAACTCGACTATAGTTGATGTTGGTCCCAAGTGGTCTGATAAGGTCTAGAGGTGGGGTTTGAACAGACCTCTGAAAACTTTTTCCCAAAATTCTCTAACTTTTACTCATCAGCAGAGTAAGTTGATCAAGTTTCGTGAGACTACTTAGTTGATTAGGCACAAAGCTTAATCAGTAGAGTTGACCACTCTTCTGATATGACTTATCTAATTTTAAGATTATCAGAGTTTCGATTAACTTGTTTGCAGCGGATTTTACAAGTGTTTTATACAAGTTATTTTCTGAACTTAAAAGATTTGTCCCCAGTTTTTTCAAAAAACTCCTTTGAAATCTTTAAGTTCGTTTGAATGTTTGAAAGCTTTTTGAAAAGTATGCAAAGTACATATGCGAAATCAAACACACATAATTTTTATAGTGGTTATATGAATTGATATCATTTAGTCCACTCTTCCAAGTCATTTAGATTTTGGGTTAATTATAATCATAAAATTTACAGTATATTCGCGCAATTCAACAAATGAAAAGCCACAAGTTCCTAATAGGGAATCACAAGAAAATCCTATTCTACTAAGTAATATCACTTATTAAGATTGATATCTACTACTCACAACGCTTCTCTCTTTTTACGGAATCACTCTGATTTGTAAATTTTTTGTTCTTCAACTCGGCTTCTGTCAACATATGACTAAGTTGACGGTGTTTTATTCTTGAGTTTTGAGACTTAGACAAATTTTTGTTTATCAAACCATTTTTGACAGATTTAACTCGTTTAATCTTTGTTTTCACTAGTTTCGTTGCTTTAACCAGTTTTATTTTTATTTTACACCAATTTTTTTCATACTAATTACATCAATCTATATCATTGGTTTGCCAATTTACACGTTTTTCATAATTTTTTATCCATTTAAATGATTTTTGATTGATTTAACTCGTTTTTCTCTAACTATTCCATCTATTGACACCATTTTCAACAAATTTAACTTGGTTGGCACCAATTTCCATCAATTTAAATCTTTTTTTACCAGCTTAACCTTTTCTTTTTTCTGATTTCATCCGTCTTTCATTAATTTCATCTGTCTAAACAGTTTTTGACATATTCAACCCATTTTACCAATTTTAGCAACTAAAACGTTTTTGTCTGATTTAACTCAAATTTTCGCCAATCTCACATGCTTTTAACTAATTTCATCAATTTACTCCTTTTTTCATCGATTTAACTAATTTTTTCGATTTAAAATGAATTGACAATACAACCTTTTTCATCGTTTTCACCCAATTTCATCTATTTCGCTAATTTAACTCGTTTGTCCACCGATGTCACTCATGTTTTTTCACGAATATTACCAATTCGATTTGTTTGACCGATTTAACCGTATTCACCCATTTTTCATCGACTTCACTTATTTTTAATAAGTAAGGTTGTTCAACATGTTCATACCAATTAAAGTCTTTTTTTTTGTTATTTTACTGATTTTATTCGTTTTAACTAATATTTCATTACTTTTACAATTTTCTGATCAGTTTAACGGATTTTTTTAACCAAACTCACCAATTTTTCTTCTTCAATGTAATTGAAATCATCCTTTTTTTACTGATTTAATCCATCTTCACCATATTTTTCACTTATTTACCGATTTATACATTTTTTTCACTAAACAACTTATTTTACTTCTCTGAAAAAAAAAAAACTTATTTTTACACTAATTTCATCAAAATGTTACATCAGTGAAAATAGAAAAATATATGACATTTATGAAGCAATGAAAAATTTGGTTAAATCGATTGAAATATGAGTTTAATCGATGTAAACTCATATAGAATTTATTTTTTTAAATTAATTGGTGTTATTAGCCCTGACGATTGGAGACCGTGTTCAGAGGGGTGCAGGTTCATCCGGGGTTACGGTCGATAGCTCTGGGTTGTGAGGGGTCTGAAGGTTGGAGATGCTCTTTGTATAAAGCTAATGTCAATTACTCAAGGGAAATGCATAATATTCAATTTGCCTCTTTGTGATTAAAAAAAAATAAAGCACTAAGTCCCCTGTGAAAATATTAAATAATCAACTTACCTCATTCGGTCGAAGAATATAACTCACTTGGCAAAATTGAGAGTGAACGTAAAAAGTGTTTTAGTAACATAAGGGGTAAACTGTCACACAAGTGAGACAAGTACCACATTATCATAACACATGAATGAATTAATATATACCTGAAGAATTGTTGCCCTTTTTTGAGAGAAATTGTTTAAACCAATTAAACTGAGCAAGCAAAGAGACATTGGCTAGAGGAAGCGTTATATTCATTTCTATAAAAAATGAATCCTCCAATGCTGTCACCCCGACCAGGGGCGGATCCAGGAATTTGGGTCAGGGGGGGCTAAACTTATACACAACAAAAAAAATCAAACGGTTAACCATTGGGGCAAATCCTAGCAAGACCAGAAGCCTCTGGAAGACTGATCAAATGGGCGATCGAACTTGGTCAATTCGAAATCGAGTACAAACCAAGAATTGCAATTAAAGCCCAAGTATTAGCCGACTTCTTACTAGAAACTCCGACACAAGTGACCGAACCAATAAACAGCCTTGACGACGATGTTTTGACCATAGAAAGCCAGCCTTGGCTAATGCACGTTGACGGCGCTTCGTGCCGAGAGGGAGGAGGTGCCGGAATCAACTTCACCGGACCAAATAAAGAGGACATAAATTATGCGATAACATTGGATTTCGTTGTAACAAACAATGAAGCGGAATATGAAGCACTGATCGCAGGAATGGAGATGGCAATAAAAGCCAACATTAAAAACCTCAAAGTCTTAACCGATTCAGAGTTAGTACAAAGACAAATAGAAGGTCTATATGAGGCTAAGGAGTTTAACATGGTAAAATACCTCGCCAAAGTTAAAGGGTTGGCTGAAAAGTTCGAAAGTTTCAGTATACAGAACATTCCCCGATCGGAAAATAAATGGGCTGATCAACTTTCCAGGTTCACTGGATCCCATGACGGAAAAACCGAAAGGGTGATTAACTGGTTAATCTTCAACGCTCCAGCGATCGATATCGATGAGACACAGGCCGTCGAAGTAATGGAAATCGAAGAAGCTGAAGAAAATTGGATGACTCCGATGGTAGACTATCTTCGAGAAGGAAAACTACCACTTGAACAAAATGAAGCTCGGAAAATAAAATATCGGGCTCCAAAATATACATTGGTAGAAGGAAAACTTTACCGAAGATCGGTATCAGGAATCCTCTTAAAATGCATCTCCGAGTCGCAAACCGCCGACATCCTTCGAGAGGTACATGAAGGAGATGCAGGAAATCACAGTGGAGCAAGGGCATTAGCTTTAAAATGCCTCCGAACAGGTTATTACTGGCCCACCATCAACAACGATTCCATCCAATATGTCAAAAAATGTCATCATTGTCAGGTCCATGCTAATATATGTCATCAACCTGCTGAAAACATGCACCCAATACCGATATGTTGGCCTTTCGACCAATGGAGCATGGACATTGTAGGACCATTCCCAGCAGCCAGATCCAAGAAAGCTTACGTCCTGGTCGTTGTTGAATACTTCAGCAAATGGATAGAATGTATTGCCCTTGCCCGGATAACTCAGTTCCAAGTGATTAACTTTCTTTGGAAATTCATAGTGTGTCGATTTGGCATCCCAAGAATTTTGATTTCTGACAATGGAACCCAATTCGCGGGAAAACAAGTAATTGAATGGTGTTCGAACTTAGGAATTCAGCAAAATTTTACCTCGGTCGGGCATCCTAGAGCGAACGGACAGACCGAAGTAGCAAATCGAGAAATAATAAAGTCTTTGAAAAAAGATTAGGAGCAGCCAAAGGAAAATGGCTCGACAAACTCCCAGGAGTACTTTGGGCCAATCGAACCACGGTCAGAACTTCAACAGGGGAGACACCATTCAGTTTAGTATATGGCTCAGAAGCTGTTATTCCTGTTGAAACGTTAATTCCAACACCAAGGATTGAAATGTACAACGACCAAGAAAATGAAAAAATGAGAGAAAATGATATTGATTTGACCGAAGCTCTGAGAGAAAAAGCGGCCGTACGTTTGCAAGCCACTAAATCAAATATGGAAAAGGCTTACAATCAAAAGGTACGCATTCGGACCTTCAAAGAACGGGATTTGGTCTTGAAAAAGGTAGAAGTATCCAAGAATGTGGGAAAGTTACAACAAAATTGGGATGGACCTTACATCGTCATTGGTGTTGGAAAGGTTCATACAAAATTGCACACATGGACGGAACAGCCTTACCAAGAATCTGGAATGCAGTCAACCTTAGAAAATACTATGGTAAATAAAATTTTAATAGATCATACTGTTTTACTTTGTTTTATTTCAATAAGTTTTATTCTTTGTAATAAAAGGCTTTAGCCTACAATTCGATTATCAAAAAGATTTTTAGAAATATTAAATCAAGATTGAGTATAAATCGATTGATTCGGTAAACACTCCTGGCGATCCCATGATAAGTATTGATCAAATTCAGAAATCATAACGAGTCGAGTATACATTGATCCGCTCAATAAACACTCCTCGATCAATTTTAACGACGAAAAGACTTTTGGTATGAAAACCTAAGTCTAAATCATAACGAGTCGAGTATACATTGATCCGCTCAATAAACACTCCTCGATCAATTTTAACGACGAAAAGACTTTTGGTACGAAAACCTAAGTCTAAATCATAACAGGTCGAGTATGCATTGATCCGCTCAATAAACACTCCTCGATCAATTTTAACGACGAAAAGACTTTTGGTATGTAAAACCTAAGTCTCAAATATGACGAGTCGAGTATACATTGATCCGCTCAATAAACACTCCTCGATCTATTTACGACGATAAAAAGACTTTTGGTACGAAAAACCTAAGTCTCAAATGTGACGAGTCGAGTATACATTGATCCGCTCAATAAACACTCCTCGATCTATTTACGACGATAAAAAGACTTTTGGTATTAAAAACCTAAGTCTCAATAAAACGAGTTGAGTATACATTGATCCGCTCAATAAACACTCCTCGATTATCTTTCAACGATCAACAGACTTTTGGTATTAAAAACCTAAGTCTCAATAAAACGAGTTGAGTATACATTGATCCGGTCAATAAACACTCCTCGATTATCTTTCAACGATCAACAGACTTTTGGTATTAAAAACCTAAGTCTCAATAAAACGAGTTGAGTATACATTGATCCGCTCAATAAACACTCTTCGGTTATCTTTCAACGATCAACAGACTTTTGGTATTAAAAACCTAAGTCTCAATAAAACGAGTTGAGTATACATTGATCCGCTCAATAAACACTCCTCGATTATCTTTTAACGATCAACAGACTTTTTGTATTAAAAACCTAAGTCTCAATAAAACGAGTTGAGTATACATTGATCCGCTCAATAAACACTCCTCGATTATCTTTTAACAATTACAAGACTCTGGTATTAAAAACCTAAGTCTAAAACGAATTGAGTATACATTGATCCGTTCAATAAACACTCCTCGATCATCTTTTAACGGTTAGACTTGTGGTTTAAAAACCTAAGTCTAAACTAAAAGGAGTTAAGTAAACATTGATAAGCTCAATAAACACTCCTCGATTATTTTACAACAATTAATAGACTCCTTGTATTAAAAACCTAAGTCTAAACAGATAACGAGTCGAGTATACATTGATCCGCTCAATAGACACTCCTCGATTATTTTCCAACGATTAAAAGACTTCTGGTACTAAAAACCTAAGTCTAAACTAAAGGAGTTAAGTAAACATTGATCCGCTCAATAAACACTCCTCGATGACAATCACAAATAAGATTTAATACAACAACAGGAAGAATGCAAGGAATACAGTTTTATTCATTTTACAGCAACATGTAGAAGAATTACAAAAACTTGATTACAAAGTCCGTATACAATTACATTGGATTAGACGATCCTATACTACAGATCGGCAATCTTCACGACAATTTCCACGGAAACACCAATCTCCTCCCTAGCACCTCATCGATTATGATAAACCACCTAAGAAGCATGCTGCTCAGGATGGTCGACTTCTTTGGTTCGACGGCCGGGATCTGAAGATCAAATGTTCTTCCAGACGAAATGAGCATTACCAGCCAGATAACCGGCAATACTCATTCACCCACAACAAGATACTGCTTTTACTTTAAAGATAAAACATTTTACTCTAGAGCAGCATCTCTTCAGGGTGGTCGTGAAATATTAATATTTACCAGCACACCCCAGCAGTCTATCACTCCGGAGGTAACATCCAAGAGCGGGGGTGCCTGGCAAGTATGAACCCTCCATGTGCAAACAGATACCACGGACCTCAAACCTGTGCATACAAAGTTCGAGGTCTCATGGGACCCGTTAGTACAAGGTAGGGCTTCCATGGGACCCGTCAGTACAAGGTAGAAGGAAATCAAGTCATTATGATGTGAATCACGGTAATGTGACTTTTTGAATATTATGGGATCTGAAGGCAAAAAAAAATCTAAGGAAACTGAGATCTCCATCTGTTCTGAATAGAAGATAAGGAAACTGCCTACTTATTTATAGGCGCTCGTGAAAACGATCCTACGGCTGATAGGAATTTGATCAAGGGACGAAAATGCGACCCTTTGACTCCCCGAAATAAATGCAAGTAAGTTGCAACGGCACCCGTCTGATCAACTCAACTAGTCAATAACAAAGAAATCTACAGATCGAAGCGACCAACGAAATTTTAAAGAAGCCCCGGACCAGAAAGGTCTGCACGATCAGTATGATGGATGCTCGACAGAAAAATTTAAAGATCCTCAACGAAAGCATGCAAGTTTAAACCATTGGAGAAAGAATACTTGCTCATTTAGAAATAAAAGGACAAAACCTTCCACCATACAAGGGTCGTCACTGCCTCATACATCATATGGGGACTACTAAGTCAGCCATACAAGAACTCCATTTGGAATACAAGAAACCTGACATGGAAATCAGGAGAATAGCCGTCATTTCTCAGGATTCCAAAATAGTTACTGCCTAATATTCAAAAGAATTGATGAAGGGGGTCTGAACAAGATAGATCTGGATAATAATTCTACATTTTCCAATTCCTCCCATATCAAAGCAATAATACATTGATACACTGGTTGCTTTATTCAAGGAACAATGAACTCACAAGCACTACAGAGAAACATAAATCTTGAGAGATTATCTAGAGCAATTTTGCAATTTCAGATAAAAGAAAGAAGAGCAGAGCTCAACAAAAAGACAACGTCTTTAAATAAGATGTCTTCAACTAAAAGACAAATTTGTAAGGGACTGATCGAACAGCGACGACAAAATTGAGAATTTCTTTGAAGTATTCGATTAGATATCTACGTGGATGCTTCACTATTAACACGACTTTTGGGAGACCATAAAGAACCTTGCTCGATTGATCATCGTTCCTATACTTCATTTTGAAAGGATTTAATTTGCAGTCTCAAACGTTGTAACATTCAGTTACTTAAACATCGTTCAAGCAAGACTAAAGCTACATTTTCAAAGACTAGACGTCCTCCGAGAAGACCAACATGAGATAAGTATACTAATCTATATTTCTTACTTCAAAGAAATTCTATTCATGCATAACAGCGAAATATGCATAACAAAATATATCTATGGATAAAAATAGATTAAGGCATTGATCTGAATATTCATAGCTTTGAAGCGAACCATTCTCCCAATACATACAAATTTAAGCCCAAACAACTACACAAAAAAGTTGGGCACTAAAAAAAAAAAAAAAAAAAAAAAAAAAAAAAAGAAAGAGAAACAGTCCTAGGCCTGCCAGGTCGAACAGACCACTAAGAAGAGCCGTCAATGGGCCGACTAACAGAAACAGTCTTACGAGGAGTCAAGTTACCAGCAAACGCCATCAACTCCTCCTGACGTTTGAGATAGCCTGCATCATAACCTTCTTCATAGGCCTGCCGACGAGACTCCTCCGCCGAGACTGCAGCCTGAACTAAATCATTTTTCTCTCTTTCAAGAACAACTTTGTCAGCTTCCAATTTTTGGAGATCATCTTTGGCAAGCTGCAGTTGCAACGTCAACCCTGCGGCTTTAGCTTTCTCCGACTCCAACTGGCGTTGACGAGTACCCTTACTATTCCACAGTTCGTCATTTTGCACACCCAGCTGGAGTGCAAAATATTTGGTCTAGAAAGCAGAAAGAGTAAGAAAAACCGCCACACAACAAGGCATTTAAAATAAAAGCAGGAAAAATAATCAAAATATGTTTACCTGCTCACATATCTTCACCAGAGATTGAACAAGGCGAATATTGGGGGTACCCTCTAGTTTCCTCAACTCACCAGGCAAAATAGTGCTCATGCCTAAATCCCAGGACAAAGCATCAGGTTCAACAGAACCAGGCAGTTCGCTAGTCAAAGAGACACCGTCGGAACGTGGATTCTCCGACAAAAGAATATCCTTAACCTGCTCAAGGACACAACGATCATCTAATGGACGAGGGGATTCCCTCTCGTCAGGACTAACCGAGGTCTCCTTGCCCGAAGCAGAAATAATGGTTCCACGACCAGACCTCGACCCGATCCGACCTCTAGAAGGTCCACCAGATTCGAAAGAAGTAGTCACTACAGTAGTATCACTAAACAGATAATCAGGACAATCCTGCAAAATTGATTGTGTTGTGGAAGGATTGACAAAGGAACCCTCACCAACTGGGCCTTCGCTGACGAACGGGGCAGTAAAAGTAGAAAAAGAAAGGGAATTAACAAAATCACCTCCCTGAAAAACATGCTCAAAGGAAGAAACAGGCATATCAAAAGTCTGCTCCACATTGGATGAATCACCAAAAGCCACCCGACCAGGGGAAGGCCTACTCCCTACTTCGGTGGAAGAAGAAAAATTTGGTTGTACAAAAGACGAACTAATTACGGAGAAAGGCGTGGAAGGAATGATAGGAGGGTCAATCATCGACCCAGAAATAGAAGATGAACGAGGAGGATTCATCGAGGACCCCTCTGTTCGAGACCTTTTTGGTCTGGCGTCCCTAGCGCCCTCGCGAGAAGGTCGCTTCGAAGTATTACCGAAAAGATTACTCATGGTCGGACTGTTGCAAAGTACAAATTAAATATCGAGAAAGCTTATCGACCTTCTGATGGAAGAATATTCCGATTATAGCGAAAAGAATAGCGGTAAAAATCAAGTAAGGTATTTACCCTTTGTATTTATACTTTACGAAAAGACGCGATAGACTAAAAGAAAGGGCGCGAAATACAGAGATTGCTTGGGAATAATCACTAGAATTTGAAACGACATACGCATAATGATTACGGCCGGATTAATGACTTGTCTGAATTATTACAGCAAAGACGAAAGGACGTGACTGACAGAATACCAAACGTTTATTACAAAGGGATAAAAGTGTAAAATTACACATAGTCCTATAATAGTTAATTACAAAAACATTTTTATGGATCAAAGTATCATGCAGTCTGATCGTCCTTCGGAATCTCCTGTTCGCTAACGACGTCTCCCTCTTTGGCTGGGTCAACAACCTCTTCCTCTTCTTCTCGGTCGATAAAATTGTCGTCGAGTTCATCATTAACATCTGAAGGAGGAATCGGCAATGGGTTTCCGAACTCTTTTACAAGATGGGCCAAATGAAATTTTTGATATTCGACGTCTAGAAGCTCGGAAGGAGAGTATATTTCGCCATAGCGGTTCAACCTAATATGTGCCCTCCTAAAATATTCTTCTCGACGATCCTCAATCATCTCAAAGGCAACCAACTGATGAACCGCCTTCCTAAAAGTGTTTTCTAGAAGCGGGCCCACCATTTGGTGTACCAACGCCGTATGGACAGGAGAGTTAAGGAATTCTCGGATCACTTTTTCATCACGACTTCTGCCATAGCGATCCCTGAGTCCACTAAGAGGAGTATCCTCATCGTATTCATCTAATGAAGCTTGAAGACTCAATACTTGAGATTCTAACTCACTAATCCGAGCGGTACTCTGAAATTTGGAACTCCTCCAACTTTTTGGCCATTTGATTAGCTTGTTCTTGAGCACGGGAAACTTCTAGAATCCTGTTTATAATCTCTTGGTTTTCGATCCCCGCAGCCCTAGTCTCTATGGTCGGAACGGAAACAGACGTTGATGGACCTACCTCTGAACCAGAAAACTTATGAAGTAAAACCTTATTTTTCTCTTCCAGGAACTCACACTGTTGTTTCCAGAGAGCAGTTTCATAGGCATATGAGGCTAAACAAGTCTTGGTCTAAAAAAGTAAAAAGATAAAACAAGAAATAAGTTAGCAAACTAAAATGACCCATAAAGGAAAATATTCTATACGGCAAATTTAAAAAGAGGTTACCTTTTCAGCATAAAGGGAAGCCCGTTGAAATTTCTCCAAAGGATCCTTGTGAAGAAGCTTATTCAGATCACGAGTAAAAACACCGGACAAAAGAACACGGGTCGCCTTATCGACCGCGTTCTCACTATCATCATGAACAAGTGAATCTTTCTCAGAGTAACCAGCGGCCCTCTTTCCCTCTAAATGATCCTCGATCATTTCAACCAAACTAGGTTTTGGATGATTGTCTCCGAGTAAAGAAAGATCGTTACCTGAACAATCATAGTATCTCCTCTTTCTATCGACTGGATTAGTAGCAGGATGAGGCATCGACCAGCTGCGACACCCACGAATACCTAGAGATGTTCTAAGCCGAAGAGGGGGATAACCGGATCCTGTTCCCCCATGAATAGGGGACTCTCGAGAGGAGTCTGGAGATTCCTCTCCATTCCCCTCGGACTCATTACTCAACTCCAACTTCCTCTTCCGTGACACTCTCTGCTCGATAGGAACGTTCTCTACGGATTTGGAAGACTTGGACAGCACCATCTTTCCCTTCGAAGAATGTCGGGAGCTTTCTACCATATGGGCTGAAGAAAAAACAAGATTAGATTCTCAGTAAAGAGGATATCATCACATTATTAAGCCGTATTAAAAATGCTTACCAAGTGATTCAGAAGAAAAACTTATTGGAAAATTATGAGCGCTTAATCCCGCTTTACGAAGGAAAGTCTCCCCGATCAGAAGAGCACTCTGATATTTGTTGGCACGTATAACAGGGATTTCACTAATAAACTGAGGATCATCCGGAATAAGTTCACCGCTCGGCAAGCGACCTCCAGGAACCCAATTGAAACCATGGTCCCATGAGAAGGGCATGGTCGAACCATCCGACGAACGAATACAAGTTGGGGGACGAACAAAAAAGAAGTGAGATTTCAAAGAGTGATTGCTGGAAACTGGGGAATCAAAGATTGCACGACTAGGCCTCTGACTAGCAAAGAAATATCCGCGATTTGAAGAACTAGAAATATTGAAACGAAATAATTGTGTAAAATTGCGAAACGAAGGTTTGAACCCTTTCGCGATCATCAAGACGGAAAAACAAACCACGAAGGCCACATAATTTGGAACTAATTGTGTCAAGGACACACTGAATACTTTTAAAATTTCAAGAAAAAGGGGAGACAACGGAAGACGCAGGCCACTATTAAAATGGGCCGTGTAAAATGCTCGACATCCTTCCGGTGGAGATGTAACTCTATCAGAAGGAGAAGGGAGAATTATCTCAGAACCCTCCGGAAAATATTTGGCATAATTATTCACAACCTCCGGAAAAGTGTTCCCCGTATAAGCACAAGCTAGGTCCTCAATTGGTTCAGAAATTTGAGGAGCAGTGCATTTGCCCTTTTTGGCTCGAGCAGCGACATCCATATCAGAAAGAATTTGTACGTTAAAGGTATCTTCAACAGGAACCACAAATTCAAAGGCTCCAGTTTGCTCGCTTGAAGGATTAAAATGTAACTCTTCCTCGTTAGCAGAAGCAACATTTTCTCTAGAAGAGGAAGAAGATTTTCTTAAAGAGGCCATGATTTTTCGGATCTCGGAGGATATAGGTCGATAAAAAGAAAGTCTTGAATGATTAACGACTAAACAAGAAAGTGACTACAAACTATAAGGAAGAATAAAGGAAAAATGAGAAACTCAAAGGTCATCTATTTATAACTAAGAAAGGAAAAGACGTTTTGAACTCCTCGCGGCCTACCACATTCCCGCCAAACAAGAAAAAATGGAACGACTCCCCAAAGGGACACGTAGCGGTTCACAATTGGAACACAAATACGACTATCTATGAGGCGTAGTACTCTTTTCCTTATTTAAGATTTTTCCCCACAGGGTTTTTTTCTTAAATAAGGTTTTTAACGAGGCACAATTCATAGAAATCACAGTCGAAATTGACCTTCTACTTCTACGAGCTTCTACTACATATACGCTCGAAGAAGTGAAGGAGTACTGATGGGGGCTATTTCGCACCCTTTATAATATTCGAATCGACTAAGAGATATGGGATCGGTTCGACCATATAAGCTCGTTCGGGATCTTCTGTCGACCCAGTTAAGGACGATTCACTTCGGCAAATAGACTACAGTCCGGACACTAGAAGGACTAATGGACCGAGTCCTATTAGGATTATATTTCTTTGTAACGCTAGGTTTAGCTTGATATAAATACCTAGTTAATCATTGTATTACACACATGATATTTCACGGAGTTTATGCTTACATAACAGCATAATCCCAAATAATACAAAGAGAATTCACTTATTCGCCATATTGAGATTGTCTTTTTCTTTTGTGTTGATTGTCTATATTACTAATCGTTCCCTTCGTATAAGTTCTTCCAAAGGATCGATCCATCCTGAATAAAGTAACAGAGCCCTATAAAATCATATATTGAAAATCCCCAATATCAAATATTCACTGATACAATTAACCCAACGAAAATCGGTTAAATCACTCTCCTTGTCTTTACTCTATCTAAATGATCACCAATCACTAATTCAGGTGGATGATTCTTGAGCCATCTGAGATCAGGTTGCTAATTTGAATGTTGTCCTCTGTTTTGATCTTGCAACACTACTGTTGGAGTTTCAGTAGTAGCCTGTTGAACATCAGTTGTCTGTTGAACAGTCTCTGGTCTGTCAGTTGTTTGCAACTCATCTGTTAGACAATCAGCAGTGTGATTTTGAACAGCACTTGAATTAGTAGCTGAGTTGAGATCAGGTAGTATGATGGGTATATACTCTTCATTTCTTTCAACACTCAATTTCTGAAAATCAGTAGACAGATTTTGATTCTTTTCAGAAGATTGATTTGGCTCATCAAATACTATATGAATAGATTCTTCTACAAGTAAAGTTCTTTTCTTAAAGACTCTATAAGCTTTACTGACAGTTGAGTATCCTACAAAAACAGTTTCATCAGCCTTCTCTGCAAAAGCAGTGAGGTGATTTTTCCCATTATTTAAAACAAAGCATTTACAACCAAAAATTCTAAAGTAATGAATGTTTGGCTTCCTGTTGTTCTAAACTTCATATGGAGTCTTGTTTTGGTGCTTGTTGATCATGCATCTGTTTTGGGTAAAGCATGCTGTATTTTTGGCTTCTGCCTAGAATCTTTGGGACAGCTTTGCTTCAGCTATCATAGTCCTGATAGCTTCTTTTAGAGTTCTGCTTCTCCTTTCAACAACTCCATTCTGTTGAGGGGTTCTGGCAGCAGAGTACTCATGGTTGATTCCTCTGACATTACAATACTCTTCAACAGTTGAGTTTGTAAATTCAGTCCCTCTATATGATCTGATCTTCAATATCTTCAAGCTCTTTTCATTCTGGATCAGCTCCTTCAGATTTGTAAGATTCTCCTTGGTTTCACTTTTCTTCTTCATGAAAATCACCCAAATGTATCTTGAATAATCATCCACAACAGCTAGGCAGTACTTCTTTCCACCATTGCTGATTGGATCAATGGGTCCAAATAAGTCCATATGTAGCAGCTCCAAGATCCTTCCAGATGATTGGTGCTTCTTGCTCTTGAAAGATGACTTGATTTGTTTACCCTTCTGACAGGCGTCACAGAGCTTATCTTTGCTCATGTCTGTTTTTGGAATTCCTTCTACCAAATCATTCTTGATAAGTCTGTTTATGGTCTTGAAATTCACATGATTCATTCTTTTGTGCCACAGCCAACTGACTTCACTTGGTGTTGATGCCACCAAACAAATATTGGAACTCTTGTCAAAAAAAATTCAGTCCACTGTGTAGACATTTCCTTGTCGTCTTCCAGATAAAATGACCTTCTTTGTACCGATCTGTTCAGCGTAGCACTTATCTGATGAGAAGATGACTTAAAATCCCTTGTCACAAAATTGACTTATGCTCAGCAAATTGTATTTGAGGCCTTTAACATAAGAGACGTCAGATATCTCAATGTTGCCTTTGATTAATCTTACACTTGCTACAATCTTGCCTTCCTTGCTGTCTCCAAAAGTTACTTTGGGACCATCCACAACAACATCATCAGTCAGTTCATGTATGCTTCCACACATGTGTCTTGAACAACCACTGTCCAAGTACCAGATTTTCTCTACTTTACTCCTACTCCTAATCCTAACCTACAAAACAAAATAAAAATTATTTTAGGTACCCTTATTGAGAGGGTCCTGAAGGATTAGTTCCACTTTTGACAACCCAAGATGTTGAAGTCTTAGGCTTCTGAGGCTTCCGAGTTTTAACAGGAGCATGAGCAGGTATATCTTCATCATATCCATCAGATTTGTTATGTTGATAATCAATATGATAAGGATGATGCTCATAAGCAGAATAAGATGCATGATATGCAGGGTATGCATGCATTGGATGAGCAGGATATGGTGCATAGTAAGTTGGAAATTGAGGTACATGATACATAGGAGGATATGCAGCAGGTTGCACATAATATGACTCATTTCCATACCAAGCATTTTGATTTTTCTTGTTCTTATGCTTCTTTGGCTTACTAGGTGCTTGCTCATTAACAGACGACTTAGTTTTACCGCTAGTCTGATTGGTTTTATCCTTATCAGCAGACTTTTTAGGACTCTGCTGTCTAGTCTTACAAGTTTGTTTTCCTACACTAGGCTCTTTGCTCTTTTTAGCCTTAGGAGCTTTCTTCTCCTTTAATTCTTTCTCAGGTGAAGCATGTTTAGTAGTCTGAACATACAGAATGACCTTACTGTTGTCAGCTGATACAAATTTTTCAATATGCATGGTTCAATTCTAACTTGCCCTGTTCTAAAGGCATCTTCTGTTTACTAGACATATGAGTGATGCCCCAGATGATTTCTCATGAGACTCAATTATCTTTTCAAGTTCCATGATTTTACCTTTACAAACTTCACATTCGGCTTTCAGAGATTCATTCTCTTGCTCAAGCAGTTTATATTCAGCTGATTCTTTTGGTTTTTCAACCTTAAGTTTCAGTGAACTGTTTTGCTCTCTTAGCAATATCATCTCTTCCTTAAGCTTAGCAAATGCATCAACAATACTTTGTATTATTAACTACCATTTGCTCAAATGAATTGAATAATTCATTCTCAAGAGGAGTTACTCATCATCCTCAGAGTTATCAGATTCCTTGGCCATCAGACAGATGAGTGCAGGACTCTCTTCTTCAGTAGACTCTTCATCAGAAGTGTCTGAATCTGAATCAGATGAGTAGATAGCAGGCAGCTTCTAAGCTTCTGCTAACAGCACCTTGCTTTTCTGATGTTTTCTTTCCTTTCTGATTCTCTTTTCCTCTTCTGTATACTTCTCAGCTTTAGGATATGGGCAGTCTCTGAGAAAATGTCCCAATTTCCTGGAATTATAGCACATTAGTTTGGATTTATAAGAATCCTTATCTTGAGAAGAAGAAGTAGGGTTAGAAGTAGAAGAATTGTTGTATTTGTTCTTCATTTTTTTTTATAGAACTTCTTGAAGTTGTTCATAAGCAATGCCACGTCTCCAGATGGGTACTCCTTTTTGTTGAGTATTGTGGCTTCATCAGATGAGTTCACATCTTTGCTTTTGTATGCTGGTCTTCTTGGATTTTCAGCAGCGACTAAGGCAGCTGTGGGACTTGAAGTTGAGGTTTCTTCAACACCCATTCTAGGCAGTTTATACTCATATGCCTTGAGTACTGAGAACAGCACGGTGAGTGAGATCTTTCCCAAATCTCTTGACTCTTCCATGGCTGTCACCTTCATGTTGAACTTTGGAGGCAGAGCCTTCAGCACTCTAACGGTTATCTCCTTGTCAGTGAAGGTTTTTCCAAGCTTGAGAACTTCATTTAATGTCCTTGTAAACCTTGTATCCATCTGGTCAATGGTTTCCGCAGACTTCATCTTGAAGTTGTCCAGCTTTTCTGGAGCAACACTCAGCTGATGCTCTTTGATGGCATCGTTTCCTTCGCTCATGTCACTAACCTTATCCCGCATCTCTTTGGCAGTCTTGCAATGCTTGACTTTGTCAAATCGATCATTGTCCAGGGCTTTGGTCATGATGAACCGGCCAACTTTGTCCAGATTGTACGGCTTGATTTCTTCAGCTGTCATCTCATTTAAGTCTTTCTCCACCACTATGTCTACTTCATCAACCTTTATAGTCTTGGTGAATTTGAATGGACCTTTTATGATACACGTGTACATGTTATCATTGTAAGCAGCTAAGAAGATATCCATTCTGATCTTCCAGTCTTCGAAGCTCATACCAGTTATGTGGGGAACATGGCTGGTACAATCCATTTTCAAAAAGTTTTTGATTTTTCAAAAATGTGCTCTTTTGAAAAAGTTTGAAAACCTTTGAAAAACACTCGGATCAAGCTCGTTGATCAGGCAGCTGATTCTAATGAACCACCCGCTCTGATACCACTTGTTGGTCCCAAATGGTCATATGAGGTCTAGAGGGGGGGTGATAGACCTCTGAAGATTTTTATACTTTAAAAGTTTTCACTCGACTGTTAGCAGGCTAAGCTGTTGAGGTCAG
Organism: Penstemon eatonii; assembly: GCA_038501285.1. Taxonomy (NCBI): domain Eukaryota; kingdom Viridiplantae; phylum Streptophyta; class Magnoliopsida; order Lamiales; family Plantaginaceae; genus Penstemon; species Penstemon eatonii. The sequence continues at coordinate 62,063,057 of CM076715.1, read as the reverse complement.
TAAGTTTACTAGGCTGATCAGTGAACAAATCTTTGGACAGCACAGTTAATCACTTCTCTTTAAACTACTTAGCTGATTTCAGTAAAATCAACTTTTAAAAGCAGAGTACTTGCAGCGGATTTTTATAAAGTGTTTTTCACAAGTAAACTCTTAATAGTTTGAAAGATTTATCCCCAGTTTTATAAGGTTCTTTTGACAGAATCTTTCAATAGTTATGGTAAGTGTTTTTATGCTGCAATCTTGAAAATATGCAAGTAAAAATGCAAAGTAAAAACACACAGAATTTTTATAGTGGTTATATGGATTTAAATCATTTAGTCCACTATTCCAAGTCACTTAGATCTTGGGTTATACTATAATCACAAAGTTTACAGTATACAACACTTACGCCAAAACAACAAATTAATCTGGCCGTAAGCTCACAATAGGAAATCACTTAGAAGACCTATCCACTGAAGTTAGATCACTCACAAAGATGGATCTATACTTCGCATAACACTCTAACAGTTTTTTCACTCAAAAAATGTGTTTATCTTTTATCTTCAACTTCTGCTTGTGTCAACAAATGACAAAGCTAATGATTGAGCTGTTCTTGAGACTTAAAGATTTTGCTTCGGATTTTCTCTCAGAGATTGTGTTGTTCTTCTTCTCTTCGTCTCGTGAACTATTTATACTCCAAGATTTGAAAAATGTCCGTTGAAGAGAGATAAGATTCAAATTCCTCGGGTACTGGTCCTTAATTTCTGCGAACGGCTCTCTGCACAGTGACAGTTCTGCAAACAGTACTTTCTGTCAGATAGCATTTAATGCACCTAGCTGATACGAGGTTTTCCTCCAATCATTTGTCATTAATACCCTCGGTCTTCAGCATTTATTACTTCAAGTGCATTTATTACCGTTGGAGAGACTTTCTGATCCTTTCCACTTGGCTGATGAGAACACAAGTCTGATAATGAACACGGCTGATCCCAAACTTGAATAAATCTGATTTGAGTCGGCTGGTCTTCACCAGTCTGATTTCTTTCTTCAACAGCAAATCAGTAGTCTTCTGGACCATCTTGAATTTTGACTTGTCTGATAATACTTTAACTTCAATCAAAATCTTCTAAGGTTTTTAACTAAGCTTTCCTAACTTAGCTGGTTATGATGTTATGGAAATCATCAAAACCTCCCTTCAAACTTTTAATTTCTTGTCTTCTGATCTTCATCTTCATCCAACATATGTTGAATGGTAAATTACCAATGGCATCCACAAAATATGCATATTTCACAACATTTATTTAATTTTTTATTCTTTTAATTATTTTCGAATTTATTTAGATGCAAATAAGTGAATTAATTTTTTCTGAAATTTTATATTTTGATTTTTTTAAATTATTTTCGATCTATAATGATTATTTTTTATTTAAATTTTGGGAATTACTATATTTCATATAGGCCAAGGACTAAGTTAATACAAATAAATTTTATGGGGACTTAAGTTTAACACATCATAATGAAGGGATGAAAATACCCTAAAAATGATCATTTGCAATTTACGTGAACTAGAAAAGTATTAAAATGAAACAAATAATGGATAATAGAGAGTGTCCAGAAATACAAGGAGTACCAAACTATTAAAAAAAAGTACATAAGGAGGACCAAAAGTGATATTCACACTTATATAAATATATCGAAATTAAGTTTGAATGCCAATTTTTTGTAAATATAATTCATTCTAACATCTACATTAAACAACATTTAGTCCTAATTTTCATAGAATTCAAATCAAAAGTTTGTATAACGTTCCAAGTCTTACAGAGTTAGTACTATGCATTGTGCATTGTATATAATCAATCCTCAACGGTCATGAACTCATGTGTGCGAAGAAGGCCGATCACAAATTGTATCGACCTGAGTCAGTAAGGATTTGGCTATCCATTTGGCGGCAACATCAGTGAAATGCATACCGTCCCAATTCATGTAAGAAGATGGATCCATACAATGCATTGACGACGGATGGCCACATTGCACCGAATTATTAAAATTATACAATCCTCCTCCTCCACAGCATGCTTTTAGAGCTCTTCCTGTAAATCCTGCATGCAGTATATATAAATATCCTAAGTTAAATAGAGCTAATTGAGCAACTGACATTCTGCATCCTACAAATACATCGTTTTGGACATTGCACCCTGTAATTACAATTTTAACCCTTAGCACCCTAGAATTGCGCATAGTTTTTGAGTTTTTATATATTTAGTAAAAAAAATGATATTTTCACTTATCATTTTAAACTAGCGAGCCAGTACATACTGAACTATTTTTATAAATAGATATATAACGTATATTTCTGGACTACGATACATCTTCATCGCAGCATTGTAATAATCTCCGTAGATTATTGGAGTTTTGGGATGAAGCTCTCAAATACGGCTGAGTTCCTTTTGAAGCAAGTGACTGTGATACTGAGCAAATCTATTCAACCATTTAATACAACCAGTTGTAGATTCATAGTCATCTTCATTTGTATTTGCGAAATGTGCAAGGTAAGTTGCCGAACATCCAATTGGAAAGTCTCCTGGTACCATAAGTGTCACCACTCCAAGATTGATAAGTTTCTGCATGCATCATACATATTTTTTCATGTCTAATGATACCAAAGTTGCAAGGTGGCCTATACTGTAATACCATAAAAAACAAATTTTCGTAAAATTTATATATATTAATACTTACATTGATCGTTTATCAATTGTTTTAACAATTTTAGGAACGAGTTGTCGAACTTCTGCTTCGTTTTCCCTTGAAGAAATGCATGATTGTAGTCGTTGCCTCCAATTTCTCCCAAAAGAACCAAAGAGGTTTGAAGATATCTTTTACAGTCTATTGATCATAAGGGAGTGACTCAAATGTCGAAATTAAGAATGTACATGAAAAGTGTTTTAATCAGATAAGGGAGTAAATTAAAATGCTACATTTATCATAACATATGGCTGAATTAATATATACCTGAAGAATTGTTGTATTTATTTGATAGAAATTGTTTAAACCAACTAAACTAAGTAGCCAATGAGATGTTGGCCATAGGAAGCGTTATATTCGTTTCTGTAAAATATGAATCCTCCAATGCTGTTGCTCCGGCCACCGCAAAATTAACGCTTTCAAGACTCGCATTTCTTCCTTCGAAAAAGAAGGGTTCCACAAATGGAAATCCTAAATCTCCAGCTGCAAATAAATCATAGTAATTCATAAATATAAAAGAAAAATGGTTCCCAATCCATTCATTTTTCACACACACACACACAAACACAAATATATATATATATATATATATATATATATATATATATATATATATATATATATATATATATATATACATATATATTTGGAGATCATATGTACCTGGGCTGATCCAGAATTAAAAAGTTGGGGCAGTGTCTAAATTTCACAGAAATTAATTGATAATCACCTTCAGTATATTTTATTTACATAAAAGAAAATTATCAACGATCATTGAATTGAATTCTAAATGCTAAAAACTTGATTAAAAAATAACTGAGAATATTTCACACGACGGTTTATGTTTTTTTCTCCATTTTATAGAATAAATAATTTAAACACAATTGACATTGACATGATGAATAAATTATGTACGTTACTAAGTATATATTATATAATCCAACTATATATTATATAATCCAACAAAGTGGTCAATGCAAATTCAAATTCTGCAGTAAATTTCCATATAAAATACCTCGGAAATTATATAGTTTTATGTAAGACAGAAATATAATAATAGAAATAAGATATGAAATAAAGTAAATTGTTATACTTAAAAAAACACATTATGCAGAATAAAACGAATTCGAACACGTGTCGGACTCGCCATGTGACGAGTCCGAGAAAATAAAATAAAATAAAAATTGAACACTTATATCCATCTCGGTCAACAAAAAAGTCGACATCATCATTGACTCATTGGGCCTCACTGTGTGCATAATTTTCCTTACTAATGGGAATAAGGGTAGACAACTAAGGAAATATATTGCACACTTTTATTATTTATAAGACATCACTTTCTTTGAACATCTAACCTTTGTTGATGTGGGACTAATATTTTATTTTAAAACTTCTAAAAATTTTCTATTATTTTTTCACTTTTCAATTCAGCTCATTCTGAAACTTTGTCATAAAAATTCGTCACATATGAAAAATTGAATCTTGAATTTAACAAAACATATATATATATACCAAGAAGTATATACTCTTACTAAGAAATATACATACATTTATTGTTGTATTTTTCAGCTAAGCTAGATAAAGGTAAATGAGGCATGTAGCTTTTGGTAGTTACATGAATACATCAATGTCTGCACAAATTTCATCAAAGATTTTTTGTTACAATTTCATCAAATAAGAACAGTTCTCAAGAAATAAAAAATACTATTAAAATTTTAAAAATTTTAAAAATTGGAAAATTTGTTTAAATCATCTTCATTTTTAATTTAATTTTGAATACTTTACAGTTTACTATGTACCTTGGAGTGAATGTAGACATCATTCTTGATTTTTTCCTTTGGTTTTGTGTTTTGAATGTTAGAATAATTATTCATTCATTGACTATTATGTTAAGGTATTTTATTTTTATATAAAAAATAAATATAATTTTTAAATATACGTATTCATGCCGTGTCGTATCTTTAAGATACACTACAACAAATATGATTTATAGTGGCACCATGCTTGATAACATTTTAAAGAAAATGTCACAAATTATTAATATAGTCACATTTTTTAAAAATGCCACAAAATATAAGTGTTAATTTTACTGATTAGTGACATTTTTATACTATAGTGATATTTTATAATGTTACTTTTAACTATAATTGTGACATTGATACATTTAGCCACACCGCTACAAGTGGCACTTTGCTAGTGACATTTTATATATAACGACATTTTCCAAACTGCCACTTGTAGCGGTGTGACTAAAAGTTAAATGTCACTATCATAACAAGATGTAACATTATAAAATGCCATAATATATTAAAATGTCACTAAATAGTATATTTAACATTTATAATTCCTGACATTTTCAAAAAATGTAACTGTATTCATTTTTTCTCACATTTTCTTCAAAATGCCATCAAGTTTGATGCCACCAAAGATCATTTTTGTTGTAGTGATATTTTGAAAACGAGTCACCATATCCGAATCGTATCGAGTTCGAGTCACCGAATCCGTATATGTGCAACATAGCTTATATATATATTTGGTATGGACACACACCCCATCCCACCCTCAAACCCTACACACTCACCCTCCGGTCCCCACCCCACTGACAAGTGACAACATCCCCTATGACTTCATATTGATACAAATAGGCGAATCATTCTTTATTTAATTTTTTATTCTTTTAATTATTTTCTAATTTATTTAGATGCAAATAGGTGAATTAATTTTTTTCTGAAATTTTATATTTTGATTTTTTTAAATGATTTTCGATCTAGAATGATTATTTTTATTTAAATTTTTTGAAATTATTATAGGCCAGGGACTAAATTGATACAAATAAATTTTATGGGGATGTCATAATGAATGGACGAAAATACCCTAAAAATGATCATGTTCAATTTACGTGAACTTGAAAAGTACTAAAATGAAACAAATAATGGATAACAGAGAGTAAAGTGTCTAGAAATACAAGAAGTGACAAACCGTTAAAAGAAAAAGTACATAAGAAGGACCAAAAGTGATACTCACACCTATTTAAAATATACCAAAATTAAGTTTGAATGCCAATTTTTTGTAAATATTATTCATCCATAACATCTACATTAAACAACATTTAGTCATAATTTTCAAAGAATTCAATCAAAAGTTTTTAATAATGTTCCATGTTTTAAAAAGTTAGTACTAAGCATTTTGCATTGCAAATAATCAATCCTCAGTGGTCATAAACTCATGTGTGCAGAGAAGGCCGATCACATATTGTATCGACCTGAGTCAGTACGGATTTGGCTATCCATTTGGCGGCAACATCAGTGAAATGCAAACCATCCCAATTCATGTAAGAAGATGGATCCACACAATGCATTGACGATGGATGGCCACATTGCACCGAATTATTAAAATTATACAATCCTCCTCCTCCACAACATGCTTTTAAAGCTCCTCCTGCAAATCCTGCATGCAACATACATAAATAAACTAAGTTAATTAGAGCTAATTGAGCAACTGACATTCTGCATTCTAGAAATACATCGTTTTGGACTTTGCACCCTGTAAATTACAATTTTGACCTTAGCACACTATAATTGCGCATAGTTTTAGAGTTTTTATATATTGAGTGAAAAACAAAAATGATATTTTCACCATCATTTTAACTAGCGAGGTAGTACATACTAGAATTTTCTTATAAATAGATATATACCGTATATTTCTGGACTACGATACATCTTCATCGCAGCATTGTAATAATCTCCGTAAATTATTGTAGTTTTGGGATGAAGCTCTCGAATACGGCTGAGTTCCTTTTGAAGCAAGTGATTGTGATACTGAGCAAATCCATTCAACCATTTAATACAACCAGTTGTAGAATCATAGTCTTCTTTATTTGTATTTGCGTAATCTGCAAGGTAAGTTGCCGAACATCCAATTGGAAAGTTTCCTGGTACCACAAGTGTCACTGCTCCAAGATTGATAAGTTTCTGCATACATACATATATAACTATATTTATATATCCAAGTAATGAAATAAAATTATAGGAAAATTTAAACCGTGATATCAAATTTATATTTTCATATCTAATGATATCAAAGTTTCAAGGTGGCATATACTGTAATACTTTGAACTAATTAGTTGAAAAGTGCTTCTTACATTAATTGTTTCACCAATTGTTTTAACAATTTTAGGAACGAATGGTCGAACTTCTGCTTCGTTTTTCCCTTGAAGAAATGCATGATTGTAGTCGTTGCCTCCAATTTCTCCCAAAAGAACCAAAGAGGTTTGAAGATATCTTTTATAGTCTGTTGATCATAAGGAAGTAACTCAATTGTTGAAATTAAGAGTATACATGAAAAGTGTTTTAATAACATAAGGGAGTAATTAAATTGCTACATTTATCATAACGTATGGTTGAATTAATATATACCTGAAGAATTGTTGTATTTATTTGATAGAAATTGTTTAAACCAACTAAATTGAGTAGCCAATGAGATGTTGGCCATAGGAAGCGTTATATTCGTTTCTGTAAAATATGAATCCTCCAATGCTGTTGCTCCGGCCACCGCAAAGTTAACGCTTTCAAGACTCGCATTTCTTCCTTCGAAAAAGAAGGGTTCCACAAATGGAAGTCCTAAATCTCCAGCTGCAAATAAATCATAATAATTCATAAATATAAAAGAAAAATGGTTCCCAATCCATTCATTTTTCACATATATATATATATATTTTTTTGTAGATCATATGTACTGGGGCTGATCCAGAATTAAAGAGTTGGGGCAGTGTCTAATTTTCTCAGAAACTAATTGATAATTACCTTCAGTATATTTTATTTACATAAAAGAAAATTATCAACGATCATTGAATTGAATTCTAAATGCTAATAACTTGATTAAAAAATAACTAAGAATATTTCACACGACGTTTTATATTTTTTTTCCAACTAAGAATATTTCACACGACGTTTTACATAAAATAACTTACGTTTTATAATTTAAACACAACTGACATTGACATGATGAATATATTATTTACGTAACTAAGCATATATTATATAGTCCAACAAAGTGGTCAATCCAAATTCAAATTTCCATATATATAGTTAGATATAAGACAGATATATAATACCAATGAAATCAATAATGAGACGGCCATTGGAGACGCGGCCGGTGGGACGATCAAAGAAAGTGTTTCCGTAGGGCGGTAACGTGAAATAGGGTGGCGGGTTGTATGTCGATGCGAAGTGGAAACCGTTTCCAGTGTCCGTTAAGGAATCTCCGAAACCGATTATGGAGTTGAAACAATTATTCGCGGATGCAGATATGATTAGTAGGATCGTTGATGCAAAAAGAATAATTTTGGAAAGTATTGATTTTACAGCCATGGCTCTAGTACGTGTTGTGTCAATTGTGTTTTGAATAAAATGATTTTGTTAGTTAGGATATATATAGGGGGATGTTGGTTAGTAAATTCTTTTACATGAATAATTTTCGATGTTGATATAGTCAAAACAGTTATCATTAATTCTTTTATAGCCAGAGCAGGAAGCCTCTAATTGACCTAGACCTAGTATTAATTCTTTTACATGAACGAAGAAGAATACTCCCCTTTTTTTTTTTTTTTAATTTGCCGTTTATTGCACACAGATTAAAAAATGTAATACATTGTTGTAATTATGTGGATGGATACCTAATTAAATGGTTGGAATCCATAGATAAATGTTATATATATATATATATATATATATATATATATATAATGGGAAAATTAATTTTCAATAAAGATAATTGTATGTGGGCTTGTCCCTCATTGGTCCAAGACTAAATATAAAGGCCTTGTGAGGAAGTTGAAAAGTTTCAAACTCTTAATATGTCCCACATTGACTTATGTTAATTGTGTGTACCAGTATATATGAACTTAAGTGTTTAGACTTGATATAAGTCTTTACAAAGGGGATCATATGAATACAGCACACGCGCGCTGCCGCCCGCCCGACTCGGCTCTGGGCTGGGCTGGGCTGGGCTCGGACTTATCTTTTTGGAGGAATTTCGAATTAAAATTTGAATTAATTTAAAATTCGAAATTGTAGTCTCAAGATTAATTCTGCAGCAGTTACGGGAATTAAATTGAGAAAAACGTTTCAGACGTTTTCCTTCACATTTAGTGGGCAGTTTCTTTTTCAGAATTAATGGAAAAACGTTTCAGACGTTTTAAAATTGAATTGAGCCGTTTCTTATTCTTATTTAATGGCCAGTATTAAATTCTGAGGCTCCCCCAGCACCTATATATATGGCTGGATTTCTGATTTCAGAAACACACCAACAGAAAACAACAATCTGTTCTCTCTCACTCGAAATCCTTTCTGAAAAAAAAATAGTTATGGGTTACTTTTCTGCTTTTGAGTGTTCTTCGAGGTGGAATTTCTGCTACTGTGCAGTGGAGGAATTCTTGTAGCCAAATTATCCTGGAAGAAGTGTTCGTGATTCCCAATTGCACCGGAAGTGGGTCGATAATTTCTTCAAGATTGTTGGTTAAATTCAAGTTTTGATAATCTTAAAACTGAATTTAACCAACATACATAACCAATTTTTTTAAGAAAAATCCCCAACACATCATTTTAAGCAAATAATCACAATATTAATTAGCATTAATTATAAATATTAATAAGAAGGGTAAAACTAATAGAAAAAATTTATTTTATATTATACTCTTAAAACGACAAATAAAAGTAAAAAAAAATAGAGGGAGTAACTGTTCGTGTTGAGAATATTGTAATTTCAGAATTTCATTTTGAATGCTACATTCCGTTGTTTCTCAAAAAAAAAAAGAAATATCTCTCTTAATTTCTCCACAATGCCGGAATCTAGACCACAATAAATAAACAACGAAAATATTAAAAAGGATTTAAACTCATTTAAAATCATGAAAAAAAGCACAAAATCACTTTTGAAAAGCTTGTGCAAACACCACTTAAAAGTGAAAGAGAAGTCCAAAATATTCATAGAGTCAAGTTTAAATAACATAATTAAGAGTATAAATAGGCTACTTTCGTATATTATTTTCTCGTAATTATTAAATCTTATTTTTTTATCCGGGTATTAAATATATATGTTTGGTATAAACATTTAGTTGTGTTGTATATATATAATAAGTCAACTGTTTATCCTACTTGATGAATCTTCTTATATATATATCAAATTGACTTTTTTCTTAAAATAATTGTCAGACTGATCTACTGCATGGGGAACTTATAGATTGGAATTACTCGCTACACGCTCCTCCCCAAAAATCCTAAGTATAGACTTTGAATGTGAGACAATTGGAATTATTATATTTGCTAACTTGCTCCTTTCTTATTTGCTCGAAATTTCTTGACAATTATATAGGTGACTTAATTAAATAGTTTTACAAATGTTGAATTTTACAATTTTCTTATTTGTATTATTTGTTTGAGAGAATTAATTTTGCAAAGTTAATAATGTGATCAATACATATATATATTGATCTCTAAAGAGAACAATTTCTTAAATCAACATGAGTTTGTAGACGAGTTGAGGAGACACACAGCCTAAAAACTCCAACTTTTTCAATCCAAGCATTCTATTTTAATCAGATGGTAGAGGATGAGAATCATACATATAAATAAATCATGACAAATTGGAATATCGTGCACTGAAAAGAGACGATTGACAACAAGTTACAGTCATGAAAATTGGTAAACCTCGAGTTGTGATTCAATTGGGTGTAGACGGGTTTTAATATCAAGATTAAAAACTTCGATAAGTTACTTGATGAATATTGTGCTAGATGATTAGTCGACCTATTTTTTTACAAATTGGGTGTTTCTTGCAGGGTTTTTGAAAACATAAGGAAGTTTGGCACAATAAAAATTTCACAAGGTTCTTTCTTGTAGGTTTAACATAACACATAGGAGTATTTTGCATTTACCCCAAGAAGAATACCCCTTTCAATTTTTTATTTGTGGTTTTGGAGGATTGCACACAGATTAAATATGTAATAAATAGCCAATTTTTTTAAGGAAAATCCCCAACACACAATTTTAATCAAATTAATAGTTACAATATTAATTAGCATTAATTATAAGCATCAACAAGAAGGGTAAAATTGATAGAAAAAATTAATTTTACATTAAACTCTTAAAACGACAAATAAAAGTGAAAAAAAATGGAGGGAGTAACTTTATTCCACATTCATATTATTCATCTCTCTTAATTTCTCCGCAAAGTTGAAATCTAGACCACAATAGATAAACAACGAAGAGATTAAAGAGGATTTAAACTAATTTAAAATCATGAAAAAAGCACAAAATCACTTCTGAAAAGCTCATACAAACACCACTTAAAAGTGAAAGAGAGGTCCAAAATATTCATAGAATCAAGTTTAAATAATAAAGGAGAAATTAAGAGGTCTAAAATATTTATAGAGTCAAGTTTAAATAACATAAAGAGTATAAATTAGGCTACTTTTGTATATTATTTTCTCGTAATAATTATTAAATCTTATGTTTTTTATCCGGGTATTAAATCTATATGTTTGGTATAAACATTTAGTTGTATATAATAAGTCAACTATTTATCATACTTGATCAATCTCCTTATATTTATATCAAATTGACTTTTTTTTTTTTTTTTTAAATAATAGTATGAATAATCTGCTGCATGGGGAACTTATAGATTGGAATTACTCCAATTGGAATAGTTGTTGGGAAAGACTAGACCATTTCATACTCGCTACACGCTCCTCCCCAGAATAGAATAATCCTAAGTATAGACTTTGAATGTGAGACAATTACAAGGAAAGAAGAAACTGATAGTCTATATATTTAGGGAACGTTCGGTTAGTCTAATGGGGCTGAATTATATCGTAGGGGTGGTGTAATTGTTATATGAACAAATAAGTGAATAAGTTTTTTATATAAGAGGAGGTGGTTCACTTTTTTGGGACGACTCAAAACATAATCAGTCAAACCAATTATATAATATAGGCATAATTAATTTTTGAAGCTTGATTTATTATGCAAACGAATGCATCCTTAAAGTCTAATTTTAATTACCTATGTATGTGAGCAAAAATATTTGGATCCAATTTGTTTACAATCAGGTGCGGATCCAGGATTGTAGAGTTGGGGGGCTTAACCTAATATCGGTGTTGTTGTTGTTGTTTTTTTTTTTTTTTTGTAGCAATAATATTCATGTTATTTTATTAGCATATATTTATGAAAATGAAATTTTATATTATTTGACAATTTTAATAAATAAAAATCCACTAAAGCGAGTCAATTAATCTTCTAACTGATTATAGGATTACTTGTTTAGGGGATTATGTATCATCAATATGAATAAGTTCAAGCACAATAAATTTTAACACACATACAAACTGGCAAAAATAACTTAAAGAAATATTTCAATAAATCAGTAAGTCAATAATGAAACGTAAAAATTAAATGCAAGTAACATTTCAAAGAAAATTGAGCATTTCACAACTAATCACAAATAATTTAAACATTCTAAATAGGAGATTATTATACACCCTGTTTTAGGCTGAAGAAATAAATGATGTGTGGTTTTTCATTTATTTTGCTTCATAAAATTAGGCCAACATTTTAATTGGGCCATATAATGTGCTTAACACCACAAATATAATTTTCTTGAACTATACTATTTACGAATTATAAACAAATTATATATATATATATATAGCATAAAGAAAAATTAAAAAATCTGCACAACTTGGATCCGCCCATGTCCACAATCACCATTGACGATGAAGTGGAATGATATGTAACCCTTTCGTCCCATTATTTTATAATACCCGTTTAAACTTTCCAATAATTTTAGTAACTTATTATATTAAATTATTTAGATTTATGGTGTATTAAACCTTTTAAATATTAATTCATAATAGCTTGTTATATATTGATTCCATTGACAAATTTTCAAGTACCCTTACCCAATCAAAATTTGTTCTTGTTATAAAATATATAATATTATCATAAAATATGGATGTTCATGATATATTTTGTCCTAGTTTTGTGACATTCTATTGAAGAATATCATACCAAATTTGAAAGGTTTTGTAATATTTGTATTGAAGGTCATAATATGACCATTTAGTAGTATTGTAACTCTGATATTATTAATATATCTTTCTTTAGTCCTATAAATAAAGGACATTTGTAATGTAATATATGCATAATTTAATTTTTGAATCTTGATTTATTATGTAAACGTAACGCATCCTTAGTGTCTAATTTTAATTACCTATGTACGTGAACAAAAATATTTGGATCAAATTTAACAACAATCACCAAAAGTTTAATATATTAACGATGAAGTGGAATGACATGTAACCCCTCCGTCTTATTATTTGTCCTTCATTATATAGTTACAATACCTTTTTAAATTTCTCAATCTTTTAACTAATTTATCATATTAAATTATTCAAGTTACTGGTGTATTAAACCTCTTAAATATTGATTCATCCTAGCTTCATATTGATTCAATTAACCAATTTTCAAGTACCCAGGCCCAATCAAATTTTTGTTATTTTTTCCCCCTTTGTTTTTTTTTTTCTAAGTTCCTTGATTCCACACCCACCCCAAATGTAAAGTATCACAAACGGACTGGTGAATTCTAGTTAATAGTTATCAACTAAAATCAAAATGCATATATATTTTGTGCCTCGTGTAAATACAAATTGGATAAGAAATGTTTGCTTGCAATGATAGTTCATTTAATCACCTTAACTTTCTTTAATTCTCTTCAAAATTTTATTCCAGTAATATTTTCTAAATATTCATATTTTCAATACAAAGTGGATAAATTAATTAGCAAAATTTTGTAAAATATCTACTAATCCAAAACTCTAAATCATGAATATTTAAATCTATTCCTAATACATTGTTTAGATGAGATGAATTTTATCCCCATAAATTTCCATTATATTTGATAACTTGCTTCATTCTTGTTTTCTCGAAATTTCTTGACAAGTATATAGGTGACTTAATTAAACAATGTAATTCAAACGATGTGTCTCTTGCAAAAAAATATTTTGATGCTTATAAATAGGAGACTTAATCAGGACAATTAAGCATTCCTTTTTTCTGGCAATAATCATAAATTACTTTCTTCTTTACTTTAATTTTCTGTCGAACTTTTTGTTTGTTTCGGTTAACTGTGGGTTCATTATTTCTGCAAATAATGATACCAAGAATCAAACTGCATGCACAATGACAACCTCATAAATATCATTTTAAGATTGTTGGTGTTTAACAATATATTCATTGTGAATAAATGCCTTTTGGCACTTATCCTTTCATGAACGAGTACCTTCTTTAATTTCAGATTGAGTAACTAAACTGAATAATCAAGCGTTAAAAGGGGAAGGTAAGATTGTTTTATAAGTTCGGGTGTACCAGATAACTTGTGGGTGAAAACTCTTTAGATGTCTAACAACATACTGAATCAAGTTTCACACGCGCGCACACACACACACACACACAAAAACAATATCATTCCTTATGAGTGATGGAAAAGTAGAAAAACAAGCTATAAATACCTCAAAGTTTGGGGCAGCTTAACTAAAGTTTCGGTTCTATTTACCAAAATTTATAATTAGAGTTAGTTATAAACTTATGCGAGAATAAACCATAGTCTAATTTGATTCGTTTAATTTCTAGAATGAAATATGTTCTTACTTTTTGGGAAATTCTTACCCAAACCGGATTTGGTCGAACCCAAAGTAACTACATGGTAAGTGTAATACACTTGATTTGGGATTGAATATAACTCTCAGGAGAGTGACCAATCACAAAGCAAGTGCTATACACTTGCTTGGTGGTTGAATGGGTTTGGCCAAGTCAGGCTTGGACAAGAATTTTCCCTTACTTTTTAGCTAGCTTTCTTGTTGAGAGATAGTAAGTTAATGGCAAAAACACAATATTAGTCCTTAATTTTTGCAGGAATGTGGAAAAAGGACATCTATAGTTTCGGTAAATAATTTACATCCTTCATATTTTATGTTACTGTAATTTTAGTCCTCTTACCCGTAATTATAATTCTAAATTCAGCGAAATTAAAAACTACTTCAAAAATTTGCCAGAATTTATGGGGAAATTAAGGATTTGACAAGGCAATGCGGTTGGCTTTCAACCGCATGGCGGTCATTTGGAAAAAATCCCTAATTTGTTTATTTGGGTGACAATTTTTAGGCATTGATTTCAATTCCGATGAGTTTATGATTAAAATTGTTTGGGTGACAATTTTTAGACATTGATTTCAATCCCGGCGAGTTTATGAATAAAATTGCTGATAAAATGACTAAAATGGCAAAAACTAAAAAAAAAATATATAATTTGATCGCCGCGCGAAACCTATTTTCGCTGCACTGATTAAGTAATAGGACTAATATTGCTTTTTTGCAGTAAGTTAATATAACCAAGATTTTCGATTCATGTGAAGATATGAATAGCCATAAGCATTTATTATTCTTTTATATAGTTGTAAGATATTTATTTCTCGTCATAAAGCAATATCTAGGTTTTTTGCAATTTGCACCCCCGGACATGGAAAATAGGTATTAGCACTCTCGAAACTTAGATTTAACACTTTGCACCATCGAAATATAAAAAATGCAGCATTTTGCACCCTCATTTATTTTCAAACAAAACTTTAAGGGCAAAATAGGTAATTTAATAGTATAAGCACTTTGCACCATCAAAACTTGAAATTTCGCACATTGTACCCCCAAAATAAAATTAGCACTTAACACCCTCTAATTAAGGACAAATCAACAACTTCCACCCCCGAAACACAATAAATGGGCCCAAAACACAAAATTAACACTTAACACCATCAAATTTAAAAAATCCAAACCCCTAGCATTTTTCGTCAAAGTTGACTATCGGAGTGAAAAAAATCTAAGATAAATTTTGTAATTCATTTTTTTACTTAAATTATGCAAAATACAATTATAAATACTCGAATACTCATTTCTTTCTCCATATTTCTTTTCAACAATATAATCATAAATAACTAAATAAAGTACAAGCAAACTTCTCAAAGACTCATTGTCTACTTCAATATATCAAAGACCTATAAGTAATTACCTATTTTGCCTTAAAAAAAATTCACCTTAATGGTCAACTTTGCCGGATAAAATGAGGGGTTTGAGTTTTTTTTTTTTTAATTTGAGGGTGTTAAGTGTTAATTTCATATTTTGGGGTGCAAAGTGTCCATTTATTGTGTTTCGGGGGTGCAAGTTGTTAATTTGTTCTTAATAGGGAGTGTTTAGTGCTTATTTTATTTTGGGGGGGCAAAATGCCGAAGATTTACAATAGAATTACCTATTTTGCTCTTGAGTTTTTGCTTGAAAATAAAAGAGGGTGCAAAGACTGTATTTTTTATATTTCGAGGGTGTAAAGTGCTAAATCTAAGTTTTGGGAGTGCAAAGTGCCTATTTCCCATATTTTGGGGGTGCAAAGTGCAAAAAACCCACAATGTCTCTAGCTAGCTATTGCCCGTAAAATTTTGATGCCTAAGTGTAACAATAGCCACAACTAGTTCTCGTCGAGCTTGATTGTTGTTATTAGCTGTTGTAACAATTTTGATTGTTATCCTGAAGTGTTAACTGTATGTAGCCCCTTAATTTACTCATTTGCAACTGTTAAAAAGAGACTTCTTCATACATGGAAAAAGTAAAAAAAAGAAAAAGAAAAAAGTTTCTACTCATATACTATCTCCCTAAACCAGATTCTGTAGAAATTTGATCATGTTGCGGTTGTTCGAGCACTAATGATATGTGCTTCACTATTAATGTAGTGGAAAAAGTCCCGAGAATTGAAGTGGTTTGTCTTTATTAATTCCGAAAGCACCGGATGGCAAATACAACTATAAGAGCATCTCCAATAACAGACATTAAAGCCAAATATAATGCTCCAACTGACAAAACGTAGAAAAGACTTGCTCCAGCAAAGGCATCATCTCTGCACCTATTTTGGCATCAAAATCAATGCCTTTGCAAAGGCATTAATTTTTTGCTCTACTTCAGAGGCAACGTCCAACGGGCAGAAATTGAACTTCTGCAATGGTAAAAATTAAAAATCCACTGCAAAATTGGTCACAAAGTTTCAATTAGACCACACAACTTCTAGAATCTAATGCAAACTTAAAAATCAGAGAAAGATAATTTGGTTCATACCTCTACAATTTCAATTTCAATTTTTCTTGCTTCAATATCTCTTCTACGGAAAGGGAGGAGTGAGTTTTAAGTAGCTGAAATTTTTAGATTTAAGTGAGGGAGGGAGGGCGACAGTGAGAAAGGGAAGGGAGGAAGGGAAGAGAGAGAGAGAGATAGAGGGAGACGAGGTATTTGACCATGAGACTTTGTGTTATTTGTGTATATAGGTTTAATGTATATTTAAGTTTGAGAGTTTATATTTAAGTATGTTTAGATTATACTAAGTACATGTGATTAATTTGGGCTTATTTTGGAATTGGGCTAGTGGTCTTGACTTGCTATGGATCATATTTTATGTAGCTATAATATTAATTTTTTAGTTTAATTTGTAATATTTGTTGATCATGTTATTTTTTTTTTATATATAGTCTATAATGGGTACAACATGTTCACTAATCTTCAAAATGGTGAGCCACAGTTGGACAAGAATGGGTATGTAGGCAACAATTCTATGCAAAGTCCACGCAAAACAAAATGAATGAATTTTATTCTCCCACTGAGGATATTTATCGCCTCGGCATGGCTTAATACAACTAAAGATCCAATTCATGGAAACTAACAAAGTGCTTCTGAATTTTGGAAGAGGATATACGATGAAGTTACTAAAAATGGTGGTGAAAGGGAACGAACCGAAGTTGATAAGGATATGAAAATCTTATGCTACAAAGCTTATTTAAAATTTTAAATAGTAGTGTAAAGATGAGGATCAATGTACCATATGGATAAAAATGCTAATCGGATATTTTAATGTCGAATCACAAACTAACACGTGGATATATAATCTTATCACTAAAATTGTTTCAGATATCTCAATATCTAATCACAAACTGACATGTGAATATCAAATATTATTGATAAAGATATCTCAATGTTGAATCACAAACTGACATTTGGATAGCAAATCTTATCGATAATTTTTTTTTTATCATATATCTCAAAGTTTAATCACAAACTGACACATGGATAGGAAATATTATCAATAAAGATATCTCAATGTAGAATCATAAATTACCACATGGATAGCAAATCTTATCGATAAAACTTCAAATCAGATATTTTAATATTGAATCACAAACTGGCTCGTGGATATCAAATCTTATCAATAAAAATATTTAACATTTTTTAACATGATTATTTTTAATTTAACTTTCTTTACTTTAAATTAAATTTAAATTTTTATAATTTAAAATGATGATCCATTTTTAATGCCTATTGCTCGAGTAAAAAACTTTTATGCAGGTATCAAAACACTGTAGTAGACATTAAAGAGTGATTTGATGTTGTTTTTTTATGTCGGCTATTGGAGATGCTCTAAGGAAATCGGATCTAATACGAGTTCATTCCTTATCCGTTATTTTGGTTTGTTTTATTGTTCTTTCACTACAACAAAATGCATCATTTGGAAGGACAAAATTTGTTACAGAAAGCGATTTTTTGTTACAAAAACTTATTTGTAACAACTCTAATTCGTTACCTTTTTCGTCCCAACAACTCTGTCGCAAGAAGTTATTGTAATTTCAAACTCTATAGTTTCGTTACAAATGTCTTCAAACTTTTGTAACAAAGAAATCTTTCTTTACTATATCTTTAGTACTAGTAACAAACATGTCCTTACAAATAACCATCACATGTCTTTACAAATATAGATCTCGTTACAAATAATTGAATTTTGCATTTTTTTTAAATGAAGATTTATTACAATGAATTAGTTACAAATAAGAAATAATGACAAATTGTCTCTTTACAAATGATCAGATTTTGTACATCCATGTTCGTATCCAATGCAAATCCGTTTTCTTTACCGTTATTCAAGAACTAATTTATAATTTAGTCATTATTATGCACACTCGCACATATACACGCATATATATATATATATCGCATCACAAAATATACTTAATCAAAACAAAATGATATTAATTAATAAGCATGTTCAAATTAAAATACCATTTCCTGTCATAAATATATACTAAAAATTAGATGTAATTGTAAAGTAGCCAAAATAGCCAAGATAAACATAGTGGTTGCATGTTTCTAAACAAAAGTATCACCAAGAGTCAACTATTTCGACAAAAAATCCAAAAATAAGATCAATCTTTTGCTTCGCAACCATTTGAACAAAAACCTCATGCTACTTGATAATTATGACAAGATCTTTGCTTCAAAAACCTGTAAACATAACCAAAATATAGCATTAATTCAATGTAGAGCCGAACAACATGTTAAAAGAAATTAAGAGAAAAAGTGTATATCTTGATATTATTAAAAAATGTGATGTGATAGAATACCTATATCAAAGAGTTTTCTGCATAATTTTACAAACTCTTGCATCACTTTATAACCTCCTGCAAGGAAATAATAATAAGATACTTGTTTTAGCATAAAATTTAAGATAAGTAAAGGCATAAGTCTACGGTGACAATATATAAATTATCATATTGGTCAACATCTACTTGTGCAATTCCTATCCATAATTGATCAATACCATTAGAACAACTAATGAAATGTTTATTAATTTCAGCATCAAAGCTCCAGAAAACTATGTATGCAAATGTAGTATAAGCTATCTTTATGAATAGTCAGTGTCAAATGATTGTATTTTAGCACCACCTTTTATATATATATATATATATATATATATATATAGTTATTGAGGTTTAACTTATAAAGTTTAGAAGAAGAGTTGTTTTGCTGCATTTTCATAAATGCCAACATCATTTTCTTCAATTCCATTTGACCTTCTCTCAGTTCCTGTATTTCCTTAGCTTGGCTTTCATTAGATTCCTTATAGTTTTCAAGTAAAGCTTGTCGAGATTTGAATTCTTCATCTCTCTTTGCCAACTTTTCCTTAAGTTCTTCAAGTTGCAAAGATTTAGATGTTGACCTCTTAGTGCATTTAGATGACACAACTCCATGTCCCAAGCCCCTCTCATATCCAGATCGATGACCAAGTGCCTTAACCATAATTTCTCGTTCAGAAAGCGAGCTACTAGTCTCATTAGCTTCATCCCTTAATCGTTCTATTTCAGCCTATCATTTAACTCAAAATATAATGCATACTATCTTAACTTACATACACATTAATAAAAAAAATGTATGAAGCTCAACTTACGTGCATTGCTTTAGCCCTTTCATTTACATAAACTCCATTTTTCTTATAAATTTCCCCAAAGTTATGAATAAAGCTTGGAGTTACCTACACATTTGAAAAATGAAAATTAATAGTATATTTTAATTGATCTTAATAGAAAATCATTATTCAAACTTAAAATAGTGCATTACCATTTGCAATAATCTTGTGTGGTAGGATCTTGAACCCGAAGTATGAGTATACGACATCTTTGATCGGTTCTGGGCATTAATAATGGACCTTTTATGCATTTATATATGAAAAATAACTCCTAAAACATATCAATATTTTAAGCCAAATTTGTTTTTCTTACTATTTCAATCATTCCCGAAAATATGAGAACCGAGGGGTCTATTTGGATGAGTTTTGGCTCGACTTCGCGGGTCTCGATTTAAAAAATTCGGTTTGGGTGATTTCGATGAAACCTTTGAGACCTCATTTAGATGAATTTTGGATGTTGGGTTTTGTAATTTGTATAAGTTGAAACTCCACTTGAATTGGGTTTGGATATTGGGGTTTTAGGGGAAAAAGTAAGTGTGTTGGATAAGGATGAAGATGAAGAGCACTGAAGACAATTTGTAAAGGGAGGATTTGATGAATTCCAAAACTTCCTTTTGGGACGAGAACGAACTGACTCTACATCTCCTGAATCCACTACCCGCTCAAATCTGCTAAGTATAAATCAACTTAGATGATATCCCTTTGAAGAATTTTTGACTAAGTAAAGAAGATATCAGAAGAGTCAAAATTCAAGGTCCAAGGCTACTGATCTGCTGAAGGAAAGAAATCAGACTGGTGAAGATCAGCCGACTCAAAACAAATTTGTTCAACCTTGAGATCAGCTTAGTTCGCCATAAGACTTGTCCTTTCGTCAGCCAAGTGGAAAAGATCAAGAAACCTTTTCAACGGTAATAAATGCCCCTGGAAGTAATAAATGCTGAAGTACAAGGCTATTAAAGACAAATGATTGAAGAAATACTTCGCATCAGCTGGGTGCATTTAATGCTGCCTGCAGAAAAGTACTGTTGACAGTACGGACAGACTGCAAAAGAGCCGTTCGCGGAAATTAAGGACCAGTACCCGAGGTTTTTGAATTTTGTCTCTCTTCAACGGACATTTTTCAAACCATGAGTATAAATAGCTGGAAGAGACGAAGAGAAAGAAGAACAACACAATCTCTGAGAAATTTTCGAAGCAGAATTCTTTAAGTCTCAAGAACAGCTCACTCATCAGCTTAGTCATTTGTTGACAAAAGCAGAGTTGAAGAACAACGAAAAATACATCTTCTGAGTGATTTTGTAATCGTGAGTGTTGTGCGAAGTGTAGATCCATCTTTGTGAGTGATCTAACTTCAGATGATAGGTTTTCTTAGTGATTTCCTATTGTGAGTTTACGGCCAGATTCATTTGTTGTTTTGGCGTAAGTGGAGTGTACTAATTACTTTGTCTTTTTAGTATAACCCAAGATCTTTGTGACTTGGAAGAGTGGACTAAAGGATATTCAAATCCATATAACCACTATAAAAATTACTTGTGTTTTTACATTGCTTTCAAACTCGCATATTTTCAGATTGCATAGAACACTTTGATTTAACTGTTTGAAAAGTTTATAAGGAAAGGAGTTTTATAAAACTGGGGAACAAACTTTCAAACTACTGAGTTTACTTGTGAAAAACACTTTACAAATCTGCTGCAAGTACTCTAAGTATTGAAACTGATTTTAACAAAATCAGCTAAGTAATTATCAGATTAGTGGTCACCAGAGCTGTTCAAAGATTTGTTCGCGATCAGCCAAGTAACTTACTGTTCGATAACAGCTTAGTCTGTTCATGTTAGAACAAAAGTTTTAAAGTTAAAAATTGTTAAAAAGTTTAGAGGTCTATTCACCCCCCCTCTAGACCTCATCTGACCACTTGGGACCAACAAGTGGTATCAGAGCAGGTGGTTCATTAGAATCAGCTGCCTGATCAACGAGCTTGATACGAGTGTTTTTCAAAGGTTTTCAAACTTTTCAAAAGAGCATATTTTGAAAAATCAAATTTTTTTAAAAATTGATTGTATCAGCCATGTTCCCCACATAGCTGGTATGAGCTTTGAAGACTGGAAAATCAGAATGGAGATTTTCATGGCGGCTTATAATTATAACATGTACACATGTATCATCAAAGGTCCATTCAGATTCACCAAGACTATAACGGTTGATGAAGCAGAAATAGTGGTGGTAAAAGATCTAACATAAATGACAGCCGAAGAAATAAAGTTGTTTAACCTGGATAAAGTTGGCCGTTTCATCATGACCAAGGCCCTTGATAATGATCGATTTGACAAAGTCAAGCACTGCAAGACTACCAAAGAGATGTGGGATAAGGTTCGTGACATGAGCGAAGGAAACGACGACATCAAAGAGCATCAGCTGAGTGTTGCTCTGGAAAAGCTGGACAACTTCAAGATGAAGTCTGCGGAAACCATTGATCAGATGGATACAAGGTTTACAAGGACGATGAATGAAGTGTTGAAGCTTGGAAAAACCTTCACTGATAAGGAGATAACCGTCAGAGTTCTGAAGGCTCTACCTCCGAAGTTCAACATGAAGGTGACAGCCATGGAAGAGTCAAGAGATCTGGGAAAGATTTCACTTACCGAGTTGTTATCAGTACTCAAGGCGTACGAGTATAAACTGCCAAGAATGGGTGTTGAAGAAACCTCTACTTCAAGTCCCACAGCTGCACTTGTTGCTGCTGAAAATCCTAGAAGGTCAGCCTACAAAAGCAAAGAAGTGGACTCATCTGATGAAGCCACAATACTCAACAAAAAGGAGTACACTGCTGAAGACGTTGCATTGCCGATGAACAACTTCAAAAAGTTCTACAGACGAAAAATGAAGAACAAATATAACAATGCTTCTACTTCTAACCCTACTTCTTCTTCTCAGGATAAGGATTCTTATAAATCCAAAATGATGTGCTATAATTGCAGGAAACTGGGTCATTTCATTAGAGACTACCCATATCCTAAAGCCGAGAAGTATACAGAAGAAGAAAAGAGAATCAGAAAGGAAAGAAAGCATCAGAAAGGCAAGGTGCTGGTAGCAGAAGCAGAAAAGCTAGCTGTTGTCTACTCATCTGATTTAGATTCAGACACTTCTGATGAAGAGTCTTCTGATGAAGTGAGTCCTGCTCTTCTCTGCCTGATGGCTAAGGAATCTGATGACTCCGAGGATGATGAGGTAACTCCTCTTGATAATGAATTATTTAATTCATTTGAACAAATGATGCTCAACAATACAAGCATTGCTGATGCATTTAAAAAGCTTAAGGAAGAGATGATATTGCTGAAAGAGCAAAACAGTTCACTGAAACTTAAAGCTGAAAAGCCAAGAGAATCAGCTGAATACAAACTGATTGAGCAAGAAAATGAATCTCTGAAAGCTGAATGTGAAGTCTATTAGGGTAAAATCATTGAGCTTGAGAAAGTCATTGAGTCTCATGATAAGTCAACTGTTGCATCCACTCACATGTCTAGTAAACAGAAGACACATTTAAATCAGGATAGGTTAGAACTGAACCATACTGAAAAATTTATATCTGCTGACAATAGTAAGGTCATTTTGTATGTTCAGACTACTAAACCTGTTTCACCTGAGAAAGTGGTAAAGGAGACGAAAACTCCTAAGGCTAAAAAGAGCAAAGAGCCTAGTGTAGGAAAACAGACTGGTAAGTCCAAACAGAAGAGTCCTAGGAAGTCTTCTGATAAGGTCAAAACCAATCAGACTAGTGATAAGACTAAGTCATCTGTTAATGAGCAAGCATCTAGTAAACCAAAGAAGCATAAAAACAAGAAAAATCAAAATGCTTGGTATGGAAATGAGTCTTATTATGTGCAACCTGCTGCATATCCTCCTATGTATCATGCACCTCAATTTCCTACTTACTATGCACCATATCCTGCTCATCCAATGCATGCATATCCTCCTTATCATGCATCTTATTCTGCTTATGAACATTATCCTTATCATGCTGATCATAAACAATATGACAAATCTGATGTACGTGATAAAGGCAAAGATGTTCATGCTCCTGTTGAAACTCAGAAGCCTAAGAAGCCTAAGACTTCATCCTCTTGGGTTATCAAAGGTGGAACTAATCCTTCAGGACCCTCTCAATAAGGGTACCTAAAACAATTTTACTTTGTTTTGTAGGTTATGATTAGGAGTAGGAGTAAAGTAGAAAAAATCTGGTACTTGGACAGTGGATGTTCAAGACACATGTGTGGAAACATACATGAGCTCACTGATGCTGTTGTTGTGGATGGTCCTAAAGTTACTTTTGGGGAAAGCTGATCAAATGCAGCATTGAGATATCTGACGTCTCTTATGTTAAAGGCCTCAAATACAATTTGCTGAGCATAAGTCAATTTTGTGACAAAGGATATTCGGTCATCTTCTCAACAGATAAGTGCTACGTTGAACAGATTGGTACAAAGAAGGTCATCTTATCTGGAAGGCGACAAGGAAATGTCTACACAGTGGACTGGAATTCTGCTGACAAGAATTCAAGCATTTGTTTGGTGGCATCAACACCAAGTGAAGTCAGTTGGCTGTGGCACAAAAGAATGAATCATGTGAATTTCAAGACCATCAACAGACTTATCAAGAACAATCTGGTAGAAGGAATTCCAAAGACAGTCATGAGCAAAGATAAGCTTTGTGACGCCTGTCAGAAAGGTAAACAAATCAAGTCATCGTTCAAAAGCAAGAAGCTTCAATCTTCTGGAAGAATATTGGAGCTGCTACACATGGACTTATTTGGACCAATTGATCCTATCAGCAATGGTGGAAAGAAATACTGCCTAGCTGCTGTGGATGATTATTCAAGATACACTTGGGTGATTTTCATGGAGAAAAAAAGTAAAACCAAGGAGCATCTTACAAATCTGACGGAAAAGATTCAAAATGAGAAATGTGTGAAAATACTGAAGATCAGATCAGATAGAGGGACTGAATTTACAAACTCTACTGTTGAAGAGTATTGTAATACCAGAGGAATCAGTCATGAGTACTCTGCTGCCAGAACCCCTCAACAGAATGGAGTTGCTGAAAGGAGAAACATAACTCTAAAAGAAGCTACAAGGACAATGATAGCTGAAGCTAAGTTGCCTCAAAGATTTTGGGCAGAAGCGACAAATACAGCATGCTTTACCCAAAACAGATGCATGATCAACAAGCACCAAAACAAGACTCCATATGAAGTTTGGAACAACAGGAAGCCAAACATTCATTATTTTAAGATATTTGGTTGTAAATGCTTTGTTTTAAATAATGGGAAAAATCACCTTACTGCATTTGCAGAAAAGGCTGATGAAGCAGTATTTGTAGGATACTCTACTGTTAGTAAAACTTATAGAGTCTTTAACAAAAGAACTTTACTTATAGAGGAATCCATTCATGTAGTATTTGATGAACCAAGTCAATCTTCTGAAAAGAATCAAAGTACTAATCAAGATCTGTCTACTGATTTACAGAAGTTGAATGTTGGAAAGAATGAAGAATATGTTCCCATCATACTACCTGATTTCAACCCAGCTGATAACTCAAGTGCTGTTCAAAATCACAATGCTGATTGTCTAACAGACGAGTTGCAAACAGCTGAAAGACCATAGACTGTTCAACAGACAACAAATGTTCAACAGACTACTACTGGAACTCCAACAGTAGTGTTGCAAGATCAAAGCAAAGGTCAACATTATGATTTGCAACCTGATCTTAGATGGCTCAAGAATCACCCACCAGAGCTGGTGATTGGTAATCCTTTGGATAAAGTGAAGACAAGGAGACCTGCTGCAAGTGATGCAATGTTTGTCAGCTTCCAATCTCAAATTTAGCCCGAACAGATTGAA
This sequence comes from Penstemon eatonii, assembly GCA_038501285.1. NCBI lineage: Eukaryota > Viridiplantae > Streptophyta > Magnoliopsida > Lamiales > Plantaginaceae > Penstemon > Penstemon eatonii. The sequence continues at coordinate 62,037,070 of CM076715.1, read as the reverse complement.
GAAGCTCTTAGTGATTCAAACTGGATTGAAGCTATGCAAGAAGAGCTAAATCAATTTGAAAGGAATGAAGTCTGGTACTTAGTTCCTAGACCAAGTCATCAAAGAGTCATTGGCACTAAATGGGTATTCAGGAATAAAATGAATGAAGATGGTGTTGTTACCAGAAACAAAGCTAGATTAGTGGCCAAGGGTTATTGCCAAGAAGAAGGTATTGACTTTGATGAGACATTTGCACCAGTAGCAAGATTAGAGGCTATCAGACTCTTTCTTGCTTATGTTGCTCACAAGAATTTCACAGTCTATTAGATGGATGTGAAATCAGCTTTTCTCAATGGAGAATTGCAAGAAGAAGTTTATGTTGAACAACCACCTGGATTTGAAGCATATCAAGAAGAAGACAAGGTGTATCGTCTGAAGAAAGCTCTCTATGGACTGAAACAGGCTCCAAGAGCATGGTATGATACCCTATCTGATTTCCTTTTAATTAAAGGATTTCGTAAAGGTAAGGTAGACAAGACCCTGTTCACTATTGAATGAGAAGAACATATTTTGCTTGTGCAAATTTATGTGGACGATATTATTTTTTGTTCAACTAATCAACAGATGTGTGATAAGTTCTCAAAGCTGATGCAGAACAAGTTTGAAATGAACATGATGGGAGAACTTAATTATTTTCTTGGTTTGCAAGTAAGACAGTTGCCTGATGGAATATTCATCAGCCAAGCAAAATACACAAAGGATCTGTTCAAGAAATTTGGTATGGAAACTAGCTCTACGGCTAATATTCCAATGTCTACTAGTCTTCGTTTGGATAAAGATGAAGATGGCAAATAAGTGGACATTACCAAGTACAGAGGAATTATTGGGTCACTGTTATACTTAACAGCTAGCAGACCTGATATTATGTACTCTGTTGGGGTTTGTGCGAGGTATCCATCAAATCCTAAGGAATCTCACCTCTTAGCTGCCAAAAGGATACTCAAGTATCTTAAAGGTACTGAAGATTTGGGATTGTGGTATCCTAGGGAATCTGGATTTGAACTAATTGGATATTCAGATTCTGACCTTGATGGCTGCAAGATTGACATAAAAAGCACAACAGGTGCCTGTCAGTTCTTAGGTAGTCGTCTGATCTCATGGATGAGTAAGAAACAGACTTCAGTATCAATATCAACTGCTGAAGCTGAATACATAGCTGCTGGAGCTTGATGTGCACAAATATTATGGTTGAAGCATCAACTTGAAGATTACAACATAAAAATCAGTGGAATCCCTATCTAGTGTGACAATACAAGTGCAATCAGCCATACTCAGAATACTACAAGTCATTCAAGGACTAAACATATTGAGATCAAACATCATTTTATTAGAGATCATGTGGAGAAAGGAAATGTCAAGATAGAATATGTATTTACTGAAAATCAGATTGCTGACATCTTCACAAAACCTCTAAGTGAGACAAGGTTTTCAACTCTAAGAGCTGAACTCGGTTTACTGAAATTGGATGCATAAGCTGAGGGGGAACTTAACAGAAGACTGAAGTTCAACAGCTTAATCATCACAGTTGTCTTCAAGGATTAACTCTAAACAGACTAGTTAACTTATGAACTCTTAAAGTCAGGGGGAACGTGTAAGACTAGCGGTACTTCTGATTAAAAGATGAAATTTGTTGATGACAATTAGTTGAAGTTATGTTTTCAACAAAAGATTAAAGTCTTGAAGGTTGAAGATTTATTACCTAGCTGGATTGACAAACAGCCGAGGAATGTTATCAGTTATTGGCTTTCACTGATAACAGCTTTGTCATTAGGACAGTAGTCCATCAGATAAGTATTTATTTTACTCATCTGATCACCTATGTAAAAGCTTACTACATAAAACGTTTATTTTAAAATACGCTTTTACAAGTGATAAAAGAGCGGTACTTTTCCCGCTCCTCATTTAATGCGATTTGAATTTGAAAGGTCGTAACTGACGCTGCACGAGCAGACCTGACAAGAAATGGATCTAACGGTTAGCTGGTATCACGGAAACCAAGATACCCTAACTCTATAAATCTAGATCTGATCAGCTTAGTAGCTCTTTACGCATCCCAAATATTCAAAGAGCACTGGTGAGAAATTACTAGCAATTTTCTGCAAAATTCTTCTTGTTTCTCTAACTTTCAACATAATTGCGATGGCTGCTGAGGGTATGTACTTGATCTATGACTCCTACTACCAATCTGGTACCGGTTTGATGAAGGAGCTGTTGGAGAAGTTCAAATCGGCCTCACTGGTGAATTTCATGGAGTATAACGAAGGAGTGATCTGGACTGACCAGATGTTGGAATACTACAAGACTGCTGCTGTTGATTTCACAACCCAGGAAATCAAAGCTACTGTCGGAGGTAAATCCATCGTTATTACCCCCCACTCTTCTACACGAGACCTTTGGGCTTTCAAACAAAGGACGACATGACGTCACTATGCTGACAGAAGACAAGCACCAACAGTTCTGGGAAGTCTGTGCCAAGGAAGGGGAGATGTTGTCCGGCAACATCAAGAAACAGTTGAAGGATGAATATCAGCGGATGGCTGATATGGTCTCTAAGCTGATTGAGAATTGCACGTTTTCCTTAGATGATGTCAACATGAAAAGATTCAGCATCATGGCCGCCATTTACTACGGACTGGAAGTCAACTGGTCTGTTATTATTTGGTACATTTTGGCTCACTTCCACGAAAAAAAGAAAGGCAAAGGTCCCCAAACCAATCATAGAATCACTCTCAGCTATCTGCTGTGCAAGATGGGCTGTGCAATGACAAATGCTAAGGAGATTCATACTTCAAAGGCAATGTCGAAGTACTTGCCTGTTACAAAGAGAAAAGCTGAAGAAGCTGATGTGGAAGAGAAAGCTGAGGAATCAAAGGAGGTTCCTGCCAAGAGGCCCAGGAGATTAGTCAAAACAGCTGAGTTAGCTGTTGAGACTCAGAAGAAGAAGGCTACCGATGAGCCTAAGGAGAACACTCCTAAGAAAGTGAAGGAAGTGGATGATGCTGAAGCTACTAAGATCATTGATCTAACCACTACTGATGTCAGGAATATGTCCCCTGCATCATCTTCAAGAACTCCAACTGCTCAAGTGCCTAATGAGACTGTATCTCATAGGACCAGAAGTCAGTTGAGAGATACTGCTGCTTCCAGACCTATTCAAGGAAGGTCAAAGAAAACAGCAAGGAAGCAGATGACATTTGTTGAAGAGCCTACTGAGTTGGAGAACTTAGTAAGACAAAGCCCTCATTCTGCTGAAAGACCTGTTGGAGCTGAAGAGGCTTCTGTTGCTGAACAGATTGATGTGCAACAGACAACTCAAGCAAAACCAATAGTTTAGGTTGCTAAACCTCAGGATGATCCTGATGTGATGATCATCCATCCCATTGCAGCTGCACCTCTTGCATCTGCTGCTCCTAATCCTGCCCCAGCTGACAAGGGAAAGAGAAAAGTTCTAATCAAGAGAAAGAAGGTCTCTGCAGCTGATAAAAAGAAAAGGGAGGAAGCTGAGCAAAGAAAGAGGGATGAACTGGAAGAAAAGAAGGCACTTGAACTAAGCAAGATTCAGGAAGCTAAGGATGCTGAACGAAGAAAGATGTCTGAAGCTGAAAGAAAAGCAGCTGAGGATGCTGAGCTTGCTATGGTCATTGAGCTAAGTAAAACTGATGCTCATGGACCAGTTCATGGTGGAGGTATAAAGATTAATGAAGCTAATGGAGAAAAACCAAAGAAGCCTAAGATGCCTGCTGGAGAGGTCAAGCCAAAGGAGAAGTATGAAATAAGAAGAGCGTTTGACATTGTCTATGCTGACAAAGATCTCTTCAAAAGGTTTGAAAAGACCTTGGCTTATTATGACCAGAAGCTGATGCTGAAGACTCTGTTCACCCATGAAAAGCCAAGATACATGAAATGGAGAGATTATAGGCTGAACAGATCTGTTGCAGAGCTTCAGAGTTGGAAGGAGTTACATGATGAAGAAAAATGGGTTCTAAATTGGCTAAGGACTGACTCTATCCAGAAAGCTTTGGATCCTCATTTTGTAAGGGATGCTATGCATCAGTATACTAAGGACTTTGCTTTAGAGGAAGCCAAGATAATCAAGAACACCTTGCCTGCTAAAAGAAGAAAATCTGATGATGCTGTTGAGAGGGCAATCAATATAGCTATTATGACCGCCTTGAAGAGATGGGCAGAAAGGTCAAGATATCAGCAAGGATGTTCAAGTGAACTGCCTCGGGTTCCAAGCATTCAACAGATCATATTTGGCAAGGAAGTCAAAGACTACTACGAAGTGCCTAAGGGAAACAATGTTTTTACAAATCCATGGATCATTGTGCGACAAATTCGTCAAACAACATCCTTCAATGAAGATGGCAAAATTGCAAGTTTAGTCTATGATGATGTAACTGATCAGCCTAAGGCTGCTGATGAACCCTTAGCAATTGAGTGGAATGCTAAGGAGTCAAAAGTTGATCAGGAGACAGAGCTGAAAGATGCACCTGTCCACCAGGAAGAAGATGAAGGAAGGGAAGCTGCTGATTCTGCTTCATCAGGTGATCAGCATTCATCACTGATGGAAGCCTTCCAGATGCTAATGGAGAATCAAATGAAAGAACTGGAAGGGAAGAACAGCACGCAGCTGAAGAAGTTGCAACAAGAGTTGGCAGAGTCCAACAGCTTACAGCTGAAGAAGTTACATCAGGAGTTGGCAGAGTCCAACAGAATACAGCTTGAAAGCATGCAACAACTTACTGCAAGGACTATCAAGAATGCAATTGATAGCTTTCCCATGCCTGAAGATCATTCCAAGCAGATGATGCACAGTTTTGTTGAGATGAACAGAAACGTTGAAGATGTGAAGGCTGATGTCAATCACCTTCATGATGCTTTAAAGAGAGCTGAAAACAACATAGCTGATCTAACTGCTAACTTCATCAAGATCAGTGATGAAGAGAAATCTATCAATGTTGGGCTGTTGCAGGAACATCACAAAGCTGGAGATGTTATTCATGGAGAACTCTCAACTATGCAACTTAACATTGATTGCTTCAATGATCAAACTGACAACATCAGCACCACTCTCACTCATCTTACTGCAAGTCATGATGTAGTAAATCAGAATTTGAAGGCTTTATGTGCTGCTATGAAGATTCCTACTGTTGCACTTAACATTGCTGCTGAACCTGAAAATGTCACCAAGTCTGATGATGACAAAAAGGGGGAAGATAAAAGGGAAGAACCAACTGAGGAAACTGCTGCTGCTGAAGCTAAGAAGACTGATGAAGCTGCTGAAGAGAAGAGACTAAAGCTGCTGAAGAAATTGGAAAGGTAGAAGGCAAAAAGAAGTCTGAAGAAGAAGCTAAGGAAAAAACCAAACCTGATGAGGAAATGGCTGCAACCGAAGATTCTGCTGAAGATCAAACAGAGCCACTTACCAATTACAAAAATATTGAATCAACTAAGAAAGCAATGGAAGAGTTGAAGGAGCAGCAACTCAAAGAAAAGATGGAAGCTGCTAGGTCAAATCTTCTATTAGATGAGGATGCTGATGAAGATGAAGAGGAAGAAGAAGATGATGATGAATCATCTTATGAGTATGAAGAAGTGCTTGAAGGATCTGATGAAGAAGCTGATAGTTAGAATATATAAATCTTTTTGTAATCAGTTTACTTTATCTATCTTTCAAACATCTCATCTGATAAACTTTGTACTTGTAATATTTTCCATATCAATAAAAGTTAAGTTTACTCCAACACATCTTTTCTATCTCAGAAAATTTTGAGGATTACAATCTTTAGTATAGGTATAACAGGTACTTAGCTGAAGTTTTGTCATCATCAAAAAGGGGGAAATTGTTGGATAAGGATGAAGATGAAGAGCACTGAAGACAATTTGTAAAGGGAGATTTTGATGAATTCCAAAACTTCAAATCTGCTAAGTATAAATCAACTTAGCTGATATCCCTTTGAAGAATTTTTGACTAAGTAAAGAAGATATCAGAAGAGTCAAAATTCAAGGTCCAAGGCTACTGATCTGCTGAAGGAAAGAAATCAGACTGGTGAAGATCAGCCGACTCAAAACAGATTTGTTCAACCTTGAGATCAGCTTAGTTCGCCATCAGACTTGTCCTTTCGTCAGCCAAGTGGAAAAGATCAAGAAACCTTTGCAACGGTAATAAATGCCCCTGGAAGTAATAAATGCTGAAGTACAAGGCTATTAAAGACAAATGATTGAAGAAATACTTCGCATCAGCTGGGTGCATTTAATGCTGCCTGCAGAAAAGTACTGTTGACAGTACGAACAGACTGCAAAAGAGCCGTTCGCGGAAATTAAGAACCAGTACCCGAGGTTTTTGAATCTTGTCTCTCTTCAATGGACATTTTTCAAACCTTGAGTATAAATAGCTGGAAGAGACGAAGAGAAAGAAGAACAACACAATCTCTGAGAAATTTTCGAAGCAGAATTCTTTAAGTCTCAAGAACAGCTCACTCATCAGCTTAGTCATTTGTTGACAAAAGCAGAGTTGAAGAACAACGAAAAATACATCTTCTGAGTGATTTTGTAATCGTGAGTGTTGTGCGAAGTGTAGATCCATATTTGTGAGTGATCTAACTTCAGATGATAGGTTTTCTAAGTGATTTCCTATTGTGAGCTTACGACCAGATTCATTTGTTGTTTTGGCGTAAGTGGAGTGTACTAATTACTTTGTGTTTTTAGTATAACCCAAGATCTTTAGGACTTGGAAGAGTGGACTAAAGGATATTCAAATCCATATAACCACTATAAAAATTACTTGTGTTTTTACATTGCTTTCAAACTCGCATATTTTCAGATTGCATGAAACACTTTAATTTAACTGTTTGAAAAGTTTATAAGGAGTTTTATAAAACTTGGGAACAAACTTTCAAACTACTGAGTTTACTTGTGAAAAACACTTTACAAATCCGCTGCAAGTACTCTAAGTATTGAAACTGATTTTAACAAAATCAGCTAAGTAATTATCAAATTAGTGGTCACCAGAGCTGTTCAAAGATTTGTTCGCGATCAGCCAAGTAACTTACTGTTCGATAACAGCTTAGTCTGTTCAAGTTAGAACAAAAGTTTTAAAGTTAAAAATTGTTAAAAAGTTTAGAGGTCTATTCACCCCCCCCCCCCTCTAGACCTCATCTGACCACTTGGGACCAACAAAGTGTCAAACCTATATCTTTTTTCAGTGAGATTCGAGGGAAAATGTAGGTTGTAGGTGTCAAATCAATGATTTATAGGTTTGAAGAGTTCGAATATGAGTTTCTGAATAAGTTTTTGAAGATTGTATAGGTTTGGTGAAAACTCATTTGAAAGGGTTTTTACTCAGTCTCACAAAATCGGGAGACCGGATCAAAACCCATCCACTTGCACCCGAGATGACTACGACTTCATTATAAGCTTAATTATGGTTGTGACGGCCATTTCTAGGAAAAAATTCAGTTGATTTTGAACCCAAATTCTTGTAGTTACATGGTTTGAGTTTTTAAATTCTTAGTTATTAGAAAATGATATATGTAGTTTTGACAACAAAAGCTTTAGTCTATGTTGATTTAGTAGAACAAACCATAGTAAGTTTTCTCAGCTGAAGACATGGAAGAATAAAATTCAAGTGGGAAATCCTCGGATCAAAATTTGAGGATATGCTACGTTCTTAATGGAAGCTAAGTTGAAGACTTAATAAAACTTTTTTTTTTAGAAAAATGATTGATATATTGAAATAAAAAAATCTCAACAGTTACAAGATGTTTAATGTGCTCCGACAAATCAATTAAATCTAGTAAGAAGACTAATTTTGCTAAAGAATTAACTACTTTATTACCCTAAATTTGAAACATAATTAATCCATAACATCTACATTCAAGACTCAACCACATTAATTCCTAATTTTCAAAGAATTCAAATCAAAACTTTGTATTAAGATTCCAAGTTTTACAAAGCTTCCATTGTAAAACATTCATACTAAGAATTTTGCATTCCACATAATCAATCCTCAGTGGTCATAAACTCCTGCATGTGAGGAAGGCCGGTCACAAATCGTACCGAGGTGAGTCAGTACGGCTTTGGCTAACCATTTGGCGCCAACATCAGTAAAATGCATACCATCCCAATTCATGTAAGAAGACGGGTCCACGCAACTCACTGACAATGGATGCCCACATTGCACCGAATTATTAAAATTATACAATCCTCCTCCTCCACAGCATGCTCTTAGAGCTCCTTCTGTAAATCCTGCATGCAGTATACATAAATATACTAGGTTAATTAGAGCTAATTGAGCAACTGACATTCTGCATCCTTAGAAATACATTGTTTTGAACTTTCCACATTGTAATTGAAATTTTGACAATTTGCACCCTAGAATTCAGTTATGACAATTTACTCCATATAATGTTCATAATGTTTAATTTATCTCTCTGTGATTTGAAAAACAACAATTTACCACCCCCCCCCCCCCCGTAATTTCATAAAAGTTTCACACACCTCCCTGAAATTTTTGTCTGACACTTTAATCCCTGTGTTATGATAATGTGGCAGTTTACTCTACTAGGTTATGATAAACGTGGCAATTTACCATCCGTGTTATCATAAATATGGCAATTTACCCCCAATGTTACAAAAACACTTTTCGTATCCACCTAAATTTCGGCAAGTGAGTTACACTCTTCGGCTGAACGAGGTAAATTACTTCTTTAGAATTTTCATGAGGGGGTAAAGTACTGTTTTTCAAATTATAAGGAAAAAATTGAACATTATGCATTTCACAAAGGGGTAAAATGACATTAGCTTCCCTAGAATTGCATATTATTTGACAAAGTAACTTCCCTGTGATTTGAAAAATAGTATTTACCCTCAATAGTCTCATAAAAGTCTCACACCGTCTCTCTAAATTTTTATTTATGGCACTTTACCCCCTTTATGTTATGATAATGTAGCAGTTTGCCCCACTATGGTATGATAAATGTAACAATTTATAAAACTCAGTACCAAAAATGCAATTATCTCTATTGTAACTAGCTAGCTAGTACATACTAGAATGATCTTTTAAATAGATATATACCGTATATTTCTGGATTACGATATATGTTCATCGCAGCATTGTAATAATCTCCGTAGAATATTTTAGTTTCGGGATGAAGCTCTCGGATACGGCTGAGTTCCATTTGAAGCAAGTCATTGTGATACTGCACAAATTTATTCAACCATTTAATACAACCAGTTGTAGAATCGTAGTCTTCTTCGTTTGTACTTGCGAAATGTCCAAGGTAAGTTGCCGAACATCCAATTGGAAAGTTTCCTGGTACCACAAGTGTCAATGCTCCAAGATTGATAAGTTCCTGCATGCATCAAATATACATATATAAATTATATCCAAGTATTGAAATAAAATTATAGGGAAATTTGCTTCTTTGATACCACAAGATAAATTATCTTACAATTTTGATACTATTGTACACGAAAATATAAATTTGATATCACGGTTTAAGTTTTCGTCACAACTTTCATACTAAGCCCAATTTTTCTCCGGAGATAATGACAATTTACCCCCTATGAAATACATAATGTTCAATTTATCCCTTGTGATTTGAAAAACAACAATTTACCCCTTTTAACCCGAGAATGTAACCCACTTACCGAAATTGAGAGTGAGCATGAAAAGTATTTTGTAATAAAGTAAATTGAGATATTTTCATAACACATGGGGTAAACTGGCATATTATCATGAGGGTAAAGTGCCACATAGAAAAATGTCAGAGAGACGGTGTGAAAACTTTTATTAAATAACAAGGATGTAAATTGAACATTATGAATATCATAAATTGACTCTGGAGAAATATTGGACTTGGTAACAAAGTTGCAATGAAAACTTAAACTGTGGTATCAAATTTGTGTTTTCGTGTCTAATGATACAAAGTTGCAAGGTGACCTATGATGTGTTAAAAAAAACAAATTTCCTTAAAATTATACTTCATGTTAATACTTACGTTGATCGCTTCACCAATTCTTTTAATAATTTTAGGAACAAATGTTAGAACTTCTGTTTCGTTTTTCCCTTGAAGAAATGCATGATTGTAGTCGTTGCCTCCAATTTCTCCCAGAAGAACCAAAGAGGTTTGAAGATATCTTTTATAGTCTGCTGATCATAAGAGACGAATAAAAAAACGGAAATAATAATAATTTGCATTCAATGAGACATAGGTACTTTAATTTTTATTTTTTATTACTCAATATATTTTATAAGGCATTTGATTCTCAACGCTTCTTTCCTTTTATTCTTACAGGTTATCTTTTTACAAAGTGATCTCTTTTGTGTTTTTTTCTCACATTAGTCCCCAATATGAATTATTTATTTCACTTTGATCATTTTCAAGGGGATCTTTTACTATGACCAAAGTGAATTAAATAATTCAAAGTGGGGTCTAAATGTGAAAAAACACAAGAGGGACCACTCTGTAAAAAGTTAATGATAAAAAGAACCATTAGTGGTGTTTACTCTTTTATGAGATACTTAATATGATAAAAATATGCTCTTGTCATTTTTTTGAGATGACTGATTTATAAAAAAACACTTTAACCCTTGTGAAAATTTTAAAGAATCAATTTAGCTCTTTAATGAAAACCATTTTATCAGATGACTGTAACTTCTTAAGATTGTCACATTATCATAATACATAGTTGAATTAATATATACCTGAAGAATTGTTGTATTTATTTGAGAGAAATTGTTTAAACCAACTAAACTGAGTAGCCAATGAGACGTTGGCCAGAGGAAGCGCTATATCCATTTCTGTAAAATGTGAATCCTCCAATGCTGTTCCTCCGACCACCGCAAAATTAACGCTTTCAAGACTAGAATTTCTTCCTTCGTAAAAAAATGGTTCCACAAATGGAAGTCCTAATTCTTCAGCTGTAAATAAATCATAATAATTCATAAATATAAAAGAAAAAGACTATATTTATTTGTATAAAATTAAATTATGAACCATAATTGAATTGAATTCTGATTGCTGAAAACTTGATCAAAAAGTAAAGGGGGAAATGCAAGATACTCCAGAGGGGTTATGTTAAACCTGCAATAAATTACCCTGTGAAATTTTTATTGAGCCAAAGTTCCTTGTGTTTTTAAAAACTCTGCAAAGAACACTTAATTTGTAAAAAATAGGTCGTTGGATCAACATATTTCAAGAAATCATTTTTTAAACACTTCAAGTTGGTCTTTACATGCAACTTCACGTGATATATTTTTAAAATGATTTCTTGAAATATGTCGATCCAAAACGTACTATTTTTTTACAAATTGGATGTTCTTTGCAGGATTTTTGAAAACTCAAAGAAATTTGGCGTAATAAAAATTTCACAGAGTAATTTCTTGCAGGTTTAGCATAACATGGGAGAATATCTTGCATTTACCCCAAAAGTAAATGAGATTGCACACCACGCTGTATGATTTATCCACATCATTATAGAATAAATAACAGAAACACAATTGACAATGACATGATGAATATATTATTTACGTAACTAAATATATATTATATGCATGGTCTCATAAATTTGTTAATTCAAATTCAAATTCTGCCGTATATTATCCTATCGAAAAATATATAATTAAATATAAGACCGAAATACAATACCTATAAAATCAATAATGAGACGGCCATCGGAGAGGCGGCCGGTGGGACTATCGAAGAAAGTGTTACCGTAGGGCGGTAACGTGAAATAGGGTGGCGGGTTGTATTCCGATACGAAATGGAAACCGTTTCCGGTGTCGGTTAAGGAATCTCCGAAACCGACTATGGAGTTGAAACAATTTTCTGCAGATGCAGATATGATTAGAAGGATTGTTAATGCAAAAAAGATAATTTTGGAAATTAATGATTTTACAGCCATGGCTCTAGTTCGTGCTGTGTCGATAGTATTTTAAATAAAATTATTTGGTTAGTTAGGATATATATATAGGGGGATGTTGGTTTATAAATCATAATAATTTATTATCCTATGATTAATTAATGGTTGTTGATATAGTAAGAACAATTCTCATAATTCCAGAGCAAGAAGCCTCTAATTGACCTATATGCCCTTAGTGTTAATTCTTTAACATTAACGAAGAAGAATATCCTTTCCTTTTTTTATTTGTCGTTTTTTAGGAGTATACATGAATTAAGAAACATAATAAATACCGATTTTTTTAAGAAGGAAATCCAAAGAAATACCATTTTAATCAAATAATCACAATATATATATATATATATATATATATATATATATATATATATATTGTGAATTTAACTGAGGATTGATTTGTTCTTCCTCTGTTTTTTCTGTCTTTTTTATTTTTCATAGTTCTCTTGTGCTATTACATGATTAGTTTCGGACGGAATTCAATTTGTAAAGTCCAACAAATATACAACAAAAAATTTGGTTTTATATACCAATATTCAATTAATTGGTCTTTGAATAAAAAAATGTGATTTTTATATTGCTGTCAATTTTTAAAATTGATTTGGTGATTACAAAATCTAACCTATTGAACATGAATTTTGTATTTTCATCTCACAAAAATAAATCAGGGGCAACCACGTCAATTAAAGCTTTTTACTCTGGCATTATAAAATTTGCTCAGGTTATATTAGCCGCCTTATTTGATAATTTATTTGGTGGATCTAGTGGATGGTTCATGATTAAAGTAACTTATTATTTAATTATTTCTATTTTAGCAGCCTTCATTAAAAATTTATTTGTGGATCTAGTGGGTTATTCTTGATTGACTTCTGATTATTTAATTATTTCTATAACAACTTTTGAGCTAGCCACTATTGTTAAATTATCTATCTACCTACGTTGTTTGAAGTGTGTTTGTAATTTCTTTTGAAATTTAAAAGTACTTACTCAAAGAAGAGTTAGAAAATAAATATTTTTATTTTAAACAATGAATGTTTGCAAATAAGTAAAAATAATAATAATAAGAAGCAGATTTATTAGTGTTTGCATCTCAAAGAAGCACATTCGTGAATCTAGTATTAGTTACTATTAAATTACATATTTACCCTTATTTTAGTACAATTATCCAATAGCACATTGGTTCATTTGTAGGAAATGTATGCCCACTATGAAAAAAATACTTAAGAAATCCATAAATAAATAAAAAATCATATTAACTAGCATTAATCAATTAATGAAATAAAGTTAAACTACTAACATTGATGTCTTAGAAACTAAAGTGCACTCGATCAACAATAAAATTCAAATACAATCCATAAATCAAAACTCTTATAACAAAATAATGGAGAGGAGAACATAAATTACCTTACATGGAAATGTTAGAATAGAATAATTTATTGAGGACAAAATTGTCACAAACTACTTTTGAAATATTACAAGAGTACAAAAAATACACTAATAAGAAAATACAAAATACTTCTGAAAAGTTCGTGCAAACACCACTTTAGGTCCAAAATATTCACAGAGTCAAGTTTAAATAACACAGAGTAGGAATTAAGCTACTTTCGTATATTATTTTCTCGTAATTATTAAATCTAAATGTTTTTGTACTATTTATCCTACTTGATCAATATTCTTCTTATACTTAATTATATCAAATTGATTTTTTTTAATAATAATAATAATAAGACTAAATGGGAAATCTAGACCATGGTTTTGGACAATAAATTACTCCAATTGGTATAGGTTGTTGGGAAAGAGCAGACAATTTTCAGACTGGATACATGTACCTCCCTAAAAAATTTAAAATCGAATATAGACGATGAATGTGAGACTTGGAGAAAGAAAGAAAGAAAATGATAGTATTACCCACTTGTCTATATAAGGTCTACTTTTAATATTTGAATCAAATTTGTCATACAGTCACCAAAAGTTTAATTGATGATGAAGTGGAATGACAATGTACTTTCTCCGTCAAATTATATATTTGTACTTTATTAGTTACAATATACGATTAAATATTTTAATTTTTTATATAAATAATTATCATTTGTTATATTAAATCTTTTAAATATTTATCATGCTAGCTTGTTATTGATTCAATCTTTTTCCCTTTTTTGTTAATAAGTTCATGGGTCTCACACTCCCACCTCCACCCCAAATGTAAAGGGGCTGTTTGTTTGGTGTTTTCCAAAAAAAAATTTGTGTTTGGGAAATATCAAACAAACATGTTTTTTATTTTCTGAAATAAATTTTTCATCTATCAATTTTCTCAAACTACTCTCACAATATCCAAACAAACAACAATTTTCTTATCTCTAAACAAAAGCTATATAAACTCTACTCTGATTTGACATAAAGTATTCTATCTCTTACACAATTTATCTCATAACAAACATAATTTGACATAAAGTCTTACACATCTTACACCTACAACCTCACGTTTCCAAAAAAAACCTACACATACTTTATTTCTCAAACCACTCTCTCAAAACCCAAACAAACAACATTACGCAAATCGAAATTATTTCACAAACATACACTACTCTCCCAAACTACTTTCCCAAACACCAAACAAACAGGCCCAAAGTATCACACCAATTTGTGAATCCTAGTTATCAACTAAATTATTAAAGCGACAATCACACCAATCTCTCCTTCTCCCTATAGGAGACTTTTTAGGCAGATTAATCATATCTAACTATTACTAGACATGACATGTCATTTGGTGTACACAAACTAAGTCAGTTTGTATCTAGACCTACTATTCACTGATGTTCATCATCTTCTAAGGTATATTAAAGTTGTGGTCGTTTGTCAATATTAGGCTCAAATTAGCACAATCAGGCCACTTAATCAGATTGTATATTTAGTTCGTTTGGGCTGACAAAAACACGGGCAGCCCGTAGTTATCCGGGTTATGTGTGGACCAGCCCCTTAAGTTGCCCGATTCTAATTCTTCCTCCTACCCAGCAATTAGGTAATCCGGCCCAGTTTCGATAAAAACTTTCCTACTTGCCCCTGGAGTTCGAAAGTAATTACACCAAAAATGCCACTGGTAAAAGAAGTCAGATAAAAATTATAATTCGCTCCATTCCTATTTTCACTTCCCCTTTCATTGTGTACGGGTAAATTCCCCAACCCGAGCCCATCATTTTCAACTCTTCAAGTTTCATAAAGTGGCAATAATATTTGGTTTAATACTTCTTCTTCCTCATCCACTCATGGTTTGAGTTCAGCAGGACACGGATTTGCAGCAAATAAGTTCGAAAGATTCATCAACTTTTTTGATTGAGTAATTTTGGATTGAAGTCGGGTAGATGCATAACTTCTTTAATGAAAAATTGTGGTTCTTCAATTTGGGGTTTTGTGAAGCTGTATGATTTCCATGTATTATGGTTTAGTTTTTCAATTTCGGATTTTGTGATTATTAGTTTCGGATTAAATTTGCAAGTACTAGGTAAAATTCCATAAATTTTCATGTGGTTTGTTTATGTGATTATTAGTTTATGATTAAATGTATACTTGGTAGATCTTACGGAATTAGGAGCTCAAACCCATATAAATTGATTTACTAATGATGGAAGTGAGGCAGAAAAAGCAAGAGGGAGAATGGAGCCCTAGAGAGAGAGAGGCGGGTGTGGAGGGCAAAAATGTCATTTTGCACTGACCGGTCAATCTGAACTGAAAATTAAATAATTGGGCCGACCGTAATTTCACCTCGGATTAGGGGCCGTACATCCAAGTCATTTGTTGGGCCGAGTATTAAATTAGCCCTGACTAGCAATTGGACATATTATAATTTTGGCAAACGAACACAGCCTGCTGCACCTGGTCAAGGCTTATACTATCCTAAAGCATCTAACTTTGCCTTGACAGAGTTCTCAAGTTTTCTTTCAATTTCTCTGCATATTCAATATACTTTACATTTACATAATTCATCATTACATAATTAACATAAATCAAAATCCTTATATATTTTGTGCCCCATGTAAATACAAATCGGATAAGAAATGTTTGCTAGCAATATATGATAGTTCATTTAATCACCCTAACTTTCTTTAATTTTCTTCAAAATTTTATTCCAGTAATATTTTCTAAATCTTCATAATTTTCTTGTTCCAAAAGGTGAAATCGCTCACCCCGGGTGCCCCTTACTCCCTGCCCGACGGGATTGTGAGAGGAGATAAATCATGGTGACTTAACCGGCAACAGAGGCTGGGACCAGTGCTCACTGCGCACAAGGAGCCCCCCTCATTTTTTGAGAGGTTGCTCCCACATTGCCGCTGGTGAGGTTCGATCTTTGGTCTCTTGTTCCAAATTCCACCTCTGAGACCAGTTGAGCTGCCTATGCGGGCTAAATCTTCATAATTTTCAACACAATGTGGATTAATTAATCAGCAAAATTTTGTATAAACTATACTAATCCAAAACTCTAAATCGTGAATATTTGGATTTCTTCTTATTATATTGTTTAGATGAGATGAATTTTATGCCTATAAATTTCAATTATATTTTCCTACTTGCTTCATTCTTATTTGCTCGAAATTTCTTGACAAATATATAGGTGATTTAATTAAATTATTTAGAAACGATTATATCACTACATTAAAATTGATTTTTTGTGATAAGATATTAAGTGATAAGGTTAAAGCTGTCACTTTTTATGTCTATTAAGTGATAATAACTTAAATATTGTTAGTTCATAGAAATATTAGAATCGAAAACTGGGAACAAATTGTCACTATTAATATTTAGTTATACCCTAAAAATGATAAACAAAATATTGTCACTAAACCGGTTTATTGTCCTGTTGAAAGTGTCGTATGATCTACTTTTCATTAGGGAAATCTTGTCACTAAACATAGTTTGCGAAATCTTTCTATTTTCTTTATGGACTATGGTCTTTAAAAAGTTACTAAACAATACCACGAAAAATGTGATAGTATCATCATAAAATTTAATTTTCATTTCCACAATGTAACAAGTGTGTCTATATAAATAAATTGGATAACTGAGTCTCATAATTTATTTATACATAACCGATAAGTTACTATTTGAGATTAATATTGAGAATATTAGGTCCACTAAGATTATTAATTTGTGATTCTGATATGAAATACTTTGGTGTAATTAATAGGACTCATTGGTCATGCGTAGGAATGTCAACTGAGTCTGGTCTACCCGAAGTCCAAAATGCTCAGTTCGATTATGTATGAGACAACTTAAATAATTGTGAATAGGACTGAGTTTGAGTCCTTATATTAAATCCGGTAAATTTATGAGCCGAACTTGACTTTAATAGGGCTCAACCAAAATAAACCCGACTTGAAATAACTATAGATATTAGAATTGCACTTGTGGTACCAAATATCTTTATATCAATTATCACTTTTGGTACTAAATTTATATCGATTCTCAGTTGTGACACCATAAAAATTCATGTCGACACAATTGGTACCATATTTTAACAGATTCCCTCACATTTAGTACCGCGGTTAAAAATGACCGTTAAGTGGTGACTTGACAGTTAAATTTTATTGTAAAATTGATGTCATTACTTATGTTGAATGATAATTCTACCCCATAACATTTCGGGTTGACAAAATAACCCACATCTTCAAATTTACCAACTATTTTAGTCCACGTTGTTGCCAATTTTAAAATTGGCTCGAATATGGAGATTTTATTTATTATATTTACATATCTGTTTAACTAATCTAATTTTATAAATAATATTAATGTTTTAAATAATACTTTAATATAAATTCGATAAAAAATTAAAAAAAAATCTAAAATTTATATAATAGTATTAATATAATAAAATTATATATTATTAATAAATAATTATAATTAAAAAAAAAACCTTAAAACACATCCCCAACCCAACCTCCCTAATCACCCCTCCACACAAATACCAGACCATCGGCCGTGGCCGTGGTGGTGGCCTAGGATCGAAGAACCTATGCCACCACGGCCTGAGATTTGGATGTTGGGGGTTGGGGTGGGGATGTGTTTTAGGTTTTTTGTCAATTAATTAGGAAGATACAGGGGTTGTTTTTGCATTTTGCTCTTATAAAAAATAATGTTGAAAGGGTACAATTATATCTATATCTATACTAATACTAAAAGTGTAAATAATTTAAGTTTTTTTTTTGTGAAGACAAAAATGCCCGTATTCAAGCTGTAAAGTATATTAATAAAATATAATTAGGCATACATTTTCCTTAAATTTTTTCATCAAAAATTTGGAAGGAAAATATTTTAAGAAAATTTGTAACTTCCTATTCCAATCAGCACCATGAATATGGAAGAAAAAAAAAGTATATTCAAATAGACAATAAGTCTTATTATAGTTATTTCCTACATTAACTCCAATAATTAAGAAATTAACTCCTACTAAAAATAAAAAATAAACACTATTATTTTGAATAGTTGCTAAATATATATGTAAAATTATTATAATGTATTATCAATATGTTGTTATGTAAAAAAATATTATTTGTTACGTTTAAAGATTTAGTACAATATGTCACTCCTTAAAAAAATCAAATTCTCTTAAATATCATAAAAACTGTTAAAGTAGAGTCGCATCTTACCTATGAATGAACTAAAAGGCTTATAACTTAGTGAACTAAGTAGTCGTTATTTGACATGAGAAACATTACCTCAAATTTTAATGGAAATATTTTCAAAAAAAACGGTAAAATAAGTTAAAAAACTGATAAAAATCAATGAAAATTGGTGAAATCGATCAAATAAATTTTATGTGATTGATGAAAACATGTGAAATCGATCTGGATGAAATTTATTAACACTGGTGAATTAGGTGAAAAAAATGGTTGAAATAGGTAAAAGTGCCAGTGAAATCGATGAAAATTCGGGTGACATTTGTGAAAACATGAGAAACAAATCGGTGAAATCAATGAAAAATTGGTGAAATAATGTGAAATCATTGAAGATTCAAGTCAATTTTTTTAAAAAAAAACCATGTGAAATATAAGTTAAACTGATAAAAATAACTAAAATCAGACAAAGGAAAAGTTTAACTAGCAATCAGTGTAGTTAGTATCGCACGTATCGCAATTCGATACGTGCGATACGATCCGATATAGACCCAAAACGATACGACTCGGTTAGTGTATCGTTTTTCTCATGTATCGGTATGTATCGTAACGATACGATTCAGTATAGCACGTATCGCGAGTCCGAAGTGGTACGTGCGATACTTGTTTTGACTGGGTTTGCACCTGAACCGGGTCGGATCGGTACTGACCTGACCGAACCGGGTCGCGGCCCATTTTTATTTTTATTTTTTTTTAAATTTCTGCTGCTGTTTAAAGTTAAAACAGCAGCAGAAAATTGAATCATTCTTCACGATTCTTGGCCCCTTTCAAACCCTATCTTCTAAAATCGATTTCTTCTTCAAGTTTTCTATAAATTCTCTATCAAAATCATTGATTAACTCAAGTAACCCTTAGAATCGTGAATATCTCACTTAATTTGGGTTTTTGGAAGAAAAAAAGTACGGTTCTTGTGCTATTGTGGGCGATTCTTGTGCGATTCTTATGTGATTAGCTCGATTCCGACACTATACCAAATAGGTTTGTGCGATTCTAACTGATTTCCTTCAATTTTAGCTTGGTCTTGTGCTTGGAGATAATGTTTAGTTTATATACTTTGGTTTTATTTCGTTAAACCTATTGTTTGATTTTGTTTTATGGCTTCAAAGTTGAAACTTGGAACTTGATTTTATTTTGAAATGATTTGATTGACTTTAAAATGTTAAGTTTATGTCTTGTAATTATATTTTTTAATGTAGGGAATATATTTTATAATATTTTTAACAAAGTAGCATGTATCTTACGATACACGATACGTATCTCGATACGATTCGATACGAATGAACAACGATACGCGATACGATACACGGTTTGACAACCTTGCTAGCAATTAATAACAGTGTAAACTAAACCAGTAAAAAATTTTGGTTTTTTTTTCTTGTTTGAATAGGAGAAAATAAAAGAAATCGATGAAAAATAGGAAAAACAATGGACAATATGTTTTAATTGGTCAAGAACGAGTAAATCAGTAAAAAAATATAAGACCAGTAAAAATCAGTGAAAATTAAATTAAACTAATTAATATAAAAAGTGAAATGGCTTAAATCGGTAAAGAAATATCTTTCAAATGATAAAGTAAGTGAAATAATTTGAGATATACTTAAAAGTAATTAAAGATGTATAATTGTTTGAGTTGAAAATTTGGTAAATACATGTGAAATCGATTAAAATTCAAGTGAAATTCGTGAAAAAAGATGGATGACGTTGGTGAAACGATGAAATTACATAAAAAATGATGAAATATGCGAAATCCGTGTAAAATCGGTGAAAATCGCTAAAATTTGTGAAAACATGTGAAAATTGGTTAAATTGGTAAAAATTTAATAAAATGAAAAAGTTCAACCAACAAAAACAAAGTCAATCCATTAGAAAAATGGTTTGAACCGAAAAAAACTAAAGAAATCGAGGAAAATACCTTTGGTGAAGTTAATAAATTGAACAACAGTCAATTATATGTGCTATTTTATGACATAATGAGGTTAATTTTACTCTGATTTACAACAAAATACCACTTAAATTAAGTAGCACGTACAACTTATGTGCATTTTAAACCGGTGAAAAAAAATGAATATGAAATCTTAATACATTTGAAATCGATAAAAAAAATGGGGCTAAATTTGTGAAAATCGGATGAAAATGGGTAAAATCAGTTAAAATAAAGGTAAAGTTAGTGAAAATATGTGAAATAAATGAAAATAATGGAATTTCTAAGAAAAATGATGAAACTAGTGAAATCCAGTAAAATTGGAAAAAAAAAAAGATTGACAAAAATAGGAAAACAATAAAAAATATTGTAATAGATTAAAAAGAGGAAAAATCGATAAAAAAAATTAAACAGTAAAAACATATGAATTGATGAAACTTGGGGTGGAATTGGTGAACACTAGTAAGGTTGGTGAAGAAACAGGTGAAACAAGTAAGGAAAAATGCTCGTGAAATCGATGAATTTATGAAGAAACGGATGAAACTTTTTATCATCGATGAATAACTGATAAACTTAACATGAAAACTACTATTATGGAATGTATTAATAATGTTCTTATAATCTTATTTATAAATTTAGAACCAATTTTATTAGATGTAATGACTAAATCAGTTATCATTTTATATTTTATAACAACTATTTAAATCCATCGTTTTTTTATAAACCAATAATAATTAATAAAAATAAATTTCATAAAAAAATAAATCGATCAGTCATAAATATATGATATTCTATAATATAAAAATGACTAATTTTACTTAAATTTATGAAAAATACCCATGAAATTAAAACAAAACACGTGTGCACTTTTCTATTACAATTAAAAGCTACTTAATTGATGATAGACTTGATTAGTTATAGCCTGGGAAAGCAATTGATTGAGTATTTGAGTAGTTATATCAGAGGACTACAAGTTTGATATAAATCAAAAAAAAAAAAAAAAAAAAAGAAAGAAAGAAAGAAAAGAAGCTCTAACTGATGTTCCAAAAGTACATCAAAAACTCTATTGGTATCCTCCGTTACGTGGAGACATTGCGTAAAAACCGCGTCTACGGTCTACCGAAGAAAAGGAAGTGTTAAAATTCATTACAATTGAGTTGGTACTCTTATTCATTGAGTTTCCAATACTAAAGCCATAAGGCTCCAGCATCTTTCAACATTTCCTTGAGTGAGCCATTTAGTTGAAGTGTCATCACGACATCAGCCGACCCAACAAATTTTCCGCCTATAAATACTGCAGGTACTATAGGGCTGCAACCTAGTCTAATCAAAGCATGCTCCATTTCTTTTCCTCTCGAGTCCTTGTCTAGCTCGTGTATCATAGGACTCACACCTTGCTCGTAAAATAGTCTCTGTATAGCGTGGCACATGCAACATGTACTCTTGCTAAAGATCACGACCGCTCTTTGTGAAGCGAGTTCTGCTATGCGATCCATACTTGAATATTGAATAATTGAAGGCAAGAAAGTTTGATTGAAAATGCAAGTTTTTATTGTGAGGAATGAGGATTTATGGAGATGTATTTATAGGTGTAGAATTGTTTTATTTGAATTATTTAATTGAAAGGGAAAACAATATAGATAAGAATGATGAAACTTAAGGTTCTTTCAGATATATGGATAGATGCTTGCTACCTACTCGAATTTCATTACATGTCACTCACTATGTACCTAAAGAGGATACACATATTGTTGAAGATTTATGAGGATATAATGCGTGTTACGTAGCATGTGATTATAAGGGAATGTCAACTCGAAAACGATAGATGAGAATCTGATAAATTCAAAAGAGATGTGGGCACACTTGCGTAAGTTGATGTTGAAACGGCGCAAAAAATGCTTTAGGACATTGCTCCATAGTTATCCCTATGCATGTTGGATTAGATAGAACATTCTTATATCATGATATGTCATCTTTTCTTTTTTGAAGTAAAATTGATAAATGATATATGCTACAAGGAGAATCATATACTAGAGCATGCAATTAGTTAAAAATGGCCTAAAATAACCATTTAGTTATGGCTGGCTTTGTCTACTTGAAAGGTATGTCATCTTGATCCTATGTATCAAATGTGGAAAATGATGACTAACAACATGTAGTTGATACTGAGAAAGATAATGAAATGTGTTCTTCAACTTTTCCTTTTAGCTTTCTTGTTTTCGAATATATATGAGAGCAATATAAGTCAATAAGTTCATGTATAGAATCAAGCTTTATGATTCTTGTGACGACATGAATTAATGGCCATAAACATTCTTATTCTATTATACTTTTAAGATATATATTGGGTTATTGTCATCCAAACAAGGTCCCTATTATCAGGGACGGGTCCACGATTGGAGGATCGGGAGCAAATTTAATGAAAATTCTGTAACAATGATAGGCAAAATTATTTTGTTTTGCATAAGAATTGATTGTTAACTATATTGAACTGAAAATGAAAAATATTATCGAAGTTGAACACAAAATTCTTTCATAACATAAAGTTCATGGGTTTTTGACAAATTGTCTCATGTGATGTGCTTAATGGGCAATTTATCTGCTTGTGATATGAGAATAGGCATAGTACCCTTATGTGATATATAATAAATGAGTTGTTTACCTCCTACCTCGTAAAGTTGTTGCACACGCGCTCGATGTTGTGGTTGAGACTTCATTACGATGTGAAAAAATGACCAGTTTAACCTCACCTTGACAACATACTCGCTTAATTTTACCCCTCTATGATATGCGTAAATTAACAATTTACCCCCTATTTTTTTAATTAAATGATGTAAAAGAAATTGTTGATTTATGGACAATTTATGTTAGTTCAATTATTTTAAACTTATTGAAACTTTACAAATAGTTACACAATTTTACCTAATTTTTTGGGATAAATATGCAGTTATCAGTCTTAAAACTTGCCAAAATTTCTAATTCCTATTTTTTGGGGTTAAACATGCAATAATCAATTTTAAAATGCAGTCAAACTGTTCAATTCTAATATTATCAATTTTAAAACTCAGTTAACATGCTAAATTCTAATTTTTGGGACGATAAATAAAATCAAGCGAAATCCCCAAATTATCGAGCACATGCATGATCCGCACATGATGCTAGCTCATGCCAATTTTTATAGTTGTGCGCAATTGGATTGAAATTGCTTCAATTCATATTTAAAAATTATGGATAAAATTGTCGGCTTGAAAATATATGGGGCAAACTTGTCAGCTCGCTTTAGTTATGAGACTATTCTTGCCTTTTTCCTCGTGCAATGTTGAAAGGATTACAAACTTACAATATTATAAACCAATGAAAAGCTGCTTGATGATAGTTAATGCCTAAGAAAACAATTTTGAGCAAACAAAAGGAGGACTAATTGAGTTACTGCAATTGTTGTAAATTCTAAATAATATATATATTCTAAATAGTACATCAAAGCAAAAAGAAGAAGTGTAAAAACTTAATTGAGTTGGCCTTATTAAAATCAGGCCAAATCATTCTAACTAATTCATAAGTCATAACTTGAGTACTCTTATAGCCATAAGGCTCCAGCATCTATCAACATTTGTTTGAGTGAGCCATTGAGTTGAAGTGTCATCACGACATCAGCCGACCCAACAAATTTTCCGCCTATAAATACTGCCGGGACCGTAGGGCTGCAGCCGAGTTTAATCAAAGCATACTCCATTTCTTTTCCTCTCGTGTCCTCGTCTAGCTCGTGGACCATAGGACTCACACCTTGCTCGTAAAATAGTCTCTTTATAGCGTGGCACATGCAGCATGTACTCTTGCTAAATATCACTACCGCTCTTTGTGAGGCGAGTTTTGCTATGCGATCCATATTATTGAAGGCAAGAAAAATTGGTTGAAAATGCAAGTTTTTATGGTGAGGAATGAGGATTTATGGAGATGTATTTATAGGTGTAGAATTGTTTTATTTGAATTATTTGATTGAAAGGAAAAATAGGATGGATAAGAAAGATGAAGATTCTTTTAGATATATGGATAGATGCTTACTACTAGAATTTCATTACATGTCACACACTATGTACCTAAAGAAGATTCACTTATTGTCTTAGTGTTAGAATATATTGCTGAAGATTTATGAGGATATAATGCGTGTTACGTAGCATGTGATTGTAAGGGAATGTCAACTCGATACGAAGAGAAATTAAGCGATAGACGAGAATCTGATAAATTTAGGCACACTTGCGTAAGTTGATGTTGAAAAGCCGCGAAAAATGCTTTAGGACAATATTGCTGCCCTATGCATGTTGGATTAGATAGAACATTCTTAATCTGTCAATTTTTCTTCATTTTTTTTTGAAGTAAAAACTGATAAATGATACTACATTTACTTCCATTTATGAGGTCACACTTTATACAACACTTTCTTTTTCTCTATTTTCTTGAAGACAAGAAGAATAATCATATGTACAGAACATTCAAGTAGTTACTAATGGCCTACTTGAACATAACCATTTTTAGTTGCGAAGTATGCCATTTTGATCCTATGTTTCAGATGTGGAAAATGATAAATAACATTTAGTTGATAATGAGAAATAGAATGAAATATGTTCTTCAACTTTTCCTTTTTAGCTTTCTTGTTTTGGAATATCAGAGCAATATAAATCAGTAAGTTCATGTATATGATCAACCAAGCTTTATGATTCTTGCAATATGAATAGCCCTAAACATTCTTCGGAGCATCTAGGGTGCGGGCAAGGTAACAAGTCCTCACATGCAGAACGGTCCTGAAATCATGCCATGTGGCGCGCGTAACTAATATGTAACTCGGCGAGTTGACTCGGCCTGTAAATAGATCATTTTACCCTTTTTGGTTTTAAGTTTAAATAATAGTTGAGATAATCTTCAATTAAAAGACAGTTATATAACCTTTAAATAAAAAAAATGAAAAATGAGAGAATTACATTTGTAGTACCAAACTTTATATTGATTCTCACTTTTGGTACCATAAAATTTAGGTCGACACATTTGATACCATAATTTAATAAAATTCACTCACATTTGGTACCACCATTAAAAATCACCGCTAAGTGGTGATGTGATAGTTAAGTCTTATTGCAAATTGATGTCATCATTTATGTTAACTGATAAATCTACCCCATAACATTTCATGTTGGCAAAATAACCCGAAATTTTCAAATTTACTGATAATTTTAGTCCACATTGTTGCACAATTTCAAATTGGTTCAATTCGTAAAATCTCAAAACATAGGGGTCAATTTGCAAAATTGTTAAATTCAATTATTATCAAAATTGGGGATAAAGCGGTCTTTTTATATGAGAGACGGTTTCTTTTTTTCAGAAGCAAAATAATTCAATTCGTAAAATCGCAAAATATAGGGGTTAATTTGCAAATTGTCAAAGGCAATTATTATCAAAATTTGGAGTAAAGTGGTCTTTTTATATAAGAGGCGTTTTTTTTTTTTTTTTTTTATAAGCAAAATAAGTGAAAGGGTAAATTAGGTAAATTGAAATTTAATTAAAGTCAATAGTTACAAATTCATTTTGACCAAGTTACCTAATCAACGATCCAGATCAATCTGCGCCAAATGAACGGTATGATGAGGCTTCCCACATGTGAGGGCCCGCACCCTAGAAAAATCCAACATTCTTATTTTATTATGTCATCGACGCAAGGTCCCTATTGCTAGGGACGGGTCCATGATTGAAGGACTGAGGTACCAAATTTAATTAGTGCTAAAATTCGTTACCAATGTGCATAAGAATAGATTGTCAGCAAGAACTATATTGAATCCAAAATGCAAAAGTGATTTAACGAAGATATATAATCGAAGTTGAACCTGCCAAACATGTTATAACAATTAATTTCAAGTTCGGAATACAAAAACCGAACACCTATAGTTGAAGGTCGGTCCGATCCTCAAGGGAAATATTACTTTTGCAACGTGGTCCATACTCTAGGAAGCTCGAACACAGTGTGCCCCCATATATTGATTCGGTTCAAGAGCTATCGATCAAGAACTAAGCTAGAAGAGTAGAGACTGGTCTAGGCTCCAAGCTAAGATGTGGTTGTTTGTAGTATTTAATATGTGTAAGAAACAATAAATGATCTACCATATTTTGGATATCATTATGTAACACTTAGCCAACTTATACAGGGTGGACAAACACTATTTAAGATTGGCTAACTGATCTATTTGCTTAGTTTGCTCTGCTCGAGCTCACCATTAGATTGACCTCCTCAACTAGATTAGTCAGATAAACCAAGTCGATATATCCAGAATCGACCTAAAAAATAACAAGGGCAATCAAGATTTGGGTTCTTCGATCCCAGGCCACGGCGGCCTAGGATCGAACCCAGGCCGACGGTGGTCTGGGACCGAAGATTCTAGGCCTGTGGTAGGCTGGGATCGAAGACCCATGCCGCTGGCGGCTTGGAAATTGGATTTGGGGGAGGGGTGGGTGGGGTTGAATTTTTTTAAAATTATAATTATTTATTATTTATTATTTTAATAAATATTAAATAATTTTTAATTATATAATTTATTATTTTAATAAATATTAAGTAGATTAATGATATTATATAAATTTTATATTTAAAAATATATATTTTCTTAATTTTGTTGATATTTATTTTAAATTATTATTAATTTACTATTATTATTTATAAATCAAATTAGTTATTTAAATAAAATAAGTAAAACATTCAAATCGGTCCGCATGTAGTCTTATTCGACTCAATTTTAAAATTTGGCAACAATGTTGAGTCACTAAATTTGGAGATGTGGTACTTTTTTGGTAACCTGAAATATTATGGGGTAAAATTATCAGTCAACATAAGTAATGTCATCAACTTTGCAATTAGACTTAACTGTCATGTCATCACTTAACGGCTGTACCAAATGGGTCACAATTTGTTAAAGCTCTGTACCAAATGTGTTGGACCCATAAAACTCAGTACCAAAAGTGGGAATTGACATATAGATACAAAAAATGCAATTCTCTCCTATAAATATCCTCTCATTCAACAAAGGCAGGTACGCATTTTATTATGCATCTGCTACATTCTGCTACATATTGTTCGATTATCTCCTCAAATTGGTCTAATTGAAATAAACTAATTAAAATAATAAGTTAAATGGCTTCAATCGAGAAAGAAATATCTTTCAAATGATAATGTATAATAACCCACATCTCTTTTTTGTTGATCAGTTTGATCCCCGACCGAGAAAGAGACTTAATCTAAACAAAGACAATAAAAGGACTAATGGTTATTGATTGCAGTTAGGAAGCAAGTTGATTATAACTTTATAAGATATGAGGAAACAGTGCAATAGTGGAACAAAGATAGGCTAAACCGCTAAAGTAAACTTAGAAAAGGCAAATCATTGATTATATTCGAGAGTACAATACAATAGTGTAATACCGATATAATTATCGCCTAACATCATATTTTCTCGTATTCCACATTGAAAATAAAAATAAAAATAAAAATAAAAAATAAAAAATAAAAATAAAAATAAAAATAAAGCGCGACTCTTTGAAATAACGACCCCGAATATGTGCTAATCATAATTATTTGAAGTCGTGCTCGATCGGCCTGGGGCAATTGGTGCACTTTGATTTAATCATCGAAATACGAACTTCAATTGCGTTATCCTTAGATAAGAGAAGGGGTAATTTGAAATTTTCACATTGAGGTAGAAACATTGAGAAAGGTGCAAGTATATGTATATAAAAAAAAACTTCAAACTCTGCATATCCACATTTTTGGGATTATTATATTTTTTGTGTTACAACTATAGTCTATTCGTGTTTCAACCGCATAACTTTTCGGGCTGGTATATTTGATACCACAACTTTAACATCAGTGACAATTTTGGTGTCAATTAAGACGCAATTTCAAAATTGACCCAAAATTCCCCAATGTGCGGGCCATGTGACATGAAAAATAGGGATTTTGACCATTCAATGCATTTTTCTTCTAAAAAAATGCCAAAATTCAAAATCATAACTTTTCCTATAAGATTCAGCAAGCTTTTCTTTAACATATTAAATTTTTACCGGTCTTCTTCTTCCCCAAAGAAAAACATTCAATTAGCCTAGTTCTTGTGGATGAAAAGGGCATTGAATGGTCAAATTCTCCAATTTTCATGTCATATGGCCAACACATAAGGGAATTTCGGGTCAATGTTGAAATTGTGTCTCAATTGGCACCAAAATTGCCACTGATGTTAAAGTTATGGCACCAAACGTGTCAGCCCAAAAAATTACGGGTAGAAACGCCAGTGGACCATAGTTGTAGCATAAAAAATGCAATAATTCCCATTTTTGCCCCTATCATGCATGAAAATTGATGTTGAAAAGGTACAATTATAAACAAAGGAAAGCTCTTTGATGGTACATGCAATTGTTATAAAGTCTATATGATATTTTAAAAAGTACATCAAAGACACTATTACATCCTCCATACATGATCAGTACATTGCATAAGATCCGCATCTATCTAAGAAGAAAAAGAAGTGCAAAAAAACTCAGTATTCTGATTCATATTTTGGGTAGTACTTTTATAGCCATAAGGCTCCAGCATCTATCAACATTTGTTTGAGTGAGCCATTGAGCTGAAGTGTCATCACGACATCAGCCGAGCCTACAAATTTTCCGCCTATAAATACTGCAGGGACCGGAGGCTTGCAGCCTAGTTTAATCAAAGCATACTCCATCTCTTTGCCTCTCGACTCCTCGTCTAGCTCGTGTATCATAGGACTCACACCTTGCTCGTAAAATAGTCTCTTTATAGCGTGGCACATGCAACATGTACTCTTGCTAAAGATCACGACCGCTCTTTTTGAAGCGAGTTTTGATATGCGATCCATATTATATCAATCAACTTCAGGTTCACTAAAGAAAGATTGGTAAACGATGAGGGATATTTGTAGCTAACTTGGTTTTTTATGGTAGGAATCATTGCGATCGATGTATTTAAAGAGAGATCGAAGTGAAGGTGGAGAATTGTTTAATTGAAAAGAGAAATTGGATATGGATAAGAGAAAGATGAAGATTCTCTCATATATTTTGATAGATGCTAGAACAAATTACAACCCCACAAACAAAAAATAGTAAAAAAGAACAATGAGCCAATGCTAAAATCATACACCATGTAACTGCATGTTGTGAAGATTTTAACTTATTGTGTCGTATTTTGATGTGGATCCTTTGCGTGCTCGTAAGGGAACGTCAACTCAATATCGAAAGAGAATCTAATAGATTTAGAGACATATAAGAGATGCGTGAACACTTGCGTAAGATGTTGAAACGCCGCAAAAAATGCTTTAGGACATATTGCTACATACATATTTATACATAGTTATAGTTATCCTTGTGCATGTTGGATTAGATAGAACATCCTTAATCTGTCAATTTTTGTTTTAAAGTAAAACTGATAAATGGTATATGGACCACATGATGAGTATCAGATTCAGATACATTACTCTGTTTAATTATTACGGTTGGTCAGGGTATTGGCAGCAATTGTCCCATGGCGAAGGTCCCCATAAGCAAAGGCGTGGAGTCAAGTCACAGTCGAATGTCGTTGATGCTTATGTGTCTGAATGTATGCGCATTTTCTAACACCAATTTGATTTTGGGATAACTGGTAGCGCATAAAGTCCTACAATTACAGACAAAAAGAATAGTTTTTTGATAAGATGGTTAAAAACAAATTATGTTATTCAAAGGCTCATTTAAGTAAAATTTGTTTTTAGAGATTTTTCTAGATTGATTCTTATGAATGCAACAAGAAGAATATATTGCACAGAAACATTGGCCTACATGAGGATAACCATTTAGTGTGTGTGGCCTTATCTACTTTGTAAAGTATGCTATTTTGATCATATGTATCAAATGTGGAATATGATAAAATTTGGTTGATAGTAAGAAATAGAATGAAATATGTTCTTCACCTTTTACTTTTTAGGTAGCTTCCTTGTTGAGAATATATGAGAGGGCAATATCAATAAGTTTGTGCATATAGGATTCCTGTGACCATATGAAATCACCATTCTTATTTTTTATTCTACATTTTAAATAAAAGGGTAATTTAAAATTACACCCCCAAGTTTGGTCCAATCGCATAAGCCCACACAACTATAAAAAATTACATAAAAAAATAGAAATAAAAAATCCTTTAATTGTATAAAGATTAAAATTAAAATAAAATCCTCGAGATTTGGTCAAATTATCAAAACACGCCTCAGGTATAAAAAATTACGATAAATCCCCTTCAATTTTATCTAACCTTAAAGGTCCTCTATTAAGATTGATATTGTTGTTTTTCATTTTGATATGTTGTTTTTATCATGGATTGAAGTTTTGCTTCTTTGTTATGTTTCGGTTAGATGAATATCAGAAATTTTCGATATTTTCAGGAAATTTTTCAGAAAAAAAAAATTGGCAAAAAATTTAAATCAATGGAAAATATTAGCTTCGATTAACCTAAAAAAAATATGTTTCCAGTGAAAACGTATGAAAGATTTGATATATTGTTGCGCTACAAGAAAAATGGATTTTAGTGACAAAATATTAAGTGACATTGTTGAAATTGTCACTTTTTGCATATATTTAGTGATAAGAAAATTAGTTTTGTCACAATAATAATAGTGACAAGTGCAATAGTGACAAAATATATTTTTAAGTTATCACTAATGGCTATTAGTGACAAGTTTATGGGACTTAAGTTGTCACTATTGATAATTAGTGACACCCTTTCAGTGACAACTTAGTGACAATAAATATTGTCACTATAATTTAGTGATAACTTTTTAGTTGTCACTATTGGGGTATCACTAAATATCAATAGTGACAATTTTTTCACATTTCTTGTCACTAGTGTGTCTATACACATCACTTTAGTGATAATATTAAAATTTTTGTCACTTTGTCATTTACTATTTTGTCACTAAAATTTAAATTTTTTGTAGTCATGCTACTGATATAAAATTTTAGACATTTGTTGTTGACCTAGGCCTGACAATAGTTAAGATAAGATCATAATTGAATCCAAACTTATGGCCCATGAGAATAAAAACATAACCTTGATTAAAACTTGGTCCACCAAAACACCGTTATAGTTTTAACAATTCTTACAAGTATATCCAGCGAAAATTTGTATAAAAATAAATTTCAGGGGGTTCGAGTGTAAATTTTGTATTTAATCTTCTATACACTTAGAACTTTAATTTGACCAAGAAAAATAATTATATACAAGAAGAACGTGTTATCAATCTTTGATTTGATGAATCCGACATTACTATATTTATATATTTTCTATGTCCCTCTTTTTTTTTTTTTTTTATTATCTCTAGCTACAGTTGACCACTCAGTTTGATTAAATTTATAAAAATTATAGTGAGTTATTTAATTAATATATTATATTAATAAGTTGAAAATATCATATGACATCATATATAATATTTAAAAGGTTTAATACACCATATATGTGAATAGTTAAGCATGACAAATAATTTTGAAAAGCTTGACCGAATACTGTAGCTAATACGGTAAAAATAATGGTACAAAGGAAGTATTATACAAGTCTTAATTTCATGCATATTTCTGTGGCAAATTTCATTGAAGATTTTTGTTCTTTTGTTGGAATCCTCGACAAAAGCTGCTTGATCAAGGAGATTTCGGCTCAATGGGCCTAATATATAATAGTGAAAGGCCAGATCCAGTGAATATGGCCCAATACAGAAGGATTTGGGGCTAAAATGTTGAACATGGCCCAACTTTGGTTTCATTTCATAAAACTAGAAAGGCTAATTCTATTTCTTTTGCCCTAGTCAATAAATAAGTTCTTAAAAGAAAAAAGAAAAACAATAGAGAAAAACAAAATGAAAGGGCAGTTTAATACGTCACTTGGTTTTCGTAAATATTAGCATGCAACTTTAATTAATATGCTGGATGATATTTGTTCATGCTAAATTGTCCCGTATGATTGAATTGTATATTAAGATTAAATATACTTTTATAGAGCAAATGACAAAAGCACCCCATATGCTTTGTCTAACTCTAAAAAATCTTCCTGTGTTATTTTAACTTCCAAAAAATTTCCTATGATTTCAAATAAGTGTCAAATACATCCCCAAAAAAATGAGTGTGTTTCAAACGTCAAAATTGCAAGTATTTGTTCACATTTTGCTTTTGATATGACAACTTTACCCCTGACATCGAAAGATAAAAACACCCATATGCTTTGTTTAACTCCCAAAAAAAAACCCTATGTGTCATTTAAAATCCCCAAAATCCCCCGGTGTTTGATTTTATATACCACACTCGATCCAAGTAATATATATTTATTTTTTCAAAAAGAATAAATAAATTTAAAAAAAAACAAACATATAGGGGTAATTTTTTCAATCCACCAAAAGTCAAAAATAAAATTATAAGTATATACTACTTGGGTCGAGTGTGATATTTAAAATCAAACACAAGGAATTTTTTGACAGTTAAAATAACACAGAGAAGTTTTTGAGAGTTAGACAAAGCATATGTGGTGTTTTTGTTATTTGCTCTACTTTTATATGGACAATACAATTATATTGTTTGAGCAAGTTCACTTAGTTCAGTTCATTTGACTTTAGCATTATATCAAAGTCTCTGGAAAATGTGGGTCACCTTCTTACGGGCAGGGTCGGCCTTAGACTTTCTAGGGCCCTAAGTGAAACATAAAAATGGGCCCCTTTTTGTAAAAAAATTATTTTGATTCAAAAGTATTGTTTAGATCTTTATAGTAATTCTTGTTTTTCCAATATATTTGTTTCTATAGATAAAAATTAAAGTTCATAATTTTTTTTGACATAATTGATTATAAATAAGTTTTTATTAATTTTAGTTTTATAAAAAAATTTCAATAAATGCAACTGTTTCATGTATAGTAAATATTATTTAATAGCAAATACATATATATATGAATATGAATTGAATGCTATTATATGATTTAAAATATGAGTTATCTATATTGATGCATAACTTTTAAATCATAATATAAATTGGAATAATGTATGTATAATATTACGTCATGATCTTCAAGATTCATATGATATTCTTCCAAAGTTTTGTTATTTAAAGATTTTAAAGGTGTAACTATTCTAATAAAAAGTCAAAAATATTCGAGTAAATCTTTTTTTTTTTTTTTTTGTGTGTGAGGTTGAGTAGTCTATTTTTTAAATTTTATTTTATTATTATATTGTCTTGCAAATATAGGGATCGAATGTGGATTCGGGCACTACAAGAAAAGCATGAATTTCCGACGGACATGAACCCGTCAAAATTTTTTGACGGAAATTCCGACGGGACAATATCCGTTGGAACTTTCGACGGGAAATTATCCGTGGTTAAAATCCATCGGAAAGAGCACTAAAGTTTAACGTCGGAAAATAATAAGAAAAATCAAATAAATGATTAATATTTTTCGACGGACTAAATCCGTCGAAAGTAATTGAAAATTAATAAAATAAATATTACATATTTCTGACGAATTTAATCCGTCGGAAAGCAATTAAAAATAAATAAATAAATATTAATATTTTCGACGGATTAAATCCTATTTAATTTGTCGGAAAAAATTATAGAAAATGAAAAAAGGAAAAATAATTATTTCTGACGTAATTAAATATGTCCAAAAATAATTCCATCGACTTAAACCCTTATTGATATTGATTTAACTCGTTTTCCATCAATTTTCATCGACTTAAACCGTTTTAATTTGATTAATTTAATTATATTATTCTCGATTGATATCACTAGCTTTCTTTGATTTAACCAATATTTTCACAAATTTCATCTATAGAAACCCTTATTGATTGATTTAACTCAATTCCTACCAATTTTCATCGATTTAAACCACTTTTGTCAATTAACTTTATAGATCGAGGATCGATCGATCTGGTTGCAAATTAACGTACTGTACATAACCATATATATAGTAAACAATTTTGAATTAGTGTCTAATTAAGTAATTCCGAGCCAAATATCGATTTGATTTCGAATAACGTCAATGTACATAACCATATAACCATAAGTTCAAAAATGTTGACTTTGCCCAATTAACATTACAAATCGAGAATAGATCGATCTTATAGCGAATAACATCAATGTAAATAACCATATATATACTCCATAATTTTGAATTAATGACTACCTAAGTAATTTTGAGTCCAGTGTCGATCTGATTTCGAATATCTCAATGTACATAACCATATATATAGTCAACAATATTTAATTCCGAGCCAAATATCGATTTTATTTCTAATAATGTTGGTCCCAAGTGGTCAGATGAGGTCTAGAGGGAGGAGGGGGGGGGGGGGAATAGATCTTTTAAACTTTTTAATCAATTTTAAACTTCAAAACTGTTATTCAAACTTAAACAGACTAAGCTGTTACCGAACAATAAGTTTACAAGGCTGATCGCGAACAAATCTTTGAACAGCTTTGTTGACCACTAATCTGATAATTACTTAGCTGATTTTTGTTAAAATCAGTTTCAATACTATAGTACTTAGAGCGAATTTTCGAAATATTTTTCACAAGTAAACTTAGTAGTTTGAAAATTTTGTCCCCAGTTTTGTAAACACCTTTAAATTAATTTTCAAACAGTTTTATAAAGTGTTTTATGCAGATCTGAGAATATGCAGAAAAACTTATGCAGAAATAAACACCAGAATTTTTATAGTGGTTATATGGATTGAAATCCTTTAGTCCACTCTTCCAAGTCACTTAGATCTTGGGTTATACTATAAACACACAGTTTACAATATATTCTGCTTGTGCTTCACAACAAATGATCAGCCACAAGTTCGCAATAGGAAATCACAAAGAAACTCCTATTCTCCGAAGTAATATCACTCACTAAGATGGATATCTACTCCTCACAACTCTTTTCTCATACAGATTCACTCAGAAAATGTTTTCTTGAACTTCAACGGCTTCTGTCAACAAATGACGTTCAGCTGACGAGTGAGCTGTTCTTGAGCTTTTGAGACTTAGAAAATATTTTGGCTGTGAATTCAATCTCTCAGAAGTTGTGTTCCTCTTCTTTCTTCGTCTCTTCAGCTATTTACAGTCACTCTTTGAATTATGTCCGTTGAAGAGAGACAAAATTCAAATCTCTTGATTTGTGATCCTTAAAATCCGCGAACGGCTCTCTGCACAGTGACAGTACTGCGAACTGTACTTTCTGTCAGGCAGCATTAAATGCACCAAGCTGATACGAGGTCTTTCTTCAATCATTTGTCTTTAATAACCTTGTACTTCAGCATTTATTACTTTCAGGGGCATTTAATACCGTCGGGTAGACTTCTTGATCCTTTCCAATTGGCTGATCGAAAATGCAAGTCTGATGATGAACAGAGCTGATCCCAAACTTGAACAATTCTGATTTGGGTCGGCTGATCTTCACCAGTCTGATTTATTTCCTTCAGCAGATCAGTAGTCTTCTGGACCTTGAATCTTTGACCCTTCTGATAGTCTTCTTAATTGGTCAAAATTCTTCTAAGGGATTTTACAACTAAGTTTTCAATACTTAGCTGATCTTAGGTTTTGGAAATCATCAAAACCACCCTTTACTAATTGATTTCAGTGCTTTTCATCTTCATCCTTATCCAACAAATAACATCAATGTACATGTATATAACCTTAATGTCAACGATATTAACTTTGTCAATTAACGTTACAAATCGAGAATCCGTCGATCTGATTGCGAATAACCTTAATGTACATAATCGTATAGTCAACAATTTTCACCAAATTGATTCCATTTAAACATTTTTGATTGATTTAACTTAAATTACTTTCTTCGTTCCATTTTTTATCATTTGGTACAACTGACCAGTCAACTTGACTAAATTTATAGAAATTATAATAAATAATTTAATTAATATATTTTACTAATAATTTGATAATATCAGATGACACTATAAATATTAATATTTAAAATATTTGATACACCACAAATACGAATAATTTTACATGATAAGTCATTTAAAAAATTGAAAATTTGATCGAGTACTATAGATAATGGAGTAAATATAGTGGGACGGGAGGAGTATTTTTTAATTTCAATAATTTTGTGCAATAGTTTGATTTGTTAATTTAAAAAAGTTAAAAATAATTAATGATTTAAGATAAAAAAAAATAAAACAAAATAAAAAAAATAATTGAAATGAACTATAGGAGGTTTTGTTTATTAAAAATTGAATGAATATTGCGAAATTTACATAAATTTTAAATATGAGTTAAATCCAAATCACTTAAATGTGCCAGAATTCTTTTGCTCAATCATGTAAGCATAGGAGGGTAGCTTGACAAAATTTTCTTTGAATGTACCCCTAACAAGATCTTGAACAACTTGTTTCGCTCTCCAATCTTTTTAATAGCAATGGAAACATGTTCTTCGGTACGCATGAAGTTTCTCAGTGCATCTGGTTTGGGAGTTCATTGGCATTCTAAAATAATCATTTCGTCCGTAAACCAACCACACGACTCGATGCTTGTCTATCATCGACACCTCTATCCATTAGTCCACAAGTGTGAATGTCTTTATTTGCCCGAATAACAAATTCATAACCGGTCACTTCCTTAGTCGCATATATTCGCCATGGACAATCCTTTGTGATACACCGATCTATCTTCCTTAGAGGTCAGACTTAACCGATACAAGTTCAAAATTGTTAACTACAGCAGTTGAGTCAAGTTGATCTATGAAGTCATCTTTGTTTTAAACCATTTGACCAATTGACTAGAATTTGATCCCGCATAATTTCTTGCAACATTATCAACGTTATCAAAGCTTCCATGGCTAAGTGGTTCGTAAAAATTTGGTGCTTGACCATAACCACCTACATCACCACCAACATCACTATCACCATAACCACATTCTTTGTCAAAGTTATGGTGTTCACCACTTACATCAGCACCACCATAACCACCTTTGTCGTCAAAGTTACGGTGGTCATAACCTACATTACCACCTTCGTTGTCAGTATAATACGGAGACCAATTACTAAAATACAGGAGTACGACAGCTAGGTTCATCTTCCTCAATTGTATGTAAAGTTGGATAGAGGCAATGATCTCCTCATCAACAATACCATGTGCACTTGGTCTTCATATATCACATCCATGAGGGTTATTATTGAAACTAATTCTATCATAATTTTTTCCCTTTGCCCAGGGTTATAAGTTCTTCGAATTCTTTTTTCTCCCCGGAGTTTCCTCTATCTTCGGAGTCCAAGTCACGAACAAAATTCAATAACATTCTTGACATAGTACTTTGTTATCTCCCAATGTTATATCTCAATGTGATTCATTTGATATGATCACAATAATAATCACCAGCATCAAGTTCTTCAATGATTAAACACAAAACATGAAGAAACTGAAAATAAATTTGAGAGTGGGCTTGTGTATTATGCTTATATTGTATTTTAAATAATTTCCAGATTTTTCATGTAATTTGCAGAGGCTTAAAGCTCAAATAACTTATTAATTACTTACCCAAAAATATTATGGGCATATGGTTAGAAAGCTATTTTCAAGACGATTCTAAGCATATACATCAAGTTACATAATTCCAAATATTTGAACGGGAAATTGCATATTAGTTTTCAAAGAAAATAATATTTTTAAGAACAAATTATATATTATACTAGCATGCTTCAATAAAAGTTAACCATATTATACTAGCATGCTTCAATAAAAGTTTCAGATCAATCGCACAAGAATAACATGCTTTGAAAATTACAACTTCCGTATAAACATATTTCCGTAAATTCTAAAAATCATATCATACATGAATATCTATATAAATTCTGAATTTAGTTTAAATCATCATGATTGCATTATCATAATATTCATGCTAATAAAGACAAAGTTGAAGCCAAAATTTTGATCAAAAAGAGTATGTAAATCAAATCCAAATTTTTTATCACATGAATCAGTTCAAGCCAAATAATACATAGATATAATAGAATAATCATATTAAATCAAGCAATTTATGTATTTCAAATTAAAAAAAAAAACATGAATCTAAAGGTAAGCATAAATTTTAGATCACATTATTAGATTATCGAATGAAGTAACATAACCCATCAATTTTTTCCGAATAGATAAACAACTTCACTTTTTGGCAACAATAATTAAACTTAAACCCTAAAACATGTTTTAGATTCATAAATGTTTCAAATTTAAAGCATATAATTAATAAGTGTTCAAGTTATTTGTTAATTTGATCATACCAGAAAAAGGCTAAGGCTACTTCCTTCAACTTTTTGGTAAACTTCTGATGGTTGCCGTCTCATTTTTAGACACTGGAATGACGATCCGAAAGGTCAAAATTAAGATCCTGGTGCTGATGAAACTTCGGTTCAAATTTGAAAATGATTCAATGGTGGAGAAGGCTGGAATAATCGAAAAATCGAAGCAGTTGCGCGCAAATCCAAAAATCTACCTCTCAAAGTGTTTTTCTCTTTCCTCTCTTGTTTTGTGATAGTATAACATTGAAATCGAGTTATATAGCAAAATCGTGCTGATAACTTGTTGTAAAGTATTAAATATAGCTCTTTGGTATAGTGATTGAGATAAAGAGATTGATAACAATATTATAATAACTGTAAAGAGAAAGATAGAAGAACACAGATACATAATACGTAGAATAAATTATGATTGTATTCTTGGGAGGAGAAAACTCTTATTTATATCCAAACAAGTTACAAGTAGGGTACAAAATCCATATACAAGACGGAAACCCATAAATTGATATATTAATTACAACTAAGTCCCTACACTATTATATTAACAATAGAAATACCCACTAATATAAAATATTTACAACAGTTATGTATTAATTATTTGGCTACTAAGTTGCTTATTATTAAAAAGCTCTAACCAATAAGATTAATTGACAATTAAATATTAATTAACTAATAATTAAGGGATTCATTAACAATGTCTAATATTGGAAATTATATTTAGAGTGATGTAAATTGAATATTGAAAATTATATTTAGAGTGATGTAAATTGAATATTGGAAATTATATCTAGAATGATATCTTCAAAATTGAATTAGTAGAGAAGAAATTGAAATCAAGTAAAAATGACTATCTCATGGTGATGGTTAATTTTTTTTGTGTACATAGATATGGATAATCGTTTACTACGTGGATGGATGTACGATAAAGTTAAACCCGCCAACATAACTCTTAAGGAGGAATTCAAGAGTGGGGTATATGGGTTCATCGACATGAATTTAGATACAAAAGAGAAGTAGATGAAGGAATTGACACAGAAGTAAAACACGAAGACGAAGACGACATGAATGTCAAAGTTGACTGGTATTAATTTGTTAATCATAGTATGTGATTGTAATTGAAACATGATTGAATTTTAATATGAATTACTTTTTTTTCATATATGTACTTTTATGGTGTTTAGATTTTTGGAATTTTTTATTTGGTTGATATGTTTTGTTACAAAGGCAGGTCTATGATGGCGAGCATATTAGAATTTGGGAGGATCGCTGGATTCCGAAAGAATACTCTTTCAAAATTGCTTCACTTGTTAGCACATTGCCCCATGATGCAAAGCTTCAAGAACTTACCTCAACATGGGTTCATGGAGAGCGGATCTAGTTCGAGCGACATTTTGGATTAATGAGGTTGACCTAGTGATGTACCAAGACTTCGTCATTCAACATTTCACACCGGATCGTTGACCATGAAATAAAACTATCAATATAATATCGACTACAATCTCACTTCGAGAGCCTTAACTCTCGAAGTCACGTCGAACTCACATCGAGGATATCGATCGTCAACTCACCTATGTCGATATATTACCCATCATCTCCATCGACATAGTTATCATCGATACCCGTTTATCAAACATGACCCATGCACTTCGCTTGGGATCCATATCCGAATCTAGATGTCTAATCATGAGTCGACCCGGTGATCCATTAGTAAAAACTATAAATAGCCATCATAAATGAGATAAAAGGTACGCACTCTCTAAGCATTAAATATTGACCGATCTCTTCTCTTATCTCGATACTTACTTAAGCATCGGAGGGTTATCGCCGGGTCACCACCGGCATTAACCTGACGTAGTTATCTTTGATTACAGGTTAGGATCCCCATTACAAATTGAGGAGAAGTTTGATTGACCTACCTATCCTCACATTGGCGAGTCGTGTTAGACTTATATTATTGACGTTGACCAAAGATTTATTAACCTACTAAAAACACACTCATCAATTGGCGCCGTCTGTGGGAATATTAACTTCGAATAAACAAAAAGATGACTACAAGATCGAAAGCAGCTCTTACTCGAGAGCGAGAAGGAAATCAAGATCAGAATGGAGAAGGTCAGGGAGACAATTTACTCCCCCGAAACCCCGAACCGACGCACAACGGAGAGGGTGGACCATCGAGGCCACCGGCCCCGCAAGTTATGCAACTCACTAGAGAAGATCTAAAGGCCCTCTTAGACGAGGCTAAAAGGGAATGGTTCGCGGAGATCGCCAAGGACAACGTCAACATCTCTCGAAAACTCTCGCGTGGTGTGGCATTCGAGGCAGATATCGGAATCGAGATGAATGAAGCAAATAGTCACGCCGACCAACAGCAGGGTAGGCACGCCGGAAGAGAGGAATTGGGGGAACCATTAGTAAGAGAAGTCAAGAAACTAGCGTCCGAAGTAAGGTCGCTCCACCAAAAACTAGACAGACAGGAAAAAAGGAATAAAATCCCTGTATCGAACTCTCGATTGAGAAAATCACCGTTTTGTGACGAAATCTTTTTCGTGAGATTACCACTCGACAAGAGACTACCGACCCAGCTACCACGATATTTCGGAACAAAAGATCCAGATGAACACTTAGGTTCATTTAATCTTCAGATGCAGCTTCATGGCATCTCAGACAACGTGGCCGCAAAAGCCTTCTCGACCACGCTGGCTGGAATGGCTTAATCTTGGTTTGGAAGACTGGAAGAGAAGTCTATCTTCGATTATGACCAACTTTGCGATAAATTCATGAGTCAATTTGGTAGCATAAGAGCTGTCAGACCCCCGGCGAACCATCTATACTCCATTGTACATAAGCCGGACGAGTCTTTTAGAAGCTTTATGGGGAGATTTAATAATGAGTTACTAAAGGTTGAAATGCCGAGAATAGACTTCCTAATTAATGTCTTGTTTCAAAGCACCCTGAACAGGGGGTTCGCTAGTGCCATAGTCCGAGAAAACCCCTCGACTTACGAGAAGTTAATGGAGATGGCCAATCAATATATGAACGAGGAAGAAATGACTAAATTAAGAGGAACCTTGTTTGGTTTAGCAAAACCTGAGGAGAGGCAACTAATAATCACTGCGGATCGACCTGCGGAAAGAGCCCCAATCCTCCAGTATAATGAAGGCAGAAACAATAAGGGTTACCGAGGAGAGAGAAACTACAATACAAGTAGGCAGGAAACTGGCAGATCGAATAAGAAGTACTACGATAACTACACTCCTCTTAAAAAACTCAGGTCTGAAATCCTCTTCGCTATACAAGACAAGAACTTGCTTCGAAAACCAACCTCTATCAAGGACAACCCTGGTTCGAAAAAATATTGTCGTTTCCATCGACAGAGGGGGCACGACACCGAGGACTGCTATCAACTTAGGGACGAAATTGAGAGATTAATATCAGAAGGATATTTAACAGGATACGTAAAGTTACCAAGGAATGAACACGACAAGAATCGACCAGATCACCATCGATCACGATCAAGATCACCTCCGAGAAGAGACACGAACCAGGATAACAGAGGAGAGCAGCCCAGAAAAGCCCAGCCGGGCACGGTGGTCAATATGATCTCAGGAGGACCTGCTGGAGGAGATTGTAAGAATTCGAGGAGGAGCGTCTCTCGAGCCTTCAGGGACAGAAATCAGAATGATCGAAGAGGAGTATTCTCGATACGATCAACCACGCAAAGCAAAATGATAGGATTTGATGAATCAGATCTCCTGCCTGAATTTGCGTCGTTCAACAACCATGACGTCCCTGACTGTCCGATGGTAATTACGGCACAAATCGCCGGTGCAACCGTCAAGAGAATACTTATCGATTCAGGAAGCTCGGCGAATATCCTTTTCTTAGACGCGTTAGAAAGAATAGACCTCGGCCCAACCCCCTTGGAAACTGTCGCCACTCCGCTTGTTGGTTTCGGAGGAGCTCAGGTCATCCCTAAAGGGACATTAACCTTGTCGCTCGCTTTAGGAGAATCTGGCAACTCGAAAATAAGGATGGTCAAATTTTTTATTGTCGACGCGCCTTGTGCATACAATGTCATATTGGGTAGACCTGCTCTGAACAGCATCCAAGCTGTCATATCCACATACCACCAAAAGATGAAATTCCCAACGACCAATGGAGTGGGGCAAGTCCAGGGGAACCTACATGAAGGGTGGAATTGCTATACGGTCTCTCTCGATAAACAAAGCATGAAAGAAGAAACCCA
Organism: Penstemon eatonii; assembly: GCA_038501285.1. Taxonomy (NCBI): domain Eukaryota; kingdom Viridiplantae; phylum Streptophyta; class Magnoliopsida; order Lamiales; family Plantaginaceae; genus Penstemon; species Penstemon eatonii. The sequence goes on along the minus strand of CM076715.1, from coordinate 61,993,933 downwards.
TTCCAAAAACCAAAGGCTGAAAGCAGAGGTTCTATCCAATCCTTTAGCCCCCGTCGACGTCGATAAAGTGATCAGAATGGACTCGACAGAGTAAATGCATAAGCAAGAGGAGATAAATTTGAAGAAGAGAAAATTCGAGAGAATTGAGCCCTCGGAAGGACACAAATCAATTGAATTAATACCGGGAGAATCATCGAAAACAACGAGAATAGGAACTCAACTCTCTGAAGGCTTGGAGACTCAATTAATCGAATTTTTGAGGGAAAATGTGGACGTCTTTGCTTGGTCTACCACCGACCTACAAGGAATAGACCCAAAGATCATAGTCTATAGACTCAATATTGGTCCATCATCTCGACCGGCAAGACAAAAGAAAAGAAACTTTAGTCCAGAGAGGAACAAAATCATAAAAGAAGAGGTAAAGATGATAGAAATAGTGTCCTGCAAGCCAGCTGTATGGTTAGCATTAATTGTAATTAATGAGGAACTATTCAATTTTGATTAATAAATGCACTTTTATTAAATGGTCAACTTTATCTTATGTAATATTTGTCTACGCATAAGGATAGAAGTCCTTAGATCACAGGGCTATGGGACAACCCGTGGACTGATCTCCAAGGCCGTGATCTAGAATATATTCAAGAGTCGTAGAATCCAATCGAGATAGGACATCGTTGGATTCGGTTAGACTCTCACTATTGTGTATACTCCGATGAACTGGAGGACGCTGGGGTCCACGAGCGTGACTGGGATAGTCGATACACATAAGTGGGTGGCTTGCTGGGATGCAAGCGCACTGAATACCCCAATTAGGAAATAACTCACCATGGAAGCGGTAGTCGCATATCGGGGTTGAAGTTATTTCAATTTACAATAGTATACGAGGAACGATCCCTAACAACTTGAGATGATAGGGTTTATCTGGTGCGAGAACGTCTATGCTTTGATGTGAGTTCCGACTGACTGGGGATCGCCAGAAAGTCTCTGTGGACTCATGTTGGGTATAGAGGAACTCGTATGCAGATTCATATCATCAACAAAGGATCCATTGACTCGACTTGATAGGTCGAGTAATTCTCCTATGGATTTATGTGAGAAATTAATTCTGATGAAATCCTTGGCCAAGGTAACTGACGACTTTATGTGAGTAGCTCATAAAGAACAAGTCAAAGAGAATTTATTTCGAGATCAGAGAACATAAGGTCAAGACAAAAGATAAGGGAATCCGATGAAAGACCATACCCTTAAGTCTCGACTGGGAGATTGATCGATGGAGAGATTGTGTCGTATACGGAAATTGTAAATGATAAAAAGGTTCACTGAATTAATTCACCAGTGATTGGGCTCCATGGGCTTGTGACTGGACATCGACCGTGGAGTGTGGGAGAATTCCCAAATTAGCAGGGGTGCTAATTTTGGAATGATTGATCGACAGAGTGTTCGATTAATTTAGAGTATTAATTGCTCGAGTAATTAAATAATATTTAATTACAACCCGCGACCAATTATGTAGTGAACCTACGGGGGCATACACAATACACATGAAGCGAAAGCGAGGAAGTAGGAACGAACCAGTTGACTGGGTCGACTGGGTCAAAATCGACTGGGTCGATTAAATGGGTGGGTCGACTGGGTCGACCCATATGGAACGAAAATGGATCCAATTGGAATTGGATCAAGATTATAAATTAAATTGGAATTTAATTTATGAGTAAATTAATTAATTATGATTTAATTAATTAATGGAATAATTAATTTAATTAGACTTGGAGTTTAATTAATTAATTGGGAGATGATTTAATTAATTGGGCTATTTAATTGGGAGATTAAATAAAGCCCTGAAAGATTAATTAATATGGACCATGAATTAATTAGAAGACTTAGTCTTCTAATTAAAGAGGGCCATGGCCCATGTAGGAGAATTAGTATCATAATCCTAGGAGGATTAGGTTTTATGAGATATCTATAAATAAGAGACTAGGTCTCATATCTCACATACAACTCCACAAGAAAAATCAAGAAAAGCAAAATTCTCTCCCTCTCTCCCTTGTGATCGGCCGAACTCACTTCCACTTTAGGAAGAATTTTCGTCTTCGATTCTTCGTTCTAAAGTTGTTCTAAAACCTAGATATTAATATACCCTATGTTCCAGTTGATTAGGATATATTAATTTTCGTGATATTGTGGTGTATCAACTCGTAGAGGCGCAACACGTGGGGCGCTAAACAAAGGTGTGGGTCGATCTTACCGAGGCAGAATTCAGAGCTCGTCTTGCTAGCCGAGGATTTGCAAGGAGACAGGTATAAACGAGAAAACTTATACTGTCATTTAGTTATATTCATATATATACAACCAGAGAATATCCTGGCAAGATTCTTTAAGAGGCCCTAGAAATTTTTATATTCCGCTGTGCCTAGGGCTGTTTTTCTTACCGAATCCCAACAGTGGTATCAGAGCCAACTCTAGGCTTTGTATATATATGAATTTGCGAATTCTGTGTTTATTAAATCATATGTTTGATTTATGTGGCTAGTTCTTTAACTGTGCATGTTATAGGACGTATGTTTAATTAACTTGGAGTTAATGTTTGATTTAGGTTTCGAAAATTTTATCATGTTGATGTTATTTTGAATTAGGATTTAATTGACTGGGTTTGTTGAATTAAATCTGTGGGTAATCGAAGAAACAAAAAATTTTTTTTATTAGATCCAGCGCGGCTGGGCGGCCACCGCGAGCCGCTGCCAACGGCAGCGTGCTGGCAGCACGCTAGCCGCACACGCTGCGCGCAGCAGCAGCCTTCGGGCTGCTGTTTACGCGCTGCTGTGCGCGGCTGCTCGCTGCCGCACACAGCCGCGTGCAGCGGCTGCTGCCGCAGGCAGCTCACGCGCCGCCTTGGTGGTCGCGCGTGGGCTGTCCTACGTGGCAGTCCGTGATTGGCCTCGTCTGGTTGATTTCTGGTTGGACTCTAATTCTGCCTATTTTGAAAGTCCTGAAAATCTTGGAGAATTTTGGAAGATTAGGAAACTTGGAGTTTTTGGATAAGGTAGTTACTTTGTTAAACTTAAACACTACCTTAATTAACTAATCTAGTCAAAATAGGATTATCTTGAGAATCTTGGAGATTTGGGAATTTTGGGAAACTTAGAGTTTTGGATAAGGTAAGAATCTTAGAGATTTAGATTACCTTAATTAACCAATTTAATCAAGATAAGAATTGTAGATTACTTAGAGCTCAAGTAAGAGCTAATTAATCTTAGAGGTTAATTGTTAATTCTAAATTAATTAACTTGGATGAATTTTTGCGAATTAAAATTAATGAAGCCGGTAAATTTACATGATTGCCCTTATGTGAATTTATGCATGTTCTTGAGTGAATATGTGGATTGGTCGATTTTGCCCTTAAGCCCTGTGTTGTTTTTGGTTTATTTAATTTTGGGTTGTAATTAAATGGGCCTGATTGGTGCCCTTGCTTGCGGAAACAAATGTAATAGAATAGGACCATTTAAATTATGTAAGCTAGGCTTAGATTAGGCTTGGAGCCGAGAAGACCTCATGAAGACTTGGAGATCCACATGGAGGCCCATTTACCTTGGAGGACATGGAGGCCCAATTCATTACATGGAGGCCCAATCAAGCTGGATATTACAAGAAGGCCCATGATGTATGGGTTTAAAAATTGTAATAGTTAGGACATTTAATTTTCACCCTAGACTGACCAATTGATTCATCACGTGGCTCGTGATGGATCGCATAGGATGGGCAATCGACCAATCATATCTTGCTAGGTGATGAATGTTTATTTTTTCGCAAATTATTCTTTGATGTATGAGATGCATGCTTAGGATAGAAAACGTAAACAAGATAAGCATAATCTGATGAGACCTCGCACACTTAGAAACCTCCAATTGAACTTAAAATTCAATTAGAATATTAAATCGAATAACGGGCGCATATGAATAGTGTCTATGGTCCGAGCCTATCCAATTACTAGGTCTTAGGCATATTGTACGAATATATCTCGATGTCTCACGAGTCGTGGGTCGAGCTATAGGAAGATAATATGTCTATTGCCTCGATGCACGAGTTTAGTGCCAAGGGAGGGGATAGCAAGGTTTTAGGTGCTGTCTCACGAGTCGTGGGGCGTCTAGGATTGAACCATTTCTCTTCACGAGTATTGGACATGATTTAACGCTAGTAAATATGGATGTCTCACGAGTCGTGGGTCCATATCGAAAAACGAGGCTAAATGAACTTAAGGGTTAGCTGCGATGGTTAACCGTTGACATAGTCGACCACCAAGTGGATCAAATAGTATGGCCAACGAGTCGTGGGTACTAGGAGATTGCATTTGGTCCTTAAGCCCGCTAGGATATTTTAAATTCCCGAAACTTATGTGGGGGCATAAGATTTTGATTAAAATAGTGGGAGTTATTTGCAAATGAAATCCATGTTTGTGAATTGTGCATTTTAAGTTAATCTTTCGCGTATTTATTTCTTCTATCGTCGTTTTGTAGATATAATGTCTAAGAATCCGATTTCCATCATACTTGAACATAACAAATTGACTGGACCAAACTTCCATGACTGGGTCAGGAACCTTAAGATCATTCTCGCTTCTGAAAAGCGAGGTTTTGTCCTTGATGGGCCCCCTCCCGAACTTGCTAAGGATGCCGATGATACTGAGAAAGAAGCCGTGGATTTATGGCTTGACGATGACTTGCAGTCACGTTGTCTCATGTTGGCATCCATGACGAATGAGCTTCAAAAGCAGCACGAGCATATGAAGTCTTCTTTTGAAATCTACACGCACCTGAATGGTTTATTTGGGGTGCAAAGTAGATACGAGCGGTATGAAACTGCTAAGGCTTTGCAACAAACGAGGATGGCTGAAGGTGCTGATGTTCGATCTCACTGCATCAAGATGATTGGGCTTATAAAAAAGCTTAGTCATCTTGACGTAAAGATGGACAAGACCTACTGCCAGGATATAATCCTCCAGTCATTGCCAAGATCATTCGAGCAATTCGTAGTGAACTACAACATGCACAAGATGAATGTTGAACTTCACGAGTTGGCTAATATGCTCGCCACTGCCGAGGCTTCCATGAAAAGAGAGAAGCCAATGATGGTTGCTACCTCAACCCAATCCAAGTCCAAAAGGACAAAGAAAGGGAAGGGGAAAGGAAATGCTTCTTCAAGCAAAGGCAAAGCACCATCTGGGCCCATAGGGAAGGGAAAGAAGCGTAAAGCTTCGTCTGGTGAACAGAAATGTTTCTACTGCAAGAAACCTGGACACTGGAAGAGGAACTGCAAAGAGTTCTTGGAGAGCTCGAAAGGTATATTCCTTGTTGAAGTTAATTTATCAATTAACTGTGCATCATGGGTGCTAGACACTGCTTGTGGTTCTCATCTTTGTAATGATTTACAGGTGATGGGAGCAACAAGGCCACTTAGGCCAGGGGATTGGATCCTGAGATTTGGCAATGGAGCCAGAGCTGCTGCCGAGGCCATAGGCGAAGTGGAGTTAGATTTAGGTGGTAATAAATTAGTCCTTAGGAACGTTCTTTATGTACCTGGTTTGGTGAAAAACATTATTTCAATTCCTGTTTTGGATAATGAAGGTTTTAATTTTACTATTAATAAAGGTTCCTTTTCGTTATTCATGAATGATAATATGTTTTTCACTGGTACATTAAAAGATGGACTATATACCATTGAACCACCTAAGTTAGTGATGCATGTACAACAAAACAAAAGGAAACAAGATAATGAAATGTCTGCCCAATTATGGCACGCTAGACTTGGACATATATCCAAGTCAAGAATTCAAAAGTTAGCATCATCTGGCGCGATTGAAATCAATCTCATTGATGAAATGCCGACATGTGAACCATGTTTAAAGGGTAAAATGGCTAAGTTGCCGTTTAAGGGAAACCCTGAGCGAGCCAAGCAAACATTGGACTTAATACATACTGACGTATGTGGACCACTAAGAAAAAGCGCCCGAGGTGGCTATGACTACTTCATCACTTTCACTGACGACTTTAGTCGTTATGGATATGTGTTCTTGTTGAAACACAAGTCTGAAGCCTTTGAGCGATTCAAAGAATTCAAGATGGAAGTAGAGAATCAACTTGGTCATACGATAAAGGCTCTTCGTTCTGACCGAGGTGGAGAATTTCTTAGTAACGAATTTCTGAATTATCTTGTAGAGCATGGAATACTATCGCAGTGGACTCCTCCTGCAACACCCCAGTTAAATGGAGTAGCAGAGAGAAGGAATCGAACCTTGATGGACATGGTTCGATCCATGATGAGTGCCACTGACTTACCTCTTTCATTTTGGGGACATGCCCTCCTCACGGCAACGAAGATACTGAATATGGTACCTTCAAAATCCGTAGAAAAGACACCATACGAACTATGGTTTGGCAAGGCACCCTCATACGCATTCATGCGCATATGGGGATGTCCCGCTTACGTTAAAAAGCTAGTGGGAGATAAATTGGAAACTAAATCCACTTTGTGTAAATTCGTGGGGTATCCGGAAAACTCAATAGGATACGAGTTCTACGATCCTACAAGACAAACAACGTTTGTCTCGAGGAACGCTCACTTCTTGGAGAAGGATTTCTTGGTGGACAAGAAAGAAAATAACGTAGAACTAGATGAGGTCACTGAAGCTGAAAAGACCTTAGAGGTCGATCGAGCTGACCCGTCACCACAGGCAGTGGGAGAACAAGAGCATGAAGGTGCACCAGAAAGTACACCGATACTTCGTAGGTCAGAAAGACAACGTAGAGAACCCGAGAGGTACTACGGTCTGCTGCATGAGACTGGACAGTCTCTAACCGACCCAAGGACTTACGAAGAGGCTATGCTAGACATAGACTCGGGAAAGTGGCGCGAAGCCATGGAATCCGAACTGGACTCCATGCACTCAAACAAGGTCTGGGCCTTGGTAGATCCACCAGTGGGAGTTGCTCCCGTGGGTTGCAAGTGGATCTATAAGCGAAAGCTTGGAGTGAACGGAGAGGTGATTACCTACAAGGCGCGACTAGTGGCAAAAGGATACACTCAAAGACCAGGTATCGACTTTGAGGAGACCTTCTCGCCCGTCGCAATGCCCAAATCCATTCGGATCTTGCTGGCCATAGCTGCGTGGTATAACTACGAGATATGGCAGATGGATGTAAAGACTGCCTTTCTCAATGGAGACATTGATAAGGAGATCTACATGGAGCAACCAAAAGGATATGCATCCAAAGGAGATGAACACAAGGTGTGCAAACTCCAGAGGTCCATTTATGGACTGAAGCAAGCTTCCCGAAGTTGGAACATTCGTTTTGATGAGACAATCCAAACTTTTGGATTCATCAAGAACATGTTCGAACCTTGCGTGTACAAGAAGATCAGTGGGAGTACAGTTGAATTTTTGGTGCTTTACGTTGACGACATTCTTCTCATTGGAAACAATGTAAAAGCATTGTCTGAAACTAAAGCATGGTTGTCTACACAATTCTCAATGAAGGATATGGGAGAAGCATCCTTTGTACTAGGTATAAGGATCTACCGAGATAGATCAAAAGGACTGCTAGGCCTCTCCCAATCCCAGTACATAGACAAAATCTTGAAAAAATTTAGTATGGAAGAATCCAAGAGAGGATTGCTTCCAATGAGACATGGAATTGCACTCTCCAAGTCTATGGCCCCAAAGACGCCAGAGGAGAGAAGCAATATGTCTCGAGTACCGTATGCATCCGCGATAGGAAGCATAATGTATGGTATGCTGTGTACGAGACCAGACGTAGCGTACGCTCTAAGCGTTACAAGTCGCTACCAGTCTGATCCAGGTGAGCAGCACTGGATAGCCGTAAAGGCAATTCTGAAGTACCTGAGAATGACTAAGGAATTGTTCTTGGTATACGGTGGAGGAGAATTGAAATTGGAAGGCTATACAGACTCAAGCTTCCAATGTGATGTAGACGACTTCAAGTCGACATCAGGATATGTTTTCTGCCTCAATGGTGGTGCGGTTAGCTGGAAGAGCTCCAAGCAGGAAACAACCGCGGATTCAACCACTGAAGCAGAATACATTGCCGCGAGTGATGCAGCAAAGGAAGGTGTTTGGATGAGGAACTTCATCCAGGAACTGGATGTGATACCTAGCATTGCTGAGCCCATTACTATCTTCTGCGATAATAATGGGGCAATAGCGCAAGCAAAGGAGCCGAGATCTCATCAGAAATCCAAGCACGTACATAGACGATACCATGTGATAAGAGATATCATTGGTAGAGGAGACATTAAGATGGAACGTGTCGACTCAGAAGATAATACGGCGGACCCACTAACGAAGCCTCTGCCTCAAAAGGCATTTGAGAAACATCTGCATAAGATGGGACTCAAGAACATAAAAGACTGGCTTTAGGACAAGTGGGAGATTGATAGAAATAGTGTCCTGCAAGCCAGCTGTATGGTTAGCATTAATTGTAATTAATGAGGAACTATTCAATTTTGATTAATAAATGCACTTTTATTAAATGGTCAACTTTATCTTATGTAATATTTGTCTACGCCTAAGGATAGAAGTCCTTAGATCACAGGGCTATGGGACAACCCGTGGACTGATCTCCAAGGCCGTGATCTAGAATATATTCAAGAGTCGTAGAATCCAATCGAGATAGGACATCGTTGGATTCGGTTAGACTCTCACTATTGTGTATACTCCGATGAACTGGAGGACGCTGGGGTCCACGAGCGTGACTGGGATAGTCGATACACATAAGTGGGTGGCTTGCTGGGATGGCAAGCGCACTGAATACCCCAATTAGGAAATAACTCACCATGGAAGCGGTAGTCGCATATCGGGGTTGAAGTTATTTCAATTTACAATAGTATACGAGGAACGATCCCTAACAACTTGAGATGATAGGGTTTATCTGGTGCGAGAACGTCTATGCTTTGATGTGAGTTCCGACTGACTGGGGATCGCCAGAAAGTCTCTGTGGACTCATGTTGGGTATAGAGGAACTCGTATGCAGATTCATATCATCAACAAAGGATCCATTGACTCGACTTGATAGGTCGAGTAATTCTCCTATGGATTTCTGTGAGAAATTAATTCTGATGAAATCCTTGGCCAAGGTAACTGACGACTTTATGTGAGTAGCTCATAAAGAACAAGTCAAAGAGAATTTATTTCGAGATCAGAGAACATAAGGTCAAGACAAAAGATAAGGGAATCCGATGAAAGACCATACCCTTAAGTCTCGACTGGGAGATTGATCGATGGAGAGATTGTGTCGTATACGGAAATTGTAAATGATAAAAAGGTTCACTGAATTAATTCACCAGTGATTGGGCTCCATGGGCTTGTGACTGGACATCGACCGTGGAGTGTGGGAGAATTCCCAAATTAGCAGGGGTGCTAATTTTGGAATGATTGATCGACAGAGTGTTCGATTAATTTAGAGTATTAATTGCTCGAGTAATTAAATAATATTTAATTACAACCCGCGGCCAATTATGTGGTGAACCTACGGGGGCATACACAATACACATGAAGCGAAAGCGAGGAAGTAGGAACGAACCAGTTGACTGGGTCGACTGGGTCAAAATCGACTGGGTCGATTAAATGGGTGGGTCGACTGGGTCGACCCATATGGAACGAAAATGGATCCAATTGGAATTGGATCAAGATTATAAATTAAATTGGAATTTAATTTATGAGTAAATTAATTAATTATGATTTAATTAATTAATGGAATAATTAATTTAATTAGACTTGGAGTTTAATTAATTAATTGGGAGATGATTTAATTAATTGGGCTATTTAATTGGGAGATTAAATAAAGCCCTGAAAGATTAATTAATATGGACCATGAATTAATTAGAAGACTTAGTCTTCTAATTAAAGAGGGCCATGGCCCATGTAGGAGAATTAGTATCCTAATCCTAGGAGGATTAGGTTTTATGAGATATCTATAAATAAGAGACTAGGTCTCATATCTCACATACAACTCCACAAGAAAAATCAAGAAAAGCAAAATTCTCTCCCTCTCTCCCTTGTGATCGGCCGAACTCACTTCCACTTTAGGAAGAATTTTCGTCTTCGATTCTTCGTTCTAAAGTTGTTCTAAAACCTAGATATTAATATACCCTATGTTCCAGTTGATTAGGATATATTAATTTTCGTGATATTGTGGTGTATCAACTCGTAGAGGCGCAACACGTGGGGCGCTAAACAAAGGTGTGGGTCGATCTTACCGAGGCAGAATTCAGAGCTCGTCTTGCTAGCCGAGGATTTGCAAGGAGACAGGTATAAACGAGAAAACTTATACTGTCATTTAATTATATTCATATATATACAACCAAAAAATATCCTGGCAAGATTCTTTAAGAGGCCCTAGAAATTTTTATATTCCGCTGTGCCTAGGGCTGTTTTTCTTACCGAATCCCAACAAAAGAAGCTTTTGGATGCCAACTACATCGCCGAGATACAATTCACGGAGTGGCTATGCAAATGTTGTCCTAGTATCGAAAAAAGGCGGAAAGTGGAGAATGTGCAACGATTTCACGGATCTTAACAAGCTATGTCCAAGAGACCCATATCATCTCCCTAGAATCGATTATCTTGTCGACTCCACAGCGGGATGTGCAATTTTGAGCATGATGGACGCTTTTCAGGGTTTTTACCAAATCTTTATGGCTCTGGAAGATCAGGAAAAGACATCATTCATCACGGAAATGGGCGTTTACTTCTTCAAAGTAATGCCATTTGGACTACGAAATGTCGGAGCAACGTACCAACGATTAGTGAATAAAATGTTCGAGACCTTGTTGGGTAAATCGATGGAAGTCTATGTGGATGATATGTTAGTCAAAAGCCTAAATGAAAAAGATCATTTGGTACACATCAAACAAGCGTTCGACATAATGAGGAAATACGGAATGAAACTTAACCCCGCCAAATGCACGTTTGGAGTGAGATCTGGAAAGTTCCTCGACTATCTGGTAAACGAGAGGGGCATAGAAGCAAATCCAGAGAAAATACAAGCGATAATAGATTTGAAGGCTCCTTGAAATCTAAATGAAGTACAGAAGCTGGTTGGAAAGATCACGGCGCTTAATCGATTCATATCCCGTTCAGCCGATAAGAGCCTTCTTTTTTTCAAAATAATGAGAAATGCAAAGAAATTCGAGTGGTCGGAAGAATGTTATCAAGCATTCGAGCAATTGAAGGCCTATCTTGTGTCGCTCCCTCTCTTAGCCAAACCGAGAGATAATGAGAATTTGTACCTTTATATTGCCGTCTCAGAACAGGCGATCAGTTCGGCTCTAGTAAGAATGGAAGCAAAGGAGAGTAACCCAATTTAGTGTTAGTAGGGTTCTGCAAGGTCCTGAGAAGAACTACTCTGAAATCGAGAAGTTCGCTCTAGCCATCGTAACTACTGCACGGAAACTGAGACCCTACTTCCAATCACACAAAGTCATTGTCCTGACTAACCAACCATTGAGGCAAACACTCTCAAAGCCCAACGCGTCGGGAAGGCTGATCAAGTGGGCCGTTGAGTTAGGAGAATACGATATCGAATACTTACCCAGAACGTCTATCAAAGGACAGATATTAGCCGACTTTGTGCTCGAAAACACTGAGATTGACGAAGAAAAACGAGAGCTATGGATGCTCCATGTCGATGGCTCATCAACGTCAACAGGAGGAGGAGCAGGAATATATTTTCGAGGTCCTAATAAAGAAGAACTTGAGTTCGCTCTAAAATTAGACTTCTTGGTATCAAATAACGAAGCGGAATACGAAGTCTTGTTAGCCGGACTAAAAATGGCGGCAGAGACAGGAATTAGGAATTTGATCGCTTACACTGATTCACAGCTAGTCGAGAAACAATTCAAGGGGTTGTTTGAGGCTAAGGAAAATAAAATGATCAAATACTTAGCTTTGGTCAAGGCTCAGATATCAAGATTCGAGACTTTTCAACTCGAGTACGTAAGAAGAACAGAAAATACCAGGGCGGATGCTCTCTCGAAGTTTGGAAATTTAATAAAAGGTATCAGCACTCGAAAGATAACTCTGATGGTATCGGAAAAACCCGCCATCGACACCAAGACAGATGTTTCGAGCATCGATATCCTTATCTCGACGATGAGCAAACGAGTTGGAAAGCTTCGATATTGGATTATCTAATCAATGGAACCCTGCCGACCAATAACACCGAGGCTCGGAGACTCAAGTACAGGGCTCCCCACTATGCAATTATCAATAGGGAGTTGTATCGACGTTCCGTCACTGGAGTACTACATAAGTGTATAGCGCCGCCCCACACTGATTTGATTCTAAAAGAAGTTCATAAAGGTTCCTTTGGGAGCCATTCGAGAGGAAGAGCACTGGCGGTCAGAGTATCTCGCCTAGGATATTATTGGCCTTCATTAGTGAAAGATGCAAATAATTACGCTAAGAAATGTGCTAAGTGTCAATATCATGCTACTATGCCACACCAACCAGCCCAGAGGATGGAATCGATCTCTATTGCATGGCCATTTGATCAATGGGGTGTCGATTTGGTTGGACCTTTGCCGATGGCAATGGGGCAAAAGCGTTTTCTACTAGTAGGAGTAGAATACTTCAGCAAATGGATCGAGGTGGTACCACTAAGGCAAATCTCTCAAACACAGATAATCAACTTTTACTGGTCGATAATATGCAGGTTTGGTCTACCAAGAGTGATCATATCTGATAACGGGCCTCAGTTTGTTTGGAAACGAGTAATAGAATGGTGCGAGAAGCACAAAATCACCCTGCGATTCACTTCGGTGGGCTGCCCGCAAACAAACGGACAAACTGAAATAACCAACAGGGAAATCTTAAGACTTCTGAAGAAAAGGTTGTCGGAAGCTGGAGGTGTCTGGTTGGATGAATTGCCTTGGGTCGTTTGGGCTAATCGAACGAAAGAAAAGACAGCAACGGGAGAAACTCCTTTCAGTCTGGTCTATGGATCTGAAGCAATCGCTCCTGCTGAATTAGAAGTACCTTCTCCGAGAGTCGATCTATACAATGAAGCAGATAATACAGACAAAAGGAACTTCGAGCTCGATCAAATGGAATCAAAAAGAGAAAGGGCTTCTACCAGAATACAAGCTTACAAGACCACCATGGCGAAGGCCTACGATAAAAATGTAAGATTAAAGTCTTTTCAGGTGGGAGACCTTGTGCTAAAACGAATTGACGTCTCAAAAGAAAAAGGAAAGCTCGATTGCAATTGGGAAGGACCGTTCAAAGTAATTGAGATCAGAAGAAAAGGGGCCTATCGACTGGTAAAGTTGGACGGAGAACAAGTAAAAAGAACTTGGAACGGCAGAAATCTAAGGAAGTTCTATGCGTAGAAATCTTCCCTTATTTATTTATATATTCGTAGTTGTTTCTTTTTGCTTTTTGATGTATCCGAGTACTATGAGATTCCTCGACTATGTTAAATGTATCTCTCTGACTCTAATATCATCAAATGCTTGTCAAAATTTTCCATTTGCTGTTATAGATCGACAGCCGCAGAGGCATCAAGATGAATCGCCAAATCGAGTAAAGAAAAGCTATTAATAAGCTCTCCACGTTCCTCGATTGCCGCAGAGGCATCGAGATGAATCGCCAATCGACTAAAGAAAAGCTATTAATAAGCTCTCCACGTTCCTCGATTGCCGCAGAGGCATCGAGATGATTCGACAATCGACTAAAGAAAAGCTATCAATAAGCTAACTCTCCACGCTCTTCGATTGCCGCAGAAGTATCGAGATGAAATCGACATTTAACAAAATAAGGCTATGAATAAATTAACTCCCATGTTCCTCGACAGATACAGGAGCATCTAGATGAAACCGACGTTTGACAAATGAAAATTATTACTCAAACTTTAAATTAAGTAAACGCTCAAAGTAGTTGACAGTTGCGGTAATATCAATAGAACTCGACAGCAGGAATTGAAGCAATGGGAAATAAAGAAAATGAATTTTATTCCATCTCATTAATCGATACACTTACAAAATTCAGGTACATTACAATTGAGATAATTACAGAAGAAAAAGCTGAAAAACCTACTACAACCTATTACATTTGCAAACTGAAACAAATTCTTCGTCGATTATTGGACCGCGGACGAGCTCTCGGGTGAATTCCTACTAATTCGGCAACTGAGCTCCTCCTACTTCTGCTCGATGATTACCCCGAGTGACACCAGAGCACGTCTTCCTCAATGCACCGATCAATGAGAGATAAAGCTATAATCAACTTTATCCCTCACTAACCGACGCACCAAGGAAATGGCTCCGGAGACCCCGATGGTGTTAGTGAAGGCCAGGGGAATCTCTTTCCTCTTAATGTAGCAGCCGGCTCGAAAGACACACCATCTCAGTCAATATAATGACCATGGGTGATGGGTCTCTCTGCATTGACCGAGATATAGGAGAGGAAAGAAGCGCTTATTGATATTTTTGCGCTTTAAGTCCTCCACCATCTGATCGGCGGCTCTACCTTCTACCTCGCCCCTGACCCTCCGGGTATGTCGATATCTCGAGACACCGCTACTTAGATACAAGACGAAGAGTATCCAAGCATCGATATGTCGAGGTATCGACGACACCGACCTCGTCATTTTTACCGATCCCACCTACTCGAACGACGAGGCCGACCCCATGGGGGAAACCCCTTTACCTATACCACCCAATCGAAAAAAGTTTAATCCCTTCCTCGATCAGGAGGTCGGGTGGGATGAGGTGGTGCGAAAGTGGAGAATGCACCCCTCAATAACTTAATATGGAAAGGGTTGTTTACAACAATTTTTGTCGGATGACATATTGGGGAAAACATGTTTGGCTATTTTTGGTATGAATAATGGTGAGTACCCCCCACCTATTTATAGGCCGGGACCATATTATCTGACGGCCCATATTTATCACGATCTACGGCCCAGATGTCATGCATTAAATGAGGCCGACTTTTGTGTTACCCAAGGTAGTGCACGTGGACCACATCCAATGGCTCCATAAGCCACCATGATTAACGGCTAAGATTGATCTTATTATTTGCACCAACTGTCCCCAGTATTTCAGTTTCAGTAACAGAATCAATCGCTTAGAGATCGAGACATCGGCACAATAACCTCAAAAGTTTTCTCATGCGTCGACCTGCAATGACATTCCTCATCAAAATCGACAAAGTTAGGCTAGCTTTGTGCATCTCGACGACTTAGTGTCGACCAATCGGCGCAAAGAATGATTTCTTGCTTCTGATAAATGAGCTGAAACGATGACACTTTCCAATTACTCCCATATCAAGAGCTACTGAATTTAGAGTTGTTATTAACGATGATCTCGGACAACAAAGAAAAGTAATGACTATCATTTTGAGAAGGTTATGAATCACGACCCCACTCGTCCACCAATTTTCTGTGTATTTATAGAGGAAGA
The DNA here is from genome assembly GCA_038501285.1 of Penstemon eatonii. Taxonomy (NCBI): domain Eukaryota; kingdom Viridiplantae; phylum Streptophyta; class Magnoliopsida; order Lamiales; family Plantaginaceae; genus Penstemon; species Penstemon eatonii. The sequence continues at coordinate 61,978,459 of CM076715.1, read as the reverse complement.
TCTCCATCCAAGGGTTCAAAATCGAACCCAACTATTGGGATTGGTACCTGCTTAATAGACAATTACTGACAAGTAGGACCAAGCAAGTATAAATGTGAAAAAATGATTAAACAAATTTAAATATAAATCCACGACGAATTCAAAGTACAAAGTGCCATGAAGTAATCTCCATTGTTCGATAAAGTAAATAACACGCCGCCGACGTGTGACTCGATACAAACAAATCGAGATTTACAAATACATAAGTTCATGGCCAAAATAAATGCCGTCAACAGTCGTGATGAGTTTGATAGTCTAGCATGTCGATATGGGAGGATGTCTTTGATGTCTCAGGACCTTTAGGGATTTTCTCTTCCTTGCCAGCTGTTTCGGCTGCAATCTCAGCTGCGAGCTTGGAAGCTTGCAGCTCAAGAAGAAAACCAAACTCATGTTCCTCCGGAACCTCCCTAGAACCCTCATCAGCCAAAGAATCGAAATTGTCTAGGACACCATTCTCGTCAAAAGAAGGATCAAGCTTTCATTCCTCAAACCGATCGTTCAGGAAACCCAGAGCCCGACACTATTTCCACCCCTTGTCGAACATCTTCGAAAGATCGGTTCCGGATTGGCGCTCGACCAACTCCTCATAGACAACGCTGTTAAAAAACTTAAGGACAACGGCTTTCCTCTCCTCGACGAGCAACTCACGACGACACTGGAGGCCAGCTTGCTGACCCTTCTCAAAACTCTCGGAGGTTTTCTCCTTAACTTCCTAGCAAAGTCAGCTTTCTCCTGAGTGAGCTCCGCTTCCAGCTCGGCGATACGAGTATCCTTATCGGATACCTCGCTTTCCAACTCCTTCACTCTCCCTTGAAGCTCGGTCACGTCCCCTCGGATTGAGCGATCTTTTTCTTCACAGTATTATAAGCACCTATATACTTATCGAGGCGCTTCCGAACAGCATCCATCCGAGCAGCAGAAGAATACATAGTCTGGCTCAGCTATAGGAAATGATAACAGCAAATTAGTTGGAAGATAAAATGTGAACATGTATTAAATCGATAAGTTCTGCTCGAACAATATCGCGAGCGAAAGGGAAGCCTGCAGACGCAGCACATCGCCCGTATCTTTCTTTAGAAGAGCATCGTGATCTTCATAAGACACCGTTGATAAAAACATCTCCCATGCTTCGGGACTGATTGATGAATCCAGGAATACCTCATTCATCATCGAAGTCTCGGCCACCCTGTCTCCCAGATTGCGCTTATGGCTCTCTAGGATGGCCTCGAGGTTTCTCGTGGCCGGAGCTGTAATGCCACCGCTCGATGGGGTCATCTGAGCATCCGACTTAGCCCTTTTTGGGGTAAACGTTTCCCTTTGCTCGACCTCACTCGAAACAGGCCTCTTTCCCTGGCTCGAACCAGGAGGCTTCTCGACTTGCGTAGAAGGCTCAGGAGGAGGAACAGTCGTTGAATGCGCCAATGGATTTGCGCCAAAAGTATTACCATGGGTCGCCGAAGGAGGATTCGGGGGCTTCCCAATTAAGCGAGCCTTCATTATCGCCCTCAATGCTCGCTTAGTCATTGGAACCACGCTAGATGTTGCATATATATAAAACATATTAATAAGAAGGTCATCGATAAATAGATGAAAAACAGATAACAAGGTAAAACTACCTAAGGAAGGACAATCAATAGGTAGAGGGGCCATCGACATCCCTCCTAAACTCAAGATGGGCTCCCGCAATAGCGAATTTATGTCGTATGTCGATACCGACGATTGCGATGGAAAGTCGGGCCCCTATGAAGGTACATGAACATTCTTCAGGAGAATAACACCCGACCTCCACTCGCGTATCGTCCTCCATATGTAGTTTTCGGGAGCGTGAACAAAAATAAACCTATTCTTCCAACCCTTCCCATATGACGACTTTAAATCACTAAGGAACCAAACATGAGGTTTGGATCGTACGAAATAAAAACACTCGTTTGACTAGGGAGAAGGACGAACATCGAAAAGACCACAAAAATTAGCAAAGGACGCAGGCTGACCTATCGACTTCATAACTATACAAAAAGCTATGATATACCCAAAGGCGTTGGGGACCAATTGAGTTGGGCACAATCCGAGGCCGTTCAAAATATCGACGAATTCATCGGATAAAGGAAAACGAAGGCCATTTTCCAAACTATCGATATTAAAGGTTCGATACTCGCTCGGAGGATCGTTCATTCTTTGATCCGAGGAAGGCATAAGTATAGACCACCCATCGGGGAATTGGTATTTAGATAATAAAGACTCAAGTGACGTACGTAAACAACATGCCGGTATGTCACTATAACGTTCCTTAGTTCGATTTCGATCGGACGTCAATTTTGTCAAAGGAACTACATCTTCCTTAGGATGAACGACGCTTAATAAGCGAGCCGACAGAGGGCTGTGATGTCGTCCCTCATAGGGAATATCGAAATGAGACATTATAGACTCTACCGACATACCCTCTCTTTCCCCGACAGACTCGTCCCCGATCGACTTAGACTCACTCGACATAGATAAAAGACGAGTTAAAGAAATACCTAAACAGGAATGAAAGACTTCGACTACGCGACTGACTGCACAAGTTGCTCGATCACTGCTCCGACGAAAGGCTCCGCATAAATGTTTTTATAAATATGACCAGTAATACTGTAGTCCTATTTATAAACCCAAAATCTCCAAAGCGCGCCTATTTGTACATGTTTGAAAGGACGCGGCGGTTAAATTTCAAAACAATAAAATAAGATTCCGACCCAATAATGCCCCTCGAAGGGATGGGGTAGCTCAAGATCTTAGCCCATATACAAAATTGTTCAAAATAAACTCCAGATGAAATTGAAGCAAAATTCATTATATCCAAATTAAATATCGACATCGAGATATACATAATCAAAAATACGTATAAGCCCTATACATCTACGTAATAGTTCAGGCTACGAATGATCGTCCTGACGAGGAGGAATTAAACAACCGAACTCGTGTGCCCGAACGGTTTCCTCTTCTTCATCCTCGATATAAGCGGATTCTTCAGGCTGACAATACTCATCAAGGGTTGGACCTATGACCGAGGGGTCGAAATCAAAAGTTAAAAGGCCTTTGTGTCGACATTGTTTTATCGCCTTCTCATGCACCTCGATCAGCTCTGTCCCCATCCTGGCATCGGCAAGATACTCATAAACAGGGGATTCCAGGAACTCCTTAACTATCGACAGGCGTTGTGCAGAGGAGATTACTCTAGCCTCTGGCGGATAACCCGAACGAATCCGATCGATTTCTTGGGTCGCAAGGCTCAACTCCCTTATAGCATCCGCGAGTTGTTGATCTTTATCTTTTATGGTGGCCTCGTATTCCGCCTTGCATCTCACCAACTCTACCTGGGCCAGTTCAGCTTCGTAGTATCCTTGGAACATATATTGCAATGACTGCACACAAAACGTGGCAATCACAATCGATCACATGCTAATATTTAATCAACAGAAGTGAGAATAATAAAGCTGAGAATGATATCTTACCCCCATAATCGTTCGACGCCCACTGTGTAAATTCTGCTGCAAAGGTTTCTTTGCCAACCACTTCTGATCTCGCCTAAAAACACTATGAATAAAAGCAGTAAAACCAGTATCTCTAGAACCTCTCTGATGAACGGAGTCTTCTGGACCCTAACCCCCAGGATGGGAGATATTGGAGTTGAGAAAGCCCGTTAGTGTCCAGTTAAGATCCAAAGTCTCGGCGTCGGAACTATCATCGGTGTCGTCGGTCGCTATATCGGCTCGCGCACTCCCCTTTTCTTCCTCCGTCTCATCTTCGTCCCGAGGCCTCTTTCCTAAACGGATCCTTTCTCGACGAGACACAAGATCTCCAACATTCCTTGCTCTTCCTTCACTATTTGGACGACCCTTTGAGCTAGAAGTTTGAACCAACTTACGCTCATGCTCTCGTTCCAAAGATACTCGTGTATTTCCATGGGGAGAAATCAAAGCCCCGCGGAGTACCTCCTCAAGACGAGGATCGCCAGATCTTTTCTTCGACGATGATAGACCACAAGCTCGAAGACGCGGTTCCTCGACTAGTTTTTTAACATCGAGACTGTACTTACGCAAATTCTCGATAAAATCACTCGAAAGGATTGGCTGCGGAGGATTTTTAACGTTTGATCGGCCCGACATGCCATGGAGACGTAATGTTCAGCGACTGCCCCTAGGGCGGACGAATAAAAACAAATCGAGACTTCCACCCTTTGCCATGAGAACTCTTTGTGTTCGTTAAAAAACTGTTCTTATTCCCTCTGGACTTAACTTGATAGAAGCCCTGCCCGACTTAGGCGACTCTGTTACCTTAAATAAGTACCAAAAGTTTCGAAACGAAGCAGGTTGTCTGAAAGCTTTCATAACGATTATAAAGGCAATAATCATCGACATTCCATTCGGAACTATTTGGGTAGGTCGAACAACCAAATTATTTAGAATAGAAGCCAGTTCGGGCACTATCGGTACTCGAAACCCACACTCCATCGAGGCTTCATGAATAGCCAACGACCCAGCAGGAGGATTATGCATCCGACCATCTTCCCCCGGAGACCTTACAGACCAACCACCTAGGATCGAGAAGGCTGAAAGCCAAGAGGCCAAGGGTTTTCTATAATTTTCGGCCTGAAACTCATCGTAGGCCATCTCGGTCTGATAGTTCCTGGTATCTTCCTCTTCTCCGCTTTCATTCGCTCCTTTCCCGTCGAGATCTCTCATGACGTCCTCGACGTGTTCTTCATTCACTTGAATATGTCCGGGACTTTGCGAGGTTCGGTTCGACATCTTGACTATTAGCAACTGTTGCGAAATCGAGGGTAGTATAGAAAATCGACTAAGAGCTCCAATAAATAAACAAATTTTACAGTAGTGTGAAAAGGCAGGCGTTGAAAACAACCTATATATATAGGAAGATAAACTACCGCTTCATGAAATTACACTACTACCCCCCAGAAAATACGCGACTTTTCATCTTCCGTCCCCTGAATTTCAAATCTTACCCGCCACGCCTTAAAGAAAGAGGGCGCGAAAACCAAAAAGAACAAGGCGCCAAATTTTGATTTCTGATAAACAACTTCTAGATCTCGAATTACACTCGAACTCTAGAACTTGGGGGACTACCACTATATACTCAGAATTAAAAAACTCACACCTCGGATATATATTAAAAATTTCAAGATTTCGACTTACACTCGAACTCTAGAAACTTGGGGGACTCTTGATGTACCAAGACTTCGTCATTCAACATTTCACACCGGATCGTTGACCATGAAATAAAACTATTAATATAATATCGACTACAATCTCACTTCGAGAGCCTTAACTCTCGAAGTCACGTCGAACTCATATCGAGGATATCGATCGTCAACTCACCTATGTCGATATATTACCCATCATCTCCATCGACATAGTTATCATCGATACCCATTTATCAAACATGACCCGCTTCGCTTGGGATCCATATCCGAATCTAGATGTCTAATCATGATTCGACCCGGTGATCCATTACTAAAAACTATAAATAGCCCTCATAAATGAGATAAAAGGTACGCACTCTCTAAGCATTAAATTAAGGAGAAGTTTGATTGACCTACCTCCTCACATTGGCGAGTCGTGTTAGACTTATATTATTGACGTTGACCAAAGATTTATTAACCTACTAAAAACTCACTCATCACCTAGTTCTTTATATTCCACTTGGGAGTTCTACCAATTTGGATACTCATATCTAACATTATGAAAAGAATGGGATTTTCTCAGTTCATTATGCGTATTATATATCTAGCCTGCAAAATGAAAGAGTTTACACTATCAGAGGGGAGTAATGCGGGATCGATTTTAATTTCTATGGGGGGATTGGAGATGGATCTGGAATATTGATTCCACCAAAGGTTCGTGTGTTTATTTGGCCGGTCTGTTAAAACTCGTTATCATTACACAAGCATTAAAACACCGTACGACAATGAAAGTATACATTTGTCCGCGCTTCTCTGAAACTCCGGAATCCGCCTTCCACTGCCTTAGATTATGCTCTTTCGCACGTCAAGAATGAGCATTGTCGAGTTTATCTCTTTCCAAATATGATTGCCATGTGAATAATGTCGTTGAGTGGTTTGATGGTGTGAGGGGTAAGTGTGATAAAAAGAAGTTTGGGCTTTTTGCAACTATTTGTTGTTTTATTTGTTATGCCATAAATATGTTAGTTTGGGAGGAAAATGTTTGGTCTGCCATGGATACTTGGAGTCATACAGAGGATTTTTTTATTAGATATTTTCGTTGTTTTACTCGTAGAAAAGATTCGTCCTCAACGGCAGCCCCCGCCATCTCCTCTTGTAAAAATCAATGTGGATGATGCTTTGGATCATAATGGAAATGGTTGCGGCATTGGGGTTATGGCTAGAGATTAAAGCGGAATATGGGCTTGGACGACCCAAAGAATCGAGCTTCCCCTTCAAACTGAAGTAGCGGAAGCGTAGGCAGTTGTTAGAGAAGTAGAATTTGGATTGGCGCATGCCATGGTTGGAGCAATATCATTCTTAAAGGAGATTGTTAATCGGTCATGGACGGCACTGAATCTCATTTTTCTTCTTCGAGCTATCTCGGTGTCATATTTGATGGTATTAGACGATATTCATGTAATTTTAGCTCATTCAAGTGTTCTCATACGTTTAGACGGTTGCTCATGTCTTAGCAAAAGTAGCTCTTAGTTTAGATTCTCCTTCTATTGAACATTCGGATTTTATCGTGGATTTTGTTCTTGATGACACTGAGTATCAATAGATATTAACTTCGGGTATTTCTTAAAAAAAAAACACATGCAACACAACAAAAAGTCAAGTATGGACCTTGATTTTTAGAAGTTAACGATAAAAATTCACACTGTCCACCAAAAAATTATTAATAGAAATACGAATTTGAAATATTGTATTAAATATGATCATTAATATCTAACTAATAATAAGCATTCGCATGTGTCCTAATTTAACTCCACATTATATTGTATTACATATATTAGGTTTTTTGGTTAACTCCACATTATATGTCTAATGGCTAGCTAATTTAACTCCTCGTGATTTGAATACAATTTACCTCCGTGTAATATGATATAATAATCAATTTAACTCCTTATTCGTGGATGTGTTGTACACACGTTCTATAATGCAACCAAGACTCCATTTTCATATGAAAAATGACCAATTTAAACCTACATTGACAATATATTACTTTACTTTACCTCCTTGTGATATGCGTAAATAGGCAATTTACCTTTTTATATATATATATAAATAAGCATTTTACCTCCCTCTCATATTGCATAATGGACACTATACCCCTTGTAAAAATGTAAAAATCAAGAGGAGGCAATGTGCTTCTTTACAAAAGCACAAGAAGTTATTTTATTTTTTTATTTATCACAGAAAGATAAATTACCTAATAAGAATAACACGTAGAGTTATTTTGTTATTCACTCCATATATTAAAGCATACAACTTTACATATAAAGCATATGAATATGTTGAGATGCTATTGTGAAATGGAAAACAGATCAAATGTTAAAGGAAGTATGGTGTAACATTAATCCTATACCCATTATACACTGTTGGCCTTTGGGCTATTTTAGGGCCAGTTATGGGCACTTGCTCTCACCCCACTTGTTTTTTGTACAAGCTTGAAGGAAAATATATACTAATAATTCTGGTGAAATTAGATAGTCGGTTCAAAAAATTTAAGGCAGTAACAAATTTTTAAACAATGATCCACTTAATTATCTTATTCAATTTACATTTTTAATTACTAAAATAAGAAGAAGAAAACTAGTGCAAATACAGACCCTCTGGATTTGTATCTTTCAAATTAAGTTTTATAGCTAATTTAAAAAAAAAAAAAAAAAAAAAAAAGAGAGACAAACTATATAGTGATAAAAAGACTGAAAAATGAAGGCACGTTTCCTAATGTTGAGATTTGTCCAGAGAAAAGTTATCTTGCTTTTCACTCCATCTATAATAAAATTGATAGCCACAAACAAGGAATATTAAATTGGATGTGGAAGAAGCTATCGTATCTGTTATTGATCTTAGTAATGAGAATAATTTAATGAGCCAAAATATTTAGAACTAGCTAGCTACCATGATTACGTGTACACTATATTGAAATTATCATTGGATTTATTTATTTTCAAACATTTCATTTCTACTTCTACATAAATATTTTTCAAATTTACCCTCATTTATTCAAATATATACTTTTAAATAATATTAATTCTATAAATTTATTTAAAAGAAACACGAGCAATATTACATTTTATCATATTTGTCAAATAATCCAAATGTACTCCAACCACATTATACAAGAGTTCCTTAAAATCCTACTAGTTATAAAATACATAATACAAGAAAATCTTAAATGTTGCATTTATCTTTGAAAGAGTATATATAGTTATACAACATTACTATAGGAAACAAATTATGTTCTTGATTCAATGCTAATTAATTTTTTTTTTATCTATTAGATTGTGTATATACAGCTCGGACCGAAGAATGCAAAGGGTATAAGTCCTCCTCAGTTTGGTATCTCCAGTAGGATTCGAACATGAGTCTCGTCTCTGGGGTCGCAAGTCACTACTACTTGGTCAAACCACCTTGAGTAATGCTAATTGAATAGTATTGCTTAAATTTCGAGAAAAAAAATTGTACGTGCGTCGAGTATTGGTTGCATAAAAAAGTATTCTCAATGATAAATCTCCATGTTTATGTAATCCAATATATAATAAGTATTAATTAAACTTGCTAACTAGTAAGTCAACACTTATCTTAATCTTTGACTTTGCTTTTAAGTCCCCATAATTAGAATAAATTACTAATGGTATCAATTTAGTTGAGGACGACTTTGATTAATCAAATTGTTTTGGACACGACTCCAAAAATTGAAAGCACATGGAAACAATCCAATGGAACGTCATCATTCGAGCCTCAAAATAAATATGCAAAGGTCACATAAATATGCTCATAAGAAAAGCATAGTGGATAATGTATGGGTTGGGGACCTCGGCTTACATATGCTATATTCCTTTTGTATATATACATCATCTTTTTTCTCCCTTAAAAAAAAAAAAAAAAAAAAAAAAAAAAAAAAAATCTTCGAAAATAATATTGTCTTGAATTAATTTGCAAAGAACAATGAGTGCATGTAAGTGAGTTTTTGTTGCTATTTTTTAAGAGGATTAAGACATTCTATTTTTGGTTTAGATCTAACTAAATCAATTCCTTTTGAGATGCATCGGACATGATATTGGGAACCTCTTCGAGTGAAAATTTGAACCAGTTTAGCCACTTCGTAGGGGCTAATCCCTTTCACTAGACCAATCACTCGTTTATAGATGGTCAATACGTATTTGTAATATCATGTCACGTCTAGTATTTTAATTAGTCGAGGGGTTCTTGCGATTTTATCTGCAAAAATTGCACAAACTCCTTATATAGGTGCACCTTACCTTTGAGGTGCACTTGACATTTCTTGAAGTGAAAATATTAATTGACTAATTTATTCAAATTTATAATTACAATAATGATTTCCTAATGCAAATCCTTTAAATTATCTTAAAAAAGTCAAATTTATACTAAAATACAAAATTGTATCATAATTTATGTTATCAATTTCATCATAATTAGTCGAGGGGTGCTTGCGATTTTTCTGCAAAAATTGCACAAACTCCTTACCTTATAGGTGCACTTGACATTTCTTGAAACGAAAATATTAACCGACTTATTAAATCAAATTTATAATTACAAAAATGATTTCCTAATGCAAATCCTTAATTTAAATTAACATATAAAAATGCAAATGGAAACTAAAATATAGAATTGTATCATAATATATGTTATCAATTTCATCATAAAGTTTCTATCCCCATATTGCTAGTGCCCTTAGTGTAAGAGAATATTTGTTTTGGAGAAGGGAAAAAGATCACGAGGTCCCAAATGGATAAATCCAACTCACCAGATGCCCCTTGGAAAGTTGCACCAAAAAGTTCATTGGGCCACCTAATTAATTCGCTTAATTCGTTTTACTAAGAACAATTATATTAAGGTAATTACGTACCCTTGAAGTTTATATATGCTAATTACCAAAAAAAAATTCAATTAATCAGAAATTATATGATCCGCCCTTGGCTTATATATAGCAGCAGGTGATGACACCATAAAGTATTTAATAAGTTTTTAACATTGCCCATTGATAACCTAGGGGTTGTAATATTTTCAATAATAAAAAGGGCGTCTTATATTTTAATTAATTTTTAAATAAGATAGATTAATTGTAATATTTATAAAAAAAATTATTGTAATTTTATCTATTTATTTATTAAAATATAAAATGATATTTTTTAGGTTAAAAATAAATTATATTGTGTTCAAATACTTAAATTATTGAATAGGGAAATAAATTTTATTTCTTTATTTATTGTAATTTTAAATAGGTTTCTTTATTTAAGTAAAAATAATTTGATTGTAATTATCCCTATAAAGTATATATTGATCTGCATAGATGTTATATATTTGTATCTACTAAATTATTCATATAACGAGTATAATACATTTATTAATGATTAGATAAAAAAAGTGATCAATCTGAAAATATGTAAAAAGAATATATTATTTTTTGGTTTTCCAAGGGTTTAATCCCTTTCGAGGCGCGTCGGGCACATAAAAAGAATATATTATAGCTTGTAATTAATTGTGTGGAATATAATGGAACCCATTCAATTATTATTTTTAGATTGATTAATTACTAATCCCCAAAATTATCGTGCAATACACCTTTTGTGATGCAATTATAAGAAGCCGTACAAAGGACACGTATCCATTATTATTTCCGTATGCAGAGATTCGTTATCGTGAAATACACCTTTTTTGATGCATTGCTTTAAAATCAATCACTCTCAAACTATTCATAAAATTCCTTTAGAAAAGGATGTTATCTTTTTCCCGTAAGCACAAATCCAAGAGTCGGATTTCTATATAAATGCCCCCATGCACTCCCCATTTTCCTCACACCAAAATTTAAACCAATCACCTAAAATCAATCATCATACAAAGCATTTTATATACCTCACACTTTTCCTTCTAAAATCTTAAATCACTTCAAGCAAAATCAATGGAGAGAGTAAGTCGAATGGTGTCCGAGAAGCCAGTGGTGATCTTTAGCAAGAGTTCGTGTTGCATGAGCCACACGATTCAATCGCTTTTTACTGAATTTGGCGTCAATATGACTGTGTACGAGCTCGATGAGATATCAAGGGGCCGAGAAATTGAGCAAGCGCTCACAAGGCTCGGTTGCAACCCTAGCGTGCCTGCGGTGTTCATTGGTGGCGAGTTTGTTGGAGGAGCCAATGAGGTTATGAGTCTTCACCTCAAAAGGTCCCTAAAGCCCATGCTCAAAAGGGCCGGTGCCTTATGGGTCTAAACTCGAAAAATTCTAATTCAGACTCGTTTTAGCTGTATTTATTCAATAATAAAATTAGTGCGTTTGCACGTGTTTTATTATTTGAAAATTCTCATAAGAGTGTTATTTATATCGCACTTGATTTGAGAATAATTTTGGACGGCTAAACATGATATGTTTTAGAATATTACTTGTAGAATAAAATGATGCATTGTGTTTTCATGTAATCATAGTAAGAGTTTTAGGTAGAAGAGGTGTAAGGAGAAAGAGAGAGCCTTTGTGCTCCACTTTTCCTAATAGTATTTCATGTACCAAAAAATGTACGAGTCGGCCTCTTTTTTCATTGAAACTGCAGCTTACATATATTTATTAATGCATTTTTATCAGCTAAATTAATATTTTATATATTTTGTATAATGAATGTGGTAGTTTTCTCACAAAAACTGTAACTTGCAAACATATATCAAATGAGCTAATTGCAATTCATAATATTCAATTTAGCTCTCTATGTTTTAAAAAATAACATTCTACCCCACCCCCCATAATCTTATAAAAGATTCACATCGTCTTCATGACATTTTTATATGTGACACTTAACCCCCTGTATTATGATAATTTGACAGTTTACCTCTTTATGTTATGATACCTATGGAAATGTACTCTCCTATGTTACAAAACTCATTTCATGTCCACTCTCAATTTCGGCAAGTGAGTTACACTATCCGGCTGAAGGGGGTAAATTGTTTTTTTAAAATATTTACAAGGGGATATATTGCTCTTTTTTCAAATCAATGCGAAGTAAATTGAAATATCACAAGGGAGTATATATTGCCACTAACCCTATATCAAATTATGATTTTAATCTTACTTAAGTGGTAGTTTTTTATGTAAAATTAATCATGTAACAATAATTTTGTGGCATTTTAGTTCTTTACTTTACATTTCTGAAAAATTTAAACCTATTTTAGCTCGAAAATCATAATTTGAGCACATAATGTCACTTCCGTTCGTGCAACATGGTCCCTCAATTACGAGATTTTGGATTAAAACTGCAAAACAAAAATGATTTACATGACATAATTAAAAGTCCGACTCCTTGAAAGATTTTATAATTTTCTCAAAAATTAAAAAAAAAATAACCGATTTTTTGTTAATTAATTCTTCTGGTTTGAATTTTGCTACACGAAGTTGCTGGAATATAAAAAGAAATAGATTTAAGAACCGGAGACTCCTTTTTTATGCGATAGTCTTTTTCTTAATTATTTAAATAGACGTTTGAACTTAAAAGTATCTTTCAAATTTTCATTCAGGTATTTTCAAGAACAAGTTAATGAATTAATGACAATTCAACTACTGCAATTTGCGTAATATTCAATTTACATCCATTTGATTTGAAAAAGAGCATTTTACTCATCTTTAACTTTATAAACGTCTCATACCGCCTCCCTGATATTTTTAAATTTAAAAAAAATGAATTGACAAAACTACCCCTCTATCTGTGGTGCTTTACTCCATGTGTTATGATAAATATAATATTTTACCCGATATGTTATGATAAATGTGGCAATTTAACCCCTGTGTTCTAACAAATGTTGCATCTCCCCCTCCCTCCCCATGTTACAATTTTTTTTTCATGTTCACTATCAATTTTGGCGATTGAGTTACGGCTGAAGGAGGTAAAGTGCTCCTCTAAAATTTTCACTAAGATATGTAAAATGCTCTTTTTTAAATTATAAGGGGACAAACTGAACATTAATATATATTTCATAGGGGGTAAATTAACATTGGCTCACTTATGTTTTTAGTTTTCATTATTAAAATTTTAATGGGAAAAAGAATTTATAGCGTTTTAGTACTAAAATTCTTTGGTGAAATAGAAAAAAATGAGGTTTGTGTTGAATCATGATAATTGCTCAAATATAAGCAAATGCAAATCAGTCTTTATTTTCATATTTGCTGTACGTAGCAGTGAACAATCATTTGATGGAAAAATTGCAAAATTAGTCTTGTAGCTATAGTTCGTTGACATTTTAGTTTTAAAAAAGTCAAACTTTCGGTTACGTCAAGTATTAATTTTTCTGGCAATTTTAGTCCAAAATCCCCTAATTGAGAGGTCATGTGGCCCTCACGTCTAAAATTATGGGTTTCGAGTCAAAATAAGACTAAGATTGCTATGCAGAAAAAAATAGTTACATGATGTAATTGAAAACTCACTTCTTTAATTTAAAGGACTAAAATCCCAATTAACAATAACTAGCTAAAAGATTAATTTTTGTATTTTTCACTTTTTAAAAGAGTTAATGGCAATTTACCCCTTTATATATTCATAGTGTTTAATTTACTTTCTTGTGATATTAAAAGTGCAATTTACCTCTCTGTGAAAATTTTAAAGAAGCAATTTACCCCCTTCAACCGGAGAGTGTAACTCACTTATTGAAATTGAGAGTGACAGACATTAAAAGTGTTTTGTAACATAAGGGTTAAATTGTCATATTTATCATAGCACATGGAGGTAAAATGTCACATTATCATAACACAGGGAATAAAATGCTACATATAAAAATATTAGGGGGATAATGTAAAACTCTTATAAAATCATAGAGGGTAAAATATTATTATTTAAATCACATGGAGAATATTGAACATTTTGAATATCACGGAAATAACTTGCTATTAACTCCTTGTGAAAATATATATGCTTATGATTAACAAATAAGTTACAAACATAATTTAACCCGAAATTGCCTATCTTGAATTAATCCGACAAGTAATCATCTAGCATATATAACTTCACCACGTGGAAATAATGTGTAAACAATAGTATTTAAATATCGTAGAATCTAAAGTACTAACTAATGGAGGTTTCATTATAGAGAGAATTTCACTTTTGATACCATAATTCAACCTACTTTAGGGATTTGATACCACAATTTTTTCTCCCGACACATTTGATACCATAACTCAAACAACTTGACACATTTGATACTTCCGTCAAATTGAAAACGGAATTGTCACGTGATTGTCACGTGGTCGTTAAAACTTTGCACATTTGATACCATAACTTATGTTGACTGATAATTTTACCCCATAACATTTCAGGATACCAAAAAAGCCCCACATCTCTAAATTTGGTGACGATTTTAGTCCACATTGTTGCAAAATTTCCAAATTGACTCGAATAAGACCACGTGCTGACCAATTTAGAACTTTACACATTTGATACCATTACTTATGTTGACTGATAATTTTACCCCATAACATTTCAGGTTACCAAAAAAGCCCCACATCTCCAAATTTAGTGACGATTTTAGTCCACGTTGTTGCCGAATTTCCAAATTGACTCGAATAAGACCACGTGCTGACCAATTTAGAAAATTTTACTTATTTTATTTAAATAGCTAATTTAATTTATAAACAGTACTAATAAATTAAATAATACATTAACATAACTATCACCAAAATTAAGAAAACATATTCTTTTTAAAAATAAAATTTATATAATAGAATTAATCTATTTAATATTTATTAAAATAATTAATTATATAATTAAAAACTATTTAATATTTAATAAAATATTAAATAATAAATAATTATAATTTAATAAAAAAATCCCCACCCCACCCCACCCAACCCAACCCACCCCTCTCCCTACCCCCAGATTCCCAGGCCGCAGCTGGCCTGGGTCTTCTGTCCCAGGCCACCGTCGGCCTGGGACCCAAGATCCCAAGCCGGCAGTGGCCTGGGATCGAAGAACCCAGGCCCGCGGTGGCCTGGGACAGAAGACCCAGGCCGCCGACGGCCTGGGAATCGGGGGGTAGGGGGGAAGGCTGGGGAGGTGGTGGGTGGGGTGGGGATTTTTTTTTTAAATTAAAATTATTTATTATTTAATATTTTAATAAATATTAAATAGTTTTAAATTATATAATTTATTATTTTAATAAATATTAAATATATTAATTCTATTATATAAATTTAATATTTAAAAAGAATATATTTTCTTAATTTTGGTATGTTAATGTATTATTTAATTTATTAATATTGTTTATAAATTAAATTAGTTATTTAAATAAAATAAGTAAAATTTTCTAAATTGGTCAGCATGTGGTCTTATTCGAGTCAACTGGAAATTTGGCAACAATGTGGACTAAAATCGTCACTAAATTTGGAGATGTGGGGCTTTTTTGGTAACCTGAAATGTTATGGGGTAAAATTATCAGTCAACATAAGTAATGGTATCAAATGTGTAAAGTTCTAAATTGGTCAGCACGTGGTCTTATTCGAGTCAATTTGGAAATTTTGCAACAATGTGGACTAAAATCGTCACTAAATTTGGAGATGTGGGGCTTTTTTGGTAACCTGAAATGTTATGGGGTAAAATTATCAGTCAACATAAGTTATGGTATCAAATGTGCAAAGTTTTAACGGCCACGTGACAATCACGTGACAATTCTGTTTCCAATTTGACGGAAGTATCAAATGTGTCGAGTTGATTTAAGTTATGGTATCAAATGTGTCGGAAAAAAAATTGTGGTATCAAATCCCTAAAGTAGGTTGAGTTATGGTATCAAAAGTGAAATTCTCTCTTTCATTATATATATTCTTATCCAGAAAAGAATCTAATCTCATTGCATGAATTAATGTTTTAAGCTTCATACAAAAGCTAAATGAAAATTTTCTTTTTAAAAAAAAAAAGCATCTAAATTTAACTTTTATGAAGATTATATGCAACGGGTCTGGTTTGAATGAATTCGGATATCGTCTATTCCAAGTGAATTCAGTCCTACAACACAGATAATAGTAATCTAATCCCAGGGTGATTCAAGAATAGATCAAATTTTCATCTTTTTCATCGAAATTTTTTTATTTTTGAATCAAGCGAAATGAAAATTATGTGTAATTTTAAAACTATCATTTTGCATAACACTTTAGTAATTTTTTTAAAGCAAAATGATACACGCAAAAATAAATTACTAAAGTGTATGTTATAGACTAGTTGTAGTAAAGTGTATGTTATAGACTAGTTGTAGTAATTTAATTAGTAGAGCAAAAAAATAAAAAATAAAAAAAAAAATTATTGTATGATGTGTCATATGTGGGAAGAAGAAGTGGTAGAGACTATGAGAGTTTTTAAATTGAGGCAAACATAAATCTATTAATAACTAATATACGATTTAAAAAATATTAGGGTATACTAAAAAAGTTCTTCATTAGGTGATGTTAATTAATTGATATATAAGTAAAGTGTATACTTATATAATAATAATAATAATAATAACAATAATAATAATAATAATAATAATAATAATAATAATAATAATAATAATAATAATAATAATAATAATAATAATAATAATAATAATAATAATAATAATAATAATAATAATAATAATAATAATAAGATATTGACGGTTTCGGGTTGGAGAGACTAATCCCAACCCTGTTCCGTATTCCCGTAAAAATACGGATTTTCAAGTTTGGTGCCCAAGCCCGAAAAATACTCATCATGTTCGGGTATTTTAGAAACGGGACGAGTCGGGTTGGGGTTACCCGAACTCAACGCCGACCCCTATTATAAATCATATCATGATAGGATTTGGCAGAATTCTAAAATTTGAAATGAATATATAGTGAAAGATATGTGACTTAGTGAGAATTATAACTCATATAATGATCAAGATTTGGCATGTGCCCATAAGCTAGAACCCCTTAATAGTTCACTTATACACAATTTTTATTCTTCATGTTTCCATAGATGGACAATATTTAAAATTAATTGGTGTGGGTCAAGTAACGATTTTATAGGCAAGGATCACGAAGAATTCTTTCTTCAACGAACAAGGTCCTATATTATCACGTTAATTTCAGTATAGATGTTATTCTTCTCCAATGATGACCTAGAAAGGTCTCATGCGGATGGAATGCAAGGCGATGTTCCACTATTACTTCTCCAAGGAAACCCTAAAGTCAGCCTTAATGAAAGTACATTCCGGACTCAAAGAGGATTCTCCACCAATCTTTCTAGGTATAGAATCATTGTCTTGCGTGTATCTTTTACATTACATAGAAATATTATAACATGAGAATCTTGCTTATCCAGGTAGTGGGTTGCGTTCAAGCTATTGATTGGTTGAATAGTGTGAAGACATGTAGCAAGGATCTCACACTCGATAAATGAAACAAGTCTATCGGGAGACATCACGTCACTTTGAGAAGGCCCTAAAGGCCAAAGAAAAGAAGGCAACGATTCTGGCAGAACTCTCTTAAGTGAAGTTCAACCTGAATAAGGGGAACTAAGAGCTCGATGGAGTTCACCAGGAGTTATGTAGGGCATTGTTGAATGTGGGTACTAATTCAAAATTAGGATTGTACAAGTATAAGATCGAGATCATTAGGGCTAGATCAGGAGACGCGAAGGTGAGGAAGGAAGTTGTGAATGGCATGATTGAGTCCAAGCAACCCATGAAGAAAGGTCTAGGCAATAGAGAAAGAATTCATTGAGGCTGGGAAGGAGAAAAGCTAGTTGAGGCAACTCATTAGCCATATGTCATTGTAAAACTTGAAGAGTCTAATGATGTTTGTGAGTGGCTTATCGAGCAATTGCCTGCAGCTAAGTCGAACCTACAACTCGCTTTTTGCTCGGTCTTGAAAAGTTCCTCGGTCCAATTTCTATCATGTTTACATCTACAGTGAGGCCCTCAAGATTGGCCAAGGCTTCTTCTAGTTGGCCATTGAACAGACTAAGAACCATAATGGATTCAATTATCACTTGGACAACAATGATTTGAGCATGTTTAAATATGACAAGCTTTAGTCTCTTGAGCGGATAGTACAAGTTACAGTAAGGGCAATGAGAATGGGAAGAGCCAAGGGAAGATCAATTCCAGTTCCTGTTGATTGAGCGCCTCTACAAACCACAAAGGATTTGGCAAGGATCCTAAACATGTTGAAGAGTCTGATACATAAACTTGAGCTACCAACATCCAAGGACCAACACACAAGTTGAGCCTGCCCCGTGGGACCTGTGTAGCCCTGTCTATAGGGGTGCACATGATACAGTTTTGTGGTTTTTTTAACAAAATTTGTACCGTACGCATTAGTGCGGTTTTAAAAAATTCAAACCAAACTAGTGTTTTATAAACCATACCAACAAACTCGGTTTCATGCGGTTTGGGCATGGTACGTTAGTGTTTTACGGTTTTTCCAAAAAAATTTATCATGCAATTTTTCTTATACAATCGATTACATAGTTGACAAATATATAAAAATTGATATTATAATATC
This sequence comes from Penstemon eatonii, assembly GCA_038501285.1. Lineage (NCBI taxonomy): Eukaryota > Viridiplantae > Streptophyta > Magnoliopsida > Lamiales > Plantaginaceae > Penstemon > Penstemon eatonii. Next base: position 61,959,701 of record CM076715.1, on the reverse strand, counting down.
CTACAAACTATTATTTTACATTAAATAAAGCATTAAAAAAGAATTACACATGAAACGCGATCCAGATTCTGAAGATATAATCAACTTAGTGTATGTTTTGGTTATATATCAATTTTTCCATCAAGAATGCTATTTAGTGGTCAATAACATTGTTTTGTATGTAGGTTAACTAATCTCATTTTAATGTCGTTATTTATAACTTATATTGTAATTTTTATTCAAAATTGTCTGATATTCTTGCAGATATGTGATAAACTGGATATTTGCCAAAAATATACATGGGGTCTTCAAGTTTGGAATAAGACAATCCAAGACATCTTGAGTGATATGGGGAGAATTTCAGTAATTTATCCCACAATAAACGTAATTGGATCGCACATGGATGTCCCTGGATTGTATTGGTATGAACTCTTGCTTAGTTAAGTTTTTTTCTTTTTAGAGTTGAATTTTTTAATGTATATGTTTGTCGTGCAGTATTGCATGTTAGAGGCTATCGAAGGCATGGACAGAGCATCAAAGTTTATAAAAGATATGGTTACTCTGCAAGGTATCTGAGGATGTTGCAGTGGAGCCTAGGACAACTACCGCCAACCAATAAGAAGTTCGAAGCATTTTTGGAGAAAGAGGCTCATGTATATTTTATAGTAATTAATTTTATTTTTTTAATAATATCAGTAATAAAATATAATTTGGAATAATTATGTATTTTTTTTGTTATCAGGTTGTGATCCCGAGACTGATGCTCGATGCAAATGAGATAAGGATGGCCTATTTTAGGGACACCAAGAAATGGTTTCAACTAAAAAATATTCAATAAGTCAAGTACGGTGCCCTGACTAGCGGCTTGGGCCTTGATTACGTCATAATTCGGGATATTGAGTCATCATCTCCTCATCATCGACCCGATGATTCTTCTACCTCTTTCCATGCATCTACCACTCGAGGTCGACCCGACCGTGCCTTCACCTCTCGGCACCCTTCAGTGTCGAATGAGGAATTTTCACCATATTGGTATGTCCGAATGGATCAAAGATTTGACCGAATTGAGAAGGAGCAAGCACAAGTCATGAAGAGTTTCAAGCATCTTGAAAGGATGATTCGCACTAACTTTCAATCGAGAGGAATCAAATATCCATCAGAAGAGGTGGATGATTGATTTAATTTTGTGTTCTTAATGATGGATTTGGATGTGTTTGGTTTATTTGTTTTTAATGTAGGATTTGGATATTTTTGGATATTTTTGTTCTAACTTATGAGTTGCAACTTTTTTTCTTGAAATATATGTTTTGTTCTAATTTATTAGTCGCAATGTTTTTTGTTGAAATAGAATTCTCATCATTCTGCCCAAGTTAATGATCTGGAGAGTACTCAACATAATCTCAGAGCTGATGATCTGCATAGTTCTCAGCAGTATGATGATCAAGAGGGTTCTCAACAAAATTTGGATATGATGATACAGAGGATTTTGAGCAGAATCACGGAGTTGATGATCTGTGCGGCGATTTTATTAATCCCAATGCTGATAACCATTACGTGTTTCTGCGTCATGTGATGTAAGTTCCAATCTAGATTTTTCTAATTATAAGAAAAAGTTTAAATTCTATCCATCTTCAAGAGCCATATCCCCATCCTTTTCGATTCAGTTGTTTTTTGACAAGATTTATTAATGTCTGCTTTTCTATTTTACATTATTAGTTTAATGAGACTTTATATTTTGCAGGGTTAATAATGTTAGTAAAGGTCCATTTAATTGTGGACTTACTACCACTTTTTGTCGATGCAACCAACAATTGGTTGATTTTTGGTAAGAAAAAATAATTGTTACATATAATTCTCATTAATTTCCTTTCCTTTATTAATTTTTTTTATTTTCAGAAGACCTGCGGTCTTTATATCGTTCCAATACAGTACGTGTATTTAGTGTTCATTTTGAAAATATATTTTTTCCATTTTTTATTAATTTTTGAAAATTTTCAGACATGTTTGGGTCAGTCATCAGCCTTATGATGACCCTATAGAGGAACCTATTTTTCTTCCTTGGGGGTGATTCTTGTGGAATTGTGTTGATTTTCGGTAGGCCGATGCTTTTGCTTTTGAGAATATTATCCTATATAATGAATGGACCATTCCGAATGATTAATGAAATTAGGACTTACTTTTTAATTGAAAATTATTAGGATGTTATTTTTCCTTGAATATTAATGTTATGAATCGAACAATTGATTATATGGAGTATTCGATCTTTTGTAATTCTTAGATTTTTATATAGTTTGATCCATTCTCGGCATGTTAAAACTTTTTCATTCCGATTTATGTAGCATTTCTCGAATGTGTTGTTGGTTGTTTATTATTTTGAATGATCATATGAAATATTGTTTAAACAACTTTTTTAATTGATATAGTTTCAAAACAGAGGTAATTAGAATATTACTATAAGTGAATGTTCTCCGATCGGATCCTCAATTAATCAAATTTTACTATGTCGTGATTTACGGAGGAGTTAATGTTACTATAAGTGAATGTTCTCCGTTAGAATCCTCAATTGATCAAATTTCAATAAGTTGTGATTTACAAAGGAGCTATAAGTGAATGTTCTCCGATCGTATCCTCAATTTCACTAAGTTGTGATTTACCAAGGAGTTAATGTTACTATAAGTGAATGTTCTCTGATCGGACCTTCAATTAATCAAATTTCACTATGTTGTGATTTATGGAGGAGTTAATTTTACTATAAGTGAATGTTCTCCGTTTGAATCCTCAATTAATCAATTTCAATAACTCGTGATTTACGGAGGAGCTATAAGTGAATGTTCTCCGATCGGATCCTCAATTAATAAAATTTCACTATGTTGTGATTTACGGAGGAGCTAATGTTACTATAAGTGAATGTTCTCCGATCGGCGCCCAAAATCAACAAATTTAGGGAAAAGACGATTATTTTCTTGATAGTCAGGTGCCCAAAATATCAATCGCATTTGGGAAGGCGTCCAGAATATCGGGCGCCTTTGAAGGGGTCCAGATTATCGGGTGCCTTTGAAAGCGCTCGAATTATGGGAGCATTTGAGGGCGTCTGAAAGTTCGGGCGCTTACAAAGGCGCCCGATATTATGGGCGCCTTTCCAAAGGTGATTGATATTTCCAGCGCCCAAGACAAATGAATCATTTTTTATCTCTTTCTATTATAACAACTGCTTCAACAAAATAAACTAATTTAACTACTGTTAAAACAAAAAATGGTGCAATAATCTTCAAATATTACAACAAATATTGTTCAATAAACATCAATTAATACAAGCACTTTGCATTAAAAATTATTGTTTTATAATTATCAACCTAAGATTGCTCTGAGTTCTCCAAGTGTTGCGTACATGTTTGTGCATTATGTCCGGTACATTTGCAAATCGAGCATTTGTATCTTTTTTTCAGATATTCTAGATAAGAAGGAAAACGTTACATTGTTGGTCTTCTAACAGATCGTTTCCCATCTGGAGGTAATACTTCTCTCATCTTCACATCATCAGGAATGTTGATCTATAGGTCTTAGAATGGAACGGGATAAATAACCTCCGTATATGCATGAATCATGAAATTGCAACTATAGTAAGTTCGTATACATATTTATCGGAGTCCGTTGGTTGGAAGTCTATGGCAGTTGATATTGAATGCTCACATGACATCCTTTCCATTTGAAATACACCGAATGAACATGTTTGTTCATTTAAGTCCACGAGTCCAGGCCCCTCAGTAGGTTCCACTGTCCACTTTCCATAACCCAATCGAGCACGATCTCACTGTCTTGCGCTCTCATATCGCTTGCGAAGGGTATCCTCTCTCTTTTTGTAAGTGGTCCCGAAGAGTTAGCTGTCGTTTCCCGATGCTTACAAAACCACGATTTCATCTTGTAAAGAAAATTTGACCAAGGAACATATGGGATAATTTTTTGCCTTCTTGATCACTTTATTAAGGACCTCCACGGTGTTAGATCTCATCACTTAATACCTGCTGATTTTATGGTGCAACCTCGACCATTTCTCAAATTTTACATCGTATTCTAACCAATGTGCACATCTTGCTTTCTTGTCTTTCAATAAACCAAAGAACAATTCGAACTCATGTTCGGTGTACGCAAAAGCGGCATTGTTAAAAAGATTGGCCAAATTCGGGGTTTTCCAATACTGTAATAGGTTTTCCTTGACATGAAATAACATGAACCATGTTCTACCAAAGGATAAACAGCTTTTCCCGCATTTGCAATCGGTACACCCTGTCCGAAACAAAAACAAGATTTTCTTTATCTGGTATCAACTCTTTCAAGCATGCAAGAAACCAAGTCCAACAAGCCATGTCTTCAGTATCACCTACCCCCCAAGCAAGCGGATAACATTGGTTTTCAATATCCGTCGCACTTGCAATTAAAACGATTCCATCGAATTTGTTCCTGGTAAATGTTGCATCAATTACAATCACTTATATTAGGAACTGGAATCCTCGAATAGTTGCTCCTATAGCCATATAAAATATTTGAACTTCTTTCGTGAGTCCATATAGATGAGAGTGAGCGTTCCAGGATTCATTTGTTCGTCCATGTAACAATATGAAAGAAGCTTGGCAAAATCTTCTGCAAACGTACCCCTAACAATATCTTCAGCAAAAATAATTCCCCTCCAAACTCTCCCATAACTAATGACAACGTGTTCGTCGATACGCATGAAGTTCTTCAGTGCTTCTGGAGTAGGAGGGACCTTGGCATTCAAGAATAGATCCTTCACACGAGTACCAATAACACGACTTGATGCTTGTCTATGTTGTACACTTCTATCCATCAGCGAACAATTGTGAATGTTACAATATGTTCGAATAACAAACTCATCACCGCTTGATTCCTTTGTGGCACGTATTCTCCATGGACAATCCTTTGTGACACAACGAGCAGTTGTTTTTTGGCGAGATTTATTAATGTTCTGTTTTTCTATTTTAATATATTAATTTAATGAGACTTTTGATTTTGTTGCAAGGGCCGGTAGGATTGTCACGGTTACCCGTAGGCCTGACCTTACAACCCAAGTGGGGAGGAACAGTTGGGGAGTAAGGACGAACTCCGGCAAAGACATGTCGATGCATTTCAGATAGTAAGGTCGCTCCTTACTCGGTGTGTTTGGATGGACATCAGACTGAGGATGGAGGGTAAGTGGAGGACGGCATCAGAAATTCTTGGTTATGTGAATTCCATGTTTCTTCCGTCTGAATATATGCTTAATTTGCTTGATAACATGTTCACGTTATATAATATGTTGCATCCTCGCATCACCGTGCACATTCGCACATAGCCTCACTAAGTTGGACAACCAACTTATGCGTTCCGTGTTTCATTCTTTTCAGTTTCAGGTGTTCTGGAATTAATAGTCGAATTGCGGTTAGGTCATCACGGTTGCGGTCCCACCCTAGTATTCGGGAGAGTAGTAATATTTTGCTATCGAGTTATGCGATTTTTTCAAATTTGTTTAAAACGTTGCCTACAATATTTGAATCGTTAAAGTTGATTTATATTTTCGCAAAAGAGACAAGATTTTCATAAATTACTTATTAATCTCTCTCGATTGATTTTGTTCAAATATTTTGATATGTTATGATTATATGCTTCCGCTTTAAACCTCTCATATGAAAATAGGTTTTATTTTTTTGTCAAAAACGTAGTAATTTAAATTGTTATTATTTTGTTATAAACCGCTTCCGCTTTAAAACTTTTAATTCATGGTTTCGTTTAAAAAAAAAAAAAGAGAAAAAATAAATTTCGGTATTTTAACACTTTCAAAATAATAATAATTTTTCGACCGTTATTCGATGGACCCGCGGAGCCGGGCCGTCACATTCTAGGCTTATTACGATTTATGTAGCATTTCTCGCATGTGTTGTTGGTTACTTATTATTTTGAATGATCATATAAAATGTTGTTTAAACAACTTTTTTAATTGATACAGTTTCAGAACAGAGGTAATTAGAATATTACTGTGAGTGAAAGTTCTCAGATTGGATCCTCAATAATCAAATTTCACTAAGTTGTGATTTACGAAGGAGTTAATGTTACTATAAGTGAATATTCTCCGATCGGATCCTCAATTATCAAATTTCACTATGTTGTGATTTACGGAGGAGTTAATGTCACTATAAGTGAATGTTCTCCGATCAGATCCTCAATTGATCAAATTTCAATAAGTTGTGATTTACAGAGGATTTATAAGTGAATGTTCTCTGATCGGATTCTCAATTAATCAAATTTCACTAAGCTGTGATTTACCAAGGAATTAATGTTACTATAAGTGAATGTTCTACGATCGAATCCTCAATTAATCAAATTTCAGTAAGTTGTGATTTACCAAGGAGTTAATGTTACTATAAGTGAATGTTCTCCATCTGAATCCTCAATTAATCAAATTTCACTAAGTTGTGATTTACGGAGGAGCTATAAGTGAATGTTCTCCTATCGGATCCTCAATTAATCATTTTCACTAAGTTGTGATTTACGGAGGAGTTAATGTTACAAATTTAGGATAAGTTACGATCCTCCGATTGACTAAATCAACAAATTTACAGTAAAGACGATTGTTTTCCTTAAAGCCAGGCGCCCAAAATATCAACCGCCTTTGGGAAATCACCCAGAATATCGGGCGCCTTTGAAGGCGTCCAGATTATCGGGTGCATTTGAAGGCGCTAGGAATTACGGGAGCCTTTGTGGGCGCTCGGTAGTTCGGGCGCTTACAAAGGCACCCGATATTTTGGGCACCTTCCCAAAGGCGATTGATATTTCGAGCGCCCAAGACAGGGGGATCATTTTTTTTTATCTCTTTTTATAATAATAACGGTTTCAATACAATAGACTTATTTCACTACCGTTAAAACAAAGAAACGGTGCAATAATCATCAAATATTACAACAAATATTGTTCAATAAACATGAAATAACACAAACACTTTGCATTAAAAATTATTGTTTTACAAACATCAACCTAAGATTGCTCCGAGTTCTCCAAGTGTTGAGGACATGTTTGTGCATTATGTTCGGTACATTTGCAAATCGAGCATTTGTATCTTTTTTTTCTCTAGATTTTCTAGATAAGAAGGAAAACGTAACATTCTTGGTCTTCCATCAGATCGTTTCCTATCTGGAGGTAATACTTCTATAATCTTCACATCATCAGGAATGTTGATCCATAGGTCTTTGGATGGAACGGGATAAATAACCTCCGTATATGCATGAATCATAGAATCGCAACTTTAGTAAGGTAAAATAAGTACGTAAACATATTTATCGGAGTCCGTTGGCCGAAAGTCCATGGCAGTTGATATTGCATGCTCACATGGCATCCTTTCCATTTGAAATACATCGAATGAACATGTTTTTTCATTTAAGTCCACTTATCCACCCAAACATCTTTGGGTAGCTGAGGGAGGAAGTGTGCTGCCCTTAGTCTCCGCCGTTGATTTCTCTCCGCCATTTCTATTTTCTTCGTGGGGGATAATTATGGTTTCAACAGAGGAGAAATGGGAGAAGGTATCCTCGGTTGAAAATGAATTTTTGTTCATGTTTGGGGAGAAATGAATTTGGTGGGTGGGGTTTGGGAGTAGTAAATGAGCTAATTTCTTCGGCGTGTTGTCTGTCTCTGTTCTGTTCTGGGGAGAAATCAATTTTGGAGTTGATATATTATTTGGTGGGACAAGGTGTACCGTGATGAAGTCATGTAGCATTTTCTGTTTAGTTTTTTTTCACAAGAGTTAATGTCTTTAAATTTTCTTAGTTAGAATAAAAATTCGTAGGGCCAAATTATCAAAGTTGTGAATAATTTGATTAGAAAGTATCCAAAATTACAAATATTATATCCTCTGTTTAGTTACCGTGATGAAGTCATGTAGCATTTTTTGTTTAGTTTTCTTTCATAAGAGTTAATGTTCCCGAGTTGACATATGAACTCCTGTTTGTTTATGAAGCGTTAACCAATTTTCCAACCTGATAACATCAACATCAAAATAACTAGGTGGTTCGCGAAAATTTGGCGCTTCACCATCATGACTAGGTGGCTCGCTAAAGTCGCAGTGATCATCATTACTTGGCTCGTCCAAGTCTTTATAAATAGGTGGCTCGTCAAAGTTTGGCGCCTGGCCAAGATGACTAGGAGGCTCGTCGAAGTTGTCGTAGTCAAAAGCTAACTCCACATTTTCATTGTCGTTGTGAATATATTCATGCGGACTTCAACGAGCAAACCCAGTTTATCAACCAATTAGTCCCGTTAGATTGTGTAATTAAAAAACACACGAATAACAATTTCTGACCGTCAGATTTTCCTTAATCAACATTTGAAAATTTGGCCTCAAATATTGCCCATATTAAACAGCAAAGTACAAACCTCCCAAATCAAAAATACTTCTTATAAACTCTCTAATGGCGGAACGGTTGAATGTACCTCCACTTGCTGGACACTACATTGGCAATTTCAAAGAAGGAACAATTACTTGCGAGAGATGCAGGGGAGATGTTAGCCGACTTCTTCGGAACAAGGGCTTTGATATCCTTTCACGTCCAATTGAAGAACTCAATCCTAATGGTTTACATAACAATTACATGCTTCCGCGTCATGTAATGTAAGTTCCAATCCAGATTTTTCTAAATATAAAAAAATGTTCATTATTCAAGAGCTATCAGTTGTTTTTGGACAATATTTATTAATGTTCTGTTTTTCTATATTAATATATTAATTTAATGAGACTTTATTACTTTGCAGGGTTAATAATGTTAGTAAATGTCCATTTAATTGTGGACTAACTCCCACTTTTTGTCAATGCAACCAACAACTTGGTTGGTTTTTTGTAAGAAAAAATAATTGTTAAATATAATTCTCATTAATTTTCTTTCCTTTGTTAATTTTTTTTTTTATTTTCAGAAGACCTATGGTCTTTATATCGTTCTAATACAGTACTTGTATTTAGTGATGTGTTTATTTATTTATTTTGAAAATATATTTTTTCCATTTTTAATTAATTTTTGAAAATTTGAAGACATGTTTGGGTCAGTCATCAGCCTTATGATGAACCTATAGAGGAGCCTATTGTTCTTCCTTGGGGTGATTCTTGTGGAATTGTGTTGATTTCATATAGGCCGAGACTTTTACTTTTAGGAATATTAATCTATATTAGGAATTGACCATTCCGAATGATTAATGAAATTAGAGCTTACTTTTTGATTGAAAATTATTAGGATCTACTTTTTCCTTGAATATCAATGTTATGAATCGAACAATGGATTGTATGGAGTATTCGAGCTTTTGTAATTCTTAGATTTTTATATATTTTGATCCATTCTAGGCTTGTTAAAACTTTCATTCCGATTTATGTAGTATTTCTCGCATGTGTTGTTTGTTGCTTATTATTTTGAATGATCATATAAAATGTTGTTTAAACAACTTTTTTAATTGATATAGTTTCAGAACAGAGGTAATTAGAATATTACTATGAGTGAAAGTTCTCAGATCGGATCCTCAATTAATCGAATTTCACTAAGTTGTGATTTACGAAGGAGTTAATGTTACTATAAGTGAATGTTCTCCGATCAGATCGTCAATTGATCAAATTTCAATAAGTTGTGATTTACAGAGGAGTTATAAGTGAATGTTCTCCGATCGGATCTTCAATTAATCAAATGTCACTAAGCTGTGATTTACCAAGGAATTAATGTTACTATAAGTGAATGTTCTACGATTGAATCCTCAATTAATCAAATTTCACTAAGTTGTGATTTACGGAGGAGTTAATGTTACAAATTTAGGATAAGTTACGATCCTCCGATTGACTAAATCAACAAATTTACAGTAAAGACGATTGTTTTCCTCATAGCCAGCGCCCAAAATATCAATCGCCTTTAGGAAGTCACCCAAAATATCCGGCGCCTTTGAAGGCGTCCAGATTATCGGGTGCATTTGAAGGCGCTAGGAATTACGGGAGCCTTTGTGGGTGCTCGGCAGTTCGGGCGCTTACAAAGGCACCCGATATTTTGGGCGCCTTCCCAAAGGCGATTGATATTTTGAGCGCCCAAGACAGGGGGATCATTTTTTATCTCTTTTTATAATGATAACTGTTTCAACACAATAAACTAATTTCACTACCGTTAAAACAAAGAAACGGTGCAATAATCATCAAATATTACAACAAATATTGTTCAATAAACATCAAATTACACAAGCACTTTGCATTAAAAATTATTGTTTTACAAACATCAACCTAAGATTGCTCCGAGTTCTCCAAGTGTTGAGGACATGTTTGTGCATTATGTTCGGTACATTTGCAAATCGAGCATTTGTATCTTTTTTTCAGATTTTCTAGATAAGAAGGAAAACGTAACATTCTTGGTCTTCCAACAAATCGTTTCCCATCTGGAGGTATCGTTTCCCATCAGGAGGTAATAATTCTCTCATCTTCACATCATCAGGAATGTTGATCCATAGGTCTTCGGATGGAACGGGATAAATAACCTCCGTATATGCATGAATCATAACATCGCAACTACAGTAAGGGGAAGTAAGTACGTATACATATTTATCGGAGTCCGTTGGTTGGAAGTCTATGGCAGTTGATATTGCATGCTCACATGGCATCCTTTCCATTTGAAATACATCGAATGAACATGTTTTTACATTTAAGTCCACGAGTCCAGGACACTCAGTAGATCCCACTCTCCACTTTCCATATCCCAGTCGAGCACAATCCCACTTTCCTGCGCTTTCATATCGTTGCGAAGGGTGTCCTCTCCCTTTTTTGTAAGTGGTCCCGAAGAGTTAGTTGCCGCTTCCCGATTCTTACAAAACCACGATCCCATCTTGTGAAGAAAATATTTGACCAAGGAACATATGGGATATTTTTTTGCCTTCTTGATCACTTTATTAAGGACCTCCGCGGTGTCAGATCTCATCGCTTCATACCTGTTGATTTTATGGTGCACCCTCGACCATTTCTCAAATTTTACATCGTGCTCTAACCAATGTCCACTTCTTGCGTTCTTTTCTTTCAATAAACCAAAGAACTTTTCGAACTCATGTTCCGTGTATGCAAAAGCGGCATGGTGAAAATGATTGGTCAAAATTCAGGGTTTTTTAATTCTGTAATTGGTTTTTCTTGACATGAAAATAACATGAACCATGTTTTGAAAAAGAATAAATAGCTTTTCCCGCATTTGCAATCGGTACACCCTTGTTCGATATAAAAACAAGATTTTCTTTATCTGGTATCAACTCATTCAAGCATACAAGAAACCAAGTCCAACAAGCCGTGTCTTCAGTATCACCTACCCCCCAAGTAAGCGGATAACATTGGTTTTAACTATCCGTCGCACTTGCAGTTAAAACAATTCCATCGAATTTGTTCCTGATAAATGTTGCATCAATTACAATCACGTCTCTTAGGAACTGGAATCCTCGAATAGTTGCTCATATAGTCATAAAAAAATATTTGAACTTATTTCCTGAGTCCATATAGATGAGAGTGAGCGTTTTAGGATTCAGTTGCTCAACCATGTAACAATATGAAAGGAGCGTGGAAAAATTTTCTTCAAACGTACCCCTAACAATATCTTCAGCAAAAATAATTCCCCTCCAAGCTCCCCATAACTAATGACAACGTGTTCTTCGGTATGCATGAAGTTCTTTAGTGCTCCTGGAGAAGGAGGGACCTTGCATTTAATAATAGATCCTTCACACGAGTACCAATAACACGACTTGATGCTTGTCTATGTTGGACATTTCTATCCATCAGTGAACAATTGTGAATGTTACAATATATTCGAATAACAAACTCATCACCACTTGATTCCTTTGGGGCACGTATTCTTTATGGACAATCCTATGTGACACAATGAGCTTTTCCTTATTTTTGAAGACTTACCCCCTTAATATTGGAAATGGTTTTTTAAAGCAACCCGCCCGAGTTGATATATGAACTCATGTTTGTTTATGAAGCGTTGACCGATTTTCCAACCTTGTCCATCAATTCTCCCCTGACTTGAATTTGATCCCGAACAAATTCTTTGAACATCAACATCAAAATAACCAGGTGGTTCGTGAAAATTTGGCGTTTCGCCATCATGACTAGGTGGCTCGCTAAAGTCGCAGTGATTATCATTACTTGGCTCGTCCAAGTCTTTATAAATAGGTGGCTTGTCAAAGTTTGGCGCCTGGCCAAGATGACTAGGAGGCTCGTCGAAGTTGTCGTGGTCAAAATCTAATTCCACATTTTCATTGTTGTTGTGAATATATTCATGTGGACTCCAATGTGCAAACACAGGTTCATCAACTATAGGCCCAAGTGCTTCATTGAAATCTTCACGGACATATAACAAAGGTGGCATGCGAAACCTAAACTTGAGTCTCTATTCCTGTAACTTGGTCGTATATCATATCCATCATGGTTATTTGGAAACTAACCTGGTCATAAATTTGCCTTCCTTTAGCACGGACTATATGTTTCCTCGGAGTCTCTTCTCTCAGCGGACTCTCTTGTCTCCTCGGATTTCCTGCTAACACAGGAGTCCCTTCTATCCTCAAAGTTCCTTCTTTCCTCGGAATACAAGTAACATTCAAAGTAATCTCAGAATAATTTTGGAAAATATGCTTAATTATTGATAGAAATAGTCTCCTGCAAGCCAGCTGTATGGCGAGCATTTATTGTAATAAATGAGGAACTATTCAATTTCGATTAATAAATGCACTTTATTAAATGGTCAACTTTATCTTATGTAATAATTATCTACGCATAAGGATAGAAGTCCTTAGATCACAGGGCTATGGGACAACCCGTGGACTGATCTCCAAGGCCGTGATCTAGAACATATTCAAGAGTCGTAGAATCCAATTGAGATAGGACATCATTGGATTCGGTTAGACTCTCACTATTGTGTGTACTCCGATGAACTGGAGAACGCTGGGGTCCACGAGCGTGACTGGGATGGTCGACACACATAAGTGGGTGGCTTGCTGGGATGGCAAGCGCACTGAATACCCCAATTAGGAAATAACTCACCATGGAAGCGGTAGTCGCATATCGGGGTTGAAGTTATTCCAAATTTATAATAGTATACGAGGAACGATCCCTAACTACTTGAGGTGATAGAGTTTATCTGGTGCGAGAACGTCTATGCTTTGATGTGAGTTCCGACTGACTGGGGATCGCCAGAAAGTCTCTGTGGACTCACATTGGGTATAGAGGAACTCGTATGCAGATTCATATCATCAACAAATGATCCATTGACCCGACTTGATAGGTTGGGAAATTCTCCTATGGATTTCAGTGAGAAATTAATTCTGGTAAATCCTTGGCCAAGGTATCTGACAACTTTATGTAAGTAGCACATAAAGATTAAGTGAAAGAGAATTTATTTCGAGATCAGAGTACATAAGGTCAAGACAAAAGAAAAGGGAATCCGATGAAAGACCATGTCCTTAAGTCTCGACTGGGAGATTGATCGATGGAGAGATTATGTCGTATATGGAAATTATAAATGATAAAAGGTTCACTGAATTAATTCACCAGTGATTGGGCTCCATGGGCTTGTGGCTGGACATCGACCGTGGAGTGTGGGAGAATTCCCAAATTGGCAGGGGTGCTAATTTTAAAATGATCAATCGACAGAGTGTTCGATTGATTTAGAGTAAGTCTTACTCGAATAATTAAATAATATTTAATTATAACCCACGGCCAATTATGTGGTGAACCTACGGGGGCATACACAATCCACATGAAGCGAAAGCGAGGAAATAAGGACGACCGAGTCGACTGGGTCGACTGGGTGAATAATCGACTGGGTCGATTATTATGGGTGGGTCGACTGGGTCGACCCAATTGGAACAAATGGGATCCAATTGGAATTGGATCAGGATCATAAATTAAATTGGAATTTAATTTGTGGATTAATTAATTAAGTTGGATTTAATTAATTAGAAGGGATTTTAATTAAATGGACTTAGAGTCTGATTTAATTAAATGGGAGATTAAGTTAATTAATTGGGCTATTTAATTGGGAGATTAAATAAAGCCTGGTCAAATTAATTAACTGGGCCATTAATTAATTAGGAGACTTGGTCTTCTAATTAAAGAGGGCCATGGCCCATGTAGGAGAGAAGGGTCCTAGTCCTAATAGGACTAGGTTAGGGAGATAACTATAAGTAGCTATCTTGTAGTTATTTTTCACACAACACCATATGCAAAATTAAGCAAGAGCAAAATTTTCTCTCCCGCCCCCAAGCATATAATCGACCGAACCCTGTTCTTCTTTTGGAAGAATTTTCGTTTTCGATTCTTGTTCCAAAATCATTCCTATATCCTAGATCATAATATATCTTGTGTTCTAGCTGATCAAGATTTATTATTTTCGTGTAATTGTGGTGTATCAACCCGTAGAGGCGCAACACGTAGGGCGCTACTGCAGAGCTTGGATCGATTTGGTTGAGGAGAAATTCAGAGTTCGTTTTTGCTAGCCGAGGATTTGCAAGGAGATAGGTATAACGTGTAAACTTATACTATCGTTTTATTTATGTTCATATATATACACCTAGAGTAGTATCATGGCAAGATTCCGTAAGAGGTCCTAAAATTTTTATATTCCGCTGTGCCTAGGGCTGTTTATCTTACCGAATCCCAACAGTGGTATCAGAGCCAACTCTAGGCTTTGTATATATATGAATTTGCAAATTCTGTGTTTATTAAATCATATGTTTGATTTATGTGGCTAGTTCTTTAACTTTGCATGTTATAGGACGTATGTTGGTTAACTTAGAGTTAATGTTTATTTTTGGATTCGAAAAATTTTATCATGTTAGTTTTTTATTTTTGAATTGGGATTTAATTAGACTGGATTTGTTAAATTAAATCATATGGGTAATCGGAACAAACAAAAAAAATTTTTTTTTTGAGTTCAAACGCGGTGGCACGTGTCGGTACGGAGCAGCGCACCGCGGCTAGGCGGCCACCGCGAGCTGCCGCAATCAGCAGCGCGTAAACGGCGCGCTGTCTGCGCGTGCATCACACGACAGCTGCCTACGGGCAGTTTGCCGCGTGCTGGCAACGCGCAGCAGCACGCTGCTGCATGCTGTTACGCGCGGCAGTAGCCGCTGCGTGCGGCTCACGTGGCGGTGTCCTATTCATCACTTCGTGGCTGAATTTTGGTTGATCTCAAACACGCCTATTTTGGAAGTCCTGAAAATCTTGGAGAATTTTGGAAGATTAGGAAACTTAGAGTGTTTGGATAAGGTAGTTATTTAGTTAGACCTGAACACTACCTTAATTAAACTAATCTAATCAAAATAGGATTATCTTGAAAATCTTGGAGATTGGGTAAATTTGGGAAACTTGGAGTTTTGGATAAGGTAAGAATCTTAGAGATTTAGATTACCTTAATTAACCAATTTAATCAAGATAAGGTTTGTAGATTACTTAGAGCTCAAGTAAGAGCTAATTAATCTTAGAGGTTAATTGTTAATTCAAAATTAATTAACTTAGATGAATTTTTGCGAATTAAAATTTATGGAGCCGGTAAATTTACATTTATGCCCTTATGTGAATTTATGCATGTTCTTGAGTGAATGTGTGGATTGATCGATTTTGCCCTTAAGCCCTGTGTAGTTTTTGGTTTATTTATTTTTGGGTTGTAATTAAATGGGCCTGATTGGTGCCCTTGCTTGCGCAAACAAATGTAATAGAATAGGACCATTTAAATTATGTAAGCTAGGCTTAGATTAGGCTTGGAGCCGAGAATATCTCATGAAGACTTGGAGATCCACATGGAGGCCCATTTACCTTGGAGGACATGGAGGCCCAATTCATTACATGGAGGCCCAATCAGGCTGGATATTACAAGAAGGCCCATGATGTATGGGTTTGAAAATTGTAATAGTTAGGACATTTAATTTCCACCATAGACTGACCAATTGATTCATCACTTGGCTCGTGATGAATCGCATAGGATGGGCAATCGATCAATCATATCCTGCTAGGTGATGTATGTTTTTTATTATTCTTTGATGTATGTTATGCATGCTTAGAACAGATCACTTAAACAAGATAAGCATAATCTGATGAGACCTCGCACAAGAAAACTTAAAACCTCCAATTGAACTTAAAATTCAATTAGAATATTAAATCGAACTTAAGGGCGCATATGAATAGTTTCTATGGTCCGAGCCTATCCAATTACTAGGTCTTAGGCATATTGTACGAATATATCTCGATTTCTCACGAGTCGTGGGTCGAGCTATAGGAGGATAATATGTTTATTGCCTCGATGCACGAGTTTAGTGCCAAGGGAGGGGATAGCAAGGTTTTAGGCGCTGTCTCACGAGTCGTGGGGCGTCTAGGATTGAACTATTTCTCTCCACAAGTATTGGACATGATTTAACGCTAGTAAGTATGGATGTCTCACGAGTCGTGGGTCCATATCGAAAAATGAGGCTAAATGAACTTAAGGGTTAGCTGCGATGGTTAATCGTCGACGTAATCGACCACCAAGTGAATCAAATAGTATGGCCAACGAGTCGTGGGTACTAGGAGATTGCATTTGGGCCTTAAGCCCGCTAGGATATTTTAAAATTCCCAAAACTTATGTGGGGGCATAAGATTTTGATTAAAATAGTGGGAGTAATTTACAAATAAAAACCATGTTTGTAAATTGTGCATTTTAAATTAATCATTCGCGTATTTATTTCTTCTCTCGTCGTTTTAATAGATATGATGTCAAAAGAGCTTAGAGCACTTAGAGATTTGTCCATCTCATCACTTGAACGTAATATTTTAACTGGACCCAACTTGCATTTCTGGACGCATCATTTGAATGGATTATTTGAAGCTGAAAACATATCCTATGTTTTGTCTGTGCCACCACCCATTACTATTTCACATGACGTTCCTGATGAGCTCCGTAAAAGCATCACCAAATGGAAACTGGATGATGGCTTAGCTCGTGAATACATGTTGGAATATATGTCACTTGATCTGCGTTTGCAACATGAGCATATGGCATCCGCGAAAGAGATTCTCTCAAATCTCAAATTCCTTTATGGGATTAGAGATGGTCGTCGTAGATTCGCGATCACGAGAGAACTCTTGCAAGCAAGAAAGAGAAGGGAGTCGGAATCCACGTACACAAGATGATTCGACTTCTGTCTGAACTCGATGATATGGGTGTCGTGATGGACAATGATTTCCGAGTAGATCTCATTCTACAATCTCTTCCTAGATCATATGACCGATTTATCGCGGACTTGAATCTCCAGAGGCGAGAGATCACTGTGCATGTCCTGCGACAAATGCTCGAGGAACACGAAGCTTCTTTTGGAAAGAAAGCGAGGGTTGGCGAAAAGACTGGGCGGCGTTCAAAGCCAAGACAAATGGAAACCAGAGCTCCTTACTGCACAAGGTCAAGGGAAAGGATTAAATTCGAACCTATGGAGAGTTCGAACAGGTATATTCCTTGTTGAAGTTAATTTTACAATTAATTGTGCATATTTGGTGTTAGACACTGACTGGAGTTCTCATCCTTGTAGGTGATGGGAGCATTAAGGAAACTGGAGCCTGAGGATTGGATCCTTGAATAAGGAAATGGAGCTGGAACTGCTACCAAGGCCGTAGGCAAAAGTAGATTTAGGTGGTTTGATAAAGTCATTAGGAAACTTTCATTTATGTACCTAGTTATTAATGAAAAACTTTTATTCATGTTAATGAATAATGATGATTTTAATAAAAGCTCCTGTTTTCGTTTTTCATTTGGTACATTGAATTATTGACTTTCAATTATGGCACGCTCGACCTGGACATATATCTAAGTCAAGGATTCAAAAGTTAGCATCTTCTGGCGCGATTGAAATCAATCGCATTGAAGAAATGCCAACATGTGAACCATGTCTAAAGGGTAAAATGGCTAAGTTGCCATTTAAGGGAAACCCTGAGCGAGCCAAGCAAACATTGGACTTGATACATACTGACGTATGTGGACCACTAAGAAAAAGCGCCCGAGGTGGCTATGACTACTTCATCACTTTCACTAACGACTTTAGTCGTTATGGATATGTGTTCTTGTTGAAATACAAGTCTGAAGCCTTTGAGCGATTCAAAGAATTCAAGATGGAAGTAGAGAATCAACTTGGTCATACGATAAAGGCTCTTCATTCTGACCGAGGTGGAGAATTTCTTAGTAACGAATTTCTGAATTATCTTGTAGAGCATGGAATATTATCGCAGTGGACTCCTCCTGCAACACCCCAGTTAAATGGAGTGGCAGAGAGAAGGAATCGAACTTTGATGGACATGGTTCGATCCATGATGAGTGCTACTGACCTTTCTCTTTCATTTTGGGGACATGCCCTCCTCACGGCAACGAAGATACTGAACATGGTACCTTCCAAATCCGTAGAAAAGACACCATACGAATTATGGTTTGGCAAGGCACCCTCATACGCATTCATGCGCATATGGGGATCTCCCGCTTACGTAAAAAAGCTAGTGGGAGATAAATTGGAAACTAAATCCACTTTGTGCAAATTTGTGGGGTATCCGGAAAACTCAATAGGATACGAGTTCTACGATCCTACAAGACAAACTACGTTTGTCTCGAGGAACGCTCACTTCTTGGAGAAGGATTTCTTGGTTGACAAGTAGGAAAATAACGTAGAACTGGATGAGGTCACTAAAGCTGAAAAGGCCGAAGAGGTCGATCAAGCTGACCCATCGCCACAGGCAGTGGGAGAACATGAGCATGAAATTGCACCAGAAAGTACACCGATTCTTCGTAGGTCAGAAAGACAACGTAGAGAACCCGAGAGGTACTACGGTCTGCTGCATGAGACTGGACAGTCTCTAACCGACCCAAGGACTTACGAAGAGGCTATGCTAGACATAGACTCAGGAAAGTGGCGCGAAGCCATGGAATCCGAATTGGACTCCATGCACTCAAACAAGGTCTGGGCCTTGGTAGATCCACCAGTGGGAGTAGCTCCCGTGGGTTGCAAGTGGATCTATAAACGAAAGCTTGGAGTGAACGGAGAGGTAATAACCTACAAGGCGCGACTAATAGCAAAAGGATACACTCAAAGACCTGGAATTGACTTTGAGGAGACCTTCTCGCCCGTCGCAATGCCTAAATCCATTCGAATCTTGCTGGCCATAGCTGCGTGGTATAACTACGAGATATGGCAGATGGATGTAAAAACTGCCTTTCTCAATGGGGACATTGATAAGGAGATCTAAATGGAGCAACCAAAAGGATATGCATCCAAAGGAGATGAACACAAGGTGTGCAAACTCCAGAGGTCCATTTATGGACTGAAGCAAGCTTCCCGAAGTTGGAACATTCGTTTCGATGAGACAATCCAAACTTTTGGATTCATCAAAAACATGTTCGAACCTTGCGTGTACAAGAAGATCAGTGGGAGTACAGTTGAATTTTTGGTGCTTTACGTTGACGACATTCTTCTCATTGGAAACAATGTGAAAGCGCTGTCCGAAACTAAAGCATGGTTATCTACACAATTCTCAATGAAGGATATGGGAGAAGCATCCTTTGTACTAGGTATAAGGATCTACCGAGATAGATCAAAAGGACTGTTGGGCCTCTCCCAATCCCAGTACATAGATAAAATCTTGAAAAGATTTAATATGGAAGAATCCAAGAGAGGATTGCTTCAAATGAGACATGGGATTGCACTCTCTAAGTCTATGGCCCCAAAGACGCCTGAAGAGAGAAGCAATATGTCTCGAGTACCGTATACATCCGCGATAGGAAGCATAATGTATGGTATGTTATGTACGAGACCAGACGTAGCGTACGCTCTAAGCGTTACAAGTCGCTACCAGTCTGATCCAGGTGAGCAGCACTGGATAGCCGTAAAGGCAATTCTGAAGTACCTGAGAAGGACTAAGGAATTGTTCTTGGTATACGGTGGAGGAGAATTGAAATTGGAAGGCTATACAGACTCGAGCTTCCAATGTGATGTAGACGACTTCAAGTCGACATCAGGATACGTATTCTGCCTCAATGGTGGTGCGGTTAGCTGGAAGAGCTCCAAGAAAGAAATAACCGCGGATTCAACCACCGAAGCAGAATACATTGCTGCGAGTGATGCAGCAAAGGAAGGTGTTTGGATGAGGAACTTCATCCAGGAATTGGATGTGATACCTAGCATCGCTGAGCCCATTACTATCTTCTGTGATAACAATGGGGCTATAGCGCAAGCAAAGGAGCCGAGATCTCATCAGAAATCCAAGCACGTACAAAGACGATACCACGTGATAAGAGATATCATTGGTAGAGGAGACATTAAGATGGAACGTGTCGACTCAGAAGATAATACGGCGGACCCGCTAACGAAGTCTCTGCCTCAAAAGGCATTTGAGAAACATCTGCACAAGATGGGACTCAAGAACATAAAAGACTGGCTTTAGGACAAGTGGGAGATTGATAGAAATAGTGTCCTGCAAGACAGCTGTATGGCGAGCATTTATTGTAATAAATGAGGAATTATTCAATTTCGATTAATAAATGCACTTTATTAAATGGTCAACTTTATCTTATGTAATAATTATCTACGCATAAGGATAGAAGTCCTTAGATCACAGGGCTATGGGACAACCCGTGGACTGATCTCCAAGGCCGTGATCTAGAACATATTCAAGAGTCGTAGAATCCAATTGAGATAGGACATAATTGGATTCGGTTAGACTCTCACTATTGTGTGTACTCCGATGAACTGGAGAACGCTGGGGTCCACGAGCGTGACTGGGATGGTCGACACACATAAGTGGGTGGCTTGCTGGGATGGCAAGCGCACTGAATACCCCAATTAGGAAATAACTCACCATGGAAGCGGTAGTCGCATATCGGGGTTGAAGTTATTCCAAATTTATAATAGTATACGAGGAACGATCCCTAACTACTTGAGGTGATAGGGTTTATCTGGTGCGAGAACGTCTATGCTTTGATGTGAGTTCCGACTGACTGGGGATCGCCAGAAAGTCTCTGTGGACTCACATTGGGTATAGAGGAACTCGTATGCAGATTCATATCATCAACAAAGGTTCCATTGACCCGACTTGATAGGTTGGGAAATTCTCCTATGGATTTCTGTGAGAAATTAATTCTGGTAAATCCTTGGCCAAGGTATCTGACAACTTTATGTAAGTAGCTCATAAAGATTAAGTCAAAGAGAATTTATTTCGAGATCAGAGTACATAAGGTCAAGACAAAAGAAAAGGAAATCCGATGAAAGACCATGCCCTTAAGTCTCGACTGGGAAATTGATCGATGGAGAGATTATGTCGTATATGAAAATTATAAATTGATAAAAGATTCACTGAATTAATTCACCAGTGATTGGGCTCCATGGGCTTGTGGCTGGACATCGACCGTGGAGTGTGGGAGAATTTCCAAATTGGCAGGGGTGCTAATTTTGGAATGATCAATCGACAGAGTGTTCGATTGATTTAGAGTAAGTCTTACTCGAATAATTAAATAATATTTAATTATAACCCACGGCCAATTATGTGGTGAACCTACGGGGGCATACACAATACACATGAAGCGAAAGCGAGGAAATAAGGACGATCGAGTCGACTGGGTCGACTGGGTGAATAATCGACTGGGTCGATTATTATGGGTGGGTCGACTGGGTCGACCCAATTGGAACAAATGGGATCCAATTGGAATTGGATCAGGATCATAAATTAAATTGGAATTTAATTTGTGGATTAATTAATTAAGTTGGATTTAATTAATTAGAAGGGATTCTAATTAAATGGACTTAGAGTCTGATTTAATTAAATGGGAGATTAAGCTAATTAATTGGGCTATTTAATTGGAAGATTAAATAAAGCCTGGTCAAATTAATTAACTGGGCCATGAATTAATTAGGAGACTTGGTCTTCTAATTAAAGAGGGTCATGGCCCATGTAGGAGAGAAGAGTGCTAGTCCTAATAGGACTATGTTAGGGAGATAACTATAAGTAGCTATCTTGTAGTTATTTTTCACACAACACCATATGCAAAATTAAGCTAGAGCAAAATTTTCTCTCCCTCTCCCAAGCATATAATCGACCGAACCCTGTTCTTCTTTTGGAAGAATTTTCGTTTTCGATTTTTGTTCCAAAATCGTTCCTATATCCTAGATCATAATATATCTTGTGTTCTAGCTGATCAAGATTTATTATTTTCGTGTAATTGTGGTGTATCAACCCGTAGAGGCGCAACACGTGGGGCGCTACTGCAGAGCTTGGATCGATTTGGTTGAGGAGAAATTCAGAGTTCGTTTTTGCTAGCCGAGGATTTGCAAGGAGATAGGTATAACGTGTAAACTTATACTATCGTTTTATTTATGTTCATATATATACACCTAGAGTAGTATCCTGGCAAGATTCCGTAAGAGGTCCTAAAATTTTTATATTCCGCTGTGCCTAGGGCTGTTTATCTTACCGAATCCCAACAATTATCGCATTAGTTTTGCGATAGAGCACAACATCATTAACATACTGGTCAAAACCCATCATTTCGCAAACTTTGTTGTATAGTTCCTCAAACATAATCGACCGATCAACCATTAAATAATACATACATTTATCACAAAAAAAAAATTTCAATGGCCATCCATTAACTTCCACTCACTGCCATGCCTTATATTTACAAAAAGTTGCGAAATTCCTACAAATAAATAACTCAAATTAAAACACAAAATAGCTAAAAAAAATTGTAATTTTTTTAAGTTATGTTTTGGGCGCCTGGATACAGGCGCCCAATGCTTAGTATATTATTGGGCGCCTAAGAATGAATTCGGGCGCTCAGTCATATGTTCGGGCACCCAAGAATGTATGCCTACATTCTTGGGCGCCCGTTGTTACGCTCCAAATACGAGTACGAAATCGCACAAGTACGGTCGTCTACAAGTAATAAAGTGATAAAGGGTGTCGAACCCACAAGGAATTGTTCAATTAATTACCAACTAATGTCTTGTTACTTCTACTTAGATTTGTAAGTTGAGTTTGGTGAGGTGATGGTGGTTTTGATATTAAAATTAATTAAGGTGATTATAGAAACTAACACTTGACTTAACAATATGTAAAGGCTTCTAGAATTTAATGTCACCTAGTTCGATTCAAGATAAATGACTCAACAATTAATAACTACAGTTATGTTTGTTGTTCAAGATTTCATAAAATATTCATACGTATCTTCCGAATAGCGTACAAACCTACCAAAGTAGACTAATCCAATTTATGTCTAAAAGAATTAAGCCTAAGTGATGCATTAATTCCAAACCTTATTAGAACATGAAATGACCTAGGTATATTCCTATCCTAAAATCAAATCAAAACCTAGTTTTACAATCTAATCTTTAATCCACTATGCCTAGCAATTAAAGATCAATCCATTTCATCCTATGGTTGGCCTAACCACAAGTTGACAAAAGCCCCAACTAGTTTAACAAACACTTGTAAGCATAGCAACAACCATTAACTCATCATTCAATCATAGATCAAACATAGGATCAATAAAACCTAGAATAAATGAGATTAGCCACTCATAACATTAAATAAATCATCCAATACATTAATGAAATCAATAAATGTAAATGAACAAAGTAATAAGAGTTAGAGTAAGCTTAGTGGTTGAGATCTTCAACAATTTCTCCCTCAAGCCTTTTTGTCTTCAATGGGGAGTCCAAGTGAGAGTTCTTCTTTTGGAGGCTAGAGAATGAAAATGAAGTGAAGTGTGTAAGTTGTGTTGAATGATTTCACCTTTAACACTCTAACCTAGCAAAAACTACAAGTCCTTAAGCCTAAGTTACCCTCCAAACAATGGCAACTAAGGCCAAAAAGTCCCCCAAGATGCCTAAAACTACAAGTGGGATCAAATGGGGATAATACAAAAAGCCCCCTGCCTTTCCCGCAGTAAAAATCTGCTGGTAGCAGGGGTACACCGCGGTGTATATATGACACACCGCGGTGTGACAAGGCAGTAACTTTCCTGCTCTGCCATATTTCCTTCCGAGTAGCATATCTTTTGATTACGAACTCCGATTTCGGATCCGTAAAGTCCTTAGCGTAGCTAACTCACTCATCTATGACATATCCAAAATTCAGCTCATTTGGATCAGTCTTGATAAAGTTGTGCATGTTTTAGTGAGCATCTATCTACAATCTTGTACGATTTGCTTCGGGTTCTTTTTCCTTTGAAGCTCAAGTCTGACTCGCGGGGTGGGTAGAGCGACTCGCATCATTGATACGCAACTCTGAATCACTCTAAGATGTCAATACCTACAAACCACGGAGAAAACGATCAAAACGAGAATAAAAACACAAAAAACGAACAAAGGACAAGCGAAGAGGCCAAAGAAGGAAAAGTCACGCAAACACGCAAAAGCAAGCAAAAATCGGATTAAAACAAGACGTTTTGGGCTTAAGAATGCACGCGATAACGACGTTTTCACGGAGTTATTAACAACCCCAAACTTAAACGCTTGCTCGTCCCCGAGCAAAGAAAACAAAAGACAAGTATCAAACATGCATACTTATGATCAAAACGCCAAAACTTAACAATTTCAAATTATTTTTCGAACAAGCTCTACGTGTGTGTGTGATGGCTTTGGCTAGATTCTATCTTAGGTGAATACGTCCCAATAGATCAAAATCATCGGTTCTAATTGCGCGGACTCCTAAGGTTTTGACAAAGAGTCTCTCCTAGCCGTAGATTTCAAACTTAATGTTCAAATCACATTACGAAGCTAAGTTGTAGGCATTTTAAGAGTGTTGTCCCTATTCTTGAACTAGTTAACAAATTTAGTCCCTAGCTCTTTCTCACCATATTTTGCTTTTTTTTTCTTTCAATTTACAATGATAACATAGCAATTGTGCTCTACAATGATTTTTACAATAACAAAGTAGCACTAATGATGAAGATTGTTTGTGCTTCTAAACATTTAACTTTTTTGGCTACTAGCACCATTATAGAAATAGTGTCCTGCAAGCCAGCTGTATGGCTAGTATTTATTGTAATAAATGCGGAACTATTCAATTTCGATTAATAAATGCACTTTATTAAATGGTCATCTTTATCTTATGTAATAATTATCTACGCATAAGGATAGAAGTCCTTAGATCACAGGGCTATGGGACAACCCGTGGACTGATCTCCAAGGCCGTGATCTAGAACATATTCAAGAGTCGTAGAATCCAATCGAGATAGGACATCGTTGGATTCGGTTAGACTCTCACTGTTGTGTATACTCCGATGAACTGGAGTACGCTGGGGTCCACGAGCGTGACTGGGATAGTCGATACACATAAGTGGGTGGCTTGCTGGGATGGCAAGCGCACTGAATACCCCAATTAGGAAATAACTCAGCATGGAAGCGGTAGTCGCATATCGGGGTTGAAGTTATTCCATATTTATAATAGTATACGAGGAACGATCCCTAACTACTTGAGGTGATAGGGTTTATCTGGTGCGAGAACGTCTATACTTTGATATGAGTTCCGACTGACTGGGGATCGCCAGAAAGTCTCTGTGGACTCATGTTGGGTATAGAGGAACTCGTATGCAGATTCATATCATCAACAAAGGATCCATTGACCCGACTTGATAGGTTGGGAAATTCTCCTATGAATTTCTGTGAGAAATTAATTCTGGTAAATCCTTGGCCAAGGTATCTGACGACTTTATGTAAGTAGCTCATAAAGATTAAGTCAAAGAGAATTTATTTCGAGATCAGAGTACATAAGGTCAAGACAAAAGAAAAGGGAATCCGATGAAAGACCATGCCCTTAAGTCTCGACTGGGAGATTGATCGATGGAGAGATTATGTCGTATATGGAAATTATAAATGATAAAAGGTTCACTGAATTAATTCACCAGTGATTGGGCTCCATGGGCTTGTGGCTGGACATCGACCGTGGAGTGTGGGAGAATTCCCAAATTGGCAAGGGTGCTATTTTGGAATGGTCAATCGACAGAGTGTTCGATTGATTTAGAGTAAGTCTTACTCGAATAATTAAATAATATTTAATTATAACCCACGGCCAATTATGTGGTGAACCTACGGGGGCATACACAATACACAAGTAGCGAAAGCGAGGAAATAAGAACGACCGAGTCGACTGGGTCGACTAGGTGGAAAATCGACTGGGTCGATTATATTGGATGGGTCGACTGGGTCGACCCAATTGGAACAAATTGAGATCCAATTGGAATTGGATCAGGATCATAAATTAAATTGGAATTTAATTTGTGGATTAATTAATTAAGTTGGATTTAATTAATTAGAAAGGAATTTAATTAAATAGACTTAGAGTCTGATTTAATTAAATGGGAGATTATGTTAATTAATTGGGCTATTTAATTGGGAGATTAAATTAGGCCTGGTCAAATTAATTAACTGGGCCATGAATTAATTAGGAGACTAGGTCTTCTAATTAAAGAGGGTCATGGTCCATGTAGGAGAGAGAAGACCTAGTCCTAATAGGACTAGGATAGAAAGAAAACTATAAATAGTTTTCTTCTAGTTATTTTTCACACAACTCCTTAAGCAAAAATTGAGCAGAGCAAAAATTCAATCCCTCTCCCCTACCAGATTGGCCGAACCTCTTCCTGTGCAAGGAAGAATTTTTCGTTTTTCGATCTTGTTCCAAATCGTTCCTAATTCCTAGTCTATAATATATCTTGTGTTCTAGCTGATCGAGATATATTATTTTCGTGATATTGTGGTGTATCAACTCGTAGAGGCGCAACACGTGGGGCGCTACTCAAAAGGTGTGGGTCGATTTTTCTGGAGCAGAATTCAGAGCTCGTCTGCTAGCCGAGGATTTGCAAGGAGACAGGTATAAACGAGAAAACTTATACTGTCGTTTATTTATATTCATATATATACAACTAGAGAATATCCTGGCAAGATTCCTTAAGAGGCCCTAAAAAGTTTTATATTCCGCTGTGCCTAGGGCTGTTTATCTTACCGAATCCCAACAGTGGTATCAGAGCCAACTCTAGGCTTTGTATATATATGAATTTGCAAATTCTGTGTTTATTAAATCATATGTTTGATTTATGTGGCTAGTTCTTTAACTTTGCATGTTATAGGACGTATGTTTAATTAACTTAGAGTTAATGTTTGATTTTTGATTCGAAAAATTTTATCACGTTAGTTTTATTTTTGGATTGAGATTTAATTGACTGGGTTTGTTTAATTAAATCATAAGTAATCGAAGAAACACAAAAAAAAAAAAAAAATTTATTATTGGATCCGACTCGCGGTGGCACGCGGCGGTGCGCGGCAGCGCACCGCGGCTAGGCGGCCACCGCAAGCTGCTGCCAACGGCAGCGTGCTGGCAGCATGCTGGCCGCACACGCTGCGCGCAGCAGCAGCCTTCGGGCTGCTGTTTACGCGCTGCTGTGCGCGGCTGCTCGCTGCCGCACGCAGCCGCGTGCAACGGCTGCTGCCGCAGGCAGCTCACGCGCCGCCTTGGTGGTCGCGCGTGGGCTGTCCTACGTGGCAGTCCTGATTGGTCTCGACTAGTCATTTTTGGGTTGGACTCTAATTCTGCCTATTTTGAAAGTCCTGAAAATCTTGGAGAATTTTGGAAGATTAGGAAACTTGGAGTTTTTGGATAAGGTAGTTACTTTGTTAAACTTAAACACTACCTTAATTAACTAATCTAGTCAAAATAGGATTATCTTGAGAATCTTGGAGATTTGGGAATTTTGGGAAACTTAGAGTTTTGGATAAGGTAAGATTCTTAGAGATTTAGATTACCTTAATTAACCAATTTAATCAAGATAAGAATTGTAGATTACTTAGAGCTCAAGTAAGAGCTAATTAATCTTAGAGGTTAATTGTTAATTCAAAATTAATTGACTTGAATAAATTTTTGCGAATTAAAATTATTGAAGCCGGTAAATTTACATTATTGCCCTTATGTGAATTTATGCATGTTCTTGTATGAATATGTGGATTGGTCGATTTTGCCCTTAAGCCCTGTGTAGTTTTTGGTTTATTTATTTTATGGGTTGTAATTAAATGGGCCTGATTGGTGCCCTTGCTTGCGCAAACGAATGTAATAGAATAGGCCATTTATTTTTTTATAAGTTAGACTTAGTTTAGGCTTGGAGCCGAGAAGACCTCATGAAGACTTGGAGATCCACATGGAGGCCCATTTACCTTGGAGGACATGGAGGCCCAATTCATTACATGGAGGCCCAATCAAGCTGGATATTACAAGAAGGCCCATGATGTATGGGTTTGAAAATTGTAATAGTTAGGACATTTAATTTTCACCCTAGACTGACCAATTGATTCATCACGTGGCTCGTGATGGATCGCATAGGATGGGCAATCGACCAATCGTATCTTGCTAGGTGATGAATGTTTACTTTTTCGCAAATTATTCTTTGATGTATGAGATGCATGCTTAGGATAGAAAACGTAAACAAGATAAGCATAATCTGATGAGACCTCGCACACTTAGAAACCTCCAATTGAACTTAAAATTCAATTAGAATATTAAATCGAATAACGGGCGCATATGAATAGTGTCTATGGTCCGAGCCTATCCAATTACTAGGTCTTAGGCATATTGTACGAATATATCTCGATGTCTCACGAGTCGTGGGTCGAGCTATAGGAAGATAATATGTCTATTGCCTCGATGCACGAGTTTAGTGCCAAGGGAGGGGATAGCAAGGTTTTAGGCGCTGTCTCACGAGTCGTGGGGCGTCTAGGATTGAACTATTTCTCTCCACGAGTATTGGACATGATTTAACGCTAGTAAGTATGGATGTCTCACGAGTCGTGGGTCCATATCGAAAAACGAGGCTAAATGAACTTAAGGGTTAGCTGCGATGGTTAACCGTTGACGTAGTCGACCACCAAGTGAATCAAATAGTATGGCCAACGAGTCGTGGGTACTAGGAGATTGCATTTGGGCCTTAAGCCTGCTAGGATATTTTAAATTCCCGAAACTTATGTGGGGGCATAAGATTTTGATTAAAATAGTGGGAGTAATTTGCAAATGAAATCCATGTTTGTAAATTGTGCATTTTAACTTAATCTTTCGCGTATTTATTTCTTCTGTCGTCATTTTATAGATATGATGTCAAAAGAGCTTAGAGCACTTAGAGATTTGTCCATCTCATCACTTGAACGTAATATTTTAACTGGACCCAACTTGCATTTCTGGACGCATCATTTGAATGGATTATTTGAAGCTGAAAACATATCCTATGTTTTGTCTGTGCCACCACCCATTACTATTTCACATGACGTTCCTGATGAGCTCCGTAAAAGCATCACCAAATGGAAACTGGATGATGGCTTAGCTCGTGAATACATGTTGGAATATATGTCACTTGATCTGCGTTTGCAACATGAGCATATGGCATCCGCAAAAGAGATTCTCTTGAATCTCAAATTCCTTTATGGGATTAGAGATGGTCGTCGTAGATTCGCGATCACGAGGGAACTCTTGCAAGCAAGAAAGAGAAGGGAAACTCCTGTCGGAATCCACGTACACAAGATGATTCGACTTCTGTCTGAACTCGATGATATGGGTGTCGTGATGGACAATGATTTCCGAGTAGATATCATTCTACAATCTCTTCCTAGATCATATGACCGATTTATCGCGGACTTGAATCTCCAGAGGCGAGAGATTACTGTACATGTCCTGCGACAAATGCTCGAGGAACACGAAGCTTCTTTTGGAAAGAAAGCAAGGGTTGGCGAAAAGACTGGGCGGCGTTCAAAACCAAAACAAATGGAAACCAGAGCTCCTTACTGCACAAGGTCAAGGGAAAGGATTAAATTCGAACCTATGGAGAGTTCGAACAGGTATATTCCTTGTTAAAGTTAATTTTATAATTAACTGTGCATTTTTGGTGTTAGACACTGACTGGAGTTCTCATCCTTGTAGGTGATGGGAGCATTAAAGAAACTGGAGCCTGAGGATTGGATCCTTGAATAAGGCAATGGAGCTGGAGCTGCTACCAAGGCCGTAGGCAAAAGTAGATTTAGGTGGTTTGATAAAGTCATTAGGAAACTTTCATTTATGTACCTAGTTATTAATGAAAAACTTTTTATTCATGTTATTGAATAATGTTGATTCTAATAAGAGCTCCTGTTTTTGTTTTTCATTTGGTACATTGAATTATTGACTTTGCATCATAAAACCACCTAAGTTAGTCATGCACGTACAACAAAAGGAAACAAGATAATATCTGCCCAATTATGGCACGCTCGACTTGGACATATATCTAAGTCAAGTATTCAAAAGTTAGCATCTTCTGGCGCGATTGAAATCAATCGCATTGAAGAAATGCCAACATGTGAACCATGTCTAAAGGGTAAAATGGCTAAGTTGCCATTTAAAGGAAACCCTGAGCGAGCCAAGCAAACATTGGACTTGATACATACTGACGTATGTGGACCACTAAGAAAAAGCGCCCGAGGAGGCTATGACTACTTCATCACTTTCACTGACGACTATAGTCGTTATGGTTATGTGTTCTTGTTGAAACACAAGTCTGAAGCCTTTGAGAGATTCAAAGAATTCAAAATGGAAGTAGAGAATCAACTTGGTCATACGATAAAGGCTCTTCGTTCTGACCGAGGTGGAGAATTTC
Source organism: Penstemon eatonii (assembly GCA_038501285.1). Lineage (NCBI taxonomy): Eukaryota > Viridiplantae > Streptophyta > Magnoliopsida > Lamiales > Plantaginaceae > Penstemon > Penstemon eatonii. The sequence goes on along the minus strand of CM076715.1, from coordinate 61,929,027 downwards.
TTAGTAACGAATTTCTGAATTATCTTGTAGAGCATGGAATACTATCGCAGTGGACTCCTCCTGCAACACCCCAATTAAATGGAGTAGCAGAGAGAAGGAATCGAACCTTGATGGACATGGTTCGATCCATGATGAGTGCCACTGACCTTCCTCTTTCATTTTGGGGACATGCCCTCCTCACGGCAACGAAGATACTAAACATAGTACCATCTAAATCCGTAGAAAAGACACCATATGAATTATGGTTTGGCAAGGCACCCTCATACGCATTCATGCGCATATGGGGATCTCCCGCTTACGTTAAAAAGCTAGTGGGAGATAAATTGGAAACTAAATCCACTTTGTGCAAATTCGTGGGGTATCCGGAAAATTCAATAGGATACGAGTTCTACGATCCTACAAGACAAACTACGTTTGTCTCGAGGAACGCTCACTTCTTGGTGAAGGATTTCTTGGTGGACAAGAAGGAAAATAACGTAGAACTGGATGAGGTCACTGAAGCTGAAAAGGCCGAAGAGGTCGATCAAGCTGACCCATCGCCACAGGCAGTGGGAGAACATGAGCATGAAAGTGCACCAGAAGGTACACCGATTCTTCGTAGGTCAGAAAGACAACGTAGAGAACCCGAGAGGTACTACGGTCTGCTGCATGAGACAGGACAGTCTCTTACCGACCCAAGGACTTACGAAGAGGCTATGCTAGACATAGACTCGGGAAAGTGGCGCGAAGCCATGGAATCCGAACTGGACTCCATGCACTCAAACAAGGTCTGGGCCTTGGTAGATCCACCAGTGGGAGTGGCTCCCGTAGGTTGCAAGTGGATCTATAAGCGAAAGCTTGGAGTGAACGGAGAGGTAATAACCTACAAGGCGCGACTAGTGGCAAAAGGATACACTCAAAGACCAGGTATCGACTTTGAGGAGACCTTCTCGCCCGTCGCAATGCCCAAATCCATTCGGATCTTGCTGGCCATAGCTGCGTGGTATAACTACGAGATATGGCAGATGGATGTAAAGACTGCCTTTCTCAATGGGGACATTGATAAGGAGATCTACATGGAGCAACCAAAAGGATGTGCATCCAAAGGAGATGAACACAAGGTGTGCAAACTCCAGAGGTCCATTTATGGACTGAAGCAAGCTTCCCGAAGTTGGAACATTCGTTTCGATGAGACAATCCAAACTTTTGGATTCATCAAGAACATGTTCGAACCTTGTGTGTACAAGAAGATCAGTGGGAGTGCAGTTGAATTTTTGGTGCTTTACGTTGACGACATTCTTCTCATTGGAAACAATGTGAAAGCATTGTCCGAAACTAAAGCATGGTTATCTACACAATTCTCGATGAAGGATATGGGAGAAGCATCCTTTGTACTAAGTATAAGGATCTACCGAGATAGATCAAAAGGACTGCTGGGCCTCTCCCAATCCCAGTACATAGATAAAATCTTGAAAAGATTTAGTATGGAAGAATCCAAGAGAGGATTGCTTCCAATGAGACATGGGATTGCACTCTCTAAGTCTATGGCCCCAAAGACGCCAGAAGAGAGAAGCAATATGTCTCGAGTACCATATGCATCCGCGATAGGAAGCATAATGTATGGTATGCTATGTACGAGACCAGACGTAGCGTACGCTTTAAGCGTTACAAGTCGCTACCAGTCTGATCCAGGTGAGCAGCACTGGATAGCCGTAAAGGCAATTCTGAAGTACCTGAGAAGGACTAAGGAATTGTTCTTGGTATACGGTGGAGGAGAATTGAAATTGGAAGGCTATACAGACTCGAGCTTCCAATGCGATGTAGACGACTTCAAGTCGACATCAGGATACGTGTTCTGCCTCAATGGTGGTGCGGTTAGCTGGAAGAGCTCCAAGCAGGAAACAACCGCGGATTCAACCACCGTAGCAGAATACATTGCTGCAAGTGATGCAGCAAAGGAAGGTGTTTGGATGAGGAACTTCATCCAGGAATTGGATGTGATGCCTAGCATCGCTGAGCCCATTACTATCTTCTGTGATAACAATGGGGCAATAGCGCAAGCAAAGGAGCCGAGATCTCATCAGAAATCCAAGCACGTACAGAGACGATACCATGTGATAAGAGATATCATTGGTAGAGGAGACATTAAGATGGAACGTGTCGACTCAGAAGATAATACAGCGGACCCGCTAACGAAGCCTCTGCCTCAAAAGGCATTTGAGAAACATCTGCATAAGATGGGACTCAAGAACATAAAAGACTGGCTTTAGGACAAGTGGGAGATTTATAGAAATAGTGTCCTGCAAGCCAGCTGTATGGCTAGTATTTATTGTAATAAATGCGGAACTATTCAATTTCGATTAATAAATGCACTTTATTAAATGGTCATCTTTATCTTATGTAATAATTATCTACGCATAAGGATAGAAGTCCTTAGATCACAGGGCTATGGGACAACCCGTGGACTGATCTCCAAGGCCGTGATCTAGAACATATTCAAGAGTCGTAGAATCCAATCGAGATAGGACATCGTTGGATTCGGTTAGACTCTCACTGTTGTGTATACTCCGATGAACTAGAGGACGCTGGGGTCCACGAGCGTGACTGGGATAGTCGATACACATAAGTGGGTGGCTTGCTGGGGTGGCAAGCGCACTGAATACCCCAATTAGGAAATAACTCACCATGGAAGCGGTAGTCGCATATCGGGGTTGAAGTTATTCCATATTTATAATAGTATACGAGGAACGATCCCTAACTACTTGAGGTGATAGGGTTTATCTGGTGCGAGAACGTCTATACTTTGATATGAGTTCCGACTGACTGGGGATCGCCAGAAAGTCTCTGTGGACTCATGTTGGGTATAGAGGAACTCGTATGCAGATTCATATCATCAACAAATGATCCATTGACCCGACTTGATAGGTTGGGAAATTCTCCTATGAATTTCTGTGAGAAATTAATTCTGGTAAATCCTTGGCCAAGGTATCTGACGACTTTATGTAAGTAGCTCATAAAGATTAAGTCAAAGAGAATTTATTTCGAGATCAGAGTACATAAGGTCAAGACAAAAGAAAAGGGAATCCGATGAAAGACCATGCCCTTAAGTCTCGACTGGGAGATTGATCGATGGAGAGATTATGTCGTATATGGAAATTATAAATGATAAAAGGTTCACTGAATTAATTCACCAGTGATTGGGCTCCATGGGCTTGTGGCTGGACATCGACCGTGGAGTGTGGGAGAATTCCCAAATTGGCAGGGGTGCTATTTTGGAATGGTCAATCGACAGAGTGTTCGATTGATTTAGAGTAAGTCTTACTCGAATAATTAAATAATATTTAATTATAACCCACGGCCAATTATGTGGTGAACCTACGGGGGCATACACAATACACAAGTAGCGAAAGCGAGGAAATAAGAACGACCGAGTCGACTGGGTCGACTAGGTGGAAAATCGACTGGGTCGATTATATTGGATGGGTCGACTGGGTCGACCTAATTGGAACAAATTGAGATCCAATTGGAATTGGATCAGGATCATAAATTAAATTGGAATTTAATTTGTGGATTAATTAATTAAGTTGGATTTAATTAATTAGAAATGAATTTAATTAAATAGACTTAGAGTCTGATTTAATTAAATGGGAGATTATGTTAATTAATTGGGCTATTTAATTGGGAGATTAAATTAGGCCTGGTCAAATTAATTAACTGGGCCATGAATTAATTAGGAGACTAGGTCTTCTAATTAAAGAGGGCCATGGTCCATGTAGGAGAGAGAAGACCTAGTCCTAATAGGACTAGGATAGAAAGAAAACTATAAATAGCTTTCTTCTAGTTATTTTTCACACAACTCCTTAAGCAAAAATTGAGCAGAGCAAAAATTCTCTCCCTCTCCCCTACCAGATCGGCCGAACCTCTTCCTGTGCAAGGAAGAATTTTTCGTTTTTCGATCTTGTTCCAAATCGTTCCTAATTCCTAGTCTATAATATATCTTGTGTTCTAGCTGATCGAGATATATTATTTTCGTGATATTGTGGTGTATCAACTCGTAGAGGCGCAACACGTGGGGCGCTACTCAAAAGGTGTGGGTCGATTTTTCTGGAGCAGAATTCAGAGCTCGTCTGCTAGCCGAGGATTTGCAAGGAGACAGGTATAAACGAGAAAACTTATACTGTCGTTTATTTATATTCATATATATACAACTAGAGAATATCCTGGCAAGATTCCTTAAGAGGCCCTAAAAAGTTTTATATTCCGCTGTGCCTAGGGCTGTTTATCTTACCGAATCCCAACACACCATTCCTTTCCTTTGTGCATTTCATTTGAACTTTTCATTACAAACTTTCACCATTACAACGAAGTAGAGTAATTACAAAAATAATCCAATAATTTCATCATTTGAAGGCTTAGCCTTTCTTTTCTCTCGTAGAAGTGCATACATTTTAGCAACTTCTCTACTCGTTTCTTTTAAGAACTAGGTGTTCAAAGGTTTTTTCATTCTTGAAAAGGGTTCACTCCCCCAAACTTAGGCCATTTTGCTCATTTTACACTTAATTTTCAAACTAAAGTTTGGAGAGAAACTAAGTTACACGAAAGGAGTCCTAGAACCTATTATCACTATAGTTCTTTATCCACCTCAAATACTACCTAGCTTTAGTCAATGTGCTCAAATTTTGTAGAACATGTTCAAGTAATAATAAGAATTTGAAAAAAAATTGGCGAGTCGACCTAGCATGTACGAAAGTACTTGCGACCTCTCTCCCCCAAACTTAAAACGCACAATGTCCCCATTGTGTGAATTTAGAAAAACGGAATGAGGTCGACACGACAAAACAACGCACAAAAGAAAAACAAGCACACAAACGCACGAACAACAAAACAAAACAAAAGAAAAAGCAAAATGAAAGAGCACGGTTCTAATATAATAATAGAGCAATGAAATACAATCTTCGTCTCGAACAAATCTTCAACCTAACGAAGCGTTTAGGAGGTGCACGCGAACTCCCACCTCTAGTTATCGGCATCGTTATCAAATGTATTCAAAATCAACCAAACGAGCTAACAATCAATTCACAATTCCTTCTATCAATCCTCAAACAAAAATGCGAATGAAAGCACACCAACAATCACAACTTTTTCATTCAAGCATTTTATCGAACACCTAGTGTGCAATCCCAAACTAACTCTTTTTCAAGAATATTCTCCTAAATTTCCACCAAAAAATAGCAATACCAACAAGGGGTTTAGCTATACTTACCTTTTGATTGCACAATTTCGATTGAAATCGAAGAATTTCGACTTTTGAAGCTTGAAAGAATGGTTCGGTTTTTTGGTTAGTGTGGGTGAAATTGAATATGTTTGAGTGAATTGATGAGTGATTTGGTGATTGTGTTAGATTTACCTGAGTTTGGAAGGATTTTACGTGAGGGAGAGATGGATTTGTGAGAGGATTGATAGGGAGCTTGTTTTTCTACGTGAGGAGAAAGGGAGAAGGTGGAATTTGAAATTAGAGAGATGGAGAGGAAATTGCTACGGGAGTTACTGGAAATGTATACACTGCGGTGTGAATTTCTTTCACCGCGGTGTAACAATTAAAAAGCCGCGGTGTATTTACTTTGCACCGCGGTGTGTGAGAGGCAAAACCAGGCCAAGACTTACTGGAAATTTTGCACCGCGGTGTATTATTTCCAGAAAATTTTTCTTTCAGTCTTTTGAATACAAAATTTGAACACTTCAAAACAACAAAATTTAAAAACTTACCTCGATTCTCGATTGGCTCGATTTCACAATTCCCGATTTGTATTTTCACGCTCGATTTCGCTACGTTGTCGTGCACAATCATTACCTACAAAAAACACACAAGAACAAGAAATCAAAAGACACGACACAACAAAACCAAAAACAACAAGACAACGAAAAAGGAAAACAAAAAGCTTGGGTTGCCTCCCAAGAAGCGCTTGTTTATAGTCGGTAGCTCGACTTTAAACTTCCCTTTTCTTTTAGGGTGGTCAATAATCGAATAGGATCCCATCGGGATCAAGTATAAGCCCCAGCCTCTTTGCTTTTAAATTCGTCCCACGCTTTACTTTTTCCATTGTACGGTCTTTTGGGACGGATTTGAACCACATATCAAATCGAAAACTTTTATCTCCCAGTTCAAATCTCTTGTAATATTTACCCATAATTATCCATGTTGCTTTGCTCGGGTGGATCAACTTGTCTTCTTCGGGAATAACCAAGTCCACATAAGAATATTTGATGACCTTTTGATCAAACCCATCATCCATGATGAATTTATCTTCCTTTGCAAGCTCTTTCGATCCACCTTGTTCTTCCTCTCTAGTAGGAAGGCCATTTGTTTCTAACATTTCACTCGGTTCATTAGAACTTTCATTAGGAGCAACTGGCCCATCATAGGCTTTTTCATTCATCAATGTGAAGCCTTTACAATGCTCATTATACCTTGTTTGGGTGATTCGGTTGTACTCGGCAAAGTTCGAGGGGGTCGTATGAACAAAGCTTGTAAAATTTGCTCCATTTGTGTTTGAAGATTCATTAATGCCCCCGAGTCTTCTTGCAACCGTTTGGAAACCTCTTCCAATTGTTTGGAAACCTCTTCCAAATTAGAATCATTGTTAACCATGTATTTGGTGGTGTACTCCATGAACTTAGCGAATGCTTCTTCCAAAGATGATTGTGCCTCTACCGGAGGTTGAGAATATTCATGATAGTTCGGTTGGATGAATGGGGTAGTCATCATCATATTCGGGTGTGGTCTACCTCCCCACTCATTGTTCCTTGGATAATACGGGTTATCTCCCCATTCAATATTGTAGCCATTGTCAGTGGGACTCGGCTCATAATGATTACCCATGTATGAATTCTCATATTGAAAATGAGTTGGATTCATTGGGCAACCGGCGATTGTGCTCTCCCCCATGCAATGCATAAATAACAAAGTGATGTTCCCTCGGTTGACCTTGGATAGCAATCATTGTAGACCATCGTACCTCGGAAGACAAAGATCACAACGTAAATAGCAAATCCAAGTTAAGATATACTAGAATATAAATTGGCAAACAATCGTTACAACTCCACGGCAACGGCGCCAAAAACTTGTTGCGCTCCAAATACTAGTACGCAAACACGCAAGTATACGGTCGTTACAAGTAATAAAGTGATAAGAAGTGTCGAACCCACGAGGAATTGTTCAATTAATTACCAACTAATGTCTTGTTACTTCTACTTAGATTTGTAAGTTGAGTTTGGTGAGGTGATGGTGGTTTTGATATTAAAACTAATTAAGGTGATTATGGAAACTAACACTTGACTTAACAATATGTAAAGGCTTCTAGGATTTTACGTCACCTAGTTCGATTCAAGATAAATGACTCAACAATTGATAACTACAGTTATGTTTGTTGTTCAAGATTTCATAAAATATTCATACGTATCTTCCGAATAGCGTACGAACCTACCAAATTAGACTAATCCAATTTATGTCTAAAAGGATTAAGCCTAAGGCTATGTTTGATTTATGGATTTTAGTGAGTAAAATGATAAGTAAAATGCAAATGAACAATAAAAGAAGCTCAATGTTGCGTCATTGGATGCAAGGAAAAACATTTTCCATAGCGCTTTCATCACTGAAATCCTTGAATCAAACATAGCCTAAGTGATGCATTAATTTCAAACCTTATTAGAACATGAAATGACCTAGGTATATTCCTATCCTAAAATCAAATCACAACCTAGTTTTACAATCTAATCTTTAATCCACTATGCCTAGCAATTAAAGATCAATCCATTTCATCCTATGGTTGGCCTAACCACAAGTTGACAAAAGTTCCAACTAGTTTAACAAACACTTGTAAGCATAGCAACAACCATTAACTCATCATTCAATCATAGATCAAACATAGGATCAATAAAACCTAGAATAAATGAGATTAGCCACTCATAACATTAAATAAATCATCCAATACATTAATGAAATCCATAAATGTAAATGAACAAAGTAATAAGAGTTAGAGTAAGCTTAGTGGTTGAGATCTTCAACAACTTCTCCCTCAAGCCTTTTTGTCTTCAATGGGGAGTCCAAGTGAGAGTTTTTCTTTTGGAGGCTAGAGAATGAAAATGAAGTGAAGTGTGTAAGTTGTGTTGAATGATTTCACCTTTAACACTCTAACCTAGCAAAAACTACAAGTCCTAATGCCTAAGTTACCCTCCAAACAATGGCAACTAAGGCCAAAAAGTCTCCCAAGATGCCTAAAAATACAAGTGGGATCAAATGGGGATAATACAAAAAGGCCCCTGCCTTTCCCGCAGCAAAAATCTGCTGGTACCAGGGGTACACCGCGGTGTATATATGACACATCGCGGTGTGACAAGGCAGTAACTTTCCTGCTCTGCCACACTTCCTTCCGAGCAGTATATCTTCTGATTACGAACTCCGATTGTGGATCCGTAAAGTTCGTAGCGTAGATAACTCACTCATCTATGACATATCCAAAATTCGGCTCATTTGGATCAGTCTTGATAAAGTTGTGAATGTTTTAGTGAGCAGCTATGTACAATCTTGTACGATTTGCTTCGGGTTCTTTTTCCTTTGAAGCTCAAGTCTGACTCGCGGGGTCGGTAGAGCGACTCGCATCATTGATACGCAACTCCGAATCATTCTAAGATGTCAATACCTACAAACCACGGAGAAAACGATCAAAACGAGAACAAAAACACAAAAAACGAACAAAGGCCAAACGAAGGGGTCAAATAAGGAAAAGCCACGCAAACACGCAAAAGCAAGCAAAACTCGGATTAAAACAAGACGTTTTGGGCTTAAGAAGGCACGCGATAACGACGTTTTCACGGCATTATCACCCGTACGCCCGAATTTTCCAGATTTCAAGAATTCGAGCACCCACTACGGAAAATTAATTTTGGAATTTTTTTCTATTTCGCTTTTGACAATCAAAATACTTAAAATAGAAACCCAATATTATAGGAGATCAAGTGCTAACCTTAGATGATGATCTTCTTGTATTTTTGTTCTTCCTTCACCCCTTTGATTTTGAGTAAAGTGAGTTTTAGGGTTTTGGAAGAAATTGAAAGAAAGGAGTGGGGAGATTTGATTTTTGATTTTCAAAATTGGTGGGTATAATTACTAAATCAGTTGTAGTTTAATTATAATTAACTAATTACATTTTAAACTAACTAACTAACTAGCCTATTAACTAATTAATTAAACTGAAGGTTATTCATATAATTAAAAAAATTAAAGGGTCATTTTTAAAATTTGAACTATTGAGAAAGTCATTTTAAGATTGTCTCATGTTCGTCTGTGGTCCTGGGGATTTTCTTAATTATATGCAAATTCTAGACATGAAAGTTTATTTCCAATTAAGTGGCCATAAGATTTATTAGGGGCCGGTGTTCGCGGTGCTGTCTATTGTGATTTTATATTCGTTCAAATCCGACCCATTATTTGCGGATTTTTAATACTCTAGACCAATAATTCTAGAGATTGCACTTTGCGGTCCCTTCGGGTTGGGTCGGGTTTTGCGGTCTTAGCATTTCCTATTTTAATAAAGTTCTTTTTTTTGAGACTTTACTTTAATTTATTATCACTTACTATTTCGTTATTGTACTTTTATCTATGAATAAAATTCTTGAATTTTTCATAATCATATGAACAATACTACTTTTTCATAATTTTTAGCTTTAATTTGTTAACCTATTTAAAGTTTATATTCACTATATAAAAATCAATAATTGTTACTCAAATATAAAACCGAACAAGACTTTTTCAAATAATAAACAAAAATTGAAAATACTTTAATTATTAAAGTTGATATTGGTGGTTGTCAATCGATATAATTTAACTTGGATTGTTAATAATTGTGTCAAGTAATTTTAGGGGACAAATTAGGTTTTGGGGTTTACACGGTAATTTAAAAGTATGTATATGCTTAAATTATATTAAATAATAAAACACAATTTGTTATTTTATATACATGCGGTTGGGTGCTGTTTATGCGGCTTTTTAAAAATATAAACCCAAACTCGATCATAATTTGCAGTTTTTTTTCATGAATCCCAAGACCAACCCATTCATCGTTCAATTCGCGAATTGCGGTCGATTTGAATTGGAGCGATCGATTGAGGCGGTTTGACGATTTTATTGAACACCCCTAACATATATGGATTGAACCATGTAAAGATATTTAGTATTTTATTTTCGTTTACAATGTCGATTCGCTACATTAAAGATGATTAAAAGTGATTTGATTGACAATAATACTTCCACTAGATGCCTTGGTGTACTTTATTATTAATATATACTTCGACCATAGGATAGCTTCTTGTCCTATATGTACAAATTTGTCCGAAAGTTTTTCTGATACTTATTTCATATGATCTCAACAAAAAGAATCATATATGTAACTCCATGCACACAATCTTGAGCAAGATTTTGGCAGAATAAAATTTCCAAATTCAAGTAGCAAAATTACTGTACCTGCATGATTTTATTCTGTTAGTATATATTCTATAGGTTCCATCTTTGTCTTCATCAATATAAAAAAAATTATAAGAAAAAGTAAGTTTTAGGTAAATTTGCATTTTTGCTCTTGAAATTAAGATATTAATTTTTCAATTAATTAGTACTAAACTTGAAATTAAGTTAATGTGAAAAAATAAAGCTTCACCTACGTGATAAATAAAACATTTAATCCCTGTCTCTCTTATCATATTAATCACCCAATAATTTAATTAATGTGAAAGCCTAAAAAGTGTACATTTTGTTTTTATACCCGGATGCTACGTTGGATTGGCCCCCACAAACTCTTTGATTGAGATAAAAAATTATGGTTTAAGTGGCTTAAATGAAAGTTCAAATTTATATCTAGAAGTTATAATTGGGCAGCCCATAATTTATTCAAATGGGCTTATCTTAACAATTTTATGTTACGGTAATTCATTAATAAAATAAAAAGATATCAAGAGGTGATTGAATTAATGGAAGGGATTAGTCATTACAAAGTAATGGACTCAGGTTCGAATTTTTATTAAGAGAGATATCCGTTTAATGTGTTTGATCCGTCTCAAAAGGAATTAAACCCTTGAAAAAAAAAAAAAAAATAGGTACGACACCAATAGCAATCTTGCAAACTGGCCTTTGGATTATTCTAAGGCCAATTTTGGCACTTTAAATGTGTTCCTTAAATTTATTCTTCGAATGTGAAATCAAAGTTGTAAGAGAACAATATAAAGCAGATCAATATACCAAAAGCCATACTAATATAAAGAATAATTTTCAAGGGGAAAAAAAAAAGATATAGACAATTTAAGAGTTACATTTCGACCACAATAATTAAATAGAACTCCTAAGAAAATAAATTGTTATAATATGTATGTGTAGCATGTTTATAATATGCATTTGTTGTAGAATACTAATGAGAATGTGTAATAATTTTTTTATTTTATATCAAAACTAAAGTTTTTAAGAACTTATAGAGGTTCGAAAATATCCACAAAAACGATGATTAAGTAAAAACAGGTCATTTATTTATTAGGGTAAATTACGAATACTTCTGAGATAAGGCTTAAAAAGTTTTTCCTGGTTTGTCCTCATCTTATAATTGATCACTTACCCCTAAAAAGTTTTAATTTTGCCCCTAGGGATTATTTGTAATGTTTGTAATATATATCTTAAAAATAATAAAACTTGGGTGATAATTTTAATAGCTCATCAATTATAAAATTGATAATTATATATATACCACCAAAAAATTGATAAAATTGTATAATTGCCCATAAGTTTAAAAAAATATTTTTTACATATTTATTAACAAATTAATTTTTATAATAAAAATTAAACAAAATTTAGTTAATTATATTTACAAATAAGGTTCTTTTAGTAGTTTTGAAAGTTTATGTACAATTATACAATTTTTTATTTTTGGGTGGTAAATATATAATTATCAATTGTATAATTTATGAAATATTATAATTAGCACCCAAGCTTTAATTTTTTTTAAGATATTATAAACATTACAAATAACTCCTATGGGCAAAGTTGAAATTTTTCAATGGTAAGCGGTTAATTGTAAGATGGTGATAAATCTCAGGAAATTTGTGATACCCAATACGTTAGAAAATTTTGGTATTTAGACATTATAATTATGTCAAGGGTATTCTTAATTTACCATATTTATTATAAGAAAAGATGTTAAATGGATCTAAATATTAAGATTTAATCTATATTTTGCTTTATAAAGTAAGAAAGTTCAGTTTTGTATAAGATATAACATTTTTTTCCAATATCTGTATAAGAAGGCCTAGATTTAGCCAATTGAGAAGACAGGGCCTACCTTGGCCAATTGTGACAATACACGCAACACAAAAGAGCTAAATGTAAAAATACCTCCTGTATTTCGTTTAATTTGCGAAAATTCACGTGTTATTTTTCTAGCAAAAACACTTTGTGCTCTTTTTTAGCAAAAAAAAAGAAAAACATTTCCATCGATATTTCATTAGTTATACCCATTTAAAATACATTGATGAGTCAATAGAGGAATTACTGTCAATTGTAAATAGGAGGATAATTGTCAATCTTCAATGTTAAAAAAAGGGAGGTTATTGTCAATTTTTTATAGGTAAATAAGATTGTTTTCGCATTTATGATGGGGTATAATTGTTATTTTTTCATAATTTTTTTTCCCAATAGTTTAATCTTTTTCGAGGCTCTTCGGACACATTAAGTGGAAACTTCTCCCACCAAAGATTTGAACATGAGTTCACTACTTTGTAGTAACTAGTCATTTCCACTATACCAATCATCTTCTGGTTTTTCAAAAAAAATATTGAAGAGGCATTTTGCTAATAAAAAATAACACGAATATTTTTGTTAATTATTAAAAATAATACTGGATTTTTTTTTTCAATTAGACAAAACAAATGATATATTTTTGTATTTCACACAATTCGAAATGATATGATAAATGCCAAGATAGTTATAACTTATAAGAGGAATTCATACTCTCTAATTAAACCCGACTTAAACATATGATAAATTGATGAATTGCTCATCTTATATACCAATTTCAAGATATAAATTTATTGTATTTATCATTTAAATACTTTAGACGAATGTGACTACACTAGCCAAAAAAATTAAACATGCACAATTCAATAGGTGACGAAAAGCTTAAAAAGTTGAATGCAGCTTTCAACTGTTGAGATTCTCCTCAAAAAAGGCCAGCAACCCCAATATGAGCCGTACAAAGAAATGTGTGAGGCCAATATTGTATTGTATATTGTATATGAAAAACATGTAGGAGTATATCTTTACTTTTAATAGTATGTAAAATAAGTGTGTTTTATATAATTTGAATTTTGATTTTTGGGTATAAACAAAAACTTAAAACATTGGTTAACTATTTTTCCGACATTTATTATTACATTAGCTTTTTTTTTTTTTTTTTTTGCTTTGTTTCTTCTTAAGGATCCATGTCCCAAATTAAGACTTTATGTTCGAAATTAAATTATTTTTTTCAAAATAATACTCTCATAAATTATTGATTTAGTATCTTAATTTTCAACCCCTATTAATTTCAAAGACATATAGTAAATTTATTAATTTACTTTTTATATTTTTAACTTTTACGTAAAACTCGGCATCAAAAAAGAAATGAGCAAGAAATCTTGATCTCCCATTTCTTGATCAGAAAAATCTTTGTTCCCGAGAAGGAAAAAAGCATGGGGGATTTTTTGCCTTAAAATAATAATAAATAAATAAAGGGGAAAGAAAGAGGTCCCAAATGGATAAATCCAACTTTCTTCTCCAAGTCACAAGATGCCTCTAAAAGATGCATTTTAAAGTTAATTGGACCACTAGGTTTACTTTATACAAATGTAATTTTAACACATTGCAATATCCATGCTATGTAAATAAGTATCATGATGAAATCATTTTTTTATACGTATGTGGATTTGGGGTCAAATCAAATAGTTTTTTATTGCAAAGCTTCAAATCAAACGATTTGTAGAAATGGAAATGGGTTGACCAAAAATAAAATTACAACTACTTAATTAATTAGTTATCATTTAATCCTTCGGTTTATATATGTTGGTCGAGTTTGATTCTGTGTAATAAGATAGTATACATTGTCCTAATTATATATTGATGTCTAATGTACTTTATATTTATAAAACGAGATTAAAATGTATTTTAGTAATTTCACAAACCTATAGTTCATAATCAATTTATGCGACAGTCTAGTATTAAGACTGAGGCCCAAGATCGATCTTCGATTTTCACTTATTTGTATATCTTTTGTAGTTTATTATTAGTCTTTGTAGTATGGTAATTATTATAGTTTATCTTTTTGATTTGGTGGTATTGAAAATATTATGATGTAATGATTGATGTTAGGGGTGCACATGATTTTCAAAACCGTACCGGACCGTCCCGTACCGTACCGAATGTTAGGTTTTTTTCTCAAAATCGTAGGTCTTGGTATGGATGAAAACCGTACCGAATATTTTGGTATGGTTTTGGTTTTAGACCTCCCATACCGTAAAAAACCGTACCGTACCGAAATTGAAAAGAAACATGAATTAACCATTCATTTTTTTATATTTACAACTAAATTTTATAAATTTATATTTTTAAATTTATAATTAAAATATTATTGAATACTATATTATTTATAATTTATATTATAGTCCATCATAGTTTATAGTTACTACATTGCTAGCGTTCAATTATAAAAATATATGTTCTAATTTAGCACAAATTAAACTTGTTATATGTTGAAAAATTAAAATGCAAATATTCTAGACAACAAATATCAAATAGTTAGTTTCTTCACATAATAAAAACAATGATCAAATAATTAATCAATTAATTTTATTCAATTAGGTCAAACTATAGCGTCAAATTTGTGAACATTTTCTTTTCCAATGCTTTATTTAAGAGTTAATAGCAAATTAACTCCCTGTGTTATTCTAAATAGACAATTTAACTCCCTGTGATATATAAAAGGGCAAAATACCTCCCTGTGATATTCTTAATAAGCAATTTAACTCCTTGTGATAAGAAAAAGGGCAAAATGCCTCCCTGTGTTTTTATAAAAGAAGCACATTGCGTCCCTCTAAATTGCTCATTTATTCATATCACAGGGAGGTAAATTGCTCATTATTTTATTTCACGGGGGGGTAAATTGCCTATGTTTATATCACAAGAAGATAAATTGCTTATTATTCATTTCACAAGGAGTTAAATTGCCTATTTTTATTTCACAGGAAGGTAAATTGCCCATTAGACATATCACAGGGAGTTAACTTGCAAAAAACCCCTTTATTTAATGTGAAAAAATAGTTTGTAAGATATTACATTATCAATTATTTATATAATTGTCAAATATGTAATCAATTATATAAGAAAAATTGCACGAAAAACTTTATTCGAAAAAACCGCAAAACCGTACCGTACCGTACCGGAACCGCACAAAACCGAGTTCGTTGGTATGGTTCATAAAACTTTAGTTTGGTTTTGAGTTTTTAAAAACCGCACTAATTGGTACGGTACAAATTTTGTTAAAAATACCGCAGAACCGTACCATATGCACCCCTAATTGATGTATAGATATATTTACATAAAAAATAAAAGTCATAACCAATTTAATTGAAGATTGAGACTAAATAAATGAAACAACCAAATACCTGTATTTTTTATTTATTGAAGAGAATTAGATACTCTTCAACACATTTTTTTGTGATAAAAATGCTAACGGTTATATTGTCATCAAGCAAAAGATTATTTGATGTATTCGCTATATAGATGATGTAGTACAGCACGTAATTGAGATTTATATAATCAGTTTTTACATATCAATATTCGAATGGGGTAAATCTTAAAATTAACTCCTTAAATTTATGGATCAAATACAAATGCATCCTTACTGCAGATGCACAAAAGAAAATTAAAGTTAATATCTTATTGTTTTAGATAGCTGTCGTAAATATTAAGTAACACATAATGAAAATCAACTCATGCAGTATAATTTCTTTTCCTATTACAATGTCAAGTCACGTTCGGAATAAAGTATAGACATTATGAAGATTGTTGAATATATATTACTGTATAAGTCATTAGTCAAGAAACTAAACACGTAAAATAATCCTCACTCGTTAAATTTGGGAATTTATATTTTAAAACTCAAATCTGAGATTATGCTTAAATTTATTGTTTATATTTAAACGTAGTACAACTCGAGCTCGAGCTTTATATACCAAAAGAAAGTGATAAATTTTACAAAACAATCTAATGAAATTTAATATATGTTACTTGATTCAATGAAGTTTTTGGAGCTCGACTTAAGTAATTATACAAATTGATAGTTTTTGGAGCTTTAATCAATTTATTCAACTAGACCGTTTCTTTTTAAAATGATTAAAAAAATGATTATTGATTGAAAATCTTTAGATATACCAAATAAAGCTGAAAATCAAATCAAGATATTCGATACTGGACTCGAGCTCGTTCGATAAAAACTCGTTTAAGCTCGTTCGATAACTTTTGAAGCTCGACTCGAGCTCGACTCGATAAGCTAAAAATTGAAAAAATACATATAAAATATCAAACTACTCGATACGCGGCTCGAGCTCCTTCGATAAAAGCTCGTTTGAGCTCGACTCAATCGAAAATCGAACAAAGCTCGAACATAAAATTTCAAGCTCGATAAAAATCAATCAAATTTTAAACAATGTGTCGTTCGATACTACTCGACTCGATCAGAGCCCTAAATTACCATCATCGTTAAATGAATTTTCATTGAGTGAAAGGCCGTACCAAATTAAGTACCAAAGGACACGTCCCAATTGATTTTAATATGCTGAGATTCGTCACCGTTTCGACTTTTTTTGTGCCAATTTAGAGTGAAGCACATCAATCACTCTCAAATAATGTACGTAAAACATTCTTTGATTCCTCCAATCCAATCCAATATTCTGAAAAAGTTCCCCTCCCATATTTATTTCACTATAAATTCATCCTTCCACTCTCCATTTTCCTCACTCCAAAACCAAAACCCTACCTTCAATTATCAATTCACATTTTAAACAAGTTTACAACAAATTATCTCAATTTTGATATTTTAGTCAACTTCATAATCATCTAAGCGAATTTCTTACTAAAATGGAGATGATTAACAAAATTGTGTCCGAGAAGCCGTTGGTGGTCTTTAGCAAGACCTCGTGTTGTATGAGCCACACGATCAAATCTCTCTTTTATGATTTCGGAGTCAATCCGACAGTGTACGAGTTAGACGAGATTTCTAGAGGCCGAGATATTGAGCAAGCGTTGTTAAGATTGGGATGTGACCCCACTGTACCGGCGGTGTTCATTGGTGGTGAATTTGTAGGGGGGGCAAATGAAATAATGAGCCTTCATCTCAATAGGTCATTGAAGCCCTTGCTCAAGAGAGCTGGTGCCTTATGGGTTTGATTTTATATATACTCAATTTATATATGTATTAGATGCTAATAAATAATATGCATTTTTGTTGCATCAAGTTGTATTAGCTAAATTATCAAAAAAAAAAAAAAAAAAAAAAAAAAAAAAAAGAAGAAGATTGTATTAGCTAGTAGAGGTATATAGGGTGAGATAGTGAGCCTATTTGGTTCAATTTTCCTAAACAACACTATGTACTTAACTAAATAATGTGTACTATATTACACCAGCCTTTTTTTTAATGAAGCTGAAGTGTATGAGTAACTAAAAAAGTAATAAACTATGGTTTAAATAATTAAAATATTATTATTATGTTGTACTCTTGAGCATTTTACAAATTTGTGAATTTCAATATTTCTTGTAAAATGACATGTGGTTATTATCATGACTTTCTCCAAATTTGTACTTTCAATAATCATAGCTATCAAACATATCGTTTGATTAATAAGTTTATTTTTTATAATTGACATTTTCCTCACACGTGCAAATCTAAAATGACTGTAACAATCAATATGTTCGAATCTCTATTGAAAAAGATTCTTATTTAATGTGTCTGACACGATTCGAAATGGATTCAAACTCTTGAAAATAAAAATAATGACTATTAACAAACCAATGAGGCAATGATCAAATAACTATGAAATGTTTAAGCACTTTGTTTAATTGTTCAATATTTATCAATAAGTGAGATGATTAAATAAGCAAGTCAATCTGGATACTGCTTTAAAATCATAAACCTGAAATTTGTGCTTTGGGGACGAATTTCATTTGCGCGAAAATAATTTTGTGGCTAAAACTCATATTAGGGTACAAAATTTTATTTTTGTGCTTGAATGTTTTCTATACAAATATAATTCATCCCCAATTGATATTCACAATATGCAACAAAAAATTTCATTCCTAAATATCCTATTTTGGTACGTATCCAAAATTTTCGTACCAAAATAGAATCCTTCAATTACATAAAAGAAAAAATCGTGTATAATTATTTAGGTGTTGGATGAAGATGAAGATGAAGTGCAATGAAGACAAGAAGATACGGGAAGGTTTTGATGATTTCCAAAACGTCAAAATCAGCTAAGTATGGAAAGCTTAGGTCCCTTAGAAGAATTTTGACCAAGTAAAGAAGACATCAGAAGGGTCAAAATTCAAAGCCCAGAAGACTACTGATCTCATGCTGAAACAACAATCAGAAGGGTAGACCATCAGCTGACTCAAATCCGATTAGTTCAGAGTTTGATCAGCAGGGTATCTATCAGCAAGGTTGTTTCGATCAGCAGAGTAGAAGAGATCAAGGAAATAGTCCAACGGTAATAAATGCACTTGGTGTAATAAATGTTGTAAGAGAAGGGTAGTAATGGCAATGATTGAAGATTATTCTCGGATCAGCAGGGTGCATTTAATGCAGCTACAGGAAAGTACAGCGGAAAAAGTACTGTAGCAGGGAGCCGTTCTAAAAATTGGGCTAAGGCTATGGACTTGAAGTGTGATTTCCTTCAACGGTCATATTTTCAAATCCAAGTATAAATAGAGCTGATTTCAACGAGCGAGACACACAACAACATTCTGAGATTTTGTTTTCGAAGCAGAAATTTTTCTAAGTCTCAAGAAGCTCAAGAACAGCTCACTCGTCTGGTGAAGTCATCTGTTGACAGAAACCAAGTTGAAGCCAAATAGAAAATACTTTCTGAGTGAAATTGTATTAGCTGAGTGTTGTGCGGAGTTTAGATCCATCTTTGTGAGTGATCTAACTTCAGATGATAGGTTTTCTGAGTGATTTCATATTGTGAGCTTACAGTCTTTTCATGTGTTGTTAAGGTGTAAGTGGAGAAATATTGTAAACTTAGTGTTTATAGTATAACCCAGAATCTAAGTGATCTGGAAGAGTGGACTAAAGGATTTTATCCATATAACCACTATAAAAATTCTTTGTGTTATTTTTGCATTTAAGTTTTCTTGCATATCTCAAAATTGCATAAGTAAACACTTTGAATTGCTTTAAAGATTTTAAAGGAGTTTCTTTTTTAAAACTGGGGATAAAATCTTCAAATAGACTTAGTCTACTTGTGAAAAACACTTACAAATTATCCGCTGCAAGTATACTCTTGTAAAGCTGGTTTTTGCTGAAATCAGCTAAGTTACTATAAGAAGAGTGGCCACTCTGCTGTTCAAAATTTGTTCACGAACGGCTTAGTCAGCTTACTGTTCTCTATAAGCTTAGTTTGCTGACAGACGACTGAAAAGTTTTTAAGTCAAAAATTTTCAGAGGTCTATTCACCCCCCCTCCCTCTAGACCTCATCTGACCACTTGGGACCAACAAGTGGTATCAGAGCAGGTGGTTCATTAGAATCTGTTGTCTGATCAACGAGCTTGATCCAAGTGTTTTTCAAAGGTTTTCAAAACTTTTCAAAAGAGCATCTTTTTGAAAAATAAAAACTTTTTGAAAAATGGATTGTATCAGCCATGTTCCCCACATTGCTGGTATGTCTTTTGAAGACTGGAAAATCAGAATGGAGATTTTTCTAGCTGCTTATAATGACAACATGTACACATGTATCATCAAAGGTCCATTCAGATTCACCAAGACGATAAAGATCAATGAAGTTGATACCGTGGTGGAGAAAGACTTACATGAGATGACACCAGATGAAATAAAGCTATTCAATCTGGATAAAGTCGAAAGATTTATCATGACTAAAGCCCTGGATAATGATCGGTTTGATAAAGTCAAACACTACAAAACTGCAAAAGAGATGTGGGACAAAGTTCGTGATATGAGCGAAGGAAACGACGCCATTAAAGAGCATCAGCTGAGTGTTGCTCTAGAAAAGCTGGATAACTTCAAGATGAAGTCTGCTGAAACCATTGATCAGATGGATACAAGGTTTACAAGGACGCTGAATGAAATTTTAAAGCTTGGAAAAACCCTTACGGATAAGGAGATAACCATCAGAGTGTTGAAGGATTTACCTCCAAAATTCAACATGAAGGTGACAGCGATAGAAGAATCAAGAGATTTGGAAAAAATCTCTCTTACAGAGTTGTTCTCAGTACTCAAGGCATATGAGTATAAATTGCCAAGAATGGGAATTGAAGAAACCTCAACTTCAGGACCCACAGCTGCCTTAGTTGCTGCTGAAAATCCCAGAAGACCAGCACAGAGAAGTAAAGAAGTGGACTCATCTGATGAAGCCACATTACTCAACAAAAAGGAGTACACAGTTGGAGATGTAGCATTGCTGATGAATAATTTCAAGAAGTTCTACAAAAGAAAAATGAAGAACAAATATAACAATGCTTCTACTTCTAAACCTAACTCTTCTTCTCAAGATAAGGATGATTATAAAGCCAAACTAATGTGTTATAACTGCAGGAAATTGGGACACTTCATCAGAGATTGTCCATATCCAAAAGCAGAGAAATACACTGAAGAAGAGAAGAGAATTAGAAAAGAAAGAAAGCATCAGAGAGGCAAGGCAATGATGGCTGAAGCAGAAAAGCTGACTGTTATCTACTCATCTGATTCAGACTCAGACACTTCAGACGAAGAGTCTTCTGATGAAGAGAAACCTGCTCTCCTCTGCCTGATGGCCAAGGAATCTGATGACTCTGAGGATGAGGTAACTCCTCTTGATAATGAATTATTTAATTCATTTGAACAAATGATGCTT
This sequence comes from Penstemon eatonii, assembly GCA_038501285.1. Lineage (NCBI taxonomy): Eukaryota > Viridiplantae > Streptophyta > Magnoliopsida > Lamiales > Plantaginaceae > Penstemon > Penstemon eatonii. The sequence continues at coordinate 61,907,858 of CM076715.1, read as the reverse complement.
AACAATACTGGTATTGCTGAAGCATATAAAAAGCTTAAGGAAGAGATGATATTGCTAAAAAAGCAAAACAGTTCACTGAAACTAACAGCTGAAAAGCCAAGAGAATCAGCTGAATATAAAAAGCTTGAGCAAGAACATGAATCTCTGAAAGCTGAATGTGAAGTTTATAAAGGAAAAATCATGGAACTTGAAAAAGTTATTGAGTCTCATGAAAAATCATTTGTTGCATCCACTCATATATCTAGTAAACAGAAGATGCCTTTAGAACAGGATAAGTTAGAATTGAATCATACTGAAAAATTTATATCTGCTGACAATAGTAAGGTCATTCTGTATGTTCAAACTACTAAACCTGCTTCACCTGAGAATGTGGTAAAGGAGACAAAAATTCCTAAGGCTAAAAAGAGCAAAGAGCCTAGTGTAGGTAAACAGACTAGTAAGACCAAACAACAGAGTCCTAAGAAGTCTGCTGATAAAGCTAAATTGAATCAGAATAGTGGTAAAACTAGGTCGTCGGTTAATAAGCAAGCATCTAGTAAACCAAAGAAGCATAAGAATAAGAAAAATCAAAATGCTTGGTATGGAAATGAGTCTTATTATGTGCAACCTGCTGCATATCCTCCTAAGCATCATGCACCTCAATTTCCAACTTACTATGCACCATATCCTGCTCATCCAATTCATGCATACCCTGCTTATCATGCACCTTATCCTGCTTATGAACATTTTCCTTATCATACTGATCATCAACCTGACTTTTCTGCTGAATATGATAAAGATAAAACTGTTCATGCTCCTGTCAAAACTCAGAAGCCTAAGAAGCCTAAGACATCAACATCTTGGGTTGTCAAAGGTGGAGCTAATCCTTCAGGACCCTCTCAATAAGGGTACCTAAAACAATTTTATCTTTGTTTTGTAGTTTAGGATTAGGAGTAGGAGTAAAGTAGAGAAGATTTGGTACTTGGACAGTGGTTGTTCAAGGCACATGTGTGGAAGCATACATGAGCTGACTGATGCTGTTGCTGTGGATGGTCTAAATGTTACTTTTGGAGACAGCAAAGAAGGCAAGATTGTAGCTAAAGGAAGAATAATCAAAGGAAACATAGAGATATCTGACGTCTAATATTTTAAAGGCCTAAAGTACAACCTGCTGAGCATAAGTCAATTTTGTGACAAAGGATATTCAGTCATCTTCTCAACAGATAAGTGCTATGTTGAACAGATTGGTACAAAGAAGGTAATTTTATCTGGAAGACGACAAGGAAATGTCTACATAGTCGACTGGAATTCTGCCGACAAGAATTCAAGTATTTGTTTGGTGGCATCAACACCAAGTGATGTCAGTTGGCTGTGGCACAAAAGGATGAATCATTTAAACTTCAAAACCATAAACAGATTGATAAAGAATGATCTGGTAGAAGGGATTCCAAAAACAGTCATGAGCAAAGATAAGCTCTGTGACGCATGTCAGAAAGGGAAACAAATCAAGTCATCATTCAAAAGCAAGAAGCACCAATCTTCTAATAGAATATTGGAGCTGCTACATATGGACTTATTTGGACCCATAGATCCAGTCAGCAATGGTTGAAAGAAATACTGCCTAGCTGTTGTGGATGATTATTCAAGATATACTTGGGTGATATTCATGAAGAAGAAAAGTGAAACCAAGGAACATCTTACTAATCTGATGGAACTGATCCAGAATGAGAAAAGCACAAAGATATTGAAGATCAGATCAGATAGAGGGACAGAGTTCACAAACTCTACTGTTGAAGAGTATTGTAATATCAAAGGAATACATCATGAGTATTCAGCTGCTAGAACCCCTCAATAGAACGGTGTTGCTGAAAGGAGAAACAGAACACTTGTTGGATGAAGATGAAGATGAAAGAAGACAAGTAATTAAGGGAAGGTTTTGATGATTTCCAAAACATCATAATCAGCTAAGTATGGAAAGCTTAGTTCCCTTAGAAGAATTTTGAACAAGTAAAAGAAGACATCAGAAGAGTTCAAAGTTCAAAGCTCAGAAGACTAATGATCTCTTGCTGAATCAGCGAACAGAAGGGTAGATTATCAGCCGAGTCAAATCAGATGAGTTCAGTATTTGATCAGCAGAGTATCTATCAGCAGAGTCGTTTTGATCAGCAGAGTAGAAGAGGTCAAGAGATTAGTCCAACGGTAATAAATGCACTTAGTGTAATAAATGCTGTAAGAGAAGGGTAGTAATGGCAAATGATTGAAGATATCCTCGGATCAGCAGAGTGCATTAAATGCAGCATTAAATGCGATGGACAGAAAGGTACTGTACACAGTACGGAATGCTGCAGGAAGCCGTTTCAAAAAGAGCTGAAGGATGGATTTGATTTGTGACTTGCCTTCAACGGTCATAATTTCATCTCCATGTATAAATAGAGCTGAATTTCAAATCGAGCAACACACAACAACAATCAGAGATCGAAATTTTGAAGCAGAATTTCTCTAAGTCTCAAAAGCTCGAACAGCTCACTCGTCTGGTGGAAGTCATCTGTTGACAGAAACCCAGTTGAAGAGAACAGAAAAACATTATCTGAGTGATTTTGTAATAGCTGAGTGTTGTGCGAAGTGAGAATCCATCTGTGTGAGTGATTCTACTTTAGAGGATAGGTTTTCTTTGTGAATTCCTATTGTGAGCTTACAGCCTTCTCATTAGTTGTTTAGGTGTAAGTGGAGAAATATTGTAATCTAAGTGATTACAGTATAACCCAGAATCTGTGTGATCTGGAAGAGTGGACTAAAGGATTTCTATCCATATAACCACTATAAAAATTCTTTGTGTTATCTTGCATTTAAAGTTTTCTTGCATATTTTAAAGTTTGCATTTTAAACACTTTGAATCAATCAAGAGATTTTATAAGGAGTTTTAAACTGGGGATAAAATCCTTTTTAGAACTTAGTTTACTTGTGAAAAACACTTTGAAACAATCCGCTGCAAGTATACTCTTGGAAAACTGTTTTGCTGAAAAACAGCTAAGTCATTGTAAGAAGAGTGGTCAGTCGTCTGTTCAAGATTTGTTCACGATCAGACTAGTCTGCTTACTGTTCTTCATCAGCTTAGTCTGCTGACAGAAGACTGAAAAGTTTTTAAGTTCAAAATTTTCAGAGGTCTATTCACCCCCCTCCCCCTCTAGACCTCATCTGACCACTTGGGACCAACAAGTGGTATCAGAGCAGGTGGTTCATTAGAATCAGCTGCCTGATCAACGAGCTTGATCCGAGTGTTTTTCAAAGGTTTTCAAAACTTTTCAAAAGAGCATCTTTTTGAAAAATCAAAACTTTTTGAAAAATGGATTGTATCAGCCATGTTCCCCACATTGCTGGTATGTCCTTTGAGGACTGGAAAATCAGAATGGAGATTTTCCTTGCTGCCTACAATGACAACATGCATACATGTATCATCAAAGGTCCATTCAAATTCACCAAGACCATCATCGTAGATGAAGCTCAAATAGTGGTGGAAAAAGACTTAACAGAAATGACAGCAGAAGAAATAAAGCTGTTCAACCTGGACAAAGTCGGTAGATTCATCATGACCAAAGCCCTGGATAATGATCGGTTTGACAAAGTCAAGCATTGCAAAACTGCAAAGGAGATGTGGGACAAGGTCAGAGACATGAGTGAAGGAAATGATGCTATTAAAGAGCATCAGCTCAGTGTTGCCTTGGAGAAGCTGGACAACTTCAAGATGAAGTCTGGAGAAACCATTGATCAGATGGATACCAGATTCACCAGAACTCTGAACGAAGTTTTGAAGCTGGGAAAGACTTTCACTGACAAAGAAATCACTGTTAAAGTACTGAAGGCTCTACCTCCCAAGTTCAACATGAAGGTGACAGCAATGGAAGAATCAAGAGATCTGGGCAAGATTTCTCTTACAGAGCTGTTCTCCGTACTCAAGGCGTACGAGTATAAACTGCCAAGGATGGGAATTGAAGAAACCTCAACTTCAGGACCCACAGCTGCACTGGTTGCTGCTGAAAACCAAAGAAGACCAGCTCAAAGAAATGCTGAAGTGGACTCATCTGATGAAGCCACTCTACTCAACAAAAAGGAGTACACTGCTGGAGATGTTGCACTGTTGATGAACAACTTCAAGAAGTTCTACAAGAGAAAGATGAAAAACAAATACAACAATGCTTCTACTTCTAAACCTAACTTTTCTTCTCAAGATAAAGAGGATTATAAATCAAAACTGATGTGTTACAACTGCAGGAAATTGGGACACTTCATAAGAGACTGCCCATATCCAAAAGCAGAGAAGTACACTGAGGAAGAGAAGAAAATGAGAAAAGAAAGAAAGCATCAGAGAGGCAAGGCAATGATGGCTGAAGCAGAAAAGCTGACTGCTGTCTACTCATCTGATTCAGATTCTGACTCGTCTGACGAAGAATCGTCTGATGAAGAAAAACCTGCTCTCCTATGTCTTATGGCAAAGGAATCTGATGACTCTGAGGATGAGGTAACTCCTCTTAATGATGAATTATTTAATTCATTTGAACAAATGATGCTTAACAATACTGGTATTGCTGAAGCATATAAAAAGCTTAAGGAAGAGATGATCCTGCTAAAAGAGCAAAATGGTTCACTGAAACTTCTAGCTGAAAAGCCAAAAGAATCAGCTGAATATAAACAGCTTGAGCAAGAGCATGAATCTCTGAAAGCTGAATGTGAGGTTTATAAAGGGAAAATCATGGAACTTGAGAAAATTATTGAGTCTCATGATAAGTCAACTGTTGCATCCATGCATACATCTAAGAAACAGGAGACACCTTTAGAAAAGGATAAATTAGAGTTAAACCATACTGAAAAATTCATATCAGCTGACAATAGTAAGGTCATTCTGTATGTTCAAACTTCTAAACCTACCTCATCTGAGAAAGTGGTAAAGGAGAAGAAATCTCCTAAGGCTAAAAAGAGCAAAGAGCCTAGTGTAGGAAATCAGACTAGTAAGACCAAACAGCAGAGTCCTAAGAAGTCTGCTGATAAAGCTAAAGTCAATCAGACTAGTGGTAAAACTAAGTCAAAAACAAATGAGCAAGCACCTAGTAAACCAAAGAAGCATAAGAATAAGAAAAATCAAAATGCTTGGTATGGAAATGAGTCATATTATGTGCAACCTGCTGCATATCATCCTATGTATCATGCACCTCAATTTCCTAGTTACTATGCACCTTACCCTGCTCATCCAATGCATGCATATCCTGCATATCATGCACCTTACCCTGCTTATGAACATTATTCATATCATACTGATCATCAACATGACTTATCTGATAACTATGATAAAAATGAGACTGTTCATGCTCCTAAAACTCAGAAACCTAAGAAGCCTAAGACTTCAACATCTTGGGTTGTCAAAGGTGGAACTAATCCTTCAGGACCCTCTCAATAAGGGTACCTAAAACAATTTTATTTTTGTTTTGTAGGTTAGGATTAGGAGTAGGAGTAAAGTAGAGAAGATTTGGTACTTGGACAGTGGATGTTCAAGGCACATGTGTGGAAACATACATGAGTTGACTGATGCAGTTGCTGTGGATGGTCCAAAAGTCACTTTTGGAGACAGCAAAGAAGGCAAGATTAAAGCTAAAGGAAGATTAATCAAGGGTAACATAGAGATATCTGACGTCTCCTATGTTAAAGGCCTAAAATATAATCTGCTGAGCATAAGTCAATTTTGTGACAAAGGATATTCAGTCATCTTCTCAACAGATAAGTGCTACGTTGAACAGATTGGTACAAAGAAGGTAATTTTATCTGGAAGACGACAAGGAAATATCTACATAGTTGACTGGAATTCTGTTGACAAGAATTCAAGTGTTTGTTTGGTGGCATCTGCACCAAGTGAAGTCAGTTGGCTATGGCACAAGAGGATGAATCATTTAAACTTCAAGACCATAAACAGATTAATCAAGAATGATTTGGTGGAAGGGATTCCAAAAGCAGTCATGAGCAAAGACAAGCTCTGTGACGCCTGTCAGAAGGGTAAACAAATCAAGTCATCATTCAAAGAAAAGAAGCACCAATCTTCTGGGAGAATATTGGAGCTACTGCATATGGACTTATTTGGACCCATTGATCCAGTCAGCAATGGTGGAAAGAAATACTGCCTAGCTGTTGTGGATGACTATTCAAGATATACTTGGGTGATTTTCATGAAGAAGAAAAGTGAAACCAAGGAACATCTTACCAATCTGATGGAACTGATCCAGAATGAAAAGAGTATCAAAATATTGAAGATCAGATCAGATAGAGGGACAGAGTTTACAAACTCTACTGTTGAAGAGTATTGTAATATCAAAGGAATACATCATGAGTATTCTGCTGCAAGAACCCCTCAACAGAATGGTGTTGCTGAAAGAAGAAACAGAACACTAAAAGAAGATGTCAGAACCATGATAGCTGAAGCTAAACTGCCTCAAAGATTTTGGGCAGAAGCAACAAATACAGCATGCTTTACCCAAAACAGATGTATGATCAACAAAAATCAGAACAAGACTCCATATGAAGTTTGGAACAACAGAAAGCCAAACATTCATTACTTTAAGATTTTTGGTTGTAAATGTTTTGTATTGAATAATGGGAAAAATCACCTTACTGCATTTGCAGAAAAGGCTGATGAAGCTGTCTTTGTAGGATACTCATCTGTTAGTAAAGCATATAGAGTGTTTAACAAAAGAACATTACTAATAGAAGAATCTATCCATGTAGTATTTGATGAGCCAAGTCAATCTTCTGAGAAGAATCAAAGTGCTAATCAAGATCTGTCTACTGATTTACAGAAGTTAGACGTTGGAAGAAATGAAGAATATGTTCCCATCATACTACCTAATCTAAGTTCAGCTGCTAACTCAAGTGCTGTTCAAAATCACAGTGCTGATTGTCTAACAGACGAGTTGCTAACAGCTGACAGACCAGAGACTGTTCAACAGACTGCAAATGTTCAACAGACTACTACTGGAACTCCAACAGTAGTGTTGCAAGATCAAGACAGAGGACAACATCCTGATTTGCAACCTGATCTCAGATGGCTCAAGAATCACCCTCCTGAATTAGTTATTGGTGATCCTTTAGATAGAGTGAAAACAAGAAGAGCTGCTGCACAAGATGCTATGTTTGTCACATTTCTATCTCAAATAGAGCCCAAGCAAATTGAAGAAGCTCTCAATGACTCCTTCTGGATAGAAGCCATGCAAGAAGAGTTGAATCAATTTGAAAGGAATGAAGTCTGGTACTTAGTTCCTAGACCAAGTCATCAAAGAGTAATTGGCACTAAGTGGGTATTCAGAAATAAAATGAATGAAGATGGTGTTGTCACCAGAAACAAAGCAAGACTAGTGGCCAAGGGTTATTGTCAAGAAGAAGGAATTGACTTTGATGAAACTTTTGCACCAGTAGCAAGACTTGAAGCAATCAGACTGTTTCTTGCCTATGCTGCTTACAAGAACTTCACTGTCTATCAGATGGATGTGAAGTCTGCTTTTCTCAATGGAGAATTGCAAGAAGAAGTGTATGTTGAACAACCTCCTGGATTTGAAGTCTATCAAGAAGAGGACAAAGTATATCGTCTGAAGAAAGCCCTCTATGGACTGAAACAGGCTCCAAGAGCATGGTATGATACCCTATCTGATTTTCTTTTAATTAAAGGATTTCGTAAAGGTAAGGTAGATAAAACCTTGTTCACAATTGAATGGGAAAATCATATATTACTTGTGCAAATATATGTGGACGATATTATTTTTGGTTCAACTAACCAACAGATGTGTGATAAATTCTCCAAGCTGATGCAGAATAAGTTTGAAATGAGCATGATGGGTGAACTTAATTATTTTCTTGGATTGCAAGTTAGACAGTTGCCTGATGGAATATTCATCAGCCAAGCAAAATACACAAGAGATCTGTTCAAGAAATTTGGTATGGAAACTAGCTCAACAGCTACCATTCCTATGTCTACAAGTCTTCGTTTGGATAAAGATGAAGATGGCAAATCAGTGGACATAACCAAATATAGAGGCATTATTGGTTCATTGTTGTATCTAACAGCAAGCAGACCTGATATAATGTACTCAGTTGGAGTCTGTGCAAGATTTCAATCAAACCCCAAAGAATCTCATCTCTTAGCTGCCAAGAGGATATTGAAGTATGTTAAAGGCACTCAAGAATTGGGATTGTGGTATCCTAGAGAATCTGGATTTGAACTAGTTGGCTATTCAGATTCAGACCTTGCTGGCTGCAAGATTGACAGAAAGAGCACAACAGGTGCCTGTCAGTTCTTGGGCAGTCGTCTGATCTCATGGATGAGTAAGAAACAAACCTCAGTTTCTATATCTACTGCTGAAGCTGAATATATAGCTGCTGGAGCTTGTTGTGCACAGATACTTTGGTTGAAGCATCAACTAGAAGACTACAACATCAAGATCAGTGGAATTCCAATCTACTGTGACAATACAAGTGCAATCTCACTTACTCAGAACACTACAAGTCATTCAAGGACTAAACATATTGAGATTAAACATCATTTCATTAGAGATCATGTTGAAAAAGGCAATGTTTTGATTGAGTATGTTCATACTGATAATCAGATTGCTGACATCTTCACCAAACCTCTAAGTGAAGCAAGGTTCTCAACTCTAAGAGCTGAGTTAGGATTACTTAACCTGGATGCATAAGCTGAGGGGGAACTCATCAGAAGACTGGAGTTCAACAGCTTAGTCATCAGATTATTTCATTCGAGATTTAACTTTCAACAGACTAGTTAACTTATGAATTCTTAAAGACAGGGGGAACGTGTAAGACTAGCGGTACTTCTGTTCTAAAGATGAAATCTGTTAATGTCAGTTAGTTGAAGTTAAGAGTATCAAGAAGACGTGTTCTTAATTCTTGAAGATTGAAGATTATTTTATCTTGCTGGATTGACAAACAGCAGAGGAAGATTACTAGCTATTGGCATTCTCTAGTAATATCAGATAACAGATCACTCGTCTGTCAGATAAGTTAAACTCTACTCATCTGATATCTTATATAAGCATGGTCATAAAACGTATCTTTAGAAACGCGCTTTTATAAGTAAACAGATTAGTGTCGATAGAGTTTCCCGCCCATCTGACATTAAAATAATAAAATTGAAATCCGCGACTCTCATCCGCACGATTAAAAACTGTCAGATTAGATCAACGGTTTGGATAAATCACGAAAACCAAATCAAAAGGAAACCTATAAAATCCGATCTGAACAGCATAGTCGTCTTACGCACTCAAAAATTCTCAAACTTTCTATCTCTCAAACCCTCTTGTTGCGAAAGTTCACTATTTTGCAGAATCTACTCACAAATCTCAGAAATGGACAAGGTTATTGAAGGAAGATACTTCAACTACAGCAAATTCCATTTCTCTGGCACCGATTTGATGCGCTCTTTACTGGAAAAGATCAAGGAAGCATCTTTGGTCCCAGTCTTGGAAGCACACGAAGATAGGGTTTATCTTGAAGATGTATACCACTTCTACACTTCCAGGGAGTTCAATGATGATGATACCGTCATGACTGCTGTCATCGGTGGTCAGCAGTGGACAATGAAGGACTGATGAAGACAGTTGACACTGTCAAGAAGATAATATCACCTGCTGATGAAGAGAAAGACAAGTCATCTGATCAACCAATGCAATTAGAGGGTACATCAGACCCATCTGATCAGAGCCAAGCAAAGGGTGATAAATCTGAGGCTGCTGCTAACTCAAAGAAAGAAGATGCAATTTCAGCAGATCAGATTAAGGAAAAGGAAGTTGCTGCTGCAGGAAATGATCAGGCTAAGGAGAAGGAAAGCACTCCAAGCCTTGCTGAAAGTTCAGCAGATCAGTCTCTTGCACTGACAATTCAACCAACAGAGCAACTTATCAAAGAAACACCTGCTGCTACAACAGATATGCCTTCAACTTCTCAGAATGTACAAACAAATCTGTTGGACTCCATTCATCAAATGTTTACCAAATCTATGAAGGAGATGAAAGAAGAGTTAAAAGCAGAAGTGTTAGCTGCTGTTCATCAACCTATTCAGAAGGTTGCTGCTGCTGTTCCTACTGATTTAATGAAAGATACTGCTCAGAATGTACAATCTATATGTCAGGATATGGATATACTCAGGAGAAGGACACAAAGCACTACTGAAGGTTGGAAAAATATTGAACAGACTGTTGAATTGGCACTCCAAGCAGAAGATGAAGTCATGGGCAACATGATGAAGGACTTCAAGGCTTCATCAAATTGGATTCTGGGAACTCAAATCCAATTAGGTGATCAAGGAGAAGATCTGCTCAAGGAGATGAGAGCATTCAAAGCCAATCAACTCAGACAGCAAGCTCAGATTAATGCAATGGAAGAAAACATCAAACTTCTATGTGATTCACTTCTAATCACACCAGTTATGCCACAATATCCATCTGTCCCTGCTGATGATGACAAAAAGGGGGAAGAAAGGATATTTGGACAGCAAAGAGTTGATTTCCAGAGGGAAGAAGGAAATCAAGATGATGAAGAAACTGAAGTGTTAGAAGAATCTGCTGGTGAGAATGAAAGAAATGTTGAAGAATCAAGCAGACCAACAGATGAGAAGATCACAGAAGAAGAAGAGCAAGCTGAACTTGAAGAATCTGAAGCAAAAGCCAAATCCGATAAGGAAATAGCTGCTGCCAAAGATTCAGCTGAAGAACAGCTTGATCCAGATGTCAAGAAAAGGAAGTTAGAGCTGCTGAAGAAAAGATTCATTGAAAATTTGGAAGCTGAAACTTCTAAATTATCTGAAGAAGAATCTGAGAAAGAAGACAAGGAAACTAAGGAAGAAAAGAAGACAGAAGACTAGCCTTGGCTAGATTTTCTTTATATTAAAAACCCTTGTAATCTTTTGTACTTTTCATCTTTCAAAACTTGTAAAATGTAATCAAATCATTATCTATAAAATTGCAAGTTTGACTCCAACATATTATTTCTATCTCAGAAATTTTTGAGGATCAAAACTTTAGTTTAGGTACAGGTACTTAGCTGGAGTTTTGTCATCATCAAAAAGGGGGAAATTGTTGGTTGAAGATGAAGATGAAAGAAGACAAGTAATTAAGGGAAGGTTTTGATGATTTCCAAAACATCATAATCAGCTAAGTATGGAAAGCTTAGTTCCCTTAGAAGAATTTTGAACAAGTAAAAGAAGACATCAGAAGAGTTCAAAGTTCAAAGCTCAGAAGACTAATGATCTCTTGCTGAATCAGCGAACAGAAGGGTAGATTATCAGCCGAGTCAAATCAGATGAGTTCAGTATTTGATCAGCAGAGTATCTATCAGCAGAGTCGTTTTGATCAGCAGAGTAGAAGAGGTCAAGAGATTAGTCCAACGGTAATAAATGCACTTAGTGTAATAAATGCTGTAAGAGAAGGGTAGTAATGGCAAATGATTGAAGATATCCTCGGATCAGCAGAGTGCATTAAATGCAGCATTAAATGCGATGGACAGAAATGTACTGTACACAGTACGGAATGCTGCAGGAAGCCGTTTCAAAAAGAGCTGAAGGATGGATTTGATTTGTGACTTGCCTTCAACGGTCATAATTTCATCTCCATGTATAAATAGAGCTGAATTTCAAATCGAGCAACACACAACAACAATCAGAGATCGAAATTTTGAAGCAGAATTTCTCTAAGTCTCAAAAGCTCGAACAGCTCACTCGTCTGGTGGAAGTCATCTGTTGACAGAAACCCAGTTGAAGAGAACAGAAAAACATTATCTGAGTGATTTTGTAATAGCTGAGTGTTGTGCGAAGTGAGAATCCATCTGTGTGAGTGATTCTACTTTAGAGGATAGGTTTTCTTTGTGAATTCCTATTGTGAGCTTACAGCCTTCTCATTAGTTGTTTAGGTGTAAGTGGAGAAATATTGTAATCTAAGTGATTATAGTATAACCCAGAATCTGTGTGATCTGGAAGAGTGGACTAAAGGATTTCTATCCATATAACCACTATAAAAATTCTTTGTGTTATCTTGCATTTAAAGTTTTCTTGCATATTTTAAAGTTTGCATTTTAAACACTTTGAATCAATCAAGAGATTTTATAAGGAGTTTTAAACTGGGGATAAAATCCTTTTTAGAACTTAGTTTACTTGTGAAAAACACTTTGAAACAATCCGCTGCAAGTATACTCTTGGAAAACTGTTTTGCTGAAAAACAGCTAAGTCATTGTAAGAAGAGTGGTCAGTCGTCTGTTCAAGATTTGTTCACGATCAGACTAGTCTGCTTACTGTTCTTCATCATCTTAGTCTGCTGACAGAAGACTGAAAAGTTTTTAAGTTCAAAATTTTCAGAGGTCTATTCACCCCCCCCCCCCCTCTAGACCTCATCTGACCACTTGGGACCAACAACACTGAAGGAAGCTGTCAGAACAATGATTACTGAAGCTAAGCTGCCACAAAGATTTTGGGCAGAAGCCACAAACACAGCCTGCTTTACCCAAAACAGATGCATGATCAACAAAAATCAGAACAAGACTCCATATGAAGTTTGGAACAACAGGAAACCAAACATTCATTACTTTAAAATATTTGGTTGTAAATGCTTTGTGTTAAATAATGGGAAAAATCACCTTGCTGCATTTGCAGAGAAGACTGATGAAGCTGTTTTTGTAGGATACTCTACTGTTAGTAAAGCTTATAGAGTTTTTAACAAAAGAACATTACTAATAGAAGAATCCATTCATGTAGTATTTGATGAACCAAATCAATCTTCTGAAAAGAATCAAAGTACTAATCAAGATCTGTCTACTGATTTACAGAAGTTGAATGTTGGAAAGAATGAAGAATATGTTCCCATCATACTACTTGATCTCAACCCAGCTGATAACTCAAGTGCTGTTCAAAATCACAGTGTTGATTGTCTAACAGACGAGTTTCAAACAGCTGACAAACCAGAGACTGTTCAACAGACTACTACTGAATCTCCAACAGTATTGTTGCAAGATCAAAACAGAGGACAACATCCAGACTTGCAACCTGATCTCAGATGGCTCAAGAATCACCCACCAGAGTTAGTGATTGGTGATCCTTTGGATAGAGTAAAGACAAGAAGAGCTGCTGCACAAGATGCTATATTTGTCAATTATCTATCTCAAATAGAGCCTAAAAAAATTGAAGAAGCTCTCAGTGATTCCTTCTGGATTGAAGCTATGCAAGAAGAGTTGAATCAATTTGAAAGGAACGAAGTATGGTACTTAGTTCCAAGACCAAGTCATCAAAGAGTAATTGGTACTAAATGGGTTTTCAGAAATAAAACGAATGAAGATGGTGTTGTCACCGGAAATAAAGCAAGATTAGTGGCCAAGGGTTATTGTCAAGAAGAAGGAATTGACTTTGATGAAACATTTGCACCAGTAGCAAGACTTGAAGCAATCAGACTGTTTCTTGCCTATGCTGCTTACAAGAACTTCACTGTCTATCAGATGGATGTGAAGTCAGCATTTCTCAATGGAGAATTGCAAGAAGAAGTGTATGTTGAACAACCACCTGGATTTGAAGCTTATCAACAAGAAGACAAGGTGTATCGTCTGAAGAAAGCCCTCTATGGACTGAAACAGGCTCCAAGAGCATGGTATGATACTTTATCTGATTTTCTTTTAATTAAAGGATTTCGTAAAGGTAAGGTAGACAAGACCTTGTTCACTATTGAATGGGAAGAACATATTTTGCTTGTGCAAATTTATGTGGACGATATTATTTTCGGTTCAACTAACCAACAGATGTGTGACAAGTTCTCCAAGCTCATGCAAAATAAGTTTGAAATGAGCATGATGGGTGAACTCAATTATTTTCTTGGTTTGCAAGTTAGACAGTTGCCTGATGGAATATTAATCAACCAAGCAAAATACACAAGGGATCTGTTCAAGAAATTTGGTATGGAAACTAGCTCCACTGCTACTGTTCCAATGTCTACTGGTCTTCGTTTGGATAAAGATGAAGATGGCAAATCAGTGGACATAACCAAATACAGAGGTATTATTGGGTCACTGTTGTATCTAACAGCCAGCAGACCTGATATCATGTACTCTGTTGGGGTTTGTGCGAGATTTCAATCAAATCCTAAGGAATCTCATCTCTTAGCTGCCAAGAGAATTCTGAAATATATGAAGGGCACTCAAGAATTGGGATTGTGGTATCCTAGAGAATCTGGATTTGAGCTTATTGGATATTCAGATTCAGACCTTGCTGGCTACAAAATTGATAGGAAGAGCACAACAAGTGCTTGTCAATTTTTGGGTAGTCGTCTGATCTCATGGATGAGTAAGAAACAGACTTCAGTATCCATATCTACTGCTGAAGCTGAGTATATAGTTGCTGGAGCTTGTTGTGCACAAATACTATGGTTGAAGCATCAACTAGAAGACTATAATATCAAGATCAGTGGAATTCCAATCTACTGTGACAATACAAGTGCAATATCTCTTACTCAGAATACTACAAGTCATTCAAGGGCTAAACATATTGAGATCAAGCATCATTTCATTAAAGATCATGTGGAAAAAGGGAATGTTATGATTGAGTATGTTCATACAGACAATCAGATAGCTGACATTTTCACCAAACCTCTAAGTAAAGTAAGGTTTTCAACTCTAAGAGCTGAACTAGGACTACTAAATTTGGATGCATAAGCTGAGGGGGAACTTATCAGAAGACTGAAGTTCATCAGCACAGTCATCCATTATCATATTCAAGGATCAACTCTCAACAGACTAGTTAACTTATGAATTCTTAAAGTCAGGGGGAACGTGTAAGACTAGCGGTACTTCTGATTAAAAGATGAAATTTGTTGATTGAAGTTATGTTATCAGAAGATATGTTCTTAATTCTTGAAGATTGAAGATCAAATTATCTTGCAGGATTGACAAACAGCAGAGGAAGATTACTAGCTATTGGCTTTCTCTAGTAATATCAGATAACAGATCACTCGTCTGTCAGATAAGTAAACTCTATTCATCTGATACATTATATAAGCATGGTCATAAATCGCATCTTTTGAAACACGCTTTTATAAGTAACAGATAAGTGCCGATAGAGTTTCCCGCCCATCTGACATTAATTTAATATATTTGAAGTCCGCAATTCTCACCCACACGATTTAAAAACTGTCAGATCAATCTTACGGATCACATTTATCACGATAACCAAAACCAAAAGAAACGTATCAAATCCGATCTGAACAGATTAGTCGACTTACGCACACAAAATTCTCAAAATTCTCTAACTCTCTAAAGCTCTCTGTTCTTTAGCTCTCAATCTCTTACAGAACTACATCACTTAATCACGAAATGGATGTCACTGAAGGAAGATATCTAAGTTATGACAAGTTCTTCGCCACTGGCACGGATCTCATGAGGGAGATCATGACAAAAATCAAAGAATCATCGTTGGTACCTGTTCTGGAAGCTCATGACGAACGTGTATTCTTGAACGACGTTGCTGATTTCTACAGAACAAGGAAATTCAACAATGATAAGACGACTATGGTTGCCACAGTTGGGGGTAAAATGCGTATTATTGCAAATGTTAAGAAGGTCCAAGCACCACCTGCTGATCAGAATAAGGAAAAAGAAGGTACTTCTGATCCTGCTGATCAAATCAAAGAAAAAGAAGATACTTCTGAACCAGCTGATCAGACAAAGGAGAAGGAAAGCACTCCAAATCCAGCTGATCAGATCAAGGAAAATGAGGGTACTTTTGAACAAGCTGATCAGACTAAGGAGAAGGATAGCACTCCTAGTCAAGCTGATGAAATCAAGGAAAAAGAGACTACTCATGGTTCAGCAGATCAGATCACAGAATCAGCAACTCTTGCCTTACCTCCTATTCCAACTGATGTTACTTCTACTTCTCAAAGCTTACAGCCATCTCTGTTGGACTCAATTCAACAGATGATTTCAAAGTCAATGAAGGAATTAGAAGAGAAGTTAACTGCAAATCTGTTGGCTGCTTTAAGTCAACCAACCCAAATAGCTGCTCATGTTCCTACTTCGCTGATAGAAAACACTGCTCATAATGTGGAAACTATCAGACAAGATATGGATGTGATTAGAGCAAGAACTCAAAGTACAGCTGCTGGTTGGAGACAGATTACAGAGACAGTTGAAATGGCCATTCAAGTTGAGGATGAAGCATTAGAAAATATGATGAAGGACTTCAAGGCATCTACTGATATGATTCTGGCAACTCAGATTCAGCTAGGTGACCAAGGGGAAGTTGTCCTTAACAGAATGGATGCTTTTGAGGCCAATCAACTCAGACAGCAAGCTCAACTTGATGCAATGGAAGAAAACATCAAACTTCTCTGTGAAACACTTCAAGTTCAACCAGTCTTACCACAATATTCAATCAACCCTGCTGATGATGACAAAAAGGGGGAAGATAGGATACCTTGTGAGGAGGAAGATTTCTCAAAGACTGCTGAATTAGAAGGAACTGAAATACTGGATGAATCTGCCAAGGATGAAAATACTGATGAAGATAATGAAGGCACAAGCAGACCAGTAGTAGATCAGTCAATTGCAGAAGAAGAAGAGGAAGCTGATGAAACTGAAGCTGAAGAAACTCCTAAGGAAACAACAAAGACTGATAAAGAAATTGCTGCTGCTAAGGACTCAGCTGAAGAACAGCTTAATCCTGATGTTAAGCAAAAGAAGATGGAGCTGCTAAGACAAAGTTTCTTCAAGGATTTAGAACCTGAGACTTCCAAACCTGAAGAAGATGAAGAGGACAAGCCAGAAGACAAAACAGAAGACTAGACAAATTACTTAGGCTTGAAATCTTTGTAATTTTTTTTGCACATTTCATCTATTGAACTTGTAATCTGTAATCATTTCAAAATCTATAAAAGTTCAAGTTTGAATCCAATAAACTATTTCTATCTCATAAATTTTTGAGGATCACAACTTTAGTTTAGGTACAGGTACTTAGCTGAAGTTTTGTCATCATCAAAAAGGGGAAAATTGTTGGATGAAGATGAAGATGAAGTGCAATGAAGACAAGAAGATAAGGGAAGGTTTTGATGATTTCCAAAACGTCAAAATCAGCTAAGTATGGAAAGCTTAGGTCCCTTAGAAGAATTTTGACCAAGTAAAGAAGACATCAGAAGGGTTCAAAATTCAAAGCCCAGAAGACTACTGATCTCATGCTGAAACAGCAATCAGAAGGGTAGACCATCATCTGACTCAAATCAGATTAGTTCAGAGTTTGATCAGCAGGGTATCTATCAGCAAGGTTGTTTCGATCAGCAGAGTAGAAGAGATCAAGGAGATAGTCCAACGGTAATAAATGCACTTGGTGTAATAAATGCTATAAGAGAAGGGTAGTAATGGCAAATGATTGAAGATTATTCTCGGATCAGCAGGGTGCATTTAATGCAGCTACAGGAAAGTACAGCAGAAAAAGTACTGTAGCAGGGAGCCGTTATGAAAATTGGGCTAAGGCTGTGGATTTGAAGTGTGATTTCCTTCAACGGTCATATTTTCAAATCAAAGTATAAATAGAGCTGATTTCAACGAGCGAGACACACAACAACATTCTGAGATTTTGTTTTCGAAGCAGAAATTTTTCTAAGTCTCAAGAAGCTCAAGAACAGCTCACTCGTCTGGTGAAGTCATCTGTTGACAGAAACCAAGTTGAAGCCAAATAGAAAATACTTTCTAAGTGAAATTGTATTAGCTGAGTGTTGTGCGGAGTTTAGATCCATCTTTGTGAGTGATCTAACTTCAGAGGATAGGTTTTCTGAGTGATTTCCTATTGTGAGCTTACAGCCTTTTCATGTGTTGTTTAGGTGTAAATGGAGAAATATTGTAAACTTAGTGTTTATAGTATAACCCAGAATCTAAGTGATCTGGAAGAGTGCTAAAGGATTTTTGTCCATATAACCACTATAAAAATTCTTTGTGTTATTTTTGCATTTAAGTTTTCTTGCATATCTCAAAATTGCATAAGTAAACACTTTGAATTGTTTTAAAGATTTTAAAGGAGTTTCTTTTTTAAAACTGGGGATAAAATCTTCAAATAGACTTAGTCTACTTGTGAAAAACACTTACAAATTATCCGCTGCAAGTATACTCTTGTAAAACTGGTTTTTGCTGAAATCAGCTAAGTTACTATAAGAAGAGTGGTCACTCTGTTGTTCAAGATTTGTTCACGAACAACTTAGTCAGCTTACTGTTCTCTATAAGCTTAGTCTGCTGACAGACGACTGAAAAGTTTTTAATTCAAAAATTTTCAGAGGTCTATTCCCCCCCCCCCCTCTAGACCTCATCTGACCACTTGGGACCAACATTGGGCACGTTTAAAGAAATTGCAAGACTCACTTTGTCCCCTATCGCTTTAAAGCGCATAATATAATTACAACGTGTTTTTTTTATTTTCCCTCATTTAATTTAACATATCAGGTGTTTTCTCTCACTTCACTAGCTTCAATCAAAACCTAAGTCACGCAATCACCTCCACTCCCACAACAGCCTCGCCGAAAAACTGCCTCGCCTTACCGCCGCACCTTCATTGTCGCGCCGCCACACCTTCACCGTCGCACCGTCGCACCGCCGTTAGTAGTCTTCACTTCAAAAGGATTTTTCTTGCCTCTGCTCTAACTCAAACATTTCCACACATCCAATTCTCTCTGAACTTCATTTTGATTATTTCTTTCATTTCAGGATAGTTAAGAAGTTAAATCTCGGAGTCTAAGTAGTTGTCATTTGTGTTTTAACTCTTTCCCTTATGGAGAGCTTTTCCTCTCTTCCCTGTGAAGAGTTTCAAATTTCCCTTTTAGTAGTGGATCATTATTTGCTCTGAATCTCCTCTCTGGTTATCTTGTCTTTGCTTTGTTCCATCACCTGTTCTTTTTTGGTTTTTCTTTGGGTGTTTTCTCTCTTTTTTCTTTATTGCGTTTCCTTTCGTTTTCTTTCTCCTATTTTGTAGTCTTCTCTTTTTTGTGTTGCTTTTGCAGGGTCTCGGCTGGACTAGATCTGATTATCCACGAACTCGACTACCTTCCATCTCGCCTCCGCCCATGGAGATCTCGGACTTCGACTTAGGCTCCAAGTTAAATATTACTGAAATAGAGGAGGGGGTAGTAATATCTGGTGAAGATTGGGATGATACAAGCCTATCTACGGATCTTCTTCTTGTCGGTAAAATATTGGGGAGCCGTTCTGTGAATCTCGAAACTTTGAAGATAATTCTAATGAAAGCTTGGAGTCCAGGCAAGGGGCTCGACATCAAACAGATAGGCAACGGACGGTTTATCTTCTCGTTCAATCACAAAATCGATTGGAAGAGAGCATTTTTTGGGGGTCCTTGGTCTTTTGATAAGAAGCTTATAGTGCTAAATTCCATCAAACCGGAAGAGAACCCTTCTATCTCGGAACTGGCATGGTGCGACTTTTACGTCCATATTAAGGGACTCCCATTGCTCAAATCCAATAAGACTATGGTGGACTTAATTTGTAAAAGACTTGGCAAATTTGGGGGATTACAGGTTGATCCAAAAACGTTACTAATTGGTGAAAGCGTCCGAGTTCGGGTGGGGATCGATACTACGAAACCGATTCCTCTGTTCACGAAGATTAAAAGTGATAGGGGTGATGAGTTCATTGTTACGTTCAGCTACGAAAGATTGCCTAACTTTTGGTATTACTGTGGGATGCTCGACCATACTTCAAACAATTGCAACAAAAGGTATGAGAGTGACTCCGAACTACCACCTGAAAATCTTCCATATGGGAAATGGCTACGGACTACTCCGTCGGGTGACAATACCCCCACACCTAGCTGGCAATCTTTAACCAGCACATATGTCGATAATAGGAGTAAGTTAGCTCAGAGTTCGACTACCTATTCAGCTAGGGGGCGGACATCTTCTCTCCAAGAACCACTGCTGGCCCACCGGAAACGAACCAGTCCGAACTTGGTAGTCCGAAAAATTACCCGATTCGAAAGGATGAGCAATCGGTTACGGAAAATCTGGAATCTAATCAAGGCAAGATTTTGGCTGATAGTGTTAACAAAATTAAAGCGGATTTGTTGCAAAAGGATATCCTCAATATTTTGGCATCTCAAAGTATCTCTCCCAATAATAGGCATGTGCTTGATAAAGGTAAATTCAAGGTTGACTTTTCTTACCAACGTGCTATGGAAACTAATCTAAATCAATCCCTATCCCCACTATCTCATCCCACTCATCCCAATTCTCCTCTGCCTACCCACACTTCTACCCGTATTAACACTTCTAGTCCAGGTAATAATTTTCGGCCCATATCTCCCCCTAAAGCCCCATCTAAACATACAATGGACCCATCCACCCATTTCACCCATGATCCAATTACTCCAACTGAAATACTCATCCAAAAAATTAGGAACCAAACTGATAACGCCGTGAAAACGTCGTTATTACCTATCTCTTCAAGCCCAAAACATCTTGTTTTGATCCGAGTTTTCGTGTGTCTTTGCGTGTTTGTCGCGTCTTTTGTGCTCTTGGCCCTTTGTTAGGCCTTTGTTCGTTTTTCGTGTTTTGTTCGTGTTTTTACTTTGTTTGTCGGTGATTTGCAGGATTTGACGCATTGTAGCACTTCCGGAACATTTCTTGCGTGAATTGCAAGTCGCTATCGACCGCGGGAAGGACCTAACGAAATTAAAAGTTAAAAGAAATGAAGTAATTGGGCAAGCTAAACCTCGCCGCGGCGAGCTTGTGGCAGAAAAAGCCACCTTACCTACGACATAAACCTCGCCGCGGCGAGGTGTAGGCAGAAAACACTAAGTAGCCTACGGTGTAAACCTCGTCGCGGCGAGGTCTGCTCTATTTTTCAGCGATTTTTTAGGGCCTTTTTGTATATAGCCCTTCTCCCACTTGTAAATACAACCTCCTTTAGGGACCTTTTGGCCTTTGTTACCATAGTTTTTGGGGTAATTTAGGCATGAGTGGGTGATAGTTTGCTAGGTTATAAGGTTAGAAGTTGGAATTCATTACACAACTCTTGCAACTTACACACACACTTGAAGAAAAAGAAATATCTCTTGCCTCCATTGAAAAGAAGAAGAGTTCTTGCTTGGAGCTTTGGTTGGAAGACTAAAGAAGCTTGAGAGAAGAGTTGTAGTGGCTTCCATCACATAAGCTTATCTCTAACCTTTATATTTATCTTGTACTTATGAATATGTTGAATGTAATGAATGTTTTATTGATAAATATGAGTAGCTAAGCATTTAACTCCTAGGTTTTCATGAAGCTTTGATTGATCTATGATTGAATGATGAGTTTATGATTGTAGCTATGCTTACAAGTGTTTGTTAATCTAGTTTGAGCCTTTGTCAACTTGTGGTTAGGCCAACCATAGGATGAAATGGATTGATCTTTAATTGCTAGACATAGTTGATTAAAGATTAGATTATGAAACTAGGTTGTGATTTGATTTTAGGATAGGAATATAACTAGGTCATTTCATGTTCTATTAAGGTTTGAGAACTAAAGCATCATTTAAGCTTAATCCTTTTAGACATAAATTGGATTAGTTTACTTTGGTAGGTTCGTACGATATCGAAAGATACATATGAATAAACTATGAAACCTTGAACAACAAACATAAGTATATATAGTCGTCAACTTGTGAATCATTCGAGATTGGATCACTCTTAGTGACATGGAAATCTAGGAACCTTTATTTAATCGAATCAAAGTATTGTGTTTTTATTCATTTCACTTTTATGTGTTCAAACAAACTACAAACCTAGTACTTTTAATCACATAAGTTCGTGTAAGATATTAGAATAGATCTTGATAATTATTCGTTAGATTCCTCGTGGGTTCGACACCCTTTACCACTTTATTACTTGAAAGCGACCGTATACTTGCGTTTCTACGCACTCGTATTTGGAGCGTAACAAGTTTTTGGCGCCGTTGCCGGGGAATAGTAACGGTTATTGCCAATTTATATTCTTGTGTATCTTAGCTTGAATTTATTATTTACCTTGTGATCTTTGTATTCATAGGCACCTTTCTCTTAGTGTATGCCAAGAGCTTCGACATCACCCTTAGCTCTTGTTGATCCGGAGATTGAGAGGACTTTTCGAAAGCGAAGAAAAGCAAGGAAGAAAAGGGGTAAATCTCTATCATTGGAAGATCAAAGAATCGATCCGGCTATGGTTAATCCTATCCAAGTAGCTCCCGAAGAACCAAATAATAGGAATCGGCCTATTAATGAGTATGGTACACCCAAGTTGGATGAGCTCGGTTCTTGCATCGTCAGACCTACAATTACGGCAACTAACTTTGAGCTTAAGCCGGTCATGGTCAACATGCTCAATGCCGTGGGTCAATTTGGAGGTCATTCTAGCGAAGATCCTCATGCTCACTTGAAGAAGTTTATGATGATTAGTGATTCATTCATCATAGCAGATGTAACGAAAGATGCGTTGAGGTTGATGCTATTTCCATACTCGTTGAGATACCTCGCAAAAGATTGGTTGGATTCTCTACAATCCCAATCCATTACTTCGGGAAGATCTAACGGGAAAGTTCTTGAGGAAGTTTTTCCTCCCCCGAAGACTACAAAATTAAGGAATGATATTCTAGGCTTCCGGCAATTAGATCAAGAATCTCTATATGAAGCTTGGGAAAGATTCAAGGAGTTGTTAAAGAAGTGTCAACACCATGGCATAGCCGAGTATATTCTAATGCAAACATTTTACAATGGTTTGCACGGGCCTACTAGAGCTCTCGTTGATGCCACTGCGGGGGGTGCTATGCTTTCCAAGTCCTACGATGAATCATGGGAAATTCTTGACACCATGGCTTATAACAATCATTCATGAACGTCCGAGAGAGGAACTTCCGCTAAATCTACTCCGGGAAGGCTCGAATTGGATGCAATTACGGCATTAAGTGCCCAAATGGCGATCTTGAGCAACAAAGTAGACAAGCTTGGCCAAAAGTCGGAAGTAGTTCAACATGTACAATCTATGCCGCCAAGTTGTGTGACATGTGGGGGAGCTCATACTTATGATATGTGTCCCGGAAATCCCGAGGCGGTGAATTATCTTGGGAACAATTATCGTAACAATCAAGGACACCCCCTATCAAAACAACTACATTCCTCATTGGCAAAAGCACCCTAATTTCTCTTGGAGTAATCCAAACAATGCCCAAAAACCACCATATCAAGGAGGTCATCAATCCTCCGCTCCCCCCGGATTTCAAGTTCGACAAAAGCAACCCGTAGAGTCAAAGCCTTCGTGGGAAGATGCATTTGGTGATTTCATGAAACATAACACCAAATATATGGTAACTAATGACTCTAAGTTGCAAGATGTGTTTAAAAATCAACAAGAACATTCGGTTGCCTTGAGAAATCTTCAAACTCAAATGGGGCAAGTCTCACAAGTCTTAAGTGCAAGACCTCAAGGAGCTTTGCCAAGCACAACCGAGTCAGCTAATCAAGGCTCGAATGAACATTGCAAGGCTATTTCCTTAAGGAATGGAAAGAGGTATGAAGGTCCGGCTATGCCTAATGAAAATCCAATGGAAGCCGAGGAGACTCAAAGTGGAAGTAAGGAGTCTTTGGTTGAAGAAGTGGAGTCGGAAAATGAGGTATCTAAAGAACCAATCATTTCGACACCAATTCCGGCAAATAAACCAACTCCTCCGTTCCCTCAAAGATTCCAAAAGAAAAAGGATGAAAAGCAATTTGAAAAGTTCATAAATATCTTGAAGCAATTGCATATAAACATCCCTCTAGTGGAAGCATTCGAGCAAATGCCTAAGTACGTCAAGTTTATGAAAGACGCGCTATCAAAGAAAAGAAGATTGGGGGAATTTGAGACGGTTGCACTAACCAAGGAATGTAGTGCCGTTTTACAAAACAAATTACCTCCAAAGCTCAAGGATCCGGGGAGTTTTACTATCCCGTGTACTATTGGTGATAAGTATTTTGGAAGAGCTCTTTGTGATTTAGGAGCTAGCATCAATCTTATGCCTAAATCTATCTTTCAAAAGCTTGCTACGGTCTCTTTGCAACTTGCCGACCGTTCCATCACTTATCCGGAAGGAAAAATCGACGATGTCTTGGTAAGAGTTGATAAGTTTATTTTTCCCGTCGATTTTATTGTTCTTGATTATGAGGCGGATGTCAATGTACCTATCATACTTGGTAGACCATTTTTGGCTACGGGTAGAGCTTTGATTGATGTACAAAAAGGTGAACTTACCATGAGAGTACATGATGAAGAAGTGAAATTCGATGTCTTTAATGCTATGAGATACCCGGACGACGAGGAAGAATGTTCTTCCGTTTGTATGATTGATTCATTGGTGGCTAGTACATTTGAAGAGAATCACTATGAGAATCTAATCGAAGGAGCTATTTTGAACAAACTTGATGAAGAAATTGAGGAAATGGCTCAAGTCGTCTCACAATTGGAAGCTAATTCGGTTGGAGAGAATTATAGAAGAAGATTTGAATCTCTTGACTTGCCGTTATCAAACCCCAAGCCATTGAAATCTTCTATTGAGGAGCCTCCAATCTTGGAGTTGAAACCACTTCCATCTCATTTGAACTATGCCTACTTGGGAGATTCTTCTACTTTGCCGGTTATTATTGCGGCCGACTTGACGGAGACTCAAAGGGAGAAACTGTTGAGAGTTCTCAAGTGCCATAAGAAAGCCATCGGGTGGACTATTGCCGACATCAAAGGTATTAGTCCCACCTTTTGTATGCATAAGATCAACTTGGAGGACAATTTCAAGGGAGATCGTACGGCTGCAAAGGTGTTGCAATCGGGATTCTATTGGCCTACTTTATTCAAAGATGCGCACATGTTCGTGTCCCAATGTGATCGGTGCCAAAGGGTAGGAAACATTTCCCAAAGAAATGAGACGCCACTAACGACCATTCTTGAAGTGGAGTTGTTTGATGTATGGGGAATTGACTTCATGGGACCTTTTGTACCGTCTAATGGGAGCCAATATATTTTGGTTACCGTTGATTATGTTTCCAAGTGGGTCGAGGCGAGTGCGTTTCCCAAGGATGATTCAAAAGCAGTCATTAGCTTCATAAAGAAGAATATATTCAGTCGCTTTGGCACGCCAAGAGCAATGATGGTGGTTCTCACTTTTGTAACCGTTGGCTTGATGTTCTTTTGGCAAAATATGAAGTGAAGCACAAGGTGACGACTGCGTATCACCCGCAAGCTAATGGACAAGCCGAGATATCCAACCGTGAAATAAAGAGTATCTTGGAAAAGACGGTATCTCCTAACCGGAAAGATTGGTCGTTAAGACTTGACGATGCTCTATGGGCTTATCGTACCGCGTACAAGACGCCAATTGGAATGTCTCCCTATAAGCTTGTATTCGGAAAATCTTGCCATCTACCGTTAGAATTAGAGCACAAGGCTTATTGGGCCGTCAAGAAGCTAAATATGGATGCAAGTCTAGCCGGAGAGAAGCGGTTGTTTCAATTAAATGAGCTAGATGAATTTCGGTTGGAAGCTTATGAGAATGCCAAGCTCTATAAGGAAAGGATGAAAAATGGCATGATCGACGTATATTGGAAAGGAAGTTTGAACCGGGGCAACAAGTGCTACTTTTCAACTCAAGGCTTCGATTATTTCCCGGAAAACTAAAGTCGCGTTGGTCGGGGCCGTTTCAAGTTGTTGAAGCATTCCCTTATGGAGCAGTGGAAATTTCCGATCCCTCAACCAGAAACAAATTCAAGGTGAATGGCCAACGCCTCAAACACTATTGGGGCGGAGAATTTGAAAGGAATAGGGCATCCGTGGTCCTATCGTGAAGATTTCATACCGTATCGAAGTCAAGCTCATGACTATAAACAAGCGCTTCTCGGGAGGCAACCCGAGCCTATTGCTTTATTGTTTTGCGTTTTGTGTTTTTGTTGTTCGTTTTTGTTTTTGTTTTGCATTTTGTGTTGTAGGTAAACGAGCACGGGTGAAAGATCAAAGATTGACAAGCACGAATCGAGTGAGGTCAAGCGAATGAACTATAGACCGCGAAAGTCGTACGGTGAGTGGTTCAAATTAAAAAAAAAAAAAGAAAAGAGGGGAAATAACCTCGCCGCCGCGAGCTGTATGCTCGCCGCGGCGAGTTATTGGCCGTAAGCTACGGCACAAACCTCGCCGCGGCGAGGCGTGCCCAAAAATTTTTTTTTTTTTTTTTAAAACCCCCACAAACCGCGACCCTCACTTTCATTTCAAACATCACTCACATCCACTATCTCCCGCTCACTCTCATAAAACTCTCTCAATCTTCAATCTACTCACACAATCACCCATCCCTCTCTCATTTAAATCAACAATATCACCCTCAAATCTCCCCAAAATCTGCCCATTACACAAAGATCCGAAAATTCATCATAGGATTAGCCAAATCGAAATTCTTCGATTCCAATCCGAAAGTAAGTGTGGCTAAACTTCTCTTTTGATTTTGTTGTATTGATATGGTGTAATTGGTATTGGTATTGTTGGTTTTGAATTTTTTGGGTTGAATTTATTGAAAATATTTTGGGGATTTAGTAGAGTGGGAAGTGCACAAAAGGTATTTGATAAAATGTGTGTGAGAAGTTCTTGCTCATTTTGCTAGTTCTTGATTTTGGTGTTGTCGGAGTATTGATTCATTGATATTGGGTGGTTACAACTTGAAGTTTGGGGAAATTGGTGCACTTTGATAACATAAGGGAAGAACGCTTTTAAACTCAATGACGAAAAAATCAAAAGGCGCAAGTTCAAGTGCACCTCCGAAAAGGAAGAGGGAGCCGAAGGGAAAGAAAAAGGTGGTCGAGGCAGAATACGATACCTACAAGTTCGGTGATGAATCAGCCTGGGATGCTTATAAGAAAGCCATAAGTTGGTCGTTTGTTAAGGAAAGATTTGTCGACTACGAAAATGAAGCTTTTTCGTATTTACAAGATCAAATTGAAGCAAGGGGTTGGACAGAATTCCTGAAACGACCATCTCGGGATACCTTCGACGGCGATATTATTAGAGAATTCTACGCAAATGCCAGTTGGACTAGAGAAAACAGTATCACATATGTGAGGGGTACGGAGGTCAGGTTCGATCCGGACACTATCAACGCTTATTACGGGATAGAATGGCCTGCTAACCGAAGGGATGAGCATGTTGAAGATAAGCAGGGGTATACTTTGGATCAAATGAAAGAGTTCATTACCCTGCCAGGCACAGTAGTTCGTGGTATACCGAAGGTGGCACGCAACCGGTTAACTCCGGAAGCGAACGCTTGGACATTAGTCTTGCTTTCTCACTTCCGTCCTGCCACGTTTAACACAAGCTACGGTGAGGATCGCATCCCCTTACACTATTCACTCACCCGGGGGCGTTCCCTCAATGTAGGTCGGGTAATACATGAGGTGCTCGAGGAAACCATTTCGAGGATGAATTATAACAGCAGGAGTTTTTTGTTTCCGCACCTCATAGACGGATTATGTAGAGAAGCAGGGGTTGACTTTGACGATGTTGGTGAGGTCATTAAGTTGCCTACCCTGATCAACACATTAGCTATCTGTAGGACCTTGCGGTTGGACTATACGAGTGCTTACAACAATAAAACTTACTTGTACAGTCAGGCAGAATCAGAGGATCAGGCAGAACCAGAGGATCAACCGGATCAAGAGGGTAGGGATGGACAGGAAGAGGCACAGGTTGATGAGCAACCAAGCAGTCAGGCGCAGATAGGTACCAGAGATGATATTGGCAGATTGATTCAGCTTGTTCAAGCCACGAGTAACGGGCAAGATGTCATGATTGATAGGCAAGACCAGCTGGCTCGGTATGTTTATGCTATGAAAGATAGGGATGATGCTATGTTCCGTACATTGTTCGGAGACGACCGGTACAATGCCCTTCCCCAGACTACTTTTCCTGAGCGTATCAATTTGCCTCCACAGCCTCCGATGGATCAAGGAGACGAGCTACATTTTGATGATGCAGAAGAGCGTGCCCTCAATGCGCGAAACCGTTGAAGACAAGAGCAACCACGGGATGCATACAAAGGGACGTTGGTTTTTAATTTCCGCAGTCCCGTCGGTTTCTATTGATCTTACAATGTTTTATTCTATTTTTCGTCTTGTACTGTTTTGCTACTTCGTTCTTTTGAGATATTAGCTTGTGCACTTGTTTCAACTTAAAATATGTGCTTGTTGAACTTATTTAGAGCCGTGCTCGCTCGTTTATCATTTCGTTTTGTTTTGTTTTGTTTTGTTTTGCTTGTGTTTTTGTCGTGTTCTTGTTTTGTCGTGTCGTACCTTATTCCGTCACTCTCAATTCACACAATGGGGACATTGTGCATTTTAAGTTTGGGGGAGTAAGGTCATTTATTGCATGCTAGGTCGACCCGCCAAAATTTTTCAAATTCTTATTATTATTTGAACATGCTCTACAAAGTTTAAGACACATTGGCAATGGCTATGATTATATTTAAAGTGGATAACGAACTTTAGCGATAATAGGATCTAGGACTCCTTTTGCTTAACTTAAAATCGCTCCAATCTTTAGCTTGAAAATTAAATGTAAAAAGAGCATAAATGGCCTAAGTTTGGGGGAGTAAACCCTTTTCGAGAATGAAAGACCTTTAAACACCTAACTCTTAAAAGAAATGAGTAGAGAAGTTGCTAAAATGTACGCACTTCTAAGAGAGAAAAGAAAGGCTAAGCCTTCAATTGTTAGTTTTCATTGATCATTTTTGGTAATTACTCTATTTTATTGTTTTAGTGCAAAAGTTGTAATAGAAGAAAAAGAGTGGAGCTAGTAGCCCACAAAAGCAAAATTGCATAAAGTTCGCCATTAGTGCAAGTATCGTATCGCTATATTATTGTAAAGCACAAAGTGCTATGTTATTATTGTAAATCAAAAGAAAAGCAAAGAATGGTGAGAAAAGAGTTAGGAGCTAAAATCGTCAATTAACTCAAGAATAGGGACAACACTCTTAAATTACCTATAACTTAGTCCCGTGAAGTGATTTGAGCATTAAGTTTGCAGTCTACGGCTAGGAGGGATTCTTTGTTAAACATTAGAAGCCCATGCAAATAGAACCGATGATTTTGACCTATCGGGAATTATTCACCTAAGATAGAATCTAGCAAAAGCCATCACACACACACGTGGAGCTTGTTTTGAGAATAATTCGAAAGTGTTAAGCTTTAGTGATTTGATTTCAAGCGTGCTTGTTCTGTTCTTGTTTTGTTTTCTTTGCTCGAGGACGAGCAAATGTTTAAGTTTGGGGGTGTTGATAACGCCGTGAAAACGTCGTTATTACCTATCTCTTCAAGCCCAAAACATCTTGTTTTGATCCGAGTTTTCGTGTGTCTTTGCGTGTTTGTCACGTCTTTTGTGCTCTTGGCCCTTTGTTAGGCCTTTGTTCGTTTTTCGTGTTTTGTTCGTGTTTCTACTTTGTTTGTCGGTGATCTGCAGGATTTGACGCATTGTAGCACTTCCGGAACATTTCTTGCGTGAATTGCAAGTCGCTATCGACCGCGGGAAGGACCTAACGAAATTAAAAGTTAAAAGAAATGAAGTAATTGGGCAAGCTAAACCTCGCCGCGGCGAGCTTGTGGCAGAAAAAGCCACCTTACCTACAGCATAAACCTCGCCGCGGCGAGGTGGAGGCAGAAAACACTAAGTAGCCTACGGTGTAAACCTCGCCGCGGCGAGGTCTGCTCTGTTTTTCAGCGATTTTTGAGGGCCTTTTTGTATATAACCCTTCTCCCACTTGTAAATACAACATCCTTTAGGGACCTTTTGGCCTTTGTTACCATAGTTTTTGGGGTAATTTAGGCATGAGTGGGTGATAGTTTGCTAGGTTATAAGGTTAGAAGTTGGAATTCATTACACAACTCTTACAACTTACACACACACTTGAAGAAAAAGAAATATCTCTTGCCTCCATTGAAAAGAAGAAGAGTTCTTGCTTGGAGCTTTGGTTGGAAGACTAAAGAAGCTTGAGAGAAGAGTTGTAGTGGCTTCCATCACATAAGCTTATCTCTAACCTTTATATTTATCTTGTACTTATGAATATGTTGAATGTAATGAATGTTTTATTGATAAATATGAGTAGCTAAGCATTTAACTCCTAGGTTTTCATGAAGCTTTGATTGATCTATGATTGAATGATGAGTTTATGATTGTAGCTATGCTTACAAGTGTTTGTTAATCTAGTTTGAGCCTTTGTCAACTTGTGGTTAGGCCAACCATAGGATGAAATGGATTGATCTTTAATTGCTAGACATAGTTGATTAAAGATTAGATTATGAAACTAGGTTGTGATTTGATTTTAGGATAGGAATATACCTAGGTCATTTCATGTTCTATTAAGGTTTGAGAACTAAAGCATCATTTAAGCTTAATCCTTTTAGACATAAATTGGATTAGTTTACTTTGGTAGGTTCGTACGATATCGAAAGATACGTATGAATAAACTATGAAACCTTGAACAACAAACATAAGTATAGTCGTCAACTTGTGAATCATTCGAGATTGGATCACTCTTAGTGACATGGAAATCTAGGAACCTTTATTTAATCGAATCAAAGTATTGTGTTTTTATTCATTTCACTTTTATGTGTTCAAACAAACTACAAACCTAGTACTTTTAATCACATAAGTTCGCGTAAGATATTAGAATAGATCTTGATAATTATTCGTTAGATTCCTCGTGGGTTCGACACCCTTTACCACTTTATTACTTGAAAGCGACCGTATACTTGCGTTTCTACGCACTCGTATTTGGAGCGTAACACAAACCAATAACACAAATGGACCTATCCCAACTAACCTTACTCGGCCCAGAACCCATAACCCACCCGTTTCCTCTACCGAACCCGCCCATCCCCCTAGACCTTACGACCAGCTCAAGAAACGAAAAACTATGGACATCTCCCCCACCCAATTCCCCATGCCTATTTCCGCTGCCGTCACAATTAACGAGTCTGCCTCTTATTCCGCCCAGACTTCCAAACTCACCCCGAATTCTGCCCCCTCCTCCACAATCGGTTCTACCTCCTCTAAGTCCACCACCGTCGCTGCCCCCATCGGCTCCACCCAAAATCAGGTTTTTCGGAGTCTAGCCACCAATAAAGCCACTGCCCCTAGCACCCTCTCTACTCACAACCTTAACCCCCCCTCTTCAGCTGCACCCAAGACTAATTCTTCCAACTTTCCTAATCTCCCCCAAGCTACCAACCTTTATCTTGTCCCCATCAAATCCGAAAATTTGGATCAAAATAAGGCCCTGCTCTTAGTTCCAAGAGGAAACCAGGCAAAGAAAACAAGAAACCCTCCCCAGTCCTACCCTCCAAAAAATCCCATCCTACCCGGAAAGAAATCGTTAACACTACCCCTCATCTGCAGGTAAAAGGAAATCCATGGAACAACCCGAAATAAATATCCTCATCGATCTTGACCCCAGCAGTCAGGTTATTGACGACGGCGTGAACTCGAGTAGACCCTCAAAAAAAGCTAATCTCAATATTTCAAAGGCGGAGGCTGTGGGGCAGCCCCGCCTAGCGTCATGAATTGCCTAGCTTGGAACTGTCGGGACTTGGGGGGTTCCTCGGCAGTTCGCTATCTCGGATATCACATTCGGGATCACAACCCCCATCTCATCTTCCTATCTGAAACTAAAGCTAAGAATAGGAAGATTGAGCACTTGAAAAATCAGTTTAACTTATACGGTTTCTGTGTTGAGTCGGTTGGTCGTTCTGGTGGTTTAGCGATTTTATGGAATAAGAACCTACAGGTGGATCTTCAAAGTTTCTCGCCCAATCATATCGATATCCATATTTCTGAGTCGGATAATACTACGGGGTTAGCGTTTTACAGGTTTTTATGGTGAACCTGATTCTGCTAACAGAAAAAAGTCATGGGATTTACTTCGTTTACTTGCCTCGAAGAGTTCAAAACCGTGGGTCTGCATTGGAGACTTTAAGGCTCATCTCTTCCATTCCGAGAAAGAGAGTATGACTCGTACTCCAGGTTACCAACTTCGAGATTTTAGAACTGCTCTCCAAGACTCCGGCCTCAGAGATATCGGATTTACTGGTACTCCTTTCACTTGGACCAATAAATGGGTTTTCCAGCGTACTGTTAAGGTTAGGATAGACAGGGCTTGTGTTTCTGATAGTTGGCTGCAAAAGTTTCCACGTAGCAAGGTTGAGCATCTGAATTTTGGAGGGTCGGATCATTGTCCTATTTTACTGAGAATCCTAGATCGTGAGGCGGATCAGCAAGGGAGGTTTAGAAGAGAGTTTAAATTTGAATCTATGTGGTTGGAAAATAATGAATGTCCTGAGGTTATCAAAAATACGTGGGAAGAGCATTCATCTGTTGCGGATTCTTGCATTTGGAGGAAGCTTGACTTGTGTAAGGAGAATCTAGAGTCATGGAGTAAGGATTCTTTTGGAGGGGTCCAGAAAAAGGTAGCTAAGATTCGCAGGAAGATTCACTTACTGAACTTGGGGAAAGTTTCGAACACTTCCAGAAAAGAGGAAAATGATATGTATTTGGAATTAGAGGGGCTTTTAGACAAGGAGGAAAAAATGTGGCAACAGAGGGCAAAAGCCCACTGGATGAAAGATGGGGACCGTAATACGAGATACTTTCACAGTCGTGCCTCGGGTAGAAGAGATAAAAATACAATTTTGGGAGTTAGACATGAGGATGGTACTTGGTTCACGAATCCGGCTGATATTGAGCGTGTTGTAGGGGACTATTTCAGTAATATTTTCTCTTCTAGCCATCCGTCTTCGGAAGAGATCAATCTGGTTCTAGGCGCCTTGGAATCGAAAGTGAGTTTCGATGATAATCTTTTCTTACTTCAGCCGTACACTGCTAAGAGGTATATTGCGCCCTTTCCTCTATGTATCCTCTTAAGTCCCCGGGGCCTGATGGCTTCCCCCCTTTATTCTTTCAAAAAATTTGGCCTGTCGTTGGTAATGATATCGTTAAATGGGTGTTGGGTTTTCTGAATGAGGGTGTTTTTGATACCTCTTGTAATAGTACCAATATCGTCCTTATTCCTAAGTGTAAAAATCCTGAATACATGACTCACTTCCGTCCCATTAGTTTGTGTAATGTCGTCTATAAAATTGCTTCTAAAACTTTAGCTAACCGTTTAAAGCCCATTATGAATAAAGTTATCTCTGATTTCCAATCTGCTTTCGTTCCGGGTAGACAAATTACGGATAATGTTCTTATAGCCTTCGAGATTAACCATTTTCTAAAAAATCACAATAAGAACAAGGTTGGCAAAATGTCTATTAAATTGGATCTTAGTAAAGCCTATGATAGAGTTGAGTGGGAGTTTATTAGAGCTGTAATGATCCAGTTAGGTTTTGCCCCACAATTTGTTGAACTCATTATGATGTGTGTTTCTACAGTTTCCTATTCATTTGTACTGAATGGTGTTCAATTTGGTTCTGTTACCCCGGAAAGAGGAATCCGCCAAGGAGACCCTCTTTCCCCTTATCTCTTCCTTTTTTGTGCAAAAAGCTTGAGCTCACTTCTCAGTCAGGAGGAAAGTAGAGGCCACATTCATGGGATCTCTATTTGCAATGGAGCACCTACAGTTTCTCACCTCTTATTCGCCGATGACACCCTTATTTTATGTCAAGCTACGGAGGAGGCGGCTATTCGGATCATTAACTTTCTTCACACTTATGGAGCAGCCTCGGGGCAGAGTATCAATTTTGACAAATCCAGCGTGGTCTTTTCCAAGAATACAGATGAGAGACTAATAGAGCAGATCCTTCATGTCCTTTCCCTTCGTAGAGAATTGAAACACGACAGATACCTTGGTCTTCCCCTTTCCATAGGAAAATCCAGAAGAGAAGTCTTTGATTATATTCGCGAACGGGTTTGGGCTCGACTTCAAAGCTTAAGATCATGTACTCTCTCTAAAGCAGGGAAGGAAATCATGATTAAGGCAGTCATTCAAGCTATCCCTTCATACCTCATGAGCTGCTTTAAGATCCCCGGATATCTTATTAAGGAAATCGAGTCCATGACTCAAATTTCTGGTGGGACGAGAATAGCACTAAGAAAATACACTGGAAGAGTTGGAGTTCGTTATGCAGTAGCAAACGGGATGGAGGCATTGGATTTAGAGACTTGAATTCCTTCAACGTGGCTTTGCTTGCTAAACAAGCATGGCGAGTTTTAACATCACCGGATACCTTGCTAAGCCGTATCCTGAAGGCCCGTTACTTTCCTCATGTTAATTTTCTGGACTCGCAACTTGGTTCGGCACCCTCTCTTACTTGGCGCAGTATTTGGGATTCTATTAGTCTCATTAGAAAAGGGGTACGGTGGAGAGTGGGAAACGGCAACAATATTTGCATTTGGGGTGATAGTTGGATCCCAAGAGATAACTCCTTCAAGGTCATCTCTCCTCCTCGAATTCTTTCGGAAAATGCTAAGGTTTCGGAATTAATTGATCAAAATTCTAGAAGTTGGAACAGGGGACTTGTCGAAAGTCTTTTCATTTATGATGATGCTCAGCTCATTCTCTCCATCCCACTCGGCAGATTAGACAGTCCAGATATCATGATTTGGCATTGCGAACGTAATAGTGTCTTCACGGTCAAATCGGCTTACAAACTTCACCGCTTCTTTAAAGAGTTAGCTTCTATTTCTTCGTCCGGCAGCACTAGCTCCCCCCCTAACCCGATCTGGAATCGTATTTGGGCCTTAAAAACACCGCCGAAGGTAAAGCACTTCATGTGGTCTTGTTGCAAAGATTCGCTACCAGTCCGAAGTGCGCTGAAACGGAGGAAAGCAATATGCGAGGATACTTGTAGTTGCTGCGATTCCGAGGAGGAATCGGTTCTTCATTGCTTGCTACGATGCTCCTTTGCAAGGTAATGTTGGGCTCTATCCGGCTTCCCGTATGCTCACTATATGCATGATTCTCCTGAGGTTAGTGATTGGTTTAATCATCTTTATTCCTGCTTAAATTCTTTTGAATTGGGTGCTGCAATTTGATTGGCTTGGTGGATTTGGTTTGGGCGAAATAAATTGCTTTAGGACAATAAATTAATCTTGCCGGATGAGTTGGCTTCCCTTTCCCGGATCTTTTATCACAGATTCAAGGAGTCCTCTACTCGCATCACCCCCTTGATGGGAAACAGGCCCCCTCATTCATCATGGGAGCCGGCAGCTGTTGGGAATGTTAAAATTAATGTTGATGCTGTAGTTGATCGGAGCAGGGGCTGCTTTGGCATAGGTATTGTTATCCGTGATCAGTTTGGTATTTGTGTTCATTGGAAATCTGAAAAGTCTGATTATTTCTTGGACCCCGAAACGGCCGAAGCCATGGCCATGAGGAAAGGTTTGGAATTTGGTATCTTGATGGGATGGAAGAACATTGAGTTAGAAGGAGATTGTTGTTCAGTGGTTAACGCCGTTACCAACCGAAGAGGACAACCTTCATTTCATCATTTGGGGGCGATTTTTGATGACATTCTTTCGCTAGCTAATTCACTTGACTTCTTCTCTTGTTCTCATGTGTTTAGGGAAAGCAACTCAGTTGCTCATGCGTTAGCAAAATTAGCTCTTATTAGTTCTACGGACACTGTTGTCCTCCCTGTTTTATTTGTGATCTTGTTAACATTGATATTACTCATTAATATATCTTTACCTCCGGGTTTTCTCAAAAAAAAAAAGAAGTTAAATCTCGGAGCATTTTTCTCACTTTCAAATAGGTATATTCTCTTGCCCCTAATTTGGTTTCCCTAGTTTGGTTGAGTTATTTGACGTACTCTGTTTTATTTCCTTTTGTTGATCTTCTTTAGTAAGGTAGATAATGATATATATGTTGCTTTGGATTTTGGAGATTATGTATGTGTGAGGTGTGGAGTGAATTGCATAAAATGAACTTTGGAAGAATATTGAGGCATTTTACCAGAAATATTGCACTCTTGGCTGAAATATGTTAAGCATTCAGTAGGTGTGTTTTACTTTTACACAGCAAGAAATTGATAATTCAGACTTGCTAATGCATCTAAGTAGCACATTAGCTTAGGATATTACATGTTTGATGGAATCTTTTATATAGCTATTAGCTTGGAGTATACTACTTTTGTCCAATTTCATGATTTCATTTATAGCATACTGAATTGATATTTTATCCTAAGTAGATTAGGACACAGTCAATTTCATTTATCTTTGCATCAGTCTTTTACTTAGTTGCAAATATGCTAATTTCTAGTGGTTTTTAGTGGAACTTGTGTAAGGTGGAGTTTAGCTTGAATCTATGAATTCTAGCATGTGCACATTAGCTTGAATCTAGATTTTTAGATTTTTATCTTCTGTACAATTTTTATCTTCTGTACGTCTACAGCAGCAAAACAAGAAAATATAGTTTTAGATTTTTATCTTCTGTATGTCTATTTAGATAAGTTTTACTTTATGTATTTGATTTCTTTAGGAAATTCACTTATAATATTGGACAGAATCCAAGTGGGCAACTACATTTCTATTTACTGAGAGTCATAATTATATCCTATGCTGAGTATTATATTTGGGGCTCCATGTATTCAAAACCAGTCCAAAATTGTTGACAATAAATGAAGTATTATTTATTACTTTCTTTACATGACTTTTATTTTTATAGCTTCATTTTGAGGGATTTACTGGAGTAAAACTAGCTTGAAACAAGCTTCTTTAAAATTCAAGCCCATTAGTTAAAAAATTGGATCAATTTTTCATGACTGCCTCCTGTTTTTTCTTTATGTTTTTTCCTTCCTGAGTGATTAAGTTGTTTACATTGTAGCAAGAATGCCATTAATTTCAGCCAAGTGTACTATGTTATGAAGGTGTCAAATTTCAGCCTAGTGTCATTTCTCAATCCTTTATAAACAATTTTTTTCTGTTTAGAAAGTTGTTTCTCAGCTAGTAATGAATTGTGAGTTCCTTTCAAGATCTTAATAAACTTAACAAATATTTCCCTTTTCTTATTGAAACTGTATTCTATCTTCTTATTTGCTGGTTGAGTTGAAATTTTGGTTTTAAAGCAGGTTTGTAACTTTTTTGTGAAAAAATATGGATAGGAATTGGATGAATGCCAAAAAATGGTCACATGAATATGTACAAGGAGTTAATGACTTTATGATTTTTTTTGCAAAATCACATGGGTAAAGATTGTGTAATACGGTATCCTTGTAGAAAATGTTTAAACTTGTATATTAAGAGCCAAAATGTGGTAAAAGATCATTTGCTAGAAAGAGGGATTGACTCTGACTATATGAGATGGATATACCATGGAGAGAGTTCAAATTGGACTATTCCTATTAGCAGTTATGATTTAGATGATGAAATGATTGTAGACAGCAGTGATAAAGAAGAAGATGGAATGTGTGATATGTTGGCTGATTTGGAAAATTTTGTTGAAAATTGCCCCGAAAATATAAATAATGCAAAAAATATGCCAAATAATATTGAGGAGCTACTAAAGGAAGCTAAAGAAGGCTTGTATCCAGGATGTGAAATTTTTTCAAAGTTATCCTTTATTGTGAAATGCTCCACTTGAAAGTGATTAACAAATGGAGCAACAAATCATTTGATATGTTATTAGAATTGATAAAACAAGCTCTCCCAAATGGGGATACACTTCCAAAGTCCTTTTACGAGGCAAAAAATCTTCTTCGAGAGTTAGGATTAGGATATGAGGTAATCCATGCATGCAAGTATGACTGCGTACTATTTTGGAAAGAATATGAAGATTGTCAAGAATGTCCCCGATGTGGAACTTCTAGGTGGGAAACACATGATGGTGTATTGCGTTATTTTCCTCTAAAACCAAGACTCCAAAGGTTGTACATGTCTAGAAAAACCGCTGAAGACATGAGATGGCACAAGGAAAAACGAATGGATGATGAGACATCACTTAAGCATCCCACGGATGCTAAGTCATGGAAAGACTTTGACAAAAAGTATCCAGATTTTGCGAGTGATTCTCGTAATGTGAGGCTTGGCCTTGCAACTGATGGATTCAATCCATTTGGTAATATGAGTAGTTCATATAGTATGTGGCCCGTAGTACTAGTGCCCTACAACTTGCCTCATTGGGAAAGTATGAAGGACCCATTTTTTATGATGTCATTGCTTATTCCTGGACCACAATCCCCTGGAAAGGATATTGATGTTTATTTGCGACCATTAATTGATGAATTGAAAGAATTGTGGAGTAATAGAGTCACAACTTATGATGCTTCTTGTGAGGAATATTTTAGATTGCACGCTACCATTTTGTGGACAATAAATGATTTTCCAGCATATGGAATTCTATCAGGTTGGAGCACTAAAGGATATTTGGCATGTCCTGTATGTAACAAAAATACGTGTTCTAAACTATTGAGAAGTAAAATTTCTTATATGAGACACCGTAGATATCTTCCACGTGCTCATAAGTGGCGAGAGATGGCAAAATCTTTTGATGGTACTAATGAGTAGGGCTCCGCTTCTAAGGAATTGTCAGGAGATGATATTTTGCGACAATTAGATTGTTTGAGAGACATTAGATTTGGAAAGCATCCTAGTAACAAGAAAAGGAAGTATATGACTGAAGAGTTGAATTGGAGAAAAAAAAAAGTATTCTTTTTTAGTTGCCTTATTGGCATAAGCTGAAAATGAGACATAATCTTGATGTCATGCATATTGAGAAAAACATATGCGATAGTATTGTGGGAACATTCTTGAATATTGAAGGTAAAACGAAGGACACGCTTAAAGCTAGAAAGGATTTGGAGGATTTGAACATAAGAAAAGAATTGCATTTGAAGAAGAAAAATGATGGAACATATTTAGTACCACCGGCATGCTGCACAATGTCCAAGAAGGAAAAACGTGATTTTTGTGACTTCTTAAAATCTGTTAAGTTTCCGGATGGATATGCTTCAAATATTTTTCGTTGTGTTAACATTGGCGAGGGCAAATTATCGGGTTTAAAAAGCCATGATAGCCATGTTCTTTTACAGAGATTACTTCCTATCGGCATTCGTGGATGCTTACCTAAAGAAGTTTCTAAGCCATTGATTGATTTGGGAAATTTCTTTCAAAGGTTATGTTGTAAGACCTTAAATGTTAAGGAGATTAAGAAAATGGAGAAAGAAATTGTTATAATTCTATGCAAGCTTGAGATGATTTTCCCGCCTGCGTTTTTTGATGTGATGGTGCATTTGGCGGTTCATCTACCACGTGAGGCAATACTCGGTGGACCAGTTCAATATAGATGAATGTTTCCCATTGAAAGGTAAAGTAGATTAACGTTGCCTTAATTTTTATTGTCGAATGTTTATGTAATTTGCATTAGTGAATGTTTACTTATTATTCTTGCAGATTTTTAAGCACTCTTAAACAATATGTTCAAAAAAGGAGACCATTACATCATGTTCAACCCGCCAAGTTGTCTAGTACACTTGGGATTATCTCGAGAGAACATATCCCCATGCCTACTAGGTGGACTTCACTTACTGAAGCCGAAATCATGCCTGCATTTGATTTTCTTACTGTAGGAGAACTAGAATAATAATTATAATGTTCAATTGTAATTATTTGAATTAATATCACCATTTACATTATTGATTGATAGATGAAGTTGCATATTGTTGGGTTTGATCGTGAAAAAGAGACAATGGTCGTGGATTTACTGAAGAACCGAACAAGAACTCAGCGTTATTGATTGCACCAACGCTTTCTTAAACACCCAACAAAGCAGGCCGCATTAGACAACAAGCCTCCAAATTTGACTAAAGAGAACTGGGAGACTCTTTGTGCTTATTGGAGTGACCCGACAGTCCAGGTATCAGTTATTGGAGTACACCGAGTTATTTGACTTTTGTAGATACATTATCATTATTATTTTCCTAACAAGTAATATATCATTTCTCTTGATGCAGGAAAGATGTGAAATTAATAGAAATAATAGGTCAAAGCATACCATATTACATAATCAGGGGTCACGAGCTTTTGTAACTCTTCTTCATGAGCTCGTACGTGAATTACTATCTTGGGATAAGCATGTAGTTTTTCAAACCCTAATTATACATTATCAGAATTGCATATAAACTATCAAACCAGTTTCCAAGTATTAGAACTAAATATGGAGATGCTTTTATATATTATCATTGTAGGGGTCTTAGACAAGCAC
Organism: Penstemon eatonii; assembly: GCA_038501285.1. Classification (NCBI taxonomy): domain Eukaryota; kingdom Viridiplantae; phylum Streptophyta; class Magnoliopsida; order Lamiales; family Plantaginaceae; genus Penstemon; species Penstemon eatonii. Next base: position 61,867,614 of record CM076715.1, on the reverse strand, counting down.
CTTGAAACTAGTTCTAGAAGTTGGTTCTTCTATAAATAACTCTACTTCAAGTTATAAATAATGCTATAAAGTTTGAATGTGGAAGAGCACTGTCATGTTTAATTTTCAAATATATAAGGAATTTTTCAAAGGGACTTAAATATGTCATGTTTCTTGCTGGACAGTTGTTACTTGTTAGTTGTCAAATATATAAAGAATTTTCAAATAACTCTACTTCAATAGAATATAAGTTTTAAATGATATTTGTGTGATAATTATACAGGGAGAAAAGGCAGGCAAACAACTTGATAAAATCGAGTTCTTTCCTCCTACACATTGTACTGATGGAAAATGGACAACTTCTGAGTGTGAAGTTAGATATGTGAGTATATAATGAAGTAGAATCTAATGAATCAATAATTTGTAATATATCAATATTTATACTTTTGAATTTCATCAATTTTGAACAGAAATCTATGCTAGATGTCCAAGCCAAATTGATAGCAGAGGGAAATTCGAAGACGGCGAATGAATGTTATGATGAAGTTATGGGTGTGAAATCAGGCTACGATAAAGGATTTGGATATGGACCAAAACCTCCAAGAAAGAATTCTAGTGCAAACACTAAGAAACTAGAAGAAGCTCTAAGAGATTGTCAAATTGAGAACACCCGGCTGAAAGAACGCTTGGGGGCAGCAGAAACTCAATTGGATGAGTTTAATGATCGTCTAGCAAACCAAGACAAAATTCTGAAAATGATATTATCTCAACATAATCTACAACCACCTACCTCTGATTAGTAAGTGCTTGAATCTTTCAATTGAATTTCTTTCAATAATTTTATGTTCATGCTTTCTGTAGTTATGAAAATGTGATTATTATCATGTGCAGAAATGTGAACAGAGTTATTGATTTGTGTGCTACTGTGGTATGTTAATCAGCCTTTGGTTTTGTTTCTTGCATCAAAATGTGCCTAAATTTTTTTTTTCCTCTTAATTTTTCCTTCATATTGAGCCATAGAGCATTTCTTTTTTGGGCTAATGCTTTAAATTTGTTAGTGATCTTTATGTTGCTAGTTGGAAAACAATTTGTAGGCTGGTTTATACTTTACTCGAAATTGGTTATTGGTTTTATTTGCAACTGATAAGTATTTTTAACTTGCAGGTTCATTGACTTCTAGAATGAGTTGGTACTAGCTCCACTTGGAAGGAAAATATGTGATTAGATTTTGTTAAATTTGGAAAATACTTGCTTTGAGCAACTTGTTAAATATTTTGATTATGATCATTTTAGAATATCTGAATATAAATTGGATGGGTTTAGTTAAGTTCTAAATATCATGCTCCTAGATGTCAAAAGTTGAAGGAATTATATTCGCTTATGAAGTATTGAAATGAAACATGTAATTACTGTGTTAAAAAGATGATTTAGTGGAACATTTGATTAAAATATAATATTTTTGGATTGAGATTTTGATTGCATTAGTGCTTCTTAATATAATAAAAGTCTAATTGGGTACGAAAATGTATAACCCATAGTGAATTTGTCCCCTATAGAACTGAAAAAATACTACAATTGTAAATTCGTCCCCTATTGCAGAGAATTTGCTAAGAAAGCAGGGTATTGGCTACAAAATTAGTGTGTATTGAGGACGATTTATGTTGTGCACAAGGAGTCGTGATTGGGGACGAAATACATGCTCTGTGCTAAAAGAAAGACTTTTGGGGACGAAACCATTAGGAGTGTCCTCAAGGACTTTTAGTGACGCGTTTTTGGGGACGATTGGGGCTACGAATTTTTTTTGTGCACAATACGTTTTGGTGACGAATTTTTAAGATTTGGCGACGAAAAATTTCGTCCCCAAACAACTGATTTCTTGTAGTGGTTGTACACCATTCACGTATGAAGATTGTAGGAGACTGAGACCTTTGAATCACCATTACTAAAGGTATTTTTTTTTTAATTTCATTTGTAATGCTTGGCCCAATGACGCATTTTTTCTCACTGCTAGTTTCATGTATTTTGTATCAAAACATACAATCTTTTTTTTTTTATTTATTGTACTATTGTTTCTGTTTATAAAGATTAATTCATTTTTTTCTCATTTTGCACATTATTTAAAGTTTATTCATAGAACTACTTTCTTACCATTGAAGAATATGTTTCGATGTGTGCATAGTGTGTGAGTGTGAGGAGAAGAGTTAAGAGGGGAAATGAATGAATGTGAAAATTATTATCAAGATTTTATAATAACATAGGTTAGTTGAATAATAACTTGAATGAATATTGAATGTAGAAGCCAAAATGGCCTTCCGGTGAAAGGAAAAAGCAAAGAATATTAGTACTTCTAACCACATATGTGATATAAATTATGTTAGTCTTATATTGTTCAACGTTGATAATTCTATGCCAATAAAGTTTATTTTTAAATGACTTGGACTCGAATGAGTTTTAGTCGAGTCAAACATGAATCATACTCGAAAAACTTCACTCTTATATAAATTTTTAATTAACAATATTTAGTCGAACTGTGAATAATTAATTTCATATTTCAACAACATAAATCTTTAATTGATATAGCTACTATTCATTTTAAATAGGGGTGGCAATATGGATCAGATCCATGGATCTGATCCAAATCCAAAGGATCCGATCCATAAAGATCCATTAAATTTTCACTCGGATCGGATCTGGATCGGATCTCATAAAATCTGGATTCATATTGGATCAACACATACAAGTAATGGATTGTGATGGATCCATGAATGGATCCTCTAATGGATCCATTGGATCCACTAAAGAATCCACTGGATCCATTATTTGATCCAAAAAAAAAATTTATTATTGGAAATTTGGAATGTGAAAACATTTCTCTCTAATACTTATTTTTGAATATTGTTATTTTAACCCCAAATTTTTTAAAAACCCAGAATTTAATAAATTCAAATTTCCAATCCGGACACTGATTTTCATGAACAAAATTTGCACTTTTGGTCCCTCAATTTTTGGATATTACAATTTTGACCCTAAATTTTTGAAAAATCAAGAATTGCAATTCAGTCAAGTATTTTAAGAAAATTGAAAATTTCAATTCGGCCCTTGATTTCAGAAATCCAAATTTGCACTTTTGGTCCCTCAATTTTTGGATATTGCAATTTTGACCCTAAATTTTTGAACAATCAAGAATTACATTTCAGTCCAGTATTTTAAGAAAATTGAAATTTTCAATTCGGCCCCTGATTTCAGGAATCCAAATTTGCACTTTTGGTCCCTCAATTTTTGGATATTGCAATTTTGACCCTAAATTTTTGAAAAATCAATTCAGTCCAGTATTTTAAGAAAATTGAAAATTTCAATTAGGCCCCTGATTAAAAATCCAAATTTGCACTTTTGATCCCTCAATTTTTGGATATTGCAATTTTGGCCCTAAATTTTTGAAAAATCAAGAATTGCAATTCAATCCAGTATTTTAAGAAAATTGAAAATTTCAATTCGGCCCCTGATTTCAGAAATCCAAAATTTCACTTTTGGTCCCTTAAATTTCAAAATTTGCAATTTGACCCTATATTTTCAAAAAAATAAGAATTGCAATTCAGTCCATAATTTTAAGAAAATTAAAATTTTCAATTCGGCCCCTGATTTCAGAAATCCAAATTTGCACTTTTAGTCCCTCAATTTTCAAAAATTATAATTTTGCCCCAAATCAATTTATGTGATTTTATCCCGATATCAACAACAAGAATTAACTCATAGAGCAAATTATAAGGCATGATTGGGAATTTTTGAAAATATAGGGTCAAATTGCAATTTTTGAAAATATAGGGTCAAATTGCAATTTTTGAAAATTAAGGGACCAAAAGTGAAATTTTGAATTTCTGAAAATCAGGGGCCGAAATGAAAATTTTAATCTTCAGAAATACACTGAATCGTAATCCTAGATTTTTCAAAAATTTAGGGTCAAATTGTAATTTCTGAAAATTGAGGGACCAAAAGAGTAAAATATGGGGTCAAATTGCAATTTTTCTAAAATATGGCCCAGATTTGAAATCCTTATTTTTCTAAAAATATGGGGTCAAATTGCAATTTTTCAAAATTAAGGGACCAAAAGTGAAATTTTGAATTTCTGAAAATCAGGGGCCGAAATGAAAATTTTAATCTTCGAAAATGAACTGAATCGTAATTCTGGATTTTTCAAAATTTTAGGGTCAAATTGTAATTTCTGAAAATTGGGGGACCAAAAGAGTAAGTTCGAATTTCTGAAAATCTGGGGCCAAATTGAATTTTTTTTAATTTTATGAGAATTCTGAACTGAAACGCAATACTTGGTTTTTAAAAAATATGGGGTCAAATTGTAATTTCGAAAAATTGAGGGACCAAAAGTGCAAATTTGAATTTCTGAAATTAGGGGCCAAATTGAAATTTTTGATTTTCTTAAAATACTGGACTGAATTGCAATTCTTGATTTTTCAAAAATCTAGGGTCAAAATTGCAATATTCAAAAATTTCGGGACCAAAAGTGCAAATTTTGTTCCTGAAAATCAGTGTCCGGATTGAAAATTTGTATTTATTAAATTCTGGACTGAAATGTGATTCTGGGTTCTTCAAAAATCTGAGGTCGAAATTGCAATTTTCAAAAATAGAGGGACCAAAAGTACAATTCGAATTTTTGAAAATACTAAATAGTAGCCGAGTTGCAAATTTGAATTTTTTGAAAATTCTGGACTGAATTTGATTTGATTACATGTCATGGGATCCCTTTGATCCAAATGACGGATCCACGTGGATCCTTGATGGATCCTTGATGGATCCACCGTGGATCCGTCATGGATCTATTCGGATCCACCGTGGATCCGTCATGGATCCACAATGGATCTATTCGGATCCATGGTGGATCCGAAATTTTATCGATCCGGTTTGGATCGGATCCATTTAGGATCCATCATTATGGATCCATGATGGATCCGATCCATTTGAGATCCGATCCACAAAGATCCGATCCAGATCCAATTCGGGTGATCCATTTGCCACCCCTAATTTTAAATCACCCATTAGTATTTATAACTTACTTGCAAATAATTATATGTATGGAACAATAAAAGGCTTTAATTGATTTTTTCTGCTTATTAATATTTAAGAACTCACCAATTTGTCTTCCATAGAGGTAACTTTTATTTAATCTGAATTTTCATTTTGCAAATTTAATCAGATTAAATGAACAAAATGAAAATACTTTAACTCCCAATTTAGTCTTTGATTAAGCACGAAATCCCTCGAACAATCTCTACCTTTTTTGCTTTCATTCTGCAAATCGATTCCATTATTGACGAATTAATTAACTAAAGAATTATTAATTAAGATAAGATTAGTGTTTAATCTGAATTTTCATTTTGCAAATTTAATCAGATTAAATAAACAAAATGAAATTCAACTTTAATTGTTTTCATGTTTGAAGATTTCTTTGGGAAAAAAAAAGTAGTTAATGATATTTTAATAGAAGAGAGAAGAGAGTGAGTTGTTAATGATTAATAAGGAGTATTTTAGGAACTGAAAAGTGTGAATTTTTATGACTTTTGACTAGAAGGGGCAAATTAAAAAATAAAAATAAAAAATTGCTCTGGCAGCAACAATCCTTGCTGTTAAAAAAAAAAAAAAAAAAAACAATCCTTGCTGTTACAATATCGCTAGCCAAATCATAAACCTGAAAATTAAAACCTCATAAAGTTGGTAATTATTTTATATTTTGTTTAAGGAATCAGGTAAGGTTACTTTTGAGTCTTTTCGCCACATATATGGAGAGAGAAAAGCCGTTCAACTGGGTTTAAACTATAGTATAGGGGAGTTAATGGTAATTTATTAATTTAATATTCATAATGTTCAATTTAATTCTCTGTAATTCGAAAAAGAGCAATTTATTCTCTGTAAAAATTTTGAAGAACTAATTTACTCCTTCAATCAGAGAGTATAACTCACTTGTTGAAATTGAGAATGTGCATAAAAAGTGTTATGTAATATAAGGAGTAAATTGTCACATTTATCATAATACAGGGAGTAGACTGTTACATTATCATAACATAAGGAGTAAAGTACTATATATAAAAATATCAGGGAGATGATGTGAAATTTTTTTAAAATTATAAGGGGGGTGAAAAATATTTCTTTTAAATTACATAGAGGTAAAATTGAATATTATAAATGTCACGGAACAAATTGCCATTGACTCTAATATAGGGAAAATTAAAGAAATAATATGATAAATGCCAAGATAGTTATAACTTATAAGAGGAAATCATACTCTCTAATTAAACCCGACTTAAACTTATGATAAATTAATGAATTGCTCATCTTATATACCAATTTCAAGATATAAATATATTGTATTTATCATTTAAATACTTTAGATGAATGTGACTACACTAGCCAAAAAAATTAAACATGCACAATTCAATAGGTGACAAAAAGCTTAAAAAGTTGAAGGCAGCTTTCAACTGTTAAGATTCTCCTCAAAAAAGGCCAGCAACCCCAATATGAACCGTACAAAGAAATGTGTGAGGCCAATATTGTATTGTATTGTATGTGAAAAACATGTAGGACTATATCTTTACTTATAATAGTATGTAAAATAAGTGTGTTTTATATAATTTGAATTTTAATCATTGGTTAACTATTTTTCCGACATTTATTATTACACTAGAAAAGTGCAAGTACGTTGTACGTGTCTAGTTTTAATTTCAAAGTTTTTTTTCTTTCATAAATTAGTGTAAAATTAGCCATTTTTATGTCATAGAATATCATATTTTATGACTGATCAATTTATTTTAATGATATTTATTTTTATTAATTATTATTGGTTATAAAAAAATGATGTCTTTGAATAGTTGTAATAAAATTTATAATGATGACTGATTTAGTCATTACATCTTACAAAATTTGTTCTAAAATAAGATCATAAAAATATTATTTAGTGCATTCCATAATAATAGTTTTCATGTCAGGTTTATCCGTTACTCAACGATGACAAAGGTTTCATCCGTTTCTACATAAATTTTAACGATTTCACGAGCATTTTTTCTTACTGGTTTCACCAGTTTTTTCACCAACTTCACCATTGTTTACCAATTTCACCCGAAGTTTTACCGGTTCATATGTTTTCACTGTTTAATTTTTTTATCTAGATTTCCTCTTTTAATCGATTATAACATTTTTCATTGTTTTTTCATATTTTCAATCTTTTTTCCAATTTAAACTATTTTCTTCCGATTTCACATTGTTTTTATTGGATGAAATTTAACTCGTCTTCACCTATTTCACTAATTTCACATGCTATTCAACTAAATTTTTCATTGATTAAACATGTTTTCACCGACTTCAAGCTTTTTTGACTAATTTTGTTCGTTTCTTAACAAATTTCACCCAAACTTTCATCGATTCTTATGTTCTCACTGTCTAAATTTTGTTTACCCGGTTTATTTTTTTAGCGAGTTATCCTTTTTTTATCGGTTATAACATATTTCATTGTTTTCTCATTTTCGGTCGATTTCTTTGGCTTTTTTCATCGATTTCACCAGTTAAACTCTTTTTTAACTGATTTCGCTCGTTTTTACCATTTTAACCAGTTTTTATCTACTTTTCATGTTTTTTTCTCTAATTTCACATGTTATTCACCTGAATTTTTCATTGATTAAATATGTTCTTACCAACCTTACGTTTTGGCCGATTTTATCCTCTTTTAACCAGCCTTACCCAATTTTATTGGATTTCACTAGCTTCATCATTTTTCTTAGAATTTCATTCTTTCCATCGATTTCACATATTTTAACCAACTTTGCCTCTATTTTAACCGATTTTACCCGTTTTCATCCATTTTTCACAAATTTTATCCCCCCTTTTTTATCGATTTCAAATGTATTTAAGATTTCACGTTCATTTTTTTCACCGATTTAAAGTGCACATACATTGTCCGTGTCTATTTAATTTATGTGCTATTTTATTGTAAATCAGAGTAAAATTAACTTCATTTTGTCATAAAATAGCATATATTAATGACTGTTATTCAATATATTAACTTCACCATGGGTATTTTCATCGATTTCTTTAGTTTTTTTCGGTTCAAACCATTTTTCTAATGGGTTAACATTGTTTTTATTGGTTGAACTTTTATCATTTTATTGATTTCATTTATTCTTACATGTTTAACCAATTTTCACATGTTTTCACCGACTTTAGCCTTTTTCACTGATTTTACCCGTTTTTCACATATTTCATCATTTTTTATGTAATTTCATCGTTTCACCGATGTCATCCATTTTTTTCGCGAATTTCATTTGAATTTTCATCGATTTCATATGTATTTTGCCGAATTTTCAACTAAAATAATTATAAATTTTCAATTACTTTTAAGTATATCTCAAATTATTTTACTTACCTTGTCATTTGAAAAATATTTCTTTACCGATCTAAGCCATTTCACTTATTATATTAATTAGTTTAATACAATTTTCATTGATTTTTACCGGTTTTATATATTTTACTGATATACTCGTTCTTGACTAATTATAACCTATTATCCATTATTTTTCCTATTTTTCATCAATTTCTTTTGTTTTCTCCTATTCAAACAAAAAAAAATCTACTGGTTTAGTCCACACTGTTATTGCTAGTTAATTTTTTTTTCTTTTTTAGATTTTACTTATTTTTATCAGTTTAACTTATATTTCACTTTTTTTTTAACAATTTCACTTGAATATTCATTGATTTCACATAATTTCACATATTTTAACATTTTTACAATGATATAATCCATTCTTCATATATTTCAACCATTATTCATTGATTTCACCGATTTGTTTGGTTGGGATTCAGTAAGATAAACGGCCCTAGGCACAGCGGAATTTAATAATCTTAGGACCTCTTACGGAATCTTGTCAATAAACTACTATAGTTGTATATATATGAATATAAATAAACGACATTAATAACAAGATCTATGTTATACCTGCCTCCTTGCAAATTCTTGTCAACGAACAAAGTCAGATAACTCCCTCAGGTTGGTCAATCCAAAGCCCTGCTATAGCACCCCACGTGTTGCGCCTCTATGAGTTGATACACCACAATATCACGAAAAAAAATATATCCTGATCGGCTAGAACACAGGATATATTAAGATCTAGGGTTTAGGAAACGAGTTTGGAACAAAGTCGAAAAAGTCGAACTCTTCCACAGGGAGAGAGAGTTCGGCCGAATTCTGTTTGGGAGAGGGAGGGAGTATTTTTGCTTGACTTGGTTTTTGGCTCTTGAAAGTTGTGTCTGAGTTATGACATCTAGCTTCTTATTTATAGATGTCTAAATCTCCTAATCTTCCTAGGACTAGGACTCCAAGTCTCCTACATGGACCAAAGTCTTTTTAATTAGAAGACTAAGTCTTCCAATTAATTCATGACCCACTTAATTAATTTAATGAGGCTTTATTTAATTTCTCAATTATATAACCCAATTAATTAATTACTCTCACAATTAATTAAATTAGACTCCAAGTCTATTTAATTAAATCTTCCTATAATTAATTAAATCCAACTTAATTAATTAACTCACAAATTAAATTTCAATTTAATTTATGATCTTGATCCAATTCCAATCGAATCCATTTTGTTCCAATTGGGTCGACCCAGTCGACCCAGTCACTTAATCGACCTAGTTGATTTATTTGACCCAGTCGATTTGGTCGACCTAGTTGTTCCCTTTTCCTTCGCTTTTGCTTCATGTGTATTGTGTATGCCCCCATAGGTTCACCACATAATTGGCCGTCGGTTATAATTAAATATTCATTTAATTATTCGAGCATTAGATACTCTAAATCAGTTTCGAACACTCTGTCGACTGATCATTCCAAAATTAGCACCCCTGCCAATTTGGGAATTCTCCCACACTCCACGGTCGATGTCTGGCCACAAGCCCTTGGAGCCCAATCACTGGTGAATTAATTCAGTGAACCTTTTATCTTTTACAATTACCATATACGACGTAATCTCTCCATCGATCAATCTCCCAGTCGAGACTTAAGGGTATGGACTTTTCATCGGTTCCCTTTTCTTTTGTCTTGACCTTATGCATTCTGGTATCGAAATAATTTTCTTTGACTTAATCTTTATGAGCTACTTACATAAAGTCGTCAGATACCTTGGCCAAGGATTTTTACCAGAATTAATTTCTCACAGAAATTCATAGGAGAAATTCTCAACCTATTAAGTCGGGTCAATGGATCTTTTGTTGATGATATGAACCTGCATACGAGTTCTCTATACCCAACATGAGTCCACAGAGACTTTCTGGTAATCTCTAGTCAGTCGGAACTCACATCTAAGTATAGACGTTCTCGCACCAAATAAACCCTATCACCTTAAGTATTTAAGCATCGTTCCTCGTATACTATCGTAAATTGGAATAACTTCAACCCCGATATGCGACTACACCTTCCATGGTGAGTTATATCCTAATTGGGGTATTCAGTGCACTTGCCATCCTAGCAAGTCACCCACTTATGTGTATCGACTATCCCAGTCACGCTCGTGGACCCCAGCATTCTCCAGTTCATCGGAGTATACACAATAGTGAGAGTCTTACCGAATCCAATGATGTCCTATCTCGATTGGATTCTACGACTCTTGAATATGTTCTAGATCACGGCCTTGGAGATCAGTCCACGGGTTGTCCCATAGCCCTGTGATCTAAGGACTTCTATCCTTATGCGTAGATAATTATAACATAAGATAAAGTTGACCATATAATAAAAATGCATTTATTAATCAAAATTGAATACTTCCTTCATTTATTACAATAAATGCTAGCCATACAGATGGCTTGCCAGACACTATTTCTATCATGTTTCCCATTTTTTCAGAAATGTCACCCGAATTTTCATTGGTTTCACATGTATTTATCTATTTAACGCACTTTTTATTACCGATTTCACCCAATTTTTCACCTTCTTCACCAGCGTTCATAAATTTTTTCTAGATCGATTTCACATGTTTTCATCAATTACATAAAATTTATTAGATCGATTTCACCAATTTTCATTGATTTTCATCCGTTTTTTAACTTATTTCACACGCTTTTCTAGAAAAGATTTTCACGAATATTTGAGGTAATGTTACACATGTGAAATAAAGATTATTTAGTTCACTAAGTCATAAGCATTTTTGTTCATTCATAAGTAGATGCGATTCTACTTTAACATATTTTATGATATTTAAGAGATTTGATTTTTTTAAGAAGTGACATATTGTACTAAATCTTTAAATGAAACAAATAACTTTTTTACAGCTACTCAAAATAATAGTCTTTATTTTTATTTTAATGTGTTATAGGAGGACAATAATGAAATTGTAAAAGTGATTTAGGAGTTAATTTCTTAATTATTGGAGTTAATGTAATAAATAATCATGATAAGACTTGATATCTAATTTGAATATACTTATATTTTTCTTCCATATTCATTGTGCTTGGTTAGGAGGCAAGGAAGTTACAAACTTTCTTAAAATATTTTCCTACCAAAGTTTTGATGAGAAAATTTAAGGAAAATTAATGTCTAATTATATTTTATTAATATACTTTACAACTTGAATAAGGGCATTTTTATCTTCACAAAAAAAAAAAAAACTTAAATTATTCACAGTTTTAGTAGTAAAAAAAAATAGTAAATAGTAATAGTATAAATTAGCTAATCATATACTCCATCTTTCCTTTTTTTTTTTCGCTTTGTTTCTTCTAAGGATCCGATGTCCCAAAATAAGACTTTATGTTCGAAATTAAATTATTTTTTTCAATATAAGACTCTCATAAATTATTGATTTAGTATCTCAATTTTCAACCACTATTAATTTCAAGGGCATATAGTAAATTTATTATTTACTTTTTATATTTTTAACTTTTACGTATAACTCGGCATCAAAAAAGAAATGAGCAAGAAATCTTGATCTCCCATTTCTTGATCAGAAAAATCTTTGTTTCGAGAAGGAAAAAAAATGGGGTTTTTTTTCCTTAAAAATAATAATAAAATAAATAAAGGGGAAAGAAAGAGGTCCCAAATGGATAAATTCAACTTTCTTCTCCAAGTCACAAGATGCCTCTAAAAGATGCATTTTAAAGTTAATTGGACAACTAGGTTTACTTTATACAAATGAAAAATTCTGTCACATTGCAATATCCATGTTATGTAAATAAGTCTCATGAGGAAATCATTTTTTTTATGTATACACGTATGTGGATTTGGGGTCAAATCAAATAGTAATTAAGATGAGATTAAAATGTATTTTAGTAATTTCACAAACCTTTAGTTCGTAATCAATTTATGCCACGGTCTAGTGGCAAGACTGAGGCCCAAGTTTGACCTTCTATTTTCACTTATTTGTATATTTTTTGTAGTTTATTATTAGTCTTTGTAGTATGGTAATTATTATAGTTTATCTTTTTGATTTGGTAGTATTGAAAATATTATGATGTAATGATTGATGTATGGATATATTTAAAAAAAAACAGTCATAACCAATTTCAATTGAAGATTTGAGACTAAATAAATAAAACAACCAAAATACCAGGGTTTTTTTATTTATTGAAGAGAATTAGATACTCTTCAACACATTTTTTTTTTATGAAAATGCAAACGATTAAATTGTCATCGAGCAGAGAATTACTTTTCAACACATTTTTTGTGATGAAAATGCAAACGATTAAATTGTCATCAAGCAAAAGATTGTTTGATATATTCGCTACATGGATGATGTAGTACAACAAATAGTTGAGATTTATATAATCGGTTTTTACATACCAATATTCGAATGGGGTAAATCTTAAATTAACTCCTTAAATTTATGGGAAAAATGCAAGATACACCCATGTGTTATGCAAAACCTGCAAGAAACTACCCTGTGAAATTTTTATTGCGCCAAACTTCCTTGTGTTCTCAAAAATCCTGCAAAAAACACCCAATTTGTAAAAAATAGGTCATAGTGGATCGACATATTTCAAGAAACCATTTTTAAAACATATCACGTGAAGTTGTAGGGAACAACTTGAAATATTTTTGAAATGATTTCTTGAAATATGTCGATCCAAAATGACCAATTATTTACAAAGTGAGTGTTTTTTGCAGGATTTTTGAAAACATAAGGAAGTTTGGCGCATTCAAAATTTCACAGGGTAGTTTCTTGCAGGTTTTGCATAAAACAGGGGAGTATTTCGCATTTACCCCTAAATTTATGGATCAAATACAAATGCATCCTTACTGCAGATGCACAAAAGAAAATTAAAATCAATATTTTATTGTTTTAGATAGCTGTCGTAAATATTAAGTAACACATAATGAAAATCAACTCATGCAGTATAATTTCTTTTCCTATTACAATGTCAAGTCACGTTCGGAATAAAGTATAGACATTATGAAGATTGCTGAATATATATTACTGTATAAGTCATTAGTCAAGAAACCAAACACGTAAAATAATCCTCACTCGTTAAATTTGGGAATTTATATTTTAAAACTCAAATATGAGATTATGCTTGCTAAAAGTTGGTTTAAAATTATGCTTAAATTGATTGTTTAATTATATTTAAAACGTAACACAACTCGAGCTTGAGCTTTATATACCAAAAGAAAGTGATAAATTATGCAAAACAATCTCTAATGAAATTTAATTTATGTTAGACTTGATTCTATGAAGTTTTTGGGGCTCGACTTAAATAATTATATATTCCAAATTGTTTGTTTTAGGAGCTTTAATTTATTTATTCAAATAGCCCGTTTCTTATTAAATTAATTAAAAAAAAGTTATTGATTGACAATCTTTAGATATATCAAATAGGGCTGAAAAATCAAATCAAGTTACTCGGTATTTGACTCGAGTTCGTATGATAAAAGCTCATTTTAGTACGGTTCGTCATACTAATCAAACAAGCTTGAATATTTTTTTTTGTTTGATAACTTTTGAAGCTCGGCTGGAGCACGACTCGATAAGCTAAAAATTGAAAAAATACATGTAAAATATTAGGCTATTCGATACACTGCTCGAGCTCGTTCGATAAAACCTCGTTTGAGCTCGGCTCGATTGAAAATTAAACCAAGCTCAAACATAAAATTTCAAACTCGATAAAAATCAAACAAAGCTTAAACAGTGTGTTGTTCGGTACTACGCGGCTCGATCAGAGCCCTAAATTACCAAATAATCATCGTTAAATGAATTTTCATTGAGTGAAAGGCCGTACCAAATTAAGTACCAAAGGACACGTCCCAATTGATTTCAATATGCTGAGATTCGTCACCGTTTCGACTTTTTTTGTGCCAATTTAGAGTGAAGCACATCAATCACTCTCAAATAATGTACGTAAAACATTCTTTGATTCCTCCAATCCAATCCAATATTCTAAAAAAGTTCCCCTACCATATTTATTTCACTATAAATTCATCCTTCCACTCTCCATTTTCCTCACTCCAAAACCAAAACCAAAAACAAAACCCTACCTTCAATTATCAATTCATATTCTAAACAAATTTACAATAAATCTCAATTTTGATATTTTTGTCAACTTCATAATCATTTAAATCGAATTTCTTACTGAAATGGAGATGATTAACAAAATTGTGTCCGAGAAGCCGTTGGTGGTCTTTAGCAAGACCTCGTGTTGTATAAGCCACACTATCAAATCTCTCTTTTATGATTTTGGAGTCAACCCTACAGTGTACGAGTTAGACGAGATTTCTAGAGGCCGAGATATTGAGCAAGCGTTGTTAAGACTGGGATGTGACCCGACCGTACCGGCCGTGTTCATTGGTGGTGAATTTGTAGGGGGGGCAAATGAAATTATGAGCCTTCATCTCGATAGGTCATTGAAGCCCTTGCTCAAGAGAGCTGGTGCCTTATGGGTTTGATATTATATTTACTCAGTTTATATATGTATTAGATGCTAATAAATAATATGCATTCAAGTTGTATTAGCTAAATTAAAAAAAAAAAAAAAAAAGAGGGATTGTATTAGCTAGTAGAGGTATATAGGGTGAGATAGTGAGCCTATTTGGTTCAATTTTCCTAAACAACACTATGTACTTAACTAAATAATGTGTACTATATTACACCAGCCTTTTTTTAAATGAAGCTGAAGTGTATGAGTAACCAAAAAAGTAATAAACTATGATTTAAATATTTAAAATATTATTATTATGTTGTACACTTGAGCATTTTACAAATTTGTGAATTTCAATATTTCTAGTAAATTGACATGTGGGTATTATTATATATGACTTTCTTCAAATTTGTACTTTCAACAATCATAGCTATCAAACATATATATCGTTTGATTACTAAGTTTATTTTTTTATAATTGACATTTTCCCCCACAAGTGTCCACACGGACCACACGTGCACACCTACAACGACTATAAACAACCAATATGTTCGAATCATTATTGGAAGATATTTATAATATAATGTATCCGACGCACTTCGAAATGGATTAAACTCTTCTTAAATAAGAAAATAATGACTATAAACAAATTAATGAGGCAATGATCAAATAACTATGAAATGTTTAAGCACTTTGTTGAATTGTTCAATATTATCAAAAAGTGAGATGATTAAATAAGCAAGTCAAACTGGATACTGCTTTAAAATCATAAACCTGAAAATTAAAACCTCATAAAGTTGGTGTAATTATTTTATATTTTGTTTAAGGAATCAGGTAAGGTTACTTTTGAGTCTTTTAGCCAAATATATGTAGGGGTGGGATCGGACGGGATTTTGGGAATTCGGGTGTTTTGGGACGGGATATCGGGTTTCGAATTCTCAAATTCAAATATTGAAACCCGGTAGATCAACCAAGGTCCCGAGAGTTTTGGGTACCCGATTTAATTTTGGAATTTCGGGACGGGACCGGGTGTCCCGATAAACAATTAATTTTTTTTAGTTTAATGCAACTTTAAACCGCCTCGGATCTTCTATGACAATATTGGTGTGCCATTTCACCATTTTGCGCCACGTGCCACTTGGAGTTATGCACCACATTTTAGACTTAAAAAGGATTTCAATACCTCAAGATCTGATTTGAAAATTATCGGAGAAACTTGAAAATTGAAATCATCTGCGATGATATATGTTGAACAACTCGGACGTTGGCGAGTAACGGATCAGAGGCGGATGACGGGAGTTGAGTTGTGGTGGAGTTAAGATTGAATTATATAGAACAAGAATACATAGAGGGATATGTGAATGATTGAATTTTGATTTAAATTAGGTATTTTGATTATATATACACACACACACACACAGGGCCGGCCCTAGACATTCGGGGGCCCTAGGCGAATTACAAATTTGGGGCCCTTTGTTATAAAAAAATATATAATTAATTTATTTTTTAATTAAAAGCAAAAATATTAATTAAATATTGACATATTATATTCTCTAACATATTATTTTTTAGATAGATAATTAAATTTAACATATTAATTTTTACATAGATAATTAAATAACAAACTTATTTAACTTTTAAAAGATTCAAATGTGAATTTTTTTGTCTAATTTTTAATATTAAAAATATTATTTTAGCCGAAGCAAATTTTGCAACTATATGTACATCCTTAACTCTATTTCATTCTTTTACAAATATGATAATTGATTGCTTGACTTTATTTCATTTCGTGACATTATTAACTATATTAATTATATATTATCATGTAAAAGAAAAGTTATACATCATTTATAAAAAGATACACATACATATAAAAATATGGACGGGGCTAGACCAATTTTATTGTGGGTGAAATTCTTTTTTACAATGTAGTAAGTGAGAAAGTAATAAGCAGAAAAATCATATTATAAAGAAAAAACTGTATTCTTTTTATAATAATTAAGATTTTTTTTTAAAGCACTTATTAAGGAAAAAATTGACAAGAAATCATTAAATAAGAAAAATAATTAAAAGAATAATTACTACGAATGGGAAATAAAAAAGACGAACATTATTACCGAAAAAAAAGTTAAATAACACAAAACAATCAAAATATAAGAAAAAAACTTAATATTGGGATTTGAAACCTAGACCCCCACTCATCAAGAGAAAATCTTACCAAGTGAGCCAAGACACATCTTATGTACATAAAATTAATAAAATTTAAAATATTTAACTTTTTAATTTTCCTAAGGCCTATAAAAATTTTGTAGAACTAATTTATCCCTTCAGCCAGAGAGTGTAACTCACTTGTTGAAATTGTGAATGTGCATAAAAAGTGTTATGTAATATAGGGAGTAAATTGTCACATTTATCATAACATAGGGAGTAGATTGTTACATAATCACATAAGAAGTAAAGTACTATATATAAAAATATCAGGAAGATGATATGAAAAATTTCTAAAATTATAGGGGGATAAATTATTTCTTTTAAATTACATAAAGATAAATTGAATATTTTGGATATCACGGACAAATCGGCATTGACTCTAATATAGGGAGGCCCAATTTAAAAATTAAAGAAAACATTCCTTAGGCTCATGTTAAAGAGGTGGCCCATACAATATAGTCAATGAGGCCCAACTAATATTATATATTATATATTCAATTACTGGTCCAACAGGCCCAATACTAAATCTGAACTTATTTTATTTAAATACAGTAGCAAGTAGATTCGAATCAGCCATTCACAATTCCCTAGAATTTATGTGGGCCCCCACCTGGTCCCGCTCGCAGTAAATGCTTCTCTCAGCACCTCGAGTCACTCACTTACATATAATCAAACAACGGTCAAGTGTCTCTCTTCGGTATCTTGCGTCCGGTTTTCTCCAATTTCACTCAAAACTACAGTATAAATATTGTTTATAGTTTTTCTGTTTATTCTATTATAAATTTCATTTGAATTTAATTTTTTATTATTAGAATCTAGCATTCCCTTATACATATGGTTCAAATTACAATCCACTTCTTTTGAAATTATAGACCAATTTTTTTATATTTTCGGTCAAAAACATTAAAAATAGTACATATTTGAATCAATGGAGATGAAAATAAAGTGTAATTTCGAAACTATTTATTCCTTAAACTCAGTTATTTTTCTTAATATAGTAACATTTTTTTACAATATTTCCTCGTGTTTCGGTAACATTTCTAAAAATTATCAAAAAAAATTTAATATTTAAATGACCGAAATAGACAACTCGAAACAAAATTTTGATACATATTTGAAACTGATTATCGAACCTTGAAAATAATATTACTCCAACAATTATTTGATAATAAATTTTGGATTTAAAATGATTCAATGCTTGCACATTCTATTTAACTTTTTTTTGGATAAAATATTTTACTCTTTATATACTTAATATTTAAATTTTAAATCTTTATTGAATTTTTAATGTGCAAGCTTTCTTGTTTTAAATTGATACAAGAACGATGAAATTACACAATTGTACTTATAAAATTTCAAAAAATACTTGAAACAATCTTACCATTTAAAAATTAGTATAAATGAATTAAGTAAAAACTTTAACATCCACTAGTACTATAAAAATATCTAAAGAATCATGTCATCCCATTAACACTATTATTGAAATATCTACACGCTTATATCCAATTCAGAGAAAATAAAATTGCCAAAATAACATTTCCTTGGTCAAAAAAAAAAATAATAATAAAAATGGGAATTGCATCCAACTGTATGGAAGGGAACCACACATGGCCTCGTCGCACCACCGCGCGCATTTTATCATTCACCCACTGCCCAACGTAAACTCATGTGAAACACATCACACAAACAGACAGCACACTAACATACGCACCCCCATACCTGCCTCTCTTTCATTCACAGTAACTCCAGAAGTAAATACTGTAACATGACTTTTAGACACCAGAACCAATACTTACATACACATTTCTGTATCTATACACCTCACGAAAACGACGTCGTATGTCATTATTATAGAAACGTCCAAGATTTAAAGCTTTGATACACTTGCATTGTGAAGCCCTAACTCTATCGGATAACTTTTTTTTTGGTTTGCCTAATTCTCAAGGTATGTAATATAGTGTATGATTGTATATACTGTATTATAATCTATAGATACACATTGTTGTATGTATACACGATGTTTTTTGAGTTTTTAGTTAGCTTATGTGTAGCTTAATTTTGCTCTTTTTTTGGAGGTTCTGATCGTTAAGATTTAGGAATTTTTGCGAGCAACAAAATGTTTGGCTTCTCCAAAAGAAGAATGAAGCTTGGAAGGTGAGATACATACACACAGACGCATTTTAGTTTTGATTTGGTGTGAGTGTTGTGTGTTTATATGCAGTTTATTAGTTAAATAAAATGCATTGCTATATTTGCTCCTTTTTATTATGTCTACTTTTTGTTGGAAAAGTGGTATTAATAGGCATTTTTAAAACTTCTGCCATGAAAAGTAGTGGTTGGTGTGTCACCATATAAAATGGGTCAGTTTTGAATGGGAAATATCTATTTTTGAGGAAAAAAATCCCTGCAATGGGACAAACCGAAAGAGGAAATGATAACAAAATATTTGGGGATGAGGGATTTTATATATAGTTGCAGTTAATTTGAATGATTTTGGGGTTTATTATCAAAAGAATGTGTGGATTTTGACTTGGGTGTTTCTTATTAAATATGTATGCTGCAAGCCCTTTCTTTGTGTATATATGTGTGAGGGAGGTGCAAATGTTGGACAAATTTAGATAACAATGTTAATAGTTTCTTTTTTGTAAAGGCTCAGCGGATTGTTACGTAAAAATACTTAATTGGGTACTGAAAATTTGGATGCATTGGACATTTTGAATCGACTGCTATACTTTCTATTGTTGGAAATGCTGAACTGGAAACTAAGAATGGCATAGTGGTGAAGCCCCTCCAATTAATACTATTTCCATCCATGAAATATGAAAAAGAACTTAAACTGATCCCTATTCTAGATATAGATGATCATAATAAAGTCATTGACTGCCATCACTTGTTGGAGTCGCGATAAAGACAGAATATGCAGGTGATAGAGAAAACAAAGTATTGCTTATGCATGATAAAATGCATGCTTTTACTTGCAAGCAAGTGAGATTACAGTGTTTACGTTAATGAGATTTGAATTCACATTGTAGAGCGTCGTGATCATACTTATCATTTACCAAATTTGTATTTCCATGTTAATTTTATCCTTCTAGCCTACTTTTGTTCTTTACATTATGATAGAAGAGAAAATTTACATAGTTTTTAAGATCCTTTGATAATTTTTTTGTACTTTCTGCCAGATTAAAAGTTCAACTCTCAGACTCTGCTCAGGGTACTAAAAGTCCTATAAGGCCCACTAAACGATTTAGCAGTTCTAACGTAAGGATTAAATATAATTTCTTGTAATATGTCCAGTTTAAGGTTCCATTCCTTGTAAGCTCTTCTATCTTGGCAGGGAGAAGGTGTTGCGGCTATAATTTATGAATCTGATGAACTCAACTGCCAATCTTCATCTAATGCACCCGAACTTTGCAACTCTACCTCAGGAAGCTCTGAAAACTGGAGGGCACTTTCCATTGTTGGAGAGAAGCCTACACCTCGCTTCAATGTAAAATATATTGGTCCTACTTATTTAAAAAATGTTGATTTTGTCGCCTTAGCATTTTCATTATTTATATTAAAATTAGAAAATAATTTAATATACTTTAAATAGCACGCAGCGGCAGTTGTTGGGAACAAGATGGTGGTAGTTGGTGGAGAATCTGCAGATGGGTTGTTGGAAGATGTGCAGGTAGCATTGTCATACTTGAATGTTATGGTGAAGCAGAAAATACTCTAATATCTTCAGTGTTACTCAGGTACTGAGTTTCGACAGAGTTTCCTGGACTAGGGCTTCATCAAAGCTTTACTTATCACCGAATAGTCTTCCACTAAAAATACCTGCATGCAAGGGTCACACTTTGGTAAGGCAACACATCCTATGTAATGTGAATTCTTCTGTTACCTTGATAAACATTATGAAAATTAGATAATTTTACCTTTTTTGTTTTTTATTGAGTTTAGTGAGTTGAGGGAACATCATAATGAATGATAAGCTGATTACAACTAAATGACACGGTATATATTTTACATTTCTTTCTGTCTAGCCTATGTAGGTGGTACAGAGAAAGACTACATGTCATTTAAATAAACGCATGATTAAGTAAGTAAACAGTCATTAATATTCTGGTATTAGTAGAGAAAATAGACTGACGAGCTTGAAAAGAATAAATATTTTGCTCTATCTATCCCACGAAGGCAAGACTTTTTTTATTACATGCCATGATGATTTTGTAACCAACTTGTTACCTAACCATCTCTCTTAAGCTACATCTGAGTGTTCATCAATTTATTTGATTTACGAATGATGACTGCTTAATATGTTCATATATGTGATATGAATTAGTTTGATAAATTTTGTTGGTCCTACTCATTGTCTTATTTTTCACTTTGTAGGTTCCCTGGGGCAAGAAGGTGCTTCTTATTGGAGGGAAAACTGAACCTGTGAGTGAGAAAGTCTCAGGTTAACCTTTTCCTCTTCTGAAATATTTCTAAAAGTTTTCTGCAAATCTCTCATTAACATAGTGTCAACCATAATATAATTTTTTCCTACTATCGTTCAGTTTGGGCGTTTGACATGGAAGCAGAATGCTGGTCACTTGTTGAAGCAAAGGGAGACATTCCGGTAATTTTTGCTTTGTAAATAGAGCATTTAAAGAGAATTAAGTATCCTCTGACCCTGTAGGCATTAATGTTGTACTTTGCACCGAATATGTTTATGAGATTAGTATTTTCGAGAAATATTCAGTCCAAGTTTGGTTATCTTGGTTTAGTTTAATATTTTTATATTCAATGAGCCATAGTTCTACTTTATTTTGTACAAGCATTTGTACCTAATGCATCAACTGCTATGTTTTCCATTACTGGGATTTGATAGGAAAGAATGAGGAATTCCTTGTGCGGCGATATTTATAAGAGAAACTTATATTTTGCATTGTTGTTCTCATGCTACTATGGTACATAATTTTTCTTTATACTTATGTTAATTTTCTTAAAAACGAGAATCTGAGGAAATTTCATTTGAGAATTTTGCATATCCACTTCATTTTAATGTAAGGTTTATTATATAGAGATTACTAACTAAACATAGCACAATTGATAGGCTGCTCGTAGTGGTCATACAGTTGTCAGGGCAAACTCCGTTCTAATATTGTTTGGAGGTGAAGATACTAAAAGGAGGAAACTCAATGATCTGCATATGTTTGATCTGAAGTCTCTAACCTGGCTCCCTCTTCATTGCACGTAAGTAATTCTCATGGAAGTTTGAAGTTTGTTCAGCTTTTTTGTGCCTCTGGCCAATAATTCTTTTTTGATTGTGTCTTAGTTGTCTTTCTAGACTATATTCTTTTTTCTTGATTCCACACATGGAGAAAAAATGCATTTCTTGATTCATATTTTATCTACTGAATTGTTCTCATTGCCAGGGGACCAAGACCATCTCCAAGATCAAACCATGTTGCTACACTTTATGATGACAAAATGCTTTTGGTTTTTGGTGGGGCATCAAAATCTCGGACTCTAAATGACTTGTACTCCCTTGACTTTGAGGCGGTTCGTGGACAGTTTTCTCTGGCTTAACTAATTTTACAGATTCTTAAATTATCATAATCAGAAATGAATGTGATGCATGCTTCAACTTATACTTATGCACGATTCTTTCCTCAGATGGTTTGGTCTAGAATCAAAATAAGAGGTTTTCATCCATCAGCTAGAGCTGGATGCTGTGGAGCACTATGTGGAA
Source organism: Penstemon eatonii (assembly GCA_038501285.1). NCBI lineage: Eukaryota > Viridiplantae > Streptophyta > Magnoliopsida > Lamiales > Plantaginaceae > Penstemon > Penstemon eatonii. The sequence continues at coordinate 61,844,810 of CM076715.1, read as the reverse complement.
CTAAGTGGTATATTGCTGGTGGTGGTAGCAGAAAGAAACGTATGTTTCTACTGGCTAACAGCCTACTCCTTTTTAATTTCATGCTACCTGTTCTTTGGGTATTCATCCAATTGTTGTGATACATTTATCAATACAGCTTCAAATGCTTCTAATTTACTTGATTATAAGCTAAGAGTCTATTCAAAAGTGGTGATACTGTGGTTGTTGCTCATCTGTTCGAATCATTAAAAGTTGTTAGTGTAAAATTGACTCTACTTTCAGTACAAGTCACTTATCTTAGTGCACACTCTTCTTACCCCCCATTTTGAAATTGTTTTGCCCTTTTACAGGACATTCGGAGACCTTGATACTGGATGTTCTTAAGCTTGAATGGTCAATTGCTCTTGCATCACCTCCATCTTCCATCACTACCTATAAGGTCTGATTAGGTTTTTCGATTCTTGTAAATATGTTATGATCCTTAATATGAAAATGTAAATTTAGTTGGTGAAATACTGAAATATTCAATGATTGTTAATTCATTTGATGTGGTACTCTTTCATGGTGTGTGATTTATCCTTGCACCCTTAAAAAGCTGTCCAGTCTTGCTTTTGAGGCCTTTTGATTTTCAATTTAACTATTGTAGACCAGCCATAGTCGATTAGGATACTGCTTTCACATCATATTAAATAATTTGGTGAATTCCCTGGAGTCTTCAGTGGTTTACACAAATGCACTCATTCCAGTATTCATGGATGCAGACTTGGTTAAATGAAATTTCATAAATTTTACCTATGCATGTATCCCTGTTTCCAACCCTTTTTGTTTTTGTTTTTGTTTTTGTTTTTGTTTTTGTATTTAATTTAATTTAGCATTACTGGACCTGTAAAACATTTTTTGTTTGTTCTGCAGGGGTTTAGTCTCGTTCTTGTGCAGCACAGAGAGAAGGATTTTCTTGTTGCATTTGGTGGATCCAAGAAGGATCCTTCGAACCAGGTGCTTTATTAATCATATGTATTGCTTTTCTATGTTATTACAAGTTTTTTTTTAAGTTTTTATCCTGTTTCACTCGTTTCTTCACAGGTTGAGGTCCTTGCCATGGAAAAAATTGAATCATCAATGATTAGAAGATCAACTTTGAGTAAAGTTGCTGGAACATTGTTGTCTGAGAATCGCTCATCATCTCTAGGATTGTCCACTCAACCAGGCAACGTGTCACTCAGTGGTCATTTTGATTCTGTCCCAAAACTGAATTTAGCATCTGCAATCGAGCAACATGGATCTGGTAGAAAATCACTGTCAGAATCCTTACTTGTTGACCCGAGTTCTGCTCCTGGTAATGTCTCCCTTCGCAAGCAATTTTATAGTGAAGAGGAGAATGCCGATATGACATCAACAAGGAGCTCAGACTACAAAAATTCCTTCCGGGTAAACTATTGATAATCTCTTTTTAGTTATCCTAGTCACAATTATCTTCTTTATCATGCTCCAGCTATCATCAACAACGATTATAGTCTTCCATTTTAAGTCAAGTACATAATATCATTTCCAGACAATGGAGCAAAATACAAAGCCACTCGATTCTGGAGGTGCAATCAGCTATAGTGGAGATAAATATGCAGAAGAAACATCTTCAACACCTGAATCTGACAACTTGAACATTCAAGACAAACAAGGTAGTGGAAGCTTGGTATTAGATAGTGATGAACTTCTTGGATCTCAAGAAACCGAAGGTAAATCGAGAATAACAGCTCCATCTAGTATTTACCAAGCAAAACTAGCTGGACTTTTGAAAAAGAACGGTATTCTGGAAGGACAGTTGGCAGCTGCAGTGGCTGGTCGTGATGCAGCAGAAAAGAATCTGTCATCTGCTCTCAAAAGTAGACATGAAATGGAGAAAAAGTTGGCAGACACAACAAAGGAGATGGAAATGCTTAAAGAGAAGCTAGCCAATGTTGAGTTTGCACAGGAAGAGGCTAACAGTCTCTCCAATATTGTCCACTCTGATAACGTAAGACTTGAGCACGATGTGGCCTTCCTTAAGGCTGTTCTGGATGATACCCAAAAGGTATTATAATTAGATCGGCTATACTATATATATACACACACTCATATACACATCACATATATTAATATGGTAATATTGCATTTTTAGTCCCACAGGCTAGACCTTCAGCACTTTTGGTCATGCATTTTGCAAAGTTGCACTTTCAGTCCTAACTTTTTGGAAAACATTTTGCAATTTTGGTTCTATCACACATTACATCCAATTTTATCAAAAGTGCAAACCTGAGGCAGTCCAATGGGACCAAAGTACTAGAGAAAGACTTTTCAATAGGATCAAAATTGCAAAAATTACACAGAGAAGGACATAGAATCAAAATTGCAGAGCATTTTTATATATTTGAACAATAAGTGCAGTTTAGTAAAACCTAGGACCAGAAGTGATGAGGGTCCAATCCTATGGGACTTGCAGTGTAGTTTTGTCATATACTCTCTTCGTCCCTAAGTTCTTACTCATATTTCCCTTACTAGGATGTCCCAAAACAAAAGGAATTATTTTTAAAAGAAAAACTCACATAGAGTAATGATTTTACAAAACTAATTCTCAACCACTACTTTTAAGGGAATAAATGGAAGGATACCAAAAAGTTTCAGTATATTCCTACATTTTAATCTAAAACTCCGTGCTAAAAATAAAGGGAGCAAAAGTTTAGGGACGAACGGAGTATACATTACATAGTACCAACTTCACCTCTTAGTAATTATGGATAGCTCTCTTGTTTGACTGGAATATGTTGCAGGAACTTCATTCAACTAGAGGAGTTCTTGCTGGAGAACGAGCCAGAGCATTCCAACTACAGGTATTTCTTTATCTTCTAAGGACTCAAAATAAGATGAAATGAAACTATGGCTTAATATATGGATAATATAGGGCGATGATTTTATATATGTGTTAGTACAGTATTTAGGACAAGGTCTAAATATGGCCCCTAACAAACCAACGGCTTGCAAATGTCATTATATTTGATGCACTTATTTTTTTTCTTCAAGGATTGCCGTTTGGCCATTCTTTCTCCAATTTTTTTTTATTTTTAACTTCTCGGCCATTTTCATTTCCCATTGCATCACATTTTTTCGGAAAAATCATTGCATCACATTGATTTATGCATGCAGGTTGAAGTTTTCCATCTGAAACAGAGATTACAATCATTGGAAACTCGAGCTCCGACCCCGAGGAAGCCTTTCCATGTTTAGTGCGTAGGATTCTCGTTTACCGCTTTGGGTATGATCACTTAGTTTCACCAGTGGGCAATGTATGTATTTTCAACAGTATATATAAATCTTGACTCTCAGTTATATTTGTTATAACAACTCCCATTTTTTTCTTTTAATTTTGTTATTTAGTTTCTCTTTAAAAGTTCAGCCGGTTTGAAATAAAAAAAATTGATCTGCCAAAAGTGTGACTAATTTAAGTTTTTTTTTTTGGTTGAAGACAAAAATGTCCTTATTCAAGTTGTTAAGTATATTAATAAAATATAATTAGACATGAATTTTTCTTAAAATTTCTCATCAAAGTAGGAAAATATTTTAAGAAAATTTTGTAACTTCTTTTCCTCCTAACAAAGCACCATGAATATGAAAGAAAAACAAAAGCATATCAAATTAGAGAGAAAAAATGCAAATTTAGTCACCTAAGTTTAATTCTAAACACACAATAGTCACTCAACTTTCAGGAACAAAATATATAGTCGCTCAAGTTACAATTAATAGCATTATTCATTACCAACTCTATGACATTTGACGGACAAATAACGGAGTATCATCACTAGAGCTGTCAATGGAGCATATTTCAATCCGGATCCGTCCGAATCCGGTCCGATTTATTTGGATAATTGTCCGATTAGAGATTCGATGGACTTGATCCGATTATAAAGATCCGTAGTCCGAAACTCATGGAGCGAATATGGATTTAGCTCGATCTGATCCGTTAAAGATCCGTATCCGACAATAAATAAAAAGAAAGATATATATACATATTTTTTTTATAAAAGTAAGTATCATTAATAATATTTCAACGTCAATTTAAGAAGATAGTAATTTATAACTCATTTATAAATTTATTTAAAATAATATTTTCATTCTACAAATATGAATATAGTAAAGAAACTTTGAACATGTGAGCTAAAATCAAATAAAATTAAAAAGTTAATAAACTTGTTTTAGGAAAAAATATTCATTTAACTTTTTAAATGAAAATTTATTGGATCCAAAAAAGATTCGATATCCGTTTAAATCCGATCAAGATTCGTTGGATTCAAAAAATCTCGATCCGAGTGTTGGATGAAGATGAAGATCATAGGACAAGCAATTTTGAAGTTAAAGGGAGGTTTTGATGATTTCCAAAACATCTTAACCAGCTAAGCTAGGAAAGCTTAGTAAAAATCCCTTGGAAGAATTTTGATCAGATATCTAAAGCTATATCAGTCAAGTCAAAATTCAATATGGTCCAGAAGACTACTGATCTGCTGTTGAGGGAAGAAATCAGATTGGTGAAGATCAGCCGATTCAAATCAGATTAGTTCATGTTTGGGATCAGCTCTGTTCATCATCAGACTAGTGATTCTCATCAGCCGTATGAAGATGATCACGAAGTCTCCCCAACGGTAATAAATGCACTTGGAGTAATTAATACTGAAGACTGAGGGTATTAAAGACAAATGATTGAAGGAAAGCATCGTATTAGCTTAGTGAATTAAATGCGACTGACAGAAAGTACTGTTGACAGTATTGTCGCAGAGCAGAGAGCTGTTTGCGGAAATTAAGGACCAGTACCCGAGGAATTTGAATTATGTCTTTCTTTAACGGACATTTTTCAAACCTGGAGTATAAATAGTTCATGAGACTGAAGAAGAGAAGAACAACACAAAACTCTGAGAGAATTTCCGAAGCAAAATCTCTAAGTCTCAAGAACAGCTCACTCATCAGCTTAGTCATTTGTTGACAAAAGCCGAAGTTGAAGATAAACGATAAATATTTTTCTGAGTGAAAAACTGTGTAAAGAGTGTTGTGCGAAGTGTAGATCCATCTGTGTGAGTGATCTAGCTTCAGTGGATAGGTTTTCTTAGTGATCTCCTATTGTGAGCTTACGGTCAGATTCAGTAAACTGTGTGTTTATAGTATAACCCAAGATCTAAGTGACTTGGAAGAGTGGACTAAATGATTTTTATCTATATAACCACTATAAAAATTCTGTGTGTTTTTAACTTGCATTATTTCCTTGCATATTTTCAAAATTGCATAAAAACACCTTATCAAAACTGTTAAAAGATTTTAAAAGGAGTATATTCAAATTGGGGACAAAATCTTTCTGAATAGACTAAGTACACTTGTAAAAAACACTTTCAAATATCCGCTGCAAGTGCCCTGTTTTGAAGTTCGCTGAAATCAGCTAAGTAGTAAAAAGAGAAGTGGCTAACTGTGATGTTCAAAGATTTGTTCAACGATCAGCTTAGTCAGCTTACTGACCTATAACAGCTTAGTCTGCTGACAGACGACTGAAAAGTTTTAAAAGTCTAAAATTTTCAGAGGTCTATTCACCCCCCCTCTAGACCTCATCTGACCACTTGGGACCAACAAGTGGTATTAGAGCGGGCGGTTCATTAGAATCAGCTACCTGATCAACGAGCTTGATCCGAGTGGTTTTCAAAGGTTTTCAAACTTTTCAAAAGAGCATATTTTTGAAAAATCAAAACTGTTTGAAAATGGATTGTATCAGCCATGTTCCCCACATAGCTGGTATGAGCTTCGAAGACTGGAAGATCAGAATGGAGATCTTCTTAGCTGCCTACAATGACAACATGTACACATGTATCATAAAAGGTCCATTCAAATTCACCAAGACATAAAGGTTGATGAAGTTGACATAGTGGTGGAAAAAGATCTACAAGAGATGACAGCTGAAGAAATTAAGCTGTACAATCTTGACAAAGTTGGCCGTTTCATCATGACCAAAGCCCTGGATAATGACATATTTGATAAAGTCAAGCATTGCAAGACTGCAAAAGAGATGTGGGAAAAGGTTCGTGACATGAGCGAAGGAAACGACGCTATCAAAGAGCATCAGCTGAGTGTTGCTCTGGAAAAGTTAGACAACTTCAAGATGAAGTCTGCTGAAACTATTGACCAAATGGACACTAGGTTTACAAGGACGTTGAATGAAGTTCTCAAACTTGGAAAAACCTTCACTGACAAGGAGATCACCGTCAGAGTGCTGAAAGCTCTGCCTCCAAAGTTCAACATGAAGGTGACAGCCATGGAAGTGTCAAGAGATTTGGGAAAGATCTCTCTTACCGATCTGTTCTCAGTACTCAAGGCTCATGAGTATAAACTGCCAAGAATGGGTATTGAAGAAACCTCAACTTCAGGCCCCACAGCTGCCCTGGTTGCTGCTGAAAATCCAAGAAGACCAGCACACAAAAGCAAAGAAGTGGACTCACCTGATGAAGCCACAATACTCAACAACAAGGAGTACACAACTGGAGACGTTGCATTGCTGATGAACAACTTCAAAAAGTTCTACAAAAGAAAAATGAAAAACAAATACAACAATGCTTCCACTTCTAACCCTACTTCTTCTTCTCAAGATAAGGATTCCTATAAATCCAAATTAATGTGCTACAATTGCAGGAAATTGGGACATTTCATTAGAGACTTTCCATATCCTAAAGCTGAGAAGTACACAGAAGAAGAAAAGAGAATCAGAAAGGAAAGAAAGCATCAGAAGGGCAAGGTGCTATTAGCAGAAGCAGAGAAGCTGGCTGCTATCTACTCGTCTAATTCAGATTCAGACACTTCTGATGAAGAGTCTAGTGAAGAAGAGAGTCCTGCACTTATCTGCCTGATGACCAAGGAATCTGATAACTCTGAGGATGATGAGGTAACTCCTCTTGAAAATGAATTGTTCAATTCATTTGAGCAAATGGTAGTTAATAATACAAGTATTGTTGATGCATTTGCAAAGCTTAAGGAAGAGCTGATATTGCTAAGAAAGCAAAACAGTTCACTGAGACTTAAGGTTGAAAAACTAAAAGAATCAGCTGAGTATAAATTACTTGAGCAAGAGAATGAATCTCTGAAAGCTGAATGTGAAGTTTATAAGGGTAAAATCATGGAACTTGAAAAGATCATTGAGTCTCATGATAAATCATCTGTTGCATCCACTCACATGTCTAGTAAACAGAAGATGCCTTTAAATCAGGACAAGTTAGAACTGAACCATACTGAAAAATTTGTATCAGCTGACAACAGTAAGGTCATCCTGTATGTTCAGACAATTAAACCTGCTTCACCTGAGAAAGAATTAAAGGAGAAGAAAACTCCTGAGGCTAAAAAGAGCAAAGAGCCTAGTACAGGAAAATAGATTGGTAAGACCAAACAGAAGAGTCCTAGGAAGTCTTCTGATAAGGCTAAAACCAATCAGACTAGTGGCAAAATTAAGTCATCTGTTAATGAGCATGCATCTAGTAAACCAATAAAGCATAAGAACAAGAAAAACCAGAATGCTTGGTATGGAAATGAGTCATATTATGTGCAACCTGCTGCATATCCTCCTATGTATCATGCACCTCACTTTTCAACTTACTATGCACCATATCCTGCTCATCCAATGCATGCATATCCTGCCTATCATGCATCTTATTCTGCTTATGAGCATCATCCTTATCATACTGATTTTCAACATAGCAAATCTGATGGATATGATGAAGATAAACATGTTCATGCTCCTGTCAAAACTCAGAAGCCTAAGAAGCCTACGACTTCAACATCTTGGGTTGTCAAGGGTGGAACTAATCCTTCAGGACCCTCTCAATAAGGGTACCTAAAATAATTTTTATTTTGTTTTGTAGGTTAGGATTAGGAGTAGGAGTGAAGTAGTGAAAATTTGGTACTTGGACAGTGGTTGTTCAAGACACATGTGTGGAAGCATACATGAGTTGACTGATGTTGTTGCTGTGGATGGTCCTAAAGTAACTTTTGGAGACAGCAAGGTAGGCAAGATTGTAGCAAGTGGAAGATTAATCAAAGGCAACATAGAGATATCTGACGTCTCCTATGTTAAAGGCCTCAAATACAATTCGCTGAGCATAAGTCAATTTTGTGACAAGGGATTTTCAGTCATCGTCTCATCAGATAAGTGCTACGTTGAGCATATTGGTACAAAGCAGGTTATTTTATCTGGAAGACGACAAAGAAATGTATACACAGTGGACTGGAATTCTGTTGACAAGAGTTCAAGTATTTGTTTGGTGGCATCAACACCAAGTGAAGTCAGTTGGCTGTGGCACAAAAGAATGAATCATGTGAATTTCAAGACCATAAATAGACTAATCAAGAATGATCTGGTTGAAGGAATTCCAAAGACTGTCATGAGCAAAGATAAGCTCTGTGACGCCTGTCAGAAGGGTAAACAAATCAAGTCATCCTTCAAGAGCAAGAAACACCAATCATCTGGAAGGATTTTGGAGCTGCTGCAAGTGGACTTATTTGGACCCATTGATCTAATCAGCAATGGTGGATAGAAGTACTGCCTAGCTGTTGTGGATGACTATTCAAGATATACTTGAGTGATTTTCATGAAGAAGAAAAGTGAAACCAAGGAGCATCTGATTGAAAAGAACATGAAGATATTGAAGATCAGATCAAATAGAGGGACTGAATTTACAAACTCAACTGTTGAAGAGTATTGTAACATCAGAGGCATCATCCATGAGTACTCTGCTACCAGAACCCCTCAACAGAACGGAGTTGCTGAAAGGAGAAACAGAACTCTTAAGAAAGCTACCAGAACTATGATAGCTGAAGCAAAGCTGCCCCACAGATTCTGGGCAGAAGCAACAAACACAGCTTGCTTTACCCAAAACAGATGCATGATCAACAAACATCAAAACAAGACTCCATATGAAGTTTGGAACAACAGGAAGCCAGACATTCATCACTTTAGAATTTTTGGTTGTAAATGCTTTGTTTTAGATAATGGGAAAAATCACCTTACTGCCTTTGCAGAAAAGGCTGATGAAACTGTTTGTGTAGGATACTCTACTATTAGTAAAGCTTATAGAGGCTTTAACAAAAAAACTTTACTTGTAGAAGAATCCTTTCATGTAGTATTTGATGAACCAAATCAATCTTCTAATAAGAATCAAATCACTGATCAAGATCTGTCTACTGATTTTCAGAAATTGAGTGTTGAAAGAAATGAAGAGTACATACCTATCATACTACCTGATCTCAACTCAGCTGCTAACTCAAGTGCTGTTCAAAATCACTCTGCTGATTGTCTAACAGACGAGTTGCAAACAGCTGACAGACCAGGGACTGTTCAACAGACAGCTAATGTTCAACGACTACTACTGAAACTCCAACAGTAGTGTTGCAAGATCACAACAGAGGACAACATTCAGACTTACACCATGATCTCAGATGGCTCAAGAAACACCCACCTGAATTAGTGATTGGTGATCCTTTGGATAGAGTAAAGACAAGGAGAGCTGCTGCAAATGATGCAATGTTCGTCAGCTTCCTATATCAATTAGAGCCCAAACAAATTGAAGAAGGTCTTAGTGATTCAAACTGGATTGAAGCTATGCAAGAAGAGTTAAATCAATTTGAAAGAAATGAAGTCTGGTACTTAGTACCTAGACCAAGTCATCAAAGTTTAATTGACACTAAATGAGTTTTCAGGAATAAAATGAATGAAGATGGTATTGTCACCATAAATAAAGCAAGATTAGTGGCCAAGGGTTACTGCCAAGAAGAAGGCATTGACTTTGATGAAACCTTTGCACCAGCAGCAAGATTAGAAGCAATCAGATTATTTCTTGCCTATGTTGCTCATAAAAATTTCACAGTCTATCAAATCGATGTGAAATCTGCCTTTCTCAATGGAGAATTGCAAGAAGAAGTTTATGTTGAACAACCACCTAGATTTGAAGCTTACAAAGAAGAAGACAAGGTGTATCGTCTGAAGAAAGCTCTCTATGGACTGAAACAGGCTCCAAGAGCATGGTATGATACCCTATCTGATTTTTTTTAATTAAAGGATTTCGTAAAGGTAAGGTAGATAAGACCTTGTTTACTGTTGAATGGGAGGATCATATATTGCTTGTGCAAATATATGTGGACGATATTATTTTCGGTTCAACAAATTAACAGATGTGTGACAAGTTCTCCAAGCTGATGCAGAACAAGTTTGAAATGAGCATGATAGGTGAACTAAATTATTTTCTTGGTTTGCAAGTAAGGCAGTTGCCTGATGGAATTTTCATTAACCAAGCTAAATACACAAAAGATCTGTTCAAGAAATTTGGTATGGAAACTAGCTCTACCGTTAGTGTTCCAATGTCTACTGGACTTCGTTTGGATAAAGATGAAGATGGCAAATCAGTGGACATAACCAAATAAAGAGGCATTATTGGGTCACTGTTATATCTAACAGCTAGCAGACCTGATATCATGTACTATGTTGGGGTTTGTGCGAGATATCAATCAAATCCTAAGGAATCTCATCTCCTGGATGCCAAAAGGATACTTAGATACCTTACAGGCACTCAAGAATTGGGATTATGGTACTTAGAGAATCTGGATTTGAGCTAATAGGTTATTCAGATTCTGACCTTGCTGGATGCAAGCTTGATAGAAAGAGCACAACAGGTGCCTGTCAATTCTTAGGTAGTCGTTTGCTCTCATGGATGAGTAAGAAATAGACTTCAGTATCCATATCTACTGCTGAAGCTGAGTGTATAGCTGTTGGAGCTTGCTGTGCACAAATTCTTTGGTTGAAGCATCAACTAGAAGATTACAACATCAAGATCAGTGGAATCCCAATCTACTGTGACAATACAAGTGCAATCTCTCTTACTCAAAATACAACAAGTACTCAAGAACTAAGCATATTGAGATCAAACATCATTTCATCAGGGATCATGTGGAAAAAGGAAATGTTATAATAGAGTATGTTCATACTGACAATCAGATCGCTGACATATTCACTAAACATCTAAGTGATCCAAGGTTTTCAACTTTAAGAGATGAACTAGGACTACTAAATTTAGATGCATAAGCTGAGGGGAACTCATCAGAAGACTGGAGTTTATCAGCTTACTCATCTTATCAACTTCAAGGTTAACTCTCAACAGACTAGTTAACTTATGGATTCTTAAAATCAGGAGGAACATGTAAGACTAGCGGTACTTTTGATTAAAAGATGAAGTTTGTTGATGAAAGTTAGTTGAAGTTAACATTTTCATCAGAGACGCTCTCAATTACTGAAGATTGAAGATTAATTATCTTGCTGGATTGACAAACACCAAAGGAAGATTACTTGTTATTGACTTTCACTAGTAATACCTGTTATCAGAACACTCGTCTGATCAGATAAGTATTAGCTTACTCGTCTGATTATTTATATAAAAGCACTGTTACTTAAAACGCTATATTTGAAAACACGCTTTTATAAGTCGACTGAGGCGGATCGCATTCCCGCCAGTCATTTAATGCTTTTTGAATTTTGAAACGCGTAATTATCGCCCCACGATCAATGCTGAATCAAAACTGATCTAACAGTTCGCGTATAACACGGAAACCGATGTTTTCACCTTTTTAAATACAGATCTGATCAGCTCACTGATCCTTTACGCACCAAAATATTTTCTAAGGCATTAAAAAGATTTTTGCTCTTGTTTTTCTGCAAAAATACTCTCCTGTTCTACTAACTCTTCAGAATCAACCATGACTTCATCACAAGAAGCTAAGGCGGAGGGTATGTATCTTGTCTATGATACATATCACAAGACAGGCAGTGCTCAAATCAATTCTGGAGAAATTCAGAGATGCAACCCTTGTTGACTTTATGGAAGCACATGACGAAATGGTATATAAAGATCAAGTTCTGGAGTACTACGGAGCCAAGGATGTTGTTGACTTTAATGCGCTGGAGATTAAAGCAACAATTGGAGGGAAAGAAATTTGCATCACCCCGGCTTTGTTAAGTGAGAAGTACGGATTGTCTAACAAAGGAAGAACATACCTGACAACCTTGGCTGAAGACAAGGAACAAGAATTTTGGAGCATTTGTGCTCAGGAAGGGGAAATACTATCAGGTAACATAAAGAAAAAGCAATTAAAGGATGAATATAAGCGTATGGCTGGTATGGTAGCCAAAGTGTTTGAAAATTGCACTTTCTCTTTAGACAGTACTCCTATGAAAAGATATGCCACAATGATAGCAATTCATTATGGTTTTGAAGTTAATTGGGTTGTGATAGTTTGGTATATTCTGGCAAATTTCCATAAGAAGAAGGCTCAGACGAATCACAGAATCTTTCTGAGTCACCTGTCCACAGTATTAGGTTGTGTTCTGACGAATGGGAAAGTGGTTCACAATGCTAAGGCAATGCTCTCATATCATTCTGTGAAGGGAGGAAATCCCAAGAGGAAAATGGCTGATGAGGAGACTGATGGGCCCAAGGAAAAAGCTCCAAGTAAGAGAAGAAAAATATATGTTCAAACAGTTAAGCCAGCTGTTCAAGCCAAAACAGATAAAGAGAAGGTAGCAGTTGCTGATGCTATTATTGATCAGACAACAAAAGAGATAGAGAATATGTCTCCTGGTTCACCTTCAAGAACAGTATCAGAAGAGAGACCGGCTGAAAATGTTGCAAAGAGGACTAGAAGTCAGCTGAAAGACACTGCAACTTCAAGGCAAGTTAAATAGAAGGTTGTATCAAAGAAGTCTGCCAAAAGAAAGGTGGTTTTTGAACCATCTCTTACCAAACATGCTGATTTAGTAAGGGAAGGCCCTAAATCAGCTGAGAGGCCTGTTGAAGCTGATCAGACTACAACAGCTGCTGAGAAGTCTACTGCTGCTGATGCAACAGCTTCCCAACAGCCAGCTTCAACTGCTGAGGTTTCTAAACCTCAAGATGATCCTGAAGTGCAGATCATCGAACCTAAAGCAGCCATTCCACTATCATCTGCTGCACCCGAACCTGATGATGTTTCTGCAAAGCCCAAAAGAAATCGGCTTGTTAAAATCAAGATCTCTGCTGCTGAGAAAAAGAGAAGAGAAGAAGAGATGGCAACAAAGAAGCTCAAGGAAGATCTTGACAAAGCTATAAGGCTGAGCAAAATTCAAGCAGAGAAGGAAGAAAGAAAAAGAAATATGACTGCTGCTAAATTAAAAGCCTTAGAAGATGCTGAGCTTGCACAGGTGTTGGAATTGAGCAAGACTGATGCTCATGGACCACAGAGGGCTGGAGGGATAAGGATAGGAGAATCCTTAAATACAAGACAAATTCTTCCCCCAGGCCAAAGGGTTGATAAGTTCCCCTTTGCTGTCAAATGGGCACTGAACATTGTTAATGGATACAGAGGAGCTTTCGCCAGATTTGAAGCTGCTCTGGCTGAATTTGACAAACAGCTCCAACAGGCTACTCTGTTTGTTCAAGAAAAGATCAGATACAACAGATGGAGAGACTACAGAGTAAACAAGTCTGTTGCGGAGATCAAAGCTTGGAAGGAGTTTGAAGCTAAAGAAAATTGGGTACTATCCTTCTTTCAAACTTCCTCTTGTTAGGTTTTGTGGGTATAATTGTCAACTACAACGGTGCGGAATTTAAAATTTTTATACACCACATCCCAGGGTTCTTATTAGCACATATGAATAAGGTTGAATTTATTTCAGCACATAAATACTAAAATAAATAAAGTGGTAAAATTAAGATTTTACCTCACCATAGGCAAGGTGGTGGTTTCTCCGGTCTTCTTTTCGGATCACTAGAGCACCCAAAGTGTTGTGCCTCTAGAGAATAGTCCACACCAGCTGGATCTGTGATTGCTTCAATCCACAGGCTACGAACTAGGAAAGATACACTTCAGATTCAAGAGTTGGATTCGGAACCAACTCTAGATGTAGAACAAGAAGATGGAGAGAGGTGTTGCACGACCGATCTACAACCAGGGGCGGCGGCGGCTTGGTAGTGTAGGGCGGCGGCGGCGGCTAGGGCAAATGGGGAGAGGGGGGCGGCCAAGAGAGAGGAGAGATTAGGGTTGCTTGTGTTTTCTTGCTGTTCAGTGTTTTGAGTCTCCAAGACTCCCCTTTTATAGTAGAGTCCAACCCTATCCCTAATCTCTATCCTTATCCTTATCTCTTTCTTGGCCTAATGGGCCATCAGATAAGTTAGTCCATACCTCTTATTTAATTAGTCCCTTTAAATAAATAAGCCCAAGTCATTTAATTAACCACTTTAATTAAATGGCCCATTTATTTAAATAGTCCCTTAATTAAATATTTAATTAATTAGATAAATCCAATTAATTTTCTCTCTCTAAGAATTAACCCTTTAATTCTTTTCTTTGATTTAACCCCTTTAAATCAATTCGTTCTACGACTGACTATCACAGTTCCAGCTTTTGTGTGTGACCCTCTAGGTTCACCATCAATTGGCCGCAGGATCACATTTCTGTGATTTAATTAATGAGCAATTAATTATTGCTCCGATCAATTAAACTACTTTCAATTGACCACTCCAGAATTAATCTACCATCATTTCAGGAGTACCCACACCTCATGGTCGATGTCTAGCCACAAGCCCATGAGGCCCAACTTCAGGTGAATTGACTTCAGTGAACCTTAAACCTCTTATAAGTACCATGTACATACGGTCCCTCTAACGACTAATTTCCCGATCGAGACCTAGGGTGTGTGAATTGGTCGGCACCTCTAATCATCTCGATTCTGTACTTTCTAATTCAGGATAATACTTCCAGTGTGACTGCTAAATCTGGAAACCCCTTTCCAAATCCGTCACTGACCATGGCCATGGATTTATCGGAATGTATCATCGAAGAATGTACAGGAAATTCCCTCATCCATTACAATGAGTCGGTAGATCCTATATTGATGCTAACCATCCGCGCATACGACTATACGTACCCATGCGCACAATGGACAAGCTATGTGCCCGGCTCCTAAATCAAAGTACGCACACCCGTATACCGAATTCGCCCTAGCATCTCAAGTCTAAGGACTAAATCGTACACTGTTACAAGTCTTGAGAGACATCCCACCACCGATATGCTTTTTACGCACTTCCACAATGGGTCTCTCTGTTCGGGTCGTTCGATGCGTCCGATCCCCTATCGAACCACCTAGTCATATGCACTGACATTAACAATGTCTTGTTCATGAAACAACAACAAATTCACTTTAAGTGAATCATGCATAATCGTACAAGTCTTGACGATTCATTCGATACCCGTCTCGATATGAATCTATGACTTGGAACATTTTTGAGATAACGACCTTTGAGACTGTTTCATGATTAATCGCACCCAATACTGAAGTGAATAGTCCCGTAGTCATGAGTGATCTCAGGGTTTCAACCAATCGCTTAAATGTGTTCGCGAAAGATGAAGATGGCCATTTGTTTATATTATGAATTCTCAATAAAATAAACAGTTCGTATTAATTGATAAATCAAAGATTCTTTCAAGATAAAATAATGTTCCCTATTACAAGCTATTTTGTTGGCTTGCAGGGCACTATCCTATCACCTCTATTGCAAAAGCTTTGGACCCTTATCATGTGAGGGATGTCTTCCATGATTATAGAAGGGGTATAGTGGCAAGAGAAGCTAAAAAGATCAGAAATATACTGCCACTCAAAAGGAAGAAGAATGAAGATCCAATCAAACGTGTTGTACAGATTGTTGTCTATCAGACCTTGGAGAAATGGTCTGAAAGATCAAGATACTTTAAGGGATCTCCAAGTGATCTTCCTTCCTTGCCAAGTATGCAACATATTGATTTGGCCCTGAAGTTAAAACATATGAGGAGATAGTGATTAAGGCTCCTGCCCAAGGATCAATGCCTCTAATCACAAAGGTTATCCATCAGACTACGAAGATATCAAATGATGGAACTCCTGAAACTGTTAAGGTGGAAGAACAATCAGCTGTTCAACAAAAAGCTCCCCAGCCTGATAAAGTTCAAGTTCAAGAAAAGGTTGAAGAGACTGCTGGAGCACTTGTTGTTCACGAAGCTGTTCAGGAGACTGCTGAGCCTGAACAAAAGGGAGAAACAGATGAGGACTTTGCAGATGTCTCAATTCACCAGACTGAACCATTAGCTTCGACTTCCAATCCAACAGCTGACAAGCACTCTGATCTGATGGACTCTATTCAGATGCTGCTGGATCAAGCCTTGGAAGATAGACTTTCTAAGCTGATGAAGTAGATGAAAGATGAAAACAAGAAGATACAAGACGAAAACAGAAGGTTGCAGGAGGAAAACAAGAAATTGATGATGGAAGCAATTGACAACTTTCCTCCAGATAACTCTCTACAACTTCTTCAAAGTATACTCAGCATGAATGGAAATATAGAAGATGTGAAGTCTGATGTGAATCATCTTCACACAGCTCTTCAACGCCATGAAGGAGATATTGCTGATGTATTAAAACTGATCACCAAGCTTGCTGAAGCTGAATCAGAATTGAAAATAGGATGGGCAGCAAACTTGGATGGAGTTGCAACAAAGGTTCATGATGAAGTAGCTACCTTACAACTCAACATGGATTATTTGAATGATCAGACTGATACTCTACATTCTACACTTAACCATCATACATCTCAACTCACTACTATGGATGACAACATTAGAAGGATCTGCGCTGCTATCAATATTTCAGTTGCTGAACCTCTCCCTGCTGATGATGACAAAAAGGGGGAAGAGAAATCAGTACCTGATGAAGAAAAATCAGCTCCAGTGACTGAACCTGTTCAAGTATATGAAGAAAAGGACTCTGCTGATAAGGAGAAAGCTGATGAGAAGGAAACAGAGCCTGCACTTGAACAAGCTAAGAAAACTGAGGACAAAGCTGATGATAAAAAGGAAGCATAAGTTGCGATGCTAAGGAATCAAAAGCTGCTGAAGATGCTAAGGAAGCAGAAGCTGCTGATGCTAAGGAAGCAGATGCTGAGGAAACTGCTGATGATAAGAAAGAAGTTGTTGATGAGGAAGAAGAAGAATCCAAGGAACCAGTCAAGTCTGATAAAGAACTTTCTGCATCCAAGGATACACCTGAAGAGCAACTAGATCCATTTTACAAAGTACAAGAACTTAGATCGCCCAAAAAGAAGGATTGATGAAGCAGAACGTGAGCTAAAGCTTGAAAGGGAAGTCAAGCAAAAGATGGAAGCTGCTCAGAAAAACCTTCTGACTGGTGAATCAAATGAAGAAGATGATGATGAGGTTAATGATGAAGATGAAGAAGACGAGTATATAGAAATTGAAGAAGAACTGACTGATGAAGAATCAGATAACTAGTCTATGTTTTCTTGTAAACAGTTAACTATCCTTGTATTAATTTTTCATCTTTTGAAAAACTTGTAACTTGTACTCAACTTTATAAATCAATAAAAAGTTCAAGTTTTCAATCCAACAAATTATTTCTATCTCAGAAATTCTTGAGGATAAAACTTTAGTCTAGGTACAGATACTTAGCTGAAGAGTTTTGCCATCATCAAAAAGGGGAAAATTGTTGGATGAAGATGAAGATCAGAGGACAAGCAATTTTGAAGTTAAAGGGAGGTTTTGATGATTTCCAAACATCTTAACCAGCTAAGTTAGGAAAGCTTAGTAAAAATCCCTTGGAAAATTTTTGATCAGATATCTAAAGCTATATCAGTCAAGTCAAAATTCAATATGGTCCAGAAGCCTATTGATCTGCTGTTGAGGGAAGAAATCAGACTGGTGAAGATCAACTGGCTCAAATCAGATTAGTTCAAGTTTGGGATCATCTTTGTTTATCATCATACTAGTGATTCTCATCAGCCGTATGAAGATGATCAGGAAGTCTCCCCAACGATAATAAATGCACTTGGAGTAATTAATGCTGAAGACTGAGGGTACTAATAACAAATGATTGAAGGAAAGTATCGTATCAGCTTAGTGCATTAAATGCGACTGACAGAAAGTACTGTTGACAGCATTGTCGCATAGCAGAGAGCATTCGCGAAAATTAAGGACCAGTACCCGAGGAATTTGAATTCTGTCTTTCTTCAACGGATATTTTTCAAACCTGGAGTATAAATAGTTCATGAGACTGAAGAAGAGAAGAACAACACAAAACTCTGAGAGAATTTCCGAAGCAAAATCTCTAAGTCTCAGGAACAGCTCATTCATCAGCTTAGTCATTTGTTGACAAAAGTCGAAGTTGAAGATAAAAGATAAATATTTTTCTGAGTGAAAAACTGTGTAAAGAGTGTTGTGCGAAGTGTAGATCCATCTGTGTGAGTGATCTAGCTTCAGTGGATAGGTTTTCTTAGTGATCTCCTATTGTGAGCTTACGGTCAGATTCATTTGTTGTTTTGGCGTAAGTGTTGTATATTGTAAACTGTGTGTTTATAGTATAACCCAAGATCTAAGTGACTTGGAAGAGTGAACTAAAGAATTTTTATCCATATAAATACTATAAAAATTCTGTGTGTTTTTAACTTGCATTATTTCCTTGCATATTTTCAAAATTGCATAAAAACACCTTATCAAAACTGTTGAAAGATTTTAAAAGGAGTTTATTCAAATTAGGGACAAAATCTTTCTGAATAGACTGAGTACACTTGTGAAAAACACTTTCAAATATCCGCTGCAAGTGCTCTGTTTTGAAGTTCGTTGAAATCAGCTAAGTAGTAAAAAGAGAAGTGGTTAACTGTGCTGTTCAAAGATTTGTTCAACGATCAGCTTAGTCAGCTTACTGACCTATAACAGCTTAGTCTGCTGACAGACGACTGAAAAATTTTAAAAGTCTAAAATTTTAACACCGAGCACAATCCGAACAAGATCCAAATCCGACAGGATTCGATCCGATATAAATGAAGCCGGATCTGGATGATGCTGATCCTACCAGAATCCGACCCATTGACAGCCCTAATCATCACGAGACAAGCACAAGCATTAAACCCAAATGATAAGGTAAGTGAAATAATTTGAGATATACTTAAAAGTAAAAATGTATACTTATTTGAGTTGAAATTCGGTAAATACAGGTGAAATCAATGAAAATTCAAGTCAAATTCGCGAAAAAAAATGGATGACATATGTGAGTCGATGAAATTACATAAAAATGATGAAGTATGTAAAAAAGGTTAAAGTCGGTGAAAACATGTGAAAATTGGTTAAAATGATAAAAATGAGTGAAATCAATAAAATGAAAAAAGTTCAACCAACAAAAATAAAGTCAAATCATTAGAAAAATAGTTTAAACCGAAAAAAACTAAAGAAATCGATGAAAATAGCCATGATGAAGTTAATAAATTGAATAACATTCATTAATGTGATATTTTATGACATAATGTAATTAATTTTACTCTGATTTACAACAAATATCACTAAAATTAAATAGACACGTACAAGGTATGTGCACTTTAAATCGGTGAAAAAAATGCATGTAAAATCTTAAATACATTTGAAATCGTTAAAAAAAAAGGGGTAAAATTTGTGTAAAATGGATAAAAACTGGTAAAATCGATTAAAATAAACGGGTTAAAATATGTGAAATTCGATGAAAATTAATTCCAATGAAATTTCTAAGTAAAATGATGAAACCAGTTAAACCCAGTAAAATTGGGTAAAGCCGGTGAAAAAAGGGTAAAATGGTCAAAAACGTAAAGTTGGTAAGAACATATTTAATCAATAAAAAATTCAGGTGAATAACATGTGGAATTAGTTTCAAAACATGAAAAAATGTAAAAACAGGTTAAAATGGTAAAAACGAGTGAAATCAGTTAAAAAAGGAGTTTAATTGGTGAAATCGGTAGAAAAATGGTTTAAACTGAATAAATAAAACAAAAAAAATAAACCAAAAATGAGAAAACAATGAAAAATACTATAACTGATAAAAAATGGATAAATTGCTAAAATAAAATAAATCGGTAAAAAAAGTTTAAATAGTGATAACATATGAATCGATGAAAGTTTGGGCGAAATTTGTGATGAAACGGATAAAATCAGTTAAAAAAAATTGAAGTCAGTGAAAACATGTTTAATCAATCAAAATTTTAGGTAAATTGCATGTGAAATCAGTAAAAGAGGTGAACATGAGTTAAACTGTAACCGACAAAAATGAGGTGGAATGAAGAAAATGGTTTAAATTGGAAAAAAGATCGACAAAAAAGGAGAAAACAATAAAAAATATTATAATCGATAAAAAAAATTAAACAGTGAAAACATATGATTCGATGAAACTTCGAGTGAAATTGGTAAACACTCGTGAAGTTGGTTAAAAAACTGGTGAAACCAGTAAGAAATTTTTTTCGTGAAATCGATGAAAGTTTGGGTAAAATTTATGAAAAAATGGATGAAACATTTGTCATCGGTGAATAATGGATAAACTTAACATGAAAAATACTATGATGGAATTAACTAAATAATGTTCTTATGATCTTATTTTAGAATTTTATAAGATGTAATGGCTAAATCAGTCTTTATTTTATATTTTATTACAACCATTCAAAGCCATAATTTTTTTTATAAACCAATAATAATTAATAAAAATAAATTTCTTAAAAAATAAATTGAACAATCATAAAAAATGATATTCTGTGACATTAAAATAGCTAATTTTACTCTAATTTACGAAAAATACACATGAAATTAAAACTAGACACGTACAACGTACGTGCACTTTTTTAGTGCTTCTAAATGTAGTAGGAAAGTGCATAGTTAAATTCATGGGTATTTTTAGTAATTAGAGTAAAAATTAATTTTATTATGTCATAAATAAGAGCAAGTTAACCCATTTTATAGGTGAAATTTTTATCCAAATGGGTTTGGCCGAACCCAAAGTAACTACATGACAAGTGTAATATATTAGCTTTGGTATTGGATGTAACTTCCAGTAAAGTGACCAATCACAAAGCAAGTGTAATACACTTGCTTTGTGGTTGGATGAATTTGGCCATTTTATCGGTTATAACTTATTTTCACTATTTTTATAATTTTGTCCTTTTGTTTTTTATGTTTTACACCATTTTTCCACCAATTTCACCTTATTGTATCAGTTAACCTCTTTCTTTTAAATGATTTAACACATTTTTATCAAATAATCCGTTTCAACCATTCTCGCACATTTGTTCAACGATTTCACAGGTTCTTTTCACAATTTCACCTAAATTTTCATTGATCTCACAAGTTTTCAACGACTTTATTATATTTTTCACCGGTTCCCCTGCTTTTCACTGATGTTGTTGTTTCACTGGTTTCATCATTTTTTACGATTTTCACCCGAATTTTCATCGATTTCACATGTATTCACCGATTTCTTGGGCTTTTTACTGGTTTCACCAAATTTTCACCAACTTTGTCAATGTTTACCAATTTTACCCGAATTTTCATCGATTTCACATGTTTTTAACTATTTTATATATTTTTTTTTATCGATTTCACCGTTTTTCACGAAAATAATTCCATGAAAATTCAAAGTTATGCATGCCTTGATATTATTGAATATTCTTTATATTTTTTTATTCGAGCCAAATTAAAATTAAGTTATTAGATAAGTCATAAGTATTTTTTATTCTTTCATATTAAGATGCGATTTAAATTTTTTTTGGTAATAGCATGATTTAAGAGAATTTCATTTTAAATTTTTATATTTTGAGTGTTTATGACTTATGTTGTGCTAAATCGTGAAATTAACATTTTCTTACTTAAACAAATATTGATGATAAAATATATTATAATTTTTATATATATTTTAGGGATTATTAAAATAGTAGTATTTTTTGGTTCGTTTTTATCTATTATAAGAGAAGAAGATTAAAATTATAAAAATTAATTAAAGAGAAAGTTTATAAATTTTAAAATTTTATATAGAAGATAAATATAATAAGATTTCATGTCTAATTATAGCTCTATAATTATATTTATCATTGAATTAAATATCAATTTATAATTTAAATCGTGGATTCTAACTTTCAGTTATATTTAAGAACTCTGTTTAATCTTATTCTTTGTTTTGTACCGCTACAACCAGTGTTTTACAAAAATAAAAAGTTATTAAAATTTTAAAAAATTCTCTTCACGAAATCGACGAGAAAGATGAGGACGGCCATTGAGCTGATACGCGGAGGAATAGGTGATAAATCTGCCCATCTATTTTTCAACTCAAAATTTCAAATTGTTTGTGAAAATAGTAGATACTTTTCGAGCAAACCTAGATTTGATTTGAGTGGTATGAAAGAGGTGGAAGATCCTAATTACATGTTTCTTGATATACTAAAAATGCGACCTCAGCCTTCTATTATCGAATACACCAAACTACTAAATTTGGTGGTCAAGATGAAACAATACTATGCTGCCCTCAATATGTTTGACGAAATGTGTGAACTGGGAGCCCCTGTTGATGATTACACCATGACCATTGCGATTAATTGTTATTGTCTTGTCAATAGAGTAGATTTCGGGTTTGCAATCTTAGGAAGCTTCTTCAAGCGCGGCTAAGATCCAAATACTACAACCTTCACCACTCTCCTTAAAGGGCTATTCTTGGAGAAGAAGGTGGCCGAGGCAGAAAAATTGTTGAGACAGAAAATCTGTGAGCCTAATGACGTTATGCTCCTCACTGTGATCAACGGGTTGTGCAAATCAGGGCACACTCTTTCAGCATTTCATTTGCTTGAGCTATTGGAAAAAGGAAATTACAAACCAAATGTTTATGCTTATAGTGCAATAATTGATAGCCTATGCAAAAATAGAAGGATTGATGATGCTCTCCAACTCTTAGCCAGAATGATTGACAGGGGAATTTCGCCTAATGTCGTCATAATTCGGTTATCCAGGGATTATGCCATATCGGTAGATATGGCGAAGTTCTAAATTTACTAAATAACATGATGACTCACAAAATCCCTCTTGACGTGATTACTTATAATATATTGATGGATTCATTTTGCAAGGACGGAAAGGTGAAAGATGCAGAAGATATGTTGGAAATTATGAAGCAAAGAAATATTAATCCTAATATCGTCACTTACAATACACTGATTAATGGGTATTGTTTGCGAGGAGAAATGGGAAAAGCAGGAAAAATATTTCATTCAGTTGTGCAGTCAGGCCTTAAGCCTGATATTACCACCTACGGTAGTTTGATTAATGGATATGGGAAGAAAGGTAACGTGGATGAAGCTTGGAGACTCTTTCTTGAAGCTCCTTGTAAAGGGTTGGAGCACACAATAGTTACCTATAACTCCATGTTACAAGGATTATTTTGTGCCCGTAGAATTCATGGTGGTTGGAAGCTTTTCCATGAGATGCAAGTTCGTCAAGTGATTCCTGATTTAATGACTTATAGCGTGTTGTTGAATGGCTTATGCAGAAATCAGCGAATTGAAGAGGCATTTTCAGTTCTACATGCGATGGAATGTAAAGGAGTTAATCCTAACATAGTAACGTATAATATCCTCCTTGATGGGTTGTGTAAGAATGGAAAACTCGACTCTGCAAGAAAACTTTTCACTGAACTTCCTTCCAAAGGTTTGCAACCTAATGTTATAACACATAACATCATCATCAGTGCACTTTGTAAAGAAGGGATGATAGAAAAGGCTAAAAATTTGCTTATTAAAATGGAAGAAAACGGTTGCTTGCCTAATAATAACACGTATAATATCGTGGTGCGGGTTTTTCTTAGAACAACAAAGATTAACGAAGCAATCCCACTCTTGGAAGAAATGACAAGAAAGGATTTCTCACCGGATTCGGATACTATGTGTATGTTACTTGATCATCTGAAAGGTGAAGATCAAGATAGTGTTCTTCTTGATGTGATGCGGATGTTTAAGGCAAAAAAATAAATAAGTCCTTTCTGTAGGTAAACTGATTATTGGTTTATTTTTTCCTTCTTTTTTCTTTTTGGTACATCATACTGATTATTGGTTTTACACTTTTGCTACTTGCTTATGTTAGTCTGGGATTGCAAAAGAAACATTGTGAATGGGTACTTTCAGCAATTTATTGAGTTTGTGTTCAGGTTATGAGAAGTATGAGAAGTGTGAGGAAGTCATTTGTTCAAAATCCTAATTTCTTGTAGCAATGTGTTTTCAAAAGTTACTGATTTCTAGGGGTATTAAGTTACACGTATGAAATGGAGTAGGTACCTCAATCTAGTGACTAGTTGAAATATAGAGCAAAGAATTATTAATCAACTATAAATATGATATTTCTCTGTGGAACTGTATTGATGAGGTTTGGATGATATTGAAATGGTATTTTCTGTACTTTAACTGCGTGAATGTTTTACTTTTTTATCTTCCAATTATGTTTGCTAGAGTCTAGAACATACATAAAGATTGTTTACGTTATGTCATCAGAATTAAAGGCAAAAAAATGAATAAGTTGTTACTGGCAGGTAAACTGATTATTGGTTTTGCTAGTTGCTTATTCTCTGGGAATGCAAAAGAAACATTGTGAATGAATACTTTCATCACTATTTTGAGTTTGTGTTCTAGTGCTACGCATGTGCCTCATCATATTTTATTGGATTTCACCAAAATTTATGAAAATAATGAAACATTACTTTGGAATAATTAGTTGCAATAAAATGTGAGGAAGTCATTACACATCACATGCAAATACAATTCAATTACCATTTGTTCATTATCCTAATTTCTTGTAGCAATATGTTTTGAGAAGTTACTTAATTCTAGGGATATTGCTGTCATAATATTGTTTATATTACACTTCTGAAAAGTAGAAAACTGGATCGATATAATCGCCTTGTATGATATATAATCATGTATTTATATTGCTCCAAATGACCACTGAATTCTTTATTAAAAAATCAACAGGCACCGACAGCGGCCCCTACGTCAAATATTTATGTTGTTCATCTGCCAAAAATATTTCTTGTACCAATATTATTTGAGATGTAATACTTGATTTTTTGTCTAGGATTGTCACTGTGATCATAACTACTTAATTTTTATGATGTAGTTTACTTTTTAAATGATGATCGGAAACGATACTTAAACCAGCTAGGAATTAATCCTTTGGAATTAATGTGCTGTGTATTTGTATTTAGAACTATGAATTAATGATTATGTTATGTGTATATGTGTTGTTATTTGATCATCTAAAAGGTGAAGATCAAGATAGTGTTCTTCTTGATGTGATACGGAAGTTTAATCTAGGAATATTCCAACTACAGGTATTTCTTCATCTTCCAAGGACTCAAAATAAGATGAAATGAAACTATGGAATAGAAGATAGGCCGATGATTTCATATATGTGTTAGCACAGAATTTAGGACAAGGTCTAAATATGCCCCTAACAGACCAAGAGATTGCAAATGTCATTTTTTTCTTCTAGGGTTGCCATTTGGCCATTCTTTCACCATTTTTTTTTTTTTTATATTTAACTTTTTGGCCATATTCATTTCCCATTGCATCATATTTTTTTCCGAAAAAGCATTGCATCACATTGATTTATGCATGCAGGTTGAAGTTTTCCATCTGAAACAGAGATTACAATCATTGGAAACTCGAGCTCCGACCCCGAGGAAGCCTTTCCATGTTTAGTATGTAGAATTCTCGTTTACCGCTTTTGGTATGATCACTTAGCTTTACCAGTGGGCAATGTATGTATTTTTCAACAGTGTATATATAAATCTTGACTCTCAGGCCATCTCCAATGGTTGAGGGCGGAGCCCGGGCTAGCCCAGGGCCAGCCCGGGGCCCTGCTGGTCATCTCCAATGGTTGGGGCTCCGTGGGGGAATTAATTAAATTTTTTTCCTTTGCCCACTCTCACTTAATATTATAGTTTTAAATTTAATTTTCTTGTCTATTTTAGTATGTATTTAAATTTTTAATTAAGATTAAGTATTAATCTAAATTTTATTTGTATGAGTGTTAAATTAAATGGACTATTTCTATATTTATTAGTATATCATAATTTTATTTAAAATATGATTAAATAATTAATCATATTATATACTATATAATTAAAACCCTAATCCTAATTAAAACAACACATTAATTAAAATAATACATTAATTACTATAACACATTTATTAAAATAAAACACTAATTAAAATAACACATTAATTAAAATAACACATTAAATAAAATCACATTAATTACAATAACACATTAATTAAAATAAAACACTAATTAAAATAACACATTAATTAAAATAACACATTAATTAAAATAACACATTAATTAAAATCACATACAACACATTAATTATACAAAATTAACCATACACACATTAAATAAACCATACACACATTAATTCATTAAAAGAAAAACAAAAAAAAAAATAAAAGAAAGACCAATCAGTGGCGGCACCTGTTTTAAAGAGGGGCGCGTGTTTCTTCTCCATCAAACCCACGCGGGCCGCGGGTTGGCCTGCGTGCTCCGCAGAGCCCGCGGCCCCGCCAGTTCCACCCCGCTGCCGACCCCGGCCCCTCTCCATCTCCAACCGTTTCCCCCGCCGACCCCGAACCCGGCCCCGGCCTCGCGGCTGCCATTGGAGATGGCCTCAGTTCCAGATATTTGAATCTTTCACACAGTGGGATATTTGTTATAACTACTCCTTTTTTTTTTTTTTCTTTTTTCTTTTTAATTTTGTTATTTAGTTTCTCTTTAAAATATGAGCCGGTTTGAATTAAAAAAATTGACCTGCCACAAATTAGACTAACAGTTCTTACAATTGTCGCAGTATTGGACCCTAACATCTTTCGTAAGATGAAGTGCAAATTTGATGATGTAAATAAATGTCAAATATTGGGCAAATCCAATGAAGCATAGTGCCAAATATATGGGCAAATAACAATGAACCGATTACCCAAGGTGGTTGGGCCAAGTGGTAGTGACTTGCGACTCCCAGATTCGAGACTCAAGTTCGAATCCTACTGGAGACACCACATTGGGGAGGACCTATACCCTTTGCATTCCTCGGTCCGAGCTGTAAATACACAGTCTAGTAGATCAAAAAAAAAAAACAATGAACCGATTAAATGTGTACATTATATCTAGTAGCTAGTTTTCACTCACGTTGAGTAAGGGGAAAGAAAAGGTTTTCACCCACGCTGAGGAAAGAGAAAGAGCCTAGAGCTACACAACCGGCTAGAAGACCCGAGTACAAAATGGCCCTGACGGATTCGAAGAGAGATCCCTACTCTGATTGCTTAAAAGCGAGTTCAGTCACCCAAGGAGAGTAGCTATATAGCTACTAGATATAATGTCTACGTTCAAATTCAGTGTTTCTTAAAATCGGATCGATCATTGAATCGAAAATCTTACTGGTTACTGGTTCAATCGGTTAGATCGGGTCGACCATTGGTTCAATCGGTATAACCGGTGTACCTTTATTATTATGTAATATATATATATATATATATATATATAGATATATTAGATTATCTAAAATACAATTATAATTAAAAAATTATCATTATTTGTCAATATAAATTTTTATTGTTTCATGCAAATAATCAAAATGTCTTAAAAATTAAGATCAATGTCAAAAATATAAATTTCAAGTATCCCTAAAAGATACATACATTCAAAAGAAGACAACAAAATCAAAAGTTTATCTCATTTTTAAAGTTTTGGCTTGTTCATTTAGGTTCAATTTTGTAATTTGATGTTTATATGGTAATTGACTTGCAAAATTTCATACACAAAATTATATTATTCACAATGATGAGAAAATAGTTATGTACTTCTTTATGTAAACAAAAATGTAATATTGCATTGATTGTTAAAACACTAATATAATGAATGTTATTTCAATTAAAGTATATAAATGTAATTCTTTTAAATAACAAGAGTTCAAATAAATAATATAACAAAAAATCTCTAAATTAAAAAAAAAAAAAAAAAAAAAAAAAAAAAAAAAAAGTGAACCACTGGTTCACTAATTTTACCGTTATTGAAGTCGAATTTTCCGGTTCAAACTGGTTAATTACGAGACTGGTTTTTAGGGATAAATTGGATCGAATTGGAGACCGATTAGCGGTTAAAACAGGCCAACCAACCGGTCCAGTCGGGTTTTCAAAACACTGAATTCAAGACTCAATGTCAAATCTTTATGGTGAAGGATATTCATATAAAATGGCGTGCGAATTCAATGAAGTCTAAAGCTTCTAAATGTACTAAAAGTGTTGTATGTGTTTAGTTAATTTCGTGGATATTTTTAGTAATTAGAGTAAAAATTAATTTTATTATGTCATAAATAAGAGCAAATTAACTCATTTTATAGGGTTATCCTCTTATTTTACCGGTTATAACTATTTTTACAATTTTTTCCTTTTGTCTTTTTTCCGTTTTACACCATTTTTCTGCCAATTTCACCTTTATTGTATCGGTTAACCTCTTTCTTTTAAATGATTTAACATGTTTTTATCATATTAATCAGTTTTAACCCTTTTCGCACATTTTTCCACTGATTTCACAGGTTCTTTTCACAATTTCAAATAAATTTTCATTGATCTGATAAGTTTTCACCGATTCACCTGCTTTTCACTAGTGTTGTTGTTTCACCGATTTCATCATTTTTTACGATCTTCACCCGAATTTTCATTGATTTCACATGTATTCATTGATTTCATGGGCACTTTTTACCGGTTTCACCCAAATTTTCACAAACTTTGTCAGTGTTTGCCAATTTCACCTGAATTTTCATCGATTTCACATGTTTTGAACGCTTTTATAGATTTTTTTTATCGATTTCACCGTTTTTCACTAAAATAATTCCATGAAAATTCAAAGTTATGCATGCCTTGATATTATTGTATATTCTTTATACTTCTTTATTCGACCCAAATTAAAATTAAGTTATTAGTTAAGTCATAAGTATTTTTTTTTCTTTCATTCATATTAAAATGCGATTAAATTTTTGTTTTTGGTAATAGCATGTTTTAAGAGAATTTCATTTTAAATTTTTATATTTTGATTGTTTATGACTTATGTTGTACTAAATCGTTAAATTAATATTATCTTACTTAAACAAATATTGATGCTAAAATATAATATAATTTTTATATATATTTTAGGGACTATTTAAAATAGTAATATTTTTTTCTGGCTTGTTTTTATCCATTATGAGAGAATAAGATTAAAATTATAAAAAATGATGTAAGAGAGAATTTATAAAGCTTGTTTGTTTGGTGTTTGGGAAAGTAGTTTGTCAGAGTAGTGGAGGTTTGTGAAATAATCTCGATTTGCGTAAAGTTGTTTGTTTGAGTTTTGAGAGAGTGATTTGAGAAATAAAATGGGTATAGGTTTTTTGGGAAGACTTAGGTTGTAGGTGTAAGATGTGTAAGACTTTATGTCAACTCATGTTTGTCGTGGGATAAATTGTGTAAGATATATGTTACTTTATGTCAAATCATGGTACGTAGAGTTATATAGATTTTGTTTAGAGATAAGAAAATTGTTATTTGTTTGAGTTTAGAGAAAACTGAGAGATTGAAAAATTTATTTCAGAAAATTAAAAACATGTTTGTTTGATATTTCCCGAACACGAAATTTTTTTGGGAAACACCAAACAAACAGGCCCTATAGAAGTTTATGTACAAGATAAATATAAGGGTGAAATGCAATTCCATCCCTTAGAGTATAAGGACGGTATCAGTAACCCCCATAAAATATCAATTATAACACTTACCTCCCTTTGTTATAGTATTGAACATTTTATTCCAAAACTACCCTCACCTCTTTTCTAACAAATAAATTGTTTCTTTATTAATTTTTCAAAAAAAAAATATTTATTAATTATGAATTCATCAATCCATCCTCCAAACTATATTATATTTCAATTTCTTCATTTCATGTGTTTCATTCGGTTTTATGTCTCAAATCTTTTCTTATTTTCATTATTCCTGTTTCAATTCGTTTTCTTTATTTTATGTTTCAATTTTTTTTTATTTCTAACGTTTTTTATTTATATTTATTCGAGTTTTTATTTGGTGATAATTATCTCACTCTGTACGAATAATTACTCAAATCCTTGGGTAATTCTCGTTCAAATTCTTTGTTTCAATTTCTTCATTTCTTTGGTTTCAAAATGTGATGAAAATAAAGAAAAAATTTGTGATCGAAAAAAGGAAGAAAACTGAAGAAATTAAAAAATTAAAACATAATAGTTTGGTGGATGAATGAATTCATAAGCAATAAAGAAATTTATTATTTATGAAAATGGGGTATTTTCGGAATAAAAACTTTAAAATTATAACAGAAGGGGGTAAGTGTTATAAGTTATATACTTTAGGTGGATAATTGATACCACCCCAGTACTTTAAGGGAAAATTGTATTTCACCCTAGATATAATTAGTTTTTATGTTATACCTCTTCAATTAAATTTATCATTAAATTAAATAGCAATTTATAATTTAAATCGTGGAGTCTAACTTTCAATTATATTTAAGAACTCAATATAATCTTATTCTTTGTTTTGTACCACTGTCGTTCCTACAACCAGTGTTTTACAAAAATAAAAAGGTATAAAATTTTTAATAAATTCTCTTCACGAAATCGACGAGAAAGATGAGGACGGCCATTGAGCTGATACGCGGAGGAACAGGTGATAAATTTGCCCATCTATTTTTGAACTCAATATTTCAAACTGTCTGTGAAAAGAGTAGATACTTTTCGAGCAAACCTAGATTCGATTTCAGTCGAATAAAAGCTGTGGAAGATGCTAATTACATGTTTCTTGATATGCTAAAAATGCGACCTCAGCCTTCTGTTATCAAATACACCAAACTATTGAATTTGGTAGTCAAAATGAAACAATATTATGCTGCCCTCAATATGTTTGAAGAAATGTGTGAACTGGGTGTCCCCGTCAATGACTACACCATGACCATTGCGATTAATTGTTATTGCCTTGTTAATCGGGTCGATTTCGGGTTTGCAATCTTAGGAAGCTTTTTCAAGCGTGGCTACGAACCAAATACAACAACCTTCACCACTCTCCTTAAAGGGCTATTTTTAGAGAAGAAGGTGGTTGAGGCAAAAAAATTGTTCAAGAAATTGTTGAGATATAAAATTTGTGAGCATGATGAAGTTATGTTCCTCACTGTGATCGACGGGTTGTGCAAAGCAGGGAACACTCTTTCAGCTTTTCATTTGCTTGGGCTATTGGAAAAAGGAAACTACAAACCAAATGTCTATGTTTATAATGCAGTAATTGATAGCCTATGCAAAAATAGAATGGTTGATGATGCTCTCCAACTCTTTGCTAGGATGATTGACAGGAGAATTTCGCCTAATGTCATCACATATAATTCGGTTATCCAGGGATTATGCGATTTCGGTAGGTATAGTGAAGTACTAAACTTACTAAATGACATGGCGGCTCACAAGATCTCTTTTACCGTGTTTACTTATAATATATTGATGGATTCATTTTGCAAGGACGGAAAGGTGAAAGATGCTGAAGATATGTTGGAAGTTATGAAGCAAAGAAATATTAATCCTGATATCGTCACTTACACTACACTGATTGATGGATATTGTATGCGAGGAGAAATGGAGAAAGCAGGAAAAATATTTCATTCGGTTGTGGAGTCAGGCCTTAAGCCTAATGTTACCACCTACGGTAGTTTGATTAATGGGTATGGGAAGAAAGGTAACGTGGATGAAGCTTGGAGACTCTTTCTTGAAGCTCCTTGTAAAGGGTTGGAGCACACAACAGTGACCTATAACTCCATGTTACAAGGGTTATTTTGTGCTGGTAGAATTGATGCTGGTTGGAAGCTTTTCCATGAGATGGAAGTTCGTCAAGTGATTCCTGACTTAATGACTTATAATGTCTTGTTGGATGGCTTATGCAGGAATCAGCGAATTGAAGAGGCATTTTCAGTTCTACATGTGATGGAATGTAACGGTGTTAATCGTAACATAGTAACATATACTATCCTCATTGATGGTTTGTGTAAGAACGGAAAACTCGACTCTGCAAGAAAACTTTTCAATGAGCTTCCTTCCAAAGGTTTGCAACCTGATGTTATAACACACAACATCATCATCGGTGCACTTTGTAAAGAAGGGATGATAGAAAAGGCTAAAAATTTGCTAATGAAAATGGAAGAAAACGGTTGCTTGCCTAGTAATGACACATACAATATTTTTGTGCGGGGTTTTATTAGAACAACAAATAATATTGACGAGGCAATCCCACTCTTGGAAGAAATGACAAGAAAGGATTTCTCACTGGATGTGGATACTATGTATATGTTACTTGATCATCTGAAATGTGAAGATCAAGATAGTGTTCTTCTTGATGTGATACGGAAGTTTAAGGCAAAAAAATAAATATTTTGTGTCTGGCAGGTAAACTAAATAGGAGTATTATTTTTTCTACTTTCTTACGTCAGTCGTTTCTGATGTGATACAAAAGTTTATGGCAAAAGCAACATTGCAAAAAATAATTTCACCAATGTTTTGAGTTTGTGCGCTGGTCATAAAAAGGTTCTTCCTCATATTTCATATGTTATACTGCAAATTTTAAAATTTTACTTTGGAATAATACCATGCAATAAAGTATGAGGAACAATAAAGTATGAGGAAGTCATTACGCATCACATGCAAATAAATTTCAGGTTTACCATTTGTTAATATCCTAGTTTCTTGTGTCAATGTGTTTTGAATGTTACTGTTATTCTAGGTATATTCCAAATTGTTGTTCAGAAGGAGAAAAATGATTAGTTGAAATATATAGCAAATGATTAGTTTTGAAGGTTTAATTGCATTTGCTAAAATCAGCATTTGTAATTTTTGTCAGCATATTTACCCAAAGAATAGGAAAACTCATTCGGTGCTCTTGTAGTAGTTGATTTTATTAGCTATCTGTCACAATTATTTAGATACATTAGTTTGAAATCTTTTCAAAAGCGACGGAAAATTATGAAATTTCAGGAGGAGGACAACTACTTGAAGTAAGGTACAGTTATATGCTACATATGAAGAAGATATCCTGTTAAATGAATTTCATTTTCACTGTTTAATAGCCTGGTTTGCTTTCTATAGCAGAATTTGCAAGTGGGATAGGTTTCTTTTTTTTTTTTTTTTTTTTTTTTCTGAATGTGCCTAAAAGGAACCTAAGTTGATATAATCAAGTATACTTTACAAGTATTGAGCTACAGCAACCTAAGAAGATACCCGATTTTTTATTGTTACTTATCATTTTTTTGCCTTCTATTGTAGTGTTCCAAACTTAACTGAATCACCAGATACTTTAGAATTGTTTTGGAGATATACAGCTATTTACAGAAATGAGACAATTTTGTTAGTGTGTTTCGTATTTTCTTGCCTTCTACTGTATTACTTATTTGAAAAAAAAATTGAATCTTACTTGAGCTCACTATATAGTGAAGTATCTACATCTTTTTTACCAAATTCAATCTAAAATGATTATGCTTCAAGTACTGAATATAAAATCATGTTTGAAATATTAAATTTAGTCATAGTGAAGTCTTTCTTTGAAATTCAGTCTATAGATTAGTGATGAAAAATAGTCTAAAGAATCAATCCTTCTTTTCCCAAACAACAGACATGGCCACAAAAATTTCAGGTTTTGTAGGATCAATGTTCAAAAGATCATGAACTAATTTATTTAACTTGGAATAGTCAGATTTGATCTTTAGAAGCATTGCGCACTCATCCATATATGTAACCAGATATGGATCGATTGCCCGAACCTGTAAAGATCATTCTCTAAATTTAATATCAATCCACTCTACTAGAATAAGATGAAATTTCAATGGAAATTTCGACAGATTTCAATGGATATAATTTAAATAAGGTTGCTTTTCAGAATATATGAGCTTCTAATAATATACTTGTTATGTGATTTTATGAGGCCAAAATTGAAGTGTTAAATTTACTTGTCTCTCTGTTTCTTTCTTTACGTTCGAATTATATCCAGGTAATAATTCATGCTATAACTATTGGGTAACAGGCATAATCGAGAATGATAACAAAAAAGTGAAGACTACTACTTTATTTGAAGAAGACAATTTTGTGGGTACTGATTTTCGCTTTGACAGGGTTTGAGTTTGGGTTAACGACAATGGCATTGTAAGTGAGGTTCCTAAGATTGGATGGAAAGTGAGAAGAGAACAAGAAAGATACTCTGAATGTTGGATTTTTGACAAGGCTTGTTTGTTCTTTTGATATTTCACTTTTCTGATTAAATTTTTCCGAATGATGGTTTTCATGTTATAGTGGATTTTCCAATCTTTATCTAATCTTGATGAGGTTGTTGTAGATAGAAGTAGCAGGCCTGTTCTTGACATCGAGGTCATATCTTACAATGACAAAAGGGTAAAAAGCAGAAAGAGATGTGTTCTTACAACTCTTGTATCAGTGTCAACAAACATGAGATCAAATGTGATATAGGTTTTTATTTAAGATACAACCTAATTTGTCTTGGCTGAGCTACAACATTTTTAGATACTGAAAACCTCGGAAAATGGAAGTGGAAAGAATCCGATATGCAAACATTTTAGTTGTCATTTTCTTGCATTTTATTGTAGTGTTCCAAACCTAACTGAATCACCAGATACTTTAAGAAGACAACTTGAATTGTGCTGTTACTTACTGATTTCTATTTATTGTCTGTCCACTTGAAATCAATTTTAAAGTTATTTAAGCAATATTATGTGCTAGTTCTGTTGAAGTGTTTCGGTATTTCAGAATTGTTGATTGCAAATTGCTGATACGTAGAAACAGTTGCTAAAAAACCTGATGCATTTTTTGTGATGAAAAGGTTATTGATTGTGATCAATTTAACTGTACCCTTTTTAGGTAGCCATTGCTAAATAAATACTAGATTTATTTTGATTCTACTTGCAATTTGATTCTTTCTTTTTGTTAGTCAAGATTTTTGGAAGTGTTTTATTTTGCAGGATTTAATTCTTCTCCTGCTATCCTCTGGATCAAGAGATTATGCACATAATGGTATTAAGGAACAATTGGCCTCTTCAGCAAGCCCTTCTTCTGTTGGGGATGGTTCAAGGGTGGGGTTTATTCAATTTGACTTTCTAGAATATATTTATTATTTTTATTTTGTAAGACTCATTGAATATGAATTGAACTTACTCCTGTTAATTGGTTGAACATTTAAGGACAATAATATTAGTATTTAATAATTTATTATTGATGCCAACAAGTGACTGGTATAATGGAAGAGACTAGAATCTTCAAAGTGGCGAACCGAAGTTTGAATCCTTATTGGGAGTGCTTCTCACATAATATATCTAACGCGCCTCGAAGTGCATTAAACCATTGAGAAACTGGAAAAAAACATAAAAAAGGAAATAGATTGATAACAAGAAAGTGAAGAGTACTTTAGGGGAAAAATGTATATTTAGTCACTCAACTTTAACTATAGTCATATAATGGTCACCATAGTTTCGTGAATAACACATGTAATAGCCCAAAATGAGTCCATCTAATCTTGAAAAAATTCTTGTCCAAGTCTGGTTTGGTCAAACATATTCAACCACCAAACAAGTGCAATATTAATTACTCTCCTGGAAGTTACGTCCAATCCCAAAGCAAATGTATTGCACTTGTCATGTAGTTATTTTGAATTTGGCCAATCCCGACGTGGGTAAGAATTTTTTCTAATCTTATTCAAGTTCGATCAAATTTTGAATTTTTTTTCGAATTCAAAAAAATAAAGTTCATGCTTTCGAAATACCCCATAATTTTTTTTCCCATAACTCATTGAGCTTCAAAATAGAAAAGATCAATGCGGTTTTTACAATATAAACCCAAGCCCGATCATAATTTACGATTTTTTCCACGAAGCCCAAGACCAACCCATTCATCATTCAACCCGCGAATTGTTGTCGGTTTGGGTTGGGGTGGTTTGACGGTTTCGTTGAACACCCCTACCTGATGTTAGGTGTAATTATCGCTCAATCCCCTCCTACTATAATAGTTATAGGGACCTCCCCTGAGGTTTCAAAAGGATTACATCCTTTAGGGTTCCGTTAATTTTTCCTGACGTCATCGCCCATTTTTTAGTGAACTTCCTATAGCTATTTTGGTGGACAATTATACCATTGTTATGTTTAATTCATATGAGGATTTTCTTTGCAATGTATATGTATATGTATGAGTTCAAATGTTATCATCTTACATGAAACTTATAATTAGTTTATTAGTATATATTCTTAAATAAAAATACAATAACACGTCAATGTTTTTTCATAATATTTTTACAATCAAAATACAAGGAGAAATTAATAAATTATGATTAATTATAAAATAATTTGTATAACATAAAAAATGTGAATAAATTACACTTTCACGTTTAACCCGAAATTTTAATAATTTAAAAAAATTATAATTTAAATACAAAGATAAAAAACTGAATTACGTTGAATCATGAGAAGAAGAAAACTTGAACATAAGTTATTAGACATTATAAAATGCTCACATGTTCATACTTAATCTGTACTAACCAAATTCGTAAAATTTTAACTAAAATATTATTTTTTGAACAAAAAGTAAAAATATTCATTCAAATAATTTAATAAAATAATTATTATAAAATCATAAATATTAAACATAATTATTATAAATCAATAAAAAATTATATATATTATTTTTAAATAAAAACCCACCCTATCCCATCCCACCCCACCTCGGCATCCCCAACCACCACCATCGGCCTAAGTTGAAGAATCTAGGCCTGAGACGGCAAACCCTAGGTCGTCGCAGGCCTGAGTTCTTCGACAGTACCACACCTTCCAGGTTGGCGGCACTACCTGGAATGAGCGATGACGATAGCAATGGCGGGGTGGTGGGGGTGGGGGAGGGATACGAGTGGGGGTGGGGTGGGAAGGTTTAGGGATTGGGAATTTTTTTAGTGTAAAAAATTAATTTTCTAAAAGTTAGGGATTAATGTACAATTATGATATTTTATTTCTATTCAAAATTAAAATTTGTAAAGGTAATGTCATAATTTTGTGCATTATTTAAGGGTAAATCGGACATTTCATTAATCAAGTTTTTTATTTTAATGAGGGCAATAGCGTCATTTCACGATTTTCGTCCAATTCCGTCAAGATCCGTTAGAGTTTTGTAATCCTTTTGAAACCTCAAGGGAGGTTCATGTAGTTATGATAGCTAGTCGAAGGGGATTGAACGATAATTACACCCAACTCAGGGGAGATCCATGAAATTATCCCAATTTTCAACGTTCTTTCTAATTTTTGAGAAAGTTACTCAATACCATACCGGTGCACTAAATCTTTTCACATTACCAAAATGTAAGTACTGCCAAAAACTATGGTAAATTCCATTTTCATCCTTCATCCTTCACCCTTCACTTTTATCAATTATCCACATTCAGTCATATAAGTATTATTCTACCATATTTAATCCTATAACTTCACCTTTACCACTTTCCGCTATAGACATATATGTGCTTTTCACTTAGAAAAAAATCTCAATTTGCCACCCAAATTTTGAA
This sequence comes from Penstemon eatonii, assembly GCA_038501285.1. NCBI lineage: Eukaryota > Viridiplantae > Streptophyta > Magnoliopsida > Lamiales > Plantaginaceae > Penstemon > Penstemon eatonii. Next base: position 61,807,275 of record CM076715.1, on the reverse strand, counting down.
TATTTTTACACATTATCACTTAACCTTTGTGAGTTCGTACTTAACCACCTCTATAATTCAAACGTTGGATGATAAAATGTGAAAACGTTCTCACAGATTCTACCGACGACGTCCAAAGGTAGTGATTTAAAATATTTTAAATACCTAAGGTGGTTAAGTGTGAGCTCGCAAAATTTAGATGACAAAAAATATTCAAATTTTGGGTGAAAAAGTTAGATTTTCCCTTGTATTTATTATGGAGGGAAATCATAAATCGTGCAGAAGACCAAATAGAGTACAACCCTATAATATATTGTTTTTCAGTTTCTTCTTCTCACTATTTTTTAGTTTCTCCTGACAAAAACATTTCAGTTCAACTTTTCTACTCCCAAAAAGAAAATAAAAAATCATTAGGTCCAATTGCGAAAAAGGAGAAGTTTTGAAATGAATTTTTGTTTGCGACTCTCAAAATACTTTAAGGCATTTTACGGGCTGACCCTATAACTCTTAGCTCTTTATAGTGAAAATGGCTTCATAGTGAGTGTTTTGTGCTTCAAATGGGCTTGAAATTTTTTTTTGAGATGGTAAATACGTTGTTATATCAAACGCTATATCGAATCGAAATGATTACAATAATATCAAAACGAACTAATTACTAGTATCAAACTAGAGAAAGACTAGTATAAAACTAGACCCATGACCTCTTGGTCATGGAGCCTCATCCTTAACCACTAAGACTTCATTGACAAATAAGCTTGAATTATTGAAACAAACATAATACTTTTGAGCAAATTAAATTTGTATTCACTGTATGGCCATTTAGTTTTTCTTCTTAAAACACCTTCAAATTTAATTACATTTGCTAATAAATAATTGAATTCAATTGCATCAGAGAACTATATATGGCGATTAAAGTAAGTTTTTCGTACTAAAAGTGGCATCAGAGAATTTAATACCTCAGATAAGTTACAAACCTATATGGGGATTCTAGGTGCCGCTACTTAGGTGTCGCTAATACCACATTATGTGTATCACATTCTATGGTATAAGGAGTATATTATTATACCATAGAATGTGACACATATTGCATGGTAATATTACCTAATTTAGAATAAATACTAAATATATGGGGTTAATATTATGTAATGTGATCATGTATCATAGAATGTGATACACATTGTGTTGTAATACCACACGTGGAACGTCCTTCTTATATCGTTTATTTTATTAAACTTAATCAAACTTACACTTTGACTTGAGTTTCATTCTCCTTCCTCCAAATCACAAGATACCAGTGAAGAAGATGAGGGGAAAGAGTGCCACTAGTCTGATTCGAAAAGGAATTGAGAGTAAGTTTCGATATCTTTCTTACTGCTCAAAATTTCACATTGACAGCCACAAAAACTACAAACCTAGATTCGATTTCAGTCGCATAAAAGAGGTGGAAGATGCTAATTACATGTTTCATGATAGCTAAAAATGCGACCTCACCCTTCTGTAATTGACTTCAACAAATTGTTGAGTGCTACTGCCAAAATGAAGCAATTTGTTGTTGCCCTCAAAATGTTCGACGAAATGTGTGAACTGGGAGCCCCTGATGATTACACCATGACCATTGCGATTAATTGTTATTGTCTTGTCAATAGAGTAGATTTCGGATTTGCAATCTTAGGAAGCTTCTTCAAGCGCGGCTACGAACCAAATACAACAACCTTCAACACTCTCCTTAAAGGGCTATTCTTAGAGAAGAAGGTGGCCGAGGCAGAAAAATTGTTCAAGAAATTGTTGAGACAGAAAATCTGTGAGCCTAATGACGTTACGATCCTCACTGTGATCGACGGGTTGTGCAAATCAGGGCACACTCTTTCAGCTTTTCATTTGCTTGGGCTATTGGAAAAAGGAAATTACAAACCAAATGTCAAATCCTATAATGCAGTAATTGATAGCCTATGCAAAAATAGAAGGATTGATGATGCTCTCCAACTCTTAGCCAGAATAATTGACAAGGGAATTTTGCCTAGTGTCGTCACGTATAATTCGGTTATCCAGGGATTATGCGATTTCGGTAGATATGGTGAAGTTTTAAATTTATTAAATGACATGGTGGCTCACAAAATTTCTCTTGACGTGTTTACATATAATATATTGATGGATTCATTTTGCAAGGACGGAAAGGTGAAAGATGCAGAAGATATGTTGGAAATTATGAAGCAAAGAAATATTAATCCTAATATCGTCACTTACAATACACTGATTGATGGATATTGTTTGCGAGGAGAAATGGGAAAAGCAGGAAAAATATTTCATTCGGTTGTGCAGTCAGGCCTTAAGCCTGATATTACAACCTACGGTAGTTTGATTAATGGATATGGGAAGAAAGGTAACGTGGATGAAGCTTGGAGACTCTTTCTTGAAGCTCCTTGTAAAGGGTTGGAACACACAACTATTACCTATACCTCCATGTTACATGGATTATTTTGTGCTGGTAGAATCGATGCTGGTTTGAAGCTTTTCCATGAGATGGAAGCTTGTCAATTAGTTCCTAACTTAATGACTTATAGTGTGTTGTTGGATGGCTTATGCAGAAATCAGCGAATTGAAGAGGCATTTTCATTTCTACATGCGATGGAATGTAATGGTGTTAATCCTAACATAGTAACGTATACTATCCTCATTGATGGATTGTGTAAGAACGGAAATCTCGACTCTGCAATAAAACTTTTCAATGAACTTCCTTCCAAAGGTTTGCAACCTGATGTTATAACACATAGCATCATCATCGGTGGAATTGTAAAGAAGGGATGATAGAAAGGGCCAAAAATTTGCTTATGAAAATGGAAGAAAACGGTTGCTTGCCTAGTAATGACACATACAATATTTTTGTGCGGGGTTTTCTTAGAACAACGAAGAATATTGACGAGGCAATCCCACTTTTGGAAGAAATGACGAGAAAAGATTTCTCACCGGATACTGATACTATGTACTTGTTACTTGATTATCTGAAAGGTGAAGACCAGGATGGTATTCTTCTTGGTTTGATACGGAAGTTGAAGGCAAAAAGTAAATATGTCGTTTCTGGCTGGTAATGTAAATACTGATTTTCCTACATGCTTATGTCACTCATTGGTTATTCTCGTTGCTAATGAAAGTTTCATCAATATTTTGAGTTTGTGTTATGGTGATAAATATGTGCTTTATCAGTTCATAATATTTAATATGTTCTACTAGAAAATTATGAAAATGTTGAAACTTTACTTTGGAATAATATGTTGCAATAAAGTGTGGGGAAGTCATTACAAATCACAAGAAAATGCGATTTAAGTATACCATTTGTTCAATATCCTAATTTCTTGTAGCATAGTGTTTTCAGAATTTACTGATTTCTTGGGGTATTTTAACAGGTTCTCCATAATAGATTTCATATAATTGTTTAAAATACATGCCTGAAATGGAGGGAGGAAACTGAAGGTTATACGTTTTGTAATTTCAATACTGGATATTTCTCTGTGGAACTTTATTCATGAAGTTTGGTTAAAATGGAAGTGGCAGTTTCTGTACTTTTAACTGCATGATAAATGTAGGATCCCGCAGAGACATAGTCAAAACTACAGCCGTAATAATAAATTAATAATATTATGGAATTCAAGCGGAGAGGATGATGAATGGATGAAGGCTTAGTCAAAACTTTACTGTCGCTTAGCTTTACGTTGTTTTCGACTTTGTGAAATAAGCATCTTTCCTATTGTATTTGTGATGAAAATCAAATTTCTAAAGGTCAATGATAGTACTCTGCCTGCAGTGCTAATGATGTATTATTATGCAGAGACTTGTATTTATGTCTTCTTCAAATTAATTGCAATTTCATTCTAGGAAGTGTTTCTTTAATTCGATTTATATGCAGGTATAATTCATGCTAGAACTATTGGGGGTAACAGCCATAATTGAGATTGATAACAAGAAAGTGAAGACTACTACTTTAGTCGAAGAAGGCAATTTTCAATTTCGTGGGTACTGATTTTCTCTGTGACAGGGTTTGAGTTTGGGTTAATGACAATGACATTGGATGAAAGTGAGAAGAGAACAACAAAGATAATCTGTATGTTGGATTTTTTTTCTAGGCTTGTTTGTTCTTTTGATATTCCATGTTTCTGATTAAATTCTTCTATGTTGTATTAGTCCACTGTCTTTGCTTACTAGATTCTGAATATCGGTCAACTTATATTTATCGTCTCTGAATCAGAAACGGGAAAGGTGTTACAACCGTACTTAGTTTTCAAAGATTTCTCGATCGCAAATCGACCTGTCCCATGCTCTGGTTGTAATTAGTCTATAATGTTATCTAGTCTTGCTGAGTCCATTAGCTGCATGTAGCATACAATAGCATACTGATGCATTATTTCGTTCTTTGATGACAGACTTGGAACATGAAAATAGGTAATATATCTCCCTATGAAATGAGATAATGAGTAATTTACCTCCTCTTGATATGAAATAATGAGCAATTTATCTCCTTGATAGTGGAGGAGTTGACACTCACTCTATAATGCGACTGAGACCTTATTTTCATGTAAAAATGACCAATTTAACCTTACATATGACAAAATATTTACCTCACTATACCTCTGTGATATGCGTAAATAGACAATTTACCACCCTGTGATATGTGTAAATCGACCTTAAACTCCCTGTGATATTGCATAAATAACGTTTTACCCCTTGTAAAAATGTAAAATTCAAGAGGGAGGCAATATGTTTTTTCTTTTATGAAAACAGAGGGTGGTATTTTGCCCTTTTATTTATCACAGAAAGTTAAATTGCTTAGGTAGAATAACACATGGAGTTAATTTGATATTCACTCGTGCTAGATGTGTACTACATAGGGGTGCACATGGTATAGTTTTGCATTTTTATTAGTTAAATTCGTACCATACCAGTTGTTGCGATTTTTAAATATTCAATACCAAATTTTACTTTTGAATACCATACCAATACACCAGGTACGGTTTGGTTTTGTTACGGTACAATTTTGTGATTCTTTTTTTTTTTTTTTTTTTTTTTGCGTCATACTATTTTACTCTTATAGTCGATTGATAGTTGAAAAAATTGGTGATGTTTTTCTTTCTTTACATAATCTATATATATACTATTAATATTAAAATTGTGAATAATTAAAGCTTTTTTTTTTTTTTTAAGATAAAAATGCCTTTATTCAAGTTGTAAATTATATTAATAAAATATAATTAGACATGAATTTTCCTTAAATTTTCTCATCAAAAATTCGATAGGAAAATACTTTAAGAAAATTTATGACTTCCTTTCATCCTAACCAAGCACCATGAATATGGAAGAAAAATAAAAGTATATTCGAATTAGACATGAAGTCTTATTACAGTTATTTCAATAAGAAATTAACTCCTACATCACTTTTACAATTTCATTATTGTTCTCCTATAACACATAAAATAAAAATAAACTATTATTTTGAATAGTTGCTGAAATATATATGTAAAATAATTATAATGTTATATCAATATGTTGTTATGTAAAAAATATTATTTGATTCATTTAAAGATTTAGTAAAAAAAGTCACTCCTTAAAAAATCAAATTCTCTTAAATATTATAAAATCTGTTAAAGTAGAATCGTATTTTACCTATGAATGAACAAAAATGCTTATGACATAGTAAATGGGAAAATTGCATTTTTGGTACCATATGATAGACGTACTTGCAATTTTGGTACCATTGGATACGAAAATACATATTTGGTACCATAGAATAGGTTTTCATTGTAACTTTGGTATCAAACCCAATTTTTCTCCAAAGTTAATAATAATTTAACCCCTATGAAATACATAATATTCAATTTACCCCCTCGTAGTTTAAAAAAGAGCATTTTACCCCCTAAAATTTTGTAAAAGTTTCACGTCGGCTCCTTTGCAGCGGACACTTTATCCACTTTTGTTAGGGTAACGTGGCACTTTTGTTAAGGTACAGTTATATGTTAGTTATGAGGACACTTCTAAGTTTGTTGGGCAGTGAAGAAGATATCCTGTTAAATGAATTTCTTTTTCACTGTTTAATGTTTAACCTGGTTTGTTTTCTATTGCAGAGTGGGATAGTTTTTTTTTTCTTTTTCTTTTCTGAATGTGCCTAAAAGCAACCTAAGTTGATATAATCAAGTATACTTTACAAGTATTGAGCTACAACATTTTTAGATACTGAAAACCTCCGAAAATGATGAAGTTATCATTTTTTTCCCTTCTATTGTAGTGTTCCAAACTTAACTGAATCACCAAATACTTTACAATTTCATTTTGAGTGTATGTTTTGGTCAATCAAATACTTGAACTTTTTGAAATTTTTCGAAAGTGTTTCAGAAACACTAAAGAAAAATTGTTAAAAAAGTTACTAATTTAAGAAAAATAACAAAGTTTAAGGCAAATAAATATTTTTATAATTATATTTTGTTTTCGTTTCGCTTGATTCAAAAATAGAAATTTTTCTTTATTTTCTATGGAAAAGATGAAAATTTGGATCCATGGATATAATATTTAAATAGAATCAATCAGAGACCAACATACTTTTAAAGTTATTTTGCTTTTTTAAGAATCTATAATTTTTTGGTTTAAAAGTCCGTTTAGGGGTTTATATTGGAGCAGTTAGTATTATAAATATTGAAAATATAACCAAATTTCCTCTCCTTAGAGTTTTATCCATCTTGGATTTCTTTTTTTGAAATCCAGTCTATAGATTAGTGATGAAAACTAGTCTAAAGAATAATCGATACTCTCTCTGGCTTTAGTTGGTTTGAGCCTTAATGTCCCTTTCCTGGAGCGATTTTCATCGACTTCCACGTTCGGAGGTAAGGTTTGTGGTCGGTGTGGGTGTAGAGGTTTCGGTAGAGCCCATTACTATGAGTGTTTCGCTACGATTGAGATGTTTAAGGATCTATGATATGATGCATATTTGACCTGACGTTTGTCGGCAAGTGATAGATATAAAAAAGTCCGGTATTTCAAGTGTACCATGGTCGGAAGGAGCGACATTGAGACTTCGAGTTTTCGATCGATCTGCCTGAGTCATCTAGTGAACTCAAGATGAGTCTGGAAGTTATGATAAATCGGATGATGAAGAAGGTGTTTCATCTTTTGCTAAAGAAGATATTATTCGTAGCGTACCAATGGCTTCATATCTGGAAAATTTGGTGAACAGAGAAATTCTCGTTAACTACACTTTTCAAGAGAAATTTCCAACTTGATTTTGATTTCGTTATTGGTGCATCTTCATAGTGCTACCGTGTTAACTAGCTAATACATTATATATTTATCATGCTCAAATCTAGATTTTAATTTTATTCCGAAACTCCCTTTTACATGGACGAAAAAGTTGAACAAAATTCAAGACGGAATGATTCGTTCCCAATTCAAACTCGAGGACAAGTTCTTTTCAAGTGAGGTCGAGGGTAACTAATACCATAGGGTTTTAGCTAGAATATTGTGACCATATCTCAATTCCAACTAAGCATATTGATATCAATTAATCCTTTCAACTTTGTCAAACTAATCTCACAAAAACAACAATTTTCTTATCTTAAAAACAACGGCAGAAATTCTACTTTGATTTGATATAAAATAATTTCTCTTTGGAAAATTAGTACCTACTCCGGTGGATTTAATCCATCCGGGTATTGGATGAATGCCACATGAGCATGTAAGGACAATTTTTTGTCCTTTCATGCCCATGTGGCATTCATCCAACCCCAATGGATTAAATCCACTAGTGTAGGATCTAGTAATATACATTAACTTGTCTCATAGAACAAATATGATTTGACATAAAATCTTACACATTTGACATCTTACACGTATCTTATTTCCCAAACAACTCTTCCAAAACTCAAACATACAATATTACATAAATTGAAATTATTTCACAAATTTCCACTATTCTCCAAAATATCAAAGAAATAGGCCCTTATGATTTACAAGAAAATTCTATGAATTTTTTTATCAATTTTATGCCTAAAATCCTCATATATCAGGTTTTTACAAGAATTGTTACTTCTTCACAATAATATTAAACTACCACTAATTTAAACGAATAACAAAATACAATGTTTACTATACACACGATAAATAGATAAATATCTCTACAATTAACTCTTGACTCTCAGTTATATTTGTTATAAGTACTTCCATTTTTTTCTTTTTAATTTTGTTATTTAGTCTCTTTAGGGCCTGTTCGCTTGGTCCAATTAGCCCAAGATTAGCCCAAGATTGGGATAATTGGCCCAGAATATTTTCTCTAATTACCTGTTCGGTTGGGCCAAGATTATCCCGGGCAGCCCGGACTTATTGGGGAGACATGTGGGCCACACCCACTTATCGGCCCGATTCGAATTGGAGGGTTGGGCCAGATATTAATTAATTGGGCCAAATTGTTAAATTTTGAGACAAAAATGACCCTAATGTTCAGAATAATTACATAAAATGCCATTGAAATAATTGCCCAAGATTAGAAATATCTTCCCACATCTTTCATCATCTTCCCACAAATTCACTTTTTTTATTTTCCCTCCATTGACGTGAAAGGTGAGCTTGTTGAGTATTTTTTTTTTCTTTTTATTATATTTTACTATTTTGCAAGACCAATGATTTCTTGAGTACCCAAACTTTGTTATATTAATTTGTTCCAATTTTTTTTTTTTTAAATAGGTGAAGAAGAAGTTGAAGAATGTGAGTTTTTTTTTTTATTTTCTTTCTTCTTCTTTATGATTGTTTATTCTTTTGTTAACAAGAAGAATGATTAATTCTTGACTACCCAAACTTTGAGATATTAAATTTGTTTCAAATTTTTTTTTTTTTTTTTTTTACTTTTTTGTAACATAGGTGAGGGAAGAAGAAGAATAACTAGGGTAAGAACACATTGCCCATTAGTTGTAATATTGTATATTTTGGTTTGTTAAAAACATTTTATATGAGTTGAAGTGTTAAAAAAAAATTCCCCAATTGCATTTTGTGTTCCCTGCTTGGCGAAATCTGGAAATTTTTTTTTTAATTTTTTTTTTATTTATTTCATGAACTAGTTTTATGTTGTATTGTTGTACTAGGAATGGTGTATGATTGATTACATAAATAAATGCTTGTGTGTTTTTTTTCCTTTGTACTTTGTTTGCACATACCTTTTTCAAAACTTTTTTTTGTCTCATGAACCATTTAAAGTTAGATTATGATACTAGGGAATATTGTATGATGGATTAAATAAAAATGGATGCTCGTACAATTTTTGTTTCCTTTCTACTTTGTTGGACATATTTGGTGAATTTTGTTTGGATATGTTTTGTGACAATTTTGATATATTTCATTTCTAGTTTGTTTGGGCATATTTTGATATATTAGCATATCAAATACAGAATACGGCTTGGGTATGGATTCGGAGAGGAACGAACAACTCCTAAACTTCTTCCGCCAATTTTTTTGGAAATGTGTTATAATAATATGTGTATGCCTCATTGCACACGAAGCACAATCTATTTTCCAATCATCTAGTCGAAAGAGAAAAAGGTATAGCATCTTACGTAAAAAATACAAACAAGCCAAGTATTTACATCGCGTAACCACGAAGACGGATGTTAAAACTAAGTTCTTGTTAAGGTTCACTATGACTTCATTTAGTAAGCTATGTCGTTTCTTGCATAACATTGGTGGTCTAAGGGACACTAAATACGTGCCACTCAATGAACAAGTTGCAATGTTCTTGTCCGTTCTTTCACATCACAAGAAAAATCGAATCGTGGGGTTTCATTATCGTCGGTCTGGGGATACAGTGAGCAAGTGTTTCCACCGTGTATTGAATTGTGTGCTTAAATGTCATTCAATCTTACTAGCAAGACCTATACCGATTTCAGAAAATGATGAAACTTCCCGATGGGGTTGTTTTCCGGTATGTACTCTTTTTATCACTACTTTTAATTTGTTCTATATTGGTTAACTTAAAACAACTTAAATACTTTTCCATGTATTTTTTGTAGGGTTGCTTAGGGGCTTTGGATGGTACTTATGTGAAGGTACTAGCACCAGCTGCCGACAAACCCCGATATAGATCAAGGAAAGGAGAGATTGCAACTAACGTGCTAGTTGCATGCGATGTAAATGGAAAATTCACGTATGCATTGACTGGATGGGAGGGTTCCGCAGCAGATGGTCGGGTCCTTAAAGATGCTATTACCCGTCCGAATGGACTTCGAATTCCGGCCGGTATACGATTTTTATGCATCATATATTTTCGGTCATATAATACCAACAATGTTAATTCTTTCCTTTTTATGAATATCATAGGAACATACTATCTTTGCGATAATGGATACACGAATGGGGAAGGTTTTTTGACACCTTATAGGGGAGTTCGCTACCATTTAAAGGAATGGGGTGTAGGACAAGATGCTCCCCAAAATTACAAAGAATACTTTAACATGAAGCATTCCCAGGCAAGAAACGTGATCGAACGGTGTTTTGGTCAAGTTAAGCGGAGGTGGGCGATACTTAAAAGTGATCCGTCCTACCCATTGAAGACGCAAAACCGAATTATCATGGCTTGTATTCTTATTCACAATTTTCAGCTTATGACAATGCCCAATGATATGTCAGATTCCGATTCCAGTAGCGAATCAGAATGTGATGATGAGGTTGAAGGAGAGAGTCCTACCGGTGACTTTGTCAATGTTGTGGAGCCTTCACAAGCCTGGACTGATTATCGAGATACCATGGCTCGTGCTATGTATGACGAGTGGTTGTCAAGTCCTTGAGATAAACGTACTTGATGCGTTTTGTTTTTGGAAAATGACTTTGTTTGATTGGATAATATGCTTGGTGTTGGTTGTGATGCTTTTTTTTTTTTTTTTTTTGTGATTGTGGTTTATTTATGATGGTACATTATTATATGTACATGAGGACAATTGTTTGTATGATTGTGGTTTTATTTATTTATTAATGTTTGGAATTGTGCTTGAAAACGGATTATCACGAGTTAATATTTTATTTCGTGAATGTGTTCTCAGTTTAATCATGGAGCCAATACCGGCACCAAGCAATGCAGGAACATCGCGCCCTACAAAAACTCCACAAGCACCACGTAGAATTTGGAGTTCCGACGAGGAGCAAACATTGATTTCTTGTTTGCATGAGATTGTTTCGAATGGATGGAAGGCGGATAATGGGTTTAAAGCGGGATATTTAGGTCACTTAGAATCCGCCATGAGGGCAAGGATACGGGGAACCGACATTAGAGTGAGACACATTAACTCAAAGCTCACGGTTTGGAAAAAACAATACTATTTATTGATTGCCATGTTGGGTACTAGTGGTTTTGGATGGAATGACGATGCTAAAATGATAGAGGTCAACGATGATGTTTGGGCCGAATATGCACGGGTAAATAAGAATTTGCTAACTTGTATAATATTTTCGGCTATATTTATTATGTTTGTGTTCTAAGTTCATGTTTTTGTATTCCTCGAAAGGCTAATCGTGATGTTCGTTCGATGAGGATGAAGTCTTGGAGGTACTATGATGATTGGTGTGCATTGTTTGGAAAGGACAGGGCTACGGGAGACAATGCTCAAGGGTTCACTGATGTTGTTGATGACATATTGATGAGTGAAAATCTTAATAACTCAAGCAATACGCAATTAAGCATAGAAGTGGTGGAACCGTACATTCCGACATTTGATGACACTAGTTCATACGTCGATCTAACTATGGATGCATCCGATTGGGTTGGGGATCAATTCAAAGAGAAAATCAACTATACTCCCGATACATCCGATGGTTCCTCGATGAAAAAATCGAAGGTATATGGACTTGGTGTTAAACTTGATGGGAACGACAAGAAGAAGAAGAAAAAGAAACAATTAACTAGAGAACGAAAGCCGAAAACACTTGAAACCGCCAAAAGTGAGTCTATGTTGCCCGTCTTGACAAGTTTCATTGAGGAGGCAAAAGGTATTGCCATTAATCTCACACCAAAAATGACCAAGGAGGTAGATACGATTGACGAAAAGGCATCAAAGGTCATTGCCGCATTAGAGAAGGTTCCGGGACTAACCGAAGAAAACATGAACTTTCTTTGTTACAAGATAATGGATGACCAAAGACATGTGAGCTTGTTTTTGCGTTCTAGCGAACGTAATCGGGAAATACAAGCACACATGATGCTCAATGGTAAGATTCCATGACTTATGGTTTATGATAATTTCGGGTGTTGACTATGTTATTGCTATGAACTTTATAATTGTGTATTTTGTGACTTGGGGGTATTAGAGTTCGGTGATTACAATTTGGCATCATGGACATTTTAGTAGGTGGCGTTATATTTTGGAACTTTCTTATGGAAACATGGCTTAGGAATTCACAATAAATGGTGTGAATTTTCGAGCCATGTTTGAGTAATTATTATATTTTGGAATTATGAATGTTGGTTGTAGTTTTGAAATCAACAGGTTTGGATGTAAATATTTTGGATTTTTGTAATGAATGATGCCATACAACTTTGGAGTAGTAATGTTGTTGCATTTTGGATGGACGGTTACATAGACGAGTTGTGTAAGCATTATTATCTATGGTGTTTTGTTGCATATTAATGTTCAAAATGATTTATGTACTTGTGTTCAAGTCCATTTTTTTTTTTGGAAAATTTACATTTATGTTGCTAATAGATGATAATTGGAAATTTAAATATTTTTTTCATCGTTCAATTTATAAATTGCTTGGTACATGAAACTAGGAAATTGACATTTTTTTTTGTCCAAGTCCAATTTATTGCATAAAATTGAGCTTATGCTAATTCATAAATTGCATGTACCTGAAATTCTTAATTTATGGGAACAAACCAAACAAGATATAAACGTAATAAAGATGTATAAAACCACTTTGAAACTGCAATGTCCATTTGGAAAAATCCAAAGAAGAATTGAATAATTATGCCCCTTTTGTAACCTAAGCATGCCTTTATTTTTTTGAGTAAAATTGTCTCTTCAATTTAAAGTATGTTAAAGATGTATAAAACCACTTTGAAACTGCAATGTCCATTTGGAAAAATCCAAAGAAGAATTGAATAATTATGCCCCTTTTGTAACCTAAGCATGCCTTTATTTTTTTGAGTAAAATTGTCTCTTCAATTTAATTGAGGTTGTTTACATGAAATGAAATGTTCGTGTCCTGCAATTTAGTATGTGAAAATTACAAAAGCTGGACTTTAGTGAGGTAAACTAATTAGATGTAAAAGGTATTGCCATGAGTATGTTAAAGTATGTCTCCATGAAATTTGACCATTCATTCTGTTTCATGAATTTTAATAATGCAAGCAGTACACGATTTTTAACTTCATGTGAATGTTTTTTAACTTTCATACTGATTTTCATCTTTTCAGTACAATAAAGTGACCAAAAATTTTCTTCTTTTCAGAACAATAACGTGTAGACATGCACAAATAAAGACAACTCAGAAAAAAGATATTATAACAAATATAAAGTGCATAAAAACTTATAAAATATTATCATAATGACAGCCTTATAAGGCTGCCTCAAGTTCCATCATTTTACACAAACATAAAAAAAAAACCATCAGCAAGGTTCTGCACTCAGTGCAGAACCAAAATCAAACATACAAACATTATAAAACCATCCTCAAGGTTCTGCACTCAGTGCAGAACCAAAATCAAACATACATATATAACAAATTACATAAACATATCATCTCCATAAAACCTAATCCACATCACTCAGCCCCCCACCGTTGACATTATCCCCTGCCCCATCAGTTGGTCCCTGATAAGGCACCATAGCAAGAGGATTTACCTCTTCATCAGGGGGGACAGCAGCCTCAGAGTTTTCAAAGTCAGCATGAATGGCAATCGGAGAAACGACGAGGGCATCCTCATCATCGGCTGATAAGTCAATCGGTTGGACGGCTGAGCCGAGGAAGGAACGGGGTAAGTGGGCGCATTCCTTAATATAAAAAAGGTACTTGAGCTTACGGTAATAGCGATGCCCTTGTACCCGAAATATCCTCCAGCTCCTCGGCTCGTCCTAACAAAATCCAGGAACAAGTATAAGTATAAATTCTTATTACACGAACTATTTTTAGTATAAATTCTTATTACAGAAACTGGAAACTTACCGCGGTGGATATTGCACGCCAGTATGCATTAGAGATGGTGGTGCGGCAACTGTATGGCTCAAATGTTACCCCCGGGTGGTTCAAAAAGTCTTCAAAGTCCACAAACTCAAAGCGGATTCGCTCCAACTTAAGTCGCAACGAAGTGAGGTGGAAAATTCGCCGAAACCTCCGTGTCATTTTCTCACTTATAATTTCAAGAGTCTCTGTGAGATCGTCAACGTTCTTGACCATGTCCTGCCTCGCTGCACGGCAGAGTTTGTGTATGAAATAGCCTTCTTCTTCCGGGTTCCATCCATCGTAGCGTGCGTCAAGGTCCGCCCTTTGTCTCCTAGTCAAATGCATATTTGAAACCTGTAGTCACCAAATGAAAAAAGAAATTATTTACTCATATGTTTTCATAAATTAGTCATTAGAAAGAGGAAGAACTTGTAATGAAACTTACTATTTTTGTTGGAGAAAGTTTTTGGTGGTGTTCGGTTGGCATAGAAGAGAGCATATATATAGGCAGTTCTAAGTCTCAATTAATGTGGGTTAGGTGGAAGTACAAAATTGTTGTTTTGTGGGTAACTTAAAGGAGTTGCCATATTAAAGATTTGTAAAAGGCAAAAGAGATTTGTGTCATTAATATAAGCATTGGAAATGAAAAATGAAATAAATGATGCATGCAAAAAGTAAACATGGAAAAGACATAACATGACTTAGGGAAATGACAACTCAAAAAAAGGAAATAATGTGGGCTAGGATGAAATCTTTTTTAGTATCTTCATATGTAAAGGTCATAACTGCAGAATGGTACAAAACATGCAAATATTTTGTCTATGTGCCAAATTGAATGCACTCAACTGTCTATTTTACATTTAGTATAATGCATGCACACAAAGATGGTTAAATATTATAACATGTTATTTCAGTACCTTGTAGCTATGTACTGAAATGTTGTAACATACAAATTTCCAACATACATAAGACAAAACATTCACAGTTCTATAAAAAAAGGTAATTAATCAGATACAAAAAGAAAGAAAATTCAAGCCTGCCTAATTATATATAATTAATTATTTCAACATTGTAGCTATGTACTGTAATGTTATAACATACAAATTTCCAACATACATGAGTCATAGAGTTTATGGATGGATGTAATAACATAGGAATTGAAGCATATAGTAATCATAAGCTTTCAACACAAAACCTTCACAGTTCTTTAAAAAAGGTAATTTATCAGATACAGAAAGAAAGAAATTTCAAGCCTGCCTAATTACATAGTGTGTGTTCAAAAATAGGTAATACTATCATTGACAGTACTACCTCCATAAAAATAAATGGACACAGTAAAACAAAAATATGCAAGCATAACCAACAGTAATCATAAAAGCCAGCCATTCAAGCCTGCCTAATTACATAATGTGTTCAAAAATAGGGTACACTATAATTCACAGTACTACATCCAAAAAAATACATGGACATACAACAAAAACATGCAAGCATAACCAACAGTAATCATAAAAGCCAGCCATTCAAGCCTGCCTAATTACATAGTGTGTGTTCAAAAATAGGGTACACTATAATTCACAGTACTACATCCAAAAAAATACATGGACATACAACAAAAACATGCAAGCATAACCAACAGTAATCATAAAAGCCAGCCATTCAAGCCTTCCTAATTACATAGTGTGTGTTCAAAAATAGGGTACACTATAATGGGTAGTACTACATCCAAAAAAATACATGGACATACAACAAAAACATGCAAGCATAACCAAACAGTGCTCTTTATAACCAAGCAGTGATATTAAAAGGCATTTCCTAACCAAGCAGTAATCATAAAAGGCAGCACATCAAGCCTATATCCATAAAAATACATGGACATAATCATGCAATCATATGAAAGCATGATATAGCACAACAAATGCACACAAAAGAGCACATGTCTTAATAAAATTAAAATTAGATTCTAAAGATTTAAGTGACTCCCTGATTTCCAAAATAGAGGCACTCAAAAGCATATTCTCTTCTTCTACATGTTTTATTCGTTGCATTAATTCAGGGATGTTTGGAACTTCATGATCAACCCACTCAAAGAAACTACACTTCGGGCCCTGAAACAAAATTACAAACATTAGAATATAAGATCATTAAAATAAATGGAAAATATACAAATATAACATAAAGTAAAAATCTTAACTTGTGTTCCTCCACATCTGAGGAATCTTCGGCCTGGATTTGTTGGAGTCTTAGAAGTAAATATCCTAACGATGCTACCACAATAGCATGTTCGAACAGTCCCACCGGACCAATTACTTCGTCCGGTAGTACTGGAAGATTCACCCATTCCAGACAGAATCCCTACATCAAACAATCAAAAAAAGAGTAAAAATTTTGATTATATATCAACCCAAGAAATTCAAGTAATGATACATAACATTTTAATAAACCCTAGTTTCGGAAATCAGCCCTAGAATTTCAGTAATGATAATTTACCCTAATTATAATAAATCCTAGTTTATGAAATCAGCCCAATTTCAAGTAATGCTAATTTAGCCTAATTTTAATTCAAGTAATGCTAATTTTAAATCCTACTTTCGGAAAAATAAAAAAAAAAGTGGGAAAATCTTAATAACTTATACATAAAAATGCATAAAACAGTTTAGAAAGTATAAATTTCATAAGAATTTCAACAAAAACATAAAAATTTCCCCTAATATACGAAACCCTAATTTAACTTGAATAAATCCAAAAGTTTGGGGAAAATAAAATTACCTTTACGTCCGCAGCAGCTGCCGATGGCCCCGTACGAAGAACCCCAGGATGAAATAAAACAACTATCAGGAAAAGATTGGAGTATCACGAAGAATTTACAGTTTTTTGGGGATTTATGAGATTATGAGTGAAAAAGAAGATAACCATAGCCTAAAATCTAAACAATTCCTTGAGAATTGATTGATTTTTAACGGTGATTTCCGATGGAGAAACGAGGATATGAGGGAGGAACGAAGAGAAGAGAGCGGCAGATCGTGTTCAAGAGAGAGAAAGAAAAACTGAAAATGATGTAACCCTAGTCCATACCCTCTAATTTGACTTTGATCGGACGGTTGAGAATAAAATAGAAATGGATGGCCAGATTTCACGATTCGGAGAGGGTATAATAGTAATTGCAAGAAACCGGCCCAACCGAACACACAATAAATAAACTGGGCCAAAATCCAACTAAGTTATTGGGTCGAGATTCTAATCGGCCAAACACAAGACAAAACAGTTGGGCCCGATTATTTAGTGAACCAAAATTGCAATTTGGGCCGATTACAATCGGCCAAACCGAACTGGGCCTTAAAATATGAGCCGTTTTGAATTAAAAAAAATTGACCCTAAAATCTTTCGTAAGATGAAGTGCAAATTTGATGATGTAAATAAATGTCAAATATTGGGCAAATCCAATGAAGCATGACGCCAAATATATGGGCAAATAACATTTAACCGATTAAACGTGTACTTGTTGATAATAGCTACTAGATATAATGTCTACGTTCAAATTCAGTGTTTTTAAAATGGGACCGGTCATTGAATCGAAAATTTTATTGATTACTTGTTCAATCGGTTAGATCGGGTCGATCACTGGTTCGATCGGTATAATCGATTTACCTTTATTATTATGTAATATATATATATATATTTAGATTATCTAAAATACAATTATAATTCAAAAAATTATCATTCTTTGTCAATATAAATTTTTATTGTTTCATAGAAATAATCAATATGTCTTAAAAATTAAGATCAATGTCAAAAATATAAATCTCAAGTGTCTCTAAAAGATACATATATTCAAAACAAGACAAACAAAATTAAAAGTTCATCTCATTTTTAAAGTTTTGGCTTGTTCATTTAGGTTCAATTTTTGTAATTTGATATTTATATGGTAATTGACTTGCATAATTTCATACACAAAATTATATTATTCACAATGATGAGAAAATGGTTATGTACTTCTTTATGTAAAAAGAATATAATATTGCATGATTATTAAAACACTAATATAATGAATGTTATTTCAAAAGTATATAATGTAATTCTATTAAATGTTAAACAAGAGTTCAAATAAATAATAATAACAAAAAATATCTAAACTAAAAAAAAAAAAAAAAAAGTGAACCACTGGTTCACTACTAATTTTACCGTTATTGAAGTCGATTTTACCGGTTCGATCTGGTTAATTAGGAGACTGAGTTTTAAGGATAAACCAAATTGGATCGGTTAATAGTTAAAACGGGCCAACCGACCAGTCCAGTTGAGTTTTCAAAACACTGAATTCAAGACTCAATGTCAAATCTCTATGGCGAATTCAATGAAGTCTAATGCTTCTAAGGTAGTGTTTGCAACAACTTCTCAAAATAGCTTTTCAGCTTTTCAATGTTCATAAGCAGTTCATAAGCAGTTTTGTGAAAATCAGATTGCTGACATCTTCACAAAACCTCTAAGTGAGACAAGGTTTTCAACTCTAAGAGCTGAACTGGGTTTATTAAAATTGGATGCATAAGCTGAGGGGGAACTCAACAGAAGACTGAAGTTCAACAACTTACTCATCTTACTTATCTTCAAGAATTAACTCTCAACAGACTAGTTAACTTATGAATTCTTAAAGTCAGGGGAAACGTGTAAGACTAGCGGTACTTCTGATTAAAAGATGAAATTTGTTGATGACAGTTAGTTGAAGTTATGTTTTCAACAGAAGATTAAAAGTTTTGAAGATTGAAGACTTATTATCTAGCTGGATTGACAAACACCCGAGGAAGGTTATCAGCTATTGGCTTTCACTGATAACAACTTTGTCATCAGGACAGTAGTCCACCAGATAAGTATTTATTTTACTCATATGATCGCTTATGTAAAAGCTTACTGTTTAAAACGCTTTAATTCAAAACACGCTTTTACAAGTGATAAATGAGCGGTACAAATTCCCGCTCCTCATTTAATGCGATTTGAATTTGAAAGGTCGTAACTGACGTCGCACGATCAGCACTGACAAGAAAATGGATCTAACGGTTAGCTGGTATCACGGAAACCGAAATACCCTAACTCTATAAATCCCAATCTGATCAGTCGTGTAGTTCTTTACGAACCCTAAACTTTCAAAGAGCACTTGTGAGAAAATACCTGCAATTTTCTGCAAAATTCCTTCTGTTTCTTTCACTTCCAACAGATTCAATGGCTGCTGAAGGTATGTACTTAGTCTACGACTCCTATTACCAGTCCGGTACCAATCTGATGAAAGAATTGCTGGAGAAGTTCAAGACGACCTCACTGGTGAACTTCATGGAGTACAATGAAGGTGTAATTTGGACTGACCAGGTTCTGGAGTACTACAAGACCGCAACTGTTGACTACAACTCTTTGGAAATCAAGGCTACAGTTGGTGAAAGATCCATTGTCATCACTCCTGCTGTTCTTCACGAGACTTTCGGTCTCCCTAACAGAGGACGTCATGACATCACTGTGCTGACAGAAGACAAGCATCAACAGTTCTGGGTGATCTGCGCCAAAGAAGGGGAAATGTGGTCTGGCAACATTAAGAAGACACAATTGAAGGACGAATATCAGCGGATGGCTGATATGGTCTCGAAGCTGATCGAAAACTGCACCTTCTCTCTGGATGCTGTTACCATGAAGAGGTTCAGCATCATGGCTGCCATGAAGTCAACTGGTCCGTTATAGTTTGGTATATTTTGGCTGGTTTTCACGAGGTGAAGAAAGGGAAAACTCCTCAGACCAACCACAGAATCACGCTCAGTTATTTGCTGTTCAAACTGGGTTGTGCTATGTTCAATGGTAAGGAGACCCACAAATCCAAGGCAATGTCCAAGTACTTGCCTGTTCTGAAGAGAAAGGCTGATGAGCCTGAAGAGGATGAAGACGAGGAACCAAAGGAGGTTCCTGTCAAAAGGCAAAGAAAATTGGTCAAAACAGCTGACTTAGCTGTTGAGACACAGAAGAAGAAGGTTGCTGATAAACCAAAGGAAAAAGCTCCTAAGAAGGTGAAGACTGTGCTGACGTTGCTGTTGATCAAATCATAAGTCAGACCACTGCTGATGTAAGGGGAATGTCTCCTGCATCACCTTCTAGGACTCCTTCTGCTGAGATGCCTGCTGAGAATGTCTCTCACAGGACAAGGAGTCAGCAAAAAGACACTGCTGCTTCAATACCCGCTCAAGGGAGGACGAAGAAAACAGCAAGAAAGCAGATGACCTTTATTGAAGAGCCTGCTATGTTGGAAAACTTAGTAAGACAAAGTCCTGCATCTGCTGAAAGACCTGTTGGAGCTGATGAGACTTCTGTTACTGACCAAACTAATGCGCAACAGATGACTCAAGCTACACCAACAGTTGAGGTTGCAAAACCTCAGGATGATCCAGATGTTATGATCATCCACCCTATTGCTGCTGCACCTATCTCTTCTGCTGGTCCAGCCCCTGCCCCAGCTGACAAAGGAAAAAGGAAGATAATACTCAAAAAGAAGAAAATCTCTGCAACTGATAAAAGTAAAAGGGAAGAAGCTGAACAAAGAAAGCAGGATGAGATGGAGGAGAAAAAGGCTCTTGAACTGAGCAAAGTTCAGGAAGCAAAGGATGAGGCCAGAAGAAAAATGTCTGAGGCAGAAAGAAAAGTTGCTGAAGATGCAGAAATGGCTATGGTCTTAGAGATCAGCAAGACTGATGCTCATGGACCTGTTCACAGTGGAGACATTAAAATTGATAAAAAAGATACAAAGAAGCCTAAGATGCCAGCTGGAGAGGTCAAGCCAAATGCTAAATTTGAAGTCAGAAGAGCATTTGACATTGTCTATGCTGACAAAGAGCTCTTCAAAAGGTTTGAGAAGACCTTGGCTTATTATGACCAGAAGCTTATGCTAAAGACACTGTTCACCCAAGAAAAGCCTAGATACATCAGATGGAGAGACAACAGGATGAACAGATCAATTGCAGAACTTCAAAGTCTGAAGGAGTTAGCTGATGAAGAACAGTGGGTTCTAAATTGGTTAAGGACAGACTCCATTCAGAAAGCCTTGGATCCTCATTAGAGACATAATGCATCAATATGCAAAGGAGTTTGCATTAGAGGAGGCCAAAATCATTCAGAATACTTTGCCTGCTAAAAGAAGAAAATCTGATAATGCTGAAGAGAAGGCAATCAACATTGCTGTTATGACCGCCTTGAAGAGATGGGCAGATAGGTCATATCAGCAGGGATGTTCAAGTGAAATGCCTCAGCTGCCAAGCATTCAGCAAATTATCTTTGGCAAAGAAGTAAAGGGTTTTTGTGAAGTGCCCAAGTGTAATAATGCCTTTGTGAATCCTTGGATAATTGTGCGACGGATTCGTCAAACAACTTGTTTCAATGATGATGGCACGATCACAAACCTGACTTATGACGATGTCACTGATGAGCATAAGAAAGCTGATGAACCCTTAGCACTTGAGTGGAATGCTAAGGCGACTGAAGCAAATCAGGAGACTGAAATGAAAGATGTCCCTGTCCACCAGGAGACTGAAGAAAAGGAAGCTGCTACTTCTGCTTCATCAAGTGATCATCACTCATCACTGATGGAAGACTTCCAGATGCTGATGGAGAATTCTGTGAAGGAACTGGAGGAGAAGCATAGCCAGCAGCTGACAAAGATGAAAGAGGAGCTGAAGGAAGAATTGAAAGCAGAGTTGGTAGAGTCCAACAGACTTCAGCTGGAAACTATGCAACAATCAACTGCAAAGGTCATCAAGACTGAAATTGATAGTTTCCCAATGCCTCAAGATAATTCCAAGCAGTTAGTGCAAAGTCTTATTGAAATGAACAGAAACGTTGAAGATGTGAAGGCTGATGTAAATCACCTTCATAATGCCTTACAAAGAGCTGAGCACAAAATAGCTGATCTAACTGCTAACTTTATCAAGATCAATGAAGAAGAGGCATCTATCAATGTTGGGTTACTGCAGGAACTTCACAAAGCTGGAAATGTTATTCATGGAGAACTTTCAACCAACTCAATATTGACTGCTTCAATGATCAAACTGACAACATCAGTACCATTCTTCATCATTTAACAGCAAGTCATGACGTAGTAAATCAGAATCTGAAAGCTTTGTGTGCTGCAATGAAGATTCTACTGTTGCACTTAACCTAGCTGCTAAACCTGATGTTATCACCAAGTCTGATGATGACAAAAAGGGGGAAGATAGAAGGGAAGAATCAATGAAGGAGACTGCTGCTGCTGCTGCAGATAAGAAAACTGAAGAAACTACTGACAAGACTGTTGAGGAAATTGGAAAGGTAGAAGAAAAAGATAAGCCTGAAGAAAAAGAACCTACCAAGTACAAGAATACTGAATCAGCCAGGAAGGCAATGGAGCTACTGAAGGAGCAGCAACTTAAAGAAAAGATGGACGCTGCCAAAAGCAAACATACTCCTGGATGAAGAAGCTGATGAAGATGAAGAAGAAGAAGAAGATGATGAAGAGTCTTCTTATGAATATGAGGAAGTGTTAGAAGGATCTGATGAAGGAGCTGATAGTTAGAAAATATAAATATCTTTGTAATCAGTGTACTTTATCTATTCTTTCAGACATCTCATCTGATAAACTTGTACTTGTAATAATTTCACAATCAATAAAAAGTCAAGTTTACTCCAACATATATTTTCTATCTCAGAAAATTTTGAGGATTACAGTCTTTAGCTTAGGTATTAACAGGTACTTAGCTGAAGTTTTGTCATCATCAAAAAGGGGGAAATTGTTGGATAAGGATGAAGATGAAGAACACTGAAGACATTTAGTAAAGGGAGGTTTTGATGCATTCCAAAACTTCAAAATCTGCTAAGTATAGATTAACTTAGCTGATGTCCCTTTGAAGAAATTTTGACTAAGTAAAGAAGATATCAGAAGAGTCAAAATTTAAGGTCCAAGACTTCTGATCTGCTGAAGGAAAGACATCAGACTGATGAAGATCAGCCGACTCAAATCAGATTTGTTCAAGTTTGAGATCAGCTTAGTTCGCCATCAGACTTGCACTTTCGTCAGCCAAGTGGAAATGATCATAAAGTCTTCCTAACGGTAATAAATGCCCCTGAAAGTAATAAATGCTAAAGTACAAGGTTATTAAAGACAAATGACTGAAGAAATGCTTCGCATCAGCTTGGTGCATTTAATGCTGCCTGCAGAAAAGTACTGTTGATGGTACGGACAGCTGCAGAGAGCCGTTCGCGGAAATTAAGGACCAGAACTCGATGAATTTGAATCTTGTCTCTCTTCAACGGACATTTTTCAAACCTCAAGTATAAATAGCTGAGAGAGACGAAGAGAAACACAACAACACAATCTCTGAGAGAATTTTCGAAGCAGAACTCTTTAAGTCTAAAGAACAGCTCACTCATCAGCTTAGTCATTTGTTGACAAAAGCAGAGTTGAAGAACAACGAAAAATACATCTTCTGAGTGATTTTGTAATCGTGAGTGTTGTGAGAAGTAGATATCCATCTTTGTGAGTGATATTACTTCGGAGAGTAGGAGTTTCTGAGTGATTTCCTACTGCGCACTTGTGGCCTTTTTATTTGTTGATTGGCACAAGCAGAGTATACTGTAAACTTTGTGATTATAGTATAACCCAAGATCTGTGTGACTTGGAAGAGTGGATTAAAGGATATTCAAATCCATATAACCACTATAAAAATTACTTGTGTTTTTCCATTGCTTTCAAACTTGCATATCTTCAGATTGCATAAAAACACTTTAAGTTAATTGTTTGAAAAGTTTTCTACGGAAAGGAGTTTTGTAAAATTGGGGAACAAACTTTCAAACTACTGAGTTTACTTGTGAAAAACACTTTATAAATCCGCTGCAAGTACTCTAAGTATTAAAACTGATTTTGACAAAATCAGCTAAGTGTCTATCAGTTTAGTGGTCTGCGAAGCTGTTCAAAGATTTGTTCGCGATCAGCCGAGGAACTTACTGTTGATAACAGCTTAGTCTGTTCAAGTTAGAACAAAAAGGTTTTAATGTTAAAAATTGCAAAAAGTTAAGAGGTCTATTCACCCCCCCTCTAGACCTCATTTGACCACTTGGGACCAACAATTACAACTATTTAAAGCTATCATTTTTTTTTATAAATCAATAATAATTAATAAAAATAAATCTCATTAAAATAAAATGATCAGTCATATATATATATGATATTCTATGACATAAAAATGACAAATTTTACACTAATTTATCAAAAAAAACCTATGAAATTAAACCTAAACACGTACGACGTACGTGCAATTTTCTAGTCTATACTACTACTAAAAGTGTGAATAATTTAAGTTTTTTTTTTTTTTTGTGTAGACAAAAATGTCCTTATTCAAATTGTCAAGTATATTAATAAAATATAATTAGACATGTATTTTCCTCAAATTTTCTTATCAAAACTGTGGTAGGAAAATATTTTAAGAAAAATTATAACTTCCTTGCATTCTAACCAAGCACCATGAATATGAAAGAAAAATAAAAGTATATTCAAATTAGATATGAGTCTTATTATAGTTATTTCTTATATTTACTCCAATAATTAATAAATTAACTCCTAAATCACTTTTACAATTTCATTATTGTTTTTCTATAACACATAAAAATAAAAATAAAGACTATTATTTTGAATAGTTATAAAAAATATTATTTGTTTCATTTAAAAATTTAGTACAATATGTCACTTCTTAAAAAAATTAAATTCTCTTAAATATCATAAAATATATTAAAGTAGAATCCCACCTTACCTATGAATGAACAAAAATGCTTATGACTTAGTGAACTAAGTAATCTTTACTTGACATGAGAAACATTACCCCAAATTTTCATGAAAGTATTTTCAAGGAAAATGTGTGAAATAAGTTAAGAAACGGATGAAAATCAATCAAAATTGGTGAAATCAATCTACATGAAATTTATGAACACTAGTGAAGGAGGTGAAAAATTGGGTGAAATCAGTAATAATACTACTACTAAGAGTGTGAATAATTTAAGTTTTTTTCCTTTTTTATGTAGACAAAAATGCCCTTATTCAAGTTGTCAAGTATATTAATAAAATATAATTAGACATGTATTTTCCTTAAATTTTCTTATCAAAACTTTGATAGGAAAATATTTTAAGAAAAATTGTAACTTCCTTGCATTATAACCAAGCACCATGAATATGAAAGAAAAATAAAAGTATATTCAAATTAGATATGAAGTCTTATTATAGTTATTTCTTATATTTACTCCAATAATTAATAAATTAACTCCTAAATCACTTTTACAATTTCATTAATGTTCTTCTATAACACATAAAAATAAAAATAAAGACTATTATTTTGAATGGTTATAAAAAATATTATTTTTTTCATTTAAAAATTTAGTCCAATATGTCACTTCTTAAAAAAATTAAATTCTCTTAAATATCATAAAATATGTTAAAGTAGAATTGCATCTTACCTATGAATGAACAAAAATGCTTATGACTTAGTGAACTAAGTAATCTTTATTTGACATGAGAAACATTACCCCAAATTTTCATGAAAATATTTTAAAGAAAAACGTGTGAAATAAGTTAACGGATGAAAATCAATGAAAATTGGTGAAATCGATCTACATGAAATTTATGAACACTAATGAAGGAGGTGAAAAATTGGGTGAAATTAGTAATAAAAAGGGCCGGTAAAATCGATAAATACATGTTAAATCGAAGAAATTTTGGGTGACATTTCTGAGAAAATGGAAAACAAATCAGTGAAATTAATGAATAATGGGTGAAATATATGAAGAATGGGTTAAATCATTGAAAAAAATGTTAAAATCTGTGAAATAATGTGAAAATCAATGAAAATTTAAGTGAAATTGTTAAAAAAATCATGTGAAATATAAGTTAAAGTGATAAAAATAAGTAAAATTAGGAAAAAAAAATTAACTAGCAATAACAATATGAACTAAATCAATAGAATTTTTTTTTGTTTGAATAGGAGAAAACAAAAGAAATCGATGAAAAATAGTAAAAACTATGGATAATAGGTTATAATTTATCAAGAACGAGTAAATCAATGAAAATGAAAAGAATCAATGAAAATTGAATTAAACTAATTAATATAATAAGTGAAATGGCTTAGATCGGTAAAGAAATATCTTTGAAATAATAAGGTAATAATTTGAGATATACTTAAAAGTAATTGAAGATGTATAATTATTTGAGATGAAAACTCGGCATATACATGTGAAATCGATGAAAATTCAAATGAAATTTGCAAAAAAAATGAATGACATCAGTGAAACGACGAAAATTACATAAAAAATGATGAAATATGTGAAAACCGGGTAAAATAGGTGAAAAAGGCTAAAGTCGGTGAAAACATGTGAAAATTGATTAAACTGGTAGGAATAAATGAAATCAATAAAATGAAAAAAGTTCAACCAACAAAAAAAATGTCAAACCATTAGAAAAATGGTTTTAATCGAAAAAGACTAAAAAAATCGATGAAAATACCCATGGTGAAGTTAATATATTGAATAACAATCATTTATATGTGCTATTTTATGACATAATGAGGTTAATTTTACTCTGATTTACAACAAAATACCACATAAAGTAAATAGACATGTACAACGTATGTGCACCTTAGACCGGTGAAAAAAATGAATGTGAAATTTTAAATACATTTGAAATCGATAAAAAAAAGGGTAAAATTTGTGAAAAATGGATGAAAACGGGTAAAATCAATTAAAATAAAGGAAAAGTTGGTGAAAATATGTGAAATGAAAAGAATGGAATTTCTAAGAAAAATGATGATACTAGTGAAATCCAATTAAATTGGGTAAAGCTGGTTAAAAAAAGATAAAATCGGTCAAAACGTAAGGTTGGTAAGTACATATTTAATCAATAAAAAATTTAGGTGAATAACATGTGAAATTAGTGAAAAAAAAACATGAAAATGGATAAAAATGGGTTAAAATGGTAATAACGAGTGAAATCAGTTAAAAAAGAGTTTAACTGGTGAAATCGATGGAAAATTGGTTTAAACTGAAAAAAAAAACCCAAAGAAAACGACCAAAAATTAGAAAATAATGAAAAATATTATGTCCAATAAAAAAAAGGAATAAATCGCTGAAAAAAATAAACCGGGTAAACAAAATTTAGAAAGTGAAACATAAGGATGGATGAATGTTTGGGTGAAATATGTAAAGAAATGAATAAAATTAGTCAAAAAAGCTTGAAATCGGTGAAAACATGTTTAATCAATTAAAATTTTAGGTGAATAGCATGTGAAATTAGTGAAATAGGTGAGTTAAAATTTATCCGACAAAAACAATGTGAAATTGGAAGAAAATTGTTTAAATTGGAAAAAAGATCGGAAAAAAGGGAAAATCAATGAAAAATGTATAATCGATTAAAATGAGGAAAACTAGATAAAAAAAATTAAACAGTGAAAACATATGAACCGATGAAACTTCGGTTGAAATTGGTAAACATTGGTGAAGTTGGTGAAAAAAGTGGTGAAATCAGTAAGAAAAAAACGCTCGTGAAATCGATAAATTTATGAAGAAACGGATAAAACAAGTGTCATTGGTGAATAACGGATAAACTTAACATGAAAACTACTATTACGGAATGCACTAAATAATGTTTTTATGATCATATTTTAGAACCAATTTTATTAAATGTAATGACTAAATCAGTCATTATTATATATTTTATTACAACTATTCAAAGCCTTCATTTTTTTATAAACCAATAATAAAATCAATCTCATTAAAATAAAATGATCAGTCATAAATATATCATATTCTATGACATAAAAATGACAAATTTTATGAAAAAGTCTATGAAATTATAATTAAACACGTACAACGTACGTGCACTTTTCTAGTATCATTAAAAGGAGCAATTACATGACATGTTACAAGAACATAATGTGGCGTGATGAGAAAACAGAGAGGACAGAAATTCTTTATCTGACTTTAACTGTGTGTGATGAGAACTGTTTATCGATGAGAAATCTCTATCTCTATCTACCCATGTATCAAAATTTCGTTTCGAATGTATGTTTCGGAGAGTCAAATATTGGAAACTTTTCGAGATTATTCGGAAATGTTTCAGAAATATTAAGGAAAATTGTAAAAAAATTTACTAAATTTAGGAAAATAACAGAGTTTAAGGCAAATAAATAGTTTCGAAATTACATCTTGTTTTCGTTTCTCCTGATTCAAAAATAAAAACTTTTCGATATTTTCGATGGAAAATAGGGATATTTTGATCGGTGTATCTACCTAACCAACTATTATAAGAACATGAATATTTCTTAACTTTTTTGTGCGGACTATAATACTCTTATTTAATTTAAATTGTAAAATTATATTTAATACAATGATAAATATGTAAAAGTAATTAAAGAGGTATAATTAGACATGAAGTCTTATTATATTTAATTTATCTCCTAGATAAACTCCTAAAATTTATAAATTCTCTCTTACATCATTTTTTGTAATTTTATTCTTCTTCTCTTATAATAGATAAAAACGAACCATTAAAAATACTATTATTTTAAATAGCCCCTAGATATACAAATAAATATTGATCCTAAAATATAATATAATTTTTAAATATATTTTAGGGACTATTTAAAATAGTAGAAATTTTTTTCTGGTTTGTTTTTATCTATTATGAGAGAAGAAGATTAAAATTATAAAAATTTATGTAAGAGAGAATTTATAAATTTTAAAAGTTTATGTAGAAGAAAAATATAATTAGATTTCATGTCTAATTATACCTCTTCAATTATATTTATCATTAAATTAAATATAAATCGTGGAGTCTAACTTTCAGTTAAATTAAATTAAATATTTAAGAATTTATAAATCTTTGTTTTGTACCACTACAACCGTGTTTTACAAAAATATAAGGTATTAAAATTATAAAAAGTTCTCTTCACGAAATCGACGAGAAAGATGAGGACGGCCATTGAGCTGATAATCGGAGGAACAGGTGATAAATTTTTCAACTCAATATTTCAAATTGTTTGTGAAAAGAGTAGATACTTTTCGAGCAAACCTAGATTCGATTTGAGTCGTATAAAAGAGGTGGAAGATGCTAATTACATGTTTCTTGAATACACCAAACTATTGAATTTGGTGGTCAAGATGAAACAATACTCTGCTGCCCTCAATATGTTCGACGAAATGCGTAAACTGGGTGCCCCTGTCAATGAATACACCATGAACATTGCGATTAATTGTTATTGCCTTGTAAATCGAGTAGATTTCGGGTTTGCAATGTTAGGAAGCTTCTTCAAACGCGGCTACAAACCAAATACAACAACCTTCACCACTCTCCTTAAAGGGCTATTCTTAGAGAAGAAGGTGGTCGAGGCAGAAAAATTGTTCAAGAAATTGTTGAGATATAAAATTTGTGAGCATGATGAAGTTATGTTCCTCACTGTGATCGACGGGGTGTGCAAAGCAGGGAACACTCTTTCAGCTTTTCATTTGCTTGGGCTATTGGGAAAAGGAAATTACAAACCAAATGTCTATGCTTATAATGCAGTAATTGATAGCCTATGCAAAAATAGAATGGTTGATGATGCTCTCCAACTCTTTGCTAGGATGATTGACAAGGGAATCTCGCCTGATGTCATCACGTATAACTCGATTATTCAGGGATTATGTGATTTCGGTAGATATGGTGAAGTACTAAACTTACTAAATGATATGTCAGCTCACAAGATCTCTCTTACTGTGTTTACTTATAATATATTGATGGATTCATTTTGCAAGGACGGAAAGGTAAAAGATGCAGAAGATATGTTGAAAATTATGAAGCAAAGAAATATTAATCCTGATATCGTCACTTACAATACACTAATTGATGGATATTGTTTGCGAGGAGAAATGGAAAAAGCAGGAAAAATATTTCACTCGGTTGTGGAGTCAGGCCTTAAGCCTAATATTATCACCTATAACAGTTTGATTAATGGGTATTGCAAGAAAGGTAACGTGGATGAAGCTTGGAGACTCTTTCTTGAAGCTTCTTGTAAAGGGTTGGAGCACACAATAGTTACCTATAACTCCATGTTACAAGGATTATTTTGTGCCGGTAGAATTGATGCTGGTTGGAAGCTTTTCCATGAGATGCAAGTTCGTCAAGTGATTCCTGACTTAATGACTTATAATGTCTTGTTGGATGGCTTATGCAGAAATCAGCGAATTGAAGAGGCATTTTCAGTTCTACATGCGATGGAATGTAATGTTGTTAATCCTAACATAGTAACGTATACTATCCTCATTGATGGATTGTGTAAGAACGGAAAACTCGACTCTGCAAGAAAACTTTTCAATGAGCTTCCTTCCAAAGGTTTGCAACCTAATGTTATAACACATAACATCATCATCGGTGCACTTTGTAAAGAAGGGATGATAGAAAAGGCTAAAGATTTGCTTATGAAAATGGAAAAAAATGGTTGCTTGCCTAATAATAACACGTATAATATCTTCGTGCGGGGTTTTCTTAGAACAACAAAGAATATTGACAAGGTAATTCCACTCTTGGAAGAAATGACAAGAAAGGATTTCTCACCGGATTCGGATACTATGTACATGTTACTTGATCATCTGAATAGTGAAGACCAAGATAGTGTTCTTCTTGATGTGATACGGAAGTTTAAGGCAACTAAATAAATATGCCGTGTCTGGCAGGTAAACTAAATAGGAGTATTATTTTTTCTACTTTCTTACGCCAGTCGTTTCTGATGTTATACAAAAGTTTATGGCAAAAGCAACATTGCGAAAAATAATTTCACCAATATTTTGAGTTTGTACGCTGGTGATAAACAGATGCTTCCTCATATTTCATATGTTATACTGCTTGAATACTATGCCAATTTTACAATTTTACTTTGGAATAATACCATGCAATAAAGTATGAGGAAGTCATTACACATCACATGCAAATAAATTTCAGGTTTACCATTTGTTTAATATCCTAATTTCTTGTGTCAATGTGTTTTGAAAGTTACTGTTATTCTAGGGATATTCCAAAATGTTGTTCAGAATAGCTATTGTATATATAATTGTTTATATTGTTGAAAATGGAAGTGGAAAGAATCCGATTTGCAAACATGTTATTTATCATTTTCTTGCCTTCTATTGTAATGTTCCAAATTGTTTAGGAGATATACAGCTATTTACAGAAATGAGACAATTTTGTTAGTGTGTTTCGTATTTTTTTTGGTTAAATTTACATTCTATTTCTGATATAAATTCGATCCATGAATTACTATAAGTGCATGATCATCTTGATGATGGATTTGGATCAATCTGCTTTGCTCCATTTATTGTATTATCATAGGCTTCTTGTTCGATTAGAGGTTAATTTGTTCATTGACCTTTTCGAAACTTTTCGAGACTTTTCGAAAGTATTTCAGAAACACTAAAGAAAAATTGTATAAAAAGCTCTCCTAATTTAAGAAAAATAGTAGAGTTTAATGCAAATAAATAGTTTTGAAATTACATTTTGTTTTCGTTTCGCTTGGTTCCAAGACATAAACTTTTCTATATTTTCGATGGAAAAGATGAAAATTTTGATCCATGGGTATAATCTTTAAATAAATTCAATCGGTTTATTGGACACCAACATACTTAAGGCCTATGACGCACGGATACTTTAAAAAATTATAAAATATTGTGTCGAATACTTTTCGTATACGATACTCCTCAGTTACTCATGAGATACGTATTTGACACTCCACGTGGCATATCGGTTAATAATATTAAAACAATGAGAGAATTTCACCTTTGATACCATAATTCTACCTACTTTAGGGATTTGATACCACAACTTTTTATACCGACACATTTGATACCATAACTCAAATCAACTTTGCACATTTAATACTTCCGTCAAATTAATGACGGAATTGTCACGAGAATATCACGTGCCTGTTAAAACTTTACACATTTGATACCATAACTTATGTTGACTGATAATTTTACCCCATAATATTTCAGGTTACCAAAAAAGCCCCACATCTTCAAATTTAGTGACGATTTTAGTCCACATTGTTGCCAAATTTCCAAATTGACTCGAATAAGACCACGTGCTGACCAATTTAGAAAATTTTAAATCTGAATTTGGGGGGAGAATTACAATTTTGGTTGACTGATAATTTTACCCCATAACATTCAGGTTACCAAAAAAGCCCCACATCTCCAAATTTAGTGACAATTTTAGTCCACATTATTGCCAAATTTCTAAATTGACTCGAATAAGACCACGTGCTGACCAATTTAGAAAATTTTACTTATTTTATTTAAATAACTAATTTAATTTATAGACAATATTAATAAATTAATTAATACATTAACATAAATATCACCAAAATTAAGAAAACATATTATTTTTAAATATAAAATTTATATAATAGAATTAATATATTTAATATTTATTAAAATAATAAATTATATAATTTAAAACTATTTAATATTTATTAAAATAATAAATAATAAATAATTATAATTAAAAAAAAATCCCCACCCCACCCACCCAACCCAACCCAACCCACCCACCACCTCCCCACCCCACCCCCCTCCCTACCCCAATTACTAGGCCGGCGGCCTGCGACCTGGGTCTTCGGTCCCAGGCCACCGCCGGCCTGGGATCTTCGATCCTTGGCCGCGGTGGCTTGGATCGAAAAACCCAGGCCGACGGCTTGGGTTCTGTAGCAGTACAGAACCCAGGCCGTCGTTCTCCGATCCCAGGCCGGCGGCGGCCTGGGAATCGGGGGGTAGTGGGGAGGTGGTGGGTGGGGTGGAATTTTTTTTTAAAATTAAAATTATTTATTATGTAATATTTTAATAAATATTAAATAGTTTTAAATTATATAATTTATTATTTTAATAAATATTAAATATATTAATTCTATTATATAAGTTTTATATTTAAAAAGAATATGTTTTCTTAATTTTGGTGATATTTATGTTAATGTATTATTTGATGTAATAACCCCATACTATTTTCGTATAATATGCTAATATAATTTTCATACATGTTTTATTATAAGTTATATATTAATATGTTTAGAGATTTAATTTAATTAGGAATATAACTAATGAGTAAACATATAGAAAACAGAGGGGCAATATTGCAATTATATATATATAAACGCATGCTAGTAATTTGCATACATGTTTTATTATAAGTTATGTATTAATATGTTTAGAGATTTAATTTGATTAGGAATATAACTAATGAGTAAACATATAGGAAACAGAGGGGCAATATTGCAATTATATATATAAAGCACCACATGAGTTTAAACTGAAAAGTAACGTGGGAGCATTATAAAAATTAGGTCTTTGTGGATTTATCCTGATAGTGCGCCGTCGAAGGTTAATCTCCATAACTTTCCTCGTTTAAGTAATTATAATATGTTCTAGTGTTCATGGTGGGATTGATGAGATGAAATACCTGTTTATTCACTTAGTCCTACAATTAAAAGAAGGTTTTGGGGGCAATTGCATCTCACGGTTTCCAATTAAAGGTCCACAAATTCTTGTTGTATGTAAACGATCTAATAACGTAGTAATTAATTGTTGGAAGTTATATTATTTAATTGATATTAGACTCCCCGGCAGAAGTGCAAATTCATTAATTAATGGCTAAAGTGAGCTTATATAGGAATTTGGTTTAAATAATGATCAATTGCAATTATATAGCACTAATTGGGCAGGGGTTTTAGATTCAGTTTTCAGTGTCCCTAGTTAATTAAAATTTCTGATTTGGATAATTTATATTGTGTTTATTATGTAGATTTTAGGGATCAAGCTTAGTCGAGTTTTTGTGGTGCTTGAAGTAGTGTGACGTTTTTTATTTGAGGTAAGGGGTTTTTGGCACTTTTTACTCTTATCTCTTGTAAATACTATGCTTAAAATTGTCATCCTGAAATCTCATTGTCCTTAAGTTCATTATTTTTTTTATTAATACAGATTTTTTTCGGGACAATGTTTTCAGATCAAGTGTGCAATTTGACATTGTTTCATTGATCATGTATTTGAACTATATGAGCCATTGTTTGGTTACATGGAGATAACACATTTATGTCTTATTTGATCTCTCAAATTTGTCTATGAATTGTTTGGGCCCCTTCGGGGGATTGTCGGCTTAGGAGCTAGTTCCATCCATTGTATTGTATTGAATTTTGAGCTTGGTTATCCGTACGAACTAGTTCGACCATTTGTATTTGTATTTGATATGTCGACGTCCTTGTCACGGGATTAATGGTGGCCATAGTGTTAATTTGTGAGTTGAAATAAGTGGTTGTCTCCTGTGTATTCGATTCATGAAAATGTCACATTGCCTGTGTGCATTAATACTGAGTGTTGATATTTGCATGGATTTGATAGAGGTGCCTTAAACTTCTTATTGAGTGAGCAACTCACCCCTTGCTTGATATTTTGCAGATCGTTAGACAACTCGGAGTTGGAAGGTGTTGTTCTCTTAATTTAAGCAGTGATAGGAACCCACTAATTATTTATGCTTTGTTATTTTCTCTTAGGGTTTTAGACGTTCTCACTTTGAGACTTTGTTGGTTGGGACTAATTCCAACTTAGTATTATACAAAATGTTTCTGATAGACACTATTAGATATTTTATGTCACCAGTTCGAACATATCGTTGAGAAATTATTCCCGTTTCATTTTGTTGCGATATGTAGAATTGAGTGTAAATTCGAAGGCTTCACGTCGACATGATCGTAATGATGACGCGACCATCATGCCGATAAATTAATATAAATATAAATTTTGGGGCGTGACAACTTGGTATCAGAGCCAGGTTTCGTGGTTTTATCCACGAGGCTGGACTCAGGCTTTTGAGCATATGGTTTACTGCCAATTTGATTTGATCTTACCACTAATAAAGATAAAACTTTCAGATTATATTGATGGCTCGGGGTAGAGGCAGAGGTCGTGGTCGTGGTCGAGGTCGCAGGCATGCCCAAAGTGGAAGTAGCAATAATGTACATGCCCCTGAAACAGAAGACCAACAAAATACCCAACCATCACTACCAAACCGTGATGTGCCTGCCACCGCTACGGATATTGCAGATGTCCTTCGTGTAGTGGCAAATCTATTGCAACAGCAACAACAACCTCGTCAACCACCACCTCAAATTTCTTACTTTGAACGTTTTAGAAGACTCAACTTTCCATCATTTGAGGGAGGTGCAGACCCTATTGCTGCCGAGAAATGGATTAACAATATCGAAGAAACATTTAATGCTTTGGAGTACCCCGTAGAAGTTAGACTCAATGTCACCTTACCATTTTTAGTCGGTAACGCCAAATATTGGTGGGACTCAGTGAAAGTTGCTTATGTCGACCCAAATAATCCATTGTCTTGGGAAGATTTCAAGAAGTTGTTTCTCGATCACTACTTCCCTCGTGCTATCAGGATTGCAAAGGAAAATGAATACATTAACGTTAAACAAGTTGGAAACATGTCTGTGTTGGAGGCTGCAAACAAATTCAATGAACTTGAACAATTTTGTCCTATTTACATGAAGTCCGAAGAAAGTAGGGTGAATAGATTCTATCAGGTATTGAGGAGGGATACAAGTTCGTGTTTCCTCTCACATGGATACCACCTTTCGTGACCTGTTGGAGCGAGCTCTTAGAGTTGAGGCAGATTTGAAAAGTTATGAGCAATACAATGGAGATCGCAAGAGGCCTAGAACAGGAGGAGTTCCAACATCCAGAGACAATGATTCAAGCACGCAATCAAATGGCAGTAACGAAGGTGGTGTAAAGCTCATAGCTAAACAATGTACCCATTGCAATAAAAGGCATCCGGGTGAGTGTTTCTGGAAGACGGGGGCGTGCTTTCAGCGTGGGGAAATTGGACATAGAGTGAGGGACTGCCCAAAGAAAAAGACAATGGGGACGCGGGTAGGAAGTCAAGTTGAACCAAAGAAGGGTACTGGGAGACTGTTTGCACTAACGGAGGAGGATGCAGAGGCAAATGATGATGTAGTCACAGGTACTATATCTATTAATTCGTTTAATGCCCATGTGCTGTTTGATTCTGGGGCTTCCTATTCGCTTATCTCTCGAAAATTTGCTACATCATTAAATCTTGAATTCGATAAACTAGAAGAGCCAATATATGTCTCCTCGCCTCTGAAAAAGATTCTTATTGCTAATAATGTTTATAGAAAGTGTAAGATTCGTATAGGTAAAGAAAATTTGGGAGCAAACGTAGTGGAGTTAGATATGAGTGACTTTGATATTATTTTTGGGATGGATTGGTTAGCAATTCATCATGCTCAAATTGATTGTTTTGGAAAAAGAATTATTTTCCATCCCCCAGGACGATCAGAATTCTCCTTCCAAGGTAAGAAGAGTGTTATTCAACACAAGTCTCCCCTTCCCATCATATCAATTTTGAAAGCTCAAAAGTGCCTAAGAAAAGGGTGTAGTGCATTCCTGGCTTATGTAGTTGACACCAAGATAATTGAGGCCAAATTAAAAGATATCCCTATCGTGCAAGAATTTCCTGATGTATTTCCTGAGGACTTATCAGAGTTACCACCAGATCGAGAAATTGAGTTTCAGATTAATATTGCACCAGACTTTGGTCCTATATCAAAGCCACCTTATAGGATGGCTCCTGCTGAATTACGCGAGCTAAAGACACAACTTCAGGAGTTACAAGATAAAGGCTACATTCGTCCAAGTGTCTCCCCATGGGGAGCACCTGTATTATTTGTGAAGAAGAAGGATGTGAGTCTTCGCTTATGCATCGATTATCGGGAGTTGAATAAGATCACCGTGAAAAATAAGTATCCACTTCCTCGAATAGATGACCTTTTTGATCAGTTACAAGGAGTTCGAGTTTTCTCTAAGATCGATCTCCGGTCCGGCTACCATCAATTGAAAATCAAGGCAGAAGACGTACCCAAGACAGCATTTCGATCCAGATATGGTCATTATGAGTTTTTGGTTATGCCGTTTGGGCTAACAAATGCCCCAGCTGTTTTCGTGGCATTGATGAATAAGATTTTTCAAGAATACCTGGACAAATTTGTTGTCATTTTCATTGATGACATCCTGGTGTACTCTAAGAATGAAGAAGAGCATGCATAACACTTAAGGATAGTACTACGAACTTTACGAAAAGAACAACTTTTTGCAAAACTAAGCAAGTGCGAATTTTGGCTTGAAAGGGTGTCGTTCTTGGGACATGTAGTATCAAAGGGAGGAATTTCCGTGGACCCCTCAAAGACTGAAGCTGTAGTGAATTGGTCTAGCCCAACTAATGTCACTGAAGTTAGAAGTTTTCTTGGACTTGCTGGTTATTATAGAAAGTTTGTGGAAGGATTTTCCCAGATATCCGCCCCCATGACCCGTTTAACTAAGAAATGTGCAAAGTTTGACTGGTCCCCAGAATGTGAGCATAGTTTTACAGAATTGAAGCAACGATTGGTGTCTGCACCAGTGCTAACGTTACCGAACGGAGTCGATGGCTTTACAATATTCAGTGATGCTTCATTGACTGGCCTAGGATGCGTCTTAATGCAAAATGGTAAAGTTATTGCTTACGCGTCTCGTCAATTCAAGTCATATGAACGTAACTACCCCACTCACGATTTGGAACTAGCAGCAGTAGTTTTCGCATTAAAAATTTGGCGCCATTACTTATTTGGGGTTACTTGTGAAATATATACTGATCATAAGAGTCTCACATATTTATTCATTCAAAAGGAATTGAATATGAGACAACGAAGATGGTTAGAGTTGCTGAAGGATTTCGATGTCACTATTAACTATCACCCAGGGAAAGCAAATGTGGTTGTTGATGCACTTAGTAGGAAGACAACAAATATGGCTGGTCTACTAACCGCGCAACGAAGGATCACAAGAGACTTAGAAGAGTTGGAGGTTGAAGTGGTGGTTCATGGTTCCCATAACTCGATGGCTACTTTGATTGCACAACCTACACTAATCGACCGCATCAAAGAAGCCCAATTGAGGGATCCAGAATTGTGCAAGATTAGTGAAGAGGTGAAAATGGGACAAAACTCCGCGTTCCGACTGCACGAAGATGGTTCGTTGAGATTCGGAAGTAGAGTATGTGTTCCATCTGATTTAAGCTTAAGAGAGGAGATTTTAAGTGATGCGCATAGATCTCGATTTACCATGCACCCAGGTAGCACCAAAATGTACAGGGACATGAGGGAACATTTTTGGTGGAAACGGATGAAGCCCCATATAGCTGAGTTCGTGGAGAAATGCATCACATGTCAGCAAGTTAAAGCAGAACACCAAAGAATAGGTGGTAAACTACAAAATTTGGAAATACCCGAGTGGAAGTGGGAACACATAACCATGGATTTTGTTTCTGGGTTACCACGTACCCCTAAGAAACAACATGATTCGGTATGGGTTATTGTCGATAGACTCACAAAATCGGCCCATTTTTTACCTGTCAAAAAGAAAACTCCACTTAATGAATTAGCCTCATTATATGTTAATAGTAATGTTTGCCTTCATGGCATCCCCGTGAGTATAGTATCTGACCGAGCCCCTAGGTTTGTTTCTCAATTTTGGAAAAGCCTTCAGGGTGCCCTTGAAACTCAATTGAAGTTTAGTACCGCTTATCATCCTCAAACGGATGGTCAATCAGAGAGAACTATTCAGATTTTGGAAGATATGTTAAGAGCTTGCGTAATGGACTTTAAGGGTAGTTGGGACCAGTACTTAAAATTGGCAGAGTTTGTATATAATAATAGCTACCAAGCCAGCATTGGAATGGCGCCATATGAAGCTCTATATGGAAGGAAATGTAGATCTCCTGTACATTGGGATGACATTGGAGAAAAAAGACTGTTGGGGCCTGAATTGGTGCATAAGGCTATAGAAAAGATCCCATTAATAAAGAAGCGCCTGGAAGGGGCTCAAAGCAGACAAAAAAGTTGGGCAGACTTGAAGAGGCGACACATACAGTTTAAGGAAGGTGACCATGTTCACTTGAAAATCTCTCCAAAAAAGGGTGTAGTGAGATTTGGGAGACGTGGCAAGTTGAGTCCTCGTTATGTAGGACCTTTCGAGATCCTTGAAAAAGTAGGTGAAGTGGCTTATAGACTAGCCTTGCCACCCGAACTATCCAAAGTTCACAATATTTTTCACGTATCATTATTGAGAAAGTATGTTCCTGATCCCAACCATATTTTGAGATACGAGCCACTCGAGGTTCAGGAGGACTTGACGTATGAAGAATTGCCGATTTGTATCATTGATCATAAGGAACAAACCTTGAGACACCGAAAAATCCCATTAGTAAAGATTCAATGGTCGAACCATTCGCCTCGTGAAGCTACTTGGGAGCTGGAAGAGGACATGCGGAACAAATACCCTGGTCTATTCGTCGAAGAAGGTGCGGATCACTAAATTCCATGTTTCGAGGACGAAACTTTTATAAAGGGGGGGTAGGATATAATAACCCCATACTATTTTCGTATAATATGCTAATATAATTTTCATACATGTTTTATTATAAGTTATATATTAATATGTTTAGAGATTTAATTTAATTAGGAATATAACTAATGAGTAAACATATAGAAAACAGAGGGGCAATATTGCAATTATATATATATATATATAAACGCATGCTAGTAATTTGCATACATGTTTTATTATAAGTTATGTATTAATATGTTTAGAGATTTAATTTGATTAGGAATATAACTAATGAGTAAACATATAGGAAACAGATGGGCAATATTGCAATTATATATATAAAGCACCACATGAGTTTAAACTGAAAAGTAACGTGGGAGCATTATAAAAATTAGGTCTTTGTGGATTTATCCTGATAGTGCGCCGTCGAAGGTTAGTCTCCATAACTTTCCTGGTTTAAGTAATTATAATATGTTCTAGTGTTCATGGTGGGATTGATGAGATGAAATACCTGTTTATTCACTTAGTCCTACAATTAAAAGAAGGTTTTGGGGGCAATTGCATCTCACGGTTTCCAATTAAAGGTCCACAAATTCTTGTTGTATGTAAATGATCTAATAACGTAGTAATTAATTGTTGGAAGTTATATTATTTAATTGATATTAGACTCCCTGGCAGAAGTGCAAATTCATTAATTAATGGCTAAAGTGAGCTTATATAGGAATTTGGTTTAAATATTGATCAATTGCAACTATATAGCACTAATTGGGCAGGGGTTTTAGATTCAGTTTTCAGTGTCCCTAGTTAATTAAAATTTCTGATTTGGATAACTTATATTGTGTTTATTATGTAGATTTTAGGGATCAAGCTTAGTCGAGTTTTTGTGGTGCTTGAAGTAGTGTGATATTTTTTATTTGAGGTAAGGGGTTTTTGGCACTTTTTACTCTTATCTCTAGGGCTGAAAATCAAATCAAGCTATTCGATACTCGACTCGGGCTCGTTCGATAAAAGCTCGTTTGAGCTCGGTTCGTCACACTAATTAAACAAGCTTGAACATCTTTTTTCGTTCGATATCTTTTGAAGCTCGGCTCGAGCTTGACTCGATAAGCTAAAAATTGAAAATACACATGTAAAATATCAAGCTACTCGATACTCGGCTCGAGCTCGTTCG
Organism: Penstemon eatonii; assembly: GCA_038501285.1. Taxonomy (NCBI): domain Eukaryota; kingdom Viridiplantae; phylum Streptophyta; class Magnoliopsida; order Lamiales; family Plantaginaceae; genus Penstemon; species Penstemon eatonii. Next base: position 61,766,456 of record CM076715.1, on the reverse strand, counting down.
ATAAAAGCTCGTTTGAGCTCGGCTCGATTGAAAATCAAACCAAGCTCAAACACATAATTTCAAACTCGATAAAAATCGAACCAAGCTTGAACAGTGTGTCGTTCGATACTACTCGACTCGATTACAGCCCTACTTATCTCTTGTAAATACTATGCTTAAAATTGTCATCCTGAAATCTCATTATCCTTAAGTTCATTATTTTTTTATTAATACAGATTTTTTTTGGGGACAATGTTTTCAGATCAAGTGTGCAATTTGACATTGTTTCATCGATCATGTATTTGAACTATATGAGCCATTGTTTGGTTACATGGAGATAACACATTTATGTCTTATTTGATCTCTCAAATTTGTCTATGAATTGTTTGGGCCCCTTCGGGGGATTGTCGGCTTAGGAGCTAGTTCCATCCATTGTATTGTATTGAATTTTGAGCTTGGTTATCCGTACGAACTAGTTCGACCATTTGTATTTGTATTTGATATGTCGACGTCCTTGTCACGAGATTAATGGTGGCCATAGTGTTAATTTGTGAGTTGAAATAAGTGGTTGTCTCCTGCTTATTCGATTCATGAAAATGTCACATTGTCTGTATGCATTAATACTGAGTGTTGGTATTTGCATGGATTTGATAGAGGTGCCTTAAACTTCTTATTGAGTGAGCAACTCACCCCTTGCTTGATATTTTGCAGATCGTTAGACAACTCGGAGTTGGAAGGTGTTGTTCTCTTAATTTAAGCAGTGATAGAAACCCATTAATTATTTATGCTTTGTTATTTTCTCTTAGGGTTTTAGACGTTCTCAGTTTGAGACTTTGTTGGTTGGGACTAATTCCAACTTAGTATTATAAAAATTGTTTCTGATAGACATTATTATATATTTTATGTCACCAGTTCGAACATATCGTTGAGAAATTATTCCCGTTTCATTTTGTTGCGATATGTAGAATTGAGTGTAAAATTCGAAGGCTTCACGTCGACATGATCTTTATGACGACACGACCATCATGCCGATAAATTAATATAAATATAAATTTTGGGGCGTGACATTTAATTTATTAATATTGTTTATAAATTAAATTAGTTATTTAAATAAAATAAGTAAAATTTTCTAAATTGGTAAGCACGTGGTCTTATTCGAGTCAATTTGAAAATTTGGCAACAATGTGGACTAAAATCGTCACTAAATTTGGAGATGTGAGACTTTTTTGGTAACCTGAAATGTTATGGGGTAAATTATCAATCAACATAAGTTATGGTATCAAATGTGTAAAGTTTTAACGGCCACGTGACATTCTCGTGGCAATTCCGTCTTTAAGTTGACGGAAGTATTAAATGTGCAAAATTGATTTGAGTTATGGTATCAAATGTGTCGGTATAAAAAATTGTAATATCAAATCCCTAAAGTAGGTAGAGTTATGGTATCAAAAGTGAAATTCTCTCTTAAAACAATTGGGCATAAGTATCATATACTTATTTAAACGTATCCAACACATTTCATATTCTGAAATTGCCTAAGTCACCACAATTGGTAATAACAATGTAAAACGTCAAAACACAATTTGTATTATATACAACTGCAATACAACGTAGTTTGTATATAACAAAACATGTTTTATATAATATAATAAAACAATGAACATGATGTATAATTAATAGTATTAAATTACTAAATAATTCTTTTTCTAAAAGTTATGCAATTTAGTACTTATGAAATCTAACTTGATCTATTTCAATATGCATGAATATATAAATATATTGTTATACTTATTTCAATATGTATAAAATTTTAATTTTTTTTTTAGATCCGTATCCATGTCGTATCGTATCCTATAAATTTTTAAAAGTCCGTGTCGCTGTATTCATATCATTTCGTATTTGTATTGCCGTATTCATATCCATGCAACATAGCTTAAAGCATATTCTTTTAAAACAATTTAATTTTGCATTTCAAGTATATCCAGTTACTACATGAATACTTGACATAAAAAACACTAAATCAGTTGTAAACAAATGGGCGTGTTTAGGGATATCGATTGGTCTTGACATAAAAAACACTAAATCAGTTGTGAACAAATGGGTGTGTTTAGGGATATCGATTGGTCTTGCACTATTAGATTTGCAGCTTAGGAAATGAAAAATAATATTTGTAGGGATAAAGATTGGTCTTTGTTGGATAAAGATGAAGATGGAGTGCTCTGATTTTATTAGTTAAGGGAGCTTTTGATGATTTCCAAAACTTCAAATCAGCTAAGTAAAGACAACTTAGTTGAAATCCCTTAGAAGAATTTTGACCAAGTAAGAAGACATATCAGACGGGTCAAATATTCAAGGTCCAGAAGACTAGTGATCTGCTGAAGAGAAAAAATCAGACTGGTGTAAATCAGCCGACTCAAATCAGATTTGTTCAAGTTTGAGATCAGTTCTGTTCATCATCAGACTTGTACTCTCATCAGCCAAGTGGAAAGATCAAGAAGTCGTCCCAACGGTAATAAATGCCACTGGAGTAATAAATGCTGAAGTCTAGGGTTATTAATGACAAATGATTGAAGAAAAGACTCGTATCAGCTCGGTGCATTTAATGCTGCCTGACATAAAGTACAGTTCGTAGTACTGTCACTATGCAGAGAGCCGTTCGCGGAAATTAAGGACCAGAAATCAAGAAATTTGAATTGTGTCTCTCTTCAACGGACATAATTCAAAGAGTGACTATAAATAGCTGAAGAGACGAAGAAAGAAAGAAGAACACAACTTCTGAGAGATTGAATTCAAAGCAAAATATTTTCTAAGTCTCAAAGCTCAAGAACAACTCACTCGTCTGCTGAAAGTCATTTGTTGACAGAAGCCGTTGAAGTTCAAGAAAACATTTTCTGAGTGAATCTGTAAGAGAGAAAAGTTGTGAGAAGTAGATATCCATCTTAGTGAGTGATATTACTTCAGAGAGTAGGAGTTTCTTTGTGATTTCCTATTGCGAACTTGTGGCTGATCATTTGTTGTGAAGCACAAGCAGAGTGTACTAATTACTTTGTATTCTTAGTATAACCCAAGATTTGTGTGACTTGGAAGAGTGGACTAAATGATATTTAAATCCATATAACCACTATAAAAATCCTTGTGTTTTTACATTGCTTTTACTTGCATATTTTCAGATCTGCATAAAACACAATATAAAACTGTTTGAAAATTAATTTAAAGGAGTTTACAAAACTGGGGACAAAACTTTCAAACTACTAAGTTTACTTGTGAAAAACACTTTAAAAATCCGCTGCAAGTATTCTGGTATTAAAACTGATTTTCACCAAAATCAGCTAAGTAACTATCAGATTAGTGGTCAGCAAAGCTGTTCAAAGATTTGTTCGCGATCAGCCTTGTAAACATACTGTTCTGTAACAACTTAGTCTGTTTAAATTTGTGCAACCGTTTTAAAGTTAAAATTTGATTTAAAATTTTAAGAGGTCTATTCACCCCCTCCCTCTAGACCTCATCTGACCACTTGGGACCAACAAGTGGTATCAGAGCAGGTGGTTCATTAGAATCTGCTGCCTGATCAACGAGCTTGATCCGAGTGTTTTTCAAAGGTTTTCAAACTTTTCAAAAGAGCATCTTTTTTGAAAAATTAAAATTTTTTGAAAAATGGATTGTATCAGCCATGTTCCCCACATAGCTGGTATGAGCTTCAAAGACTGGAAGATCAGAATGGAGATCTTCTTAGCAGCCTACAATGACAACATGTACACATGTATCATCAAAGGTTCATTCAAATTCACCAAGACCATCAAAGTTGATGAAGTCGATATAATGGTGGAAAAAGATTTACATGAAATGACAGCCGAAGAAATAAAGCTGTTCAACCTGGACAAAGTTGGGCGATTTATCATGACCAAGGCCCTTGACAATGACAGATTTGATAAAGTCAAGCATCGCAAGACTGCCAAAGAAATGTGGGATAAGGTCCGTGATATGAGCGAAGGAAACGACGCTATCAAAGAGCATCAGCTGAGTGTTGCTCTGGAAAAGCTGGACAACTTCAAGATGAAGTCTGCGGAAACCATTGATCAGATGGACACAAGGTTTACAAGGATGCTGAATGAAGTTCTGAAGCTTGGAAAAACCTTCACTGATAAGGAGATAACAGTTAGAGTACTGAAGGCTCTACCTCCAAAGTTCAACATGAAGGTGACATCCATGGAAGAGTCAAGAGATTTGGGAAAGATCTCACTCACCGAGCTGTTCTCAGTACTCAAGGCATACGAGTATAAACTGCCAAGAATAGGTGTTGAAGAAACCTCTACTTCAAGTCCCACAGCTGCCCTAGTCGCTGTTGAAAATCCTAAAACACCAGCCTATAAAAGCAAAGACGTGGACTCATCTGATGAAGCCACAATACTCAACAAAAAGGAGTACACTGCTGGAGACATTGCATTGCTGATGAATAATTTCAAGAAGTTCTACAAACGAAAAATGAAGAACAAATATAACAATGCTTCTACTTCTAACCCTACTTCTTCTTCTCAAGATAAAGATTCTTATAAATCTAAAATGATGTGCTATAGCTGCAGGAAATTGGGTCATTTCCATCAGAGACTGCCCATATCCTAAAGCTGAAAAGTACACTGAAGAAGAAAAGAGAATCAGAAAGGAAAGAAAGCATCAGAAAGGCAAGGTGCTGGTGGCACAAGCGGAAACTGCTATCTACTCATCAGATTCGGATTCAGACATTTCTGATGAAGAGTCTTCTGATGAAGAGAGACCTGCTCTTCTCTGCCTGATTGCTAAGGAATCTGATGGCTCTGAGGATGATGAGGTAACTCCTCTAGATAATGAATTATTTAATTCATTTGAGCAAATGATGCTTAACAATACCAGTATTGCTGAAGCATTTACAAAGCTTAAGGAAGAGATGATATTGCTAAGAGAGCAAAACAGTTCACTGAAACTTAAGGCTGAAAAGCCAAAAGAATCAGATGAATATAAACAGCTTGAGCAAGAAAATGAATCTCTGAAAGCTGAATGTGAAGTTCTTAAAGGAAAAATCATGGAACTTGAGAAAACAATTGAGTCTCATGAAAAGTCATTTGTTGCATCCACTCATATGTCTAGTAAACAGAAGACACCTTTAGATCAAGATAAGTTAGAACTGAACCATACTGAAAAGTTTATATCAGCTGACAACAGTAAGGTCATTTTGTATGTTCAGACTACTAAACCTGCTTCACCTGAGAAAGTGTTACTGGAGACGAAAACTCCTAAGGCTAAAAAGAGCAAAGAGCCTAGTGTAGGAAAACAGACTGGTAAATCCAAACAGAAGAGTCCCAGGAAGTCTTCTGACAAGGCCAAAACCAATCAGACTAGTGATAAAACTAAGTCGTCTGTTAATGAGCAAGCATCTAGTAAACCAAAGAAACATAAAAATAAGAAAAATCAAAATGCTTGGTATGGAAATGAGTCTTATTATGTGCAACCTGCTGCATATCCTCCTATGTATCATGCACCTCAATTTCCAACTTACTATGCACCATATCCTGCTCATCCAATGCATGCATATCCTGCTCATCCAATGCATGCATATCCTGCTCATCCAATGCATGCATATCCTGCATCTTATTCTGCTTATGAACATTATCCTTATCTTGCTGATTATCAACATGGCAAATCTGATGAACGTGATAAAGGCCAAACTGTTCATGCTCCTGTTGAAACTCGGAAACCTAAGAAGCCTAAGACATCAACATCTTGGGTTGTCAAAGGTGGAACTAATCCTTCAGGACCCTCTCAACAAGGGTACCTAAAACAATTTTATTTTGTTTTGTAGGTTAGGATTAGAAGTAGGAGTAAAGTAGAGAAGAACTGGTACTTGGACAGTGGTTGTTCAAGACACATGTGTGGAAACATACATGAGATGACTGATGATGTATCTGTGGATGGTCCAAATGTGACGTTTGGAGACAGCAAGGAAGGCAAGATTGTAGCAAGTGGAAAGCTGATCAAAGGCAACATTGAGATCTCTGACGTCTCTTATGTTAAAGGCCTCAAATACAATTTGCTGAGCATAAGTCAATTTTGTGACAAAGGATATTCAGTCATCTTCTCAACAGATAAGTGCTACGTTGAACAGATTGGTACAAAGAAGGTTATTTTATCTGGAAGACGACAATGGAATATCTACACAGTGGACTGGAATTCTGTTGACAAGAATTCAAGTGTTTGTTTGGTGGCATCAACACCAAGTGAAGTCAGTTGGCTGTGGCACAAAAGAATGAATCATGTGAATTTCAAGACCATCAACAGACTTATCAAGAATGATCTGGTAGAAGGAATTCCAAAGACAGTCATGAGCAAAGATAAGCTGTGTGACGCATGTCAGAAGGGTAAACAAATCAAGTCATCATTCAAAAGCAAGAAGCACCAATCATCTGGAAGGATCTTAGAGCAGCTACATATGGACTTATTTGGACCCATTGATCCAATCAGCAATGGTGGAAAGAAATACTGCCTAGCTGTTGTGGATGATTATTCAAGATACACTTGGGTGATTTTCATGAAGAAGAAAAGTGAGACCAAGGAGTATCTTACAAATCTGATGGAGCAAATTCAGAATAAAAAGAGTATGAAGATACTAAAGATCAGATCAGATAGAGGGACTGAATTTACAAACTCTACTGTTGAAGAGTATTGTAATGCCAGAGGAATCAGCCATGAGTACTCTGCTGCCAGAACCCCTCAACAGAATGGAGTTGCTGAAAGGAGAAACAGAACTCTGAAAGAAGCTACCAAAACGATGATAGCTGAAGCTAAGCTGCCTCAAAGATTTTGGGCAGAAGCAACAAATACAGCATGCTTTACCCAAAACAGATGCATGATCAACAAGCACCAAAACAAGACTCCATATGAAGTTTGGAACAACAGGAAGCCAAACATTCATTACTTTAGAATTTTTGGTTGTAAATGCTTTCTTTTAAATAATGGGAAAAATCACCTTACTGCTTTTGCAGAGAAGGCTGATGAAGCAGTATTTGTAGGATATTCTACTGTTAGTAAAGCTTATAGAATCTTTAACAAAAGAACTTTACTTGTAGAAGAATCCATTCATGTAGTATTTGATGAACCTAGTCAATCTTCTGAAAAGAATCAAAATACTGATCAAAATCTGTCTACTGATTTTCAGAAATTGAGTGTTGAAAAGAATGAAGAATATATTCCCATCATACTACCTGATCTCAACTCAGCTGCAAACTCAAGTACTGTTCAAAATCACAATGCTGGTTGTCTAACAGAGGAGTTGCAAACAGCTGACAGACCAGAGAATGTTCAACAGACAACTGCTGTTTAACAGACTACTACTGGAACTCCAACAGTAGTGTTGCAAGATCACAACAGAGGTCAACATTATGATTTGCAACATGATCTTAGATGGCTCAAGAATTACCCACCAGAGCTGGTGATTGGTGATCCTTTGGATAGAGTAAAGACAAGGAGAGCTGCTGTAAGTGAAGCAATGTTTGTCAGCTTCCTATCTCAAATTGAGCCCAAACAGATTGAAGAAGCTCTTAGTGATTCAAACTGGATTGAAGCTATTCAAGGAGAGCTAAATCAATTTGAAAGGAATGAAGTCTGGTACTTAGTTCCTAGACCAAGTCATCAAAGAGTTATTGGCACTAAATGGGTATTCAGGAACAAAATGAATGAAGATGGTGTGGTCACCAGAAATAAAGCAAGATTAGTTGCCAAAGGCTATTGTCAAGAAGAAGGTATTGACTTTGATGAAACTTTTCCACCAGTAGCAAGACTAGAGGCAATCAGACTCTTTCTTGCCTATGCTACTCACAAGAATTTCACAGTCTATCAAATGGATGTGAAATCAGTTTTTCTCAATGGAGAATTGCAAGAAGAAGTTTATGTTGAACAACCACCTGGTTTTGAGGCATATCAAGAAGAGGACAAGGTGTATCGTCTGAAGAAAGCCCTCTATGGACTGAAACAGGCTCCAAGAGCATGGTATGACACTCTATCTAATTTTCTTTTAATTAAAGGATTTCGCAAAGGTAAGGTTGACAAGACCTTGTTCACTATTGAATGGGAAAATCATATATTGCTTATGCAAATATATGTGGACGACATCATTTTTGGTTCAACAAATCAACAAATGTGTGATAAGTTCTCAAAGCTGATGCAGAACAAGTTTGAAATGAGCATGATGGGAGAACTTAACTATTTTCTTGGCTTGCAAGTAAGACAGTTGCCTGATGGAATATTCATCAGCCAAGCAAAATACACAAAGGATCTGTTCAAGAAATTTGGTATGGAAACTAGCTCTACCGCTAATATTCCAATGTCTACTAGTATTCGTTTGGATAAAGATGAGGATGGTAAATCAGTAGACATAACCAAGTACAGAGGAATTATTGGGTCACTGTTATACTTAACAGCTAGCAGACCTGATATCATGTACTCTGCTGGGTTTGTGCGAGGTATCAATCAAATCCTAAGGAATCTCATCTCTTAGCTGCCAAAAGGATACTCAAATATCTTAAAGGTACTGAAGATTTGGGATTGTGGTATCCTAGGGAATCTGGATTTGAACTTATTGGATATTTAGATTCTGACCTTGCTGGCTGTAAGATTGACAGGAAAAGCACAACAGGTGCCTGTCAGTTCTTAGGTAGTCGCCTGATCTCGTGGATGAGTAAGAAACAGACTTCAGTATCCATATCAACTGCTGAAGCTGAATACATAGCTGCTGGAGCTTGCTGTGCACATATATTATGGTTGAAGCATCAACTAGAAGATTACAACATAAAAATCAGTGGAATACCTATCTACTGTGACAATACAAGTGCAATCAGTCTTACTCAGAATACTACAAGTCATTCAAGGACTAAGCATATTGAGATCAAACATCATTTCATTAGAGATCATGTGGAGAAAGGAAATGTCATGATAGAATATGTGTTTAATGAAAATCAGATTGCTGACATCTTCACAAAACCTCTAAGTGAGATAAGATTTTCAACTCTAAGAGCTGAACTAGGTCTACTAAAATTGGATGCATAAGCTGAGGGGGAACTCATCAGAAGACTGAAGTTCAAACAGCTTACACATCATATTATCTTCAAGGATTAACTCTCAACAGACTAGTTAACTTATGAATTCTTAAAGTCAGGGGAACGTGTAAGACTAGCGGTACTTCTGATTAAAAGATGAAATTTGTTGATGAAAGTTAGTTGAAGTTATGTTTTCATCAGAAGATTAAAGTCTTGAAGATTGAAGATTAATTATCTAGCTGGATTGACAAACAGCCGAGGAAGGTTATCAGTTATTGGCTTTCACTGATAGCAATCTGTCATCAGGACGTTAGTATCATCAGATAAGTACTTTAATTACTCGTCTGATCAACTGCGTAAAAGCTTACTGTTTAAAAACGTTTTCATTTAAAATACGCTTTTACAAGTTAAACTAAGGCGGTTCGCATTCCTGCCTGTCATTAAATGTTTTTTGAATTTTAAAAGGCGTAACTGACGCCGCACGATCAAGACTGACAAGAAACGGATCTAACGGTAGGTGGGTATCACGGAAACCGAAATACCCTAACTCTATAAATCCAGATCTGATCAGACTTGTCGTTCTTTACGCACCCAAATATACTTAGAGCATTTGTGAGAAAATCCTTTTGCATTCTATCTTCTGCAAACTTCGTTTTTTTTTACTAACTTCCCACAGATTCACTATGAGTTCGAGTCAAGAAGCCAAGGCGGAGGGTATGTATCTGGTATATGATGCATATTATCAGTCTGGTACTGAGTTGATGAAGCAACTGTTGGAGAAATTCAAAGCTGCTTCTCTGGTGAATTTCATGGAACTACATGAAAGTTTGGTCTGGAAGGACCAAGTTTTGGAGTATTACAGAACGGCTGAAGTAGATTTTACAAAAATGGAGATTAAGGCTACTGTCGGGGGTAAATCCCTAGTCATCACCCATGTTTTGCTTCATGAAACGTTTGGTCTGCCAAACAGTGGACGACATGATGTCACCACCATTGCTGAAGAAAAACTTCAAGATTTCTGGGCAATTTGTGCCAAGGAAGGTGAGATGTTGACTGGGAACATCAAGAAGAAGCAACTAAAGGATGAGTATCAGCGCATGACTGATATGGTTGCTAAGCTGATAGAGAACTGCACCTTCTCTCTTGATGCAGTGACTATGAAGAGATACAATATTATGCTGGCTATCTACTATGCTCTGGAAGTAAATTGGTCAGTGGTTGTTTGGTACATACTGGCTAATTTTCATGAGAAGAAAGACAAGAAGTCTACCCAACAGACTAATCATAGAATCACTTTGAGCTATCTGCTCCACCACAAGGGATGTGGTATGACTAATGGGAAAGAGATTCATAATGCTAAGGCAATGGCCAAGTATTTGCCTGTTATGAAGAGGAAAGCTGATGAAGTTGAGGCTGAAGAAGATGTGGAGGAACCTAAGGAAGAGGTTTCTGCCAAGAAGCAAAAGAAAGAAGTTTAGCCTGCTGTTCTAGCTAAGAAGAAGAAGGCTGATGAGCCAAAGGAAGTGGCTCAAAAGAAGAAAACCAAGACTTCTGTTCAAACAGCCCAGCCAGCTGTTGAAGCCAGAACAGAAGAGTCTGGAGCGAAGAAGGTTGCTGATCATATCATCGATCAGACAACTGCGGAGATCAGGAATATGTCTCCTGCTTCATCTTCAAGAACACCATCTGCTGAACACCCTGATGAGACTGTTGCTCACAGGATCAGAAGTCAACTAAGGGATACATGTGCTTCCAAACCTGTTCCAGGAAGAGCAAAGAAGACTATAAGAAAGAAAATGACTTTTGTTGACTCACCCACTGAGTTATCAGACTTAGTGAGGCAAAGCCCTCAATCAGCAGAGAGGCCTGCTGGTGCTGAGGAAACGTCTGCTGTTGAAAAGATTGATGCTCAACAGACCGCTCCAAAAGAACCAACAGCTGAGGTTGTTCAACCTCAAGATGATCCAGATGTAATGATCATCAACCCTATAGCAGCTGCACCTATTGCATCTGCTGGTTCTGCTCCGAAACCTGCCCAAGCTGACAAAGGAAAAAGAAAAATCCTTAAAGGAAGAAAATTTCTGTTGCTGATAAGAAGAAGAGAGAGGAAGCTGAGCAGAGAAAGAGAGACGAACATGAGGAGAAAAGGGTCCTTGAACTCAGCAAGATTCAGGTTGAAAAGGATGAACATAGAAGGAAAATGTCTGAAGCAGAACGTAAAGCTACTGAAGATGCTGAAGTAGCTGCTGTCCTTGAGTTGAGCAAGAAGGATGCTCATGGTGAAGGAAAAGAAGAAGTTTGAGATTAAAAGAACTTTTGATATTATTAACTCAGACTCTTCTGTTTTCAACAGATTTGAGAAGGCATTGGCCTATTTTGACAAGAAACTGATGCTCAAGACCCTGTTCACTCATGAAAAACAAAGATACATCAAATGGAGAGACTACAGAGTGAACAGATCTGTTGAGGAGGTCCAAAGCTGGAAAGAGTTTGCTGATGAAGAAAAGTGGATTCTGAATTGGCTGCAAACCTCTTCCATCACCAAAGCCTTGGATCCAGATTTTGTTAGAGACAGGATGCATAAGTATGCTCAGGAGTTTGCTGCTCAAGAAGCAAAGATCATCTCTAACACTTTGCCAGCTAAATTACGAAAGAATGATGATCAAGTGAAGAGAGCTGTGCAAATTGCCACTATGAAAGCCTTGGAGACCTGGGCTGAAAGGTCAAGATATGAGCAAGACTCGCCAAGTGTTCTGCCTTCCATGCCTGGCGTTAAACAGATCACGTTTGACAAAGAATTGAAAGACTATCATGAAATGCCTAAGGTAAAGACTCCTGCCCCAAACCTGTGGCCTGTTGTGAGACAGATTCGTCAAACAACAGTCTTTACTGATGATGGCAAAATCATTGATAAAGTCTTTGAGGATGTCACTGATCAGCCCCGAACTGATAAAGAGCCCTTAGCAATTGAGTGGAAAGCTAAGGAATCATCTGCTGATCAAGAGACTGGGTTGAAAGATGCCCCTGTCCACCAGGAAAATGAAGATGACCAGACTACTGATCCTTCTGCTTCATCAGCTGATATGCACTCATCACTGATGGAAGCCTTCCAGATGCTGTTAGAGAACAACTTAAAGGAAATGGAAGCAAGGAACATACAACAGCTGGAAGTGATGCAGCAAGCCTTGGAGGAATCCAACAGACTACAATTAGAGCAAATGCAGAAAGCCACTGCAAAAATTGTCCAAGATGCTGTTGATAATTTCCCACTGCCTGATGACAGTGCACTGAAGAGAAGTGTGCTGGACATGAATAGAAATGTTGAAGATATTAAGGCAGATGTAGATCATCTTCACACTGCTCTGAAAAGAGCTGAAAACAACATTGTTGATCTCACTGCATCCTTCATTAATGTCGGTGAACAAGAAAAGGCAGTAAATGTAGCACAGTTGCAAGAAGTCAGTAAAGCTGGAGATGTTATCCATGAAGAACTTGCCACAATGCAAATCAATATTGACTGCTTGAATGATCAGAATGACATCATCACTACTTCTCTCAATCATCTAACTGTCAGTCATGATGTAGCAAATCAGAACATCAAGGCTTTATGTGCAGAAATGAAGATTCAGTATGTTGCACTCAACCCTGCAATCAAACCTGCTAGTGTCACCAATTCTGATGATGACAAAAAGGGGGAAGAGGAGTCAATTCTTCAGGCTACTGATGAAAGTCAGAAACTTGAGGAAAGCTGAGGAAGCTGCTGCTACTAAAACCGAGAAGACTGATGCTGCTGAAGAAACTGGAAAGGTTGAAGGCCAAGAAGAAGCTGCTGAAGAACCCAAGGAAAAAGCCAAGACTGATGAGGAAAAGGCTACATCCAAAGATTCTGATGGAGAAAAATCAAAGCCTTATATCAAGTACAAAGATGAGGAAAGAATCAAAGAGAAGATGGAAGATGCTAAGTCTAATCTATTCTTAGATGATGAAGCTGATGAAGAAGGTGAAGAAGAAGATGATGATGAAGAATCTTCATATGAATATTATGAAGAACTTGAAGGAAGTGAAGAAGCTGATGACTAGAATTAGATAAATCTTATGTAATCAGTTTTTCTTTATCTTCTGACAGACATCTCATCTGAACAGAATTGTACTTGTAATAATTTTCATATTATCAATAAAAAGTTCAAGTTCTGTTTCCAACATTTTTTCTATCTCAGAAAATTTTGAGGATCAAAACTTTAGTATAGGTTAACAGGTACCAAGCTGAAGTTTTGTCATCATCAAAAAGGGGGAAATTGTTGGGTAAAGATGAAGATGGAGTGCTCTGATTTTAATAATTAAGGGAGCTTTTGATGATTTCCAAAACTTAAATCAGCTAAGTAAAGACAACTTAGTTGAAATCCCTTAGAAGAATTTTGACCAAGTAAGAAGACATATCAGACGGGTCAAATATTCAAGGTCCAGAAGACTACTGATCTGCTGAAGAGAAGAAATCAGACTGGTGTAAATCAGCCTACTCAAATCAGATTTGTTCAAGTTTGAGATCAGTTCTGTTCATCATCAGACTTGTACTCTCATCAGCCAAGCGGAAAGGTCAAGAAGTCGTCCCTACGGTAATAAATGCCACTGAAGTAATAAATGTTGAAGTCTAAGGTTATTAATGACAAATGATTGAAGAAAAGACTCGTATCAGCTCGGTGCATTTAATGCTGTCTGACAGAAAGTACAGTTCGTAGTACTGTCACTGTGCAGAGAGCCGTTCGCAGAAATTAAGGACTAGAAATCAAGAAATTTGAATTGTGTCTCTCTTCAATGGACATAATTCAAAGAGTGACTATAAATGGCTGAAGAGACGAAGAAAGAAAGAAGAACACAACTTCTGAGAGATTGAATTCAAAGCAAAATATTTTCTAAGTCTCAAAGCTCAAGAATAGCTCACTCGTCTGCTGAAAGTAATTTGTTGACAGAAGCCGTTGAAGTTCAAGAAAACATTTTCTGAGTGAATATGTAAGAGAGAAAAGTTGTGAGAAGTAGATATCCATCTTAGTGAGTGATATTACTTCAGAGAGTAGGAGTTTCTTTGTGATTTCCTATTGCGAACTTGTGGCTGATCATTTGTTATGAATCACAAGCAGAGTGTACTAATTACTTTGTGTTCTTAGTATAACCCAAGATCTGTGTGACTTCGAAGAGTGGACTAAAGGATATTTAAATCCATATAACCACTATAAAAATTCTTATGTTTTTACATTGCTTTTACTTGCATATTTTCAGATCTGCATAAAACACATTATAAAACTGTTTGAAAATTAATTTAAAGGAGTTTACAAAACTGGGGACAAAATTTTCAAACTACTAAGTTTACTTGTGAAAAACACTTTAAAAATCCGCTGCAAGTATTCTGGTATTAAAACTGATTTTCACCAAAATCAGCTATGTAAATATCAGTTTAGTGGTCAGCAAAGCTGTTCAAAGATTTGTTCGCGATCATCCTTGTAAACATACTGTTCTGTAACAGCTTAGTATGTTTAAATTTGTGCAACAGTTTTAAAGTTAAAATTTGATTTAAATTATTTTAAGAGGTCTATTCACCCCCCTCCCCCCTCTAGACCTCATCTGATCACTTGGGAGCAACAGTCTTGCACTATTAAAGCTAGCTTTTCATCATCAAGAAATGGCGATTCTCAAACCACAAATTTCATTGGGTTTTGAAAAATTGACCTAATGTGTCAGTTATATGAAAGTGCAAATAAAAGTATCAGATCCAAAAGAGCCTGACTGAAAAGTTTCGAACATGTTTGTTTAATTTTTGAAAGAGTAATTTAGAAAAGTGATGGAGGATTGTAAAATAATTTCGATTTACATAATATTTTTTGTTTGAGTTTTGGGAGAATGGTTTAAAAATTATTTAGAGGTGTAACTCTTTTTTGGATGAATTAAGTTGTAGATGTAAGATGTTTAAGACTTTATGTCAAATCAAGTTTGTTATATGAAATACGTTGTGTAAGAGGTTATTAGTTTATGTCACATTAAAATAGAGTTTGTATAGAGCTTTTTTTTAGAATATATGGTATTTAAATATTTGTGACTTTTTCAAATGTGTATTTTTTTTCCTAATGTTAAAAGCTACTTAGAAAATACCGTCTGATAGAGAAATTTAAACTTTTTTTTGTAAATTTTGGTTATGATCATAATTTTAGGCACAATATGAGATCGTATATCATTGAATTATTTTGTAAATATTAAGTTTTGTTTACTTAGAGTCTATTAGAAATTTTCTTTTTAAGTTATTTTGTTTTTTTTAAGAATCTATAATTTTTTGGTTAAAAAGTCCGTCTAGGGGTTTATATTGGATCATTTAGTATTACTTGAAAAAGTGCACGTATGTTGTACGTGTTTAGTTTTAATTTCCTAGGTTTTTTTTTCATAAATTAGTGTAAAATTATCAATTTTTATGACATAGAATATCATATATTTATAACTGATCATTTTATTTTAATGAGATTTATTTTTATTAGTTATTATTGGTTTATAAAAAAAATAATGGTTTTGAAAAGTTGTAATAAAATACATAATGATAACTGATTTATTCATTACATTTAATAAAATTGATTCTAAAATAAGATCATAAAAACATTATTTAGTGCATTCCATAATAGTTTTCATGTCAAGTTTATCCGTTATTCACCGATAACACATGTTTCCTCCATTTCTTCAAAAATCTTATCGATTCACGAGCATTTTTTCTTACTGGTTTCTCCACTTTTTGCACCAACTTCACCAGTGTTTACCAATTTCACCCGAAGTTTCATCGGTTCATATGTTTTCACTATTTTATTTTTTTATCTAGTTTTTCTATTTTTAATCGATTATAACATTTTTCACGGTTTTTCTGTTTTTTTCCGATTTTTTTCCCAATTTAAACCATTTTCTTCCAATTTCACATTGTCTTTGTCGGATAAAGTTTAACTCGTTTTCACCTATTTCACTAATTTCACAAGCTATTCACCTAAATTTTTCATTGATTAAACATGTTTTCATCGATTTCAAGCATTTTTGACTAATTTTATTCGTTTGTTTACAAATTTCACCCAAACTTTCATCGATTCTTACGTTCTCTCTGTCTAAATTTTGTTTACCCGATTTATTTTTTTTAGTGATTTATCCCTTTTTTTAATCGGTTATTATTTTTTTTCATTATTTTCTTATTTTTGGTCAATTTCTTAGGTTTTTTTCTTCAGTTTAAACCAATTTTTCATCGATTTCACCAGTTAAACTCTTTTTTAACTGATTTCACTCGTTTCTACCATTTTAACGCGTTTTTATCTATTTACATGTTTTTTTCACTAATTTCACATGTTATTCACCTGAATTTTTTTATTGGTTAAATATATTCTTACCAACCTTACGTTTTGACCGATTTTATACTTTTTTAACCAGCTTTATCCAATTTTATTGGATTTCACTGATTATATCATTTTTCTTAGAAATTTCTTTCTTTTCATCGATTTCACAATTTTTCACCAACTTTGCCTTTATTTTAATCGATTTTACCCGTTTTCATCCATTTTTCACAAATTTTACCCCTTTTTTTTATTGATCTCAAATGTATTTAAGATTTCACATTCATTTTTTTCACTAGTTTAAAGTGCACATACGTTGTACATGTCTATTTAATTTATGTGGTATTTTGTTGTAAATCAGAGTAAAATTAACTTCATTATGTCATAAAATAGCACATATAAATTACTATTATTCAATATATTAACTTCACCATGGATATTTTCATCAATTTCTTTAGTTTTTTTCGGTTCAAACCATTTTTCTAATGGTTTTACATTGTTTTTGTTGGTTGAACTTTTTTCATTTTATTGATTTCATTTATTCTTCCCAGTTGAACCAATTTTCATATGTTTTCACCGACTTTAGCCTTATTCACCTATTTTACCCGATTTTCACATATTTCATCATTTTTATGTAATTTCATTGTTTCACCAATGCCATCCCTTTTTTCGCGAATTTCATTTGAATTTTCATCGATTTCACATGTATTTGCCGAATTTTCAACTCAAATAATTATACATCTTGAGTTACTTTTATGTAATTTCATCGTTTCACCGATGCCATCCCTTTTTTTCGCGAATTTCATTTGAATTTTCATTGATTTCATATGTATTTGCCGAATTTTCAACTCAAATAATTATACATCTTCATTTACTTTTAAGTATATATCAAATTATTTCACTTACCTTATCATTTCAAAGATATTTCTTTACCGATCTAAGCCATTTCACTTATTAAATTAATTAGTTTAATTCAATTTTCATTTCTGGTTTTATATTTTTATTGATTTACTCGTTCTTGATCAATTATAACCTATTATCCATATTTTTTCCTATTTTTCATCGATTTCTTTTGTTTTCTCCTATTCAAATAAAAAAATTCTACTGATTTAGTTCATACTGTTATTGCTAGTTAATTTTTTTTTTCTTCTGATTTTACTTATTTTTATCAATTTAACTTATATTTCAGATGGTGTTTTTTAACAATTTCACTTGAATTTTCATTGATTTCCAAGATTTTAACCTTTTTTCCAATGATTTAACCTATTCTTCATATATTTTACCCATTATTCATTGATTTCACTGATTTGTTTCCCTTTTTTTTTAGAAACGTCACCCGAATTTTCATCGATTTTATTAGCACTTTTTATTACCGATTTCACCCATTTTTCACCTCCTTCACCAAGTGTTCATAAATTTCATCTAGATCGATTTCACATGTTTTCATCACATAAAATTTATTAGATCGATTTCACCAATTTTCATTGATTTTGATCCGTTTCTTAACTTATTTAACACGTTTTTCTCGATTTTCATGAAAATTTGGGGTAATGTTTCTCATGTCAAATAAAGATTACTTAGTTCACTAAGTCAAAAGCATATTTGTTCATTCATAGATTAGATGCGATTCTACTTTAACATATTTTATGATATTTAAGAGAATTTGATTTTTTTAAGAAGTGACATATTGTACTAAATCTTTAAATGAAACAAATAATATTTTTTACAACTATTCAAAATAATAGTCTTTATTTTTATTTTTATGTGTTATAGGAGAACAATAATGAAATTGTAAAAGTGATTTAGGAGTTAATTTCTTAATTATTGGAGTTAATGTAAGAAATAACTATAATAAGACTTCATATCTAATTTGAATACACTTTTATTTTTCTTCCATATTCATGGTACCTAGTTAGAATGCAAGGAAGTTACAAATTTTCTTAAAATATTTTCCTACCAAAGTTTTGATGAGAAAATTTAAGGAAAATTCATGTCTATTATATTTTATTAATATACTTTATAACTTGAATAAGGGCATTTTTGTCTTCACAAAAAAAGAAAATACTTAAATTATTCACACTTTTAGTAGTAGTATAGATTAATATTTATCCATCTTGGATTTCTTTTTTTGAAATTCAGTCTATAGATTAGTTATGAAGTCTAGTCTAAAGAATAATCGATATTCTTTCCAGCTTTAGTTGGTATCAAAGCCTCAATGTCCCTCTCCTGGAGCGATTTTCATCGACTTCCATGGTTGGAGGTAAGGTTTGTGGTCGGCATGGGTATAGAGGTTTCGGTAGAGGAAGCCCATCACTATGAGCGTTTCGCTACAATTGAGATGTTTGAGGATCTACGATAGGTTGCATATTTGACCTGACGTTTGTCGGCACATGATAGATATCAAAAAATCCGGTATTTCAAGTGTACCATGGTCGGGAGGAGCAACATTGAGACTTCGAGTTTTCGATCAATTTGCCTGAGTCATCTAGTGAACTCAAGATGAGTTTTCATATTTATGATGAATTTGAGACATAAGATGTACCTTGTTTTGAAGGAATTCATGCTTATGATGACTCAAATATATAAGATGTTCCTTTTGTCGAAGAAGATCCTACAAGTTTGATAAATCGGATGATGAAGAAGATGTTTCGTCTTTTGCTGAAGAAGATATTATTCGTAGTGTACCAACGGCTTCATATCTGGAAGATTTGGTGAACAAAGAAATTCTCGTTAACTACACTTTTCAAGAGAAATTTCCAACTTGATTTTGATTTCATTATTGGTACATCTTCATAGTGCTGCCGTGTTAACTAGGCGAAGTACATTATACATTTATCATGCACATATCTAGATTTTAATTTTATTCTGAAACTCCTTTTTACATGGACGAAATAGTGATCAAAATTCAAGACGGAGTGATTCATTCTCAATTCAAACTCGAGGACAAGTTCTTTTCAAGTGAGGTCGAGGGTGACTAATACAATAGGGTTTTAGCTAGAATATTCTGACCATGTCTCAATTCCAACGAAGTATATTGATATCAATTAATCTTTTCAATTTTCTCAAACTAATCTCCCAAAAACAGTAATTTTCTTATCTTAAAAACAACTACACAAAATTCTACTTTGATTTGATATAAAATAATATATTGTTTACATTAACTTGTCTCATATAACAAACATGATTTGACATAAAATCTTGCACATTTGATATCTACAATCTAAACTCTTCCAAAATAACCAACACATATCTTATTTACCAAACAACTCTTCCAAAACTCAAACAAACAATATTACATAAATCGAAATTATTTCACAAACTTCCAATACTCTCCAAAATATCAAAGAAATAGGCCCTTATTATTTACAAGAAAATACTATGAATTTTTTTTATCAATATTATGCCTAAAATCTTCATATATCAGAATTTAACGAAGTCTAATGCTTATAATGTATTAGGAAGTGTACTTACGTTGTATGTGTTTAGTTAATTTCGTGGATATTTTTAGTAATTAGAGTAAAAATTAATTTTATTATGTCATAAATAAGAGAAAATTAACCCATTTTATAGGTTTACCCCATTTTTTTAGAGAAATTATTTAGTGTAATCGCTGCACCACGTCATCAAGTACATGTGGTGCAACCTACCAATACACTTGGGACACGTGGAGTTATAATCCACATCACCCATGTTCTGGCAATGTGAACACAATTTTTTGAATCCCTATTTTCTGGGAACATGGCTAGAATATGGGATGATGTGGATTATCACTCCACATGTCCCAAGTGTATCGGTGGGCTGCACCACATGTACTTGATGACGTGGTGCAGCGGTTGTACTAAATAATCTCTCCTTTTTTTATCGGTTATAACTTATTTTCACTATTTTCCAATTTTGTCTTTTTGTTTTTTCCGTTTTACACAATTTTTCTACCAATTTCACTTTATTTTATTGGTTAAACTCTTTCTTATACGTGATTTAACACGTTGTTATCATATTAATCCGTTTCAACCCTTTTCGCACATTTTTCACTGATTTAACAGGTTCTTTTCACAATTTCACCTAAATTTTCATTGATCTGACAAGTTTTCACCGACTTTATTATATTTTTTACCGATTCACCTACTTTTCACTGATGTTGTTGTTTCACCAGTTTCATCATTTTTTATGATTTTCACCCGAATTTTCATCGATTTCATATGTATTCATAGATTTCATGGGCACTTGTTGGTCTCAGGTGGTCAGTTGAGGTCTATAGGGGGGGTGAATAGACCTCTGAAAATTTTAGAATTTAAAACTATTTAAGTTGTCTGTTAGCATAATAAGCTGATCGAGAATAGTAAGCTGACTAAGTTGATCGCACACAAAGTTTGAGCAGCAGAGTTGACCACTCTTCAGATAAATACTTAGTTGATTTCAGCAAAATCAGTTTTAAATCAGAATAGTTGCAGCGGATGTTATCAAGTGTTTTTCACAAGTAAACTAAGTCTTTTAAAGATTTTGTCCTCAGTTTTAAAAACTCCTTTAAAATCTTTAAACAGTTGATTCAAGTGTAAAACTTATGCAGTTTTTGAAATATGCAAAAAAACTTATCCAAATGTAAACACCAGAATTTTTATAGTGGTTATATGGATTTAAGTCCTTTAGTCCACTCTTCCAAGTCACTTAGATCTTGGGTTATACTAGAAAACACAAAGTTAACAGTATACAATGCTTGCGCCAATCAACAAATGAAAAGGCCACAAGTTTGCACTAGGAAATCACTAAAATAACCTAATCTACAGAATTTTATCACTCACAAAGATGGATAAAATTCCTCACAACACTCTCTAACAGAAATCACTCAAATTTGTGGGTTTTTATTTGATCTTCAACTTCGGCTTTTGACAATGAAGTTCTTATGAGCAACATAGGTAAGAAACTGTCTAATTGCTTCTAGTCATGCTACTGGTGCAAAGGTTTCATCAAAGTCAATGCCTTCTTCTTGGCAATAACCCTTGGCCACTAGTCTTGCTTTGTTTCTGGTGACAATACCATCTTCATTCATTTTGTTCCTGAATACTCACTTAGTGCCAATTAATCTTTGATGACTTGGTCTAGGAACTAAGTACCAGATTTCATTCCTTACAAATTGATTCAGCTCTTCTTGCATAGATTCAATCCAGTTAGAATCACTAATAGCTTCTTCAATCTGTTTGGGCTCTATTTGGGATAGGAAGCTGACAAACATTGCATCATTTGCAGCAGCTCTTCTTGTTTTTACTCTATCCAAAGGATCACCAATCACTAATTCTGATGGGTGATTCTTGAGTCATCTGAGATCATGTTGCAAATCTGGATGTTGTCCTCTAAATTGATCTTGCAACACAACTGTTGGAGTTCCAGTAGTACTCTGTTGAATAGTCTCTGGTCTGTCAGCTGTTTGCAACTCGTCTGTTAGACAATCAGCAAGTTGATTTTGAACAGCATTTGAGTTAGCAGCTGAGTTGTGATCATGTAGTATGATGGGTATATATTCTTCATTTCTTTCAACACTCAATTTCTGAAAATCAGTAGACAAATATGGGACAGTGCTTTGATTCTTTTCAGAAGATTGGTTTGGTTCATCAAATACTACATGAATAGATTCTTCTACAAGTAAAGTTCTTTTGTTAAAGACTCTGTAAGCTTTACTAATAGTAGAGTGATGGGATTCGGTAAGATAAACAGCCCTAGGCACAACGGAATTTAAAATTTTATAGGACCTCTTACGGAATCTTGCCAGGATAATCTCTAGTTGTATATATATGAATATAATAACGACAAGAATAATTAGATCCAAATTGTACCTGTCTCCTTGCAAATCCAAGTATCTCCGCAAAGTTGCCTTTTCTCCCTCGGTTGAGTCGATCCAAAGTCCTGCTAGTAGCGCCCCACGTGTTGCGCCTTTACGAGTTGATACACCACAATATCACGAAAATTAATATAACCTAATCGACTAGAACATAGGGTATATTAATATCTAGGATTAAAGAACGACTTAGGAACTAAAATCGAAAACAAAAAATTCTTCCAAAGAGGAAGAAGGGTTCGGCCGATTTGGTGTAGGGAAAGGGAGAGAGATTTTTTCCTTTGCTCAGTTTTTGCTCTTAGAGTTGTATGTGTGAGACAACTGCAAGTAACCTACTTATAGTTATCTCCCTAACCTAGTCCTCTTAGGATTAGGACTTTAATTCTCCTACATTGGCCATGGCCCTCTTTAATTAGAAGACCAAGTCTTCCTAATTAATCCATGGCCCAGTTAATTAATTTGACCAGGTTTTATTTAATCTCCCAATTAAATAGCCTAATTAATTAACTACTCTCCCAATTAATTAAATTTGACTCCAAGTCCATTTGATTAAATTTTCCTCAAATTAATTAAATCCAACTTAATTAATTAGCTCACAAATTAAATTTCAATATAATTTATGATCTTGATCCAATTCCAATCGGATCCATTTTAGCTCCAATTGGGTCGACCCAGTCGACCCACCCATTTTAATCGACCCAGTCGATTATAGACCCAGTCGACCTAATCGACCCAGTCAATTTGGTCGACCCAGTTTGTTCTCTTCATGTGTATTGTGTATGCCCCCTTAGGTTCACCACATAATTGGCCGTGGGTTATAATTAAATATAATTTAATTATTCGAGCAACATCTACTCTGAATCAATCAAATACTCTGTCGACTGATCATTCCAAAATTAGCACCCCTGCCAATTTGGGAATTCTCCCACACTCCGCGGTCGATGTCCAGCCACAAGCCCATGGAGCCCAATCACTGGTGAATTAATTCAGTGAACCTTTTAACTCATTTACAATTTCCATATACAACATAATCTCTCCATCGATCAATCTCCCAGTCGAGACTTAAGGGTATGGTCTTTCATCGATCTCCCTTTTATCTTGTCTTGACCTTATGTATTCTGGTCTCGAAATAAATTCTCTTTGACTGAATTTTTATGAGCTTCTTACATAAAGTCGTTAGATAACTTGGCCAAGGACTTTACCAGAATTAATTTTTCACAGAAATCCATAGGAGAATTTCCCTACCTATCAAGTCGGGTCAATGGATCCTTTGTTGATGATATGAATCTGCATACGAGTTCCTCTATACCCAATATGAGTCCACAGAGACTTTCTGGTGATCTCCAGTCAGTCGGAACTCATATCAAAGAATAGACATTCTCGTACCAGATAAACCCTATTATCTCAAGTAATTAGGAATCGTTTCTCGTATACTATTGTAAATTGGAATAACTTCAACCCCGATATGCGACTACCTCTTCCATGGTGAGTTATTTCCTAATTGGGGTATTCAGTGCGCTTGCCATCCCAGCAAGCCACCCACTTATGTGTAGCGACTATCACAGTCACGCTCGTGGACCCCAGCATTCTCCAGTTCATCGGAGTACACACAATAGTGAGAGTCTAACCGAATTGAACGATTTCCTATCTCGATTGGATTCTACGACTCTTAAATATGTTCTAGATCACGGCCTTGGAGATCAATCCACGGGTTGTCCCATAGCCCTGTGATCTAAGGACTTCTATCCTTATGCGTAGATAATTAATACATAAGATAAAAATGACCATTTAATAAAGTGCTTTTATTAATCAAAATTGAATAGTTCCTCATTTATTACAATAAATGCCAGCCATACAGCTGGTTTGCAGGACACTATTTCTATCAATCTCCCACTTGTCCTATAACCAGTCTTTAATGTTCTTGAGTCCCATCTTAAGCAGATGTTTCTCAAATGCCTTTTGAGGCAGAGGCTTCGTTAGTGGGTCTGCGGTATTATCTTCTGAGTCGACACGTTCCATCTTAATGTCTCCTCTACCAATGATATCTCTTATCACGTGGTATCGTCTTTGTACGTGCTTGGATTTCTGATGAGATCTCGGCTCCTTTGCTTGCGCTATTGCCCCATTATTATAACATAAGATATTAATGGGCTCAGCGATGCTAGGTATCACATCCAATTTCTGGATGAAGCTCCTCATCCAAACACCTTCCTTTGTTGCATCACACGCGGAAATTTATTCTGCTTCGGTGGTTAAATCTACGGTAGTGTCTTGCTTGGAGCTCTTCCAGCTAACCGCACCACCATTGAGGCAGATCACGTATCCTGATGTCGACTTCAAGTCGTCTACATCACATTGGAAGCTCGAGTCTGTATAGCCTTCCAATTTCAATTCTCCTCCACCGTATACCAAGAACAATTCCTTAGTCCTTCTCAGGTACTTCAGAATTGCCTTTACGGCTATCCAGTGCTGCTCACCTGGATCAGACTGGTAGCGACTCGTAACGCTTAAAGCATATGCTACGTTTGGTCTAGTACATAACATACCATGCATTATGCTTCCTATTGCGGATGCATATGGTACTCGAGACATATTGATTCTCACTTCAGGCGTCTTCGGGGCCATAGACTTAGAGAGTACAATTTCATGACTCATTGGAAGCAATCCTCACTTGGATTCTTCCATATTAAATCTCCTTAAGATTTTATCTATGTACTGGGATTGGGAGAGGCTCAGCAATCCTTTTGATCTATCTCTGTAGATCCTTATACCTAGTACAAAGGATGCTTCTCCCAAATCCTTCATTGAGAATTGTGTAGATAACCATGCTTTAGTTTCGGACAACACTTTCACATTGTTTCCAATGAGAAGAATGTCATCAACGTTAAGCACTAAAAATTCAACTGTATTCCCACTGATCTTCTTGTACACGCAAGGTTCGAATACGTTCTTGATGAATCCAAAAGTTTGGATTGTTTCATCGAAACGGATGTTCCAACTTCGGGAAGCTTGCTTCAGTCCATAAATGGATCTCTGGAGTTTACATACCTTGTGTTCATCTCCTTTGGATGGATATGTTTTTTGTTGCTCCATGTAGATCTCCTTGTCAATGTCCCCATTGAGAAAGGCAGTCTTCACATCCATCTGCCATATCTCGTAGTTATACCACGCAGCTATGGCCAGCAAGATTTGAATGGATTTAGGCATTGAGACGGGCGAGAAGGTCTCCTCAAAGTCGATACCTGGCCTTTGAGTGTATCATTTTGGCACTAGTCGCGCCTTGTAGGTTATTGCCTCTCCGTTCACTCCAAGATTTCACTTATAGATCCACTTGCAACCCACGGAAGTCACTCCCACTGGTGAATCTACCAAGGCCCAGACCTTGTTTGAGTGCATGGAGTCCAATTCGGATTCCATGGCTTCGCGCCACTTTCCCGAGTCTATGTCTAGCATAGCCTCTTCGTAAGTCCTTGGGTCGATTAGAGACTGTCCAGTCTCGTGCAGCACAATGTAGTACCTCTCGGGTTCTCTACATTGTCTTTCTGACCTACGAAGTATCGGTGTACTTTCTGGTGCACTTTCATGCTCTTGTTCTCCCACTGCCTGTGGTGACGGGTCAGCTTGATCGACCTCTTCGGTCTTTCAGTTTCTGTGACCTCATCTAGTACTACGTTGTTTTCCTTCTTATCCACCAAGAAATCCTTCTCCAAGAAGTGTGCGTTCCTCGAGACAAACGTGGTTTGTCTTGTAGGATCGTAGAACTCGTATCCTATTGAGTTTTTCGAATACCCCACGAATTTGCACAAAGTGGATTTAGTTTCCAATTTATCTCCCACTAGCTTTTTAACGTGAGCGGGAGATCCCCATATGCGCATGAATGCGTATGAGGGTGTCTTGCCAAACCATAATTCGTATGGTGTCTTTTCTATGGATTTAGAAGGTACCATGTTCGGTATCTTCGTTGCTGTGAGGAGGGCATGTCCCCAAAATGAAAGAGGAAGGTCAGTGGCACTCATCATGGATCGAACCATGTCCATCAAGGCTCGATTCCTTCTCTCTGCTACTCCATTTAATTGGGGTGTTGCAGGAGGAGTCCACTGCGATAGTATTCCATG
Source organism: Penstemon eatonii (assembly GCA_038501285.1). NCBI lineage: Eukaryota > Viridiplantae > Streptophyta > Magnoliopsida > Lamiales > Plantaginaceae > Penstemon > Penstemon eatonii. The sequence continues at coordinate 61,740,130 of CM076715.1, read as the reverse complement.
CTCTACAAGATAATTCAGAAATTCATTACTAAGAAATTCTCCACCTCGGTCAGAGCGAAGAGCCTTTATCGTATGAACAAGTTGATTCTCTACTTCCATCTTGAATTCTTTGAATCGCTCAAAGACTTCAGACTTGTGTTTCAACAAGAACACATATCCATAACGACTATAGTCGTCAGTGAAAGTGATGAAGTAATCATAGCCACCTTGGGCGCTTTTTATTAGTGGTCCACATACATCAATATGTTTTAGGTCCAATGTTTGTTTGGCTCGCTCAGGGTTTCCCTTAAATGGCAACTTAGCCATTTTACCCTTTAGACATGGTTCACAAGTTGGCAATTCATCAATGCGATTGATTTCAATCGCGCCAGATGATGCTAACTTTTGAATCCTTGACTTAGATATATGTCCAAGTCGAGCGTGCCATAATTGGGCAGATATTTCATTATCTTGTTTCCTTTTGTTTTGTTGTACGTGCATAACTAACTTAGGTGGTTCTTATGATGTAAAGTCAATATTTCAATGTACCAAATGAAAAACGAAAAACATGAGCTTTTATTAATATCAACATTATCCAAAAACATGAATAAAAGTTTTTCACTAAAACCAGGTACATAAATGAAAATTTTCTAATGACTTTTATCAAACCACCTAAATCTACTTTTGCCTACGGCCTTGGTAGCAGCTCCAGCTCCATTGCCTTATTCAAGGATCCAATCCTCAGGCTCCAGTTGCCTTGTTGCTCCCATCACCTGTAAATCATTACAAAGATGAGAACTCCAGTCAGTGTCTAACACCAAAGATGCACAGTTAATTGAAAAATTAACTTCAACAAGGAATATACCTGTTCGAACTCTCCATAGGTTCGAGCTTAATCCTTTCCCTTGACCTTGTGCAGTAAGGAGCTCTGGTTTCCATTTGCTTTGGCTTTGAACGCCGCCCAGTCCTTTCGCCAACCCTCGCTTTCTTTCCAAAAGAAGCTTCGTGTTCCTCGCACATTTGTCGCAGGACATGCACAGTGATCTCTCGCCTCTGGAGATTCAAGTCCGCGATAAATCGGTCATATGATCTAGGAAGAGATTGTAGAATAATATCCACTCGGAAATCATTGTCCATCACGACACCCATATCATCGAGTTCAAACAGAAGTCGAATCATCTTGTGTACGTGGATTTCGACAGGAGTTTCCCTTCTCTTTCTTGCTTGCAAGAGTTCCCTCGTGATCGCGAATCTGTGATGACCATCTCTAATCCCATAAAGGAATTTGAGATTCGAGAGAATCTCTTTTGCGGATGACATATACTCATGTTGCAAACGCAGATCAAGTGACATATATTCCAACATGTATTCACGAGCTAAGCCATTATCCAGTTTCCATTTGGTGATGCTTTTTCGGAGCTCATCAGGAACATCATGTGAAATAGTAATGGGTGGTGGCACAGACAAAACATATGATATGTTTTCAGCTTCAAACAGTCCATTCAAATGATGCGTCCAGAAATGCAAGTTGGGTCCAGTTAAAATATTGCGTTTAAGTGATGAGATGGACAAATCTCTAAGTGCTCTAAGCTCTTTTGACATCATATCTATAAAACGACGATAGAAGTAATAAATACACGAAAGATTAATTTAAAATGCACAATTTACAAACGTGGTTTTTATTTGTAAATTACTCCCACTATTTTAATCAAAATCTTATGCCCCCACATAAGTTTCGGGAATTTAAAATATCCTAGCGGGCTTAAGGCCCAAATGCAATCTCCTAGTACCCACGACTCGTTGGCCATACTATTTGATTCACTTCGTGGTCAACTACGTCGTCGGTTAACCATCGTAGCTGACCCTTAAGTTCATTTAACCTCGTTTTTCGATATGAACCCACGACTCGTGAGACATCCATACTTACTAGCGTTAAATCATGTCCAATACTCGTGGAGAGAAATAGTTCAATCCTAGACGCCCCACGACTCGTGAGACACCGCCTAAAACCTTGATATCCCCTCCCTTGGCACTAAACTCGTGCATCGAGGCAATAGACATCTCATCTTCCTATAGCTCGACCCACGACTCGTGAGACATCGAGCTATATTCATATAATATGCCTAAGACCTAGTAATTGGGTAGGCTCGGACCATAGACACTATTCTTATGCGGCCGTTATTCGATTTAATATTCTAATTGAATTTTAAGTTCAATTGGAGGTTTTAGTTTTCTTGTGCGAGGTCTCATCAGATTATGCTTTATCTTGTTTATGTGATCTATTCTAAGCATGCAAGACATACATCAAAGAATATAAGTAAACATACTTCACCTAGCAGGATATGATTGATCGATTGTCCATCCTATGCGATCCATCACGAGCCTTGTGATGGATCAATTGGTCAGTCTAGGGTGGAAATTAAATGTCCTAACTAATACAGCTTACAAACCCATACATCATGGGCCTTCTTGTAATATCCACCTTGATTGGGCCTCCATGTAATGACTTGGGCCTCCAAGTAATGAATTGGGCCTCTACGTCCTCCAAGGTAATGGGCCTCCATGTGGAACTCCAAGTCTTCATGAGGTCTTCTCGGCTCCAAGCCTAATCTAAGCCTAGCACTCAAGAACATATTCACTCAAGAACATGCATAAATTCACATAAGGGCATAAATGTAAATTTACCGGCTCCTTTAATTTTAATTCACAAAATTTATCCAAGTTAATTAATTTTTAATTAATAATTAATCTCTAAGATTAATTAACTCTTATTTGAGTTCTAAGTAATCTACAAAACTTATCTTGATTAAAATTGGTTAATTAAGATAGTTTCCAAATCTCCAAGATTCCTATCTTATCCAGAACTCTAAGTTTCCCAATGTTCCTAAATCTCCAAGATTATCAAGATAATCCTATTTTGACTAGATCAGTTAAATAAGGTAGTGTTTAAATCTAACAAGATAACTACCTTATCCAAAAACTCCAAGTTTTCTAATCTTCCAAAATTCTAAGATTTTAAGAATTTTCAAAATAGGCAGAATTAGAGTCATCAACCATCGAGGCCAATCGAGGACTGCCATGTGGACAGCACACGCGCGGCCACGAAGTCCGCGCGTGCACTGCCTGCGGCAGCCGCCGCTGCACGTGGTCGCGTACGGCAGCAGGCAGCCGCGCACAGAAGCACACCGATAGCAGCCCGTAGGCTGCTGCCGTGCGCCGCGTGCTGTTCGCACGCAGCCATGAGCAGCGGCTTGCGGTGGCCGCCCAGCCGCGATGCGCTGCCGCGTACCGCCGCGTGCCACCACAGGTTGGGTCCAAAAAAAAAATTGGGTTGTTTTTCGATTACTTGTTGATTTAATTAAATTCAGATCCAATTAAATCCTAATTAAATTTTTTGTTGTTTTTCGATTACTTGTTGATTTAATTAAATTCAGATCCAATTAAATCCTAATCCAAAACAAAATTAACACGATAAAATTTTCGAATCAAAATTTTACATTAACTCTAGGTTAACATATCTACGTCCTAAAACATGCAAAGTTAAAGAACTAACCATACATAAATCAAACATAGGATTTATAACACAGAATTTGCAAATTCATATATATACAAAGCCTAGAGTTGGCTCTGATACCACTGATAGGATTCGGTAAGATAAACAGCCCTGGCATAACGTAATTTAAAATTTTATAGGACCTCTTACGGAATCTTGCCAGGATAATCTCTAGTTGTATATATATGAATATAATAACGACAAGAATAATTAGATCCAAATTATACCTGTCTCCTTGCAAATCCAAGTATCTCAGCAAAGTGGCCTTTTCTCCCTCGGTTGAGTCGATCCATAGTCCTGCTAGTAGCGCCCCACGTGTTGCGCCTCTACGAGTTGATACACCACAATATCAGGAAAATTAATATAACCTAATCGACTAGAACATAGGGTATATTAATATCTAGGATTAAAGAACGACTTAGGAGCTAGCATCGAAAACAAAAAAATTCTTCCAAAAAGGAAGAAGGGTTCAGCCGATTTGGTGTAGGGAGAGGGAGAGAGAATTTTTCCTTTGCTCAGTTTTTGCTCTTAGAGTTGTGTGTGTGAGACAACTGTAAGTAACCTACTTATAGTTATCTCCCTAACCTAGTCATCTTAGGATTATGACTTTAATTCTCCTACATGGGTCATGGCTCTCTTTAATTAGAAGACCAAGTCTTCCTAATTAATCCATGGTCCAATTAATTAATTTGACCAGGCTTTATTTAATCTCCCAATTAAATAGCCCAATTAATTAACTACTCTCCCAATTAATTAAATTTGACTCCAAGTCTATTTAATTAATTTTTTCTTTAATTAATTAAATCCAACTTAATTAATTAGCTCAAAAATTAAATTCCAATTTAATTTATGATCTTGATCCAATTCCAATCGGATCCATTTTAGCTCCAATTGGTCGACCCAGTCGACCCACCCATTTTAATCGACCCAGTCGATTATAGACCCAGTCGACCCAATCGACCCAGTCGATTCGATCGACCCAATTTGTTCTCTTTTCCTCGATTTCGCTTCATGTGTATTGTGTATGCCCCCATAGGTTCACCACATAATTGGCCGTGGATTATAATTAAATATAATTTAATTATTCGAGCAACATCTACTCTAAATCAATCGAACAATCTGTCGATTGATCATTCCAAAATTAGCACCCCTGCCAATTTGGGAATTCTCCCACACTCCACGGTCGATGTCCAGCCACAAGCCCATGGAGCCCAATCACTGGTGAATTAATTCAGTGAACCTTTTAACTCATTTACAATTTCCATATACGACATAATCTCTCCATTGATCAATCTCCCAGTCGAGACTTAAGGGTATGGTATTTCATCGGTCTCCCTTTTATCTTGTCTTGACCTTATGTATTCTGGTCTCGCAGTAAATTCTCTTTGACTGAATCTTTATGAGCTACTTACATAAAGTCGTTAGATACCTTGGTCAAGGACTTTACCAGAATTAATTTCTCGCAGAAATCCATAGGAGAATTTCCCAACCTATCAAGACGGATCAATGGATCCTTTGTTGATGATATGTATCTGCATACGAGTTCCTCTATACCCAATATGAGTCCACAGAGACTTTCTGGTGTTCTCCAGTCAGTCGGAACTCATATCAAAGCATAGACGTTCTCGTACCAGATAAACCCTATCATCTCAAGTAATTAGGGATCGTTCCTCGTATACTATTGTATATTGGAATAACTTCAACCCCGATATGCGACTACCGCTTCCGTGGTGAGTTATTTCCTAATTGGGGTATTCAATGCGCTTGCCATCCCAGCAAGCCACCCACTTATGTGTATCGACTATCCCAGTCACGTTCGTGGATCCCAGCGTTCTCCAGTTCATCGGAGTACACACAATAGTGAGAGTCTAACCGAATCCAACGATGTCCTATCTCGATTGGATTCTACGACTCTTGAATATGTTCTAGATCACGGCCTTGGAGATCAGTCCACGGGTTGTCCCATAGCCCTGTGATCTAAGGACTTCTATCCTTATGCGTAGATAATTATTACATAAGATAAAGATGACCATTTAATAAAGTGCTTTTATTAATCAAAATTGAATAGTTCCTCATTTATTACAATAAATGACAGCCATACAGCTGGCTTGCAGGACACTATTTCTATCATGAGGTAACCTACAAAAACAGCTTCATCAGCCTTTTCTGCAAAAGTAGTAAGGTGATTTTTCCCATTATTTAACACAAAGCATTTACAACCAAAAATTTTAAAGTAATGAATGTTTGGCTTCCTGTTGTTCTAAACTTCATATGGATTATTGTTTTGATTTTTATTGATCATTCATCTGTTCTGGGTGAAGCAGGTTGTATTTGTGGCTTCTGCCCAGAATCTTTGAGGCAGCTTTGCTTCAGTTATCATGGTTCTAGTAGCTTCCTTTAGAGTTCTGTTTCTCCTTTCAGCAACTCCATTTTGTTGAGGGGTTCTGGCAGCAGAGTACTCATGACTGATGCCTCTGATGTTACAATACTCTTCAACAGTAGAGTTTGTGAACTCAGTCCCTCTATCTGATCTGATCTTTAATATCTTCATGTTTTTCTCATTTTGGATCAGCTCCACCAGATTAATAAGATGCTCCTTGGTTTCACTTTTCTTCTTCATAAAAATCACTCAAGTGTATCTTGAGTAATCATCCACAACAGCTAGGCAGTACTTCTTTCCACCATTGCTGATTGGATCAATGGGTCCAAATAAGTCCATATGTAGCAGCTCCAAAATTCTTGTAGAAGATTGGTGCTTCTTGCTCTTGAAAGATGACCTGATTTGTTTACCCTTCTGACAAGCGTCACATAGCTTATCTTTGCTCATGACTGTTTTTGGAATTCCTTCTACCAAATCATTATTGATTAATCTGTTTATGGTCTTGAAATTCACGTTATTCATCCTTTTGTGCCACAACCAACTAACTTCACTTGGTGTAGATGCCACCAAACAAACATTTGAATTATTGTCCACATAATTCCAGTCGACTATGTAGACATTTCCTTGTCGTCTTCCAGATAAGATGACCTTCTTTGTACCAATCTGTTCAACATAGCACTTATCTGATGAGAAGATAACTGAAAATCCCATGTCACAAAATTAACTTATGCTCAGCAAATTGTATTTGAGTCTTTTAACATAAGAGACGTCAGATATCTCAATGTTGCCTTTGATTATCTTTCCACACGCCATAATCTTGCCTTCTTTGCTGTCTCCAAATGTTACATTAGGACCGTCCACAACAACGGCATCAGTCAGCTCATGTATGTTTCCACACATGTGCCTTGAACATCCACTGTCCATGTACCAGATTTTCTCTACTTTACTCCAACTCCTAATCCTAACCTACAAAACAAAATAAAATTGTTTTAGGTACCCTTTATTGAGAGGGTCATGGAGGATTAGTTCCATCCTTGACAACCCAAGATGTTGAAGTCTTAGGCTTCTGAGATTTGACAGGAGCATGAACATGTTTATCTTTATCATATTCAGCAGATATGTTATGTTGATAATCAGTATGATAAGGATGATGTTCATAAGCAGAATAAGATGCATGATAAGCAGGATATGCATGCATTGGATGAGCAGGGTAAGGTGCATAGTAAGCTGGAAATTAAGATGCATGATATACAGGTGGATATGCAGCAGGTTACATATAATATGATGACTCATTTTCATACAAAGCATTTTGATTTTTCTTATTCTTATGCTTTTTTGGTTTACTAGATGCTTGCTCATTAACAGACGACTTAGTTTTATTTCTAGTTTGATTGGTTTTACTCTTATCAGCAGACTTCCTAGGACTCTGATGTTTAGTTTTACCAGTCCATTTTTTTAATTTTGGCTTTTTGCTCTTCTTAGCCTTAGGAGCTTTCTTCTCCTTTTATTATTTCTTAGGTGAAGCGGGTTTAAGAGTCTGAACATACAAAATGACCTTACTATTGTCAGCAGATATAAACTTTTCAGTATGGTTCAGTTCTAGCTTATCCTGTTCTAATGGAATCTTCTGTTTACTAGACATATGAGTGGATGCAACAGATGACTTATCATGTGACTCAATGACATTTTCAAGTTCCATGATTTTACCTTTATATACTTCACATTCAGCTTTTAGAGATTCATTTTCTTGCTCAAGCAGTTTGTATTTAGCTGATTCTTTTGGTTTTTCAACCTTAAGTTTCAGTGAACTATTTTGCTCTCTTAGCAATATCATCTATTCCTTAAGCTTTGCAAATGCATCAACAAGACATGTATTATTGACTACCATTTGCTCAAATGAATTAAATAATTCATTTTCAAGAGGAGTTACCTCATCCTCAGAGTCATGAGATTCCTTAGCCATCAGACAGATAAGAGCAGGGTTCTCATCTTCAGTAGACTCTTCTTCAGACGTATCTAAGTCTAAATCAGACGAGTAGATAGCAGCAAGCTTTTCTGCTTCGGCCATCAGTACCTTGCCTTTCTGATGTTTTCTTTCCTTTCTGATTTTCTTCTCTTCTTCAGTATACCTTTCAGCTTTAGGATATGGACAGTCTCTGATGAAGTGTCCCAATTTCCTGCAATTGTAACACATTAGTTTGGATTTATAAGCATCATTTTCATGAGAAGAAGAAGTAGGGTTAAAAGTAGAAGCATTGTTGTATTTGTTCTTCATTTTTCTTTTGTAGAACTTCTTGAAATTGTTCATCAGCAATGCAACGTCTCCAGCAGTGTACTCCTTTTTGTTGAGTAGTGTGGCTTCATCAGATGAGTCCACTTCTTTGATTTTGTGTGCTGTTCTTCTTGGGTTTTCAGCAGCAACTAGTGTAGCTTTGGGGCCTGAAGTTGAGGTTTCTTCAATACCCATTCTTGGCAGTTTATACTCGTATGCCTTGAGTACGGAGAACAGCTCGGTAAGAGAGATTTTTCCCAAATCTCTTGATTCTTCCATGGCTGTCACATTCATGTTGAACTTCGGAAGCAAAGCCTTCAGTACTCTGACAGTGATCTCTTTGTCAGTGAAGGTCTTTCCCAGCTTAAGAACTTCATTCAGCGTCCTTGTAAACCTTGTATCCATCTGATCAATGGTTTCCGTAGACTTCATCTTGAAGTTGTCTAACTTTTATAAAGCAACACTCATCTAGTGCTCCTTTATGGCGTCGTTTCACTCATGTCACGAACCTTGTCCCACATTTCCTTTGCAGTTTTGCAATGCTTGACTTTGTCAAACCTGTCATTGTCCAGGGCTTTGGTCATGATGAAACGGCCAACTTTGTCAAGATTGAACAACATGATTTCTTCAGCTGTCATCTCTTGAAGATCTTTTTCCACCACAATGTCTACTTCATCGACCTTTATTGTCTTGGTGAATTTGAATGGACCTTTAGTGATACATGTAAACATGTTGTCATTATAAGCAGCAAGGAAGATTTCCATTCTAATCTTCCAATCTTCGAAGCTCATACCGCCAATGTGGGGAACATGGCTGATACAATTAGGGGTGAGCATTCCGTCCGAAACGGACCGAACCGAACCGATTTTAGGTTCAAGCCCGGTTAGGTCCTAAAAAATTGAGGATCGTTTACCGGACCGAAATATTCGGTCCGGTTCGGTACAAAAACCGATCGTTTCGATTTGATCCGGTTCGGTCCAATATATACCGAATTTTCTCCTTTTTGCTCCAATATGTACAAAAAATGAGGGGTGAGCGGCTTTATTTTTGCAAAAAGGGGGTGGTCAGTATTTTGAATTGGAAACAGAGAAGGGTGTACAGTCAGAGGGTAAGGGGTGGGTGTAGATGGGGACCACAACTTTTGGGGAGAGTAAAAACTTGCTTTTCTTCTCTCTCCCATTCTTTAATTGTTTTAATTTCTCTCTCTATATCTCTGTGTGTATGTGATGTTGTATAAAAATGTTCAGGGCAAAAATGGAATAAGCCATTCGATCTATAACAACATCACAATAATGAAATAAGGTCTGCACACTTATATCGAGAGAAAAATTGTATTGTAATTGTAATAATAAGTTGAGTTTCATTCCGTTCCCTTTGTTCGGAAATAGGGCGACCTATTTATAAGTACATACAGGGGTACAATAGTCTTTTCAGGAAAGACGTTACAAGTAATAAATACAAAAACGTTACAGACGTTACGAATTTATGATAAAGACATTACTAACGTTACAAGATTTAAATGATAAAGACGTTACAGATCTCTCATTTATGTCAACTTAGTGTAATCTCTTAATCGCCCTCGGGTACAAAATTTGGACACATCATATTGCCCCCCAGTTTCGGGAATAATTACGCGAGCGTTTATTGTCGAAACTTGATTCAAGTATCTGAGCATTGTAGCTACCTACTCCATACCTCCATATGTGATAAATAAGCGCGTAGCACTGCCTCGTTAAAACCTTGCCAAGAAAAACCCATTGGGACAAAAACTTGGGCGAAGGAAAAAGAGTACAGTGCTTAGACACGCTTCCTTTGTAAATTTGGTGAAGAGTAGGGATGATTCTTTTCTTTAGCTGCTCTTTCTTATATGGAGTAAACATTCTTCTTGATATTTGTTTGTCAAAAGTTGCCTCCCAAAGCCACAATTACATGTAAAACACAAATTTGTGTGGTCAAATATGATAACTTGAAAGTAATATATTTCAGCCACAAGCGTAACTTGATTCACGCTATTTGTTTATTTTATAGTATTCGTCGCTGTCGTTATTGTCGTCTTTTTTTTTTTTTGTGGTGCCGAGAGACGACCGGACTACCCCTTTTGATCGTTGAAGGATGACCAATTGACCCCCTAGCATTTTGTGGAGGAATGATCGATTTACCCTTTTTTGATCTCTAGAGATGACCGATTTACCCTCGATCGTTTAGGGATGACCGATTTACCCTTTTTTGATCGTTGAGCAATGATCGATTTACCCTTTAATTTTTTAGGGATGATCATTTACCCTTTTTGATCGTGAAGAGACCATCGGTTTACCGTTTGTAGTTTTAGAGATTCATTTAATATTGGCTTCCATCAGTTTACCGTTTGTAGTTTTAGAGATTCATTTAATATTGGCTTCATGTGTCCGTAAATAAATAATATAATTTAATTTAACTAAAAGACATAAATTGTAATTTTTACCTACTCCTTTGTGTATTTCTGCAATCTTGAGATACTTCAGGGTCAACTTTGTAATTCTCACTAATTTCTGGAGGTCATTATAAATTTCTGCAGAACTTTTGTATGGGCTTAGCCATTTTTCTCCACTAAATGTAGACTGTATAGGCTGAAACTCATATTTCTTTAAACGAGAGGGAGGATTTGCATGTTCATCAAAGTGCAGGGGCAGATTTGTAATTCGTTTTATATAGTTGATTGTGTGAAACGGTGCTACCATTCCGTTATGACAAAAAAATCTTCATCAACCAGAATTGACCTGTGAAATAACTCGCATGGTCTTTAGGCTCGGCATGCCCGCAGCAAATTTCTTCCAAAAAATGCTTTTTTTTCTTCTACTGATGCAGACCAGTCGTTTCCCACAGACGGCGCCAATTATGATGTTGTATAAAAATGTTTAGGGAAAAAATGGAATAAGCCCTTCGATCTATAACAACATCACAATAATGAAATAAGGTCTGCACACTTATATCGAGAGAAAAATTGTATTGTAATTGTAATAATAAGTTGAGTTCCGTTCCGTTCCCTTTGTTCGGAAATAGGGCGACCTATTTATAAGTACATACAGGGGTACAATAGTCTTTTCAGGAAAGACTTTACAAGTAATAAATACAAAAACGTTACAGACGTTACGAGTTTATGATAAAGACGTTACTAACGTTACAAGATTTAAATGATAAAGACGTTACAGATCTCTCATTTATGTCAACTTAGTGTAATCTCTTAATCGCCCTCGGGTACAAAATTTGGACACATCAGTATGTATATGTTGTTTCTCAACTTCTTTCTTTTGTGGCTTGTCTTTACACAATTGGACAAAAACAGTGCTGGAGGACGAGGTGGCGGCGCTGGCTGGTCGGCTGGAGAAGGAGCAAGGAGGTTGAAGAAGTAGATCTGCTGCTGAAATGTTGTGAGATCTTGTAGTGAGTTATACGCGTACAAATGTATTAAGTATAAAATACAGTATATGGTATGTATATATGTAAAGGCAATTAATTTATTGTCTTTCTCCTCGTTGAGAACTAAGAAACGAAAGAAAAGAAGAATGGTGGAGCGGCGAGTGTCGAAAATGATATCTTTTAGAATCTGTTGGTTTGAATTTGGTGGTATCTTTCAATTTTCACTAGTATACAGATCTAAAAATCTCTCTCTCTCTTCTCTCTGAACATATAATTAGGGCTGGAAAAAAAAAATCGGTTCACCGGTTCGGTTTGGGAAACCGATCGGTTTTACTGAAAATCGACCCCTATAAAGGGTCGGTTCTGAGGCAAGAACCGACTACCGAACCTATTTCTCGGTTCGGTTCGGTCGGATGACCGAACCGGGCTCAGCCCTAGATACAATCCATTTTCAAAAAGCTTTTGATTTTTCAAAAATATTCTCTTTTTGAAAAGGTTTGAAAACCTTTGAAAAACACTAGGATCAAGTCCGTTGATCAGGCAGCTTATTCTAATGAACCACCGAACTAATTACTAGTATCAAATTAGAGAAAGTCTAGTATAAAACTAGATAAAATATCTACATTCGTGAGAGTTGAACCCATGACCTCCTGGTCATGAAGCCTCATCCCTAACCACTTGGCTAAGTCCTATTGGCAAATGAGCTTGAATTATTGAAACAAACATAATACTTTTGAGCAAATTAATTTTTTATTCACTGTATGGCCATTTAGTTTTTCTTCTTAAAACACCTTCAAATTTAATTACATTTAGTTTTCGTACTAAAAGTGGCTCAATAGTCAATACCTCTAATAAGTTACAGGACTAAAAAGTTTATTTTATCAAATTTTGTCCAAGGAAAAGCAGACACTTTGACTTAGAGTTTCTTTCTCCTTCCTCCAAATCACAAGATACCAGTGAAAATTATCAAAAAAAAAAAAAAAAAACAAGATACCAGTGAAGAAGATGAGGGGAAATAGTGCCACTAATCTGATTCGAAAAGGAATTGAGAGTAAGTTTCGATATCTTTCTTACTGCTCAAAATTTCACATTGACAGCCACAAAAACTACAAACCTAGATTTGATTTCAGTCGTATAAAAGAGGTGGAAGATGCTAATTACATGTTTCTTGATATGCTAAAAATGCGACCTCAGCCTTCTATTATCGAATACACCAAACTATTGAATTTGGTAGTCAAAATGAAACAATATTATGCTGCCCTCAATATGTTTGACGAAATGTGTGAACTGGGTGTCCCCGTCAATGAATACACCATGACCATTGCGATTAATTGTTATTGTCTTGTCAATAGAGTAGATTTCGGGTTTGCAATCTTAGGAAGCTTCTTCAAGCGCGGCTACGAACCAAATACAACAACCTTCACCACTCTCCTTAAAGGGCTATTCTTAGAGAAGAAGGTGGCAGAGGCAGAAAAATTGTTTAAGAAATTGTTGAGATATAAAATTTGTGAGCATGATGAAGTTATGTTCCTCACTGTGATCGACGGGGTGTGCAAAGCAGGGAACACTCTTTCAGCTTTTCATTTGCTTGGGCTATTGGAAAAAGGAAATTACAAACCAAATGTCCAAGCCTATAGTGCAGTAATTGATAGCCTATGCAAAAATAGAAGGGTCGATGATGCTCTCCAACTCTTAGCCAGGATGATTGACAGGGGAATTTCGCCTGATGTCGTCACGTATAATTCGGTTATCCAGGGATTATGCGATTTCGGTAGATATGGTGAAGTTTTAAATTTACTAAATGACATGGTGGCTCACAAAATTTCTCTTGACGTGTTTACATATAATATATTGATGGATTCATTTTGCAAGGACGGAAAGGTGAAAGATGCAGAAGATATGTTGGAAATTATGAAGCAAAGAAATATTGATCCTAATATCGTCACTTACAATACACTGATTGATGGATATTGTTTGCGAGGAGAAATGGGAAAAGCAGGAAAAATATTTCATTTGGTTGTGCAGTCAGGCCTCAAGCCTGATATTACCACCTACGGTAGTTTGATTAATGGATATGGGAAGAAAGGTAACGTGGATGAAGCTTGGAGACTCTTTCTTGAAGCTCCTTGTAAAGGGTTGGAACACACAACTATTACCTATACCTCCATGTTACATGGATTATTTTGTGCTGGTAGAATCGATGCTGGTTTGAAGCTTTTCCATGAGATGGAAGCTTGTCAATTAGTTCCTAACGTAATGACTTATAGTGTGTTGTTGGATGGCTTATGCAGAAATCAGCGAATTGAAGAGGCATTTTCATTTCTACATGCGATGGAATGTAATGGTGTTAATCCTAACATAGTAACGTATACTATCCTCATTGATGGATTGTGTAAGAACGGAAAACTCGACTCTGCAATAAAACTTTTCAATGAACTTCCTTCCAAAGGTTTGCAACCTAATGTTATAACACATAGCATCATCATCGGTGCGCTTTGTAAAGAAGGGATGATAGAAAGGGCCAAAAATTTGCTTATGAAAATAGAAGAAAATGGTTGCTTGCCTAGTAATGACACATACAATATTTTTATGCGGGGTTTTCTTAGAACAACGAAGAATATTGACGAGGCAATCCCACTTTTGGAAGAAATGACGAGAAAAGATTTCTCACCGGATACGGATACTATGTACTTGTTACTTGATTATCTGAAAGGTGAAGACCAGGATGGTGTTCTTTTTAGTTTGATACGGAAGTTGAAGGCAAAAAAGTAAATACGTCGTTTCTGGCTGGTAAAGTAAATATTGATTTTCCTACATGCTTATGTCACTTATTGGTTATTCTCGTTGCTAATGAAAGTTTCATCAATATTTTGAGTTTGTGTTATGGTGATAAATATGTGCTTTATCAGTTCATAATATTTAATATGTTCTACTAGAAAATTATGAAAATGTTGAAACTTTACTTTGGAATAATATGTTGCGATAAAGTGTGGGGAAGTCATTACAAATCACAAGAAAATGCAATTTAAGTATACCATTTGTTCAATATCCTAATTTCTTGTAGCATAGTGTTTTCAGAATTTACTTATTTCTTGGGGTATTTTAACAGGTTCTCCATAGTAGATTTCATATAATTGTTTAAAATACATGCCTGAAATGGAGGGAGGAAACTGAAGGTTATACGTTTTGTAATTTCAATAGTGGATATTTCTCTGTGGAACTTTACTCATGAAGTTTGGTTGAAATGGAAGTGGCATTTTCTGTACTTTTAACTGCATGATAAATGTAGGAGCCCGCAGAGACATAGTCAAAACTACAGCCCTAATAATAAATTAATAATATTATGGAATTCAAGCGGAGAGGATGATGAATGGATGAAGCAACTTTACTGTCGCTTAGCTTTACGTTGGTTTCGACTTTGTGAAATAAGCATCTTTCCTATTGTATTTGTGATGAAAATCAAATTTCTAAAGGTCAATGATAGTACTCTGCCTGCAGTGCTAATGATGTATTATTATGCAGAGACTTGTATTTATGTCTTCTATAAATTAATTGCAAATTCATTTTAGGAAGTGTTACTTTAATTCGATTTATATGCAGGTATAATTCATAATATAACTATTGGGTAACAACCATAATTGAGATTGATAACAAGAAAGTGAAGACTACTACTTTAGTCGAAGAAGGCAATTTTCAATTTTGTGGATATTGATTTTCTCTGTGACAGGGTTTGAGTTTGGGTTAATGAAAATGACATTGGATGAAAATGAGAAGAGAACAACAAAGATAATCTGTATGTTGGATTTTTTTCCTAGGCTTGTTTGTTCTTTTGATATTCCATGTTTCTGATTAAATTCTTCTATGTTGTAGTGGATGTATCCAGTCAGT
Organism: Penstemon eatonii; assembly: GCA_038501285.1. Lineage (NCBI taxonomy): Eukaryota > Viridiplantae > Streptophyta > Magnoliopsida > Lamiales > Plantaginaceae > Penstemon > Penstemon eatonii. The sequence continues at coordinate 61,724,662 of CM076715.1, read as the reverse complement.
CCACTGTCTTTGCTTACTAGATTCTGAATATCGGTCAACTTATATTTATCGTCTCTGAGAATTTCCAGAAACGAGAATGGTTTTACGACCGTACTTAGTTTTCAAAGATTTCTCGATCGCAAATCGACTTGTCCCATGCTCTGGTTGTAATTAGTCTATAATGTTATCTAGTCTTACTGAGTCCATTAGCTGCATGTAGCATACAATAGCATACTGATGCATTATTTCGTTCTTTGATGACAGACTTGGAGCATTTACATTTGTTTTGATGGGTTTTTTTCAAGATAACTCCTCGTGATATGTTTAATGGGTAATTTACATCGATGTGATATGAAAATAGGTAATATATCTCCCTATGAAATGAGATAATGAGTAATTTACCTCCTCTTGATATGAAATAATGAGCAATTTATCTCCTTGATAGTGGAGGAGTTGACACACACTCTATAATGCGACTGAGACTTTATTTTCATGTAAAAATGACCAATTTAACCTTACATATGACAAAATATTTACCTCACTATACCACTGTGATATGCGTAAATAGACAATTTACCATCCTGTGATATGTGTAAATCAACATTTAACTCCCTGTGATATTGCATAAATGATGTTTTACCCCTTGTAAAAATGTAAAATTCAAGAGGTGGCATTTTTGTAATAATTAAAACTATTTTTTTTTATATATTTACAAACACCTCTTACTTTTAAACAAAAGTACTTATTTTTTACTTTTGCTTTAAACAACTGCTTTTGGGTTTTCAAAAGCATCTGCAGACACCCTTAAAGTATACTTTACAAGTATTGAGCTACAACATTTTTAGATACTGAAAACCTCTTAAAATGATGAAGTTATCATTTTCTTGCCTTCTATTGTAGTGTTCCAAACTTAACTGAATCACCAAATACTTCACAATTTCATTTCGAGTGTATGTTTTGGTCAATCAAATACTTGAAATTTCTCAAGACTTTTCGAAAGTATTTCGAAAAAACTAAAGAAAAATAGTTAAAAAGTTACTAATTTAAGAAAAATAACAAAGTTTAAGGCAAATAAATAGTTTTGTAATTATATTTTGTTTTCATTTTTTTTTGGTACAAGTTTTCGTTTCGCTTAATTCAAAAAATAGAAATTTTTCGATATTTTCTATGGAAAAGATGAAAATTCGGATCCATGGTATAATATTTAAATAGAATCAATCAGACACCAACATACTTTTAAAGTAATTTTGTTTTTTTAAGAATCTATAATTTTTTGGTTTAGAAGTCCGTCCAGGGGTTTATACTGGAGCAGTTAGAGCATCTCCAGCAATGACTTGTATAAATGATCATCTATATCAAATTATACATGATGAACAGTGTTTTAGCTACTCAGTTTTAGCTATTTACTCCAGCAGTCATCATCTAAAATTTCAGAATTATTATATTTTATTCTTTTTTCAATATTAAATTATAAATAACATTATAAATAATGTTTATTACATTTTCACGTAAAATATAAATAATAAATACATGTTTTGATGTTTCTTATTTAAATATAATAAATTAATAAAAAAAACTTTTTTTGAAATAAATGACTTTAAATAATGATTTAATAAAATATTTAATTCAAACAAACATTTAACTCAAATCTTCCAATATACATATTTTGGCAAGGAAGGTTGTTGGAGAGAATTAATTTGGTGATGTGGAGCCTTGTATAATTATACAAGTGCCTTTATATTTACAAGACCAATCTTCCAATATACATAGTCTTGTAAAAATAGAGGTTACTGCTGGAGGAAGATTTTTTAGTTTGATTATCTATAAATTCAATTTTAGATGTTGGAAGAGCTAAAAAAGAAGCTGCTGGAGGTGCTCTTAGTATTATTAATATTGAAAATATAACCAAATTTCCTCTCCTTAGGGTTTATCCATCTTGAATTTCTTTTTTTGAAATTCAGTCTATAGGTTAGTGATGAAAACTAGTCCAGAGAATAATCGATACTCTCTCTGGCTTTAGTTGGTTTGAGCCTTAATGTCCCTTTCCTGGAGCGATTTTCATCGACTTCCACGTTCGGAGGTAAGGTTTGTGGTCGGTGTGGGTGTAGAGGTTTCGGTAGAGCCCATTACTATGAGTGTTTCGCTACGATTGAGATGTTTAAGGATCTATGATATGAAGCATATTTGACCTGACGTTTGTCGGCAAGTGATAGATATAAAAAAGTCCGGTATTTCAAGTGTACCTTGGTCGGAAGGAGCGACATTGAGACTTCGAGTTTTCGATCGATCTGCCTGAGTCATCTAGTGAACTCAAGATGAGTCTGGAAGTTATGATAAATCGGATGATGAGGAAGGTGTTTCATCTTTTGCTAAAGAAGATATTATTCGTAGCGTACCAATGGCTTCATATCTGGAAAATTTGGTGAACAGAGAAATTCTAGTTAACTACACTTTTCAAGAGAAATTTCCAACTTGATTTTGATTTCGTTATTGGTGCATCTTCATAGTGCTACCGTGTTAACTAGCTAATACATTATATATTTATCATGCTCAAATCTAGATTTTAATTTTATTCCGAAACTCCCTTTTACATGGACGAAAAAGTTGAACAAAATTCAAGACGGAATGATTCGTTCCCAATTCAAACTCGAGGACAAGTTCTTTTCAAGTGAGGTCGAGGGTAACTAATACCATAGGGTTGTTGGTGTCTAACAATCTGTGTACGTACGTAAATATTTCGATCTAACACAAAAAATAGTGAGAAATACTTACTTGTATCGAAACCAAAGATCACTTCAATCTTTACGTAAAAAACAAGGAAATTAGACTGAGGCTTGCCGAAACAAATTTTCTTAAGACAATATTTCCGGGGCTGCCACGATGCATACAGTTTGATTCCCGGTAGTCTCCCAAGATACAACAGTCTGTTGTTCATTATTTGCACAAATAATGAACCCACGGCGAACCGAAGCAAATAGAAAATTCGACATAATTTAAAGTAGAGATGAGAGTAATTTTTTGATTATTGTCGGAAAAAGGATACTTAATTGGCCAGATTAAGTCTCCTATTTATAGACTCAAAAAATGTCTTTTCGCAAGAGACACAATGTTTGGATTGTACTGTTTCGATCTAAAGGGTACCTCTTCAGATCGAACAGACACGACCCCTTACTCTCAACTTATTTTATTCACATATAGAATATAAATTCCAACAATCCCCCACATGAATAAAATAGTTCTCCTAGTTTCTTCACATAAGACATATCATGTCGAAATTTCTTTAGGAATAATACCGCATCGAGATAGGTGAAATATTTCATCTTGAACCTTCCCTAGTTAAAGATTATCGGATTTACTTAGCCAATCGGTGAAATATTTCATTTTGAACCGTCAGCTGTTTGTGTAAACCAAGACAATAAACTTAACACAGTACTAAACCGATTTGTTTCAAGTTCTCGGTTGTGTTCGTTTTGTCCCTGAACATTCTTGGTTATGCGAGTGCCTTAGAGAATTCCAACCTATAAAGAAATTCTCAACGAGCCGACCCAGCTCACACTAACATAGGTGACCGCATCTATCAAGAGTATCCTACCATACTCTACTTGTTCTTGACAAGGTATAGACGTCATTAAAAGCAATTGCTTAACCTTATAAACGCGGTAGGCTTGCACTCATTGCATCATAAGAATGGGATAGAGTTAGACTCTTAAGTGCTTTCTTTTTAAGTTAGCCAAGACTGGTTGTCCTATTGAACCTGGTCCGTGGGATCTCCAGTCGCCAGGTTAGGTTTCCGTACGAGGTAACTTAGTCTAATCTAGGCTTTAAGCCCATTCCCCTCGATGCACATACTACTCTCTAGATAAACCTTTAATAACCGGAATCAGGATTATCTCTTGACTTCATAAAGTCCATTCCATTTGAAAGTAGATGTCTCTCGGTATTGTATCAACGACAACGAATATGTCATGTCGTGACTTTACCATTATACATAGAGCTTGTTGAGCTCTGTGTATCACCGCTTGATTATCGCATTATTACATATGACTAACACAATTTTCAGTCATATTAAATATCTTCCAAGAATTTTGTGAAGCCACTCAAATTCTTCACTAGCTTTATCCAATGCTATGCACTCTTATCTCATAGCGGATTGAGCTATACGCGTATGTTTGGAAGATTCTCAGGAAATAGCGGTGCCTCCAGAATTGAATACATATCTGCTTATAAACTTTGATTGCTTATAAACTTTGATTCCTCTAAATCAGAAGTTTCATTTGCATTACTATATCTATCCTAGATCGTTTGAAATTTTTCAAAATATAATGCACATATGTATGTATTCTTTCAAGATTCAAGCATTCTCATTAATGCATCCCCACGAATCTTGCTAAGATTGCTCGTATGACGATGTCTAGCCTCTTGCATTTTACGATATATGCATGACATCTAATTTTATGAGCATACTCAAATTGTGATATCTTATCACATGTGTTCTCATGTAGCATACAAGATATGAATTAAATAAAATTATGAAATCCCTTAATTTCATAAAGTATTTAACTTAGACATCATTCATGTACTTGAGATAATTTAATGACATCACATGACCACAAAATCATAATTGATTAAATTGATGTTTTTCATATCATAAGTTAATATTTCTGGATGGATTTAATATTCACAATATTTGTCTCAAATATTAACATATCAATTGCGCATAAACAAACTCTGATAGTCAATTATCCAGTTAGTTTATATGGACACACTTGTCATATTAATTAATATGACAATGACAGTCAAAATTTGTTAGTGACACTATCACATTTTTCGTGTCATTGTTTAGGAGTTTGTTAAATGTCAACAAGAAAATACATATGTTTCGCAATTAAATTATCAATATTTTCTCAAATAAAATATTGATTTGAAAATAAATCATATTTTTCAAATAAATATAACTATTTTCACACATAAATAATCAATCTCAAATAAAATAATAATATGAGATTAATACTAATTTGTCCCTTATCTCCATATCAAGGCTATTAGTAAACTTATATGCTTTTAGTATACCTCGCATATATATAAGTCACACTTATATTAAGTAAATGTATATGAGCCATGAATCACATACCCATATGAATTCCATAATTTAATGCTCATGTCATTACATTTTTATTTAAATTACTATCTAAGTAATGATATATATCATTTACTTCTATAAATAAATTAGTGCACCACTAAAGTATTTATAAGAAAAATAATTCATTTTAACTTGTACAATTCCTCAAACGAAAATCATTTCATTATTTTTATTTGCACAAGATTAAATAGGAACTCCTATTTATCTAATGACCCGCGGTCAATTTTAAAATTCATGTATTAAAATCACATTTTCAATCATGTGAATGGTTACGACTCAATCCGTAAAGATGCATTGCTATAACTGCATCCATTTATAATTCTTTCGCAAAGAAATGCATTAACTTACTTCCGGTTACCCAAATCATTGAAATCAAATTTTGTAGTTAGACTTGGAATATTGAAGACACAATCTAACCAAAATTATTTTATACTAGCGCCCATTCATGACATCTCCGTAGTTGTACGGAATCAGCATATGAATTGAATGGTTATCAACCTCCTTTTAATTCAATTGATGGTTTCTAATCTCCAGAATAAAAAGATTATTCATTTCATTAGAACTCAATTACTGGATTTTCATACATGAACGCATAATTAATGTTAACAATGAACAACATTGGCCATTAGTGAATTATTCCACCGATTCACATATATATGCCAATTAATTAAAAGACACTCACAAAAGCATCAGTATATTTTTCATTAGTTTCGAAAATAGCGTTTCCACTATTGGATGGATCACGTCTACGTAAGAGAAAGAAATCTTTCGGCTTATGTATCCCACTAATTTAATTCATAAATTAAAATTTTCTTTTTCTACTGCACCGATTCGCATACAGCAAACTCATGCAGAGTTTTAAATGATCAAGACATCTCTTCAAATAATGCACTCATTCATAAGATTATTAGTTCAAATTCCCGAAAATAAAATTTTCAGAAATATTCATAATTGTAATAACCTTTGATTTGCTTACAGAAATCATCATGGTCTTATTACTGTTTATATTTGCATAATTGTTTAAACAGCATATGCACAGAAAACAAATTGCCACAGTGATTTATACAAATAGATCCTCAGAATGAATTAAAGTTAAGCATCCTTTAATTTGAAAAATCACGTCTCCTCAATTTCTTCTGACGAAGGGGTTCATTTCCAAACATCATTTCAATAGATTGTGCCCCTTTTTGAGGATCAAAATTACTACTCCTTAGATATACATGCATCCAGATTTTTCCAGTGGACATTTCACATTTACTTCCCACAAATTAACCATTACTCAACATTTTACTAACGTGAAACATATTTCTTTTACTAAAGTGAAACATATTTCAAAAATTTATTTGAGTGATTCACAAAATTGATTCCAGCAAGTATTTTGAGATTTTACAGCACTTTATATAACATAATTAACACTTCAATTGAAATGCTAGTTAATCTTACAGCACTTTATATAACAGAATTAACACTTCAATTGAAAATGCTATTTAATCTCATTTACACAAACTCATTAAACAAAGAAAAGTTATTGTCTTAAGATTGTTGGTGTCTAACAATCTGTGTACGTACTTAAATATTTCGATCTAACACAAAAAATAGTGAGAAATACTTACTTGTATCGAAACCAAAGATCACTTCAATCTTTACGTAAAAAACAAGGAAATTAGACTGAGGCTTGCCGAAACAAATTTCATTAAGACAATATTTCCGGGGCTGCCACGGTGCATACAGTTTGATTCTCGGTAGTCTCCCAAGATACAACAGTCTGTTGTTCATTATTTGCACAAATAATGAACCCACGGCGAACCGAAGCAAATAGAAAATTCGACATAATTTAAAGTAGAGATGAGAGTAATTTTTTGATTATTGTCGGAAAAAGGATACTTAATTGGCCAGATTAAGTCTCCTATTTAATTTATAGACTCAAAAAATGTCTTTTCGCAAGAAACACAATGTTTGGATTGTACTGTTTCGATCCAAAGGGTACCTCTTCAGATCGAACAGACACGACCCCTTACTCTCAACTTATTTTATTCACATATAGAATATAAATTCCAACAAGGGTTTTAGCTAGAATATTGTGACCATATCTCAATTCCAACTAAGCATATTGATATCAATTAATCCTTTCAACTTTGTCAAACTAATCTCACAAAAACAACAATTTTCTTATCTTAAAAACAACTGCAGAAATTCTACTTTGATTTGATATAAAATAATTTCTCTTTGGAAAATTAGTACCTACCCCGGTGGATTTAATCCATCCGGGTATTGGATGAATGCCACATGAGCATGTAAGGACAATTTTTTGTCCTTTCATGCCCATGTGGCATTCATCCAACCCCAATGGATTAAATCCACTAGTGTAGGATCTAAGTAATATACATTAACTTGTCTCATAGAACAACTATGATTTGACATAAAATCTTACACATTTGACATCTTACACATATCTTATTTCCCAAATAACTCTTCCAAAACTCAAACATACAATATTACATAAATTCAAATTATTTCACAAATTTCCACTATTCTCCAAAATATCAAAGAAATAGGCCCTATGATTTACAAGAAAATTCTATGAATTTTTTTATCAATTTTATGCCTAAAATCCTCATATATCAGGTTTTTACAAGAATTGTTACTTCTTCACAATAATATTAAACTACCATTAATTTAAACGAATAACAAAATACAATGTTTACTATACACACGATAAATAGATAAATATCTCTACAATTAACTCTTGACTCTTAGTTATATTTGTTATAAGTACTTCCATTTTTTTCTTTTTAATTTTGTTATTTAGTCTCTTTAAAATATGAGCCGTTTTGAATTAAAAAAAATTGACCCTAAAATCTTTCGTAAGATGAAGTGCAAATTTGATGATGTAAATAAATGTCAAATATTGGGCAAATCCAATGAAGCATGGCGCCAAATATATGGGCAAATAACATTTAACCGATTAAACGTGTACTTGTTGATAATAGCTACTAGATATAATGTCTACGTTCAAATTCAGTGTTTTTAAAATGGGACCGGTCATTGAATCGAAAATTTTATTGATTACTGGTTCAATCGGTTAGATCGGGTCGATCACTGGTTCGAGCGGTATAACCGGTTTACCTTTATTATTATGTAATATATATATATATATATATTTAGATTATCTAAAATACAATTATAATTCAAAAAATTATCATTCTTTGTCAATATAAATTTTTATTGTTTCATAGAAATAATCAATATGTCTTAAAAATTAAGATCAATGTCAAAAATATAAATCTCAAGTGTCTCTAAAAGATACATATATTCAAAACAAGACAAACAAAATTAAAAGTTCATCTCATTTTTAAAGTTTTGGCTTGTTCATTTAGGTTCAATTTTTGTAATTTGATGTTTATATGGTAATTGACTTGCATAATTTCATACACAAAATTATATTATTCACAATGATGAGAAAATGGTTATGTACTTCTTTATGTAAAAAGAATATAATATTGCATGATTATTAAAACACTAATATAATGAATGTTATTTCAAAAGTATATAAATGTAATTCTATTAAATGTTAAACAAGAGTTCAAATAAATAATAATAACAAAAAATATCTAAACTAAAAAAAAAAAAAAAAAAGTGAACCACTGGTTCACTACTAATTTTACCGTTATTGAAGTCGATTTTACCGGTTCGATCTGATTAATTAGGAGACTGAGTTTTAAGGATAAATCGAATTGGATCGGTTAATAGTTAAAACAGGCCAACCGACCAGTCCAGTTGGGTTTTCAAAACACTGAATTCAAGACTCAATGTCAAATCTCTATGGCGAATTCAATGAAGTCTAATGCTTCTAAGGTAGTGTTTGCAAAAACTTCTCAAAATAGCTTTTCAGCTTTTCAATGTTCATAAGCAGTTTTGTGGAATGTTCATAAGCAGTTTTGTGAAAATCAGATTGCTGACATCTTCACAAAACCTCTAAATGAGACAAGGTTTTCAACTCTAAGAGCTGAACTGGGTTTATTAAAATTGGATGCATAAGCTGAGGGGGAACTCAACAGAAGACTGAAGTTCAACAACTTACTCATCTTACTTATCTTCAAGAATTAACTCTCAACAGACTAGTTAACTTATGAATTCTTAAAGTCAGGGGGAACGTGTAAGACTAGCGGTACTTCTGATTAAAAGATGAAATTTGTTGATGACAGTTAGTTGAAGTTATGTTTTCAATAGAAGATTAAAAGTTTTGAAGATCGAAGACTTATTATCTAGCTGGATTGACAAACAGCCGAGGAAGGTTATCAGCTATTGGCTTTCACTGATAACAACTTTGTCATCAGGACAGTAGTCCACCAGATAAGTATTTATTTTACTCATATGATCGCTTATGTAAAAGCTTATTGTTTAAAACGCTTAAATTCAAAACACGCTTTTACAAGTGATAAAAGAGCGGTACAAATTCCCGCTCCTCATTTAATGCGATTTGAATTTGAAAGGTCGTAACTGACGCCGCACGATCAGCACTGACAAGAAAACGGATCTAACGGTTAGCTGGTATCACAGAAACCGAAATACCCTAACTCTATAAATCCCAATCTGATCAATCGTGTAGTTCTTTACGAACCCTAAACTTTCAAAGAGCACTTGTGAGAAAATACCTGCAATTTTCTGCAAAATTCCACTGTTCACCCAAGAAAAGCCTAGATACATCAGATGAAGAGACAACAGGATGAACAGATCAATTGCAGAACTTCAAAGTCTGAAGGAGTTAGCTGATGAAGAACAGTGGGTTCTAAATTGGTTAAGGACATACTCCATTCAGAAAGCCTTGGATCCTCACTATGTTAGAGACATAATGCATCAATATGCAAAGGAGTTTGCATTAGAGGAGGCCAAAATCATTCAGAATACTTTGCCTGCTAAAAGAAGAAAATCTGATAATGCTGAAGAGAAGGCAATCAACATTGCTGTTATGACCGCCTTGAAGAGATGGGCAGATAGGTCAAGATATCAGCAGGGATGTTCAAGTGAAATGCCTCAGCTGCCAAGCATTCAGCAAATTATCTTTGGCAAAGAAGTAAAGGGTTTTTGTGAAGTGCCCAAGTGTAATAATGCCTTTGTGAATCCTTGGATAATTGTGCGACGGATTCGTCAAACAACTTGTTTAAATGATGATGGCACGATCACAAACCTGACTTATGATGATGTCACTGATGAGCATAAGAAAGCTGATGAACCCTTAGCACTTGAGTGGAATGCTAAGGCGACTGAAGCAAATCAGGAGACTGAAATGAAATATGTCCCTGTCCACCAGGAGACTGAAGAAAAGGAAGCTGCTACTTCTGCTTCATCAAGTGATCAACACTCATCACTGATGGAAGCCTTCCAGATGCTGATGGAGAATTCTGTGAAGGAACTGGAGGAGAAGCATAGCCAGCAGCTGACAAAGATGAAAGAGGAGCTGAAGGAAGAACTGAAAGCAGAGTTGGTAGAGTCCAACAGACTTCAGCTGGAAACTATGCAACAATCAACTGCAAAGGTCATCAAGACTGAAATTGATAGTTTCCCAATGCCTCAAGATAATTCCAAGCAGTTAGTGCAAAGTCTTATTGAAATGAACAGAAACGTTGAAGATGTGAAGGCTGATGTAAATCACCTTCATAATGCCTTACAAAGAGCTGAGCACAAAATAGCTGATCTAACTGCTAACTTTATCAAGATCAATGAAGAAGAGGCGTCTATCAATGTTGGGTTATTGCAGGAACTTCACAAAGCTGGAAATGTTATTCATGGAGAACTTTCAACCAACTCAATATTGACTGCTTCAATGATCAAACTGACAACATCAGTACCATTCTTCATCATTTAACAGCAAGTCATGACGTAGTAAATCAGAATCTGAAATCTTTGTGTGCTCCAATGAAGATTCTACTGTTGCACTCAACCCAGCTGCTAAACCTGATGTTATCACCAAGTCTGATGATGACAAAAAGGGGGAAGATAGAAGGGAAGAATCAACTAAGGAGACTGCTGCTGCTGCAGATAAGAAAACTGAAGAAACTACTGACAAGACTGCTGAGGAAATTGGAAAGGTAGAAGAAAAAGAACCTACCAAGTACAAGAATACTGAATCAGCCAGGAAGACAATGGAGCTACTGAAGGAGCAGCAACTTAAAGAAAAGATGGACGCTGCCAAAGCAAATATACTCCTGGATGAAGAAGCTGATGAAGATGAAGAAGAAGAAGAAGATGATGAAGAGTCTTCTTATGAATATGAGGAAGTGCTAGAAGGATCTGATGAAGGAGCTGATAGTTAGAAAATATAAATATCTTTGTAATCAGTGTACTTTATCTATTCTTTCAAACATCTCATCTGATAAACTTGTACTTGTAATAATTTCACAATCAATAAAAAGTCAAGTTTACTCCAACATATATTTTCTATTTCAGAAAATTTTGAGGATTACAGTCTTTAGCTTAGGTATTAACAGGTACTTAGCTGAAGTTTTGTCATCATCAAAAAGGGGGAAATTGTTGGATAAGGATGAAGATGAAGAACACTGAAGACATTTAGTAAAGGGAGGTTTTGACGCATTCCAAAACTTCAAAATCTGCTAAGTATAGATTAACTTAGCTGATGTCCCTTTAAAGAAATTTTGACTAAGTAAAGAAGATATCAGAAGAGTCAAAATTTAAGGTCCAAGACTTCTGATCTGCTGAAGGAAAGACATCAGACTGATGAAGATCAGCCGACTCAAATCAGATTTGTTCAAGTTTGAGATCAGCTTAGTTCGCCATCAGACTTGCACTTTCGTCAGCCAAGTGGAAATGATCATAAAGTCTTCCCAACGGTAATAAATGCCCCTGAAAGTAATAAATGCTGAAATACAAGGTTATTAAAGACAAATGATTGAAGAAATGCTTCGCATCAGCTGGGTGCATTTAATGCTGCCTGCAGAAAAGTACTGTTGATGGTACGGACAGCTGCAGAGAGCCGTTCGCGGAAATTAAGGACCAGAACTCGATGAATTTGAATCTTGTCTCTCTTCAACGGACATTTTTCAAACCTCAAGTATAAATAGCTGAGAGAGACGAAGATAAACACAACAACACAATCTCTGAGAGAATTTTCGAAGCAGAACTCTTTAAGTCTTAAGAACAGCTCAATCATCAGCTTAGTCATTTGTTGACAAAAGCAGAGTTGAAGAACAACGAAAAATACATCTTCTGAGTGATTTTGTAATCGTGAGTGTTGTGAGAAGTAGATATCCATCTTTGTGAGTGATATTACTTCGGAGAGTAGGAGTTTCTGAGTGATTTCCTACTGCGCACTTGTGGCCTTTTCATTTGTTGACTGGCACAAGCAGAGTATACTGTAAACTTTGTGATTATAGTATAACCCAAGATCTGTGTGACTTGGAAGAGTGGATTAAAGGATATTCAAATCCATATAACCACTATAAAAATTACTTGTGTTTTTACATTGCTTTCAAACTTGCATATCTTCAGATTGCATAAAAACACTTTAAGTTAACTGTTTGAAAAGTTTTCTAAGGAAAGGAGTTTTGTAAAATTGGGGAACAAACTTTCAAACTACTGAGTTTACTTGTGAAAAACACTTTATAAATCCGCTGCAAGTACTCTAAGTATTAAAACTGATTTTGACAAAATCAGCTAAGTGTCTATCAGTTTAGTGGTCTGCGAAGCTGTTCAAAGATTTGTTCGCGATCAGCCGAGGAACTTACTGTTGATAACAGCTTAGTCTGTTCAAGTTAGAACAAAAATGTTTTAAAGTTAAAAATTGCAAAAAGTTAAGAGGTCTATTCACCCCCCTCTAGACCTCATTTGACCACTTGGAACCAACAATTACAACTATTTAAAGCTATCATTTTTTTTATAAATCAATAATAATTAATAAAAATAAATCTCATTAAAATAAAATGATCAGTCATAAATATATGATATTCTATGACATAAAAATGACAAATTTTACACTAATTTATCAAAAAAAACCTATGAAATTAAACCTAAACACGTACGACGTACGTGCAATTTTCTAGTCTATATCTATACTACTACTAAAAGTGTGAATAATTTAAGTTTTTTTCTTTTTTTGTGTAGACAAAAATGCCCTTATTCAAATTGTCAAGTATATTAATAAAATATAATTAGACATGTATTTTCCTTAAATTTTCTTATCAAAACTGTGGTAGGAAAATATTTTAAGAAAAATTATAACTTCCTTGCATTCTAACCAAGCACCATGAATATGAAAGAAAAATAAAAGTATATTCAAATTAGATATGAGTCTTATTATAGTTATTTCTTATATTTACTCCAATAATTAATAAATTAACTCCCAAATCACTTTTACAATTTCATTATTGTTCTTCTATAACACATAAAAATAAAAATAAAGACTATTATTTTGAATAGTTATAAAAAATATTATTTGTTTCATTTAAAAATTTAGTACAATATGTCACTTCTTAAAAAAATCAAATTCTCTTAAATATCATAAAATATATTAAAGTAGAATCCCATCTTACCTATGAATGAACAAAAATGCTTATGACTTAGTGAACTAAGTAATCTTTATTTGACATGAGAAACATTACCCCAAATTTTCATGAAAATATTTTCAAGGAAAACGTGTGAAATAAGTTAAGAAACGGATGAAAATCAATGAAAATTGGTGAAATCGATCTACATGAAATTTATGAACACTAGTGAAGGAGGTGAAAAATTGGGTGAAATCAGTAATAATACTACTACTAAGAGTGTGAATAATTTAAGTTTTTTTCCTTTTTTATGTAGACAAAAATGCCCTTATTCAAGTTGTCAAGTATATTAATAAAATATAATTAGACATGTATTTTCCTTAAATTTTCTTATCAAAACTTTGGTAGGAAAATATTTTAAGAAAAATTGTAACTTCCTTGCATTATAACCAAGCACCATGAATATGAAAGAAAAATAAAAGTATATTCAAATTAGATATGAAGTCTTATTATAGTTATTTCTTATATTTACTCCAATAATTAATAAATTAACTCCTAAATCACTTTTACAATTTCATTAATGTTCTTCTATAACACATAAAAATAAAAATAAAGACTATTATTTTGAATGGTTATAAAAAATATTATTTTTTTCATTTAAAAATTTAGTACAATATGTCACTTCTTAAAAAAATCAAATTCTCTTAAATATCATAAAATATGTTAAAGTAGAATTGCATCTTACCTATGAATGAACAAAAATGCTTATGACTTAGTGAACTAAGTAATCTTTATTTGACATGAGAAACATTACCCCAAATTTTCATGAAAATATTTTAAAGAAAAACGTGTGAAATAAGTTAACGGATGAAAATCAATGAAAATTGGTGAAATCGATCTACATGAAATTTATGAACACTAATGAAGGAGGTGAAAAATTGGGTGAAATTAGTTATAAAAAGTGCCGGTAAAATCGATAAATACATGTTAAATCGATGAAATTTCGGGTGACATTTCTGAGAAAATGGAAAACAAATCAGTGAAATTAATGAATAATTGGTGAAATATATGAAGAATGGGTTAAATCATTGAAAAAAATGTTAAAATCTGTGAAATAATGTGAAAATCAATGAAAATTTAAGTGAAATTATTAAAAAAATCATGTGAAATATAAGTTAAACTGATAAAAATAAGTAAAATTAGGAAAAAAAAATTAACTAGCAATAACATTATGAACTAAATCAATAGAATTTTTTTTTTGTTTGAATAGGAGAAAACAAAAGAAATCGATGAAAAATAGTAAAAACTATGGATAATAGGTTATAATTTATCAAGAACGAGTAAATCAATGAAAATCAAAAGAATCAATGAAAATTGAATTAAACTAATTAATATAACAAGTGAAATGGCTTAGATCGGTAAAGAAATATCTTTGAAATAATAAGGTAATAATTTGAGATATACTAGTTAAAAGTAATTGAAGATGTATAATTATTTGAGATGAAAACTCGGCATATACATGTGAAATCGATGAAAATTCAAATGAAATTTGCAAAAAAAATGAATGACATCAGTGAAACGACGAAATTACATAAAAAATGATGAAATATGTGAAAACCGGGTAAAATAGGTGAAAAAGGCTAAAGTCGGTGAAAACATGTGAAAATTGATTAAACTGGTAGGAATAAATGAAATCAATAAAATGAAAAAAGTTCAACCAACAAAAAAAATGTCAAACCATTAGAAAAATGGTTTTAATCGAAAAAGACTAAAAAATCGATGAAAATACCCATGGTGAAGTTAATATATTGAATAACAATCATTTATATGTGCTATTTTATGACATAATGAGGTTAATTTACTCTGATTTACAACAAAATACCACATAAAGTAAATAGACATGTACAACGTATGTGCACCTTAGACCGGTGAAAAAAATGAATGTGAAATTTTAAATACATTTGAAATCGATAAAAAAAAGGGGTAAAATTTGTAAAAAATGGATGAAAACGGGTAAAATCAATTAAAATAAAGGAAAAGTTGGTGAAAATATGTGAAATGAAAAGAATGGAATTTCTAAGAAAAATGATGATACTAGTGAAATCCAATTAAATTGGGTAAAGCTGGTTAAAAAGAGATAAAATCGGTCAAAACGTAAGGTTGGTAAGTACATATTTAATCAATAAAAAATTCAGGTGAATAACATGTGAAATTAGTGAAAAAAAAACATGAAAATGGATAAAAATGGGTTAAAATGGTAATAACGAGTGAAATCAGTTAAAAAAGAGTTTAACTGGTGAAATCGATGGAAAATTGGTTTAAACTGAAAAAAAAACCCAAAGAAAACGACCAAAAATTAGAAAATAATGAAAAATATTATGTCCAATAAAAAAAGGAATAAATCGCTGAAAAAAATAAACCGGGTAAACAAAATTTAGACAGTGAAACATGAGGATGGATGAATGTTTGGGTGAAATATGTAAAGAAATGAATAAAATTAGTCAAAAAAGCTTGAAATCGGTGAAAACATGTTTAATCAATTAAAATTTTAGGTGAATAGCATGTGAAATTAGTGAAATAGGTGAGTTAAAATTTATCCGACAAAAACAATGTGAAATTGGAAGAAAATTGTTTAAATTGGAAAAAAGATCGGAAAAAAAGGGAAAAGCAATGAAAAATGTATAATCGATTAAAATGAGAAAACTAGATAAAAAAAATTAAACAGTGAAAACATATGAACCGATGAAACTTCGGTTGAAATTGGTAAACACTGGTGAAGTTGGTGAAAAAAGTGGTGAAATCAGTAAGAAAAAAACGCTCGTGAAATCGATAAATTTATGAAGAAACGGATAAAACAAGTGTCATTGGTGAATAACGGATAAACTTAACATGAAAACTACTATTACGGAATGCACTAAATAATATTTTTATGATCTTATTTTAGAACCAATTTTATTAAATGTAATGACTAAATCAGTCATTATTATATATTTTATTACAACTATTCAAAGCCTTCATTTTTTTATAAACCAATAATAAAATCAATCTCATTAAAATAAAATGATCAGTCATAAATATATCATATTCTATGACATAAAAATGACAAATTTTATGAAAAAGCCTATGAAATTAAAATTAAACACGTACAACGTACGTGCACTTTTCTAGTATCATTAAAAGGAGCAATTACATGACATGTTACAAGAACATAATGTGGCGTGATGAGAAAACAGAGAGGACATAAATTCTTTATCTGACTAGTTAATGAAGGCACTTTAACTGTGTGTGATGAGAACTGTTTATCGATGAGAAATCTCTATCTCTATCTACCCATGGATCAAAATTTTGTTTCGAATGTATGTTTCGGAGAGTCAAATATTGGAAACTTTTCGAGACTATTCGAAAATGTTTCAGAAATATTAAGGAAAATTGTAAAAAGAGTTACTAAATTTAGGAAAATAACAGAGTTTAAGGCAAATAAATAGTTTCGAAATTACATCTTGTTTTCGTTTCTCCTGATTCAAAAACAAAAACTTTTCGATGTTTTCGATAGAAAATATGGATATTTTGATCGGTGTATCTACCTAACCAACTATTATAAGAACATGAATATTTCTTAACTTTTTTGTGCGGACTATAATACTCTTATTTAATTTAAATTGTAAAATTATATTTAATTCAATGATAAATATGTAAAAGTAATTAAAGAGGTATAATTAGACATGAAGTCTTATTATATTTAATTTATCTCCTAGATAAACTCCTAAAATTTATAAATTCTCTCTTACATCATTTTTTGTAATTTTATTCTTCTTCTCTTATAATAGATAAAAACGAACCATTAAAAACACTATTATTTTAAATAGCCCCTAGATATATAAATAAATATTGATCCTAAATATAATATAATTTTTAAATATATTTTAGGGACTATTTAAAATAGTAGAATTTTTTTTCTGGTTTGTTTTTATCTATTATGAGAGAAGAAGATTAAAATTATAAAAATTTATGTAAGAGAGAATTTATAAATTTTAAAAGTTTATGTAGAAGATAAATATAATTAGATTTCATGTCTAATTATACCTCTTCAATTATATTTATCATTAAATTAAATATAAATCGTGGAGTCTAACTTTCAGTTAAATTAAATTAAATATTAAGAATTTATAAATCTTTGTTTTGTACCACTACAAGTCTACAACCGTGTTTTACAAAAATATAAGGTATTAAAATTTTAAAAAGTTCTCTTCACGAAATCGACGAGAAAGATGAGGACGGCCATTGAGCTGATACGCGGAGGAACAGGTGATAAATTTTTCAACTCAATATTTCAAATTGTTTGTGAAAAGAGTAGATACTTTTCGAGCAAACCTAGATTCGATTTGAGTCGTATAAAAGAGGTGGAAGATGCTAATTACATGTTTCTTGATATGCTGAGTACGAGACCTCAACCTTCTGTAATTGAATACACCAAACTATTGAATTTGGTGGTCAAGATGAAACAATACTCTGCTGCCCTCAATATGTTCGACGAAATGCGTAAACTGGGTGCCCCTGTCAATGAATACACCATGAACATTGCGATTAATTGTTATTGCCTTGTAAATCGAGTAGATTTCGGGTTTGCAATGTTAGGAAGCTTCTTCAAACGCGGCTACAAACCAAATACAACAACCTTCACCACTCTCCTTAAAGGGCTATTCTTAGAGAAGAAGGTGGTCGAGGCAGAAAAATTGTTCAAGAAATTGTTGAGATATAAAATTTGTGAGCATGATGAAGTTATGTTCCTCACTGTGATCGACGGGGTGTGCAAAGCAGGGAACACTCTTTCAGCTTTTCATTTGCTTGGGCTATTGGAAAAAGGAAATTACAAACCAAATGTCTATGCTTATAATGCAGTAATTGATAGCCTATGCAAAAATAGAATGGTTGATGATGCTCTCCAACTCTTTGCTAGGATGATTGACAAGGGAATCTCGCCTGATGTCATCACGTATAACTCGATTATTCAGGGATTATGTGATTTCGGTAGATATGGTGAAGTACTAAACTTACTAAATGATATGTCGGCTCACAAGATCTCTCTTACTGTGTTTACTTATAATATATTGATGGATTCATTTTGCAAGGACGGAAAGGTGAAAGATGCAGAAGATATGTTGAAAATTATGAAGCAAAGAAATATTAATCCTGATATCGTCACTTACAATACACTAATTGATGGATATTGTTTGCGAGGAGAAATGGAGAAAGCAGGAAAAATATTTCACTCGGTTGTGGAGTCAGGCCTTAAGCCTAATATTATCACCTATAACAGTTTGATTAATGGGTATTGCAAGAAAGGTAACGTGGATGAAGCTTGGAGACTCTTTCTTGAAGCTTCTTGTAAAGGGTTGGAGCACACAATAGTTACCTATAACTCCATGTTACAAGGATTATTTTGTGCCGGTAGAATTGATGCTGGTTGGAAGCTTTTCCATGAGATGCAAGTTCGTCAAGTGATTCCTGACTTAATGACTTATAATGTCTTGTTGGATGGCTTATGCAGAAATCAGCGAATTGAAGAGGCATTTTCAGTTCTACATGCGATGGAATGTAATGTTGTTAATCCTAACATAGTAACGTATACTATCCTCATTGATGGATTGTGTAAGAACGGAAAACTCGACTCTGCAAGAAAACTTTTCAATGAGCTTCCTTCCAAAGGTTTGCAACCTAATGTTATAACACATAACATCATCATCGGTGCACTTTGTAAAGAAGGGATGATAGAAAAGGCTAAAGATTTGCTTATGAAAATGGAAAAAAATGGTTGCTTGCCTAATAATAACACGTATAATATCTTCGTGCGGGGTTTTCTTAGAACAACAAAGAATATTGACAAGGTAATTCCACTCTTGGAAGAAATGACAAGTAAGGATTTCTCACCGGATTCGGATACTATGTACATGTTACTTGATCATCTGAATAGTGAAGACCAAGACAGTGTTCTTCTTGATGTGATACGGAAGTTTAAGGCAACTAAATAAATATGCCGTGTCTGGCAGGTAAACTAAATAGGAGTATTATTTTTTCTACTTTCTTACGCCAGTCGTTTCTGATGTTATACAAAAGTTTATGGCAAAAGCAACATTGCGAAAAATAATTTCACCAATATTTTGAGTTTGTACGCTGGTGATAAACAGATGCTTCCTCATATTTCATATGTTATACTGCTTGAATACTATGCCAATTTTACAATTTTACTTTGGAATAATACCATGCAATAAAGTATGAGGAAGTCATTACACATCACATGCAAATAAATTTCAGGTTTACCATTTGTTTAATATCCTAATTTCTTGTGTCAATGTGTTTTGAAAGTTACTGTTATTCTAGGGATATTCCAAAATGTTGTTCAGAATAGCTATTGTATATATAATTGTTTATATTGTTGAAAATGGAAGTGGAAAGAATCCGATTTGCAAACATGTAATTTATCATTTTCTTGCCTTCTATTGTAATGTTCCAAATTGTTTAGGAGATATACAGCTATTTACAGAAATGAGACAATTTTGTTAGTGTGTTCCGTATTTTTTTTGGTTAAATTTACATTCTATTTCTGATATAAATTCGATCCATGAATTACTATAAGTGCATGATCATCTTGATGATGGATTTGGATCAATCTGCTTTGCTCCATTTATTGTATTATCATAGGCTTCTTGTTCGATTAGAGGTTAATTTGTTCATTGACCTTTTCGAAACTTTTCGAGACTTTTCGAAAATGTTTCAGAAACACTAAGAAAAATTGTATAAAAAGCTCTCCTAATTTAAGAAAAATAGTAGAGTTTAATGCAAATAAATAGTTTTGAAATTACATTTTGTTTTCGTTTCGCTTGGTTCCAAGACATAAACTTTTCTATATTTTCGATGGAAAAGATGAAAATTTTGATCCATGGGTATAATCTTTAAATAAATTCAATCGGTTTATTGGACACCAACATACTTAAGGCCTATGACGCACGGATACTTTAAAAAATTATAAAATATTGTGTCGAATACTTTTCGTATACGATACTCCTCAGTTACTCATGAGATACGTATTTGACACTCCACGTGGCATATCGGTTAATAATATTAAAACAATGAGAGAATTTCACCTTTGATACCATAATTCTACCTACTTTAGGGATTTGATACCACAACTTTTTATACCGACACATTTGATACCATAACTCAAATCAACTTTGCACATTTAATACTTCCGTCAAATTAATGACGGAATTGTCACGAGAATATCACGTGCCTGTTAAAACTTTACACATTTGATACCATAACTTATGTTGACTGATAATTTTACCCCATAATATTTCAGGTTACCAAAAAAGCCCCACATCTTCAAATTTAGTGACGATTTTAGTCCACATTGTTGCCAAATTTCCAAATTGACTCGAATAAGACCACGTGCTGACCAATTTAGAAAATTTTAAATCTGAATTTGGGGGGAGAATTACAATTTTGGTTGACTGATAATTTTACCCCATAACATTCAGGTTACCAAAAAAGCCCCACATCTCCAAATTTAGTGACAATTTTAGTCCACATTATTGCCAAATTTCTAAATTGACTCGAATAAGACCACGTGCTGACCAATTTAGAAAATTTTACTTATTTTATTTAAATAACTAATTTAATTTATAGACAATATTAATAAATTAAATAATACATTAACATAAATATCACCAAAATTAAGAAAACATATTATTTTTAAATATAAAATTTATATAATAGAATTAATATATTTAATATTTATTAAAATAGTAAATTATATAATTTAAAACTATTTAATATTTATTAAAATAATAAATAATAAATAATTATAATTAAAAAAAATCCCCACCCCACCCACCCAACCCAACCCAACCCACCCACCACCTCCCCACCCCACCCCCTCCCTACCCCAATTACTAGGCCGGCGGCCTGCGACCTGGGTCTTCGGTCCCAGGCCACCGCCGGCCTGGGATCTTCGGTCCCAGGCCACCGCCGGCTTGGGATCTTCGGTCCTTGGCCGCGGTGGCTTGGATCGAAAAACCCAGGCCGACGGCTTGGGTTCTGTAGCAGTACAGAACCCAGGCCGTCGTTCTCCGATCCCAGGCCATTGGCGGTGGCCTGGGACAGAAGACCCAGGCCGGCGGCGGCCTGGGAATCGGGGGGTAGTGGGGAGGTGGTGGGTGGGGTGGAATTTTTTTTTTAAAATTAAAATTATTTATTATGTAATATTTTAATAAATATTAAATAGTTTTAAATTATATAATTTATTATTTTAATAAATATTAAATATATTAATTCTATTATATAAGTTTTATATTTAAAAAGAATATGTTTTCTTAATTTTGGTGATATTTATGTTAATGTATTATTTGATGTAATAACCCCATACTATTTTCGTATAATATGCTAATATAATTTTCATACATGTTTTATTATAAGTTATATATTAATATGTTTAGAGATTTAATTTAATTAGGAATATAACTAATGAGTAAACATATAGAAAACAGAGGGGCAATATTGCAATTATATATATATAAACGCTTGCTAGTAATTTGCATACATGTTTTATTATAAGTTATGTATTAATATGTTTAGAGATTTAATTTGATTAGGAATATAACTAATGAGTAAACATATAGGAAACAGAGGGGCAATATTGCAATTATATATATAAAGCACCACATGAGTTTAAACTGAAAAGTAACGTGGGAGCATTATAAAAATTAGGTCTTTGTGGATTTATCCTGATAGTGCGCCGTCGAAGGTTAATCTCCATAACTTTCCTCGTTTAAGTAATTATAATATGTTCTAGTGTTCATGGTGGGATTGATGAGATGAAATACCTGTTTATTCACTTAGTCCTACAATTAAAAGAAGGTTTTGGGGGCAATTGCATCTCACGGTTTCCAATTAAAGGTCCACAAATTCTTGTTGTATGTAAACGATCTAATAACGTAGTAATTAATTGTTGGAAGTTATATTATTTAATTGATATTAGACTCCCCGGCAGAAGTGCAAATTCATTAATTAATGGCTAAAGTGAGCTTATATAGGAATTTGGTTTAAATATTGATCAATTGCAACTATATAGCACTAATTGGGCAGGGGTTTTAGATTCAGTTTTCAGTGTCCCTAGTTAATTAAAATTTCTGATTTGGATAACTTATATTGTGTTTATTATGTAGATTTTAGGGATCAAGCTTAGTCGAGTTTTTGTGGTGCTTGAAGTAGTGTGACGTTTTTTATTTGAGGTAAGGGGTTTTTGGCACTTTTTACTCTTATCTCTTGTAAATACTATGCTTAAAATTGTCATCCTGAAATCTCATTGTCCTTAAGTTCATTATTTTTTTTATTAATACAGATTTTTTTTCGGGACAATGTTTTCAGATCAAGTGTGCAATTTGACATTGTTTCATTGATCATGTATTTGAACTATATGAGCCATTGTTTGGTTACATGGAGATAACACATTTATGTCTTATTTGATCTCTCAAATTTGTCTATGAATTGTTTGGGCCCCTTCGGGGGATTGTCGGCTTAGGAGCTAGTTCCATCCATTGTATTGTATTGAATTTTGAGCTTGGTTATCCGTACGAACTAGTTCGACCATTTGTATTTGTATTTGATATGTCGACGTCCTTGTCACGGGATTAATGGTGGCCATAGTGTTAATTTGTGAGTTGAAATAAGTGGTTGTCTCCTGTGTATTCGATTCATGAAAATGTCACATTGCCTGTGTGCATTAATACTGAGTGTTGATATTTGCATGGATTTGATAGAGGTGCCTTAAACTTCTTATTGAGTGAGCAACTCACCCCTTGCTTGATATTTTGCAGATCGTTAGACAACTCGGAGTTGGAAGGTGTTGTTCTCTTAATTTAAGCAGTGATAGGAACCCACTAATTATTTATGCTTTGTTATTTTCTCTTAGGGTTTTAGACGTTCTCACTTTGAGACTTTGTTGGTTGGGACTAATTCCAACTTAGTATTATACAAAATGTTTCTGATAGACACTATTAGATATTTTATGTCACCAGTTCGAACATATCGTTGAGAAATTATTCCCGTTTCATTTTGTTGCGATATGTAGAATTGAGTGTAAATTCGAAGGCTTCACGTCGACATGATCGTAATGATGACGCGACCATCATGCCGATAAATTAATATAAATATAAATTTTGGGGCGTGACAACTTGGTATCAGAGCCAGGTTTCGTGGTTTTATCCACGAGGCTGGACTCAGGCTTTTGAGCATATGGTTTACTGCCAATTTGATTTGATCTTACCACTAATAAAGATAAAACTTTCAGATTATATTGATGGCTCGGGGTAGAGGCAGAGGTCGTGGTCGTGGTCGAGGTCGCAGGCATGCCCAAAGTGGAAGTAGCAATAATGTACATGCCCCTGAAACAGAAGACCAACAAAATACCCAACCATCACTACCAAACCGTGATGTGCCTGCCACCGCTACGGATATTGCAGATGTCCTTCGTGTAGTGGCAAATCTATTGCAACAGCAACAACAACCTCGTCAACCACCACCTCAAATTTCTTACTTTGAACGTTTTAGA
Organism: Penstemon eatonii; assembly: GCA_038501285.1. Taxonomy (NCBI): domain Eukaryota; kingdom Viridiplantae; phylum Streptophyta; class Magnoliopsida; order Lamiales; family Plantaginaceae; genus Penstemon; species Penstemon eatonii. The sequence goes on along the minus strand of CM076715.1, from coordinate 61,700,439 downwards.
AGACTCAACTTTCCATCATTTGAGGGAGGTGCAGACCCTATTGCTGCCGAGAAATGGATTAACAATATCGAAGAAACATTTAATGCTTTGGAGTACCCCGTAGAAGTTAGACTCAATGTCACCTTACCATTTTTAGTCGGTAACGCCAAATATTGGTGGGACTCAGTGAAAGTTGCTTATGTCGACCCAAATAATCCATTGTCTTGGGAAGATTTCAAGAAGTTGTTTCTCGATCACTACTTCCCTCGTGCTATCAGGATTGCAAAGGAAAATGAATACATTAACGTTAAACAAGTTGGAAACATGTCTGTGTTGGAGGCTGCAAACAAATTCAATGAACTTGAACAATTTTGTCCTATTTACATGAAGTCCGAAGAAAGTAGGGTGAATAGATTCTATCAGGTATTGAGGAGGGATATTCAAGTTCGTGTTTCCTCTCACATGGATACCACCTTTCGTGACCTGTTGGAGCGAGCTCTTAGAGTTGAGGCAGATTTGAAGAGTTATGAGCAATACAATGGAGATCGCAAGAGGCCTAGAACAGGAGGAGTTCCAACATCCAGAGACAATGATTCAAGCACGCAATCAAATGGCAGTAACGAAGGTGGTGTAAAGCTCATAGCTAAACAATGTACCCATTGCAATAAAAGGCATCCGGGTGAGTGTTTCTGGAAGACGGGGGCGTGCTTTCAGCGTGGGGAAATTGGACATAGAGTGAGGGACTGCCCAAAGAAAAAGACAATGGGGACGCGGGTAGGAAGTCAAGTTGAACCAAAGAAGGGTACTGGGAGACTGTTTGCACTAATGGAGGAGGATACAGAGGCAAATGATGATGTAGTCACAGGTACTATATCTATTAATTCGTTAATGCCCATGTGCTGTTTGATTCTGGGGCTTCCTATTCGCTTATCTCTCGAAAATTTGCTACATCATTAAATCTTGAATTCGATAAACTAGAAGAGCCAATATATGTCTCCTCGCCTCTGAAAAAGATTCTTATTGCTAATAATGTTTATAGAAAGTGTAAGATTCGTATAGGTAAAGAAAATTTGGGAGCAAACGTAGTGGAGTTAGATATGAGTGACTTTGATATTATTTTTGGGATGGACTGGTTAGCAATTCATCATGCTCAAATTGATTGTTTTGGAAAAAGAATTATTTTCCATCCCCCAGGACGATCAGAATTCTCCTTCCAAGGTAAGAAGAGTGTTATTCAACACAAGTCTCCCCTTCCCATCATATCAATTTTGAAAGCTCAAAAGTGCCTAAGAAAAGGGTGTAGTGCATTCCTGGCTTATGTAGTTGACACCAAGATAATTGAGGCCAAATTAAAAGATATCCCTATCGTGCAAGAATTTCCTGATGTATTTCCTGAGGACTTATCAGAGTTACCACCAGATCGAGAAATTGAGTTTCAGATTAATATTGCACCAGACTTTGGTCCTATATCAAAGCCACCTTATAGGATGGCTCCTGCTGAATTACGCGAGCTAAAGACACAACTTCAGGAGTTACAAGATAAAGGCTACATTCGTCCAAGTGTCTCCCCATGGGGAGCACCTGTATTATTTGTGAAGAAGAAGGATGTGAGTCTTCGCTTATGCATCGATTATCGGGAGTTGAATAAGATCACCGTGAAAAATAAGTATCCACTTCCTCGAATAGATGACCTTTTTGATCAGTTACAAGGAGTTCGAGTTTTCTCTAAGATCGATCTCCGGTCCGGCTACCATCAATTGAAAATCAAGGCAGAAGACGTACCCAAGACAGCATTTCGATCCAGATATGGTCATTATGAGTTTTTGGTTATGCCGTTTGGGCTAACAAATGCCCCAGCTGTTTTCATGGCATTGATGAATAAGATTTTTCAAGAATACCTGGACAAATTTGTTGTCATTTTCATTGATGACATCCTGGTGTACTCTAAGAATGAAGAAGAGCATGCATAACACTTAAGGATAGTACTACGAACTTTACGAAAAGAACAACTTTTTGCAAAACTAAGCAAGTGCGAATTTTGGCTTGAAAGGGTGTCGTTCTTGGGACATGTAGTATCAAAGGGAGGAATTTCCGTGGACCCCTCAAAGACTGAAGCTGTAGTGAATTGGTCTAGCCCAACTAATGTCACTGAAGTTAGAAGTTTTCTTGGACTTGCTGGTTATTATAGAAAGTTTGTGGAAGGATTTTCCCAGATATCCGCCCCCATGACCCGTTTAACTAAGAAAGGTGCAAAGTTTGACTGGTCCCCAGAATGTGAGCATAGTTTTACAGAATTGAAGCAACGATTGGTGTCTGCACCAGTGCTAACGTTACCGAACGGAGTCGATGGCTTTACAATATTCAGTGATGCTTCATTGACTTGCCTAGGATGCGTCTTAATGCAAAATGGTAAAGTTATTGCTTACGCGTCTCGTCAATTCAAGTCATATGAACGTAACTACCCCACTCACGATTTGGAACTAGCAGCAGTAGTTTTCGCATTAAAAATTTGGCGCCATTACTTATTTGGGGTTACTTGTGAAATATATACTGATCATAAGAGTCTCACATATTTATTCATTCAAAAGGAATTGAATATGAGACAACGAAGATGGTTAGAGTTGCTGAAGGATTTCGATGTCACTATTAACTATCACCCAGGGAAAGCAAATGTGGTTGTTGATGCACTTAGTAGGAAGACAACAAATATGGCTGGTCTACTAACCGCGCAACGAAGGATCACAAGAGACTTAGAAGAGTTGGAGATTGAAGTGGTGGTTCATGGTTCCCATAACTCGATGGCTACTTTGATTGCACAACCTACACTAATCGACCGCATCAAAGAAGCCCAATTGAGGGATCCAGAATTGTGCAAGATTAGTGAAGAGGTGAAAATGGGACAAAACTCCGCGTTCCGACTGCACGAAGATGGTTCGTTGAGATTCGGAAGTAGAGTATGTGTTCCATCTGATTTAAGCTTAAGAGAGGAGATTTTAAGTGATGCGCATAGATCTCGATTTACCATGCACCCAGGTAGCACCAAAATGTACAGGGACATGAGGGAACATTTTTGGTGGAAACGGATGAAGCCCCATATAGCTGAGTTCGTGGAGAAATGCATCACATGTCAGCAAGTTAAAGCAGAACACCAAAGAATAGGTGGTAAACTACAAAATTTGGAAATACCCGAGTGGAAGTGGGAACACATAACCATGGATTTTGTTTCTGGGTTACCACGTACCCCTAAGAAACAACATGATTCGGTATGGGTTATTGTCGATAGACTCACAAAATCGGCCCATTTTTTACCTGTCAAAAAGAAAACTCCACTTAATGAATTAGCCTCATTATATGTTAATAGTAATGTTTGCCTTCATGGCATCCCCGTGAGTATAGTATCTGACCGAGCCCCTAGGTTTGTTTCTCAATTTTGGAAAAGCCTTCAGGGTGCCCTTGAAACTCAATTGAAGTTTACTACCGCTTATCATCCTCAAACGGATGGTCAATCAGAGAGAACTATTCAGATTTTGGAAGATATGTTAAGAGCTTGCGTAATGGACTTTAAGGGTAGTTGGGACCAGTACTTAAAATTGGCAGAGTTTGTATATAATAATAGCTACCAAGCCAGCATTGGAATGGCGCCATATGAAGCTCTATATGGAAGGAAATGTAGATCTCCTGTACATTGGGATGACATTGGAGAAAAAAGACTGTTGGGGCCTGAATTGGTGCATAAGGCTATAGAAAAGATCCCATTAATAAAGAAGCGCCTGGAAGGGGCTCAAAGCAGACAAAAAAGTTGGGCAGACTTGAAGAGGCGACACATACAGTTTAAGGAAGGTGACCATGTTCACTTGAAAATCTCTCCAAAAAAGGGTGTAGTGAGATTTGGGAGACGTGTCAAGTTGAGTCCTCGTTATGTAGGACCTTTCGAGATCCTTGAAAAAGTAGGTGAAGTGGCTTATAGACTAGCCTTGCCACCCGAACTATCCAAAGTTCACAATATTTTTCACGTATCATTATTGAGAAAGTATGTTCCTGATCCCAACCATATTTTGAGATACGAGCCACTCGAGGTTCAGGAGGACTTGACGTATGAAGAATTGCCGATTTGTATCATTGATCATAAGGAACAAACCTTGAGACACCGAAAAATCCCATTAGTAAAGATTCAATGGTCGAACCATTCGCCTCGTGAAGCTACTTGGGAGCTGGAAGAGGACATGCGGAACAAATACCCTGGTCTATTCGTCGAAGAAGGTGCGGATCACTAAATTCCATGTTTCGAGGACGAAACTTTTATAAAGGGGGGTAGGATATAATAACCCCATACTATTTTCGTATAATATGCTAATATAATTTTCATACATGTTTTATTATAAGTTATATATTAATATGTTTAGAGATTTAATTTAATTAGGAATATAACTAATGAGTAAACATATAGAAAACAGAGGGGCAATATTGCAATTATATATATATAAACGCATGCTAGTAATTTGCATACATGTTTTATTATAAGTTATGTATTAATATGTTTGGAGATTTAATTTGATTAGGAATATAACTAATGAGTAAACATATAGGAAACAGATGGGCAATATTGCAATTATATATATAAAGCACCACATGAGTTTAAACTGAAAAGTAACGTGGGAGCATTATAAAAATTAGGTCTTTGTGGATTTATCCTGATAGTGCGCCGTCGAAGGTTAGTCTCCATAACTTTCCTGGTTTAAGTAATTATAATATGTTCTAGTGTTCATGGTGGGATTGATGAGATGAAATACCTGTTTATTCACTTAGTCCTACAATTAAAAGAAGGTTTTGGGGGCAATTGCATCTCACGGTTTCCAATTAAAGGTCCACAAATTCTTGTTGTATGTAAATGATCTAATAACGTAGTAATTAATTGTTGGAAGTTATATTATTTAATTGATATTAGACTCCCTGGCAGAAGTGCAAATTCATTAATTAATGGCTAAAGTGAGCTTATATAGGAATTTGGTTTAAATATTGATCAATTGCAACTATATAGCACTAATTGGGCAGGGGTTTTAGATTCAGTTTTCAGTGTCCCTAGTTAATTAAAATTTCTGATTTGGATAACTTATATTGTGTTTATTATGTAGATTTTAGGGATCAAGCTTAGTCGAGTTTTTGTGGTGCTTGAAGTAGTGTGATGTTTTTTATTTGAGGTAAGGGGTTTTTGGCACTTTTTACTCTTATCTCTTGTAAATACTATGCTTAAAATTGTCATCCTGAAATCTCATTATCCTTAAGTTCATTATTTTTTTATTAATACAGATTTTTTTTCGGGACAATGTTTTCAGATCAAGTGTGCAATTTGACATTGTTTCATCGATCATGTATTTGAACTATATGAGCCATTGTTTGGTTACATGGAGATAACACATTTATGTCTTATTTGATCTCTCAAATTTGTCTATGAATTGTTTGGGCCCCTTCGGGGGATTGTCGGCTTAGGAGCTAGTTCCATCCATTGTATTGTATTGAATTTTGAGCTTGGTTATCCGTACGAACTAGTTCGACCATTTGTATTTGTATTTGATATGTCGACGTCCTTGTCACGAGATTAATGGTGGCCATAGTGTTAATTTGTGAGTTGAAATAAGTGGTTGTCTCCTGCTTATTCGATTCATGAAAATGTCACATTGTCTGTATGCATTAATACTGAGTGTTGGTATTTGCATGGATTTGATAGAGGTGCCTTAAACTTCTTATTGAGTGAGCAACTCACCCCTTGCTTGATATTTTGCAGATCGTTAGACAACTCGGAGTTGGAAGGTGTTGTTCTCTTAATTTAAGCAGTGATAGAAACCCATTAATTATTTATGCTTTGTTATTTTCTCTTAGGGTTTTAGACGTTCTCAGTTTGAGACTTTGTTGGTTGGGACTAATTCCAACTTAGTATTATAAAAATTGTTTCTGATAGACATTATTAGATATTTTATGTCACCAGTTCGAACATATCGTTGAGAAATTATTCCCGTTTCATTTTGTTGCGATATGTAGAATTGAGTGTAAAATTCGAAGGCTTCACGTCGACATGATCTTTATGACGACACGACCATCATGCCGATAAATTAATATAAATATAAATTTTGGGGCGTGACATTTAATTTATTAATATTGTTTATAAATTAAATTAGTTATTTAAATAAAATAAGTAAAATTTTCTAAATTGGTCAGCACGTGGTCTTATTCGAGTCAATTTGAAAATTTGGCAACAATGTGGACTAAAATCGTCACTAAATTTGGAGATGTGAGACTTTTTTGGTAACCTGAAATGTTATGGGGTAAATTATCAATCAACATAAGTTATGGTATCAAATGTGTAAAGTTTTAACGGCCACGTGACATTCTCGTGGCAATTCCGTCTTTAAGTTGACGGAAGTATTAAATGTGCAAAATTGATTTGAGTTATGGTATCAAATGTGTCGGTATAAAAAATTGTAATATCAAATCCCTAAAGTAGGTAGAGTTATAGTATCAAAAGTGAAATTCTCTCTTAAAACAATTGGGCATAAGTATCATATACTTATTTAAACGTATCCAACACATTTCATATTCTGAAATTGCCTAAGTCACCACAATTGGTAATAACAATGTAAAACGTCAAAACACAATTTGTATTATATACAACTGCAATACAACGTAGTTTGTATATAACAAAACATGTTTTATATAATATAATAAAACAATGAACATGATGTATAATTAATAGTATTAAATTACTAAATAATTCTTTTTCTAAAAGTTATGCAATTTAGTACTTATGAAATTTAACTTGATCTATTTCAATATGCATGAATATATAAATATATTGTTATACTTATTTCAATATGTATAAAATTTAAATTTTTTTTTAGATCCGTATCCATGTCGTATCGTATCCTATAAATTTTTAAAAGTCCGTGTCGCTGTATTCATATCGTTTCGTATTTGTATTGCCGTATTCATATCCATGCAACATAGCTTAAGGCATATTCTTTTAAAACAATTTAATTTTGCATTTCAAGTATATCCAGTTACTACATGAATACTTGACATAAAAAACACTAAATCAGTTGTGAACAAATGGGCGTGTTTAGGGATATCGATTGGTCTTGACATAAAAAACACTAAATCAGTTGTGAACAAATGGGTGTGTTTAGGGATATCGATTGGTCTTGCACTATTAGATTTGCAGCTTAGGAAATGAAAAATAATATTTGTAGGGATAAAGATTGGTCTTTGTTGGATAAAGATGAAGATGGAGTGCTCTGATTTTATTAGTTAAGGGAGCTTTTGATGATTTCCAAAACTTCAAATCAGCTAAGTAAAGACAACTTAGTTGAAATCCCTTAGAAGAATTTTGACCAAGTAAGAAGACATATCAGACGGGTCAAATATTCAAGGTCCAGAAGACTAGTGATCTGCTGAAGAGAAAAAATCAGACTGGTGTAAATCAGCCGACTCAAATCAGATTTGTTCAAGTTTGAGATCAGTTCTGTTCATCATCAGACTTGTACTCTCATCAGCCAAGTGGAAAGATCAAGAAGTCGTCCCAACGGTAATAAATGCCACTGGAGTAATAAATGCTGAAGTCTAGGGTTATTAATGACAAATGATTGAAGAAAAGACTCGTATCAGCTCGGTGCATTTAATGCTGCCTGACATAAAGTACAGTTCGTAGTACTGTCACTATGCAGAGAGCCGTTCGCGGAAATTAAGGACCAGAAATCAAGAAATTTGAATTGTGTCTCTCTTCAACGGACATAATTCAAAGAGTGACTATAAATAGCTGAAGAGACGAAGAAAGAAAGAAGAACACAACTTCTGAGAGATTGAATTCAAAGCAAAATATTTTCTAAGTCTCAAAGCTCAAGAACAACTCACTCGTCTGCTGAAAGTCATTTGTTGACAGAAGCCGTTGAAGTTCAAGAAAACATTTTCTGAGTGAATCTGTAAGAGAGAAAAGTTGTGAGAAGTAGATATCCATCTTAGTGAGTGATATTACTTCAGAGAGTAGGAGTTTCTTTGTGATTTCCTATTGCGAACTTGTGGCTGATCATTTGTTGTGAAGCACAAGCAGAGTGTACTAATTACTTTGTATTCTTAGTATAACCCAAGATTTGTGTGACTTGGAAGAGTGGACTAAATGATATTTAAATCCATATAACCACTATAAAAATCCTTGTGTTTTTACATTGCTTTTACTTGCATATTTTCAGATCTGCATAAAACACAATATAAAACTGTTTGAAAATTAATTTAAAGGAGTTTACAAAACTGGGGACAAAACTTTCAAACTACTAAGTTTACTTGTGAAAAACACTTTAAAAATCCGCTGCAAGTATTCTGGTATTAAAACTGATTTTCACCAAAATCAGCTAAGTAACTATCAGATTAGTGGTCAGCAAAGCTGTTCAAAGATTTGTTCGCGATCAGCCTTGTAAACATACTGTTCTGTAACAACTTAGTCTGTTTAAATTTGTGCAACCGTTTTAAAGTTAAAATTTGATTTAAAATTTTAAGAGGTCTATTCACCCCCTCCCTCTAGACCTCATCTGACCACTTGGGACCAACAAGTGGTATCAGAGCAGGTGGTTCATTAGAATCTGCTGCCTGATCAACGAGCTTGATCCGAGTGTTTTTCAAAGGTTTTCAAACTTTTCAAAAGAGCATCTTTTTTGAAAAATGGATTGTATCAGCCATGTTCCCCACATAGCTGGTATGAGCTTCGAAGACTGGAAGATCAGAATGGAGATCTTCTTAGCAGCCTACAATGACAACATGTACACATGTATCATCAAAGGTTCATTCAAATTCACCAAGACCATCAAAGTTGATGAAGTCGATATAATGGTGGAAAAAGATTTACATGAAATGACAGCCGAAGAAATAAAGCTGTTCAACCTGGACAAAGTTGGGCGATTTATCATGACCAAGGCCCTTGACAATGACAGATTTGATAAAGTCAAGCATCGCAAGACTGCCAAAGAAATGTAGGATAAGGTCCGTGATATGAGCGAAGGAAACGACGCTATCAAAGAGCATCAGCTGAGTGTTGCTCTGGAAAAGCTGGACAACTTAAAGATGAAGTCTGCGGAAACCATTGATCAGATGGATACAAGGTTTACAAGGATGCTGAATGAAGTTCTGAAGCTTGGAAAAACCTTCACTGATAAGGAGATAACAGTTAGAGTACTGAAGGCTCTACCTCCAAAGTTCAACATGAAGGTGACATCCATGGAAGAGTCAAGAGATTTGGGAAAGATCTCACTCACCGAGCTGTTCTCAGTACTCAAGGCATACGAGTATAAACTGCCAAGAATAGGTGTTGAAGAAACCTCTACTTCAAGTCCCACAGCTGCCCTAGTCGCTGCTGAAAATCCTAAAACACCAGCCTATAAAAGCAAAGACGTGGACTCATCTGATGAAGCCACAATACTCAACAAAAAGGAGTACACTGCTGGAGACGTTGCATTGCTGATGAATAATTTCAAGAAGTTCTACAAACGAAAAATGAAGAACAAATATAACAATGCTTCTACTTCTAACCCTACTTCTTCTTCTCAAGATAAAGATTCTTATAAATCTAAAATGATGTGCTATAGCTGCAGGAAATTGGGTCATTTCATCAGAGACTGCCCATATCCTAAAGCTGAAAAGTACACTGAAGAAGAAAAGAGAATCAGAAAGGAAAGAAAGTATCAGAAAGGCAAGGTGCTGGTGGCACAAGCGGAAACTGCTATCTACTCATCAGATTCGGATTCAGACATTTCTGATGAAGAGTCTTCTGATGAAGAGAGACCTGCTCTTCTCTGCCTGATTGCTAAGGAATCTGATGGCTCTGAGGAAGATGATGTAACTCCTCTAGATAATGAATTATTTAATTCATTTGAGCAAATGATGCTTAACAATACCAGTATTGCTGAAGCATTTACAAAGCTTAAGGAAGAGATGATATTGCTAAGAGAGCAAAACAGTTCACTGAAACTTAAGGCTGAAAAGCCAAAAGAATCAGATGAATATAAACAGCTTGAGCAAGAAAATGAATCTCTGAAAGCTGAATGTGAAGTTCTTAAAGGAAAAATCATGGAACTTGAGAAAACAATTGAGTCTCATGAAAAGTCATTTGTTGCATCCACTCATATGTCTAGTAAACAGAAGACACCTTTAGATCAAGATAAGTTAGAACTGAACCATACTGAAAAGTTTATATCAGCTGACAACAGTAAGGTCATTTTGTATGTTCAGACTACTAAACCTGCTTCACCTGAGAAAGTGTTACTGGAGACGAAAACTCCTAAGGCTAAAAAGAGCAAAGAGCCTAGTGTAGGAAAACAGACTGGTAAATCCAAACAGAAGAGTCCCAGGAAGTCTTCTGACAAGGCCAAAACCAATCAGACTAGTGACAAAACTAAGTCGTCTGTTAATGAGCAAGCATCTAGTAAACCAAAGAAACATAAAAATAAGAAAAATCAAAATGCTTGGTATGGAAATGAGTCTTATTATGTGCAACCTGCTGCATATCCTCCTATGTATCATGCACCTCAATTTCCAACTTACTATGCACCATATCCTGCTCATCCAATGCATGCATATCCTGCTCATCCAATGCATGCATATCCTGCATCTTATTCTGCTTATGAACATTATCCTTATCATGCTGATTATCAACAACATGGCAAATCTGATGAACGTGATAAAGATAAAAACTGTTCATGCTCCTGTTGAAACTCGGAAACCTAAGAAGCCTAAGACATCAACATCTTGGGTTGTTAAAGGTGGAACTAATCCTTCAGGACCCTCTCAACAAGGGTACCTAAAACAATTTTATTTTGTTTTGTAGGTTAGGATTAGGAGTAGGAGTAAAGTAGAGAAGAACTGGTACTTGGACAGTGGTTGTTCAAGACACATGTGTGGAAACATACATGAGATGACTGATGATGTATCTGTGGATGGTCCAAATGTGACGTTTGGAGACAGCAAGGAAGGCAAGATTGTAGCAAGTGGAAAGCTGATCAAAGGCAACATTGAGATCTCTGACGTCTCTTATGTTAAAGGCCTCAAATACAATTTGCTGAGCATAAGTCAATTTTGTGACAAAGGATATTCAGTCATCTTCTCAACAGATAAGTGCTACGTTGAACAGATTGGTACAAAGAAGGTTATTTTATCTGGAAGACGACAATGGAATATCTACACAGTGGACTGGAATTCTGTTGACAAGAATTCAAGTGTTTGTTTGGTGGCATCAACACCAAGTGAAGTCAGTTGGCTGTGGCACAAAAGAATGAATCATGTGAATTTCAAGACCATCAACAGACTTATCAAGAATGATCTGGTAGAAGGAATTCCAAAGACAGTCATGAGCAAAGATAAGCTGTGTGACGCATGTCAGAAGGGTAAACAAATCAAGTCATCATTCAAAAGCAAGAAGCACCAATCATCTGGAAGGATCTTAGAGCAGCTACATATGGACTTATTTGGACCCATTGATCCATTCAGCAATGGTGGAAATAAATACTGCCTAGCTGTTGTGGATGATTATTCAAGATACACTTGGGTGATTTTCATGAAGAAGAAAAGTGAGACCAAGGAGTATCTTACAAATCTGATGGAGCAAATTCAGAATAAAAAGAGTATGAAGATACTAAAGATCAGATCAGATAGAGGGACTGAATTTACAAACTCTACTGTTGAAGAGTATTGTAATGCCAGAGGAATCAGCCATGAGTACTCTGCTGCCAGAACCCCTCAACAGAATGGAGTTGCTGAAAGGAGAAACAGAATTCTGAAAGAAGCTACCAAAACGATGATAGCTGAAGCTAAGCTGCCTCAAAGATTTTGAGCAGAAGCAACAAATACAGCATGCTTTACCCAAAACAGATGCATGATCAACAAGCACCAAAACAAGACTCCATATGAAGTTTGGAACAACAGGAAGCCAAACATTCATTACTTTAGAATTTTTGGTTGTAAATGCTTTCTTTTAAATAATGGGAAAAATCACCTTACTGCTTTTGCAGAGAAGGCTGATGAAGCAGTATTTGTAGGATATTCTACTGTTAGTAAAGCTTATAGAATCTTTAACAAAAGAACTTTACTTGTAGAAGAATCCATTCATGTAGTATTTGATGAACCTAGTCAATCTTCTGAAAAGAATCAAAATACTGATCAAAATCTGTCTACTGATTTTCAGAAATTGAGTGTTGAAAAGAATGAAGAATATATTCCCATCATACTACCTGATCTCAACTCAGCTGCAAACTCAAGTACTGTTCAAAATCACAATGCTGGTTGTCTAACAGAGGAGTTGCAAACAGCTGACAGACCAGAGAATGTTCAACAGACAACTGCTGTTTAACAGACTACTACTGGAACTCCAACAGTAGTGTTGCAAGATCACAACAGAGGTCAACATTATGATTTGCAACATGATCTTAGATGGCTCAAGAATTACCCACCAGAGCTGGTGATTGGTGATCCTTTGGATAGAGTAAAGACAAGGAGAGCTGCTGTAAGTGAAGCAATGTTTGTCAGCTTCCTATCTCAAATTGAGCCCAAACAGATTGAAGAAGCTCTTAGTGATTCAAACTGGATTGAAGCTATTCAAGGAGAGCTAAATCAATTTGAAAGGAATGAAGTCTGGTACTTAGTTCCTAGACCAAGTCATCAAAGAGTTATTGGCACTAAATGGGTATTCAGGAACAAAATGAATGAAGATGGTGTGGTCACCAGAAATAAAGCAAGATTAGTTGCCAAAGGCTATTGTCAAGAAGAAGGTATTGACTTTGATGAAACTTTTGCACCAGTAGCAAGACTAGAGGCAATCAGACTCTTTCTTGCCTATGCTACTCACAAGAATTTCACAGTCTATCAAATGGATGTGAAATCAGTTTTTCTCAATGGAGAATTGCAAGAAGAAGTTTATGTTGAACAACCACCTGGTTTTGAAGCATATCAAGAAGAGGACAAGGTGTATCGTCTGAAGAAAGCCCTCTATGGACTGAAACAGGCTCCAAGAGCATGGTATGACACTCTATCTAATTTTCTTTTAATTAAAGCATTTCGCAAAGGTAAGGTTGACAAGACCTTGTTCACTATTGAATGGGAAAATCATATATTGCTTGTGCAAATATATGTGGACGACATCATTTTTGGTTCAACAAATCAACAAATGTGTGATAAGTTCTCAAAGCTGATGCAGAACAAGTTTGAAATGAGCATGATGGGAGAACTTAACTATTTTCTTGGCTTGCAAGTAAGACAGTTGCCTGATGGAATATTCATCAGCCAAGCAAAATACACAAAGGATCTGTTCAAGAAATTTGGTATGGAAACTAGCTCTACCGCTAATATTCCAATGTCTACTAGTATTCGTTTGGATAAAGATGAGGATGGTAAATCAGTAGACATAACCAAGTACAGAGGAATTATTGGGTCACTGTTATACTTAACAGCTAGCAGACCTGATATCATGTACTCTGCTGGGTTTGTGCGAGGTATCAATCAAATCCTAAGGAATCTCATCTCTTAGCTGCCAAAATGATACTCAAATATCTTAAAGGTACTGAAGATTTGGGATTGTGGTATCCTAGGGAATCTGGATTTGAACTTATTGGATATTTAGATTCTGACCTTGCTGGCTGTAAGATTGACAGGAAAAGCACAACAGGTGCCTGTCAGTTCTTAGGTAGTCGCCTGATCTCGTGGATGAGTAAGAAACAGACTTCAGTATCCATATCAACTGCTGAAGCTGAATACATAGCTGCTGGAGCTTGCTGTGCACATATATTATGGTTGAAGCATCAACTAGAAGATTACAACATAAAAATCAGTGGAATACCTATCTACTGTGATAATACAAGTGCAATCAGTCTTACTCAGAATACTACAAGTCATTCAAGGACTAAGCATATTGAGATCAAACATCATTTCATTAGAGATCATGTGGAGAAAGGAAATGTCATGATAGAATATGTGTTTAATGAAAATCAGATTGCTGACATCTTCACAAAACCTCTAAGTGAGATAAGGTTTTCAACTCTAAGAGCTGAACTAAGTCTACTAAAATTGGATGCATAAGCTGAGGGGGAACTCATCAGAAGACTGAAGTTCAAACAGCTTACACATCATATTATCTTCAAGGATTAACTCTCAACAGACTAGTTAACTTATGAATTCTTAAAGTCAGGGGAACGTGTAAGACTAGCGGTACTTCTGATTAAAAGATGAAATTTGTTGATGAAAGTTAGTTGAAGTTATGTTTTCATCAGAAGATTAAAGTCTTGAAGATTGAAGATTAATTATCTAGCTGGATTGACAAACAGCCGAGGAAGGTTATCAGTTATTGGCTTTCACTGATAGCAATCTGTCATCAGGACGTTAGTATCATCAGATAAGTACTTTAATTACTCGTCTGATCAACTGTGTAAAAGCTTACTGTTTAAAAACGTTTTCATTTAAAATACGCTTTTACAAGTTAAACTAAGGCGGTTCGCATTCCTGCCTGTCATTAAATGTTTTTTGAATTTTAAAAGGCGTAACTGACGCCGCACGATCAAGACTGACAAGAAACGGATCTAACGGTAGGTGGGTATCACGGAAACCGAAATACCCTAACTCTATAAATCCAGATCTGATCAGACTTGTCGTTCTTTACGCACCCAAATATACTTAGAGCATTTGTGAGAAAATCCTTTTGCATTCTATCTTCTGCAAACTTCGTTTTTTTTTTACTAACTTCCCACAGATTCACTATGAGTTCGAGTCAAGAAGCCAAGGCGGAGGGTATGTATCTGGTATATGATGCATATTATCAGTCTGGTACTGAGTTGATGAAGCAACTGTTGGAGAAATTCAAAGCTGCTTCTCTGGTGAATTTCATGGAACTACATGAAAGTTTGGTCTGGAAGGACCAAGTTTTGGAGTATTACAGAACGGCTGAAGTAGATTTTACGAAAATGGAGATTAAGGCTACTGTCGGGGGTAAATCCCTAGTCATCACCCATGTTTTGCTTCATGAAACGTTTGGTCTGCCAAACAGTGGACGACATGATGTCACCACCATTGCTGAAGAAAAACTTCAAGATTTCTGGGCAATTTGTGCCAAGGAAGGTGAGATGTTGACTGGGAACATCAAGAAGAAGCAACTAAAGGATGAGTATCAGCGCATGACTGATATGGTTGCTAAGCTGATAGAGAACTGCACCTTCTCTCTTGATGCAGTGACTATGAAGAGATACAATATTATGCTGGCTATCTACTATGCTCTGGAAGTAAATTGGTCAGTGGTTGTTTGGTACATACTGGCTAATTTTCATGAGAAGAAAGACAAGAAGTCTACCCAACAGACTAATCATAGAATCACTTTGAGCTATCTGCTCCACCACAAGGGATGTGGTATGACTAATGGGAAAGAGATTCATAATGCTAAGGCAATGGCCAAGTATTTGCCTGTTATGAAGATGAAAGCTGATGAAGTTGAGGCTGAAGAAGATGTGGAGGAACCTAAGGAAGAGGTTTCTGCCAAGAAGCAAAAGAAAGAAGTTTAGCCTGCTGTTCTAGCTAAGAAGAAGAAGGCTGATGAGCCAAAGGAAGTGGCTCAAAAGAAGAAAACCAAGACTTCTGTTCAAACAGCCCAGCCAGCTGTTGAAGCCAGAACAGAAGAGTCTGGAGCGAAGAAGGTTGCTGATCAGATCATCGATCAGACAACTGCGGAGATCAGGAATATGTCTCCTGCTTCATCTTCAAGAACACCATCTGCTGAACACCCTGATGAGACTGTTGCTCACAGGATCAGAAGTCAACTAAGGGATACATGTGCTTCCAAACCTGTTCCAGGAAGAGCAAAGAAGACTATAAGAAAGAAAATGACTTTTGTTGACTCACCCACTGAGTTATCAGACTTAGTGAGGCAAAGCCCTCAATCAGCAGAGAGGCCTGCTGGTGCTGAGGAAACGTCTGTTGTTGAAAAGATTGATGCTCAACAGACCGCTCCAAAAGAACCAACAGCTGAGGTTGTTCAACCTCAAGATGATCCAGATGTAATGATCATCAACCCTATAGCAGCTGCACCTATTGCATCTGCTGGTTCTGCTCCGAAACCTGCCCAAGCTGACAAAGGAAAAAGAAAAATCCTTAAAGGAAGAAAATTTCTGTTGCTGATAAGAAGAAGAGAGAGGAAGCTGAGCAGAGAAAGAGAGACGAACATGAGGAGAAAAGGGTCCTTGAACTCAGCAAGATTCAGGTTGAAAAGGATGAACATAGAAGGAAAATGTCTGAAGCAGAACGTAAAGCTGCTGAAGATGCTGAAGTAGCTGTTGTCCTTGAGTTGAGCAAGAAGGATGCTCATGGTGAAGGAAAAGAAGAAGTTTGAGATTAAAAGAGCTTTTGATATTATTAACTCAGACTCTTCTGTTTTCAACAGATTTGAGAAGACATTGGCCTATTTTGACAAGAAACTGATGCTCAAGACCCTGTTCACTCATGAAAAACAAAGATACATCAAATGGAGAGACTACAGAGTGAACAGATCTGTTGAGGAGGTCCAAAGCTGGAAAGAGTTTGCTGATGAAGAAAAGTGGATTCTGAATTGGCTGCAAACCTCTTCCATCACCAAAGCCTTGGATCCAGATTTTGTTAGAGACAGGATGCATAAGTATGCTCAGGAGTTTGCTGCTCAAGAAGCAAAGATCATCTCTAACACTTTGCCAGCTAAATTACGAAAGAATGATGATCAAGTGAAGAGAGCTGTGCAAATTGCCACTATGAAAGCCTTGGAGACCTGGGCTGAAAGGTCAAGATATGAGCAAGACTCGCCAAGTGTTCTGCCTTCCATGCCTGGCGTTAAACAGATCACGTTTGGCAAAGAATTGAAAGACTATCATGAAATGCCTAAGGTAAAGACTCCTGCCCCAAACCTGTGGCCTGTTGTGAGACAGATTCGTCAAACAACAGTCTTTACTGATGATGGCAAAATCATTGATAAAGTCTTTGAGGATGTCACTGATCAGCCCCGAACTGATAAAGAGCCCTTAGCAATTGAGTGGAAAGCTAAGGAATCATCTGCTGATCAAGAGACTGAGTTGAAAGATGCCCCTGTCCACCAGGAAAATGAAGATGACCAGACTACTGATCCTTCTGCTTCATCAGCTGATATGCACTCATCACTGATGGAAGCCTTCCAGATGCTGTTAGAGAATAACTTAAAGGAAATGGAAGCAAGGAACATACAACAGCTGGAAGTGATGCAGCAAGCCTTGGAGGAATCCAACAGACTACAATTAGAGCAAATGCAGAAAGCCACTGCAAAAATTGTCCAAGATGCTGTTGATAATTTCCCACTGCCTGATGACAGTGCACTGAAGAGAAGTGTGCTGGACATGAATAGAAATGTTGAAGATATTAAGGCAGATGTAGATCATCTTCACACTGCTCTGAAAAGAGCTGAAAACAACATTGTTGATCTCACTGCATCCTTCATTAATGTCGGTGAACAAGAAAAGGCAGTAAATGTAGCACTGTTGCAAGAAGTCAGTAAAGCTGGAGATGTTATCCATGAAGAACTTGCCACAATGCAAATCAATATTGATTGCTTGAATGATCAGAATGACATCATCACTACTTCTCTCAATCATCTAACTGCCAGTCATGATGTAGCAAATCAGAACATCAAGGCTTTATGTGCAGAAATGAAGATTCAGTATGTTGCACTCAACCCTGCAATCAAACCTGCTAGTGTCACCAATTCTGATGATGACAAAAAGGGGGAAGAGGAGTCAATTCTTCAGGCTACTGATGAAAGTCAGAAACTTGAGGAAAGCTGAGGAAGCTGCTGCTACTAAAACCGAGAAGACTGATGCTGCTGAAGAAACTGGAAAGGTTGAAGGCCAAGAAGAAGCTGCTGAAGAACCCAAGGAAAAAGCCAAGACTGATGAGGAAAAGGCTACATCCAAGGATTCCGATGGAGAAAAATCAAAGCCTTATATCAAGTACAAAGATGAGGAAAGAATCAAAGAGAAGATGGAAGATGCTAAGTCTAATCTATTCTTAGATGATGAAGCTGATGAAGAAGGTGAAGAAGAAGATGATGATGAAGAATCTTCATATGAATATTATGAAGAACTTGAAGGAAGTGAAGAAGCTGATGACTAGAATTAGATAAATCTTATGTAATCAGTTTTTCTTTATCTTCTGACAGACATCTCATCTGAACAGAATTGTACTTGTAATAATTTTCATATTATCAATAAAAAGTTCAAGTTCTGTTTCCAACATTTTTTCTATCTCAGAAAATTTTGAGGATCAAAACTTTAGTATAGGTTAACAGGTACCAAGCTGAAGTTTTGTCATCATCAAAAAGGGGGAAATTGTTGGGTAAAGATGAAGATGGAGTGCTCTGATTTTAATAATTAAGGGAGCTTTTGATGATTTCCAAAACTTAAATCAGCTAAGTAAAGACAACTTAGTTGAAATCCCTTAGAAGAATTTTGACCAAGTAAGAAGACATATCAGACGGGTCAAATATTCAAGGTCCAGAAGACTACTGATCTGCTAAAGAGAAGAAATCAGACTGGTGTAAATCAGCCTACTCAAATCAGATTTGTTCAAGTTTGAGATCAGTTCTGTTCATCATCAGACTTGTACTCTCATCAGCCAAGAGGAAAGGTCAAGAAGTCGTCCCTACGGTAATAAATGCCACTGAAGTAATAAATGTTGAAGTCTAAGGTTATTAATGACAAATGATTGAAGAAAAGACTCGTATCAGCTCGGTGCATTTAATGCTGTCTGACAGAAAGTACAGTTCGTAGTACTGTCACTGTGCAGAGAGCCGTTCGCGGAAATTAAGGACTAGAAATCAAGAAATTTGAATTGTGTCTCTCTTCAATGGACATAATTCAAAGAGTGACTATAAATGGCTGAAGAGACGAAGAAAGAAAGAAGAACACAACTTCTGAGAGATTGAATTCAAAGCAAAATATTTTCTAAGTCTCAAAGCTCAAGAACAGCTCACTCGTCTGCTGAAAGTCATTTGTTGACAGAAGCCGTTGAAGTTCAAGAAAACATTTTCTGAGTGAATCTGTAAGAGAGAAAAGTTGTGAGAAGTAGATATCCATCTTAGTGAGTGATATTACTTCAGAGAGTAGGAGTTTCTTTGTGATTTCCTATTGCGAACTTGTGGCTGATCATTTGTTATGAATCACAAGCAGAGTGTACTAATTACTTTGTGTTCTTAGTATAACCCAAGATCTGTGTGACTTCGAAGAGTGGACTAAAGGATATTTAAATCCATATAACCACTATAAAAATTCTTATGTTTTTACATTGCTTTTACTTGCATATTTTCAGATCTGCATAAAACACATTATAAAACTGTTTGAAAATTAATTTAAAGGAGTTTACAAAACTGGGGACAAAATTTTCAAACTACTAAGTTTACTTGTGAAAAACACTTTAAAAATCCGCTGCAAGTATTCTGGTATTAAAACTGATTTTCACCAAAATCAGCTATGTAAATATCAGTTTAGTGGTCAGCAAAGCTGTTCAAAGATTTGTTCGCGATCAGCCTTGTAAACATATTGTTCTGTAACAGCTTAGTATGTTTAAATTTGTGCAACAGTTTTAAAGTTAAAATTTGATTTAAATTATTTTAAGAGGTCTATTCACCCCCCCTCCCCCCTCTAGACCTCATCTGATCACTTGGGAGCAACAGTCTTGCACTATTAAAGCTAGCTTTTCATCATCAAGAAATGGCGATTCTCAAACCACAAATTTCATTGGGTTTTGAAAAATTGACCTAATGTGTCAGTTATATGAAAGTGCAAATAAAAGTATCAGATCCAAAAGAGCCTGACTGAAAAGTTTCGAACATGTTTGTTTGATTTTTGAAAGAGTAATTTAGAAAAGTGATGGAGGATTGTAAAATAATTTCGATTTACATAATATTTTTTGTTTGAGTTTTGGGAGAATGGTTTAAAAATTATTTAGAGGTGTAACTCTTTTTTGGATGAATTAAGTTGTAGATGTAAGATGTTTAAGACTTTATGTCAAATCAAGTTTGTTATATGAAATACGTTGTGTAAGAGGTTATTAGTTTATGTCACATTAAAATAGAGTTTGTATAGAGCTTTTTTTTAGAATATATGGTATTTAAATATTTGTGACTTTTTCAAATGTGTATTTTTTTTCCTAATGTTAAAAGCTACTTAGAAAATACCGTCTGATAGAGAAATTTAAACTTTTTTTTGTAAATTTTGGTTATGATCATAATTTTAGGCACAATATGAGATCGTATATCATTGAATTATTTTGTAAATATTAAGTTTTGTTTAGAGTCTATTAGAAATTTTCTTTTTAAGTTATTTTGTTTTTTTTAAGAATCTATAATTTTTTGGTTTAAAAGTCCGTCTAGGGGTTTATATTGGATCATTTAGTATTACTTGAAAAAGTGCACGTATGTTGTACGTGTTTAGTTTTAATTTCCTAGGTTTTTTTTCATAAATTAGTGTAAAATTATCAATTTTTATGACATAGAATATCATATATTTATAACTGATCATTTTATTTTAATGAGATTTATTTTTATTAGTTATTATTGGTTTATAAAAAAAATAATGGCTTTGAAAAGTTGTAATAAAATACATAATGATAACTGATTTATTCATTACATTTAATAAAATTGATTCTAAAATAAGATCATAAAAACATTATTTAGTGCATTCCATAACAGTTTTCATGTCAAGTTTATCCGTTATTCACCGATAACACATGTTTCCTCCATTTCTTCAAAAATCTTATCGATTCACGAGCATTTTTTCTTACTGGTTTCTCCACTTTTTGCACCAACTTCACCAGTGTTTACCAATTTCACCCGAAGTTTCATCGGTTCATATGTTTTCACTATTTTATTTTTTTATCTAGTTTTTCTATTTTTAATCGATTATAACATTTTTCACGGTTTTTCTGTTTTTTTTCCGATTTTTTTCCCAATTTAAACCATTTTCTTCCAATTTCACATTGTCTTTGTCGGATAAAGTTTAACTCGTTTTCACCTATTTCACTAATTTCACAAGCTATTCACCTAAATTTTTCATTGATTAAACATGTTTTCATCGATTTCAAGCATTTTTGACTAATTTTATTCGTTTGTTTACAAATTTCACCCAAACTTTCATCGATTCTTACGTTCTATCTGTCTAAATTTTGTTTACCCGATTGATTTTTTTTAGTGATTTATCCCTTTTTTTAATCGGTTATAATTTTTTTCATTATTTTCTTATTTTTGGTCAATTTCTTAGGTTTTTTTCTTCAGTTTAAACCAATTTTTCATCGATTTCACCAGTTAAACTCTTTTTTAACTGATTTCACTCGTTTCTACCATTTTAATGCGTTTTTATCTATTTTCATGTTTTTTTCACTAATTTCACATGTTATTCACCTGAATTTTTTTATTGGTTAAATATATTCTTACCAACCTTACGTTTTGACCGATTTTATACTTTTTTAACCAGCTTTATCCAATTTTATTGGATTTCACTGATTATATCATTTTTCTTAGAAATTTCTTTCTTTTCATCGATTTCACAATTTTTCACCAACTTTGCCTTTATTTTAATCGATTTTACCCGTTTTCATCCATTTTTCACAAATTTTACCCCTTTTTTTATTGATCTCAAATGTATTTAAGATTTCACATTCATTTTTTTCACTAGTTTAAAGTGCACATACGTTGTACATGTCTATTTAGTTTATGTGGTATTTTGTTGTAAATCAGAGTAAAATTAACTTCATTATGTCATAAAATAGCACATATAAATTACTGTTATTCAATATATTAACTTCACCATGGATATTTTCATCAATTTCTTTAGTTTTTTTCGGTTCAAACCATTTTTCTAATGGTTTCACATTGTTTTTGTTGGTTGAACTTTTTTCATTTTATTGATTTCATTTATTCTTCCCAGTTGAACCAATTTTCATATGTTTTCACCGACTTTAGCCTTATTCACCTATTTTACCCGATTTTCACATATTTCATCATTTTTATGTAATTTCATTGTTTCGCCGATGCCATCCCTTTTTTCGCGAATTTCATTTGAATTTTCATCGATTTCACATGTATTTGCCGAATTTTCAACTCAAATAATTATACATCTTGAGTTACTTTTATGTAATTTCATCGTTTCACCGATGCCATCCCTTTTTTTTCGCGAATTTCATTTGAATTTTCATTGATTTCATATGTATTTGCCGAATTTTCAACTCAAATAATTATACATCTTCATTTACTTTTAAGTATATATCAAATTATTTCACTTACCTTATCATTTCAAAGATATTTCTTTACCGATCTAAGCCATTTCACTTATTAAATTAATTAGTTTAATTCAATTTTCATTTCTGGTTTTATATTTTTATTGATTTACTCGTTCTTGATCAATTATAACCTATTATCCATATTTTTTCCTATTTTTCATCGATTTCTTTTGTTTTCTCCTATTCAAATAAAAAAATTCTACTGATTTAGTTCATACTGTTATTGCTAGTTAATTTTTTTTTCTTCTGATTTTACTTATTTTTATCAGTTTAACTTATATTTCAGATGGTGTTTTTTAACAATTTCACTTGAATTTTCATTGATTTCCAAGATTTTAACCTTTTTTCCAATGATTTAACCCATTCTTCATATATTTTACCCATTATTCATTGATTTCACTGATTTGTTTCCCTTTTTTTTTAGAAACGTCACCCGAATTTTCATCGATTTTATTAGCACTTTTTATTACCGATTTCACCCATTTTTCACCTCCTTCACCAAGTGTTCATAAATTTCATCTAGATCGATTTCACATGTTTTCATCACATAAAATTTATTAGATCGATTTCACCAATTTTCATTGATTTTGATCCGTTTCTTAACTTATTTAACACGTTTTTCTCGATTTTCATGAAAATTTGGGGTAATGTTTCTCATGTCAAATAAAGATTACTTAGTTCACTAAGTCAAAAGCATATTTGTTCATTCATAGATTAGATGCGATTCTACTTTAACATATTTTATGATATTTAAGAGAATTTGATTTTTTTAAGAAGTGACATATTGTACTAAATCTTTAAATGAAACAAATAATATTTTTTACAACTATTCAAAATAATAGTCTTTATTTTTATTTTTATGTGTTATAGGAGAACAATAATGAAATTGTAAAAGTGATTTAGGAGTTAATTTCTTAATTATTGGAGTTAATGTAAGAAATAACTATAATAAGACTTCATATCTAATTTGAATACACTTTTATTTTTCTTCCATATTCATGGTACCTAGTTAGAATGCAAGGAAGTTACAAATTTTCTTAAAATATTTTCCTACCAAAGTTTTGATGAGAAAATTTAAGGAAAATTCATGTCTATTATATTTTATTAATATACTTTATAACTTGAATAAGGGCATTTTTGTCTTCACAAAAAAAGAAAATACTTAAATTATTCACACTTTTAGTAGTAGTATAGATTAATATTTATCCATCTTGGATTTCTTTTTTTGAAATTCAGTCTATAGATTAGTTATGAAGTCTAGTCTAAAGAATAATCGATATTCTTTCCAGCTTTAGTTGGTATCAAAGCCTCAATGTCCCTCTCCTGGAGCGATTTTCATCGACTTCCATGGTTGGAGGTAAGGTTTGTGGTCGGCATGGGTATAGAGGTTTCGGTAGAGGAAGCCCATCACTATGAGCGTTTCGCTACAATTGAGATGTTTGAGGATCTACGATAGGTTGCATATTTGACCTGACGTTTGTCGGCACATGATAGATATCAAAAAATCCGGTATTTCAAGTGTACCATGGTCGGAAGGAGCAACATTGAGACTTCGAGTTTTCGATCAATTTGCCTGAGTCATCTAGTGAACTCAAGATGAGTTTTCATATTTATGATGAATTTGAGACATAAGATGTACCTTGTTTTGAAGGAATTCATGCTTATGATGACTCAAATATATAAGATGTTCCTTTTGTCGAAGAAGATCCTACAAGTTTGATAAATCGGATGACGAAGAAGATGTTTCGTCTTTTGCTGAAGAAGATATTATTCGTAGTGTACCAATGGCTTCATATCTGGAAGATTTGGTGAACAAAGAAATTCTCGTCAACTACACTTTTCAAGAGAAATTTCCAACTTGATTTTGATTTCGTTATTGGTACATCTTCATAGTGATGCCGTGTTAACTAGGCGAAGTACATTATACATTTATCATGCTCATATCTAGATTTTAATTTTATTCTGAAACTCCTTTTTACATGGACGAAATAGTTGATCAAAATTCAAGACGGAGTGATTCTTCTCAATTCAAACTCGAGGACAAGTTCTTTTCAAGTGAGGTCGAGGGTGACTAATACAATAGGGTTTTAGCTAGAATATTCTGACCATGTCTCAATTCCAACGAAGCATATTGATATCAATTAATCTTTTCAATTTTCTCAAACTAATCCCCCAAAAACAGTAATTTTCTTATCTTAAAAACAACTACACAAAATTCTACTTTGATTTGATATAAAATAATATATTGTTTACATTAACTTGTCTCATATAACAAACATGATTTGACATAAAATCTTACACATTTGATATCTACAATCTAAACTCTTCCAAAATAACCAACACATATCTTATTTACCAAACAACTCTTCCAAAACTCAAACAAACAATATTACATAAATCGAAATTATTTCACAAACTTCCAATACTCTCCAAAATATCAAAGAAATAGGCCCTTATTATTTACAAGAAAATACTATGAATTTTTTTTATCAATATTATGCCTAAAATCTTCATATATCAGAATTTAATGAAGTCTAATGCTTATAATGTATTAGGAAGTGTACGTACGTTGTATGTGTTTAGTTAATTTCGTGGATATTTTTAGTAATTAGAGTAAAAATTAATTTTATTATGTCATAAATAAGAGAAAATTAACCCATTTTATAGGTTTACCCCATTTTTTTAGAGAAATTATTTGGTGTAATCGTTGCACCACGTCATCAAGTACATGTGGTGCAACCTACCAATACACTTGGGACACGTGGAGTTATAATCCACATCACCCATGTTCTGGCAATGTGAACACAATTTTTTGAATCCCTATTTTCTGGGAACATGGCTAGAATATGGGATGATGTGGATTATCACTCCACATGTCCCAAGTGTATCGGTGGGCTGCACCACATGTACTTGATGACGTGGTGCAGCGGTTGTACTAAATAATCTCTCCTTTTTTTATCGGTTATAACTTATTTTCACTATTTTCCAATTTTGTCTTTTTGTTTTTTCCATTTTACACAATTTTTCTACCAATTTCACTTTATTGTATTGGTTAAACTCTTTCTTATACGTGATTTAACACGTTGTTATCATATTAATCCGTTTCAACCCTTTTCGCACATTTTTTCACTGATTTAACAGGTTCTTTTCACAATTTCACCTAAATTTTCATTGATCTGACAAGTTTTCACCGACTTTATTATATTTTTTACCGATTCACCTACTTTTCACTGATGTTGTTGTTTCACCAGTTTCATCATTTTTTACGATTTTCACCCGAATTTTCATCGATTTCATATGCATTCATAGATTTCATGGGCACTTGTTGGTCTCAGGTGGTCAGTTGAGGTCTATAGGGGGGAGGGGGTGAATAGACCTCTGAAAATTTTAGACTTTAAAACTATTTAAGTTGTCTGTTAGCATAATAAGCTGATCGAGAATAGTAAGCTGACTAAGTTGATCGCACACAAAGTTTGAGCAGCAGAGTTGACCACTCTTCAGATAAATACTTAGTTGATTTCAGCAAAATCAGTTTTAAATCAGAATAGTTGCAGCGGATGTTATCAAGTGTTTTTCACAAGTAAACTAAGTCTTTTAAAGATTTTGTCCTCAGTTTTAAAAACTCCTTTAAAATCTTTAAACAGTTGATTCAAGTGTAAAACTTATGCAGTTTTTGAAATATGCAAAAAAACTTATGCAAATGTAAACACCAGAATTTTTATAGTGGTTATATGGATTTAAGTCCTTTAGTCCACTCTTCCAAGTCACTTAGATCTTGGGTTATACTAGAAAACACAAAGTTAACAGTATACAATGCTTGCGCCAATCAACAAATGAAAAGGCCACAAGTTTGCACTAGGAAATCACTAAAATAACCTAATCTACAAAATTTTATCACTCACAAAGATGGATAAAATTCCTCACAACACTCTCTAACAGAAATCACTCAAATTTGTGGGTTTTTATTTGATCTTCAACTTCGGCTTTTGACAATGAAGTTCTTATGAGCAGCATAGGTAAGAAACTGTCTGATTGCTTCTAGTCATGCTACTGGTGCAAAGGTTTCATCAAAGTCAATGCCTTCTTCTTGGCAATAACCCTTGGCCACTAGTCTTGCTTTGTTTCTGGTGACAATACCATCTTCATTCATTTTGTTCCTGAATACTCACTTAGTGCCAATTAATCTTTGATGACTTGGTCTAGGAACTAAGTACCAGATTTCATTCCTTACAAATTGATTCAGCTCTTCTTGCATAGATTCAATCCAGTTAGAATCACTAAGAGCTTCTTCAATCTGTTTGGGCTCTATTTGGGATAGGAAGCTGACAAACATTGCATCATTTGCAGCAGCTCTTCTTGTTTTTACTCTATCCAAAGGATCACCAATCACTAATTCTGATGGGTGATTCTTGAGTCATCTGAGATCATGTTGCAAATCTGGATGTTGTCCTCTAAATTGATCTTGCAACACAACTGTTGGAGTTCCAGTAGTAGTCTGTTGAATAGTCTCTGGTCGGTCAGCTGTTTGCAACTCGTCTGTTAGACAATCAGCAGGTTGATTTTGAACAGCATTTGAGTTAGCAGCTGAGTTGTGATCATGTAGTATGATGGGTACATATTCTTCATTTCTTTCAACACTCAATTTCTGAAAATCAGTAGACAAATATGGGACAGTGCTTTGATTCTTTTCAGAAGATTGGTTTGGTTCATCAAATACTACATGAATAGATTCTTCTACAAGTAAAGTTCTTTTGTTAAAGACTCTGTAAGCTTTACTAATAGTAGAGTGATGGGATTCGGTAAGATAAACAGCCCTAGGCACAACGGAATTTAAAATTTTATAGGACCTCTTACGGAATCTTGCCAGGATAATCTCTAGTTGTATATATATGAATATAATAACGACAAGAATAATTAGATCCAAATTATACATGTCTCCTTGCAAATCCAAGTATCTCCGCAAAGTTGCCTTTTCTCCCTCGGTTGAGTCGATCCAAAGTCCTGCTAGTAGCGCCCCACGTGTTGCGCCTTTACGAGTTGATATACCACAATATCACGAAAATTAATATAACCTAATCGACTAGAACATAGGGTATATTAATATCTAGGATTAAAGAACGACTTAGGAACTAAAATCGAAAACAAAAAATTCTTCCAAAGAGGAAGAAGGGTTCGGCCGATTTGGTGTAGGGAAAGGGAGAGAGATTTTTTCCTTTGCTCAGTTTTTGCTCTTAGAGTTGTATGTGTGAGACAACTGCAAGTAACCTACTTATAGTTATCTCCCTAACCTAGTCCTCTTAGGATTAGGACTTTAATTCTCCTACATTGGCCATGGCCCTCTTTAATTAGAAGACCAAGTCTTCCTAATTAATCCATGGCCCAGTTAATTAATTTGACCAGGTTTTATTTATTCTCCCAATTAAATAGCCTAATTAATTAACTACTCTCCCAATTAATTAAATTTGACTCCAAGTCCATTTGATTAAATTTTCCTCAAATTAATTAAATCCAACTTAATTAATTAGCTCACAAATTAAATTTCAATATAATTTATGATCTTGATCCAATTCCAATCGGATCCATTTTAGCTCCAATTGGGTCGACCCAGTCGACCCACCCATTTTAATCGACCCAGTCGATTATAGACCCAGTCGACCCAATCGACCCAGTCAATTCGGTCGACCCAGTTTGTTCTCTTCATGTGTATTGTGTATGCCCCCTTAGGTTCACCACATAATTGGCCGTGGGTTATAATTAAATATAATTTAATTATTCGAGCAACATCTACTCTGAATCAATCGAACACTCTGTCGACTGATCATTCCAAAATTAGCACCCCTGCCAATTTGGGAATTCTCCCACACTCCGCGGTCGATGTCCAGCCACAAGCCCATGGAGCCCAATCACTGGTGAATTAATTCAGTGAACCTTTTAACTCATTTACAATTTCCATATACAACATAATCTCTCCATCGATCAATCTCCCAGTCGAGACTTAAGGGTATGGTCTTTCATCGGTCTCCCTTTTATCTTGTCTTGACCTTATGTATTCTGGTCTCGAAATAAATTCTCTTTGACTGAATTTTTATGAGCTTCTTACATAAAGTCGTCAGATACCTTGGCCAAGGACTTTACCAGAATTAATTTTTCACAGAAATCCTTTGTTGATGATATGAATCTGCATACGAGTTCCTCTATACCCAATATGAGTCCACAGAGACTTTCTGGTGATCTCCAGTCAGTCGGAACTCATATCAAAGAATAGACGTTCTCGTACCAGATAAACCCTATTATCTCAAGTAATTAGGAATCGTTTCTCGTATACTATTGTAAATTGGAATAACTTCAACCCCGATATGCGACTACCGCTTCCATGGTGAGTTATTTCCTAATTGGGGTATTCAGTGCGCTTGCCATCCCAGCAAGCCACCCACTTATGTGTATCGACTATCCCAGTCACGCTCGTGGACCCCAGCATTCTCCAGTTCATCGGAGTACACACAATAGTGAGAGTCTAACCGAATTGAACGATTTCCTATCTCGATTGGATTCTACGACTCTTGAATATGTTCTAGATCACGGCCTTGGAGATCAATCCACGGGTTGTCCCATAGCCCTGTGATCTAAGGACTTCTATCCTTATGCGTAGATAATTATTACGTAAGATAAAAATGACCATTTAATAAAGTGCTTTTATTAATCAAAATTGAATAGTTCCTCATTTATTACAATAAATGCCAGCCATACAGCTGGTTTGCAGGACACTATTTCTATCAATCTCCCACTTGTCCTATAACCAGTCTTTAATGTTCTTGAGTCCCATCTTAAGCAGATGTTTCTCAAATGCCTTTTGAGGCAGAGGCTTCGTTAGTGGGTCTGCGGTATTATCTTCTGAGTCGACACGTTCCATCTTAATGTCTCCTCTACCAATGATATCTCTTATCACGTGGTATCGTCTTTGTACGTGCTTGGATTTCTGATGAGATCTCGGCTCCTTTGCTTGCGCTATTGCCCCATTATTATAACAGAAGATATTAATGGGCTCAGCGATGCTAGGTATCACATCCAATTTCTGGATGAAGTTCCTCATCCAAACACCTTCCTTTGCTGCATCACACGCGGCAATTTATTCTGCTTCGGTGGTTAAATCTACGGTAGTGTCTTGCTTGGAGCTTTTCCAGCTAACCGCACCACCATTGAGGCAGATCACGTATCCTGATGTCGACTTCAAGTCGTCTACATCACATTGGAAGCTCGAGTCTGTATAGCCTTCCAATTTCAATTCTCCTCCATCGTATACCAAGAACAATTCCTTAGTCCTTCTCAGGTACTTCAGAATTGCCTTTACGGCTATCCAGTGCTGCTCACCTGGATCAGACTGGTAGCGACTCGTAACGCTTAAAGCGTACGCTACATTTGGTCTAGTACATAACATACCATGCATTATGCTTCCTATTGAAGATGCATATGGTACTCGAGACATATTGATTCTCACTTCAGGCGTCTTCGGGGCCATAAACTTAGAGAGTACAATTTCATGACTCATTGGAAGCAATCCTCACTTGGATTCTTCCATATTAAATCTCTTTAAGATTTTATCTATGTACTGGGATTGGGAGAGGCTCAGCAATCCTTTTGATCTATCTCTGTAGATCCTTATACCTAGTACAAAGGATGCTTCTCCCAAATCCTTCATTGAGAATTGTGTAGATAACCATGCTTTAGTTTCGGACAACACTTTCACATTGTTTCCAATGAGAAGAATGTCATCAACGTAAAGCACTAAAAATTCAACTGTATTCCCACTGATCTTCTTGTACACGCAAGGTTCGAATACGTTCTTGATGAATCCAAAAGTTTGGATTGTTTCATCGAAACGGATGTTCCAACTTCGGGAAGCTTGCTTCAGTCCATAAATGGATCTCTGGAGTTTACATACCTTGTGTTCATCTCCTTTGGATGGATATATTTTTGGTTGCTCCATGTAGATCTCCTTGTCAATGTCCCCATTGAGAAAGGCAGTCTTCACATCCATCTGCCATATCTCGTAGTTATACCACGCAGCTATGGCCAGCAAGATTTGAATGGATTTAGGCATTGAGACGGGCGAGAAGGTCTCCTCAAAGTCGATACCTGGCCTTTGAGTGTATCATTTTGGCACTAGTCGCGCCTTGTAGGTTATTGCCTCTCCGTTCACTCCAAGATTTCACTTATAGATCCACTTGCAACCCACGGAAGTCACTCCCACTGGTGAATCTACCAAGGCAAAGACCTTGTTTGAGTGCATGGAGTCCAATTCGGATTCCATGGCTTCGCGCCACTTTCCCGAGTCTATGTCTAGCATAGCCTCTTCGTAAGTCCTTGGGTCGGTTAGAGACTGTCCAGTCTCGTGCAGCACAATGTAGTACCTCTCGGGTTCTCTACATTGTCTTTCTGACCTACGAAGTATCGGTGTACTTTCTGGTGCACTTTCATGCTCTTGTTCTCCCACTGCCTGTGGTGACGGGTCAGCTTGATCGACCTCTTCGGTCTTTCAGTTTCTGTGACCTCATCTAGTACTACGTTGTTTTCCTTCTTGTCCACCAAGAAATCCTTCTCCAAGAAGTGTGCGTTCCTCGAGACAAACGTGGTTTGTCTTGTAGGATCGTAGAACTCGTATCCTGTTGAGTTTTTCGGATACCCCACGAATTTGCACAAAGTGGATTTAGTTTCCAATTTATCTCCCACTAGCTTTTTAACGTGAGCGGGAGATCCCCATATGCGCATGAATGCGTATGAGGGTGTCTTGCCAAACCATAATTCGTATGGTGTCTTTTCTATGGATTTAGAAGGTGCCATGTTCAGTATCTTCGTTGATGTGAGGAGGGCATGTCCCCAAAATGAAAGAGGAAGGTCAGTGGCACTCATCATGGATCGAACCATGTCCATCAAGGTTCGATTCCTTCTCTCTGCTACTCCATTTAATTGGGGTGTTGCAGGAGGAGTCCACTGCGATAGTATTCCATGCTCTACAAGATAATTCAGAAATTCATTACTAAGAAATTCTCCACCTCGGTCAGAGCGAAGAGCCTTTATCGTATGAACAAGTTGATTCTCTACTTCCATCTTGAATTCTTTGAATCGCTCAAAGACTTCAGACTTGTGTTTCAACAAGAACACATATCCATAACGACTATAGTCGTCAGTGAAAGTGATGAAGTAATCATAGCCACCTTGGGCGCTTTTTATTAGTGGTCCACATACATCAATATGTTTTAGGTCCAATGTTTGTTTGGCTCGCTCAAGGTTTCCCTTAAATGGCAACTTAGTCATTTTACCCTTTAGACATGGTTCACAAGTTGGCAATTCATCAATGCGATTGATTTCAATCGCGCCAGATGATGCTAACTTTTGAATCCTTGACTTAGATATATGTCCAAGTCGAGCGTGCCATAATTGGGCAGATATTTCATTATCTTTTTTCCTTTTGTTTTGTTGTACGTGCATAACTAACTTAGGTGGTTTTTATGATGTAAAGTCAATATTTCAATGTACCAAATGAAAAACGAAAAACATGAGCTTTTATTAATATCAACATTATCCAAAAACATGAATAAAAGTTTTTCACTAAAACCAGGTACATAAATGAAAATTTTCTAATGACTTTTATCAAACCACCTAAATCTACTTTTGCCTACGGCCTTGGTAGCAGCTCCAGCTCCATTGCCTTATTCAAGGATCCAATCCTCAGGCTCCAGTTGCCTTGTTGCTCCCATCACCTGTAAATCATTACAAAGATGAGAACTCCAGTCAGTGTCTAACACCAAAGATGCACAGTTAATTGAAAAATTAACTTCAACAAGGAATATACCTGTTCGAACTCTCCATAGGTTCGAGCTTAATCATTTCCCTTGACCTTGTGCAGTAAGGAGCTCTGGTTTCCATTTGCTTTGGCTTTGAACGCCGCCCAGTCCTTTCGCCAACCCTCGCTTTCTTTCCAAAAGAAGCTTCGTGTTCCTCGCACATTTGTGGCAGGACATGCACAGTGATCTCTCGCCTCTGGAGATTCAAGTCCGTGATAAATCGGTCATATGATCTAGGAAGAGATTGTAGAATAAGATCCACTCGAAAATCATTGTCCATCACGACACCCATATCATCGAGTTCAGACAGAAGTCGAATCATCTTGTGTACGTGGATTTCGACAGGAGTTTCCCTTCTCTTTCTTGCTTGCAAGAGTTCCCTCGTGATCGCGAATCTGTGATGACCATCTCTAATCCCATAAAGGAATTTGAGATTCGAGAGAATCTCTTTTGCGGATGACATATACTCATGTTGCAAACGCAGATCAAGTGACATATATTCCAACATGTATTCACGAGCTAAGCCATTATCCAGTTTCCATTTGGTGATGCTTTTTCGGAGCTCATCAGGAACATCATGTGAAATAGTAATGGGTGGTGGCACAGACAAAACATATGATATGTTTTCAGCTTCAAACAGTCCATTCAAATGATGCGTCCAGAAATGCAAGTTGGGTCCAGTTAAAATATTGCGTTCAAGTGATGAGATGGACAAATCTCTAAGTGCTCTAAGCTCTTTTGACATCATATCTATAAAACGACGATAGAAGTATTAAATACACGAAAGATTAATTTAAAATGCACAATTTACAAACATGGTTTTTATTTGTAAATTACTCCCACTATTTTAATCAAAATCTTATGCCCCCACATAAGTTTCGGGAATTTAAAATATCCTAGCGGGCTTAAGGCCCAAATGCAATCTCCTAGTACCCACGACTCGTTGGCCATACTATTTGATTCTAGGATTGTCAATTGAGTCGGGCCTACCCGAAGCCCGATGGCTCGGCCCGATTAAATATGACCCGAACCCGAATAATTGTGAGCCGGGCCGATTTTGAGCCATTATATTAAACTCAATCAATTTATGAGCCGAATTTGAGCCTAATAAGGCTCAGCCCGAATAAAGCCCGACCGAATACTACTGCTAATTATTTGTATCAAAATTATTATGTACCAAATATCAAAATCAATTACATACAATTGTACAAGCCAAATGGAAAACATAAAGGAAAAAGATAAAAGAAAGTGATCAAGATTGGGAATTTGGAAGTCTTGGAACACTAATACTATACTTACCTGGAGTAAACATAAACATATATCAATAATTCTATTTCTAGGAAAATGAAATTTTTTATCTAATACAGTAATACAATTAATCACTCATCAGAAAATTTTTCATTAAAAGAAATTACTTTTTATGTAATATGGGTACTTGTCGAAAGAAAAGATTTTGATAAGTATATTATAACATCTGTGACTTGATCTTTAATTTTAAATATTATTTAATGTTTAATATTATGAAGAACAAGTGTGGAATTTACATATTCTTGTCTCGTGTGTATTAAGTAAGAGTGGTTTATTCATATTAGTGCGAATTCTTTTATTTATGGTTTATAAGCCCGATATAAACCCGAAGCCCGAAACGTTACATGAGCTGAGTTTGAGCCAAAACAATTAAAAAATATATGAGCTGAGCTTGAGCCTATAACTATGAAGCCCGATGGTATTTGAGTTTGAGCTATTTAAAGCTCGGCTCACAAGGCCCGTTTGACAGTCCTATTTGATTCACTTCGTGGTCAACTACGTCGTCGGTTAACCATCGTAGCTGACCCTTAAGTTCATTTAACCTCGTTTTTCGATATGAACCCACGACTCGTGAGACATCCATACTTACTAGCGTTAAATCATGTCCAATACTCGTGGAGAGAAATAGTTCAATCCTAGACGCCCCACGACTCGTGAGACAGCGCCTAAAACCTTGATATCCCCTCCCTTGGCACTAAACTCGTGCATCGAGGCAATAGACATCTCATCTTCCTATAGCTCGACCCACGACTCGTGAGACATCAAGCTATATTCATATAATATGCCTAAGACCTAGTAATTGGGTAGGCTCGGACCATAGACACTATTCTTATGCGCCCGTTATTCGATTTAATATTCTAATTGAATTTTAAGTTCAATTGGAGGTTTTAGTTTTCTTGTGCGAGGTCTCATCAGATTATGCTTTATCTTGTTTATGTGATCTATTCTAAGCATGCAAGACATACATCAAAGAATATAAGTAAACATACTTCACCTAGCAGGATATGATTGATCGATTGTCCATCCTATGCGATCCATCACGAGCCTTGTGATGGATCAATTGGTCAGTCTAGGGTGGAAATTAAATGTCCTAACTAATACAGTTTACAAACCCATACATCATGGGCCTTCTTGTAATATCCACCTTGATTGGGCCTCCATGTAATGAATTGGGCCTCCAAGTAATGAATTGGGCCTCTACGTCCTCCAAGGTAATGGGCCTCCATGTGGAACTCCAAGTCTTCATGAGGTCTTCTCGGCTCCAAGCCTAATCTAAGCCTAGCACTCAAGAACATATTCACTCAAGAACATGCATAAATTCACATAAGGGCATAAATGTAAATTTACCGGCTCCTTTAATTTTAATTCACAAAATTTATCCAAGTTAATTAATTTTGAATTAATAATTAATCTCTAAGATTAATTAACTCTTACTTGAGTTCTAAGTAATCTACAAAACTTATTTTGATTAAAATTGGTTAATTAAGATAGTTTCCAAATCTCCAAGATTCCTATCTTATCCAAAACTCTAAGTTTCCCAATGTTCCTAAATCTCCAAGATTATCAAGATAATCCTATTTTGACTAGATCAGTTAAATAAGGTAGTGTTTAAATCTAACAAGATAACTACCTTATCCAAAAACTCCAAGTTTTCCAATCTTCCAAAATTCTAAGATTTTAAGAATTTTCAAAATAGGCAGAATTAGAGTCATCAACCATCGATGCCAATCGAGGACTGCCATGTGGACAGCACACGCGCGGACACGAAGTCCGCGCGTGCACTGCCTGCGGCAGCCGCCGCTGCACGTGGTCGCGTACGGCAGCAGGCAGCCGCGCACAGAAGCACACGGATAGCAGCCTGTAGGTTGCTGCCGTGCGCCGCGTGCGCGGCCAGCGTGCTGTTCGCACGCTGCCATGGGCAGCGGCTTGCGGTGGCCGCCAAGCCGCGATGCGCTGCCGCGTACCCCCGCGTGCCACCACGGGTTGGGTCCAAAAAAATTTTTTTGTTGTTTTTCGATTACTTGTTGATTTAATTAAATTCAGATCCAATTAAATCCTAATTAAATTTTTTGTTGTTTTTCGATTACTTGTTGATTTAATTAAATTCAGATCCAATTAAATCCTAATCCAAAAACAAAATTAATACGATAAAATTTTCGAATCAAAATTTTACATTAACTCTAGGTTAACATATCTACGTCCTAAAACATGCAAAGTTAAAGAACTAACCATACATAAATCAAACATAGGATTTATAACACATAATTTGCAAATTCATATATATACAAAGCCTAGAGTTGGCTCTGATACCACTGATAGGATTCGGTAAGATAAACAGCCCTGGCACAACGTAATTTAAAATTTTATAGGACCTCTTACGGAATCTTGCCAGGATAATCTCTAGTTGTATATATATGAATAAAATAACGACAAGAATAATTAGATCCAAATTATACCTGTCTCCTTGCAAATCCAAGTATCTCAGCAAAGTTGCCTTTTCTCCCTCGGTTGAGTCGATCCAAAGTCCTGCTAGTAGCGCCCCACGTGTTGCGCCTCTACGAGTTGATACACCACAATATCAGGAAAATTAATATAACCTAATCGACTAGAACATAGGGTATATTAATATCTAGGATTAAAGAACGACTTAGGAGCTAGCATCGAAAACAAAAAATTCTTCCAAAGAGGAAGAAGGGTTCAGCCGATTTGGTGTAGGGAGAGGGAGAGAGAATTTTTCCTTTGCTCAGTTTTTGCTCTTAGAGTTGTGTGTGTGAGACAACTGTAAGTAACCTACTTATAGTTATCTCCCTAACCTAGTCCTCTTAGGATTATGACTTTAATTCTCCTACATGGGTCATGGCTCTCTTTAATTAGAAGACCAAGTCTTCCTAATTAATCCATGGTCCAATAAATTAATTTGATCAGGCTTTATTTAATCTCCCAATTAAATAGCCCAATTAATTAACTACTCTCCCAATTAATTAAATTTGACTCCAAGTCTATTTAATTAATTTTTCCTTTAATTAATTAAATCCAACTTAATTAATTAGCTCACAAATTAAATTCCAATTTAATTTATGATCTTGATCCAATTCCAATCGGATCCATTTTAGCTCCAATTGGTCGACCCAGTCGACCCACCCATTTTAATCGACCCAGTCGATTATAGACCCAGTCGACCCAATCGACCCAGTCGATTCGATCGACCCAATTTGTTCTCTTTTCCTCGATTTCGCTTCATGTGTATTGTGTATGCCCCCATAGGTTCACCACATAATTGGCCGTGGATTATAATTAAATATAATTTAATTATTCGAGCAACATCTACTCTAAATCAATCGAACAATCTGTCGATTGATCATTCCAAAATTAGCACCCCTGCCAATTTGGGAATTCTCCCACACTCCACGGTCGATGTCCAGCCACAAGCCCATGGAGCCCAATCACTGGTGAATTAATTCAGTGAACCTTTTAACTCATTTACAATTTCCATATACGACATAATCTCTCCATTGATCAATCTCCCAGTCGAGACATAAGGGTATGGTATTTCATCGGTCTCCCTTTTATCTTGTCTTGACCTTATGTATTCTGGTCTCGCAGTAAATTCTCTTTGACTGAATCTTTATGAGCTACTTACATAAAGTCGTCAGATACCTTGGCCAAGGACTTTACCAGAATTAATTTCTCGCAGAAATCCATAGGAGAATTTCCCAACCTATCAAGACGGATCAATGGATCCTTTGTTGATGATATGTATCTGCATACGAGTTCCTCTATACCCAATATGAGTCCACAGAGACTTTCTGGTGATCTCCAGTCAGTCGGAACTCATATCAAAGCATAGACGTTCTCGTACCAGATAAACCCTAGCATCTCAAGTAATTAGGGATCGTTCCTCGTATACTATTGTATATTGGAATAACTTCAACCCCGATATGCGACTACCGCTTCCGTGGTGAGTTATTTCCTAATTGGGGTATTCAATGCGCTTGCCATCCCAGCAAGCCACCCACTTATGTGTATCGACTATCCCAGTCACGCTCGTGGATCCCAGCGTTCTCCAGTTCATTGGAGTACACACAATAGTGAGAGTCTAACCGAATCCAACGATGTCCTATCTCGATTGGATTCTACGACTCTTGAATATGTTCTAGATCACGGCCTTGGAGATCAGTCCACGGGTTGTCCCATAGCCCTGTGATCTAAGGACTTCTATCCTTATGCGTAGATAATTATTACATAAGATAAAGATGACCATTTAATAAAGTGCTTTTATTAATCAAAATTGAATAGTTCCTCATTTATTACAATAAATGATAGCCATACAGCTGGCTTGCAGGACACTATTTCTATCATGAAGTAACCTACAAAAACAGCTTCATCAGCCTTTTCTGCAAAAGTAGTAAGGTGATTTTTCCCATTATTTAACACAAAGCATTTACAACCAAAAATTTTAAAGTAATGAATGTTTGGCTTCCTGTTGTTCCAAACTTCATATGGATTATTGTTTTGATTTTTATTGATCATTCATCTGTTCTGGGTGAAGCAGGTTGTATTTGTGGCTTCTGCCCAGAATCTTTGAGGCAGCTTTGCTTCAGTTATCATGGTTCTGG
Organism: Penstemon eatonii; assembly: GCA_038501285.1. Taxonomy (NCBI): domain Eukaryota; kingdom Viridiplantae; phylum Streptophyta; class Magnoliopsida; order Lamiales; family Plantaginaceae; genus Penstemon; species Penstemon eatonii. Next base: position 61,662,362 of record CM076715.1, on the reverse strand, counting down.
TAGCTTCCTTTAGAGTTCTGTTTCTCCTTTCAGCAACTCCATTTTGTTGAGGGGTTCTGGCAGCAGAGTACTCATGACTGATGCCTCTGATGTTACAATACTCTTCAACAGTAGAGTTTGTGAACTCAGTCCCTCTATCTGATCTGATCTTTAATATCTTCATGTTTTTCTCATTTTGGATCAGCTCCATCAGATTAATAAGATGCTCCTTGGTTTCACTTTTCTTCTTCATAAAAATCACTCAAGTGTATCTTGAGTAATCATCCACAACAGCTAGGCAGTACTTCTTTCCACCATTGCTGATTGGATCAATGGGTCCAAATAAGTCCATATGTAGCAGCTCCAAAATTCTTGTAGAAGATTGGTGCTTCTTGCTCTTGAAAGATGACTTGATTTGTTTACCCTTCTGACAAGCGTCACATAGCTTATCTTTGCTCATGACTGTTTTTGGAATTCCTTCTACCAAATCATTATTGATTAATCTGTTTATGATCTTGAAATTCACGTTATTCATCCTTTTGTGCCACAACCAACTAACTTCACTTGGTGTAGATGCCACCAAACAAACATTTGAATTATTGTCCACATAATTCCAGTCGACTATGTAGACATTTCATTGTCGTCTTCCAGATAAGATGACCTTCTTTGTACCAATCTGTTCAACATAGCACTTATCTGATGAGAAGATAACTGAAAATCCCATGTCACAAAATTAACTTATGCTCAGCAAATTGTATTTGAGTCTTTTAACATAAGAGACGTCAGATATCTCAATGTTGCCTTTTATTATCTTTCCACACGCCACAATCTTGCCTTCTTTGCTGTCTCCAAATGTTACATTAGGACCGTCCACAACAACGGCATCAGTCAGCTCATGTATGTTTCCACACATGTGCCTTGAACATCCACTGTCCATGTACCAGATTTTCTCTACTTTACTCCAACTCCTAATCCTAACCTACAAAACAAAATAAAATTGTTTTACGTACCCTTTATTGAGAGGGTCATGGAGGATTAGTTCCATCCTTGACAACCCAAGATGTTGAAGTCTTAGGCTTCTGAGATTTGACAGGAGCATGAACATGTTTATCTTTATCATATTCAGCAGATATGTTATGTTGATAATCAGTATGATAAGGATGATGTTCATAAGCAGAATAAGATGCATGATAAGCAGGATATGCATGCATTGGATGAGCAGGGTAAGGTGCATAGTAAGCTGGAAATTAAGATGCATGATATACAGGTGGATATGCAGCAGGTTACATATAATATGATGACTCATTTTCATACAAAGCATTTTGATTTTTCTTATTCTTATGCTTTTTTGGTTTACTAGATGCTTGCTCATTAATAGACGACTTAGTTTTATTTCTAGTCTGATTGGTTTTACTCTTATCAGCAGACTTCCTAGGACTCTGATGTTTAGTTTTACCAGTCTATTTTTCTAATTTTGGCTTTTTGCTCTTCTTAGCCTTAGGAGCTTTCTTCTCCTTTTATTATTTCTTAGGTGAAGCGGGTTTAAGAGTCTGAACATACAAAATGACCTTACTATTGTCAGCAGATATAAACTTTTCAGTATGGTTCAGTTCTAGCTTATCCTGTTCTAATGGAATCTTCTGTTTACTAGACATATGAGTGGATGCAACAGATGACTTATCATGTGACTCAATGACATTTTCAAGTTCCATGATTTTACCTTTATATACTTCACATTCATCTTTTAGAGATTCATTTTCTTGCTCAAGCAGTTTGTATTTAGCTGATTCTTTTGGTTTTTCAACCTTAAGTTTCAGTGAACTATTTTGCTCTCTTAGCAATATCATCTCTTCCTTAAGCTTTGCAAATGCATCAACAAGACATATATTATTGACTACCATTTGCTCAAATGAATTAAATAATTCATTTTCAAGAGGAGTTACCTCATCCTCAGAGTCATGAGATTCCTTAGCCATCAGACAGATAAGAGCAGGGTTCTCATCTTCAGTAGACTCTTCTTCAGACGTATCTAAGTCTGAATCAAACGAGTAGATAGCAGCAAGCTTTTCTGCTTCGGCCATCAGTACCTTGCCTTTCTGATGTTTTCTTTCCTTTCTGATTTTCTTCTCTTCTTCAGTATACTTTTCAGCTTTAGGATATGGACAGTCTCTGATGAAGTGTCCCAATTTCCTGCAATTGTAACACATTAGTTTGGATTTATAAGCATCATTTTCATGAGAAGAAGAAGTAGGGTTAAAAGTAGAAGCATTGTTGTATTTGTTCTTCATTTTTCTTTTGTAGAACTTCTTGAAATTGTTCATCAGCAATGCAACGTCTCCAGCAGTGTACTCCTTTTTGTTGAGTAGTGTGGCTTCATCAGATGAGTCCACTTCTTTGATTTTGTGTGATGTTCTTCTTGGGTTTTCAGCAGCAACTAGTGTAGCTGTGGGGCCTGAAGTTGAGGTTTCTTCAATACCCATTCTTGGCAGTTTATACTCGTATGCCTTGAGTACGGAGAACAGCTCGGTAAGAGAGATTTTTCCCAAATCTCTTGATTCTTCCATGGCTGTCACATTCATGTTGAACTTCGGAAGCAAAGCCTTCAGTACTCTGACAGTGATCTCTTTGTCAGTGAAGGTCTTTCCCAGCTTAAGAACTTCATTCAGCGTCCTTGTAAACCTTGTATCCATCTGATCAATGGTTTCCGTAGACTTCATCTTGAAGTTGTCTAACTTTTATAAAGCAACACTCATCTGGTGCTCCTTTATGGCGTCGTTTCACTCATGTCACGAACCTTGTCCCACATTTCCTTTGCAGTTTTGCAATGCTTGACTTTGTCAAACCTGTCATTTTCCAGGGCTTTGGTCATGATGAAACGGCCAACTTTGTCAAGATTGAACAACATGATTTCTTCAGCTGTCATCTCTTGAAGATCTTTTTCCACCACAATGTCTACTTCATCGACCTTTATTGTCTTGGTGAATTTGAATGGACCTTTAGTGATACATGTAAACATGTTGTCATTATAAGCAGCAAGGAAGATTTCCATTCTAATCTTCCAATCTTCGAAGCTCATACCGCCAATGTGGGGAACATGGCTGATACAATTAGGGGTGAGCATTCCGTCCGAAACGGACCGAACCGAACCGATTTTAGGTTCAAGCCCGGTTAGGTCCTAAAAAATTGAGGATCGTTTACCGGACCGAAATATTCGGTCCGGTTCGGTACAAAAACCGATCATTTCGATTTGATCCGGTTCGGTCCAATATATACCGAATTTTCTCCTTTTTGCTCCAATATGTACAAAAAATGAGGGGTGAGCGGCTTTATTTTTGCAAAAAGGGGGTGGTCAGTATTTTGAATTGGAAACAGAGAAGGGTGTACAGTCAGAGGGTAAGGGGTGGGTGTAGGTGGGGACCACAACTTTTGGGGAGAGTAAAAACTTGCTTTTCTTCTCTCTCCCATTCTTTAATTGTTTTAATTTCTCTCTCTATATCTCTGTGTGTATGTGATGTTGTATAAAAATGTTCAGGGCAAAAATGGAATAAGCCCTTCGATCTATAACAACATCACAATAATGAAATAAGGTCTGCACACTTATATCGAGAGAAAAATTGTATTGTAATTGTAATAATAAGTTGAGTTTCATTCCGTTCCCTTTGTTCGGAAATAGGGCGACCTATTTATAAGTACATACAGGGGTACAATAGTCTTTTCAGGAAAGACGTTACAAGTAATAAATACAAAAACGTTACAGACGTTACGAATTTATGATAAAGACATTACTAACGTTACAAGATTTAAATGATAAAGACGTTACAGATCTCTCATTTATGTCAACTTAGTGTAATCTCTTAATCGCCCTCGGGTACAAAATTTGGACACATCATATTGCCCCCCAGTTTCGGGAATAATTACGCGAGCGTTTATTGTCGAAACTTGATTCAAGTATCTGAGCATTGTAGCTACCTACTTCATACCTCCATATGTGATAAATAAGCGCGTAGCACTGCCTCGTTAAAACCTTGCCAAGAAAAACCCATTGGGACAAAAATTTGGGCGAACGAAAAAGAGTACAGTGCTTAGACACGCTTCCTTTGTAAATTTGGTGAAGAGTAGGGATGATTCTTTTCTTTAGCTGCTCTTTCTTATATGGAGTAAACATTCTTCTTGATATTTGTTTGTCAAAAGTTGCCTCCCAAAGCCACAATTACATGTAAAACACAAATTTGTGTGGTCAAATATGATAACTTGAAAGTAAATGTAGTAAAAATAAATTTATATTTCAGCCACAAGCGTAACTTGATTCACTCTATTTGTTTATTTTATAGTATTCGTCGCTGTCGTTATTGTCGTCTTTTTTTTTTTTTTTTTTGTGGTGCCGAGAGACGACCGGACTACCCCTTTTGATCGTTGAAGGATGACCAATTGACCCCCTAGCATTTTGTGGAGGAATGATCGATTTACCCTTTTTTGATCTCTAGAGATGACCGATTTACCCTCGATCGTTTAGGGATGACCGATTTACCCTTTTTTGATCGTTGAGCAATGATCGATTTACCCTTTACTTTTTTAGGGATGATCATTTACCCTTTTTTATCGTGAAGAGATCATCGGTTTACCGTTTGTAGTTTTAGAGATTCATTTAATATTGGCTTCCATCAGTTTACCGTTTGTAGTTTTAAAGATTCATTTAATATTGACTTCATGTGTCCGTAAATAAATAATATAATTTAATTTAACTAAAAGACATAAATTGTAATTTTTACCTACTCCTTTGTGTATTTCTGCAATCTTGAGATACTTCAGGGTCAACTTTGTAATTCTCACTAATTTCTGGAGGTCATTATAAATTTCTGCAGAACTTCTGTATGGGCTTAGCCATTTTTCTCCACTAAATGTAGACTGTAGACTGTATAGGCTGAAACTCATATTTCTTTAAACGAGAGGGAGGATTTGCATGTTCATCAAAGTGCAGGGGCAGATTTGTAATTCGTTTTATATAGTTGATTGTGTGAAACGGTGCTACCATTCCGTTATGACAAAAAAATCTTCATCAACCAGAATTGACCTGTGAAATAACTCGCATGGTCTTTAGGCTCGGCATGCCCGCAGCAAATTTCTTCCAAAAAATGCTTTTTTTCTTCTAATGATGCAGACCAGTCGTTTCCCACAGACGGCGCCAATTATGATGTTGTATAAAAATGTTGAGGGAAAAAATGGAATAAGCCCTTCGATCTATAACAACATCACAATAATGAAATAAGGTCTGCACACTTATATCGAGAGAAAAATTGTATTGTAATTGTAATAATAAGTTGAGTTCCGTTCCGTTCCCTTTGTTCGGAAATAGGGCGACCTATTTATAAGTACATACAGGGATACAATAGTCTTTTCAGGAAAGACTTTACAAGTAATAAATACAAAAACGTTACAGACGTTACGAGTTTATGATAAAGACTTTACTAACGTTACAAGATTTAAATGATAAAGACGTTACAGATCTCTCATTTATGTCAACTTAGTGTAATCTCTTAATCGCCCTCGGGTACAAAATTTGGACACATCAGTATGTATATGTTGTTTCTCAACTTCTTTCTTTTGTGGCTTGTCTTTACACAATTGGACAAAAACAGTGCTGGAGGACGAGGTGGCGGCGCTGGCTGGTCGGCTGGAGAAGGAGCAAGGAGGTTGAAGAAGTAGATCTGCTGCTGAAATGTTGTGAGATCTTGTAGTGAGTTATACGCGTACAAATGTATTAAGTATAAAATACAGTATGTATATATGTAAAGGCAATTAATTTATTGTCTTTCTCCTCGTTGAGAACTAAGAAACGAAAGAAAAGAAGAATGGTGGAGCGGCGAGTGTCGAAAATGATATCTTTTAGAATCTGTTGGTTTGAATTTGGTGGTATCTTTCAATTTTCACTAGTATACAGATCTAAAAATCTCTCTCTCTCTCTTCTCTCTGAACATATAATTAGGGCTGAAAAAAAAAAATCGGTTCACCGGTTCGATTCGGGAAATCGACCGGTTTTACTGAAAATCGACCCCTATAAAGGGTCGGTTCTGAGGCAAGAACCGACTACCGAACCGATTTCCCGGTTCGGTTCGATCGGATGACCGAACCGGGCTCAGCCCTAGATACAATCTATTTTCAAAAAGTTTTTGATTTTTCAAAAATATTCTCTTTTTGAAAAGGTTTGAAAACCTTTGAAAAACACTAGGATCAAGTCCGTTGATCAGGCAGCTTATTCTAATGAACCACCGAACTAATTACTAGTATCAAACTAGAGAAAGTCTAGTATAAAACTAGATAAAATATCTACATTCGTGAGAGTTGAACCCATGACCTCCTGGTCATGGAGCCTTATCCCTAACCACTTGGCTAAGTCCTATTGGCAAATGGGCTTGAATTATTGAAACAAACATAATACTTTTGAGCAAATTAATTTTTTATTCACTGTATGGCCATTTAGTTTTTCTTCTTAAAACACCTTCAAATTTAATTATGTTGTAAATAATTTAAATTATATGAATGTCCATAACTCCCAAATAATATTCTCACAATTAAATATAATTTTGTAACCCCCTAATAAATTGTATATTCTCATTTATGTTATTTTGTAACCTACATTTTGTATTTGAATTTCAAGGCCTATAAATAGTGCCTATGTATGATGCTTGTAAATCCTAATTCACATGAATAAGAAATACTTTATCTATTATTTTACTCTCTACATTTTAGTTGTCTTCTTATTTTAGTATAATTTTATAACACGTTATCAGCACGATATGTTCTATCTTTTGATTCAAAGTTAGCTAATCAGATCCGTAAGAAAATTCATATTTCTCACTTCAAAAGGTAAAATCGAATCGACGAAAGGGTGAGATGGTGAGTTATTTATTTTCTTCTATATTATATATTTTATATCATATGTTTTACGCTTATACGAACATTAGTATTTATATTAACAAAGGGAATAGATGAAATCTATGTTGTTGCCTCAGTAAAGTTTGTAGCCGAGAAAGTTGGAATTATGACATTAATCATCTTACTAACCTCGATTCCATAAGAACTTTGTCAGTTAAAGTGAGGTTTGATCTTTAAAATGTCACCAAGTTAGAATAAATATTATGTCATATTTTCCTATGTTATATGGCATGTATATCAATATACAAATTTCAAAGAATCAAATAGTTGATGGCTACTTCAACTTAGATTTGATTAAATTTCGGAGTAGTTGAAGAATTTGTTATTATATCAAGAACTTGAAGTTCTTAAAATTAAATATTATAGGCCCGAAGCCTAAATGATAAAATTGAGAATTTAAACGTTTTGGTTCATTTTTATATTAGGCTTGAAGCCTAGGTTATAAAATCAAACCCGAAGATTTGAGTTTTTAACATTTTATATGACATGGATTTATATTGGAATCCATTGAAATGCAAAGAGCCTCAAAATACAATCATAAAATGAAAAATGAGACGATTGATAAAGATAAAGTGAAGGCAATGCTTCATTCGTAATTTCATCTTATAGGATTGAAATTTCAATATATTTTTTAGTAGAGGACCCATTTGTCCTAAAATATTTGGAGGAATGTGAATTGAACTGTCCATCTTCTAGTCCAAGATAACCGAAAAATTAATGTTCATGTTTACCATTGGCAAGAATTGATAATATGTTTTTAAGGCATGCATTTTATGGATGAATTTATGGATAAAAGCATGTGTTGCCATTGAGAATTCTATTAAGAATATCTAGTTTAATGTATTATCATATATTTTGGCTAATATTCATAGCCTTGAAAGGTCGAGATTTCTTACATCGACAATTAGAATATTTATAATTACGGGACTAATATGGACTTGCATTAAGAGAGTTCAACTGTAGACATTTTCTTTCAAAAGCTTGCTATGAAAGTTTGCACCTGAAGTTGCACAATTTTAAATTGAGAAATGAAATCCACGATTAAAAATTATTTTTCAATTTGGAGATTAAATATTACAACTATCGAAATCCTAAATTCTTATTAAGTAGCAATACTGTGGAGAGATTTTAAGCAATACTATCAATTGAATTTTGGTAGTTGAAAAGATGAAACATTGATGAAAAATCATAACTCCTATTATGACTGATATGAATTCCTTGAAATGGATGTAAATGTGAATATAATGATTTATTCCTATGAGTGAACGTACATAATTCATTCTCAGAAATGAATGGGGCACATTAGATATTGACATGAATTATGCATGATCAATTTTTTTATTATGTATTGTATTTCATATAATGATTGCATAGTACCACTCGATGCGAAAAGATATAGTGGCGGAAAGATATAGTGGTAAAATTTGACAAAAACAATGCTATGCAAATTGATTCTACAAAGCGTCAAAATGACACTTGTTGAAATAAACATTCATCAAGTAAAAATGAATTACGACGATGTAAGTGACATACTTGATGGTAATGATTGAACCACTTAACATTACTAATTTGGATTTTGATAATTTCTATCGGGATAAGTAGAGCTAACAGAAATTATAAAATAATAATGATTAATGTAAAATTAAGTTTATGGCGTAACGTTTTGTGATTAAATTTATGAATTTTTCATATGACTTATTATATTTCAATTATGTATTTATGTATGGTTTGAGTGAATGGTAAAAATATATGTGATAAAAGTCAATGCATGGCAATTCATATTAAAAATTAAGATTATATATTATATGCTTGAAATGTAAATATGATCTTCTCATGTTGTTTATGATTTTAAAGAAATGTTTATTTCTTAAATAGATAAATAAAAAGAAACGTAGATATATATATATGATATTCTTTATGCCTTATTTGTGTTTATTTATCTTATATCATGTCGTGGTTAAAAGTAAATGAAAACTGGTTAACTTTCATTTGATTAAATTATTCACGAAGTCATGAGCTATATGAGGTTACTTTGATATGATTATTGAGCTTATGAATCCTTAATAATAAGTAAAGACTTATTATTTTGATTAACCTCATTTATTTAAGACTTCAAATGTGGGGATTTTATAGAAATGTGTTTGTACAATTGAAACACATATTACAGTAAACCAGAAGTTTACTGATCAAAATAGATTTGGCATGAATGGTTAGACCATCCCGGATAAACTATGATGCAAAAAAAAAAATTAATAAGATTTCATATAGATCTTCAACTGAAGAACCAGAAGATTCTTCAATTCAAAGAATCATTTTGTGCTGCTTTGTTCTCAAAGTCAATTGATTACTAAATCATTTCAATTAAGAATGGGTGAGAATCTCCAGCATTTTTTGAAACACATTCAATGTGATATATGTGGGCCCACTCATTTTTCTATGTGGATTTTAATAGATGCATCTACACAAATGTGACATATTTGTTTATTGTCAACCTGCAACCTTGATGTTTGTGGGATTATTTGCGCAAATAATTAAATTAAGAGGACAATTTTGAGATTATGGAATTAAGACGTATTAATAATGCTGGTGAATTCATATATCTGATTTTCAATGACTATTGAGAGTCATGTTGCCCATATTCATACACAAGATAATTTAATAGAATTATTCATCAAACGCCTCCAGTTAATTGCTAAAATTATTAATGAGAACAAAACTTTTGTTCAACATGTAAATATATTGTTTTACATGTAGCAGCACTTGTGTGCATCATGCCAACAAATTATGATAATTTCTCCCTGATGAAACTAACGTTTGGTCAGAAGCCAAACATTTCCCATCTTAGAATTTAAGGATGTACGACATATATATTACATTTGCTCCACCACAGACACACAAAGATGGGTCCTCCATAGAGGTTGAGAATATATTTGGGATATGAATCCCCATCCATAATAAGTATCTTAAACAAATGACTGAAAATTTATTTACGACATGGTTTGTCGAATGTCATTTTGATGATATAATATTCCTAACATCAGGGGGAGGTAATAAAGAGCTGGTAAAAGAAATTACACGAAAAAGATTAAACATTATCTTCTCTAGATCCTCGAAAAAAAAATTAGTGTACACTAGAAGTCCAGAAGATAATTATTTGCAAAATATTGCAAATCAACTGCCAGATGAATTTACTAATATAAAAAGAGTTACTAAATCTCATATACCAGCTAGATATGCTCCAATGAAATCTATTGGTTCCAATGATAAAAATCCTGTAAAATAAGGAGCTAACATTGAAGATGGTCATATAATGGAGGCAAGCACTCATGAAGAGTCGCAAGACATAACTATTAGATAATACCCCAGAAGAGGTTCAGGTACCTGAAAATAATAAATAAAGAGATCTCTATAAGTTATGTCACTACGAGAGAAAGATGGAACCGAAATAAAACAGTTGTCGACAACAATTTTGCATATAATGTGCTGTGAAAATTATAAACGAGAATGAGGATCTTGAATCTAAATCTGTTGAAGAATGTAGTCATAGAATAGATTGGCAAAAATGGAAAGACGCAATTCAAGCAGAATTAAGTTCACATTCGAAACGTGAAGTCTTTGGACCAGTAGTCCAAACACCCAAATGAGTAAAACCTGTTGGGTATAAATGGGTATTTGTGCGAAAACGAAATGAGAAAAATGAAGTTGTTAGATATAAAGCACGACTAGTAGCACAAGGGTTTTCACAGAGACCTGGAATTGATTATGAGGAGACTTATTCTCCTGTGGTGGATGCAATTACGTTTAGATATCTTATTAGTCTGGCAGTACGTGAAAAACTAGATTTGCGTCTAATGGATGTTGTTACAGCCTATTTATATGGCTCGCTGGATACAGAAATTTATATGAAAGTCCCTGAAGGATTTAAAATTCCCAATGCATGTGGAAACTCCCGGGAAAATTGTTCAATACGCTTGCGTAAATCTTTATATGGACTAAAACAATCTGGGCGTATGTGGTATAATCGGCTTAATGAATACTTGTCAAAAGAAGGTTATAAAAGTGATCCAGATCAGAGTTTGTTATAATAACTGTTTATGTTGATGATCTGAATATTATTGGAACTCCAGAAGAGCTTCAAAAAGCAGTTGATTATTTAAAGAAAGAATTCGAGATGAAAGATCTTGGAAAAACAAAGTTTTGTCTCGGTCTGAAGATCGAGCACTTATCAAACGGAATTCTTCTTCATCAATCAACTTATATAGAAAAGATTTTAAGACGATTCTACATGGATAAAGCTCATCCGCTAAGTACCCCAATGGTTGTAAGATCGCTAGATGTGAAAAAAGGCCCTTTTCGTCCTCGTGAGGATAATGAAGAACTCCTTGGTCCTGAAGTACCATATCTCCGCGCTATAGGAGCATTGATGTATCTTGCTAAAAGTACACGCCCTGATATATCTTTTGCTGTAAGTTTATTAGCAAGATTTAGTTCTTCTCCTACTCGTCGACATTGGAATGGAGTGAAGCATATATTTCGATACCTCCGAGGAACAATTGATATGGGGTTATTTTATACCAATAATTCAAAATCACAATTAGTTGGCTATGCTGATGCGGGATACTTATCTGATCCACATAAAGCTCTATAACAGGTTATGTGTTCACAAATGGAGGGACGGCTATTTCATGGCGTTCTATTAAACAAACTTTAGTTGCCACTTCCTCAAATCATGCAGAAATAATCGCAATGCATGAGGCAAGTCGAGAGTGCGTTTGGCTAAGATCGATGACTCATCATATCCAAGGGATGTGTGGTATAATATTTGAGAAAAATACCCCAACAATTTTATATGAAGATAACACAGCCTGCATAGCTCAACTAAAAGAAGGTTACATTAAAGGAGATAGAACGAAACATATTTCACCAAAATTCTTCTTCACTCATGATCTTCAGAAGAATGGTGATATAGATGTTCAACAATTCGTTCATCTGAAAATCTAGCAGATTTGTTAACCAAGGCATTGCCAACTGCCACATTAGAGAAATTGATTAATAAAATTGGGATGTGTCGACTTAAATCCATTAAGTGATTTTGTTATCAGGGGGAGTAAATACATGTTGCACTCTTTTTTCCTTAACTAGGTTTTTGTCCCACTGGGTTTTTTCTAGTAAGGTTTTTAACGAGGCACATAACTATTTTATGGACATCCAAGGGGGAGTGTTGTAAATAATTTAAATTATATGAATGTCCATAACTCCCAAATAATATTCTCACAATTAAATATAATTTTGTAACCCCCTAATAAATTGTATATTCTCATTTATGTTATTTTGTAACCTACATTTTGTATTTGAATTTCAAGGCCTATAAATAGTGCCTATGTATGATGCTTGTAAATCCTAATTCACATGAATAAGAAATACTTTATCTATTATTTTACTCTCTACATTTTAGTTGTCTTCTTATTTTAGTATAATTTTATAACAAATTACATTTACTTTTCGTACTAAAAGTGGCTCAATAGTCAATACCTCTAATAAGTTACAGGACTAAAAAGTTTATTTTATCAAATTTTGTCCAAGGAAAAGCAGACACTTTGACTTAGAGTTTCTTTCTCCTTCCTCCAAATCCAGTGAAAATTATCCAAAAAAAAAAAAAAAAAACAAGATACCAGTGAAGAAGATGAGGGGAAATACTGCCACTAATCTGATTCGAAAAGGAATTGAGAGTAAGTTTCGATATCTTTCTTACTGCTCAAAATTTCACATTGACAGCCACAAAAACTACAAACCTAGAAGATTTCCCAATTCAAGAGGTGGAAGATGCTAATTACATGTTTCTTGATATGCTAAAAATGCGACCTCAGCCTTCTATTATCGAATACACCAAACTATTGAATTTGGTAGTCAAAATGAAACAATATTATGCTGCCCTCAATATGTTTGACGAAATGTGTGAACTGGGTGTCCCCGTCAATGAATACACCATGACCATTGCGATTAATTGTTATTGTCTTGTCAATAGAGTAGATTTCGGGTTTGCAATCTTAGGAAGCTTCTTCAAGCGCGGCTACGAACCAAATACAACAACCTTCACCACTCTCCTTAAAGGGCTATTCTTAGAGAAGAAGGTGGTCGAGGCAGAAAAATTGTTCAAGAAATTGTTGAGATATAAAATTTGTGAGCATGATGAAGTTATGTTCCTCACTGTGATCGACAGGGTGTGCAAAGCAGGGAACACTCTTTCAGCTTTTCATTTGCTTGGGCTATTGGAAAAAGGAAATTACAAACCAAATGTCCAAGCCTATAGTGCAGTAATTGATAGCCTATGCAAAAATAGAAGGGTTGATGATGCTCTCCAACTCTTAGCCAGGATGATTGACAGGGGAATTTCGCCTGATGTCGTCACGTATAATTCGGTTATCCAGGGATTATGCGATTTCGGTAGATATGGTGAAGTTTTAAATTTACTAAATGACATGGTGGCTCACAAAATTTCTCTTGACGTGTTTACATATAATATATTGATGGATTCATTTTGCAAGGACGGAAAGGTGAAAGATGCAGAAGATATGTTGGAAATTATGAAGCAAAGAAATATTGATACTAATATCGTCACTTACAATACACTGATTGATGGATATTGTTTGCGAGGAGAAATGGGAAAAGCAGGAAAAATATTTCATTCGGTTGTGCAGTCAGGCCTCAAGCCTGATATTACCACCTACGGTAGTTTGATTAATGGATATGGGAAGAAAGGTAACGTGGATGAAGCTTGGAGACTCTTTCTTGAAGCTCCTTGTAAAGGGTTGGAACACACAACTATTACCTATACCTCCATGTTACATGGATTATTTTGTGCTGGTAGAATCGATGCTGGTTTGAAGCTTTTTCATGAGATGCAAGTTCGTCAAGTGATTCCTAACTTAATGACTTATAGTGTGTTGTTGGATGGCTTATGTAGAAATCAGCGAATTGAAGAGGCATTTTCATTTCTACATGCGATGGAATGTAATGGTGTTAATCCTAACATAGTAACGTATACTATCCTCATTGATGGATTGTGTAAGAACGGAAAACTCGACTCTGCAATAAAACTTTTCAATGAACTTCCTTCCAAAGGTTTGCAACCTAATGTTATAACACATAGCATCATCATCGGTGCACTTTGTAAAGAAGGGATGATAGAAAGGGCCAAAAATTTGCTTATGAAAATGGAAGAAAATGGTTGCTTGCCTAGTAATGACACATACAATATTTTTATGCGGGGTTTTCTTAGAACAACGAAGAATATTGACGAGGCAATCCCACTTTTGGAAGAAATGACGAGAAAAGATTTCTCACCGGATACGGATACTATGTACTTGTTACTTGATTATCTGAAAGGTGAAGACCAGGATGGTGTTCTTTTTAGTTTGATACGGAAGTTGAAGGCAAAAAAGTAAATACGTCGTTTCTGGCTGGTAAAGTAAATATTGATTTTCCTACATGCTTATGTCACTCATTGGTTATTTTCGTTGCTAATGAAAGTTTCATCAATATTTTGAGTTTGTGTTATGGTGATAAATAGGTGCTTCATCAGTTCATAATATTTAATATGTTCTACTAGAAAATTATGAAAATGTTGAAACTTTACTTTGGAATAATATGTTGCGATAAAGTGTGGGGAAGTCATTACAAATCACAAGAAAATGCGATTTAAGTATACCATTTGTTCAATATCCTAATTTCTTGTAGCATAGTGTTTTCAGAATTTACTTATTTCTTGGGGTATTTTAACAGGTTCTCCATAGTAGATTTCATATAATTGTTTAAAATACATGCCTGAAATGGAGGGAGGAAACTGAAGGTTATACGTTTTGTAATTTCAATACTGGATATTTCTCTGTGGAACTTTATTCATGAAGTTTGGTTGGAAATGGAAGTGGCATTTTTTGTACTTTTAACTGCATGATAAATGTAGGAGCCCGCAGAGACATAGTCAAAACTACAGCCCTAATAATAAATTAATAATATTATGGAATTCAAGCGGAGATGATGATGAATGGATGAAGCAACTTTACTGTCGCTTAGCTTTACGTTGGTTTCGACTTTGTGAAATAAGCATCTTTCCTATTGTATTTGTGATGAAAATCAAATTTCTAAAGGTCAATGATAGTACTCTGCCTGCAGTGCTAATGATGTATTATTATGCAGAGACTTGTATTTATGTCTTCTTCAAATTAATTGCAATTTCATTCTAGGAAGTGTTTCTTTAATTCGATTTATATGCAGGTATAATTCATGCTAGAACTATTGGGGGTAACAGCCATAATTGAGATTGATAACAAGAAAGTGAAGACTACTACTTTAGTCGAAGAAGGCAATTTTCAATTTCGTGGGTACTGATTTTCTCTGTGACAGGGTTTGAGTTTGGGTTAATGACAATGACATTGGATGAAAGTGAGAAGAGAACAACAAAGATAATCTGTATGTTGGATTTTTTTTCTAGGCTTGTTTGTTCTTTTGATATTCCATGTTTCTGATTAAATTCTTCTATGTTGTATCAGTCCACTGTCTTTGCTTATTAGATTCTGAATATCGGTCAACTTATATTTATCGTCTCCGAAGAATGTCAGAAACGGGAAAGGTGTTACAACCGTACTTAGTTTTCAAAGATTTCTCGATCGCAAATCGACCTGTCCCATGCTCTGGTTGTAATTAGTCTATAATGTTATCTAGTCTTGCTGAGTCCATTAGCTGCATGTAGCATACAATAGCATACTGATGCATTATTTCGTTCTTTGATGACAGACTTGGAACATGAAAATAGGTGATATATCTCCCTATGAAATGAGATAATGAGTAATTTACCTCCTCTTGATATGAAATAATGAGCAATTTATCTCCTTGATAGTGAAGGAGTTGACACTCACTCTATAATGCGACTGAGACCTTATTTTCATGTAAAAATGACCAATTTAACCTTACATATGACAAAATATTTACCTCACTATACCTCTGTGATATGCGTAAATAGACAATTTACCACCCTGTGATATGTGTAAATCGACCTTAAACTCCCTGTGATATTGCATAAATGACGTTTTACCCCTTGTAAAAATGTAAAATTCAAGAGGGAGGCAATATGTTTTTTCTTTTATGAAAACAGAGGGTGGTATTTTGCCCTTTTATTTATCACAGAAAGTTAAATTGCTTAGGTAGAATAACACATGGAGTTAATTTGATATTCACTCGTGCTAGATGTGTACTACATAGGGGTGCACATGGTATAGTTTTGCATTTTTATTAGTTAAATTCGTACCATACCAGTTGTTGCGATTTTTAAATATTCAATACCAAATTTTACTTTTGAATACCATACCAATACACCAGGTACGGTTTGGTTTTGGTACGGTACGATTTTGTGATTCTTTTTTTTTTTTTTTTTGCGTCATACTATTTTACTCTTATAGTCGATTGATAGTTGAAAAAATTGGTGATGTTTTTCTTTCTTTACATAATCTATATCTATACTACTAATATTAAAATTGTGAATAATTGAAGCTTTTTTTTTTAAGATAAAAATGCCTTTATTCAAGTTGTAAAGTATATTAATAAAATATAATTAGACATGAATTTTCCTTAAATTTTCTCATCAAAAATTCGATAGGAAAATACGTTAAGAAAATTTATGACTTCCTTTCATCCTAACCAAGCACCATGAATATGGAAGAAAAATAAAAGTATATTCAAATTAGACATGAAGTCTTATTACAGTTATTTCAAAGAAATAAACTCCTACATCACTTTTACAATTTCATTATTGTTCTCCTATAACCAATGTTATTAAAACCGGACCGGATCGGCCGGTCCGATCGGTTCGACCGCGAACCGGTGGCCTCACCGGTCCGGACACCACACAAAAACCGTTACCTTCTAAACCCAGTTTGAACCGCTGAAAACCGGTCAAAAACCGGTGAACCGGCGAACCGGTTTGACCCGCGGTTCACACATTAAAAAAAAAAAAAAAAAAAAAAAAAAAAAAAAGGTGGCTCTTCTTCGCAGCACTGGAAACAATCGAACAAAAGAATAAGGTAGCCATTGTAGAGTTTGCAATAAACATAAACCATCTCTTTTGATAGTTTTTTAATTTGTGTGTAATTGTGATTGTGATGTACTGATGTGTGAGAAAAGGAAGAGGACGGAGGAAAATTGAGTGAAAATTTTAGGTTTATAAATGAAGAGAAAATAGGGTTACAAGACATAGATGGGCTTAGCATTTTGGGTCTGGGCCTGCCTTGATGTTAATTCAATAAACTATTCATCAATTTCATTTAGTATTTAATGTGTATGCCTAATATGGTGTCTAATTTAAATAAGTGTCGAGCTGAGATTTATTTATTTATAAAACAATAAAAGTAAATAAATTAACAAATGGTGTAAAAAATCTATATGAAATATTATATTTTCTATAAGTATTTTTTTGTGTTATCTTTTTAAATCAAGTAAAAATACTATTATATAATATTGCTTAATAGTTTTCAAACTTTCAAGGTCGCTTATGGCAGGTATAATTATTAGTTCAATAAATTTCTCAATAATATACAAATAAGGTGATATCATATGTAGAACAAAAATCTGAAATTTCATTTACATGAAACATGTGCAAATTACACATGAAAATGTGCAATAATTACCTAAAGACTTTAATTAGAATTTGAACTTATTATGTTGTAACTGTTGCGATTTCATTTCTTTTTCAATCATGCGTTGCATAAAGCTCAAAAAATTGTGTGATGGATGAGTGTATCTTGGTCTTAATACACATTTATAATTGTGTCTACTCTTTTAGGTTTAAACATGTTCTTTTATAATATTATAGTATATAGTTAAAAAATTAAATAATAATAATACATCATTATGATGTCATCCGGTCCGACCAGTGGTTCGACCGGTTCAACCGATAAAACCAATAACCAGTCGGCTCACCGGTTCAATGTCCGGTCCGGTTCTGAAAATATTGCCTATAACACATAAAATAAAAATAGAGTATTATTTTGAATATTTGCTGAAATATATATGTAAAATTATTATAATGTTATATCAATATGTTGTTATGTAAAAAATATTATTTGATTCATTTAAAGATTTAGTAAAAAAAGTCACTCCTTAAAAAATCAAATTCTCTTAAATATCATAAAATCTGTTAAAGTAGAATCGTATTTTACCTATGAATGAACAAAAATGCTTATGACATAGTAAATGGGAAAATTGTTTTTTTGGTACCATATGATAGACGTACTTGCAATTTTGGTACCATTGGATACGAAAATGCAAATTTGGTACCATAGAATAGGTTTTCATTGTAACTTTGGTATCAAACCCAATTTTTCTCTTTTCGAAAGTGTTTGAGAAATACTAAAGAAAAATTGTTAAAAAAGTTACTAATTTAAGAAAAATAACAAAGTTTAAGACAAATAAATATTTTTATAATTATATTTTGTTTTCGTTTCGCTTGATTCAAAAATAGAAATTTTTCGTTATTTTCTATGGATTTATGAAAATTTGGATCCATGGATATAATATTTAAATAGAATCAATCAGAGACCAACATACTTTTAAAGTTATTTTGCTTTTTTAAGAATCTATAATTTTTTGGTTTAAAAGTCCGTTTAGGGGTATATATTGGAGCAGTTAGTATTATAAATATTGAAAATATAACCAAATTTCCTCTCCTTAGAGTTTTATCCATCTTGGATTTCTTTTTTTGAAATCCAGTCTATAGATTAGTGATGAAAACTAGTCTAAAGAATAATCGATACTCTCTCTGGCTTTAGTTGGTTTGAGCCTTAATGTCCCTTTCATGGAGCGATTTTCATCGACTTCCACGTTCGGAGGTAAGGTTTGTGGTCGGTGTGGGTGTAGAGGTTTCGGTAGAGTTCATTACTATGAGTGTTTCGCTACGATTGAGATGTTTAAGGATCTATGATATGCTGCATATTTGACCTGACGTTTGTCGGCAAGTGATAGATATAAAAAAGTCCGGTATTTCAAGTGTACCATGGTCGGAAGGAGCGACATTGAGACTTCGAGTTTTCGATCGATCTGCCTGAGTCATCTAGTGAACTCAAGATGAGTCTGGAAGTTATGATAAATCGGATGATGAGGAAGGTGTTTCATCTTTTGCTAAAGAAGATATTATTCGTAGCGTACCAATGGCTTCATATCTGGAAAATTTGGTGAACAGAGAAATTCTAGTTAACTACACTTTTCAAGAGAAATTTCCAACTTGATTTTGATTTCGTTATTGGTGCATCTTCATAGTGCTACCGTGTTAACTAGCTAATACATTATATATTTATCATGCTCAAATCTAGATTTTAATTTTATTCCGAAACTCCCTTTTACATGGACGAAAAAGTTGAACAAAATTCAAGACGGAATGATTCGTTCCCAATTCAAACTCGAGGACAAGTTCTTTTCAAGTGAGGTAGAGGGTAACTAATACCATAGGGTTTTAGCTAGAATATTGTGACCATATCTCAATTCCAACGAAGCATATTGATATCAATTAATCCTTTCAACTTTGTCAAACTAATCTCACAAAAACAACAATTTTCTTATCTTAAAAACAACTGCAGAAATTCTACTTTGATTTGATATAAAATAATTTCTCTTTGGAAAATTAGTACCTACCCCGGTGGATTTAATCCATCCGGGTATTGGATGAATGCCACATGAGCATGTAAGGACAATTTTTTGTCCTTTCATGCCCATGTGGCATTCATCCAACCCCAATGGATTAAATCCACTAGTGTAGGATCTAAGTAATATACATTAACTTTTCTTATAGAACAAATATGATTTGACATAAAATCTTACACATTTGACATCTTACACATATCTTATTTCCCAAACAACTCTTCCAAAACTCAAACATACAATATTACATAAATTGAAATTATTTCACAAATTTCCACTATTCTCCAAAATATCAAAGAAATAGGCCCTTATGATTTACAAGAAAATTCTATGAATTTTTTTATCAATTTTATGCCTAAAATCCTCATATATCAGGTTTTTACAAGAATTGTTACTTCTTCACAATAATATTAAACTACCACTAATTTAAACGAATAACAAAATACAATGTTTATTATACACACGATAAATAGATACATATCTCTACAATTAACTCTTGACTCTCAGTTATATTTGTTATAAGTACTTCCATTTTTTTCTTTTTAATTTTGTTATTTAGTCTCTTTGAAATATGAGCCGTTTTGAATTAAAAAAAATTGACCCTAAAATCTTTCGTAAGATGAAGTGCAAATTTGATGATGTAAATAAATGTCAAATATTGGGCAAATCCAATGAAGCATGGCGCCAAATATATGGGCAAATAACATTTAACCGATTAAACGTGTACTTGTTGATAATAGCTACTAGATATAATGTCTACGTTCAAATTCAGTGTTTTTAAAATGGGACCGGTCATTGAATCGAAAATTTTATTGATTACTGGTTCAATCAGTTAGATCGGGTCGATCACTGGTTCGATCGGTATAACCGGTTTATCTTTATTATTATGTAATATATATATATATATATATATATATATATATAAATTTTTATTGTTTCATAGAAATAATCAATATGTCTTAAAAATTAAGATCAATGTCAAAAATATAAATCTCAAGTGTCTCTAAAAGATACATATATTCGAAACAAGACAAACAAAATTACAAGTTCATCTCATTTTTAAAGTTTTGGCTTGTTCATTTAGGTTCAATTTTTGTAATTTGATGTTTATATGGTAATTGACTTGCATAATTTCATACACAAAATTATATTATTCACAATGATGAGAAAATGGTTATGCACTTCTTTATGTAAAAAGAATATAATATTGCATGATTATTAAAACACTAATATAATGAATGTTATTTCAAAAGTATATTAATGTAATTCTATTAAATGTTAAACAAGAGTTCAATAACAAAAAATATCTAAACTAAAAAAAAAAAAAAAAAATTGAACCACTGGTTCACTACTAATTTTACCGTTATTGAAGTCAATTTTACCGCTTCGATCTGGTTAATTAGGAGACTGAGTTTTAAGGATAAACCGAATTGGATCGATTAATAGTTAAAATGGGCCAACCGACTAGTCCAGTTGGGTTTTCAAAACACTGAATTCAAGACTCAATGTCAAATCTCTATGGCGAATTCAATGAAGTCTAATGCTTCTAAGGTAGTGTTTGCAACAACTTCTCAAAATAGCTTTTCAGCTTTTCAATGTTCATAAGCAGTTTTGTGGAATGTTCATAAGCAGTTTTGTGAAAATCAGATTGCTGACATCTTCACAAAACCTCTAAGTGAGACAAGGTTTTCAACTCTAAGAGTTGAACTGGGTTTATTAAAATTGGATGCATAAGCTGAGGGGGAACTCAACAGAAGACTGAAGTTCAACAACTTACTCATCTTACTTATCTTCAAGAATTAACTCTCAACAGACTAGTTAACTTATGAATTCTTAAAGTCAGGGGGAACGTGTAAGACTAGCGGTACTTCTAATTAAAAGATGAAATTTGTTGATGACAGTTAGTTGAAGTTATGTTTTCAACAGAAGATTAAAAGTTTTGAAGATTGAAGACTTATTAGCTAGCTAGATTGACAAACAGCCGAGGAAGGTTATCAGCTATTGGCTTTCACTGATAACAACTTTGTCATCAGGACAGTAGTCCACCAGAGAAGTATTTATTTTACTCATATGATCGCTTATGTAAAAGCTTACTGTTTAAAACGCTTTAATTCAAAACACGCTTTTACAAGTGATAAAAGAGCGGTACAAATTCCCGCTCCTCATTTAATGCGATTTAAATTTGAAAGGTTGTAACTGACGCCGCACGATCAGCACTGACAAGAAAACGGATCTAACGGTTAGCTGGTATCACGGAAACCGAAATACCCTAACTCTATAAATCCCAATCTGATCAGTCGTGTAGTTCTTTACGAACCCTAAACTTTCAAAGAGCACTTGTGAGAAAATACCTGCAATTTTCTGCAAAATTCCTTCTGTTTCTTTCACTTCCAACAGATTCAATGGCTGCTGAAGGTATGTACTTAGTCTACGACTCCTATTACCAGTCCGGTACCAATCTGATGAAAGAATTGCTGGAGAAGTTCAAGACGACCTCACTGGTGAACTTCATGGAGTACAATGAAGGTGTAATTTGGACTGACCAGGTTCTGGAGTACTACAAGACCGCAACTGTTGACTACAACTCTCTGGAAATCAAGGCTACAGTTGGTGAAAGATCCATTGTCATCACTCCTGCTGTTCTTCACGAGACTTTCGGTCTCCCTAACAGAGGACGTCATGACATCACTGTGCTGACAGAAGACAAGCATCAACAGTTCTGGGCGATCTGCGCCAAAGAAGGGGAAATGTTGTCTGGCAACATTAAGAAGACACAATTGAAGGACGAATATCAGCGGATGACTGATATGGTCTCGAAGCTGATCGAAAACTGCACCTTCTCTCTGGATGCTGTTACCATGAAGAGGTTCAGCATCATGGCTGCCATGAAGTCAACTGGTCCGTTATAGTTTGGTATATTTTGGCTGGTTTTCACGAGGTGAAGAAAGGGAAAACTCCTCAGACCAACCACAGAATCACGCTCAGTTATTTGCTGTTCAAACTGGGTTGTGCTATGTTCAATGGTAAGGAGACCCACAAATCCAAGGCAATGTCCAAGTACTTGCCTGTTCTGAAGAGAAAGGCTGATGAGCCTGAAGAGGATGAAGACGAGGAACCAAAGGAGGTTCCTGTCAAAAGGCAAAGGAAATTGGTCAAAACAGCTGACTTAGCTGTTGAGACACAGAAGAAGAAGGTTGCTGATAAACCAAAGGAAAAAGCTCCTAAGAAGGTGAAGACTATGCTGACGTTGCTGTTGATCAAATCATAAGTCAGACCACTGCTGATGTAAGGGGAATGTCTCCTGCATCACCTTCTAGGACTCCTTCTGCTGAGATGCCTGCTGAGAATGTCTCTCACAGGACAAGGAGTCAGCAAAAAGACACTGCTGCTTCAATACCCGCTCAAGGGAGGACGAAGAAAACAGCAAGAAAGCAGATGACCTTTATTGAAGAGCCTGCTAAGTAGGAAAACTTAGTAAGACAAAGTCCTGCATCTGCTGAAAGACCTGTTGGAGCTGATGAGACTTCTGTTACTGACCAAACTAATGCGCAACAGATGACTCAAGCTACACCAACAGTTGAGGTTGCAAAACCTCAGGATGATCCAGATGTTATGATCATCCACCCTATTGCTGCTGCACCTATCTCTTCTGCTGGTCCAGCCCCTGCCCCAGCTGACAAAGGAAGAAGGAAGATAATACTCAAAAAGAAGAAAATCTCTGCAACTGATAAAAGGAAAAGGGAAGAAGCTGAACAAAGAAAGCAGGATGAGATGGAGGAGAAAAAGGCTCTTGAA
The DNA here is from genome assembly GCA_038501285.1 of Penstemon eatonii. Lineage (NCBI taxonomy): Eukaryota > Viridiplantae > Streptophyta > Magnoliopsida > Lamiales > Plantaginaceae > Penstemon > Penstemon eatonii. Next base: position 61,638,971 of record CM076715.1, on the reverse strand, counting down.
CTGAGCAAAGATCAGGAAGCAAAGGATGAGGCCAGAAGAAAAATGTCTGAGGCAGAAAGAAAAGCTGCTGAAGATGCAGAAATGGCTATGGTCTTAGAGATCAGCAAGACTGATGCTCATGGACCTGTTCACAGTGGAGGCATTAAAATTGATGAAAAAGATACAAAGAAGCCTAAGATGCCAGCTGGAGAGGTCAAGCCAAAGGCTAAATTTGAAGTCAGAAGAGCATTTGACATTGTCTATGCTGACAAAGAGCTCTTCAAAATGTTTGAGAAGACCTTGGCTTATTATGACCAGAAGCTTATGCTAAAGACACTGTTCACCCAAGAAAAGCCTAGATACATCAGATGGAGAGACAACAGGATGAACAGATCAATTGCAGAACTTCAAAGTCTGAAGTAGTTAGCTGATGAAGAACAGTGGGTTCTAAATTGGTTAAGGACATACTCCATTCAGAAAGCCTTGGATCCTCACTATGTTAGAGACATAATGCATCAATATGCAAAGGAGTTTGCATTAGAGGAGGCCAAAATCATTCAGAATACTTTGCCTGCTAAAAGAAGAAAATCTGATAATGCTGAAGAGAAGGCAATCAACATTGCTGTTATGACCGCCTTGAAGAGATGGGCAGATAGGTCAAGATATCAGCAGGGATGTTCAAGTGAAATGCCTCAGCTGCCAAGCATTCAGCAAATTATCTTTGGCAAAGAAGTAAAGGGTTTTTGTGAAGTGCCCAAGTGTAATAATGCCTTTGTGAATCCTTGGATAATTGTGCGACGGATTCGTCAAACAACTTGTTTCAATGATGATGGCACGATCACAAACCTGACTTATGATGATGTCACTGATGAGCATAAGAAAGCTGATGAACCCTTAGCACTTGAGTGGAATGCTAAGGCGACTGAAGCAAATCAGGAGACTGAAATGAAAGATGTCCCTGTCCACCAGGAGACTGAAGAAAAGGAAGCTGCTACTTCTGCTTCATCAAGTGATCAGCACTCATCACTGATGGAAGCCTTCCAGATGCTGATGGAGAATTCTGTGAAGGAACTGGAGGAGAAGTGTTGGTCCCAAGTGGTCAGAAGAGGTTTAGAGGGGGGGGGGTGAATAAACCTCTTTAAAATTTTCTTGGATTTTAACTTTAAAACTTTTACTCTAACTGAACAGACTAAGCTGATCAGATTAGTTAGTTACAATTCTGTTCGCGAACAAATCTTTGAACAACTTTGTTGACCACTCGTCTGATGGTTACTTAGCTGATTTTGTTAAAATCAGTTTTAATACTTAGAGTACTTGCAGCGGATTTATAAAGTGTTTTTCACAAGTAATCTTAGCAGTTTGAAAAATGTTTCCCCAGTTTTGTAAACTCCTTTTGAATCCCTTTTCAAACAGTTAACTTAATGTGTTTTATGTAATCAGTAAATATGCAAGTTTAAAAGCAATGTAAAAACACAAGTAATTTTTATAGTGGTTATATGGATTTGAATATCCTTTAGTCCACTCTTCCAAGTCACAAAGATCTTGGGTTATACTAAAAACACACAGTAATTAGTATACTCTGCTTACGCCTTACAACAAATGAACAGGCCGTAAGTTCGCAGTAAGAAATCACAAAGAAATCCTACTTCTCTGAAGTAATATCACTCACTTAGATGGATATCTACTTCTCACAACACTCTTGTTTACAAAATCACTCAGAAGATGTATTTTTCTTTATTCTTCAACTTCGCTTTTCGTCAACAAATGACTAAGCTGATGAGTGAGCTGTTCTTGAGACTTAAAGAATTTTGCTTCGAAATTTTCTCAGAGATTGTGTTGTTTTTTTCTTCTTCGTCTCTTTCAGCTATTTATACTTGAGGATTGAAAAATGTCCGTTGAAGAGAGACAAGATTCAAATTCCTCGAGTACTGGTCCTTGAAATTCGCGAACGGCTCTTTTGCAGTCTGTCCGTACTGTGAACAGTACTATTCTGCAGGCAGCATTAAATGCACCCAGCTGATGCGAAGCAAATCTTCAATCATTTGTCTTTAATAACCTTGTACTTCAGCATTAATTACTCCAAGGGGCATTTATTACCGTTGGGAATACTTAATGATCTTCTTCACTTGGCTGATAAAAGTATGCATCTGATGGCGAACTCGGCTGATCTCAAATTTGAACAAATCTGATTTGAGTCGGCTGATCTTCATCAGTCTGATAACTTTTCTTCAGCAGATCAGAAGTCTTGGACCTTGAAACTTTGACTCTTCTGATGTCTTCTTTACTTAGTCAAAATTCCTTCCAAAGGGATCATCAGCTAAGTTACTCCATACTTAGCCAATTTTGAAGTTTTGGAATGCATCAAAACCTCCCTTCTAAGTTTGTCTTCAGTGCCTTCATCTTCATCCTTATCCAACAATTTCCCCCTTTTTGATGATGACAAAACTTCAGCTAAGTACCTGTTGAATACCTAAGCTAAAGATTGTAACCTTCAAAATTTTCTGAGATAGAAAATATATGTTGGAAACAAAAACTTGAACTTTTTATTGATAATTTGATAATTGAGTACAAGTACAAGTTCATCAGATGAGAATTCTGAAGAATAGATAAAAGTAAACTGATTACAAAGATTTTTCAATTTCTAACTATCAGCTTCTTCATCTGATCCTTCAAGCACTTCTTCATATTCATAAGATGACTCTTCGTCATCTTTTTCATCATCAGCTTCCTCAACCAAGATTGCTTTGGCAGCTTCCATCTTCTCTTTAAGTTGTTGTTCTTTAATTAGCTCCATAGCTTTCCTGGCAGATTCAGTGTTCTTGTACTTGGTAGTTTCTTTTTCAGTCTTTTCTTCTTCTTCTACCTTTCCAAGTTTTTTAGACTTGTCATCAGTTTCTTCAGTCTCTTTAGTTGCAGCAGCAGTTTCCTTAGCTGGTTCTTCCCCTTTATCTTCCCCCTTTTTGTCATCATCAGAATTGATGACAGTAGAAGGTGCAACAGTAGGGTTGAGAGCAACTGTTGGAATCTTCATTTCCGCACACAAGGCCTTTAGGTTCTGATTGACCACGTCATGACTTGCTGTAAGATGATGAATGTCAGTGCTGATAACGTCAGTCTGATCATTGAAGTAATCAATGTTAAGGTTGATAGTTGCAATTTCACGTTGAACTTCCTGTGAGGCCTTTGCCACTTCTTGCAACATCCCTAAGTTGATTTCCTTCTCCTCTTTACTGACTTGAATGAAAGTTGAAGTTAGATCAGCAATCTTGTGCTCAGCTGTCTTTAATGCAGTGTGAAGATGATTCACATCACCCTTCACATCTTCAACATTCTTGTTTAACTCTCTCAGACTGTGCACTAACTGTAATGAATTGTCTTGAGGAATAGGAATACTGTCAATTTCTTTCTTAATGATCTCTGTTGTTGATCCTTGAACAGTTTCCAGCTGAAGTCTGTTTGATTCTTCCAATTCTGCCTTGAGTTCATTCTTCAGCTCCTCCTTGACCTTCATCAGCTGTTGTTTATGCTCCTGTTCCAGTTTACTTAGTGAATCTTCCAATAACACCTGGAGTGCTTCCATCAGTGATGAATGTTGATCAGCTGATGAAGCAGAAGCATTAGCATCAGCTTCCTTCTCTTCAGTTGCCTGTTGAACAGGGACTTCTTCCAAATCTGTCATCCGATGGTCTTCAGAGTCTTTAGCATTCCAATCTAGTGCTAGAGGCTCTTTAGCTTTCTTTTCAGTAGTCTTCTTATGTTCATCAGTGAGAAGCATAGCCAGCAGCTGACAAAGATGAAAGAGGAGCTGAAGGAAGAACTGAAAGCAGAGTTGGTAGAGTCCAACAGACTTCAGCTGGAAACTATGCAACAATCAACTGCAAAGGTCATCAAGACTGAAATTGATAGTTTCCCAATGCCTCAAGATAATTCCAAGCAGTTAGTGCAAAGTCTTATTGAAATGAACAGAAACGTTGAAGATGTGAAGGCTGATGTAAATCACCTTCATAATGCCTTACAAAGAGCTGAGCACAAAATAGCTGATCTAACTGCTAACTTTATCAAGTTCAATGAAGAAGAGGCGTCTATCAATGTTGGGTTATTGCAGGAACTTCACAAAGCTGGAAATGTTATTCATGGAGAACTTTCAACCAACTCAATATTGACTGCTTCAATGATCAAACTGACAACATCAGTACCATTCTTCATCATTTAACAGCAAGTCATGACGTAGTAAATCAGAATCTGAAAGCTTTGTGTGCTGCAATGAAGATTCTACTGTTGCACTCAACCCAGCTGCTAAACCTGATGTTATCACCAAGTCTGATGATGACAAAAAGGGGGAAGATAGAAGGGAAGAATCAACTAAGGAGACTGCTGCTGCTGCAGATAAGAAAACTGAAGAAACTACTGACAAGACTGCTGAGGAAATTGGAAAGGTAGAAGAAAAAGATAAGCCTGAAGAAAAAGAACCTACCAAGTACAAGAATACTGAATCAGCCAGGAAGACAATGGAGCTACTGAAGGAGCAACAACTTAAAGAAAAGATGGACGCTGCCAAAGCAAACATACTCCTGGATGAAGAAGCTGATGAAGATGAAGAAGAAGAAGAAGATGATGAAGAGTCTTCTTATGAATATGAGGAAGTGTTAGAAGGATCTGATGAAGGAGCTGATAGTTAGAAAATATAAATATCTTTGTAATTAGTGTACTTTATCTATTCTTTCAGACATCTCATCTGATAAACTTGTACTTGTAATAATTTCACAATCAATAAAAAGTCAAGGTTACTCCAACATATATTTTCTATCTCAGAAAATTTTGAGGATTACAGTCTTTAGCTTAGGTATTAACAGGTACTTAGCTGAAGTTTTGTCATCATCAAAAAGAGGGAAATTGTTGGATAAGGATGAAGATGAAGAACACTGAAGACATTTAGTAAAGGGAGGTTTTGATGCATTCTAAAACTTCAAAATCTGCTAAGTATAGATTAACTTAGCTGATGTCCCTTTGAAGAAATTTTGACTAAGTAAAGAAGATATCAGAAGAGTCAAAATTTAAGGTCCAAGACTTCTGATCTGCTGAAGGAAAGATATCAGACTGATGAAGATCAGCCGACTCAAATCAGATTTGTTCAAGTTTGAGATCAGCTTAGTTCGCCATCAGACTTGCACTTTCGTCAGCCAAGTGAAAATGATCATAAAGTCTTCCCAACGGTAATAAATGCCCCTGAAAGTAATAAATGCTGAAGTACAAGGTTATTAAAGGCAAATGATTGAAGAAATGCTTCGCATCAGCTGGGTGCATTTAATGCTGCCTGCAGTAAAGTACTGTTGATGGTACGGATAGCTGCAGAGAGCCGTTCGCGGAAATTAAGGACCAGAACTCGATGAATTTGAATCTTGTCTCTCTTCAACGGACATTTTTCAAACCTCAAGTATAAATAGCTGAGAAAGACGAAGAGAAACACAACAACACAATCTCTGAGAGAATTTTCGAAGCAGAACTCTTTAAGTCTCAAGAACAGCTCACTCATCAGCTTAGTCATTTGTTGACAAAAGCAGAGTTGAAGAACAACGAAAAATACATCTTCTGAGTGATTTTGTAATCGTGAGTGTTGTGAGAAGTAGATATCCATCTTTGTGAGTGATATTACTTCGGAGAGTAGGAGTTTCTGAGTGATTTCCTACTGCGCACTTGTGGCCTTTTCATTTGTTGATTGACACAAGCAGAGTATACTGTAAACTTTGTGATTATAGTATAACCCAAGATCTGTGTGACTTGGAAGAGTGGATTAAAGGATATTCAAATCCATATAACCACTATAAAAATTACTTGTGTTTTTACATTGCTTTCAAACTTGCATATCTTCAGATTGCATAAAAACACTTTAAGTTAATTGTTTGAAAAGTTTTCTAAGGAAAGGAGTTTTGTAAAATTGGGGAACAAACTTTCAAACTACTGAGTTTACTTGTGAAAAACACTTTATAAATCCGCTGCAAGTACTCTAAGTATTAAAACTGATTTTGACAAAATCAGCTAAGTGTCAATCAGTTTAGTGGTCTGCGAAGCTGTTCAAAGATTTGTTCGCGATCAGCCGAGGAACTTACTGTTGATAACAGCTTAGTCTGTTCAAGTTAGAACAAAAAGGTTTTAAAGTTAAAAATTGGAAAAAGTTAAGAGGTCTATTCACCCCCCTCTAGACCTCATTTGACAACTTGGGACCAACAATTACAACTATTTAAAGCTATCATTTTTTTTTATAAATCAATAATAATTAATAAAAATAAATCTCATTAAAATAAAATGATCAGTCATAAATATATGATATTCTATGACATAAAAATGACAAATTTTACACTAATTTATCAAAAAAAACCTATGAAATTAAACCTAAACACGTACGACGTACGTGCAATTTTCTAGTCTATACTACTACTAAAAGTGTGAATAATTTAAGTTTTTTTCTTTTTTTGTGTAGACAAAAATGCCCTTATTCAAATTGTCAAGTATATTAATAAAATATAATTAGACATGTATTTTCCTTAAATTTTCTTATCAAAACTGTGGTGGGAAAATATTTTAAGAAAAATTATAACTTCCTTGCATTCTAACCAAGCACCATGAATATGAGAGAAAAATAAAAGTATATTCAAATTAGATATGAGTCTTATTATAGTTATTTCTTATATTTACTCCAATAATTAATAAATTAACTCCTAAATCTCTTTTACAATTTCATTATTGTTCTTCTATAACACATAAAAATAAAAATAAAGACTATTATTTTGAATAGTTATAAAAAATATTATTTGTTTCATTTAAAAATTTAGTACAATATGTCACTTCTTAAAAAAATCAAATTCTCTTAAATATCATAAAATATATTAAAGTAGAATCCCATCTTACCTATGAATGAACAAAAATGCTTATGACTTAGTTAACTAAGTAATCTTTATTTGACATGAGAAACATTACCCCAAATTTTCATGACAATATTTTCAAGGAAAACGTGTGAAATAAGTTAAGAAACGGATGAAAATCAATGAAAATTGTGTTGGGATTCGGTAAGAAAAACAGCCCTAGGCACAGCGGAATATAAAATTTCTAGGGCCTCTTAAAGAATCTTGCCAGGATATTCTCTGGTTGTATATATATGAATATAATTAAAGGACAGTATAAGTTTTCTCGTTTATACCTGTCTCCTTGCAAATCCTTGGCTAGCAAGATGAGCTCTGAATTCTGACCCCGGTTGATCGACCCACACCTTTTGGTAGCGCCCCACGTGTTGCGCCTCTACGAGTTGATACACCACAATATCACGAAAATTAATATATCCTAATCGACTAGAACATAGGGTATATTAATATCTAGGTTTTAGAACGACTTTGAAACGAAAAACAAAGACGAAAAATTCTTCCAAAGTGGAAGAGCAGTTCGGCCGATCACAGGGAGAGGGAGAGAGAATTTTTGCTTCTCTTAATTTTGCTTGAAGAGTTGTGTGTGAGATATGAGACCTAGTCTCTTATTTATAGATATCTCCCATACCCTAATCCTTCTAGGATTAGGATACTAATTCTCCTACATGGGCCATGGCCCTTTTAATTAGAAGACTAAGTCTTCTAATTAATTCATGGCCCACTTTAATTAATCTTTCAGGACTTTATTTAATCTCCCAATTAAATAGCCCAATTAATTAAATCATCTCCCAATTAATTAATTAAACTCCAAGTCTAATTAAATTAATTATTCCATTAATTAATTAAATCATAATTAATTAATTTACTCATAAATTAAATTCCAATTTAATTTATAATCTTGATCCAATTCCAATTGGATCCAATTTCGTTTCACATGGGTCGACCCAGTCGACCCACCCAATTAATCGACCCAGTCGATTTTGACCCAGTCGACCCAGTCGACTGGTTCGTTCCTACTTCCTCGCTTTCGCTTCATGTGTATTGTGTATGCCCCCGTAGGTTCACCACATAATTGGCCGCGGGTTGTAATTAAATATTATTTAATTACTCGAGCAATTAATACTCTAAATTAATCGAACACTCTGTCGATCAATCATTCCAAAATTATCACCCCTGCTAATTTGGGAATTCTCCCACACTCCACGGTCGATGTCCAATCACAAGCCCATGGAGCCCAATCACTGGTGAATTAATTCAGTGAACCTTTTTATCATTTACAATTTCCATATACGACATAATCTCTCCATTGATCAATCTCCCAGTCGAGACTTAAGGGTATGGTCTTTCATCGGATTCCCTTATCTTTTGTCTTGACCTTATGTTCTCTGATCTCGAAATAAATTCTCTCTGACTTGTTCTTTATGAGCTACTTACATAAAGTCGTCAGTTACCTTGGCCAAGGATTTCATCAGAATTAATTTCTCACAGAAATCCATAGGAGAATTTCTCGACCTATCAAGTCGAGTCAATGGATCCTTTGTTGATGATATGAATCTGCATACGAGTTCCTCTATACCCAACATGAGTCCACAGAGACTTTCTGGCGATCCCCAGTCAGTCGGAACTCATATCAAAGTATAGACGTTCTCGTACCAGATAAACCCTATCATCTCAAGTTGTTAGGGATCGTTCCTCGTATACTATTGTAAATTGGAATAACTTCAACCCCGATATGCGACTACCGCTTCCATGGTGAGTTATTTCCTAATTGGGGTATTCAGTGCGCTTGCCATCCCAGCAAGCCACCCACTTATGTGTATCGACTATCCTAGTCACGCTCGTGGACCCCAGCGTCCTCCAGTTCATCGGAGTATACACAATAGTGAGAGTCTAACCGAATCCAACGATGTCCTATCTCGATTGGATTCTACGACTCTTGAATATATTCTAGATCACGGTCTTAGAGATCAGTCCACGGGTTGTCCCATAGCCCTGTGATCTAAGGACTTCTATCCTTATGCGTAGACAAATATTACATAAGATAAAGTTGACCATTTAATAAAAGTGCATTTATTAATCTAAATTGAATAGTTCCTCATTAATTACAATTAATGCTAGCCATACAGCTGGCTTGCAGGACACTATTTCTATCAATCTCCCACTTGTCCTAAAGCCAGTCTTTTATGTTCTTGAGTCCCATCTTATGCAGATGTTTCTCAAATGCCTTTTGAGGCAGAGGCTTCGTTAGCGGGTCCGCCGTATTATCTTCCGAGTCGACACGTTCCATCTTAATGTCTCCTCTACCAATGATATCTCTTATCACATGGTATCGTCTCTGTACGTGCTTGGATTTCTGATGAGATCTCGGCTCCTTTGCTTGCGCTATTGCCCCATTATTATCGCAGAAGATAGTAATGGGCTCAGCAATGCTAGGTATCACATCCAGTTCCTGGATGAAGTTCCTCATCCAAACACCTTCCTTTGCTGCATCACTCGCGGCAATGTATTCTGCTTCAGTGGTTGAATCCGCGGTTGTTTCCTGCTTGGAGCTCTTCCAGCTAACCGCACCACCATTGAGGCAGAAAACATATCCTGATGTCGACTTGAAGTCGTCTACATCACATTGGAAGCTTGAGTCTGTATAGCCTTCCAATTTCAATTCTCCTCCACCGTATACCAAGAACAATTCCTTAGTCCATCTCAGGTACTTCAGAATTGCCTTTACGGCTATCCAGTGCTGCTCACCTGGATCAGACTGGTAGCGACTTGTAACGCTTAGAGCGTACGCTACGTCTGGTCTTGTACACAGCATACCATACATTATGCTTCCTATCGCGGATGCATACGGTACTCGAGACATATTGCTTCTCTCCTCTGGCGTCTTTGGGGCCATAGACTTGGAGAGTGCAATTCCATGTCTCATTGGAAGCAATCCTCTCTTGGATTCTTCCATTCTAAATCTTTTCAAGATTTTGTCTATGTACTGGGATTGGGAGAGGCCCAGCAGTCCTTTTGATCTATCTCGGTAGATCCTTATACCTAGTACAAAGGATGCTTCTCCCATATCCTTCATTGAGAATTGTGTAGACAACCATGCTTTAGTTTCAGACAATGCTTTTACATTGTTTCCAATGAGAAGAATGTCGTCAACGTAAAGCACCAAAAATTCAACTGTACTCCCACTGATCTTTTTGTACACGCAAGGTTCGAACATGTTCTTGATGAATCCAAAAGTTTGGATTGTCTCATCAAAACGAATGTTCCAACTTCGGGAAGCTTGCTTCAGTCCATAAATGGACCTCTGGAGTTTGCACACCTTGTGTTCATCTCCTTTGGATGCATATCCTTTTGGTTGCTCCATGTAGATCTCCTTATCAATGTCTCCATTGAGAAAGGCAGTCTTTACATCCATCTGCCATATCTCGTAGTTATACCACGCAGCTATGGCCAGCAAGATCCGAATGGATTTGGGCATTGCGACGGGCGAGAAGGTCTCCTCAAAGTCGATACCTGGTCTTTGAGTGTATCCTTTTGCCACTAGTCGCGCCTTGTAGGTAATCACCTCTCCGTTCACTCCAAGCTTTCGCTTATAGATCCACTTGCAACCCACGGGAGCCACTCCCACTGGTGGATCTACCAAGGCCCAGACCTTGTTTGAGTGCATGGAGTCCAGTTCGGATTCCATGGCTTCGCGCCACTTTCCCGAGTCTATGTCTAGCATAGCCTCTTCGTAAGTCCTTGGGTCGGTTAGAGACTGTCCAGTCTCATGCAGCAGACCGTAGTACCTCTCGGGTTCTCTACGTTGTCTTTCTGACCTACGAAGTATCGGTGTACTTTCTGGTGCACCTTCATGCTCTTGTTCTCCCACTGCCTGTGGTGACAGGTCAGCTCGATCGACCTCTAAGGTCTTTTCAGCTTCAGTGACCTCATCTAGTTCTACGTTATTTTCTTTCTTGTCCACCAAGAAATCCTTCTCCAAGAAGTGAGCGTTCCTCGAGACAAACGTTGTTTGTCTTGTAGGATCGTAGAACTCGTATCCTATTGAGTTTTCCGGATACCCCACGAATTTGCACAAAGTGGATTTAGTTTCCAATTTATCTCCCACTAGCTTTTTAACGTAAGCGGGAGATCCCCATATGCGCATGAATGCGTATGAGGGTGCCTTGCCAAACCATAGTTCGTATGGTGTCTTTTCTACGGATTTCGAAGGTACCATATTCAGTATCTTCGTTGCCGTGAGGAGGGCATGTCCCCAAAATGAAAGAGGTAAGTCAGTGGCACTCATCATGGATCGAACCATGTCCATCAAGGTTCGATTCCTTCTCTCTGCTACTCCATTTAACTGGGGTGTTGCAGGAGGAGTCCACTGCGATAGTATTCCATGCTCTACAAGATAATTCAGAAATTCGTTACTAAGAAATTCTCCACCTCGGTCAGAACGAAGAGCCTTTATCGTATGACCAAGTTGATTCTCTACTTCTATCTTGAATTCTTTGAATCGCTCAAAGGCTTCAGACTTGTGTTTCAACAAGAACACATATCCATAACGACTAAAGTCGTCAGTGAAAGTGATGAAGTAGTCATAGCCACCTCGGGCGCTTTTTCTTAGTGGTCCACATACGTCAGTATGCATTAAGTCCAATGTTTGCTTGGCTCGCTCAGGGTTTCCCTTAAACGGCAACTTAGCCATTTTACCCTTTAAACAAGGTTCACATGTCGGCATTTCATCAATGCGATTGATTTCAATCGCGCCAGATGATGCTAACTTTTGAATCCTTGACTTAGATATATGTCCAAGTCTAGCGTGCCATAATTGGGCAGATATTTCATTATCTTGCTTCCTTTTGTTTTGTTGTACGTGCATGACTAACTTAGGTGGTTTTATGATGTAAAGTCAATAATTCAATGTACCAAATGAAAAACTAAAACAGGAGCTTTTATTAAAATCAACATTATTCATTAATATGAATAAAAGTTTTTCATTAATAACTAGGTACATAAATGAAAGTTTCCTAATGACTTTATCAAACCACCTAAATCTACTTTTGCCTACGGCCTTGGTAGCAGCTCCAGCTCCATTGCCTTATTCAAGGATCCAATCCTCAGGCTCTAGTTTCCTTAATGCTCCCATCACCTACAAGGATGAGAACTCCAGTCAGTGTCTAACACAAAAAATGCACAGTTAATTGTAAAATTAACTTCAACAAGGAATATACCTGTTCGAACTCTCCATAGGTTCGAATTTAATCCTTTCCCTTGACCTTGTGCAGTAAGGAGCTCTGGTTTTGAACGCCGCCCAGTCCTTTCGCCAACCCTTGCTTTCTTTCCAAAAGAAGCTTCGTGTTCCTCGAGCATTTGTCGCAGGACATGCACAGTGATCTCTCGCCTCTGGAGATTCAAGTCCGCGATAAATCGGTCATATGATCTAGGAAGAGATTGTAGAATAATATCCACTCGGAAATCATTGTCCATCACGACACCCATATCATCGAGTTCAGATAGAAGTCGAATCATCTTGTGTACGTGGATTCCGACAGGAGTTTCCCTTCTCTTTCTTGCTTGCAAGAGTTCCCTCGTGATCGCGAATCTGCGACGACCATCTCTAATCCCATAAAGGAATTTGAGATTCGAGAGAACCTCTTTCGCGGATGCCATATGCTCATGTTGCAAACGCAGATCAAGTGACATATATTCCAACATGTATTCACGAGCTAAGCCATCATCCAGTTTCCACTTGGTGATGCTTTTACGGAGCTCATCAGGAACGTCATGTGAAATAGTAATGGGTGGTGGCACAGACAAAACATAAGATATGTTTTCAGCTTCAAATAATCCATTCAAATGATGCGTCCAGAAATGCAAGTTGGGTCCAGTTAAAATATTACGTTCAAGTGATGAGATGGACAAATCTCTAAGTGCTCTAAGCTCTTTTGACATCATATCTATAAAATGACGATAAATACGCGAAAGATTAATTTAAAATGCACAATTCACAAACTTGGATTTTATTTGTAAATTACTCCCACTATTTTAATCAAAATCTTATGCCCCCACATAAGTTTCGGGAATTTTAAATATCCTAGCGGACTTAAGGCCCAAATGCAATCTCCTAGTACCCACGACTCGTTGGCCATACTATTTGATCCACTTGGTGGTCGAATAAGTCGACGGTTAACCATCGCAGCTAACCCTTAAGTTCATTTAGCCTCGTTTTTCGATATGGACCCACGACTCGTGAGACATCCATATTTACTAGCGTTAAATCATGTCCAATACTCGTGAAGAGAAATAGTTCAATCCTAGACGCCCCACGACTCGTGAGACAGCGCCTAAAACCTTGCTATCCCCTCCCTTGGCACTAAACTCGTGCATCGAGGCAATAGACATATTATCTTCCTATAGCTCGACCCACGACTCGTGAGACATCGAGATATATTCGTACAATATGCCTAAGACCTAGTAATTGGATAGGCTCGGACCATAGACACTATTCATATGCGCCCGTTATTCGATTTAATATTCTAATTGAATTTTAAGTTCAATTGGAGGTTTCTAAGTGTGCGAGGTCTCATCAGATTATGCTTATCTTGTTTACGTTTTCTATCCTAAGCATGCATCTCATACATCAAAGAATAATTTGCGAAAAAGTAAACATTCATCACCTAGCAAGATATGATTGGTCGATTGCCCATCCTATGCGATCCATCACGAGCCACGTGATGAATCAATTGGTCAGTCTAGGGTGAAAATTAAATGTCCTAACTATTACAATTTTTAAACCCATACATCATGGGCCTTCTTGTAATATCCAGCTTGATTAGGCCTCCATGTAATGAATTGGGCCTCCATGTCCTCCAAGGTAAATGGGCCTCCATGTGGATCTCCAAGTCTTCATGAGGTCTTCTCGGCTCCAAGCCTAATCTAAGCCTAGCTTACATAATTTAAATGGTCATATTCTATTACATTTGTTTGCGCAAGCAAGGGCACCAATCAGGCCCATTTAATTACAACCCATAAAATAAATAAACCAAAAACAACACAGGGCTTAAGGGCAAAATCGACCAATCCACATATTCACTCAAGAACATGCTTAAATTCACATAAGGGCAAAAATGTAAATTTACCGGCTCCTTTAATTTTAATTCATAAAATTTATCCAAGTTAATTAATTTTGAATTAACAATTAACCTCTAAGATTAATTAGCTCTTTCTTGAGCTCCAAGTAATCTACAAATCCTATCTTGATTAAGATTGGTTAATTAAGGTAATCTAAATCTCTAAGATTCTTACCTTATCCAAAACTCTAAGTTTCCCAATATTCCCAAATCTCCAAGATTCTCAAGATAATCCTATTTTGTTTAGATTAGTTTAATTAAGGTAGTGTTTAATTCTAACAAGATAACTACCTTATCCAAAAACTCCAAGTTTCCTAATCTTCCAAAATTCTCCAAGATTTTCAGGACTTTCAAAATAGGCAGAATTAGAGTCCAACCAGAAATCAACCAGACGAGGCCAATCACGGACTGCCACGTAGGACAGCCCATGCGCGACCACCAAGGCGGCGCGTGAGCTGCATGCGGCAGCAGCCGCTACACGCGGCTGCGTGCGGCAGCGAGCAGCCGCGCACAGCAGCGCGTAAACAGCAGCCCGAAGGCTGCTGCTGCGCGCAGCGTGTGCGGCTAGCGTGCTGCCAGCACGCTGCCGTTGGCAGCGGCTTGCGGTGGCCGCCCAGCCGCGGTGCGGTGCCGCGCACCGCCGCGTGCCACCGCGAGTCGTATCTAATAAAAAATTTTTTTTTTTGTTTCTTCGATTACCCACAGATTTAATTCAACAAACCCAGTCAATTAAATCCTAATTCAAAATAACATCAACATGATAAAATTTTCGAATCCTAAATTAAACATTAACTCCAAGTTAATTAAACATACGTCCTATAACATGCACAGTTAAAGAACTAGCCACATAAATCAAACATATGATTTAATAAACACAGAATTCGCAAATTCATATATATACAAAGCCTAGAGTTGGCTCTGATACCACTGTTGGGATTCGGTAAGAAAAACAGCCCTAGGCACAGCGGAATATAAAATTTCTAGGGCCTCTTAAAGAATCTTGCCAGGATATTCTCTGGTTGTATATATATGAATATAATTAAACGACAGTATAAGTTTTCTCGTTTATATCTGTCTCCTTGCAAATCCTTGGCTAGCAAGATGAGCTCTGAATTCTGACCCCGGTTGATCGACCCACACCTTTTGGTAGCGCCCCACGTGTTGCGCCTCTACGAGTTGATACACCACAATATCACGAAAATTAATATATCCTAATCGACTAGAACATAGGGTATATTAATATCTAGGTTTTAGAACGACTTTGAAACGAAAAACAAAGACGAAAAATTCTTCCAAAGTGGAAGAGCAGTTCGGCCGATCACAGGGAGAGGGAGAGAGAATTTTTGCTTCTCTTAATTTTGCTTGAAGAGTTGTGTGTGAGATATGAGACCTAGTCTCTTATTTATAGATATCTCCCATACCCTAATCCTTCTAGGATTAGGATACTAATTCTCCTACATGGGCCATGGCCCTTTTAATTAGAAGACTAAGTCTTCTAATTAATTCATGGCCCACTTTAATTAATCTTTCAGGACTTTATTTAATCTCCCAATTAAATAGCCCAATTAATTAAATCATCTCTCAATTAATTAATTAAACTCCAAGTCTAATTAAATTAATTATTCCATTAATTAATTAAATCATAATTAATTAATTTACTCATAAATTAAATTCCAATTTAATTTATAATCTTGATCCAATTCCAATTGGATCCAATTTCGTTCCACATGGGTCGACCCAGTCGACCCACCCAATTAATCGACCCAGTCGATTTTGACCCAGTCGACCCAGTCGACTGGTTCGTTCCTACTTCCTCGCTTTCGCTTCATGTGTATTGTGTATGCCCCCGTAGGTTCACCACATAATTGGCCGCGGGTTGTAATTAAATATTATTTAATTACTCGAGCAATTAATACTCTAAATTAATCGAACACTCTGTCGATCAATCATTCCAAAATTATCACCCCTGCTAATTTGGGAATTCTCCCACACTCCACGGTCGATGTCCAGTCACAAGCCCATGGAGCCCAATCACTGGTGAATTAATTCAGTGAACCTTTTTATCATTTACAATTTCCATATACGACATAATCTCTCCATTGATCAATCTCCCAGTCGAGACTTAAGGGTATGGTCTTTCATCGGATTCCCTTATCTTTTGTCTTGACCTTATGTTCTCTGATCTCGAAATAAATTCTCTCTGACTTGTTCTTTATGAGCTACTTACATAAAGTCGTCAGTTACCTTGGCCAAGGATTTCATCAGAATTAATTTCTCACAGAAATCCATAGGAGAATTTCTCGACCTATCAAGTCGAGTCAATGGATCCTTTGTTGATGATATGAATCTGCATACGAGTTCCTCTATACCCAACATGAGTCCACAGAGACTTTCTGGCGATCCCCAGTCAGTCGGAACTCATATCAAAGTATAGACGTTCTCGTACCAGATAAACCCTATCATCTCAAGTTGTTAGGGATCGTTCCTCGTATACTATTGTAAATTGGAATAACTTCAACCCCGATATGCGACTACCGCTTCCATGGTGAGTTATTTCCTAATTGGGGTATTCAGTGCGCTTGCCATCCCAGCAAGCCACCCACTTATGTGTATCGACTATCCTAGTCACGCTCGTGGACCCCAGCGTCCTCCAGTTCATCGGAGTATACACAATAGTGAGAGTCTAACCGAATCCAACGATGTCCTATCTCGATTGGATTCTACGACTCTTGAATATATTCTAGATCACGGCCTTAGAGATCAGTCCACGGGTTGTCCCATAGCCCTGTGATCTAAGGACTTCTATCCTTATGCGTAGACAAATATTACATAAGATAAAGATGACCATTTAATAAAAGTGCATTTATTAATCTAAATTGAATAGTTCCTCATTAATTACAATTAATGCTAGCCATACAGCTGGCTTGCAGGACACTATTTCTATCAAATTGGTGAAATCGATCTACATGAAATTTATGAACACTAGTGAAGGAGGTGAAAAATTGGGTGAAATCAGTAATAATACTACTACTAAGAGTGTGAATAATTTAAGTTTTTTTCCTTTTTTATGTAGACAAAAATGCCCTTATTCAAGTTGTCAAGTATATTAATAAAATATAATTAGACATGTATTTTCCTTAAATTTTCTTATCAAAACTTTGGTAGGAAAATATTTTAAGAAAAATTGTAACTTCCTTGCATTATAACCAAGCACCATGAATATGAAAGAAAAATAAAAGTATATTCAAATTAGATATGAAGTCTTATTATAGTTATTTCTTATATTTACTCCAATAATTAATAAATTAACTCCTAAATCACTTTTACAATTTCATTAATGTTCTTCTATAACACATAAAAATAAAAATAAAGACTATTTTTTGAATGGTTATAAAAAATATTATTTTTTTCATTTAAAAATTTAGTACAATATGTCACTTCTTAAAAAAATCAAATTCTCTTAAATATCATAAAATATGTTAAAGTAGAATTGCATCTTACCTATGAATGAACAAAAATGCTTATGACTTAGTGAACTAAGTAATCTTTATTTGACATGAGAAACATTACCCCAAATTTTCATGAAAATATTTTAAAGAAAAACGTGTGAAATAAGTTAACGGATGAAAATCAATGAAAATTGGTGAAATCGATCTACATGAAATTTATGAACACTAATGAAGGAGGTGAAAAATTGGGTGAAATTAGTAATAAAAAGTGCCGGTAAAATCGATAAATACATGTTAAATCGATGAAATTTCGGGTGACATTTCTGAGAAAATGGAAAACAAATCAGTGAAATTAATGAATAATGGGTGAAATATATGAAGAATGGGTTAAATCATTGAAAAAAATGTTAAAATCTGTGAAATAATGTGAAAATCAATGAAAATTTAAGTGAAATTGTTAAAAAAATCATGTGAAATATAAGTTAAACTGATAAAAATAAGTAAAATTAGGAAAAAAAAATTAACTAGCAATAACATTATGAACTAAATCAATAGAATATTTTTTTTGTTTGAATAGGAGAAAACAAAAGAAATCGATGAAAAATAGTAAAAACTATGGATAATAGGTTATAATTTATCAAGAACGAGTAAATCAATGAAAATCAAAAGAATCAATGAAAATTGAATTAAACTAATTAATATAATAAGTGAAATGGCTTAGATCGGTAAAGAAATATCTTTGAAATAATAAGGTAATAATTTGAGATATACTTAAAAGTAATTGAAGATGTATAATTATTTGAGATGAAAACTCGCATATACATGTGAAATCGATAAAAATTCAAATGAAATTTGCAAAAAAAATGAATGACATCAGTGAAACGACGAAATTACATAAAAAATGGTGAAATATGTGAAAACCGGGTAAAATAGGTGAAAAAGGCTAAAGTCGGTGAAAACATGTGAAAATTGATTAAACTGGTAGGAATAAATGAAATCAATAAAATGAAAACAGTTCAACCAACAAAAAAAATGTCAAACCATTAGAAAAATGGTTTTAATCGAAAAAGACTAAAAAAATCGATGAAAATACCCATGGTGAAGTTAATATATTGAATAACAATCATTTATATGTGCTATTTTATGACATAATGAGGTTAATTTTACTCTGATTTACAACAAAATACCACATAAAGTAAATAGACATGTACAACGTATGTGCACCTTATACCGGTGAAAAAAATGAATGTGAAATTTTAAATACATTTGAAATCGATAAAAAAAGGGGTAAAATTTGTGAAAAATGGATGAAAACGGGTAAAATCAATTAAAATAAAGGAAAAGTTGGTGAAAATATGTGAAATGAAAAGAATGGAATTTCTAAGAAAAATGATGATACTAGTGAAATCCAATTAAATTGGGTAAAGCTGGTTAAAAAAAGATAAAATCGGTCAAAACGTAAGGTTGGTAAGTACATATTTAATCAATGAAAAATTCAGGTGAATAACATGTGAAATTAGTGAGAAAAAAACATGAAAATGGATAAAAATGGGTTAAAATGGTAATAACGAGTGAAATCAGTTAAAAAAGAGTTTAACTGGTGAAATCGATGAAAAATTGGTTTAAACTGAAAAAAAAACCCAAAGAAAACGACCAAAAATTAGAAAATAATGAAAAATATTATGTCCAATAAAAAAAGGAATAAATCGCTGAAAAAAATAAACCGGGTAAACAAAATTTAGACAGTGAAACATAAGGATGGATGAATGTTTGGGTGAAATATGTAAAGAAATGAATAAAATTAGTCAAAAAAGCTTGAAATCGGTGAAAACATGTTTAATCAATTAAAATTTTAGGTGAATAGCATGTGAAATTAGTGAAATAGGTGAGTTAAAATTTATCCGACAAAAACAATGTGAAATTGGAAGAAAATTGTTTAAATTGGAAAAAAGATCGGAAAAAAAGGGAAAAGCAATGAAAAATGTATAATCGATTAAAATGAGGAAAACTAGATAAAAAAAATTAAACAGTGAAAACATATGAACCGATGAAACTTCGGTTGAAATTGGTAAACACTGGTGAAGTTGGTGAAAAAAGTGGTGAAATCAGTAAGAAAAAAACGCTCGTGAAATCGATAAATTTATGAAGAAACGGATAAAACAAGTGTCATTGGTGAATAATGGATAAACTTAACATGAAAACTACTATTACGGAATGCAACTAAATAATGTTTTTATGATCTTATTTTAGAACCTATTTTATTAAATGTAATGACTAAATCAGTCATTATTATATATTTTATTACAACTATTCAAAGCCTTCATTTTTTCATAAACCAATAATAAAATCAATCTCATTAAAATAAAATGATCAGTCATAAATATATCATATTCTATGACATAAAAATGAGAAATTTTATGAAAAAGCCTATGAAATTAAAATTAAACACGTACAACGTACGTGCACTTTTCTAGTATCATTAAAAGGAGCAATTACATGACATGTTACAAGAACATAATGTGGCGTGATGAGAAAACAGAGAGGACATAAATTCTTTATCTGACTAGTTAATGAAGGCACTTTAACTGTGTGTGATGAGAACTGTTTATCGATGAGAAATCTCTATCTCTATCTACCCATGGATCAAAATTTCGTTTCGAATGTATGTTTCGGAGAGTCAAATATTGGAAACTTTTCGAGACTATTCGGAAATGTTTCAGAAATATTAAGGAAAATTGTAAAAAAAGTTACTAAATTTAGGAAAATAACAGAGTTTAAGGCAAATAAATAGTTTCGAAATTACATCTTGTTTTCGTTTCTCCTGATTCAAAAACAAAAACTTTTCGATGTTTTCGATGGAAAATATGGATATTTTGATCGGTGTATCTACCTAACCAACTATTATAAGAACATGAATATTTCTTAACTATTTTGTGCGGACTATAATACTCTTATTTAATTTAAATTGTAAAATTATATTTAATTCAATGATAAATATGTAAAAGTAATAAAAGAGGTATAATTAGACATGAAGTCTTATTATATTTAATTTATCTCCTAGATAAACTCCTAAAATTTATAAATTCTCTCTTACATTATTTTTTGTAATTTTATTCTTCTTCTCTTATAATATATAAAAACGAACCATTAAAAATACTATTATTTTAAATAGCCCCTAGATATATAAATAAATATTGATCCTAAAATATAATATAATTTTTAAATATATTTTAGGGACTATTTAAAATAGTAGAAATTTTTTTCTGGTTTGTTTTTATCTATTATGAGAGAGGAAGATTAAAATTATAAAAATTTATGTAAGAGAGAATTTATAAATTTTAAAAGTTTATGTAGAAGATAAATATAATTAGATTTCATGTCTAATTATACCTCTTCAATTATATTTATCATTAAATTAAATATGAATCGTGGAGTCTAACTTTCAGTTAAATTAAATTAAATATTTAAGAATTTATAAATCTTTGTTTTGTACCACTACAACCGTGTTTTACAAAAATATAAGGTATTAAAATTTTAAAAAGTTCTCTTCACGAAATCGACGAGAAAGATGAGGACGGCCATTGAGCTGATACGCGGAGGAACAGGTGATAAAATTTTCAACTCAATATTTCAAATTGTTCGTGAAAAGAGTAGATACTTTTCGAGCAAACCTAGATTCGATTTGAGTCGTATAAAAGAGGTGGAAGATGCTAATTACATGTTTCTTGATATGCTGAGTACGAGACCTCAACCTTCTGTAATTGAATACACCAAATTATTGAATTTGGTGGTCAAGATGAAACAATACTCTGCTGCCCTCAATATGTTCGACGAAATGCGTAAACTGGGTGCCCCTGTCAATGAATACACCATGAACATTGCGATTAATTGTTATTGCCTTGTAAATCGAGTAGATTTCGGGTTTGCAATGTTAGGAAGCTTCTTCAAACGCGGCTACAAACCAAATACAACAACCTTCACCACTCTCCTTAAAGGGCTATTCTTAGAGAAGAAGGTGGTCGAGGCAGAAAAATTGTTCAAGAAATTGTTGAGATATAAAATTTGTGAGCATGATGAAGTTATGTTCCTCACTGTGATCGACGGGGTGTGCAAAGCAGGGAACACTCTTTCAGCTTTTCATTTGCTTGGGCTATTGGAAAAAGGAAATTACAAACCAAATGTCTATGCTTATAATGCAGTAATTGATAGCCTATGCAAAAATAGAATGGTTGATGATGCTCTCCAACTCTTTGCTAGGATGATTGACAAGGGAATCTCGCCTGATGTCATCACGTATAACTCGATTATTCAGGGATTATGCGATTTCGGTAGATATGGTGAAGTACTAAACTTACTAAATGACATGTCGGCTCACAAGATCTCTCTTACTGTGTTTACTTATAATATATTGATGGATTCATTTTGCAAGGACGGAAAGGTGAAAGATGCAGAAGATATGTTGAAAATTATGAAGCAAAGAAATATTAATCCTGATATCGTCACTTACAATACACTAATTGATGGATATTGTTTGCGAGGAGAAATGGAGAAAGCAGGAAAAATATTTCACTCGGTTGTGGAGACAGGCCTTAAGCCTAATATTATCACCTATAACAGTTTGATTAATGGGTATTGCAAGAAAGGTAACGTGGATGAAGCTTGGAGACTCTTTCTTGAAGCTCCTTGTAAAGGGTTGGAGCACACAATAGTTACCTATAACTCCATGTTACAAGGATTATTTTGTGCCGGTAGAATTGATGCTGGTTGGAAGCTTTTCCATGAGATGCAAGTTCGTCAAGTGATTCCTGACTTAATGACTTATAATGTCTTGTTGGATGGCTTATGCAGAAATCAGCGAATTGAAGAGGCATTTTCAGTTCTACATGCGATGGAATGTAATGTTGTTAATCCTAACATAGTAACGTATACTATCCTCATTGATGGATTGTGCAAGAACGGAAAACTCGACTCTGCAAGAAAACTTTTCAATGAGCTTCCTTCCAAAGGTTTGCAACCTAATGTTATAACACATAACATCATCATCGGTGCACTTTGTAAAGAAGGGATGATAGAAAAGGCTAAAGATTTGCTTATGAAAATGGAAAAAAATGGTTGCTTGCCTAATAATAACACGTATAATATCTTCTTGCGGGGTTTTCTTAGAACAAAGAATATTGACAAGGTAATTCCACTCTTGGAAGAAATGACAAGTAAGGATTTCTCACCGGATTCGGATACTATGTACATGTTACTTGATCATCTGAATAGTGAAGACCAAGATAGTGTTCTTCTTGATGTGATACGGAAGTTTAAGGCAACTAAATAAATATGCCGTGTCTGGCAGGTAAACGAAATAGGAGTATTATTTTTTCTACTTTCTTATGCCAGTCGTTTCTGATGTTATACAAAAGTTTATGGCAAAAGCAACATTGCGAAAAATAATTTCACCAATATTTTGAGTTTGTACGCCGGTGATAAACAGATGCTTCCTCATATTTCATATGTTATACTGCTTGAATACTATGCCAATTTTACAATTTTACTTTGGAATAATACCATGCAATAAAGTATGAGGAAGTCATTACACATCACATGCAAATAAATTTCAGGTTTACCATTTGTTTAATATCCTAATTTCTTGTGTCAATGTGTTTTGAAAGTTACTGTTATTCTAGGGATATTCCAAAATGTTGTTCAGAATAGCTATTGTATATATAATTGTTTATATTGTTGAAAATGGAAGTGGAAAGAATCCGATTTGCAAACATGTTATTTATCATTTTCTTGCCTTCTATTGTAATGTTCCAAACTTAATAATTGTTTAGGAGATATACAGCTATTTACAGAAATGAGACAATTTTGTTAGTGTGTTTCGTATTTTTTTGGGTTAAATTTACATTCTATTTCTGATATAAATTCGATCCATGAATTACTATAAGTGCATGATCATCTTGATGATGGATTTGGATCAATCTGCTTTGCTCCATTTATTGAATTATCATAGGCTTCTTGTTCGATTAGAGGTTAATTTGTTCATTCACCTTTTCTAGAAAATTAAGATTATTCAGATGTTGGGTATAATCATGGATCAAACTTTCATTTCGCATGTATGTTTTGGTCAGCCAAATGTAGGAAACTTTTCGAGACTTTTCGAAAGTGTTTCGGAAACACTAAAGAAAAATTGTATAAAAAGCTCTACTAATTTAAGAAAAATAATAGAGTTTAAGGCAAATAAATAGTTTTGAAATTACATTTTGTTTTCGTTTCGCTTGGTTCCAAGACATAAACTTTTCTATATTTTCGATGGAAAAGATGAAAATTTTGATCCATGGGTATAATCTTTAAATAAATTCAATCGGTTTATTCGACACCAACATACTTAAGGCCTATGACGCACGGATACTTTAAAAAATTATAAAATATTGTGTCGAATACTTTTCGTATACGATACTCCTCAATTACTCATGAGATACGTATTTGACACTCCACGTGGCATATCGGTTAATAATATTAAAACAATGAGAAAATTTCACCTTTGATACCATAATTCTACCTACTTTAGGGATTTGATGCCACAACTTTTTATACCGACACATTTGATACCATAACTCAAATCAACTTTGCACATTTAATACTTCCGTCAAATTAATGACGGAATTGTCACGAGAATATCACGTGGCTGTTGAAACTTTACACATTTGATACCATAACTTATGTTGACTGATAATTTTACCCCATAATATTTCAGGTTACCAAAAAAGCCCCACATCTTCAAATTTAGTGACGATTTTAGTCCACATTGTTGCCAAATTTTCAAATTGACTCGAATAAGACCACGTGCTGACCAATTTAGAAAATTTTAAATCTGAATTTGGGGGGAGAATTGCAATTTTGGTTGACTAATAATTTTACCCCATAACATTCAGGTTACCAAAAAAGCCCCACATCTCCAAATTTAGTGACAATTTTAGTCCACATTGTTGCCAAATTTCTAAATTGACTCGAATAAGACCACGTGCTGACCAATTTAGAAAATTTTACTTATTTTATTTAAATAACTAATTTAATTTATAAATAATATTAATAAATTAAATAATACATTAACATAAATATCACCAAAATTAAGAAAACATATTATTTTTAAATATAAAATTTATATAATAGAATTAATATATTTAATATTTATTAAAATAATAAATTATATAATTTAAAACTATTTAATATTTATTAAAATAATAAATTATATAATTTAAAACTATTTAATATTTATTAAAATAATAAATAATAGATAATAATAATTAAAAAAAATCCCCACCCCACCCACCCCACCCAACCCAACCCAACCCAACCCACCCACCACCTCCCCACCCCACCCCCTCCCTACCCCGATTACCAGGGCGGCGGCCTGCGACCTGGGTCTTCGGACCTAGGCCACCGCCGGCCTGGAATCTTCGGTCCCAGGCCACCGCCGGCTTGGGATCTTCGGTCCTTGGCCGCGGTGGCTTGGATCGAAAAACCCAGGCCGACGGCTTGGGTTCTGTAGCAGTACAGAACCCAGGCCGACGGCCTGGGTTCTCCGATCCCAGGCCATTGGCGGTGGCCTGGGCCAGAAGACCCAGGCCAGCGGCGGCCTGGGAATAGGGGGGTAGTGGGGAGGTGGTGGGTGGGATGGGATTTTTTTTAAAATTAAAATTATTTATTATTTAATAATTTAATAAATATTAAATAGTTTTAAATTATATAATTTATTATTTTAATAAATATTAAATATATTAATTCTATTATATAAATTTTATATTTAAAAGAATATGTTTTCTTAATTTTGGTGAAATTTATGTTAATGTATTATTTGATGTAATAACCCCATACTATTTTCGTATAATATGCTAATATAATTTTCATACATGTTTTATTATAAGTTATATATTAATATGTTTAGAGATTTAATTTAATTAGGAATATAACTAATGAGTAAACATATAGATAACAGAGGGGCAATATTGCTAATATATATATATATATATATATATATATATATATAAACGCATGCTAGTAATTTGCATACATGTTTTATTATAAGTTATGTATTAATATGTTTAGAGATTTAATTTGATTAGGAATATAACTAATGAGTAAACATATAGGAAACAGAGGGGCAATATTGCAATTATATATATAAAGCACCACATGAATTTAAACTGAAAAGTAACGTGGGAGCATTATAAAAATTAGGTCTTTGTGGATTTATCCTGATAGTGCGCCGTCGAAGGTTAGTCTCCATAGCTTTCCTTGTTTAAGTAATTATAATATGTTCTAGTGTTCATGGTGGGATTGATGAGATGAAATACCTGTTTATTCACTTAGTCCTACAATTAAAAGAAGGTTTTGGGGGCAATTGCATCTCACGGTTTCCAATTAAAGGTCCACAAATTCTTGTTGTATGTAAATGATCTAATAACGTAGTAATTAATTGTTGGAAGTTATATTATTTAATTGATATTAGACTCCCTGGCAGAAGTGCAAATTCATTAATTAATGGCTAAAGTGAGCTTATATAGGAATTGGGTTTAAATATTGATCAATTGCAACTACATAGCACTAATTGGGCAGGGGTTTTAGATTCAGTTTTCAGTGTCCCTAGTTAATTAAAATTTCTGATTTGGATAACTTATATTGTGTTTATTATGTAGATTTTAGGGATCAAGCTTAGTCGAGGTTTTGTGGTGCTTGAAGTAGTGTGACGTTTTTTATTTGAGGTAAGGGGTTTTTGGCACTTTTTACTCTTATCTCTTGTAAATACTATGCTTAAAATTGTCATCCTGAAATCTCATTGTCCTTAAGTTCATTATTTTTTTATTAATACAGATTTTTTTTCGGGACAATGTTTTCAGATCAAGTGTGCAATTTGACATTGTTTCATCGATCATGTATTTGAACTATATGAGCCATTGTTTGGTTACATGGAGATAAAACATTTATGTCTTATTTGATCTCTCAAATTTGTCTATGATTTGTTTGGGCCCCTTCGGGGGATTGTCGGCTTAGGAGCTAGTTCCATCCATTGTATTGTATTGAATTTTGAGCTTGGTTATCCGTACGAACTACTTCGACCATTTGTATTTGTATTTGATATGTCGACGTCCTTGTCACTGGATTAATGGTGGCCATAGTGTTAATTTGTGAGTTGAAATAAGTGGTTGTCTCCTGCGTATTCGATTCATGAAAATGTCACATTGTCTGTATGCATTAATACTGAGTGTTGATATTTGCATGGATTTGATAGAGGTGCCTTAAACTTCTTATTGAGTGAGCAACTCACCCCTTGCTTGATATTTTGCAGATCGTTAGACAACTCGGAGTTGGAAGGTGTTGTTCTCTTAATTTAAGCAGTGATAGGAACCCACTAATTATTTATGCTTTGTTATTTTCTCTTAGGGTTTTAGACGTTCTCACTTTGAGACTTTTTTGGTTGGGACTAATTCCAACTTTGTATTATAAAAATTGTTTCTGATAGACATTATTAGATATTTTATGTCACCAGTTCGAACATATCGTTGAGAAATTATTCCCGTTTCATTTTGTTGCGATATGTAGAATTGAGTGTAAATTCGAAGGCTTCACGTCGACATGATCGTGATGACAACGCGACCATCATGCCGATAAATTAATATAAATTTAAATTTTGGGGCCTGACAACTTGGTATCAGAGCCAGGTTTCATGGTTTTATCCACGAGGCTGGACTCAGGCTTTTGAGCATATGGTTTACTGCCAATTTGATTTGATCTTACCGCTAATAAAGATAAAACTTTCAGATTATATTGATGGCTCGGGGTAGAGGCAGAGGTCGTGGTCGTGGTCGAGGTCGCAGGCATGCCCAAAGTGGAAGTAGCAATAATGTACCTGCCCCTGAAACAGAAGACCAACAAATCTCCCAACCATCACTACCAAACCTCGCTGAAACAGAAGACAAACAAAATACCCAACCATCACTACCAAACCGTGATGTGCCTGCCACCGCTACGGATATTGCAGATGTCCTTCGTGTAGTGGCAAATCTATTGCAACAGCAACAACAACCTCGTCAACCACCACCTCAAATTTCTTACTTTGAACGTTTTAGAAGACTCAACTTTCCATCATTTGAGGGAGGTGCAGACCCTATTGCTGCCGAGAAATGGATTAACAATATCGAAGAAACATTTACTGCTTTGGAGTACCCCGTAGAAGTTTGACTCAATGTCACCTTGCCATTTTTAGTCGGTAACGCCAAATATTAGTGGGACTCAGTGAAAGTTGCTTATGTCAACCCAAATAATCCATTGTCTTGTGAAGATTTCAAGAAGTTGTTTCTCGATCACTACTTCCCTCGTGCTATCAGGATTGCAAAGGAAAATGAATACATTAACCTTAAACAAGTTGGAAACATGTCTGTGTTGGAGGTTGCAAACAAATTCAATGAATTTGGACGATTTTATCCTATTTACATGAAGTCCGAAGAAAGTAGGGTGAATAGATTCTATCAGGTTTTGAGGAGGAATATTCAAGTTCGTGTTTCCTCTCACATGGATACCACCTTTCGTGACCTGTTGGAGCGAGCTCTTAGAGTTGAGGCAGATTTGAAGAGTTATGAGCAATACAATGGAGATCGCAAGAGGCCTAGAACAGGAGGAGTTCCAACATCCAGAGACAATGATTCAAGCACGCAATCAAATGGGAGTAACGAAGATGGTGTAAAGCTCATAGCTAAACAATGTACCCATGGCAATAAAAGGCATCCGGGTGAGTGTTTCTGGAAGACGGGGGCGTGCTTTCAGCGTGGGGAAATTGGACATATAGTGAGGGACTGCCCAAAGAAAAAGACAATGGGGACGCGGGTAGGAAGTCAAGTTGAACCAAAGAAGGGTACTGGGAGACTGTTTGCACTGACGGAGGAGGATGCAGAGGCAAATGATGATGTAGTCACAGTTACTATATCTATTAATTCGTTTAATGCCCATGTGCTGTTTGATTCTGGGGCTTCCCATTCGTTTATCTCTCGAAAATTTGCTACATCATTAAATCTTGAATTCGATAAACTAGAAGAGCCAATATATGTCTCCTCGCCTCTGAAAAAGATTCTTATTGCTAATAATGTTTATAGAAAGTGTAAGATTCGTATAGGTAAAGAAAATTTGGGAGCAAACTTAGTGGAGTTAGATATGAGTGACTTTGATATTATTTTTGGGATGGACTGGTTAGCAATTCATCATGCTCAAATTGATTGTTTTGGAAAAAGAATTATTTTCCATCCCCCAGGACGATCAGAATTCTCCTTCCAAGGTAGAAGAGTGTTATTCAACACAAGTCTCCCCTTCCCATCATATCAATTTGGAAAGCTCAAAAGTGCCTAAGAAAAGGGTGTAGTGCATTCCTGGCTTATGTAGTTGACACCAAGATAATTGAGGCCAAATTAAAAGATATCCTTATCGTGCAGGAATTTCCTGCTGCCTTTCCTGAGGACTTATCAAAGTTACCACCAGATCGAGAAATTGAGTTCCAGATTAATATTGCACCAGACTTTGGTCCTATATCAAAGCAACCTTATAGGATGGCTCCTGCTGAATTACGCGAGCTAAAGACACAACTTCAGGAGTTACTAGATAAAGGCTACATTCGTCCAAGTGTCTCCCCGTGGGGAGCACCTGTATTATTTGTGAAGAAGAAGGATGGGAGTCTTCGCTTATGCATCGATTACCGGGAGTTGAATAAGATCACCGTGAAAAATAAGTATCCACTTCCTCGAATAGATGACCTCTTTGATCAGTTAGAAGGAGCTCGAGTCTTCTCTAAGATCGATCTCCGGTCCGGCTACCATCAATTGAAAATCAAGGCAGAAGACGTACCCAAGACAGCATTTCGAACCAGATATGGTCATTATGAGTTTTTGGTTATGCCGTTTGGGCTAACAAATGCCCCAGCTGTTTTCATGGCATTGATGAATAAGATTTTTCAAGAATACCTGGACAAATTTGTTGTCATTTTCAT